>OU015635.1:5000000-7500000 GCA_907165235.1 Zeuzera pyrina
TCGTGTTGCCTTCTAGTGAACGAATTCGGAAATGCCTAGCATACATAGCTACCTAGTGTGTTTGTAAGTATATTATACATTATTTAAAGCTGAGTGCCAACATCAAACATGCGACGCAACGCTTAGCTAACGGTTTGCAGAAAAACACCAACAGTACGGTGTGAACTCTGAGTGACTTTTTTGATAAACACTTTTTTAATAAAATCTTTTTTGATAAAAACAGAGGAACATATTATGCATAGTCACACACCAATGAGGCTGAACCATCTACTTATGTAAGATGTGAATTTCTTTGATTCACCCAAAAGCTGTTCTTGAAACGAAGCTTATAATTTTTCTGTTTTGTACTTATTTCTAAGATCAGAATAAATATCGTCAATACATAGATGAACAGCGAAGACCATGTTCTCATTTTTCCGTTTAGATACTTCTGCTGAGTTCCTTCGATGAGAGACATAATATAATATCTGTTTTTCTCGTTTTACCTACCTAATTAAGATCGCCTGTCCAGCTAATGTGTCTTGGTGTACAGCTATTCATGAGTTCATAGAGCCGAAGGGCTTGTTCCACCTGTTAGTATATGGTGGTGTGTAGATATAGAATCATAATTATATAATCTACACCACACACATAAAAAAGGACACTTAGTAGGCTGGCACAAGTAAAATTAACACGAATACTTCACAGAGGTAACAATATATTTGTGAGGAACACGATTTACAGTCACAATTATAATATTATACTAGCGAAACACAGATACGACAATAATTACGAATTACGATATAAATAACAACAGAAATTAACAATTATAAATAATGCGAACAAAATGAGTATGATCTCGTCCACTTGTACTCGTAATAGCCTTTGGAACGAACTGTTATAACGGAATTCCAATTTGTCTTTTTAAAAAAACAGTGAAAATAGAATTAAATAAAGTTTATTTATTCACTTAAAAAATCAATTGTTATTTATTTAAATTATGGGGCAGGCCCGTTTAGTTTGGAGATCGGAATAGGACTGACTGTCTGAGTTGTATCAAGAGTCGAGAGAATTGAAGGAGTGCAGAATAGGTGATGACTAAGTGATATTACTTGGAGACAGAAGATATAACATCTCCCCCAACTAGGACTAAACTTCGGGCTTTATTGCGAAGTTTAGGAAATCGAAAGTTTTAGAAGATTCTTCGAATGCAAGAAACTGGAGTTGGTGTTACGTTATTGCATTGTGTTACTTCTTCTATTTCCATACAGGATTCAGATGGAATAGGTTGTTCAGGGGGGGAATCTGGTTTCAAGGAAGCTTGGGGACTGCCCTTACATCTACAATATTTGTTTGTTATTCTAAAGCTAAGATAAATGACAATAATTATGAATAGTATACTTATTATTGATATCGAATAGTGTGTTCCGTATTTAATTATATGCGCCTTATTTACAATGGCATCAACGTCACTCAGTGAGGATTTCAGAAATATTTCCTTTTCTGAATTTAAATTGTCTAAGTCTAAATTTTGCAGATTAATCGGGAGCACATTATTCGCTATCTCATTCTTTTTAACTATATTACAACAAGATTCATTTATTAAATTAAAACTCGAAGCGATTGATAATGGTGAGCTAATATTCTTCACATTTCGTTTCGACATGAGTCGCATATTTTTACAATATGCCGTACATTGGTAAGGAATATTAAGTACACCTGTACCTAATATTGAAACTTCGAATAAGTTTTCGTTTAAGCAGTCTATAGAGATTTTATTCTGTTGCGATTGTACAAATAGCCATTTATTGTCCATTAGTGGTTTCCAAATATCTAGATTGCCATAAACCATCTTCGTTCTGCATTGAAGAGGGACCTTATTGTTGGCGCGTGCTATTATCTCGCTCTCACAGTTAGGGTTAACATCAGAAGAAAATATTATGGGTATTTCACATATAATTTGTTGTGAGTCTAAATGTTTGCATTTTTCAAGGTTATCCATAATGCAATACTGTGATTTATCTTTGGTCATCGCTATATATTTATTACTGGGTATAATAAGGGAGAATGAGTCTGGCTTGTCAGAATTATGCGGGGTAGGCAGAGCTATGTTGTGATACAAATTAAATTCAGTACGAGATACTAGTGGGATACTTAAAACGAATACAATTTTGTTTTTCGAATAATAACAAACTAAGTTAGAAATATTTATAATAATATGTATTAAACTTAAATCTAAACTTATCGGTAATTCTAAAGTACCATGTAGGTGTCTGTAATTATCAACGAGCTCTCGATAAACTTGCTGCGGTGTTATTACGGACGGATGTAGAATGTTTTGTTTGGACATTAGTATTGCGTTGGTTAAGTCCTCTAACTGGAGTGATAAGACAAGTACAGAGGTTTCCAAACTGTTTAGAATAGAGTGCATATGATTTTTTAGTAGTAATTCATTTGATATTACAGTTAAATTTTTCAAATTTATCGAGAGGTTGTCAATAGCATCGTTGAGGATAGTTCATTCATTTTCTCCTCCTCCTCATTAATCCTCCTCCTCCTCATTAATTTTTAACTTATTTACAGTTTTATTGTAGTTAGATATTGCAGATAGAGTTATCAGTATATTTTCTTTTATTAATAAGGCTAGCTTCTTTTCGTCATTTTGCAATAATTCGATGGCGTTATTATATTTGATTTCGTCATTTTCGTCTAAAGTGCCAAATATTTGCTTTAAAACTGTTCCTATTCCACCAATCCACGCGTTGCGTTTGGCTCGGGTATCGATCAAGTGAGATATGGATGAATAGTATTTGACAATATCATTGTATTGAACTGTTAAAGGCTCTAACATGTTATGACACTGCAGGTCATCCAATGCCTCCGTTTGTTTACACATAAATCTGACTGTACCAATTACATTGTGTATGTTTTCAATATGCGGGGAAATGTGTGAAATATCTAATGGAATTAGTAAGTTTAAATAATCATTATTTATTTTTATATTCCCTATAAAATCGAAATAAATGCCGGAACTTGATGTGATCGGATGAACATATTCTCGTGCTTGAGCAGAAGCACTGAAATTAATAAAATAAAAATATTTAATTTACTAGACAAAAAGTAAAAGAAAATAGGTTCTAAAAGTAAATGATAACATTTACTTGATATGAGAGAAAATACCTCATTTTAAAAGAATTAAAGAAGTCGTAAACTAAGACTTATTTGGTAGACTATTATTATTTGTAAATTTTGTAGAGATGAAACAGTAATCACGTTTTTTCGTTACTTTTGCCCATTTTGACTTCGTCAAAATGGTGTTTAACATGACGCCTATTTATTAATAAAGATAAGGTGTTGTTTCCATGCACCTTAACTATTTTATACGGCCCTTTCCATAAGGGTGATAGAGCTTTCCGAAGTCTGAGGTGGTTTTTTATGTAAACGTATTGACCGGACTTATATTTGACTGGTCGTGTATGTGTGTCATAGTATGTTTTAGAAGCTTCTTTAGATTTATAGATATACTCAAGAGCTTTGTCGCGCGAGTGTTTAATCCGATGTTGGAGCATCTTTACGTATTCAGGGTAAGTTGCCGTAGGAGCTTCTTCGTATATAGAACTTGGTATATATGGTTTATGACCGAATAGAAGTTCATACGGAGAATAGTGTGTTGTGGAATGTATAGCTGTGTTATAAGCTAATGTAGCAGTATAGATATAACGAGGCCAATTATTCTGGTCCTCATTAATATATGACTTCAAGTATTCCTTCAATGTGGAGTGACTCCTTTCAAGAGCGCCTTGTGTCTGTGGGTGGTAAGGAGAAGACCAAAGTTGTTTTATTTTCAAAAATTGACAAGTCTTTTGGAACAGATCTGCAGTGAAGTTTGTTCCCTGGTCGGTTAGAATAGTTTTAGGAATACCAAACAAGCAAATAAAATGTACTAGACACTCACTGGTTTCCTCAGCTGTGGTACTGCGTATTGGATAGCTCAGCATATATTTTGTGAGGTCGTCTTGGAGTGTGAGAATGTACTTCAATTTAGCTGGTCCAGCTTCTGGGAGAGGCCCAACGATATCAAGGGAAATACGTTGGAATGGTGCAGTTGACGTAGTAGTGATTTGCATTGGCGCGCGATTTATTTTCCTTAAAGCTTTATTTTCTTGACACTGTGTGCAACTTTTTACGTAGTTATCAATGTCGCTACGCATTGATTTCCAATAAAACCTATCGCGGATTCTATTTAGCATTCTTGTTGCACCTAGATGTCCAGCGATTGGAATGTCGTGATTTTCTTTCAGTATTTTAGAAATTTCACTTAAAGATGGATATATAATGTTGTTATGATATATGTGAATCTCTATTCCAGTATTATTAAAGATATATCCAAGTATGTTGTATATTTTGATAAAGGAGTGTTTGTCGAACGGGTTTTTAAAATCCGTTATACCTATTTCTTTAATGGTTTCACTGATCCTAAGAATTTCCGCCTTCAAGGCTATGAGTGTTTTAAAGATTTCTGGATAAGATGAATCGTCAAAGTGATGGACTTTGAAAAAAGTAAAATAACATATTTTGTTATTATAATCAATTCGCTTAATAGAATATAGAGCCCTTTCAGTTTGTCTGAATTCATTGCTGTTTGGATAGTTGCTCAGAACTTCGCTGACATAAGGCATAGACTCATCTAAATCTAGGGAAGTTGGGACAATTAATATTTTCTGAGATCCTTTCAGGAGGTTATCGTTATGTTCGATAATGGAAGTGGTATAATCTTTGTTGTTTGATTTTATAAATTGCGAGTAAGAGTCTTCGATTACTGGTGTTTCTCTTATTTCTGGTGATGGGTTCGGGCAATTAGGATTTGGTTCGTTTGCAGAAGGTTGCGGTTCCTGATTTTCCATATTTTCAGGCACGTTTATTATTGGACGAGGGTCGGAATTTTGTAAAGCCGGAGATGGAGGATTTATAAGATCCAGAATATCGAGGTCTATATTTTTTGATCTTAGATCAGATGGTGGTGAAAGTAGAAGGTCGAATAAATCTTCGCCCATTTCATTTAATCTTTAATTGCCGAGGTGGTGTCACCGTGACAACGCGCGAGTTGAAACAGGAATATTTCAACAACTAATAGCGTTATATACCTGTCTCTTTCAGTAGCTGCTTGTTTTAATTTGATGATTTGTTAGTCGGTTGTGCACACGCGGCACGTTCACAGGTGTGCCTACAATCGGACCTCTGGTGTCACCGTGACGTAAGGTCGGTGTTAATGTTACTATTTTATGATTTTATATTTTTTGTGATTACCTTGAAATATGCTTATTTTGTCTTTTTTTTTTAGATGTCGCAACCAAGTACATCAGGAATCGGGCGTAAGAGAAAAAGACAACTGGATTTGAATACCCCTTGCCATGAAGTGATTTTAGAGAGCTGGTTAGATGAAGAATTACAAGATTTTATGATTGTGATGATGAGTTTGTTGACCCGGATTTTCATCTACTCAGCAAACATGATACAGACTCAGAGCAGTCTGAGGAAGAAGATCCATTGAATGCGTCGCAAAATCAACCAGAAATACAAACGGAAACTTCAGGTGTTGGTGAAATATCGTCGCAAGATTCTTCTACTATCAATGAACCACTTCAAGGAAAAGGAAGGTCATATTATGGTAAAATTGGATACAAGTGGAGTTCTTCCGAGCCTGTACCAAGATCTTGTAGATCTTTGAGTCATAATATAGTCCGAAATATACCTCAGAGGCGAAGAGAATATCTCGACCCTGCTACTTTGTGGTCTGAGTTTATTGATTCTGAAATGCTAGAAAAAATTGTCACATTTACCAACAAAAAGCTTAGCTTTATGAGAGCAAAATACAAAGACACTGAACGGATAGAGCTGTGTGATACAGATTTGGTGGAAATAAAGGCACTTTTCGGGCTTCTGTTTTATACTTCAGTATTCAAATCTAATCGTGAAAACATAAACTATCTATTTGCAACCGATGGGACGGGACGTGATATTTTTAGAAGTGTACTATCTAAAAATAGATTTTCCAATTTGCTCACAGCCCTTCGGTTTGATGATATCGAAACCAGATCGCTGCGCATTCAAGACGACCCCATAGCAGCTATTTCTGAATTATTTGGGATGTTCATAGAAAAATGCAAAGCAGCATATGTCCCTGGCATATGTTGATGAAATGCTTGTGCCATACAGAGGTAGATGCAAGTTTATTATGTATATGCCAAAGAAACCGGCTAAATATGGCCTAAAAATCCTAATATTATGTGATGCTAAGACGTTTTATGTATACAATGCTTACATTTACTATGGTAAGAATTCAGATGGTGTTGGCCTTTCCGACGAGGAACGGAAACTGGCTATACCCACACAATCAGTTCTGCGATTATGCAAAGATTTTGAAAATACACATAGAAATATAACTGCTGACAACTGGTTCAGCTCTGTTGAACTCATGGAAAAATTATTGGACCGAGGATTGACATATATTGTTACACTAAAAAAAAACAAACGGCATATACCACCCTCATTTCAGGCATCAAAAACCTGAGAGGCTGAAACAAGTTTGCATGGTTTTACTAAAGATTTTACTCTCGTGTCGTATGTGCCGAAGAAATACAAAGCAGTTTTATTGATTTCATCTATGCACCACTCAGTACAAGCTGATCGAGAAACCAATAAACCAGAAGTTATCATGGATTACAAGGTGGCGTCGATGAGGTCGACAAAAAGTGCTCGAACTATTCTTGCAGTCGCCGTACCCAAAGATGGCCAATGGCCATATTTTACCGCATTCTAGATTTAAGTGGTGTGAATACATATGTAATCTCTACATCATTTAGTACAAATGCACCTCCGATTGAACGAGGGAGATTCTTGCAAAGTCTTGCCAGAGAGTTAGTTATACCGTTATTGAATCGACGTGTCTATAACACTCACTTGCCAAGGGAGCTGACGCTTACAATAAAACGTATTCTTGGTAACAATTTAATACCCAAGGAACCAGAAGACCATGAAGAAGTCGTAATCAATCAAAAGAGGAAGTTGTGTAACATCTGTCCATCCAAACTCAAAAGGAAGACCCCTCATCAGTGCATCAGGTGTAAAATATACATGTCTTCAATGTGCCCAAAAAATCTGCCAGAATTGTGCCTTAGATGATTAGATCTCTAAAATATTTCTTATATCTGGTTGATTAGAGTCGGTTTTTATTGATTATAAGAAAAGTTAACCTTTGTCAAAATATTTTATGACTTAGGTACTTAGTTTTTTCCAAAGACTTAAAATTACGTTCCATTATGTGCCACTTTTGTAATTTTGCAATTAAAACTTTATTACATTTATTTTTGTTGTTTTTATGATTTCATCCCGATATTTGATAAGTAATCATTCAGGTTAGGTATAATTTTAACAGATTTTTAACATAGATTCTGTTAAAAACGTCACTTCATATAGGGTGTCACCATGACCTAAGCTCGGCAATTAAGTTCCAAAAATTAGAGTCGGTAACTAAAGGTTAATAGATTTTCATTAGGCGGAGATAAAAGGTTTGTTTGATCAGAGTTAGTGTTAGGGTCTATATTTCGATTATCGCTGTTATCGGTTGTAGGTTCCGTTACAGGATTGGTTAGAGGAACATCTATGGGATATACAGGGTTGACTGGATATCGGGATAAAGCATCTGCAGCGGAGTTGAGTTTACCTTTGCGATATATGATTTCATATTCGAACTCTTCGAGTTGTAGACGCCAGCGTTGCAGTTTGCTGCTAGGGTCTGTATGATTAAATAGCCATTTTAAAGGACGATGATCAGTTATTATGGAGAACTTGCGACCAAATAAATAAGGCCTAAAGGTTTTACAACCAAAAATAATGGCTAAGAGTACTTTCTCGGTAACACTATAGTTTATTTCATTTTTATTTAGAGTTCTGGACGCATAAGCTATAGGATGGTCTTCATTGGATGTACCTTGAGAAAGAATAGACGATATGGCATAATTAGAGGCGTCACAGGTAAGTGTAAATGGTTTAGTGAAATCCGGGTAGATTAGCACAGGAGCGGTGATAAGTTTTTTTTTTAGGGTTTCAAACGATAGCTGTTGTTCATTACTCCATACAAAGGGAGTATCCTTTTTTAGTAGGGATGTAAGTGGTTTAGATATTTTTGAAAAATCAGGGATGAAACGTCGGTAGTACGATATAAGGCCTAAAAAGGATTTAATGTCTTTTGGACATTTAAGAGCAGGAAATTCTTTCACAGATTTTATTTTAGCAGGGTCAGGTTTTACACCATTTTCAGTAATAACGTGACCCAAATAACCTACTTCCTTTCTAATAAATTCACATTTATCAGGTTGTAATTTGAGGTTAAAGGAACGGAGTTTTTGGAAAACAGCTGTTAGATTCTGAATATGGGAAGCAAGATCATACGAGTAGACTACTACGTCATCGAGATAAACAAAACATCGCTCTCCTTGGATACCAGTAAGGACATTGTTCATTAGACGTTGGAAGGTTGAAGGAGCGTTTTTTAAGCCAAATGGCATGCGACAAAATTCAAAATGACCTTGAGGAACACTAAAGGCGGTTTTGCAGATGTCGTGTGAAGGCATATTAATTTGGTGAAATCCAGATGCGAGATCGAGAGTGGAAAAATATTTGGATTTACCTAATTGATCTAGTATCTCAGTGATATTCGGGATAGGATAAGTTTCACCGATAGTGATATCATTAAGTTTCCTGTAGTCTATGACAATACGCCATTTTCTTTGACCAGAGGCATCTATTTTTTTTGGAACAATCCATATAGGAGAAGACCAAGGAGAGACTGAAGGTCGAATGATATTTTGATCTAACATTTTTTTGACTTGGGTTTGAATTTCTTGCTTATGGATTTCAGGAAAACGATATGATTTTACATTTATCGGCTGATCAGAAGTGGTTCGTATTTCATGTTGGATAGCTTCTGTTGTAGTCAACTTATCTCCAGGCAAATGGAAAATATCAGAATACTGAGAGCATACGTCATACAAGGCTTGGGATTCTTCGGTATTTAAGTGTGAAGTACGAAGGAGTTTAAGTAGCTCTTCAGTTCGTTCTAAACAAGACTTGTCTTGATAGTATTTGTTAAAATGGAAAGAGTTAGATTCGATAGGATGTAAATTAAGTTGAAGATTAGAATTCAGAGTTAATGGTTTCTCTGAAGTGTTTACTACAGTAAGATTAACTCGTTTATTGTTCTTGACTTTAACTATACAGTTGGCTATTAAAAGCGATTCAGAGATATGCTGGTCAAGAACAAGACCTTCCTTTAATTCGGGGTTACAAACAGAACATTCTACTGTAATTTCGGAACGAGCCGGAATTTTGTAAATCGGATCAGTGAATTTGAGTGTTACTTTATTATTTCCAAAATTGAGAGTATTTTGATTATAGTCTACATTACATTGGAAATAGGTAAGCAAGTCATTTCCAATTATTCCGTCGTAAATCAAATTAATTTTATCAACAACGTGAAATTGAAATTCATATGACTCCCCGTAAAATTTTAGACTCATATCAAAACTACCGAGGGTAGGGACGGTTTCTTTGTCATTGTCGATGCCTTTTAATTTTAATATATTATCTCTATTTAGTTTCAGGTTAGGTATTTGGATTGACGAGCTTTTTATTAGTGAGATAGAAGAGCCGGTATCGACTAGAAAGGTAAGTGGGACTTTGGATATTGAAGTTTCAACAAGAATGTTAGGTAAGGATACTTTTTTAGGATCACTGGATATTTCTTATATCTTGTAGGGTTGGATGGGTTTTCGGACAAAGTCGCTGTGACGCTCCTTTTGTCTCTCAATATTCTGAGCTCTTCCATTGGATATGAGACCATTGTTATAGGCACTCGTTTGGGTCTGGTTACCCGTGTAGCCTGATTCAGAGGATAGACGAGCACTTGCTTGGGACTGGTTACCCGTGTGGCTTAATTTAGAGAACAGAGAGGCACTTACTTGGGACTGGTTACCCGTGTGGCCTAATTCAGAGGACAGTGGAGCACTTATTTGGGACTGGTTACCCGTGTGGCTTAATTTAGAAAACAGAGAGGCACTTACTTGGGACTGGTTACCCGTGTGGCTTAATACAGAGGAAGAGGACAGTGGAGCACTTATTTGGGACTGGTTACCCTTGTGGCCTAATTTAGAAAATGAATGGGCGACGGCTTTACGATTACATAGTGGTCTCGTGCGGCGCCCTGACGAACCACGATCTAGTTTAAATTTGTGTTATCTACTGGAGGGGTGATCTCGTCTACTTCGTCACGACTCTCGTCATTTTGAAAAGCTTCACAGTGGTTTATAGGCGCTCTGAATTGAGCTGGGAAAGAAGGGATTGTCTGGTTTGGCTGACGATTTTTAAATTTGTTATTATACTCCAATTGTCTACAATTTTCTATAGAATGACCTACGTTTTTACAGTAACGGCATATTATGTTATTATTAGTAGGTCTAAAACTGGTATTGGGCCTGAAAGGTGTCGTGCTATATTGTTGTACGTTTTGTGGACCTTTAGTAAATCTGGGTCTATTTACAGTTGGTATAGTTGGGTTTTTCCTGTACAAAGTTTGCTGGATTCGTTCTTCTGAGACAGCTATATTTATGGCTTCGTTTAGATTGCGTGGTGCTCTACATCGCACAATATTAGATATTCGTGGATGTAAACCCATTAAAAAGTGATGGAGAGCTAAATCCTCCATTGCTGCCGTACGGCCGGGTAATTCTGATTTCTTAGAGTTTGTTAAAGAAATTTCCGTTAATAATTGAGATAGGCACGTTTCGATGCGTAAAGCATATTGACTAACATTCTCTTGCAGACTTTGCTTGCTCTCTTGCAGATCTGTTAGTAAATGAGCATAATGTTTCCTCTCACTGAACTGGGTTTTGAGGAAATCTTTTAATTGATCCCATGTAGAAAAGTCTTTGATAGAGCAAGCAATTTCTGCTTTACCCTGTAATTGGCACAGTCTATATTTAAATATTATAGGTTTTTGCGTATCTGAGGCTAACTCGAGGGCATTATTACAATTTACAATGAATGAATTTAGAGTTTCCCTACTCCCATCATATGGTTTTACGAATTTCAGCAAAATGTTGAGATCCATATCTGACATTATTATTTCCTTATTTTTATTTCCGCGTCTGGTGACCCTTGGAGATTTTATTTCCGAGGGTGCTGAATTGACTTCCGGTGTAGTGGAGCCAGACGCAACTGTCTCTATGTTCAATTTTACTTCAGTTTGCATTTCAGACATTTGAACAATATAATTCTTATGTACGAGAGATTTATGATTGCTACAATAATTACAATTTGAGAAAGGAAACAATAATAAAATAGGTATAATTAGATTGAAAATATAGGATGACCAAAGACTCACAGTACGATGAGTATAAAGATTGAGAACATCTGTACACGTTCTCGGAATTCAGTGCGCAGTAGAATCAGCAATGTAGAAAAACTTCCGACTCAAACTTGAAGATTCCAACGACGTGATGAATACGGCGTGTGTAACGAAACAGTGACGTAGATCCAGTATCAACACAAACACAAGACAAAGAAAGACTCTTCGAGGTTTTCCACTTAGATTTTTGTGTTAATTTCACTGCAAAATTATTTATCTTCACTTAGTTTCACTTAAACAGTAATGTATATACTTTATATTATTTCACTATACTGTGTCACTTATTTGAAGAAACGTGCATTTAATTTATTATAATATTATTAGAGACGTCCCGGGGATATTTTTTATCCCTTTACGCTGCCACCAAATGTTATAACGGAATTCCAATTTGTCTTTTTAAAAAAACAGTGAAAATAGAATTAAATAAAGTTTATTTATTCACTTAAAAAATCAATTGTTATTTATTTAAATTATGGGGCAGGCCCGTTTAGTTTGGAGATCGGAATAGGACTGACTGTCTGAGTTGTATCAAGAGTCGAGAGAATTGAAGGAGTGCAGAATAGGTGATGACTAAGTGATATTACTTGGAGACAGAAGATATAACAGAACGTAGAATGAATGTGTGTCGTACTCTGTGTTGGCGCGACTGTTATTTTCTTAGCGTGGGCGTGCACGGTGTAATATAGAAATTGTTAAAAGTGGCAAAACAAAATAAATATATAAAGTGTTTGTGTGTTCATAAATTATATTTAATTATTTTAATATATAGATTTTCTATTTGTGAATAACATAACATAACATAACATAACATAACTTCACGCTGTATCCCCAACGGGGTAGTCAGAGAGGACGGAGCGCCAGGAGTCGCGGTCCTTACACACCTCTTTCGCTTCCTCAAATCTCATCATTCTCCTCACACATTTTCGCCTAGGTATGCGAGTGCTTTTGACATTTCCGTCTGCTAACACTCTGGCTATTTGATCTTCATAAGTCAGCCTTGGTCTTCCTTGGCTTCTTTTACCACTCACTTTCGCTCTGTATATTTTCTTCGTCAGTCTTTCATCACTCATTCTTTCCTTGTGCCCGAACCATCTAAGCATTCCTTTCTTCATTTTTACAATAACACTGTTGTGCAACCCTGTCATACTGCGTATCTCATCATTGCTTATCCTGTCCGCAAGCGTGACACCGCACATATTTCTGAGAGATCGCATCTCCACAGCATTTATCATACTTTCACTCGATTTCGGGCATATCCAGGCCTCACTGCCGTACAACAAAGTTGGCACCAACACCGCATTGTGGATGGCCATTTTAGCAGTGTTAGATATATTCTCACTACCCACTAATGCGGACAGAGCACCGTTCACTTTATTGCCAGCTGCTACCCGTCTCTCCACATCCAACTCACATCTTCCATCCCTCGAAAACGCACTCCCCAGGTACACAATTTCATTCACCTGTTCTAGACATTTTCCATTTACACTAATCACACATTTCGTTTGTTCCGCTTCTCTTTCAAACACCAGAACCTTAGTTTTGTTCACATTCATTTTCAATCCTTTTACTTCACAATCTTCTTTCATGCACGTGACTAGTGTCTGCAACTCTGCTTCTGATGGTGCTATTAGCACAGCATCGTCAGCGTACAATAGGCAGTTTACCACTGTGTCACCACATCCCATACCACTCATATTACCTTTCAATCTCTGGAGGCAACTGTCCAAATACAGCACGAATAGCCAGGCAGACATCACGCAGCCCTGTCTGACACCAGAACAGACTTCAAACCAGGGCGACATGTCACCGTCTATCCTTACACAGGCTCTGTGGTCTCGATATAATGACCTCACAGCCTGCAGTAAGGAGCCCTCCACGCCATATTCAGGCAGAAGACTCCACAATTTCTTCCGCACTACTCTATCGAATGCTTTCTCTAGATCCACGAAAGCGCAGAAAACTTTCTGACCTAAAGCCAGAAACCTTCCCACGATAACGCGAAGCGAGAAAATCTGATCCATACAACCCCTACCGTTCCTGAATCCACCTTGCGCCTCCCACAAATATCTTTCTGAAACACCTTTCATACGTTCAGTCAATACTTTAGTATAGACTTTACTCGCTAAGCTGACCAAGCTGATGGCCCTATAGCACGCACAGTCTAGGTAGGAACCTTTCCCTTTATATAGAGGTACTATGACTGCCGTGCGCCAGTCCTCTGGAACCTCCCCCTTCTGCCAACAAAGGTTGCAGAGTGCACAGAAGGCATCCCAGACCCTAGGACCACCATACTTGATCATCTCAGCAGTCACCTCATCAATTCCCGCAGCCTTTCCACATTTCAAACTTCTTATCACTTTCTCAATCTCTTTCATACTAATGGCATCCTCCAGTCCCTGGCCCGAGTGTGGCAATTCATTAGAATCGCTCTCAGTATCAGAGACGGAGTCGCCACTCTCATACAGTTCTCCATAGTATTCACTCCATCGCTGCAGAACATCCTTTTTATTTGTAAGCAGGTTGTTTTCTTTCGAACGCACTTTATTCATTCTGCACGGTGCCGGACCACTTCGGATCTTACGTACTTCTTTCCAAAATAATTTGGAATTTTCCTCGAAGTTGTCCGACATCTTGTTTTCATCTAACACCCTACACCTTTCACGCTTCTCTTTCACTAGTGCCTTCGTTTCTGCTTTCTGCAGCTTATACCTGTCTTTCATCAAATTTTTCATACCACAGTCATTAGTAGCAAGGTAGTCTCGCCATGCTTTCTTTTTCTTATACACAGCCACTTTCACCTCATCATCCCACCACACATCACGCTTTTTGCCGTTCCCAATCTTATTCATTCCACACACTTCTTTCGCAGCCTCAACCATACTATCTCTAAGGTTCTGCCAGCATTCTTCAACATCCTCGCTCAACACTTTCAATCTATCATCAAGCTTACTGGATAATACCCTTTCATATTCATTCCTGGTGGTCGCATCCTGCAGTTTCCAGCTTTTAATACGGCTAACCGCTGCAGGTTTGGACACTACGCGATGTCGCCATGCTGCGAACAGACCCCTTATTCTGGTTATCACCAGAAAGTGGTCCGTCCCGAGATCGGCTCCTCTATACGCTCTTGTGTCCATTACCTGCTTTTTAAGTCTGCTATCCACCAGGAATAAATCAATCATACTTCTCGCACCCTTTCTTTCCCACGTGTACTGATGGATCCCTTTGTGCCCAAACATGGTATTAGCCACAAAAAGATCCTTTTCCATACACAGTCCTAGCACAATCTTACCAGCATCATTTACTCTCTTATCTCCATATTTGCCTAGGACAGACTCAAATCCTGTTCGAGCTGTCCCGACCCATCCATTCATGTCTCCACACACAACAATTCTTTCGTTCTCTTCAACCGTCGCTAGAACTTCTCTAACATTTTCCCAGAACTGCTCTAGTTCAGCCAAACCGACAGAGGACACTGGGGCATATACTGCCAAAACAAAAATTCTTGTCAACCCCATCTTGAGGCGTACCCAGAGCAGTCTGGGATTTATACATTCATACTCAGTCATACAATTAACCATACGAGAGGACAGTAAAACGCCTACCCCTTGGCATCCCCTATCTCCTTGTGGTACCCCTGACCACAAAGCGATGCCTCCTCCGGGCAAGTCGGCAAGTTCACTGCCTCCTCGCTTGGTTTCACTCAAACATAGCACATCCAATCTTTTCTCTTCCATAATATCAATCACTTCATTCATCTTCTCCTCAATCCCACCTCTCACATTCCACGCAGCTACTCTGCACTCCTCCCTCCACTTCCCGCCGCTAGGTGCACAGCGTGTTGGGTGGCGGTCCCCAACGCCGAACTGCACTCTGCACACACCAGCGGGGACAGACCGGTGTACGTCGCTTCCGGGGGACGCCCTAACATTATAATTGCCGTTGTCCCGCATGGTATGCACAGAAGAGGAATTGCAGCCCTGAAAAGGGCTGGCAGGGGTCGCGACGAGCACGCTTCCTCAGTTGACCCCCTAACCGTGACCCCTATTTGTGAATATCTGTGTATATGTTAATGAGTAGTGAAGTAATATAAATAGGTACATTAAATATAAATAGGGTGTAAATATACAAGGTGTTACACGATACTGAAACGAAAAGTGCTATTATTTTTGTTTTAACTGTTAGGATTTCTGAAATAATTACTATCGAAGTTTTACAAAACAATCGACATAATTTCTTAAGAATCCCATCCCTAGTGAGATCAGCTGTTCGTCAAGTTCAAGGTCATCAACCTCAAAATCATAGATTATATTTTTTCAGACTGGGGACATTTATAAGTAATTTCTGCCTAAGCTTTCGTGTGCAAGATGTAATTGCGCTATTTCTATTGAACAAACTATTTTTACTTTTTTAGTGTCTGCATGTGATGTTATGTCTGTGTCTTTTGCGTTGCAATGCTAATAAACGAACACCTAACACTAAAAGAAGTAATTAAAGTTTTTTCGGCAAATTATCTTAATTAGATTTAGAAAATGAAAATTAAAGTACGGATTGTTACGCTTCGGCTTTTAACGATACCACACATTCCATAGGAACGGGTGTTATCTAGCTGTTTCACACAGACCCATCTCCTATAGTTTAATCTTTGTAAATACCAGACAATTAGAATTTGGCGCTATTTTTTCAAAGCTTTTTATTTTTTCTACATGGGTTCCGTATAATAATTAAAATATGATACAATGGCTTGCTTGATATGGAACTTCATTCACTAGACCCGAAGATGTTTACCAGGAACGACCTTTACAGTTTACTAAGAACAAAATAAACAATGCAAATAAGTAATTGAACTCTCTTTGCTCAGCAATTTTTCGACAGGCGAGGTTGTGCGTAAAAGACAAAGGACGACATTTGAACCTCTCCTCTAATTTCTAAATACTTAGAAATGTACCTATCGTGTTTGGTGTAGGTAGTTTGCCTGTTTATGTAGTGACTTAAAACTTTCCTTCATTGATTTTCGAAAGTAATCAGTAATACAAAACAATTATCTTCTTTTTTACATATCCCTTACTTTACTGTTTTAAAATTAATAATTTCATTTCGCATTAAAATTATTTGAAAACGGGACCCTAATAGTATTATGGAGGGTTCGATATTCCGGCCTCTCAACAGCTAAATTGCACAATTGCACAACCCACAGAGCACAGCTAAATTGCATGCTCTTCTGGTATTTGACTTCCTAAAACTTTAATTTTAAGGGTTCCGTACCTACTTTTGCATGATTTTTAATAAGTATTGTTCATTTAGTTTCGAATCGTAGTTACCCGGATAATCACATTTTCAAAATAGTACTACAAAGTAATGTTGATTTTATACATTATTTATTTCTAATATTTACTTATGAATTCTTCTCGTTACTTTTATTTACAATTAAAAAGACGTACAATTTTTTCTTTCATAGATGATTGTTTATTCATGGCTATTATTTATTTCTAATATTTGCTTATGATTTGTTCTCGTCGGTTTTATTTACATCTAGCGACCCGCCCCGGCTTTGCACGGGTAGAATTAAAAAAAAATACAGCCCATGTTACTCGCTGATAATGTAGCCTTCTAAGGTGAAAGAATTTTTGAAATCGGTTTAGTAGTTTTTGAGTTTATCCATTAACATACAAATAAACAAAGTTAACCTCTTTATAATATTAGTGTACATTAAAAAGACGTACAATGGTTGCTTTCAAATAAAAAAAAAATAAAGCACTCGATAGGAAATATGAGTTTGAATCTTTGAAGATTCTATTTTTTTTAAAAATATTGTATCGAGATTTTTAGTATTCGAGTTTCTTAGGTATTGTATCGTATTTAAAAAATCAGTTTCTTATCTCTAAAACGGCAAAAATTTTGTTTTTCCAAAAGATTTTTAAAATGTGTAGTTCCATTGTTAATACGATTATAACGGGGTCATGGTACTCATCGTGTTAATTTTACATTACTGTTTTTAATCTTTGAAATTCTAGTTCCGAACGCCTACTACGAAATCGAATGTAATTAAATTATAAAAATTTTAAACGGGACCCTAAAAATGATTAGTTTCTTATAATACATAAAAACTATAATACCAAATTGCACACAAAATGTGCAATAATTTCATTGGTTTGCTTCGACCAATCGCAACTGTTTGTCGAGACCTTTGACTGCCAGAAGGCGGAACTTATTATTTTAGTCAGAGCTCTGAGCTGTTTACGTAAACATCTAATTTTTATTTATTTTAATTGTGAATGAAAATGTGATAGTACTAAAGGAGACTACTATTACATGATGCTGTGCTCGGAGCCATTAAAGGAAACTTGTGTGCCGCTTGTCGAATTTATAAATACCGGTTTTGCCTCAACAAATCAGAAGCAGATGGGAGGCTGCTTCTTTGTTTTTGGAAATGTTTCGCAAGATGATACAACGTTTGCATACCGCTGATAGTGTTCTCAGTTCTACTAGAGAAGGACTTTCTGTCACACAAATGTAGACTTCGAAGAACAGATAGATATTAGAACACTACAACTGAGCCCAGAAGTAATAAACGAAGCGCTGCCGTCATCCTCAGCACGAATCACATGACCGTATGGCGGATTCTAAACATCAGTTTCAATATATCGGAGTGAACCGCTTTGTTTTGAACAACGAGAGAGACAGCTTTAGCAGAGAGACTTAAAGAGTGCGTGTATTATTGTTTGTGTTAGTGCGATTAATCGAACGGCAACTTACGTGTTCTTTCGAAAGGATGCCTAATTCCCTTGGATGGGTTCAAAGCGGCTGCATTGTGAGTCATGTTATTTATTAAGTAGCTTTTATTTATTGTATTCGCGCGATAAAATACCTAAACAGTAGGTACATATGTACTTTGTAACGGGCGCGAGCCACTTGCCGTCGGAACGTAGCACAACCTTCAAGAGCTAACAGATACGCATATCTGTACAGTATTTCAACACGTATTTTTATTAAGTAGCTTTTATTTATTTATTAAGTAACATATATCTGTACAGTATAACCACATCTATTATTTATTAAGTAGGTTTTGCACATACATATCTTCACGCTGTATCCCTAACGGGGTGGTCAGAGAGGACGGAGCGCCAAGCTTTTCGATTCTTACATACTTCTTTCGCTTCCTCTAATCTCATCATTCTCCTCACACATTTTCCCTTAGGTATGCGCATACCTAGGCGAAGTATCTTTTATTTTTATTTGTTTGTTAAGTAACGTGCGATTTAATTGCTTACTTAATTGCCTAAATGTAGCGGCCGCAAGCCGCTTGCCGACGGCACATTGCATTTAACAATAGATATAGCTATCTAGCTGTGGGCGTGGTCGGCTGGTAGCCTAGTAGATGCCTAGCAAAGGAGGTAGTTAGCTGGTAATTCACTACTCCTTGGTCATGAACTCAAAATAGTGATGCCGGCAGTTTAGTCGATATTTTCATTTATACATAGATATAAAACTGCAGACATTTCGGCCTGATCGTGGGTTTTATCGCCAAGGCTGCAAGCACCAGATTACAAGTAAGCGTGTTTTATTTCCTTCCTCACAGAGCTGTTTCCTCTCTGATACTAGCCCTTTGCAGTTCTGTTTGATCCATGCCTGTGCAGATACGTGATTTACAAGTACTCGGAGATAGTTTTATTGTTATTTTAAGTTCACCGCCAAAAATACAGTCCACTTATAAAAACTCTCGACGCAAGGAAACCTTTTGAAACCAGCATCGTATGACGCAACGCCACGCAAGCCCAAGTGAGAAACGTGCCGCGTACTGAATGGTACCCTTACATCATCAGATCTCAACATGAACGTTAATTAAAGGAGCAAAATCGTTTATTTTTTTATGTTCTGTGAACGACAATGCTTAAAATTTCTATTAGATGACAAGAAAACGTGTCCCACGCTTTTACACTTATAATTCCAAACATGGCTTACACTAAAGCCCTTATGGAGTAGACAAAGAGAATAGGCTCGATAATGATTTCTTGCTTTTTAGTGCGTGAAGCGCGTTTTTTAGTTTTTTGAACTATAATTGAACAGAATGGTTTAATAAAAATGAGAAGTAGAAACTGCAATGTAATTTTTAATAGGAATAAATTTTTCACATTTCCTGAATTAGTATGTTTATTATTTCATCACAAATTAGAGAAGTACCTACTAGAAAAGTTTCGGCCGAAAAGATTTTAAAAACTCTTCAAAGTCTTTCCAATCTTACTCGGCCGCCAATTGCTTTACTTCAGGCCTGGCAATAATGCGTTCATCATTATTTAATCGTTTTCAATTAGTTTAAGAATATTTAAAGAACAGTCAAGTAACCTATTCTTCATCATGTAATGTGTTTATAGACTTAATTGTAACCTAGTACTTGTCCTTTATAGTAATAATTGCAGTACTGGACCTCGTCTTTGCGATCAACGCGGAGCATACGTATATGAAGATGCATATGTCTAAAGCGGTGTTCCATTGCGAAACACTGATAGTCGTGATCGCGGTGGGCGCGGGTGTGTACAGCGCGCCTTGGCGTATGCGGGAAATGTTGAAATTTTTGGGAAGTGTTGCAGCGGTAAGTGTGTATTATATTCTAATGTAACACTGAAATCCCTTATTTATTGAATTTAATTAATTTCAACACAATTTACTATCCATTTAAAAATTTTTAACAAATATAGACCGCAAATGACGTATATTACCATAAAGAGCAAGAGATTGCGTTCAGAAATAAGTATTAGAAAAAGTGTTTATGGATTTGTAGTACTGCACAAGTGCTGCCACTTACATCGAAGCTAAGTAGTCTTTTTCCAGATTATAGCGAAGCAAAAAGAACGAAGAAAGAAAGACGTTGCTTATTTATTATGGGCCCTCCTTATATAAATATTAAGGTAGTAAAATAGTAAAACAAATGTATAGTGTTTTTTTAGGAAACTGGCCATGTATTTTTGTTTGAAAGTTTGAGTATTTTGTTTCTTCAGTGTTTAGAGAGTTTATCGCCAAGTTTTTACCACAAACTTCTGTTTTTTTTTTTAATTTTTTATAAGTACTAGTTGTGTTACTACAGTGACCTACAGGTCACTGATAACTCTGTAATCCACGACTAGTAAGAGCTGAAGGCAATGGCGTGCCTGGGGCTTCAGAACAGGCCAAATTTTACATGTATGTTCTTTATTATTTTTGTAGAAATTAAAACAAGGTACCTTTTGTTAGAAGCTCAGAGGGCATCCTAAGTATCAATTATCTGGCGGGACCTTTGCGTCAGGTGACAACCGGCCGAAAGAAAATTTCACAGCCAAGAAAACTAGTCTCCTGATCAAATGAAAAACATGAAAACGAAGGATACGCTAAGAAATAGGGTGTCCCCTGTAAGCGACTGACAAGTAAAAATGCGAGGAAATGCAATGAATGTCAAGGCGTCCCCTAATGCGACGAAACAGTCAGTGTAGGGCGCGCTTCCATAATGCGAGCCGAAACGTGTGTTGTATGATGGAATGCAGCTTAAAATTAAGCGAAGCATTACATTTATGGTAAGACGCGTTAATGTCTATTGTATACAGGAGATAAAATGGAACGGATCAAAATCACGAAAAATTTAAAACAAATATAAGCTCATTCGTAAAAGCGCAGAGGCCGACCAGAACGGCCTGTGGACAATTAAGGCGTGTTTCGGATCAAAAATCTGTAACTTATTCATTTCTAAAGATGGACTGTTCAAATTTTGTAGAAATGTAAATTAATATTCAACTTTTCCAAATAACTTCGGAAATCGTAAATATTCGCAGCTAATTTTTTTAAATCTTTTTAAGACATATCTTAGCTACATATTAGCAGTAAATTTAAAGCATGGGCAAACGTGGGTAATTATTAAAAATCTCGATGAGCTGAAAAATTGACCTATTTTCTTTATTTTATTGTTCAAATAATTACACATACACAATCAAATAAAATTAAAAACTGGTAAATGTCCTAGCATCATCATAAAATGAGGTATCCAGAAATGTACAATATTACATACTTATTTAGAAAATTTAACAAGAAATTAACTTTGAAATTAATGAATAAAAAGTCTTGAATTGGCCACAGACCTGTACGGGTAGTAAACATGTTCAGATAGAGTGCTCTTGCGATTGACCAATCAAATGTGCCGATTTTGTTCTGGCGTTTCACTCTCAACTCGCAAAAATTGTCTGAGGTTATTTTACGGAGATCATCTAAAGCTTAGCCCTGGTTTTATCTCAGGTTCAAAGTTAGAACTAGTTTCAACGGGTCACAGAAATATTACTGCAAATTATTAAAAAGCAAAGAAACCTGTTTCGAAGTTTTAGCGAACGGGACTTACACATAGACTATATTCTGGAAATTATTTTGAACAATAAATAATAATAAAAAAACTTATAGCAGTAGCGCAACTTGTAACCGCGACAGCTCCTAATCGAAGGTTCTTGGAACGAAGTCACAAACTTAGTAGTCAAAAGTATCCATCAGTAAAATGGGTAATCATAAGACAAAAGGGTCCGATGATATCTCAGTTGAATTGTGAAAAAGACTCGAATACTCTTGTGCGTATTTCCTACAGGACCAATTTAATAAAATCCCTCACGACGATATACATGACGCACGGAGAAACAGCTCTTGGCCACCCTTCTTCAAAAACGAAGGTGACGTAAAGCACTGTGGTAACAACAGGGCAATAAAACTAATCTCACACGCTTTTATAATCTTGGAACGAGAACTTTATCAAAGACTGGACAGCTGACAAGTACAACAGAAGATCAATGCGGATTTGTCCCAGCGCTATTCATACCAGCCGACCCTCAACTTACACTTACAAATGCAAAAAAAAAATTTACGCAAGGTATACATAGATCTGAAAAAAGAGTTCGATCGTGTCCCAAGGCCTCTGATTTAGTAAGCGCTACGATTCTACAAAAGTTTCCGGAATACTATATAAAACAGATTACGGATATGTAAGACGGTGTCGGACAAAGGTACGATGCCTTGTGGGCCCTAGCGAGAAGTTCCAGGATCGGCACGTCAGGACGGGTGTACTCTGCGACTAAAGAATGCCATTTCGCGTTGGCACAAAACCTTTAAAAAACCGTAATGAGACTCGCTATTCATTTACAAAATATGGTAAGCGTGTAAATAAGCAAAGCAAAATAACCGTTCTTTGGAAACAAAAAAAAACAAACACATCGTTGAAATTGTACCGCTTTATAAGTCATATTTAATTATTGATGTTTTTCTTAGAAAGTTCGGATACATAAAAAAATGAGTGTTAAACTATTAAAGAAGAAAATCTTCAAAGCCAAAGTAGTGGTAGCAGCCAAAGCCAAAGCGAAAGTGGAAGCCAAATAAGACCAAAGACTGACTTACGAAGACCAAATAGACAGAACGTCCGGTGAGCGTTAGGTGACGGAAATGTCAAAAGCACTGGCATATCTTTGCGAATATGTGTGAGATGATAAATGAGATTTGAAGAAGTGAAACAAGTTTGCAATGAACACTGGACACTCTGGAGACTCTCTCCTCTCGCAGTACCCCGTCAGGGATACAGCATGAAGGTATGCATGTATGTATGATTTTCTTTTCCAGGTGGACAAGAGTATCAGCACCCAGTACTACAATAGTACAGTCATGGAGCGTAAGTTGTGCGGCGTTCTCCTTGCGATCATAATTTTTTCCTCCATCTTGATGACGGATAATATTTGCTTCCAAGCGATGTGTAAAAATAAGTTAGACGATCTATGTGAGTAGCTAATATATGTTACTTATTTTCAGCAATCTAAATTATTGTTAAATGTTATTGTTAAAATATTGTTACTTTTTATAGTTTTATTGTGGAAAAATAAAAAGAAAAAAATGTTTATAATCTTTCAGGGGACTTCGTAACAAACTGCAATGTGCTCTACATTCTGTGGTATATGGCAATAATTTTGGAACTGCAGTTCGCCTTCACTGCGCTCGCCGTCCGTAAGCGCTTCCAAGCCGTGAACGATGCGTTAGCACTTTCAGCCAAGCATGTCTCCTTGCCACGTACATATCTGATGAGACTATTCCGTTTGTAAACTATGTATATTTGGTATACGTTCAATAGTCTAGGATAGAAGGAGAACTATAATATGCCGGCTTATCAGCCTGCGCAAGTCGTAGATGTGGGCCAAATGATAGGGCTTTTTGTATTGGGTCCTTACATATGAAATTGGCGTTTTGTACGGGAGGAATATAAAGTCAATTTTTTTTTTTGTAAATTATATTTAATTAATCAAAGTATGCACCGTTGTTATCTATGCACTTTTGCCATCTCATAGGTAGTTCATTGATCCCTTTACTAAAAAAACCATGGGAGCGAGAATCAATAAACTCTTTGAAGGCGGTTTGGACTGCCGCATCGGAGTTGAATTTTTTTCCTTGTAAGAAATTGTCCAAATTCCGGAAAAAATGGTAATCTGTTGGAGCAAGGTCCGGGGAGTACGGTGGATGTCGCAGACATTCCAATTGTAGCTCATCTAACTTAGTGGTTGTTTGTTGTGCAGTGTGTGGTCTTGCGTTGTCGTGAAGCAGCAGTGGCCTAGAGCGATTGACCAATCTCGGTTGTTTAGCAGCTAGTTCTTTCTTTATGGTTTGCAGTTGCTGACAATAGATATCTGCTGTAATCGTTTGGCCAGATTTTAAAAATCTGTAGTGAAGGACACCGGCGCTAGTCCACCAAACACTCACAAGTAACTTTTTCTGAGTCAATTTTCGTTTAGGGCAGGATTTGGCTGGGTCTCCAGGGTTCAGCCATTGCGACGAGCGCTTCCGATTATCATACGGTATATATTTATCATCCACAAGTAATGATTCGATTTAAAATCCTTTCATTATTGTGTCGGTTGAGCAAAGTAACACAGCAGTCGACGCGTGTTTGCAAGTTCGATTCACTAAATTCATGAGGTACCCATCGTTCAAGTTTTTTTACTTTCCCGATTTGCGTCAAGTGGATTAATACAGTTTTGTCACTTACCCCGAAGCCTGCAGCTATCTCTGAAGTGCTTTGTGATGGATCCGCTTCCACAATAGCCTTTAATTCTTCATTTTCCACTTTGGTTTCCAGCCACGGGGTTGGTTCTGAAGGTCGAAATTTCCAGAACGAAAACGTTGAAACCAAAAACGTACCGTGCTTTCTTTTGCGACACCAGCGCTGTACACATCATTAATCCTTCGAGCTGTTTCTGCAGCACTGGTGCCACGGTAGAACTCGTACTCGTAAATATACCGATATTTCACGTTTTCCATTGTGCGGTAATAAGCGACGCCAAAGAAAAAAATAATGAGGAAAAAAACAAATGAATGACTGTTTTCAAAACTCAAATGTACCAACTAAATGAATTTATAAATTTGAATTTGGAATTCTTAACCAAAGAGGAGATATTTCAGATCAAAGTGGTAAGTACGGCAAAACGCTAATTTCATATGTAAGGACCCAATATTTATCATTATCTGGTTCTTCTTAGTCCAAATTGAGATTTCGTTACACCTTGATGACCTATATACTTCGAATGAGAAATGTTCTGAAGTTATGTATGTACGTAGAGAATCATTCAGATTTATGCTACTCATTTGTACCTAAACTATATGAGAAAAAAAGAAAAACATACTCATTATGAAAAAAGAAGTAAATTACTTAGAGTAAAAGGGATGGCACAATGATTTATTTCTGAATTTAAATTAGTTTTGACCAGTACGTAACCAGTTGGGGGTTCGTTGAGGATCTGTGCTCGTCACGATCCCTGCCACTTCTTTTAAAAGCTGCGTTTCCTATTCTATGCATGTCACGCGGGACAGCAATTTCGTTGGGCACAGATCCGCACGCTTCCGCAGTTATTCACAAAATACAAATTTTACTGGACTCATTACTGAATCTTATATAAGGAGGCACTAAATGTACAAGCAAAAAATCGAAGTAAATGTAATAGCAAAAAATCGGAACAAATAAATTCTTTCAACTAAACGGATAAAGAGGGCGATTTTTAAGTTTTGAGTGAAAACTTGTCAGAAATATGTAATTTTTAAAGGAGAAAACCCGTGCGCTTCTACTGTTTCATACAAAACGCTCACGCAATGTTCACAAAATGCTAATTTTACTAGAATCTAAAGTCAACAATGAATAGGAGGCAAAAAATGTTTCTACAGAAAATAGCTCCTTCTTCCAACTAAACGGGGTAAGAGGCCGATTATTGACTTTGAAGTTAAAATTTGTCGTAATATTTGTTTTCTCAAAATGAAATCGGTTTATTTTTTACGGATTTAGTAAGGTTTTTTGGATATAAGTAACCAGTGGCGGTCTTCACTGTTTATTGAAACATTAACTTCATTGTTTTTACTCACCTATAAAAAGCCATGAAACGTGGAATCTTTATTCAGAAAAATAAAATAAGTAAGATTATAAAAAATTTGATTCTTTCTTTCATTCTTTCGCCATGATATTGTCAATAGGGCTCTAAGAGAATCTAAAATTACGACGTATCGAGCTTGGAGCCCCTTCTGAGGTAGGCGTGTACTTCTTTTTTATGAAAAATAGGGTGGCCAACATTAAAAGTATTTACTCTACATAAAGATCAATTTAATAATTTACGTCGAAATTATAAAGAGCTTTATGTACACTTATTACTCAGATAAAATACTTCCACTTATCACTTTATTGCATTAAATTCAAGCGACACGATATAATAAAACATTTTATGAAAATATTTTAATAAAATGCAATCCAAAGGATAACATAAATTGATATGTTGCAATCTTGTATTGCTCGAAAAACGAAATGTTCATTCATAAGTTTGTACTCGTAGTAATTTTGATAGTTGCTTCATCGAACTTTTTAGCGGAACAGGAATTTAAAAAAAAATATGAATACGGAAGAAAATCGAACACACAAAAAAAATAAAAGAAAAAGGGTAGTAAATTAAAACAACTAATTTTTAAATTATACTGAAGTAATAAGAAATCAATAACTTTTATTCAAGAGTTTAACTTACAGTTGTTTCCTCGTCTGCTGCTGGAGAATAATTAACTTTTTATCGAATTACAAGAGCTTATCGACGCCATTCTTATCGCCAATCCAAACTTCCGCTCAAACAGAGTCAGATGGCGTTGCAAGCGCTTGAATTTACATTGATTTTTAGGCAATCAGCAATAATTAGCAATAATTATTAGTAAAGCAGTTTTCTAATTAATTTATCAAATTATTAAAGCTCATTAGTAGTCAAATATTGCAATAAAAATAAAAAGTCTTACTTTGAAACGCCGTAATGATTTTTCAAACAAACTAACAATGAATTATTTATTGGAAAATTGAAGTAAAATGTTAAAACAATAAAATCACTTTCGACTAGATGATTGTTAAAGTAATTGACAATTGTAAGATAACTTATTCATAACAATAATAATTATAAATCAAATCGCTGGATAATCGTTTGGCGACAGTTATAAATCATAATCGAATAATTGTATAATCGTAGATAATCGTTGCAGCGACATGTACATTTATGTTAAATCATGGATCGATATTTTCAACACAATATTGTTTTGCTTTTGTGAAAGTATTAATTATCTACTAAATACTTAAGCGAAAAGAGAAAAATTATTTGTTTTTGGCTATAACAATTAAGTGAGTGATGTTGTTAGAATACACATACTTGAAACAACTCGTCAGTGTAAACTTATAAACTTTCGCGTCGTATTATAAAATATCTAAAACGGGAAATTTAACGCGATTACCTTTTATTTTGGCTTGACGTTTCGACAGAGTTGCATCGGCCGTGGTCAGTGTTTTGGCTAGTTATGTAAAGTAATAACGAATGTACGAATAAATCTAAAAGACTGAGAGAGTTCTTAGAAGCAAAATATTCCTCAAAGTACTGGAAGTCTATAATGTATATTAGTATATAATACATAGGTATCGTAACAGTAGCGGATATAGGGGCAGGGGGGGGCTAATGGGCCTGAGCCAAAAGCATCTGAGTACCTCGATGAAAAATTTTAGCGTCCCGGAACGCCCTACTCTCATTGGGTTCAAGCCCCTCCCAAACCTGGATCCTGGATCCACCACTGTATCGTAAACACACTAGTGCTGTTCTTGTTGTCATGTGATTTATTCTCATACAATTAATTACTTATCTTAATTTTTGTCATTTAACATCAACCCCTTACTAAGCCTAAGAAAATTCAATTTTATGCTTGTTGCATGTAATGGATATGTAGCAAAAATAAGTAAAGAACTACTGACGAAGCGAAGATCAAGGAATTTCTTTTGTATTTATTTCTATCTACAAAGATCAAATAGCGCGAATGTTTTCTGACTGGAATATCAGAAAAAATTTGCGAATATCTCTCTGACTGCCTCATTAGAGACACAGCGTGGGATAATTATGTATTAACCAGTACTTTAATTATGGACTTTATACAATTCCAGTGGAAAAACTAAACGAACTGCGACCAACGAACATGTTCGCAATCCGCGTAGCGCCGGCCGAGACGCAGCGGGCAGCCAACATCGTCAATCTACGGATGGAGTCGCTGCCAAGACAGGAACATACCGTTATTATCAGGAAATCTAGTAAGGAATGATTACTGATCAAGATGCATCGGCATCGCACGTTGACGCTATTTCCAGTAGCTAAGTGGGAAAACACGATCCAATAGCGAGAGATTGCAAGGCTCAATCCCTAATGCCTACTGAATTGTTAATAGTTACATGCATATACCACTTCACATTCATGTATCCCTTTTTACTGGGAATGGAGAAAGAATTATTGCAAAAATATACTTTGGTGCTACTTTCAGTAAAAAGTATTGGGGATTAGTGATGGTACAGTGAAATTAGATACAAATATCTTATACCAATTTCTATCTCTTAGCCAAATTTTACAAATGGTGTGGGAAGATAAGCAGCTGGAATATTCTATTTTGTTCTCTCTCCCGGAATGACATTAGTACTTGATTTATGTGGAACTCTTTGGAATTTTGTTAGCAACGATACGCAATCATTAGATAAACACATTCTGAAATGAAGTCCGCATGTAGAAAAACGTAGCGTAGAGTGATCCCTGCTAGAAAGAGTGGCGATTTGCGTGAAGTGTCTGGAAGGAATTGTATGTGTGAAACCTGAGATCGGGTTCAATAACGAACCTTAGACAAAGTTTAGTACTACATAAGAGTTGGTCGCTGACGATAATGTTTAGGTGAATTTGAAATCATTTAGTACCTTTTTTAACTAAGACTCCTTATCTTATAAAAAAGATTATATCAACACCAAATTGCCTAACAGCTTATTCCAGGCCGCTCCCATTTGCAAGCCAAATCATACCACCTTTCTGCTGCCTCCTCTTTCTAGCTCAGAATTGAATCAGTTATCCAGACGTGTTGACGCTTCTCTGAGGTCAGGAGCCCGTAGTATTCGCTCTGGTTTCACCTACTACCGAAATTTGAAATGCATTGTATACTTACGTAGAATAAATAGTTTATAAGTTCCCACAATAACTGAAAGTACCTGGGCGACCGAGTTTTACTCAGTGTCTTATAAAAAAAAACAAAAAAATATCTGACCACATTGCAAGATTCGACTCCGCGCATTTCAGCTTGGTTGACATACGCTTTAGCCACTGTTCTATTGAGAAAATAAATTCTGTTGCGAAATTAGAATAGTTTAGAAGTTTTAAGTGCGTGAAAACATAGAGAAAATGAATTTTCCGAGAATCGAGATCTAGCTAGATCGGTTAGTCGCCCCCCTCAATTACTGTATTGTAAATTTCATCTAAATTGCTAGAGCCGTTTTCGAGAACGCGACATCAAATATTATACAAATATTTATTGCTCGTTTAATATAATAATGGATAATATACATCTCTGACTACCCCGTTAGAGATGTATGTATGAATGTAAGTATGTAATGATGTATGTAAGTATGAATGGATATTAACTGAAATAATAGTTTCAAAAAGTACTGAAACCGTGTCTAATAAACAATTATTATTTTAATAAATAATAGGGGTCCATTTGCTGCCGATGATTTCAAATTCAGTCTGCACGTGGCATTCTGGCCCACACTTTTAATTCGCTTTTGATATCTCCAGATAGTGGTGAACCACACTTGACAGTTCCACCGTGTGAAGCTATTCAACATTTAGCTTCGTTACACGGCACCCTATGTGAAGTCATACACCGGATTAATGATAGCTACAGCGTGCTGCTCATTATTATACTGATATCAACATTAATGCGTCTCATCATTACACCATACTGCTTGATAATGGAGACAGGTATATCCTATTGATCTTCTTCGATTTCTTGTTTTTATTTCCTACTCTTTTAAAGCTGCTTGGCTTATCGAGTTTTATCTTAAAATAAAAAAAAACACGAAGACGTAGTTGCTCGCTCCGTTGAACGTGTATGTGAAATGTCGTGTTTAGAGACGGATCAGTACATAATATTTTTATGTATTTACCGACATCTTTCATCTGATTATTCTCAATTTTTAATTTCTGTAGAAAAGAGTCTTATCTGGCTTAGCAAATGATAACAAATCAATAATAGCATGTAACTTCAATGTGGACATACATTTATGAAAGGCGATATGCTCATTTCACTCTTTCTTTCATTTGATCTGGTGCACATTTTTGATGAACCGACCAGGGGCACGTACTATTCGAGGACGTGCATAGATAATGTTTTCACGAATAAGAGCAGAATTGAAAAGCATAATATCATTAGTGGTATTAGTTTTCAGATCCTAAAACTCAATTAATTAAAATAGATTTTAATATGAAAAATAAACTCGGACGAATAATTGTGTTTAGGCTATTGGGTGGGAATAAGCTAAAACGGTTTTACTGACAAAGCAACAAATTTAGCAAACATTGTTCAATATGAATGTTTAGTACAAAGTTTGAGTGATATATTATTTGATAAAAAATATCTGTAAAAGAAAAAAATAGTTACCGACAACAAGTTACATTTCGCTGATTGGGCGACAAAAGGCATTAGAAAAAGCAGGGACAGACTTTATGAGTTGTATGATGAAAAATCATACACATCAGATGAAAACTTCCATCACTCTGTTCCGCGATGATTCAAAAATATATAAAAAAGTATCGAAGTGTGACAAAGCAATTTCTATTGCTAACAAAATTAGTAAAGCAGATAACGCAAAAATAGCTATATGAATCACTATTAACACAGAAGTAGGTGAACAAAATAAAGAAAAGGAAGACCATTCATTACAATCTACGTACATATAAATATAAATGAAATGTCTGTCTGTGAGTTCGAAATAAAAGCTTTGTCTTAAGCTTATATGAATTTGTGCGCGTAACCAAGACCCAAACACGCGTTTTAAAATTTTTGTCTGTGTGTCTTTCTGTCTGTCTGTCTGGGCTAATCTTTGAAACAGCTGAACCGATTTCGGTCAGATTTCCACTGGAAGATAGAGGATTTTCTAAAGAATAATCTAGACTACTTTTTATCCAGGAAGCCTTTAGGATTCCTGCGTAAATTGAAAATCTCTAGAACTTAAGATAAATCTATAAATATACATACAAAAATCTATAAGTATTTTTAATTTTTAGATAGGTGCGTCATGGAAAGAGAACTAAAAGGAAAATTGGATTTTTCTTTATATGTCACCATACCGACGACAATAAATAGCTTCTTTAATAATAACTATTTTGATTTTAGAAATACGTAGGTATTTGTACACGTAATAAGAATAAGTTTTTGACGAAAAGTCACAAAGATTCTTGGAAATTTTGAACATACCTATTCCTTTAACAAGAAACCACAGAAGTTGCACGAGCAAATACAATGTTTCTTTCACAGTCATTCAAGCACAATATTATGTCCGATGATGACTGGTCGCTTTCAGCTCTACATTCTACGTCTTTGACAACAACGTGATTATATAATGTAGTGTATATAATCGTATAATAAGATTTACTGCAACGATATTTTCATCGTAAATTAACGCGGACGAAGTTGCGGGTTACAGCTAGTTTAATAATAAAATTGTTGTTAATAAAAAACAAACTGCCAACGTTTTTGTTAGTTTTTTATCAAATGTAGCTATAAAAATTACTAGAGAGTGGTCTAGCGACATCTGCACATGCAGCAAAGGCATATTTAAGCCCAAAGTACAGCAAACTTTAATTTACAAGCTGAAATAGTATGAATACGTGATCAAGCTCTCTATCTCGTGTTCTCGTATCCATCTGGCCGAGAGTAAAAAGTCAGTGTGAATGAGATCGCGTCTGTGTCGATTCAAAATTAAAAACGAACGTTCGCTAAGAATGCATTTTGAGACATTTCCTGTTTTTGATTTACATTAATGATCTTCCATTTATGGTTAAAGACCTATGTGACATTACATTATTTGCTTGTATTTTAAAATAACTATTGCAGCACGATTTTGACAAAATGATACCCAACTGAGTTTCTTGTCGGTTCTTCTCACTGTGAAGGTTTTATTTTCGAACCAAAAGTAGATTCAACGTTCGGTAATACCTTTCAATTTGATTTACTCGAATAAATTGACTTTTTTTTGACTTTGGGTCACTTATTAGCTTAAATCCATATCAGTTAATTTTTTTTAACTAAATAATTTTAAAAGATATTGTTTACAGTTAAATCTAACATTGGTTCAGTAAGAATGGTAGGTACATGTATTTGTCGATTTAGTGTTTCGGTTGCATTACAATACAAGAAGTGTGATTTGATATTATGAACGCTTATCGACATCCATATTCAAATTTATGTTATAATAAATATTACCATAAATTATGTACTCTTTGATAAAAGAAAGATGGGAGTATTCAAGGACTGCCTATCTAAATGATTTAAAGGTTCCCAAACTTATTTTGTCCACTGAGTCGAGAGCTCATGCAGTCGTTGTCTAAGATGCCTCCTAGCTAAATGAAATTACAAATCACCCCCCAGGCCTCTACACAACGCCCCCATTTTTTTTCTGGGTCTCTTACCGCACCCCTTTAGGCCTGCAGCGCCCACAGGGGGGCGTTATCGCCCACTTTGGGAATGGGTGTTTTATACCAACGTGTATATACAAAACATTCGCGAAGAAAATATCTCAGTAATGACCATCCTTGGTTATAATTTTTCAACTGATCGGCCTCGAAATTCCGAAATACCGACATCTATTCATACAAGGGTTTTTTTTGTAGACCAATGTAAAATAACATAAATAATAATGTATTTCTTTTCTTCATTTCAGTGGTCTACACTCACAAAGTGCATTTTTTGGTACTGCAGTCTATGTGGTGTGTTTCACACTTACTCGGATTGCTCCTCATTGTTGAACCATGTCATTTAACTGCCATTGAGGTGAGTATGACTACCTACTACAGCGGTTGCGGAATAAAACTCCGTAAGCACGCAAACAAAATTTTTATTAGACGCGAGCTTTGATTATTTACTTGTCCAGATACCACTTTGCTTGCTTGGAAACGCTTAAACAAATGTCTACTAAAGTTTGTAGACATACGTCTCACCTTATTCCATAGAGAAAATTATACATACTGAGAATAGAGTAATCAATCTTTTTAAACAATGAGAGCCATCTATTATTAATTTGAATACCGTGTACAAACATACGCATACCCTCTTATACAAAAATTTTACAACAAACTACAAATTGTCTAACATAAAATTTATTGACAATTTGTACATATTAAGTTATGTACAAATTGTCTAAGCCTTTCGCATAATAATTCGTGTAAATCGCTGTCTCGTTGCCGATTTTGTAATAACGAACATCAGTCATTATTGTGTCGCGATCGGGGACTCGATAATAATATTCGTAATGATAGAAACGTAAAGCGCGCATCAAGCGCTGCTCAAGTGCTGTCCGCTGTCTCGACCAAAGAGCCGCTTGCACCTGCGCCCGCGCTCTCGCCCGCAGCCTCACCGCGCCCGCGCTCGCATACCACGCACACGACTGACTCACAAGCGCAGCAAAATAATATTTCTTTGTATAATTCCTTTCCAGTCTCGCAGTGTTATCAATGTTACGTGCCTGTTGAGTACCGTTCAAGTCAATGTTATGGATGAGTACGGTAGCACAAAATGTGTTCGCGCTTTAATAGATTCCGGATCTCAAAACAATTTTATTACCTCGACATGTTGCAGGGAATTAAAATTAAAATGCGATAAGGTATCGCGCACGTTTGTTAAAGGCATAGAAGCTTCGCCAAACCCTATAAGGGGTTAATGTTTTTAAACTTTCACGACTTGTACACATCTTACAATATTTACTAACGGGTCTATGTCGCGTTTATACTTTAAGGCTAGTCACCTATTTTATCCCGACATCTACGCACTGGCGACGTCCAGTCCAGGAGCCGGAAAACCGGACGTCGCCAGTGTGTAGATGTCGCTAGTATAGTGTGTCGAAGTACCGACAGTGACAATAACAAAAATTAAGAAATGCATTGAATTAGTGTGGGTAGCTGCAAAACAACGCGCGCTACGAAGACGTCATTCATCCTCAGCAATCTGCCCGTAACCACGATAGGTGCAATCCGGTCGAAACGTCGGGATAAAATAGGTAACTAGCCTTAAAGTATAAACGCGACATAGACCTATAAGGGCTGTTACTTCAGTCAGTTTATTTTCTAGATTTGATAGTAATGTTTCAATCGCGCTAAACGCTTATGTATTAGACCGCATCACAGATAATTTGCCTATAGATCAGATAGAAGTATCAATGCTTTCATTCTTAAAAAACGTAATTATTGCCGATGGCATGTTTTGTACTCCCGGAGAGATAGATATAATCATAGGCGCTCTGCTCTTTTCTAATATTTTACTACCCGCACGTATTTCTGATCCACCAAATACTCCAACGGGATTTTAAACCATTTTTGGTTACATAGTAATAGGTAACGCTCCCGTGCATCCCGTTATGATTCGAATACCATTTCTTTACACTCGTTAGTCGAGTTTGAACCGCCTTTAGATTTTATTCTACAGAGGTTTTGGCAACTTGAGGAAGTGTCAAGTGAACCTATATTAAGCTCCGCTGCTCGTGAATGCGAAAAAAATATTTAATAACACTGTAACACGTGATGCTTTCGCACGTGTCGCAGGACGTTTGTTCTCTCATCATGGATGTTGAGGGAATACATGCAATAAACGTCCTGTAATCTCTCACCAGTGGCTCCAAGTAGCTGTTAAGCACGCAGCGGCCACACCCCGGTAAACCACGTCAGTGGGCTAAACCTGGTGAGGGGGACTTGTTTCTTTCGGAGAATAAGTCTAATACGCGGATATCCTCCGTATTTGTGCTGAAAGTCTAACTCGGCGAGGAAGGCAATCCACTACTGATAAGCAAAAGGTTTTGGTGGACTCGGCGAGATAGCAAGGCATTGTCGAAGAGCAAGGGCGACAGAAGGGTCCACAGTGACTGTCAGCCAGAGACTGCGCCTCAACGCCTTTCCAATTGTAGCGGTCACCGTTCCATTGGGTCAAGAGGAGTAAGGAAAAGAGAGTGCGTCTGTATCAGCGCAACTGCTTATGCGCTTAAATATATCCTGCGCAACTGACTGTTTCTGGATAAACGTATTTTGAGAATAAGTCCTGTGGCGACGGACGGCGGTAGAGAGGTTGGGCTGTGATGCACATCTGACTTTGTCCAAAGTCTGCACTCAGGCAGCTCAGAGAGAGTGGTCGCTTCGGCGCTGCGTCGAGGTAACAGCGGCGATTCGGCAGCACCATGAGTGATGGAGCAGCGCTATTTAGGGTGGCACTGCTCCCCTCGCTCAGTCGGGGAGGGGACTAGAAAAGGTGTCCCAAACATTGCTTACCCCTTTTTACGGGAGGTAGTAACCACGGCTGCCTGCGCATCCCATTTTTCGTGGTCGACGTTACAAGGGAAAGAATAAATATAAAACTCTCCGTATGACATTTGGAGCGTGGAATATACGCACTCTTCTGGATCATGAAAACAACCTATGTCCGGAGTGCAAGACCGCCATCGTAGCTCGAGAACTAGGTCGTTACAATGTGGATATAGCTGCACTGAGTGAAACCCGGTTAGCGGACGAGGGCGAGCTTATGGAAATCGGTGGTGGTTACACATTTTTCTGGAAAGGAGCTCCTTCGTCCGAGCCCAGGCGCTCTGGTGTTGGATTTGCGATTAAGAACACTATTGTTGAGAAGCTCGAAGAGTACCCTAGATATACGTCGGATCGTGTTATTTCTTTACGCCTCCACCTGGATAATGAAAATTGTTTGAATGTGCTAAGTGTCTATGCCCCTACTATGTGTAACGATGATAGCACCAAAGATAGGTGTTTGGTACAAACATACAATTTTTTTTCTTATTATCATTTTTTGGTATCATCTGTGGGTGGATCTGGCAACACCTTTCTATTCTTTTTGTCTCTACTCAGTTGTTGATGGAACGCCCTATGGCTTCCTTTCGCTGCATGTGTAGCGCATACATTATTAAATAAAGTGATTCATAATCATAAGTAAAGTTGTTCAGCCTTTGTTTGTTTAAAACATAGTGCTAGTGGTCCTTCGAATATTGTAATCAGTCTGTTTTTGTGCCTAATTGTTCGCTGTGCGTGTGCTATCTACTCGTGCGTTGGACGGCGCTGGCTCAAGCTCACTTGATGCTATATCTCAAGTGATAAATTTTAATAGACTCAAGAAAAATACAAGAAGATCTTTCTTTTACCTATTTGCAAGTGAATGTAGTACAAGAAAGGCGAATATTTCACGTATTTTACATACATTGCATCATCTTGTATCATCTACCTACAAAAGAAATTGTTAGTTGCTGGCCAACGGCCATTCGATCGTTTACATCTTGCAGTTGGTAGCGGAGTAGTTATATATCTGCAAGTTGGCTACATTGCGCGACTTTTACCGCGCTTTTGTTAGTGACATTGACATTAAAGTCGAGAGAGTGACAAATGACAGCTATCATTCTAATTCTACACTTCAGAAAAACTCATCAAGTTTGTTTGTCGTTGAAAAATATTTCTTGCCTATGTAATGGCAGACATACAAAAATTAAGATTGTCCCGCGGACAATGTAAAGCGGCTCTAGCTAGAATCGAAACATATATAAACAGTTCAGTTTTGTCGTCAGCCACCGTGGATATGTTGGAAGTGCGGAAAGAAAAATTAGTTTCTGCAATGAAGGAATATGAAGCCCTTAACCTAGAGATCTTAAACCTAGATGAAAAAACTGAAGATATTGAAGATGTTGGAGAGTTCGAGGACAGATTTTTTAATGTGCTGGCAAAGATAAACCACACTATTAAGAATTTCAAGACAACGGAGCATGATCAAAAATTCACACAAACTAATCAAATGTCATCATCAAAATTGCCAACTGTGGACATTCCACCCTTCGATGGTAAGGACTTTACAAAGTTTAAACCTTTTTATGAGCTCTTCATTGCAGTGATTGACAACAACAACAATTTATCTGATGTGCAAATACTTTTTTATTTGAGAAAATATTTGGTGGATGAAGCTTTGTCTGTTATTGTTAATTTGCCTCTTGTAAACAGTTCTTATAAACAAGCCTTGGAGTTGTTACAAAAAAGATATGATAATAAGACTCGTATGATATTTTATCATATAAATATACTTGTAGATACTCCATGTATGCAAAAGAGAACAGCAGCTTCTATAAGAGCCTTTGTTTCTCAAATTCAACAACAATTACATGCCTTACGTAATTTAGAAGAACCCGTAGACAAATGGGATATGCTCTTAATATCTATTTTAACTAGAAAATTAGATTTGTATACAAATAGATCATTTTATTTAGAAAGGAACCCAGAACAGTTGCCAACAGTTAATGAATTTCTCGCTTATCTTGAAAAACGTGTTATAGCACTTGAAGTTACTTCTAGTCATAGTCACAAATATACTTCTAGTCAAACTTTACAAAACTCTAAATTTACATCCAAAGTTACAAATTTAGTTGCACACTCCGATGTCGTATGCAAATATTGTAACAAAAATGATTATCGTGCAATCTATATTTGCCCAAAATTTAAGATGGCTCCTATAGAAGCTCGTCTGGCCTTTGTTAAAGAAAATAAATTGTGCTCAACTTGTTTGAGATGTCATACCGATAAATGTAAATATAAGTTTAAATATAAATCATGTAAAAAATCACACAATACACTATTGCATTGTGACAATGAACGTCAGGAAAACCCTGTTTCATTATTTTCCAATAATATAATTTCAGACGGTAATGTTTTATTACCTACTGTAAAGGTACAAATAAACGATAAATTTGGTCGCAACATAATCGTGAGGGCTCTGCTCGATAGCAGCAGTCAGGCTTCTTTTGTAACATCCTCCTTAATTAAACAATTACATCTAAAGGTTAGTACACACTCAAACAATATTATTGGCATAGGTAACAAAATTACAAAAATAAATCAAACTGTAGATGTAGTTATACAATCTTGTCTCTATAAAGATGTAAAATTGGCTTTAAATTGTTATGCGGTTGATTCTATCACCACATTATTACCACAGCAATATATTGATATTTCAGACATGAATATACCAAAAAATATAAAAATTTCTGATAATGAATTTAATATTCCAAGTGAAATAGCAGTGTTGCTGGGTGCAGATATTTATTTCAAAACATTATTAAATAGCTGTATTAAATTAAAAAAATGGACCCGTATTACAAAATACCTTGTTTGGCTATATAATTGCGGGCAAATTAATTGAAAATATATCTAGTCCTCACTGCAATAAAAACCTGGTATCTAACCTTGTAATATGTGATCAAAAGAAATTGGAAAATGTGATGGAACAGTTTTTATAGAGTAAGAGGATTCCCGAAGCTGCAAAAAAAATGACTGGTGAATTTCAGAGAGCTGAGGAAATTTTCAAAAACACTGTGAAGATCAAAGATAATAAATTTTATGTTAATATACCTCTGGTTAGCCCAATGGAAGAATTGCAGCTTGGGGATTCCTTCTCGGTAGCCTTTCAGCGTTTCCTCTCGTTGGAGAAAAAATTTGAAAAATGTCCTTTGTTGTTAGAACATTATAAACATTTTATTGAACATTGCAGAGCATTGGGACATGCTAGAGAAGTAGATATCGACTTTTATAATGTGGCAACTGCACTTATTATTTAGCTCACCATGCTGTCTTCAATGAAGGCAGTAAGACCACTAAACTGCGAGTGGTCTTCGATGGCAGTATGAAGTCACAATTAAATATATCTCTTAATGAAATCATGCTGAATGGACCTGTCGTACAGAGTGAGCTTCTTGATATTCTTTTATTATTTAGAACATACCGCTTTACTCTAATATCTGATATAGAAAAAATGTTTCGCGGTATATTCATTAATAACAATCAAACCAGCCTTCAAAATATACTTTGGAGGGACGACCCCAGAAAGCCAATTATATGTTTTCAATTGCAAACAGTTACATATGGCCTTAAGTCGTCTACATTTTTGGCAACCCGTTGCCTAATAGAACTTGCTAATATGTACAAGAATAAATATCCCCTTGCTGCGCAGGCTATGCTATATAATACATACGTAGATGATATACTTGCAGGAGCAGATAGCCTGGAGCAGCTTCATGAGCTAAAGTCCCAATTAATAGATCTACTTAAATTAGGTAGTTTCCATTTACATAAGTGGTGTTCTAATTATATTCCACTTCTGGATGATATTCCAAATCAGAGCAAATATTTTGAAGATATTGATCTCACTTCACATAGTTATTATATTAAGACATTAGGATTAAAATATAATATAAAGTCAGATACTTTCACCTTTTAAAATCCACACATCAATGTGGATGACATCAATACTAAACGGAAGGTTTTAAGTTATATTGGAAAATTTTTTGACCCTTTGGGTTTAATAGGTCCTATAATATCAACAGCAAAGTTATTTATGCAGAGTATATGGTCCTTAAAGTTGGGTTGGGATGAACTGCTACCCCTAGAGCTTTTACATGAATGGAAAAGATTCTTAAAAATTTTACAATTAATGAATAAGATGTCTGTACCCAGGAGTGTGAATTGTAGTGATGTTCAGTCTATGGAATTATTAGGTTATTCAGATGCGTCAACAAAGGCCTATGGAGCTTGTATTTATTTGAGAATTTTGAAACTTAATGGAAGAGTTGAATCTAAATTAGTTTGCTCTAAGTCCCGAGTTGCTCCATTAAATAAAGTTCTCACTATTCCTCAATTAGAGTTAAATGATGCATTATTATTAGCACAATTAGCAAATAGAGTAAGAAAAATATACACGACTAGATTTTCCCACACTGTTTCCTTATATACTGATTCACGGATAGTATTAGCATGGATTCATTCTTCAAAAATAATATTAAATAATTATGTTAATAATAGAGTCAAACAGATATTACAACTGACAAAAAACACCAGTTGGTGTTATGTGAAATCTAGTGAGAACCCTGCAGATTTAATTTCAAGAGGAATTGAACCACAAAAATTACAATCATGCTTACTATGGTGGCATGGGCCTCAACATATATTAGATCCTAAATTTCATCATAATATTAATTATGAAACTACTTTGATAGAAACAGAACAAGAAATAACTTGCAATAAAATACAGATATCATTTACATATGATTTATTTGAGAAATATTCTAACATTAATAAATTACAAACTGTTATTGCCTATATTTACAGGTTTTATAATAATTCATTGAAAAGTAGAAATCAGTATAATACTGGTCCTCTAACTCCTAGAGAGCTTCATGATTCTCTTTTAGTTATTGTCCGTTATATACAAAAGCAGTGTTTCCATAAAGAGATAACTTTGTTATCAGAGGGTAAAAATATAAAATCAAGTATAGGAAACTTGTATCCATTCATCTACGGGAAAGGTGTGCTTCGTGTGGGTGGTAGGTTAGAAAATGCTGATATTCCACTTAACAAAATGCATCCGGTTATTTTACCAAAAGCCTCTCCTATCACAGCACTAATTATTGAAAGAGAGCATGTAAGATTACTACATGCTGGTCCTGGAGTCCTGAGCTCACTCTCTCAAAGGTTTTGGTTGATCAATGGTATTAGGGAAGTGAAAAAAGTATTGTATAAGTGTCTCAAATGCAGACGACTTAAGGTTGAGATTGCAAAGCAATTGATGGGGTCTTTACCACCTGAAAGGATTACAGCCACAAGGCCCTTTCAGAATGTGGGTATCGATTTTTGCGATCCTTTCAGTATGAAAGTAGCTAGAATTAGAAAACCACTTGTAACCAAGGGCTACATTGCTCTATATATTTGTTTTTCAACCAAAGCTATCCATGCTGAGCTTGTGTCTGATCTAACTACTGATAGGTTTCTGGCATGTCTCAGTCGCTTTATATCTAGGCGGGGAATGCCCACAAATTTTTTTTGTGAGACCTTTAAAGTTGCTGCTAACAAATTAAATAAATTATAAACACTATTTAATTCAACATCTCATAAAGATGCCATTTACAATTTTTGTTCTAAAAATTATAAAAAATCATTCCTAGTTACTCACCAGAATTTGGAGGCCTCTGGGAGGCAGGTGTGAAAAGTATAAAATACCACCTAAAAAGAGTGGTGAGCAATCTCTGTTTAACATATGAAGAGTTAAGCTCTGTTATTGTACACATAGAAGGTGTGTTAAATTCACGACCTATACTTACCATAAACTGTAATGAAGGTAAATATTTAACGCCTGGGCATTTTCTCATTGGTACGGCTTTGACTAGTTATCCTGATGTTGATTTAACTGAGGTCCCAATGAATCGTTTAAAAATTTTGGCAATTTGTAACAAAGATAAAACAGGACTTTTGGAAAACATGGTCGAAGGATTACCTCTCACAATTGCAAAGCCGTCCCAAGTGGAAGAGTGCCTCAACTAATTTAAAAGTAGGAGACTTAGTGTATGTTAGAAATATAAATTCACCACCTTTAGATTGGCCTTTGGCTCGTATTGTAAAAGTGTTTTATGGTAATGATAATAAAGTCAGAGTGGCACAGGTAAAAATTGGAGAAAAATTATATGTTAGATCCATTGCAAATTTGTGTCCATTACCTCTTGATTAGTAAAAAGTTAAAACAAAGAGTAAAATTGATTTTTATATGTGCATGATACAAAGAATATGCAACAATATTAAGAACAAATATAAAGAATATGCAACACATGTTAATAAAAAATATCTAAATACACAATTAATAGTAAAATATTGCATATGTTAAAGGTAATAGCATATATATATGTCGGTGGAAATAATAAAAGGCACTCATTTGACTATACCATGGCAAAGCGCGTCTTCCGATGACGCGCTAACGGAACGTCGGGGCCGGCGCTGAGTCAGACTACGGCGGCCGGTGCGATAGCATTTCTCCGACGGATCGTTTGCCATATTAAATTTCCAATTACCTACGTAATAATTGTAACAAAGAGTTTTCTGTCGTTTGCACATTAAGTAAGTATTTGTAAGACTAGGTACCTATTTCTCATGGCTGAGTAGCAAAAGGACGAGTTGCCCCGTGTCTTCCGACATCAGAAGTGGGATTTCGGGACCAGTGAGTCTGACTGAGGTGTAATCGCGAGTGAACAAAAAGTTAAAGCCTATCCACATTGTTAACGCCCTTACTCGCCGCCTCCACGGTCTTTTGTAAAAGGAAAATTCGGCTACTGACCGACATCTGGACGCTTGCGGGATGCAAGGATTACGTTAACTACTGAAACTACAGCCCGGTGAGTCGTAGCCATTTTATTCTGATTCTAGTTTAAGTATTACTGGCATTGGTGATTCAGGAGTGTATAGTACCGAGCAAATATCGTGGGAAATTATAATTAAAGTTAGTGGTGTGAAAATTTTATTTCATGTGGAACCCGACGATTGTGAAGGTGTGATCTAATTAATAACCGTGAAACTCTAAAACCTTATTGTCGCTATGACCAAACTAAGTTTGAACATTGCTAGCGCTTTTGAATTCTTCTTAAAGTAGTGTAACTAACTGTTTGAAACTGAAAACGGATAGGGAATGAACCCGATGTAGCGAATGTGACGGAACACGTAGTAACGAATATTGAAGAGAACGCTGAAACGGTTACATTAGATTTAATAGTAATGAATTAAAATTGATTAAATTTAGCGTAGGTGGTTTTGTGTTGAAAAATAACGACGAGAGTAATCGTATCTAACACAATATTCAATTCGGGAGTCCATTTAAAGTTAGTTGCTTAAAGGTTACCGTTATGTTTTGAAATCTTTGATTAGTAGTCGGATCTACAAGTACCTATGCTCATGAACGTTTTAGTAAAATGTCACGAGGTAAAATTCTCAGTTAGATTCGTGCGATGTTAATGAGAGTAGAGGAGGTTATGTTATACCATGACTACTTTGGCCGCGATACACACACTAAGCGTAGTCGTAACTGCACACTGAATTATTGTCCAGAGCGCGTTGGGCGGCTGGTGATGTGACGATGACCTGGGTGACATGTGTCACTGTCACGTTTCAGGTGGCAACTGGGCCATAATTGTTGGTGTGTGTGTTCATGACTGATGGTTGATAAGTCTGTGCAAATAGTTGTTAAAGATTACCAAAAGCTTACTGCGCTTTCTTTTTTTTTTCTCCTCATTCCGATTAATTATGGCAACGTGCGTCAGGTAGGCCAAACCTGTAATAACCTCAAACTGCAGTTGAATTTTGTTATGTTCACGAGAACACATGAAGTCCTGTGATACGTCTGTATGGCTATGTAGTAACGAGCGATAATTAAGAGAGAATTTATAATCGAATTGATTTTTATGTTTCCGTCATTGTTAAAATCTGCTGTATAATGCTAGTAGTTTGTAAAATGAGTCAATTAATATGGCGGCCGCGTGAGCAGAGTTGTTGTATGTGGCAGCGATCATTCGTTTTCGGTTGTCTGACATCCTTGGCAAAGGTGTCCTTGCGTGACATCACTGTCTGTTCACTCCTTTGTCACGAAGAAGCGTAGGTAGGCGTAGACGTAGGTAGGTTAGGTACCCCGTGAACATATAGATAGGTAAAGTATAGACTAGGGGAGTAGGTCAAATAAACTGGTTACATTAGGTAGGTTAGGTACAGTTGGGTTTATTATCCAATCAATTCTCAATACGCCGTTTCTTGTCGGTTCATCAAGGAATCTGGATTTCCTTTTCGATTCGAACCGGAGTGGATCTGGCGTTCGGGAACGCCTTGTGGCTGGGTTTGCTTGAGTGGATTAGGGTGATTTTGACTTAGTTGGAGCTGGAAGTTCTGATTTAAAACTTACTAAGCGAATGAGGTGTACGATGAGTTTTCAAGTGTAACCTTTAAGAATTTGAAGTATCGTGTACCCCACAAGTTTGCATAAGGTACCTAAAGGGAGTGAAGGACTCATGGTGACGATGAAATCACTATGTAGTCTGCTTTAGGGTAAAACGAGTTCGCGTCGGCTATAGTGTTGTTGACGAGAGAGGAGTCGGTGGGCGACATGGAGCCCGAGAGTGACGCGGTGGTCGTGGGACCATTCGGCGTGTGAGATGTTGAAGGTACGTTATGTAGCATCTCGTTGACTAGCTGCAAGCCGCTGGCCTGCCTCGTGCTATATGCACGTTGGTCCCCAGCGTGTGGCGCAGATCTGTAGCGAGCGCTATACGCGTAATTTGTGACGACGTGATGAAGGTGCGTTAAGTGGCATCTTGTTGACAGACTGCAAGGCGCAGGTCTGTAGCAAGTGTTATACGCGTAACTTGTGTGGGAGTGTTTAGGGTGTTCGTCATTGGGTACCTTGTGTTGGCGTGTTCGGGGTGTTTGTGATTGCGTACCTTGTATGAAGCTGTTTAGGATGTTTGTGATGATGTTTGGGGTGTATGTGAAGATGTTTAGGGTGTATGTGAAGATGTTTAGGGTGTATGTGAAGATGTTTAGGGTGTATGTGAAGATGTTTAGGGTGTATGTGAAGATGTTTAGGGTGTCTGTGATATAATGAAGAGACGTTTGTGGCAGAGACGTGCAGATTTCGTTTTATTTCTTTTCGAATGAGAATGAGATGAAGAACGCACGAGGACGTGCGTGTTGTCAGGAAGGCCGTGTCGGTGGAAATAGTAAAAGGCACTCATTTGACTATACCATGGCAAAGCGCGTCTTCCGATGACGCGCTAACGGAACGTCGGGGCCGGCGCTGAGTCAGGTAGACTACGGCGGCCGGTGCGATAGCATTTCTCCGACGGATCGTTTGCCATTATTAAATTTCCAATTACCTATGTAATAATTGTTACAAAGAGTGTTCTGTCGTTTGCACATTAACTTTGTCTGAACGTTGTATTTTATGGAGTAGTTCGCCTCTTGTAAGATTAGGTATCTATTTCTCATGGCTGAGTTGCAAAAGCACGAGTTGCCCCGTGTCTTTTCAGATACATATATATATATATATATATATATATATATATATATATATATATATATATATACGTGTGTGTGTGTAAGATATTAGATATAAGTAAAATAAAATAGCTTGCCGGGCCCAACTATGGTACAAACATACAATTATTTTTCTTATTATAATTTTTTGGAATCATCTGTGGGTGGATCTGGCAACACCTTTCTTTACTTTTTGTCTCTATTCAGTTGTTGATGGAACGCCCTATGGCTTCCTTTCGCTGCATGTGTAGCGCATACATTATTAAATAAAGTGATTCATAATCATAAGTAAAGTTGTTCAGCCTTTGTTCGTTTAAAACAATAGGTTCTATGAGGAACTCAACCACTGTCTCAGCGGAGTCCGTCCACGTGAGCAGATGCTCTTATTGGGAGATTTTAATGCGAGGGTTGGACGGGACTTTGATTCATGGCCTAGGGTGCTGCGTAGACACGGCGTTGGTACTATGAATAGTAATGGGCAATTGTTGCTCACGTTATGTGCCCAATATGACCTAGCCATTACAACACTTAGGCTCTAGGCTTTAGGCTCCCAGCAAAATATAAAACGAGTTGGATGCATCCTAGATCTAAACATTGGCATCTTATAGATTATGCCATAGTTTGACAACGAGATGTGTCACAAGTGCATATCACGCGCACTATACGTGGAGCTAACTGTTGGACAGATCATCGTTTGCTTATTACCAAACTGCAACTCCGTCTTCATTCTCCCCATAGATCTTGTAGAGTTAACGTGACCGCATTAAACCTTGATAAACTGCACAATCCTGAAGCACGTGCAAGCTATACGTTGGCTATCGACGAATTATTATTAAGGGCCATTAATATGGAGAAAAGTGGTCTTGTTGAGAGCTGGCAGTTCATGACTGATGGAATGGTCATCATTGCTACTAAATTGTTGAGTGAAAGAAAGAGGAGCAACGAGGATTGGTTTCATCAGAATGATGCGACCTTAACTGTCGCACTAAATAAACATAGAACTCTCTTAAGGCAGAAACGAGATCAAAACGGGCGAGTGGACGAGTTAAAACGCAGTGGCGAGGAACTTAGAAAGCTTACTAGGGACATGAAGGATGGATGGTGGCTTGATAAGGCTCGGTACATCCAGTGGCTTTCTGACACGAACCAACTGGGTATCTTTTATGAGGAAGTACAAAAAATTGCTGGTCTAAAAAAAAAATAGAAATAATATTAATGTACCGCTGCGGTCTTCTGATGGCGCATGTCTTTTAGCAGCTAAGGAGGATATACTGAAGCGTTGGGTTGAGCATTTTAATGACCTGCTAAATACAGACAGATCTGCTGATTTAGGCTATATTGCCTCATTGCCTGGCCTGATCTCCCGAGGGTTCTTGGTCTGGACGAAGTGCCTACACTGCAAGAGGTTATCACAGCCGTCAAAGAACAAAAAAAAGGTAAGGCTGTTGGTATTGATAATATGCCGGGTGAATTGTTTAAATGCGGAGGGGAGATATTGCATACAGTCATGTGGAGGAGCTTTGTGCGGATGTTGAGTTTGTGTGGGTTGAGGAGCGGTTTCCGAAGGAGTTTCAGGTTTCTTGTATCTGCTCGTTATACAAGGGCAAGGGCGATCGATCCGACTGTAATTCGTATAGAGGTATCTCACTGCTCTCTGCTCTTGGGAAGGCATTTGCTTAATCGTCTTATTCTTGTTCTCCTTAATCGTCTTATCACTTTATCTGAATCGATTCTCCCGGAGACTCAATATGGCTTCCGACCCGATAGAGGCACCTCTGAGGCAATTATTTCCATACGTCAACTTCAGGAAAAAAGCAGGGAGCAGGGTCAGCCAATGTATCTCTGTTTTGTGAATCTCGAGAAAGCTTTTGACAGTGTGCCTCGTGAGGCTCTGTGGATGGTTCTGGGGAGACTGGGGTGCCCGGAGAAGTTTTTGCGTATTGTTCGACTTCTGCATGATGGAATGACATGTTGTGTCACCGTCAAGGGAGAGCGATCGGAATGCCTTCCTGTTACTTGTGGTGTCAAGCAGGGATGTGTTCTTGCCCCGACACATTTTGCACTTTATTTTGCAGTTGTGGTCGGTGAAGCACTGCAAAAACATGCTTCAGCTAGAATAAAAATTAGATACCGATCTGATGGTGGCATTTTCAATTTGGCTAGATTGAGGGCATGTACAAAGGTGTCGCGTGATGTTATTACGGATATCATTTATGCGGATGATCTGTGTTTCGTGGCCGATACTCCACATGGGCTGCAAGAACTCATGACTTCTCTAAACCATGTAACATTTTTTTTTTCGTAGATATATACTTACGGTTAATTACATACAAATTAGAATCGATCACAGATTTCATTTGCATTCCACAGTAATATTTGTTGAGGTTAGTGTGTGACAGATGACAATTGCCTACGATACAATGATTAATAGGTAACGCGTTCGGAAAGTTGTTCGCAATCGAGTACGTAGTACTACTTCATTTCTTCTCAGGTAAAATCAATAAATATTGCACTTTAAGTGTATATTATTTAAACCAGAACATAATATACTAAACTTTTAATTATTTAGTTGTTTCATTATAAAGTTCATTGGTACTTTCGTTCAAAATCTACATTTACTTACGTTACGTTCAGTAATAACATTGAATGTTTGGAAACATCGATAGTAATAAGTATCGTGGTAATAAATCTATAATAGATTTGCTTTTGTATAAAAATATAGTTTAGTTATAAACAAAATAAAACAATTTTAGGTGATAATACTTTTATTAGATATTAATATAATTTGTCCAGGTTTGCTTTCCCATTTTGACGATGAGATAAATAAATTGTTGCAAAAATTTAAATACGAGTAATTCCTAATAATCGATTGTATTCGATGAGAGAGAGACGAGTGTTGATATATATCTGTTTCACAAATCAAGTAAAATGGAATGTTCGAGCAAATGGGCATTGCTTCCGTCTTGTTTTTCAGTGGTTACTTTTATCTAGATCTTTCTAATTCTATTGTGGATCTGTCAATCTGACATTTTGATGTTGTCACTTACAAATTTTCAGACACTTCCCATTGGTCGATGTCTTTTGAGAGACTTGCTGTCTCTTTCTTATGTCGGTAACTTCACTGAAATCTGAGTAGTTTTCAGTTACATTAATAATGACGTTAGAGGGTACAAATTATTTCGAGCTGTGATTCCAAAAGGGAGGGAGCTATTCACTTTTAGTGGTGGTTAAGTGGCAGACAAAAATGCCCATATAGAAATAGAATACACATGCGTATATATTTAGGATGTTTCTAGTAGTGTTAAGAAGTTTTTTTTTATTATATTTAATATGTAAAAGTCCCATGATAGACCTCATGGTAAGTAGAATGTAGAAGTTGTAGTTTTCTTTTTAAAAGGATTTTCCTTGCATAATCTAGTTTATTAACCCTAGGAATTTTGTTACAGGGTTCCAGGCTAAGTGCCATGTCTAAATTCCAGGCTAAGTTCCATGTTTAAATTCCCGGCTAAATGCCATATCTTATTTACATAAATACCGTGGATTAGCGGATTGATGGTATATTTTACTTCCATACTTAATTCCAAGTTTAATTCTATAAACACCAGGTACTAATTAATGGTGTACTCATAGTTCCATAAACCCAGTGGACTAATGTTATCTACTTAATCTCATAAACACCGTGGAATGACGGTGTATTCCACATCTAGTTGGATATTTTCTTTAAAGATACCTGATCAGTTACCTTCTCGGATCGTTTGTTTGTGCATTGCAGTATGAGGTTGGATTACCTTAATACATATTTAGTCCGTTTTCCTTGAGATTTATTTGTGAGTTACGAGTATAGTGGACTTCATGGAAATTCTTTGAGACCATTGGAGGGACAACTCGGCTTGCAGAAGACCTAACTTAATTGTGCAGTCACTAAGGGTTTAGTGAACACCGTGGACATTCTTATGGACCATTGGTGGGACAACTGGCTATATATACATGGTTATCTCCTTAGATGGTAATGTACAAGCATATATAAAAATTATTAACATTCAAGAATAAATGTACATAACTAACCTTATATTTTGTTATTGTAGTTCATTTTAATGTTTTGGTTATACCAAATATTAAGATACAGTTACACTTATTATTGGTTACAGTACTCATTTTTGTAATTTCCAATACAGATGTAATTTGTTTGTTTTGTATGTAAAATCTCATTTAAAATTCTTCTATATATAACATTTAAAATTTCATTTGGTGAGCTCATGAGATCTATATTTAGGGATAATTATAATTCTTTAATAAATTGGTGAAGGTTATATTAAAGTGTGTATTTATTTTACAACTGAAATCGATTGTAGCAATACAGGGAAGGCGCCCTTATAAAAATTTGCTCTGAATTCCTCTCCAGGGTGGTCCTAAAGAAACCCAATATCCTGAGTAGTTCATGCCTACCAATAATAGAACATTCAAAGTTAACATCACCGAAGCCGCGTTACAACCGGTCATGCGAACGTTTTGGATTGAGGATCAGTGTCGCTAAAACTGAAGTTATGGTCGTCGATTCATTGAACTGCGGTGGGCGTTTGGCTATAACTGTTGGTGATCATTCCCTAAAAGAAGTAGCGAAGTTTAAATACCTGGGGAGCACTATAGTTTCTAAGTGTGACCTGAATTCTGAGATAAACAACAGAATTTGTGCTGCTGCAGCAGCATATGGTAAATTGTGATCTAAATTATTTCGATCGCATGATATTAAGTTACGTACGAGATTGTCTGTTTACATGGCGATAGTATTGCCGAGTCTTTTGTACTCCTCCGAGACTTGGGTGTTGTACCGCAGACATATTCAAACTCTAGATAGATTCCATCTTAAATGTCTACGTGATATTATGAGGATCAGGTGGTCGGATCGAGTGAGAAATACTGAGGTTTTGCGGCGCGCTAATATCAATGGCTTTGAGGCTTATCTAGCGAGACGACGACTTCAGTGGTCTGGGCATGTTTCCCGAATGCCGGATCACAGAGTGGCTAAACGTGTCTTTTATTCCGAACTCCAGAAGGGCAAAATGGGAATCGGTGGCACAAAATTGTGAACAATGGAGACATCTCATTCATAGTAAGGTGCATCCCTCCGAGGAGTTTAGGATTTCGGAACTGGATGTTAAGCGGGATAAGTTAAAAGCAAGACCACCCGCTAAAATAAATTATTATTATAGGAATGGCATCCTGACTTGCAATATATGCGCTCGCACTTTTGCGAACAAGATTGGCTATTGTAGCCACATTAGAGCACATAAGAGGGTTGAACAACTAGCCCCTTAACAGAAAATGGTCGCTGTAGCCGAGATCGGCTGGGGAGTCATATACAACACGTGATGCTACAGGACGCTACTCTGTCGCTTTGCCTTTCGCCCGCGATCCTATTATTTTAGGTGATTCTTATACGTCAGCTAAAAGACGTTTTTTGTCACTTGAGCGTAAGTTTATTTCCGCTCCTGAATTACGCCGCGAATATGATTTAATAATTAAAGAATATTTAGCTAAGGGTTACATTTCTTCGCTTTGCGATGATATAATGTCGAAAGGATATTATATTCCTCACCACGCAGTCATTAGACAAGATAAAACCACTACTAAAGTGCGAATGGTTATGGACGCCAGTGCCAAGACTAATTCTACCGTTTCTTTAAATGATGTTTTGCCCTCAGGTGAGAATCTGCAAAATGATTTATTTTTGATATTATTCGATTTCCATTTCTATGAAATTTCTTTCACTTGTGACCTTAAACAAATGTTTTCAGTTCGTTCGTATAGTTCGAGATGAACATCGCAAATATCAAAGGTTTCTATACAGACTCGATCCCTCTTCTGCGTTAGTCGCGTATCAATTTAACCGCGTGTGTTTCGGGTTAAGATGTAGTCCATTTCTTGCCATGCGCGTAATTAGAAAACTCTGTGAAGATGAGATCGCATCGTTTCCACAAGCCGCTGTAGTTGCTATACGCGACTGTTACATGGACGACTTATGCTATTCAGTACCCACCGTCCGGGACTCCTTGCGGCTCAGTACGGAGCTGTTAGGATTGTTCATGGCCGGGGGCTTCGAGCTCGTTAAATGGTCGAGTAATTCGCCTGAGTTACTTGATTCATTGCCCGAGTCTCATCGTTGTAGAGTCAACGTTGACTTTAGCGATTCGATTCATTCGATAATGGTTCTCGGTTTACAGTGGTGTCCAGCTGATGACGAATTTTTCTTTACTGTCACGCTTGATGATCGACCATGTAGCAAACGTAACATCTTAACATCTTTACGCAAAGTTAATTTTACAAAAACTATGTATTTTAAAAATCTATTGGGATGAAATACCACCCATAAATATTTTAAAAATTTGGAAGAACTATTTATCTGAGCTTCCAGTTTTACAAGAGCTACGTATAAAACGTCACCTAGGTGTGCTAAAAGACTCCAAATTTTCAATTATTTCTTTTTCTGACGCGAGCGAACGAGCATACGGATGCATCGTACACATTAGAGTTCGCAATAACTCCCATAATTCTCCTCTGATACGGATAGTATGTGCAAAGTCTAAAGTCGCACCACTCAAAACTATTTTTGTAGCAAGACTCGAACTTTGCGCCGCTCTTTTGATGGCAAAATTAACACACAAGGTAGTTGAAGTCTATAAACGACGTCATGACATCGAAAGTATATTCTGTTTTACAGATTCGATGGTCACCTTACATTGGATTCATTCGTCGCCCCATAAATTGAAAACTTTTGTGTCCACTCGCGTTACAAAAACATTAAACACTTTCCCCGCTCAACATTTTTATCATATATCGGGTTCGCATAACCCGAGCGATTGCTTGTCGCGTGGCTGAACTCCAGTTACTGAACCACCCACTCTGGTTCTCAGGTTCGTCTTAGCTCTGTGAAGACGTCAATGAGTGGCCTATTACACAAATAAATTCCGATTCTATTGATGTCGACTTACCTGAAACTAAGGTCGTTTCACTGTCTGCAACCGCTCCGCGTTCGTCAACTAATATAGACGAACTTCACCCGCTTCTCACTCTCTCGCGCCGCGTTTCTTCGTGGCTCGTGTTACTTCATAGCGTAATATACGTTTTCCGCTTTATTAAGAAATTACCGCACTATAAACTTTTTACCGCTTCTGATCTTGAATTCTCGGAGATACAAATATTAAAAGCACTTCAGTCGTTGCATTTTGCTGACGAAATAATTAAATTAAAATCGAACTAACGTTGTTCTACCGCAATTCAAAGACTAGCTCCGTTTTTAGATGAAAACGAACTAATACGAGTTGGTGGTCGTTTACGTCACGCTGCTATATCATATGAACAACGACACCCAGTATTGCTACCCCGCATGGACCACATAGTCAAATTAATTGTTACTTATTACCACCTTAAGAACTGTCATACTGGACCTATTGCGTTGATGTCAATTTTAAGACAAAAATATTGGATCTTTTCGTGGAGACTATAGTTCGTTATATCACATAGTACCGCGTTTCGTTCAAAATTATAATTTGTTGTGTTCAAAGTATTTCATTCTGTTAATATATGTTCATTTAAAAAAAACTTAATAGCAGTGTTATCTAAAAACGTGTGGTTCAACAATAGTCAGTGGTTTAATGATAAAAAAAACGAAAAACTTTGTATTGTACTACAGATAGTGCTGTGATTTAATGTATATATGATAGTGCTGTGATTTAATGTATATATTCATTTATATACATTAAATCACAGCACTATTCACAGCACAGCACTAATCACAGCACTAATCACATCTCTACCCGCATTTATATTTTAACTGTTTATGTTACATTTGCAAAATTATCGTACTTGTTTAATGATTTCCTATAGCTTTTTTTCAAAAGATACGTTCTGCAAATCTTACCTACAACGTAAAACTATCAATTTAAAACGCGATTTGCATTAATACTCTGAAGTTATTTATATTATTGACATTGCTGCGATGCCATTGAAGCATACTCCATCTGATTCCCCTGCACTGCAACTGCAAAGTTTGATATTGGAGCTTGGACTTCGCAGATACACTAGATAACTCGACCTGGTTATAACCTTTATTTATATTGACGATTCTCTTGTATATCGTTGTGCTCCGGAATTAGAATGAAGTTAATTACAGACCTGCCCTAGATACTTATTTAGGTCAAGACCACTTAAAAGGGAGAAATAAACATTTTTATTAAAAAAAATTAAACCGCCTTCAAAAAAAACACTAAAAAGTATAAAATAACTGTTGGAGGGGGGGCGAGCTTTCGACTCGTTATCTATTCGTTCTCGCCGGTGCCCCAACTTTACTCGTAGAGCAGTGGACTGTATTCAAGACCGTATTTGAAAGAAACACAAGAAACCAAAAGTAATAGTCTTGTATTCACATGAACCAGTTTAAACATATATATGTCGTACACATATATGCCACGCGAGGTGGGTGAGCCCTTAACGACGTCTTCACTATGAATTCCTCTTTGAATTCCTCTTCTAAGGAGTCTTCTCTGTAGTCTTCTTAGAAGTTTCTTCTGATGTCTTCTCTCTTGAAAGGGCCTGGTTGCCATATTTTTTTTTATTTTTTTTTTTGGTTTCTGAGAGGCGAAATTAAACCCCCGCGGGCTACCCAAACGGACTCTACGCCGACTGGGGAGTGTCGGACTCGAACCGACTAAGCAAAACCCCTCTTTGCTGTTAGCCCTAGTGGCTTTTACAGCGTCACAGGTCGCGTTGGGGCGAGCGCTGAAGGCGCCCTGCTAGATAGTCGACCGCCTGAGGGTTCCTCCAGCCGAGGGATGGCTCGTATGGAGGGCAGACCTCGGGCTCAAGGTGTCGCCAGGCTTCCTATTCGGGTGAGGGCCGGGCCTCTAGCGGACCCGGCCGGCGAGGCGGCTGAGGGCCGGTTAGTGTGCCTAGTGTTCCGCGTGGCAGTTTACAATGTGGCTTAAGGCCCGCGTGTGTGCGTGTAGAGCTACGTGATCGAGCTTCTAAACGTGAGACCCTACGGGTGTCGCGGGGGTCGTCCTCGCCTCCGCCGGTGGGGGCGGTGCGGTCATAGTGTGTAGGTTGGCATGTTCGAGTTCGAACGTGTAATGTCGTCGTCGCTGTCGCCTAACACATGTCTAGGTCTACGATAGCGTTTGCGGACGCGGCGTTCGGGGGTGTACGATGACGCCCTGACCACTAAGGGATTCGGGTGTAAGGAGGAACGGTGAAAGAAGCGTTCGGACGCCTCTTTTAGATATTGAGTTAAAGAGGGCAATTCTAGGTCGTAGTGCAGATCTACGTTGCGCACGTAAGGAGGGACACCGGTGGCCCTGCGCATGAACCTATTCTGAATGACTTAGAGGGAGTTGACGTGAGAGCGCGCAGCGTGAGCGAATACTACATTGGCGTACGTCACGATAGGCCTGACGCACGTCTTATATAAGGTAACTTTATGTCTGAGGGACATTTTGCTTTTAGCGCAAATGAGTATGTTGAGACGACCGAGGACGAACGCGACGCGGTCGCGGACCGTTTTGATGTGTTGGCCGAAGGTCATGGCCCTGTCAAGGGTGACTCCTAAGTATTTGACTTTCCTAGTCCAAGGGATATCCTGGCCGAAGAGCGTGATTTTTTTTTTTTTTTTATTTCATGTAAGTGGCTATGCAGGTCCTACCAGACCCGTATCACTGCGACCAACTTGATCTATTGTGATCGCCACTGTATTACAAAACACTGCCAAGTCCCACCGCAGTCAAAAACCGCAAGGTATTCCTTGGAGTGATATGCTGAACCTCCTCCGGACTCAGAAAATACTGGCCGAGGTAGGATCGACGAGTGCGCATCAATGGTCCGCAGTCACACAAAATGTGCATAGGCGTTTCATCCGCCTCCCGGCAGTACCGGCACAATCTTGTGTTGGAGAGCCCCATACTAAACATGTGCTTATTTAGGCAACAGTGCCCAGTAAGTGCCCTAACCAAGATACGCAAGTTGCTCCGGCTCATTGCCGTGACACTAGAAGCCACCTTGCGATTATATGGCTTTATTAGGGCTTTGGAATGCTCCTGGCCCGGTATATTCTTCCAATACTCGCAAGACGCTTTGAAGCAGGATTTCCACAAAATCAGTTGAGCCTGGCTTTTGGGGATACCACAAAAAGGTTCTGGACCAATAAATGTGATTTTGGTGCCGGCTCTTGCGAGTTCGTCGGCATCTTCATTGCCTACGATGCCCGCATGGCCAGGGACCCATCTTAGAATCACTCTGTTTTTATTTCCCAGAGTGTTTAAAGTAGTCACGCAGTTATTAACTAGCCTCGATGTGATTACATTCGAGGCCAATGCCAAGAGAGCTGCCTGACTATCAGAGTGTATGTATATAGTTTGGTTTACGTAGTGCTTTTTAATGTTGATGTCTGCACATTCAATAATGGCGAACATTTCAGCCTGGAAAATGGAAGCGTACCTCCCAAATTTCAGGCTCCTCTTGAAATTTGGGCGCACTCCAAAATTCCACATCCTACGTCGTTATCCGATTTTGAGCCATCGGTGTACCAAAGTAGACCGCCAGGTTTCCAGGTCATTCTTCCTTCAATCCAGTCATCCCTGGAAGGCATCTCCACTATAAAATGTTTTTCGAAGGTACACCGCGGGAGCAATAACGTCAGTGGGCATACTCAGAATCGGAATATTCGTTACTGAGTCTTGAAAAGATCTCAGTTTCTGCGATAGCCATTTCGTTCCGTCCTGGGCGGATAGTTTGTGAATACTGCTCCTCGCCTCCTTTAACACATACAAGTGAAGGGGCGGTAGGTTCAGCAAAGCATTTAACGCCGCACCCGGCGAGGTCGACATGGCTCCGGTTGCTAATAGACAGGCGGTTCTCTGCAAGCCACCTAGCCTATCTATCACAGTCTTCTGGTGGGCTTTCTCGTACCAGACCACAGAGGCATAACTAATTGTCGGCCTCACAATGGCTGTATACAGCCACAGAACGACTTTTGGGCTCAGACCCCAGTTGTTCCCTGCCATCAGACTGCAAGTACCTAAGGCAATTTTTGCCTTTTGCAAGGTACTTATGATATGACTGTTCCACGTCAGTTTTTGGTCAATTATAACGCCCAAATACTTAACTTCAGTGGAAAAAGGTATCGATTTACCGTTTAGTCGTGGAGCTACCAACCTATCCAGGCATCGCTTCCTCGTAAACGGCACAATTACTGTTTTATCAGCATTGATCGATAACTCGTTCTCTCTACACCATTCAGTGATGGTGTCGAGGCCTCGTTGCATAACACAAGAAATAGTGTTTAGGCTGAAACCTCGGACTATAACTACCAGGTCATCTGCATATCCCTGAGTGTCAATCCTAAGGTCAGCCATTGTATGCAAGAGCTGGTCCACTGCGAGGGTCCATAGAAGGGGTGATAGAACGCCACCTTGAGGACATCCTCTCATTGTGGAAAATGTCGAGGCTGTTTGACAGAGTGCTAGTTTGGCTCCTCTGTTAGAGAGCATCGAGGGTACCCATCTAGTAGTTGTAGGGTCAACCATCTTGGATTCGAGACCCCTAACTAATGTACTGATGGGGGTATTATCGAAAGCTCCCTCTATGTCTAAGAAGGCACAAAGTGCTACTTCTTTATCTTCAACTGCCTTTTCTACTCTGTCAATGAGACTGAGCAGAGCAGTTACTGTAGACTTACCTCTACTATAGGCATGTTGAGTATGATGAATAGGTATTGTAGCCAATGGCCCATCCCTAATAAATCTGTCTAAAACCTTTTCCATGGTCTTTAACAGAAACGAGCTAAGGCTAAGGGGCCTAAAGGACTTTGGTAGTCCGTAGTCCCTTTTCCCCGCTTTAGGTATAAATATTACCTTTACTGTAGACCATGAATCAGGTATGTACCCCCAGGCATAGCTAGCTCTGAAGATATTAATAAGGTGCGGCAGGAGGACATCAGTCCCTTTTAGTTTAGTTTAGTTAGCGCGGCGGGCGCGGCTGGTCGTCGTGCCCCTCGAGAAATACACGGCGGCGCTTTTCTCGGGGTTGACTTCGATTCTCCAAAGCCGGAACCACTCGCCTAGGCTCGTGACCACGACTTGGAGGAGTTGGGAGACTCTGAGGCGACTACGGTCTGATGTGAACAGTGCGGTGTCGTCCGCGAATAGGGCGAGCTCTACACCGGGGGTTTTGGGGACGTCGTTCGTGTAGAGCGAGTAGAGCGTGGGCGATAAAACAGAGCCCTGTGGGACGCCTGCCCTGATGGGGCGGGGAGAGGAGAGCACCCCTTCGACTCTATAGCGGAAGGAGCGGTCCGACAAAAAGTACCGTACTATGCGTACGAGATCGTCGGACACGCCGAGCCGGCGCAGCATGTACACCAGCCCGGCGTGCCAGACTTTGTCGAACGCCTTCGCTACATCGAAGAAGAGGGCCCCCGTGCCTATAGTGTGACTTGGGCGGTTAAGGCCCACCAGGATGTGTTCCGTGAGGCGGTGCACTTGTTGTATGCACGAGTGTTTGGCTCGAAAGCCAAATTGCTCGTCTATGAGGAGACCGGAAGTGTCTAAGTGGGCTTTGAGACGAGCCAGAAGGACCCGTTCATGAATTTTCCCTAGCACCCTAAGGAGACTGATCGGGCGATAGCTATTGGGGCTACTGCGGGGTTTACCCGGTTTCGGGATTCCGATGACGATCGCTTCCTTCCAGGCGGCTGGGAAGACGCGGTTCGCCATGGTGGCATTGATGATAGCTGCTAAGAGCGCGAGAAGGCGCATCGAAAAAAGTTTGATTACTCGGTTTGAGATGCCATCTCTACCGGGGGCTTTTCTAGGTTTGAGAGCCTTGACAATGTCCTGAACTTCGTCAACCGTCGCGGGTCTGAGTTGGCAGGGGGCGATCGCGGGCGGTAGGGAGCCTACTTCGCGATTGACAATGTCTAAATGGTTCTGATCTACAGGCTGAGAGCTAGGGGAGCATTGGGCCGACCCAAGAGTTCGGCTTTATCTACATCGTCGAAAGCTGTCTGTCCGTTCGGTTTCGTCAGAGGCGGCATTGTTTGGAACGTGTCCGATTTGAGAGATCGGGCAAACTTCCAGTAAGTCTGGTGCGTCGGCTCGATCTCTCGCATGAGATTGCTCCACCTGTTATCCCCAAGTTCGGAAATTCGGCATTTGACTTCGCGTTGGAGGGCGCGTAAGTTGCGTTTATTCGTTTCTGAGGGAAACGAGTCGTAAGCGCGGGTCGCGGCGTTCTTGGCTCTGATCAGCCGACGGATGTCTCCAGGGAGCTCCCAACGGCGGTCGCCGGCGCCGGTTCGCCGCCGGGACCACACGGGAGCACGAGGAGACCGATTCGCGGATGTGGGCGGTGAGCGCGTCTATCGCCGCGGTCGCGTCCTCGGCGGAACGGATAACGTCCGGTATCGCGTTAAGCCGCGGCGAATTCTCAGAGTGTAGCGTTTCGTCTAAACTCTGCCAATCCGTCACGGTTTTTGTGAGCGTCCTGGTGTCTATCATAGGTCCTAGTTTAAGTAGTACAGGCCTATGGTCAGAGTCTAACTCGTGTAACGCCTCTATTGAGTGCAGCGTTAGAGCTACGTTCTTTAGAAGCGCTATGTCGAGTACGTCCGGTCTGTGTGTTGTAACTCTGGGATAGTGGGTGGGCGTCATGGGGGCGATAACGTCAAAGTTAAAGACATCGGTTAGTTCGTCTAAAGCTCTGCCATTTCGCGAGGTGGTGTGCGAATTCCAGCGACGATGTTTAGCGTTGAGGTCGCCGGCGAGTATGACAGAGTCGTCTAAGTTCAGGAGGGCCTCTAGATCGCTTCTAATTAGCGCTTTACCGGGAGGGAGATAAACAGACGCGAGTGTGATAGGCGCGTGCCCCGTGAGGGCCACCCGGCACACCGACGCCTCTATGTTGGTGAGGGCGGGCGTATCGATCGGTATACAGTGTAGGGACCTTCTGTAGTAGATAATAGTGCAGCCTTTGGGGGCGGCACCCTATCGTTTCGCACGATGTTAAGCCCGGAGAGGCCGGGGTCGCGATTTCTAGGTTTCAAAAAGGTTTCCTGCACTAGCATTATATCTATTTGGTGGTCTCGCGTAAACTCGTGAAGAAGATCGCGTTGCCTGCGGAGTCCGTCCGCGTTAAAAAATTAGATTGAGAGCCCGCGCGGTTTGATGCGCTCGAAGGGAGTTGTCTCGTGGGTGCCCGGTTTTATAACCTACGAGAAGGCGCCGTGAAGCGGCTTAGGCTGTCCAGAAGGGACGCGTGTTTGGCGAGTATGATGATAACAGTCGCGGATTTTACGCGCGACTAATTTAATTTCGTTAAGGTTGATATCCGCTGAAGGAGCCGACGCCGCTGAACGCGTTAGAGGCGCGGGCCCCTTACGCCGCGGTTGTTGTGCTGGCGTCGGCGCTATGGTCTCTCTGGCCGGTAGAGCGCGCGCGGGCGCAGGTTGAGTTGGCGCGGAGGGCGCGGGTTGTGGCAGCGCAGAGGGCGCGAGTTGTAGCGGCGCAGAGGGCGCGGGTTTGGCTGGCGCAGAGGGCGCGGACCGTGTGGGTGCGGAGGTCGCGGTAGGGGCGGCCTTAAGTTGGGCTGGGTGCGCAGGGGGACCGCGACGTTGGCCCTGATGTGCTCCGCCGGCTGGGCGCGACATACCCCCGCGACGGCGATGGCGCGGAGCTCTCGGGCATCCGCGATAGTTCGCGGGATGTCCGAGCTCTCCGCGCAGTACGCAACCGGAAGGGTCAGACGTTTCCGGCGTGCGGGAGCACTCGGGGGTGCCGTGGTCTCCGTGGCACTTGTCGCACCTAGGCCGTGCGAAACAGTTTCGGGCCGAGTGCCCGTACAGTTGGCAGCAGTGGCATTGACCCACCGTGCCGCGCTTGTGTGGGGCGTCTACGGAGAGGCCGGAAATCCTACATACGGATTTTATCTGAAAAACGGCCTTTCCCTCGTGGGAGAGGTCGAGTACGACCAACACGAGGTCGAAGGCCTCCTTCGACCGAGGCTTGTAAAGACGGTGGACTTCACACGCCGGGAGGTTTTGCGACTTAAGGTTGCCGAGAACGAGCTCTTCCGGGAGCTCCTTGGGGAAGCCGCAGATGACCACGCGAAGTTGGCGCTCCTCCGGGAGCGCATATGTGTGGAAACCTATGCGCTCCGAGCGTAGGAGCGCTGTGAGCTCCCGATGGTCAGCCGGGGTAGGGACCTGCACCTTAATGCCCTGTGCAGTGTTGCGGGCGGAGTTGAATTTAATGCGGCGCGTGTCTAAGGCCCGAGAGACCCTATCCCACGACGCTTTTCTTGAATAAACACCGGCGGCGGTGTTTTGATTTTGTCGGCCTGAGGGGCCTGGGTGGCCTGTGAGGCAGGCGCTTTTTGTTTGGCCAGAGGGGTTGCGGGAGCTCCGGAGGCCTGAGGGGCTGCCTTCGTCGTTTTGGGGGGCGGGCTGGGCGTGTCGCCTTCCCTCGGGGAATTCGCCCTCTTCCTCTTGACCACTAAGCGCCAATCGGCGCTCTCAGTGGCCTCGTCCTCTGAAGAGGAGAGAAGCGCTATGTCCATTTCCTCTTCGGAGTCCGAAGCCTCCGTCGGGTCAGGGGAAGCGGGCGAATCGCTAACGGGGGCCGGCTTGGTTGGTTCGCGCGGCGGGGGCTTCGCGACTGTAGCGACGGCGGAAACGACGGCCGAGTATGACGCGGGGGTGGGGGAACGGGGCGCTGGTGAGACCCGGTGGTCCCACAGGTCGCGAATATGAGAGTGTGATGACTCGAGTTGAGCCATCACGAACGCGCGGAATTCGGTGTCCGTCAGCGTGTCCATGGCGCTGGTAGAGCCGCCAAGTTGTGTGAGAGGACCTCCCTGCCGGGGATAGACAGGGAAGAGAGTGCCTACTTTGTAGCCCTGGTCGTACTGTGCCTGTCTTATTGTGCACAAATGTGTACCTAACACCTAGGTCTAATATAAACTTCAATAACTTAACGATACGGGTTTGCGCGGCCGCGACGCGACGCGGTAGGCCGGTCGGTGCTGCAGGGAGCGCGGGCGCGACGCGACGCGAACACACTATTACTCACTACGCGTGATGGCAGCGCACGCAGGCGCGCGGAGAATACGCAACGATTTAAGCTGGCGCGGCCGCAACGCGATAACCCGGTTAGCGCTACGGGAGCGCAGGCGCGACGCGATAAACCGGTTGGCGCTACGCGGAGCGCAGGCGCGACGCGACACGAACGCACTAATTCGCTACGCACGATGCGCAGCGAGTAGAGCGATGGCAGCGCAACGCGGGCGCACGGAAACGGCACTAAGCACTGAGAGGCCGAGAGCAGACTGTGGTTGCCAGAGCCTCGTTGGTTCTTCTAGCGGACTAAGTGAGCCGCGGGGAAACAATCCCGAGGCGCATTGCCTCTCTATTGTGGTCTTCATTCGCCTCGCTCTACCAGGCGAGGGTCATTTAGTCACTGCCGTAGCATTTGGAGTTTCGTTGCTTTCTTGTTTCAGCGGCTTCGCTTCTTCGGGCCAACTCCATACCCGCTCCGCTGGTCATCACTGCCGGGCGGTGCGTGGGCGTGGACGTGGCCAAATAATAATTAAATTTCCCATCTGGATAGGAGCTCCTCTATTCTGGTGAGTCCTTTGAGGATCGCCAAGGTCAGGTTCTCCTTATTTTGCACGGCCTCTAATGTTCCCTTCAGGGCCTCAAATACGGTCCTGAATACGTCGTGCAGCACTCTATCCTGGCCGTCGGCGGTCAGGCGGGGTCTCGGGTGGCTTTCCCTAGTGGGCCTTGGGGGGGCCACTGGTGTCTGGGGCTCAGGAGAGGAGAATGGTGTCCTCAGTTCCGACTCCTCGGAGGCCGCTTCGTTCTTCTTCCTCTTCCTGGATCTCTTCTTCTTTTTCTTTGTGGCTTGTTTTGAGGTATCAGCTGTTGTTGGTGGTGTCTTGTTGGTCGGGTAGACGGTGCAGTGCCCGCCTTCTTATTCCGTAGCTCCTGGCGTCGTATCGAGCAGGTAGGGCTATTTGATGTATGACCCTCCCCGCAATTTGCGCAGGTCGGCGGTTCGTCACGGAGGCGGGGGCATTCTCTCGCCCCATGCGGGCCCCCAAACCGGACGCATGCGAGCTTCCGATGGCACTGGTGGGAGGAGTGACGAAATCCTTGACAGCGGTGGCATTGTGTAACCCCGCTTCTGCCTCGCCAGGCTTAAATTTTCACCCCCGGCATACACATTAGTTCCTCCACCCTGTATATAGCCGGGGTAGTCTCCGGGCCGCTCTTCACCTCCGCGAAATAAATGCACCCGGACCTGCCCCCGCGTGCATTAATCTGTCGCACATAAAACGTCTCGAACCCTAATGCGCAAAGTTCGTCTCTGATGGTCTCCGTGCAGGTATCAGTTGGGATTCCCTTGATGGCGATCTTCAAGTTTCGCTGGCTCGGTGGGAGTATGTGAACCAGCTTATGTTCTCTGCCTCATGTTGCAGAGGTGTCTTTGGATGGTGCGGAATTCAGTTTGGTCAACCGGTAGGAAGCGAAACCCACTTCCATACGGTCGGACGTTTGGTGGTCTCCCTAACTTGTCTCTCAGGGCCCTAAGATGGGACCCCCAGTTAGGGAGCTTTTCTACCACTATCGGGGGGTATTTCCGATGACTCGGCCCCGGTTGCGTAGAAGTTTCGGTTACCCCCGTAGGCAAAGGCGTGAGGATATCGTTTTGTGCTCTTTGCGCCCCGGTGGAGGAAGTCCCGGGCGCTGACGCGCTGGTTTTAACGGAGCGGGTAGTGCTCGCTGACACTGCGCCGTAAGTGCGTGACGTCGAACTAGTGTCCCGCTTGGAGTCTGAAATGTCGGCTTTCTGGAGAATTAGCGCCGCCGTTGCTACCGGTGGCGCCATCTCGTAACGAGAGGACGAACTTTCAGGTTCCGATACTAAGCGGAGGCTGTCGGCTTCCGTATCCGTGCGTGGTTGCGAGGCGCCCTCATAAAAGCGATTGGGGGAATTTGAGAGTTCTTGGCTTACAATTTTCCTACATGTGGCGTCGCTTATCGGCTTCAGTTCAGCAACTTTCATATACGGTGGCGCCATCTCGTGGTCGATAGCGGAACTATCATTGTACGGTGGCGCCACTGCGGGCATATTCGGCTGCGGTAGCTGCTCAGGGGTGTCCTTGAACAGCAACTTAGGGACTGTGCTCTTTGAGGAGGCTTCTGTATTCACTGGCGCCATCTCGTGGTCGATAGCGGAGCTATCCTTGTACGGTGGCGCCGCTGCAGGCGTTCTGGTTGTTTCTTCGAACAGTAGCGCGGGTGGTGTTTGAGTGGCTGCGATGTGCGGTGGCATCCTAGCGTGGATGTCTTTATACAGCCACCTGAAAAATGCCGGTTTATCCCTTGCATAAAACATGGTCTTGTACAGACACTCCAGGTAACAGATTTCCGTCTCTGTTACGGTATCCTCGGATGTATTTTCTAATAACTCCTCGGGGGGAGTCATATTGGCCTCGCCTTCCGGCATCCACCTTATGTATAATGCCTCATAGAGCTCCCTGTATGTCTCCAGGTCGCTCCGTGCGTAAGTAATGGCTTCAATTACTAGTTTCCGGAAACGGGCTTTCGCCCTTCTCCAGGGATCGGCTTCATTATCTTCGCCTCCTTCTGGGATGTTCGAAATATCCAAAAAGGGATGGTAATTGTTCTCATTTGGGATGTGCGTTCCGCGTCCCGGCGAACCGCTTTCGGGTGGTGTCAGTGGCGCCATCTCGTGGGCGATAGCGGCACTATCGCCGTATGATGACGTAACTGCAGGTATTCTCTTGTTCTCGAGTGGTTTCAGTGGCGCTATCTCGTAGGCGATAGCGGAATTAATTTTTCGTGTTGCCACGGCGGCCGTTTTGGAGGTTTCTGCCGCGTGGGGAGATACGCCCTTAAAAGGACGGTTTGGTGAGCCCTGAAAAGGGCTGTTAAGTTTGTCCGTTGGGACGGGGCTCGACTTGGGAGCCCTTTCCCTCTCGTCGGTATCGGTCGCGCTTCCGGGTGGTGTCGGTGGCGCCATCTCGTGGGCGATAGCGGTATTATCGCTGTACGGTGACGTTATCGTAGGCATTCTCGGCAACGCGGATGCGTTAGCCACGTGTGGTCGGGGTTTCCGAGCTTTGGGAGACCGTCGGCTTCTATGCGCGCCCTTAAAAGGGCGGTTTGGTGAGCCCTGAAAAGGGCTGTTTGGGTCCGTCGAGTCGGAGCTCGACATGGAGGCTTCGAGGGGTGTACTCACCGGCACCGCGACCTATAGGCGTCGGTTCGTCGGCCAGACACCGCGCCCCCTCCCCCGATGGTTTCCGCTGGTGGGAGGCCGGGTTCGGGAGGAACGGCGTGGGCCGAACCGAACGCCTAAGACGCACTCGGGATCAGGAACTCCCCGCTGCGCTCCACGACGAGTGACGTCGATGGGGGCAGGTGGTGTATTCGACGTATTATAGAATTATAATAGTCGAATAACGCGCGAAGTACGGAGGTCCGTGCGGTACGACGGCTGGGCAGCACGGTTGCCAGAGGCCAGCGGCGGATCTCTTTTATAGCCGACGCGTAATGCGCTATTAGCGGGTTAGAACCATACATCGCCCGCCTAATCACCCAATTGCAAGCGCGCATTACGCGAGCCGCGGACCTTTGTAAACAGAGACGACACTATGTCTCTTTCTCGCTCGCTCACTATTTATTCATGCATTGCCTTTTATCTATTTATTTATGCTTATCAAAACTAGTACAATTAAGTCTTACTATTCATATTTCTTTACGTAAGAATATAAAGATAAACACACGTTAATAACCTTTACAAATATAACACAAAGCTCGATATAAATACAAGGATGCTCAAAACGAATACAAAGATAAAGCGTGTAAACAAATCAACAATATTTCCCTTACTTAAACTACATACTGACTAATAAAACAAGAATAAAACAATAACAATACGAGAATACAAGCGTGTAAATATAGATATACAAACATATATCTATATTTACACGCTATTTATACGAGCTTAGGTCTCACCGTCCGCCACAATAACTATCTCTTACTAATCAAAACTCAAGTACAATTATAATAACTTTATAAATACGATACACATACGTATATAATTCAATTTGACAGTTATTGAAGTCGGTGCTAAATCAATGTGCAACAACTTAAAGTCTATTAGTTTGGTGGGCTTGGCACCGACTTCAGTAACTGTCAAATTTAATAACATACGTATGTGTATCGTATTTATAAAGTTATTTTAATTGTACTTGAGTTTTGATTAGTAAGGGATAGTTATTTTATACTTTTTAGTGTTTTTTTTGAAGGTGGTTTAATTTTTTTTTTCTATGCATTTTGGCAGACTGTAGTGAAACACATCAATATCCCGCGATACGATGATAATTAATCGAAAAGCATGCGACAATGGGGCGAAGCTACGAATCTCAGTCCTAGACTAAGGCATAGGTATGCAGAGAGTGTCCGGACAACGGCGCGCGTGCACATACCCGACCGGCGCGCACAGCTGCAACTCCTCCAGTACCTCTGGATGGTACACTTCACCACGCTGCACCTTCATCACGTATGTCATGAGCGCGAGATCCGTCCTCACACCCAGCTTGTACCCGACCATACCCATTACGAATAGACTCGGATACATCAACGGGTAATATGGATAGCCACCGTACTCTTTAAAATATAGGTACCGAATAAATTTATTTTTTATTTTTTCCACCATATTAGCATATTTAGCTTCATGTGGATTCCGAATTATGGCACTGGTTTCGAGACGACTCCTTACGAGTATATTATATAAAATTCTAATGACATTTGTATTGTTGAAATCCTTGCATTGTCTCAATATGAAAACTAAATTTCGGAAGGACTTCTTACAAATGCCAATGATATGGTTACGAAATCTCAGTTCGGCTACCATCTCGACACCGAGATCTCGTACGCGCGACACCCGCGGCACCTCCTCACCTGCCATCTTATACTGGTAGGTCAGCGGTGATCGTGCGCGACTGTACGTCATCTTAGCGCATTTTGCAACATTAAAGTACAGTTTATTTCTGTAACTCCACTGTATACTCTACTCATGTCAAGCTGAAGTTTCTCACAGTCTGACCAGTCTGTAACCGACCGAAATAATTTGAGGTCGTCAGCGAACATTATACAATTAGACTCCTCTACGACCTGTGGAAGGTCGTTAACCATGATGATGAACTCTAAAGGTCCTAGATTACTTCCCCGACTTGTGCCCGAAAATGTGAAGTAAGGCTCCGATTCGTGCCCCGCCTGATCGACGTATTGCCTGCAATCCCTTAGCTTGAAAAAATTTTTAATAATTGCGGAGTGAAGCCGATTGCGGCAAATTTCATCAAGAGGATGTCATTATCTACGGCAGGGGTTCCCAAACTTATTTTGTCTACTGCCCACTTTGAGAATAAATTATTTTTTAGCGCCCCCATTTTTTCACCTACTGAAAAACCACTATAACTTCAAATTAAATTAATTAATTATGAGCTATATTAGCGGAGATTAAACATTAATTCCAAACGAGACTTTTACTATAACCCGCAAGAGTTAACTTGAAACCTGAGCGCAGTAGGTAATACACAACGGCGCTCAGGTCTCAAGTTAACTCTTCTTTTCATTCTCATTGGCGGGTGTAGCCCACCTGCCAATGAGAATGATTATTGAAACGCAACTTTATAGTATTCAAACAGAGTATCTTTTATTCAAAATAAAACAAATATAATCGATCCTTATATAAAAACTAATGTGAAGGATGAATCTGATGCTGTTTAATAAGTTTGTTGATATCAGGTTCCAATTTACTCAAGAACAGTCGCAAGTCGCCACGTTTGGTAACATGCAAACGATTTCTCTTTTTAGTAAGCAGTGTTGCCACAGCACTAAATCCACGTTCACACAAATATGACGATGGGAATGCTATCACGAATCGTTGAACGATTGACCACAATCCAGGGTACAATTGCGGGATCGGTTTTTGTAGCCAAAATTCTTGGTAACCATTTTTGAACTTTATTTTTATTTCCTCGTTTGTTGTCAATTCTATAAGTTCTTCTTTCAGCTGAGGTGACATTGCTGTGTTGACATTTGAAAACGGATGCAACACCCAGTCTGGTATTTCCAAGTTCAAAATGTCCTGGCATCGTTCGGTGAAGTCAATGTGGAGGTTTTCCAAATGTTGGCAGTAGGCAAACAATTCGTCGTTACTGCATGAGACTGATAAATTCGGAAAATTGTGAAACTCACGTCTACCCATATTCTTTTTGTGTAGAAGCAGTTTGGCTGCGAAAGCAGCAACGACGTTTTTTGTTTTAATTAAATTTAGTTCATCGCCTTGCAGTTGGAGATTCATGTCGTTGAACAATTTATACAGGTCTGTCATGTAAGCTATATCATTCTTTGATGTAATGAGCATGTTGTGCAATTCTGTATCTTTAGTTTCCAAGAACTCTATAACAGAGTCAAACAGGTTGTAAAATCGAGTCAGACAATTGCCTCTTGATAGCCAACGAACTTCAGTATGAAACAACAAACGGTTGAAATCCTCGTCATTAGTAACACACAGCTGATGAAAACTGCTTTGATGACATATTGCAGTGATTAAAATAGTCGTTCACTTAAGTTTCTAGCAACCAAATGTTGTCTATGAATGACGCAATGTAGAGCAAGAGCAACTGATATAATATTTTTCAAGGGAATCTCTTTCTCATCACAAAACTTTTCCAATGTATTGAATATGGTTTCGCCTTTTGTATCGGTCTCTAAATTTCTAGCAAAGAATAGTTCTTCACATATTTTCTCATCTTTAATAAACCTCGCGTAGGACAGCAACAATGCTTTATTAGTTGGTAAAGTGGACTCATCGAGCTGAATTGAGAATTGACTTGTCCTCAGGTGATCACACAATAATCCTTCAATGTTTTCAGCCATTTCATCAATTCGTCTTTGCACAGAATTATTACTCAAAGGAATTTTTCGGATGATATCTGCGGCTGGTTTATGAAGCACAGTAGTTATTACTTCCTTTATTGCTGGCAAAATTAACTCTTCTCCGATGTTATGTTGTTTGCCTTTTTGAGCAATTAACAAAGAGATATTGTACGAAGCTCGAAGTCCGTCGTCATCTTCTTAGCAGCCGCCGAAAATAGTTTTGCTACAGTTGGCTGAGTATTATGCTTCTTCTCTAGGTCTTGAAAATATGCTACATTCTTGTCTTTCTTATATGGATGCATTTTATTCAAATGATCTTGCAGTCTTGAAGGCTTCATTGCTTCATTCGAAAATGTTTTTAGACATAGAAGACACAAAGGCGACGATGGGTTTGTCGGATTTTCAATGAATCCGAATTTAATATATTCCGCACAGTATTACCGTCTCTTCTTTTTTACTTCCGACATTGTTTTGTTTTTTAAGTACTTAAGTACTGCTCATCTATTGCGCGCGAAACCGCAAATGAAAATAAAATAAATATTACGTTGTTTATATAAGATTGCATAAGCAGCACGCACCGACAGGAATAAAACAAACATGCATAAAGTCTTTTATCTCATTCGACGCTCAATCGTACTCAACAAGTCAGAACAAGTATTCTATGAACCAGCCGATTGATACAGGAATGCACAATTCGGGTTATTTAGCAAAAACTTGTTAAAACATGATTGCCCGCGGTCTATTATCTACGAAAATTGCAAAAGTGTGTCTGTTGCCTTTTTATTTGTTTGTTTGTGTCTACTTTTATTTCGAAACAGAACGACCGATGGACATGATTTTTATTTTGTATATTCAATAAAACAGGACCGATATATGAACTACGCGGAGAGAAATATCGAACCGAGTTTGAGCAATCTTTTAATTAATATTAGTTGATGTTCACAAGTTGTAGTTGAGAGTCGACAGCTCATGCAGTCGTTGTCTAAGATGCCTCCTAGCTAAATGAAATTACAAATCACCCCCCAGGCCTCTACACAATGCCCCCATTTTTTTTCTGGGTCTCTTATCGCACCCCTTTAGGCCTGCAGCACCCACAAGGGGGTGTTATCGCCCACTTTGGGAAAGGCTGATCTATGGTGTGGAATGCTTTCCGGAAATCAAAGTACGCGGAATCCACCTGCCGTCCGGCGTCTACCGAACGTGCCACGTACGCCCTTAAAGACAGCAAGTTGCTCCCCGTACTTCGAGCCGGCCGAAAACCGTGCTGCGCATCAGCTAGCTGTGATTTAACTTGTGTATAAATACATTCATACAACGCAGACTCAAATATTTTTGCAACTGCCGACAGCACTGCTACCGACCGGTATTCACTAACCTCTGGACTTAAACTACCTTTAGGTACGGGGATAACCCGAGTGGTTTTCCACATATCGGGGTAATGCCCTTCTCTTAGACATAAATTAAATATATCGATGGGTCCTACGTATATGGGCCAATGCAACAATTTCAGCATTTTCACTTTTTTGTGGCTTCCTTTTACTCTAGTTGACAAGGTGCACTAAAAAAATTCCACATTTTATAGGTGAAAATACTATTTTATTGCTGCAGTAAAAGGGCTTATGTGGCGCAATTTTAAACGTATAAAAGCCAAACGGTTATTGAAGACTTGTACGCGGGGAGATCCCGCGTCTTTGTTTACTTAAACGGCCAATCAGTCAGTTGAGCACTTCTACGTCACACCGAACGATGTCGCGCTGTGACCATAACCTATGTTTTTTAGTGAATAATATTTATTATGAATGTATGTTATTAGATGTAACTTAGTTCAATATGACGTCGAAATATCATTCTAAATTTAATAGAAGTCGGAATTTTGTCAATTTAGCAATTGGTAATGTAAACAATAGTGACTCGAGTGATGGACTAGGTTATAAAAACGACGAAAATACACACACGGAGCTATGTAAGTATTAAATTGTTTTACAGTAATATCGTATATTCATAACATTGATTTTTTACGTAATTCACAGTTAATTATATTAATAAAATATAATTTAAAAAAACACGGATTCTGAAAAGAAGGGCTAATGTGATACTTTGGCCCTTATACGCGTTTTATTTTAAAAACAGACACTTTGGCCATACATCTTTTTTATTTTTTTTTTCACTTAGTAGTTAAATTTATTGATTGGTGTTACATTATTTGTGTAGAATGACAAATTGTTAATTGATTCATTTGCCATTCTTGCACACCGGAACGGATTTAAATAGCTTAATGTTTATTCAGTACTACCTACATAGACATACATACCTAAATAGATTTTTTGCTTTCAGCTTCTCCGCTGCCATTTGAAGCTGATGAGATATTAAACAATTATAGCAATCTGAATTTGTTGCAAGACATCTTTGATGACGATGAAGAGTTAAATCAAAGCAATCAAAACAACACATTGCAACATAATGTTTCCATAGCAGCTGTTCAACTGACTTAGCCCCTGTATAAAGAACATTATACTGATTCACACCTAAATAACCATGAGTTAAATAAATACACCATAGAAAATGTGTCCTTGAATAGCCCTGTATCAACTAGTAACCCGTTACATGTAATTAGCGACACGTCTCATGAGTGTGATAGCCAAGAGTCAATTCGAATGACAAATAAGCCTGATCTTCAAGATATACGTAGCGAACATACCCCTATGCCGTCACCCAATGGCATTATTAACCTTTTTGGTGATGAAGAACCAATCCCATCAGTTGCGTATTTGCTAACGGATGACAATGTGTCCTCTCCGATTTCACAATACTCATCAGGAGAGGTTTTTGTTCCATCAAGTTCCAGGAAAAGAAAATTTACTAAGAAAAGAGACAGCGGAAGATTGCGAGAAAAATTTTGTCATGAATGGATAGATTTAAAGAGAAAAAGACTGAAAAATACTGGAAAGTTGTAAGATGGAAGTTGTAAGATAAGATCTGGAAAAAAATTGGGTGAACCATGTCAAAAAACATGTAAATTGAAATGTTTTCAAAAACTAGATGAAGACACAAGAAGTGAAATATTTAATAAGTTCTGGGAAATCGGCGACCATTCTAAACAGTATGATTTTATTGGTAATCATGTTGTTAAAATAAATAAAAAAAGGACAATTACAGAAGGTGAATCTAGAAGGTTATTTACATACATTTTTCACTTGCCTTGTATTCAAAACAATGAAAATTCTAAGTTAATTGTTTGCAAACAGATTTTTTTGAATACTCTTAGCTGTGGACCAAAGATGATAAGAACCGCAATATCTAAATCAAGTGAGACCGTTAGCTTTGCTTTAGTTGATAATAGAAGTCGGCATAATCACCATAAAACATCGATCGATCCAGAAACGATCAAAAGTATTTGTGAGCACGTGAATTCATTCGAACCGGTTGATTCACATTATTGTCGTAAAGACAGTAATAAGCTATATTTAGACGGATCGTTAAGTTTTACTCGAATGTTTAATTTATACAAAGTGGTTTGATCCAACTAAGTATGGTACCAAGTGCAAGTCATTAAGGCAATATAGAGATGTAGTGAATAAAAATATCAATTTGTCATTTCATAAACCCAAAAAGGATCAATGTCATGTCTATCATTCTTATAAACACAGTCCCATAACGCCGGAAATAATAGATAATTTTGAAAATCACGTAAACAATAAAAATTTGTCTAGATCAGCCTTTTTCAAACTGTGGGTCGCGACCCCTAGAGGGGTCGCAAAGCCTGGTTCGGGGGGTCGCGGACAAAAGAAAAAAGGCAATGTTACCTACATACCTAATACTTACTTTCAGAGCTCTCGCGGCTACTTTGCAGAGTATAGGTACCTGCTTGATCTGTAATCAATCTTTTGGGACCTACATTGATTAAAATGTAATTAATATTGTTATTAATTAAAAACGGTGAAAATATAAACGTAGTCTTTCAAATCACTAACATTTTGTTTATGGACCTAGGGGGTCGCCAGAATTTTTTAATTTGTAAAGGGGTTGCGAACTCAATAAGATTGAAAAACACTGGTCTAGATCTTTAAACAGAACGATAAACATGACTCACAAAATAATCCTAAAATATTTTGTGCTACATTTGATTTACAAAAGGTATTGCTGGCTCCTAGTGGTGAAATTAGTTTATTTTATTATTGTAAGCGATTGAAAGTTCATAATTTATCCGTGGTTGATGTTGGAAACTTGGCTATGAGCTATGAAGGGCTCAAACGAAATTGCTAGCTGTGTTTACGATATTATCAAACTCAAGACTAAAGAAGGCTGTGACGACTTTAGACTTTGGTCAGACAATTGTACTTGCCAAAATAGAAATAGAATAATGTTTTTTATGTACTTTTATGCAGCTAAACAGCTTAGTATTAATATTAAACATACTTTCTTTGAAAAAGGACATACCCAAAATGAGGGTGTTTCCATACATGCCACAATAGAGAAAGCTTCAAGACATTAGAATATTTATACACCGTCTGAGTGGAGTTCGTTAATTAGATGGGCTCAAGTAGAAGGAGCTCCTTATAATGTTATAAATGTATCTCAAAACATGGTTTTCGACTTCAAAAAGATGCAAGCGAGTGCTTGTTTTAACTGGACCAAAAATTCAGAGGGACAAAAAGTGCCTTGGTCTAAAATCAAACAAGTTCAGGTCAGTAAACATGAACCATACAGTCTGTTTTACAAATTGGATCTATCTGAAGATGCTTTCAAAAACCACATTAACATTTCTAATCTTTCTGTTGGAACAAGAAGACAAATGGCTGATAGATCTATGGAAATACCCTTAAAACTATGTTACAATCAATTGTTACCGATATATCCATCGTAAAAAAAAGACATAATTGATTTATGTCGCAAAAATATTATCCCACCAGTTTGTCATGAGTATTACGAAAATTTGGTAGCATCTAATGATAAGTCAATGTCTATTACTAGTGATAATGATGACAATGAGTGATTTTGTTTTGTTTTTGAAAATGTTAATTTTTTTGTTAATTTTGTTAATTTTTACTTTATTAATTTTTCATCTTAGATCATGTTCTAAGAATCTTTAATTATGTTTAATAAGTCTTGATTTTATAAAAAGTATAATTTGTTTTTTTATTAGTATTATTTTAAACTTTAAGTATCAACCTATGTAGGTGAATTATCTACAATAAAAAATTGATTGATCTTAAGTCCAATGTGATTTCGGGAGGATTTTAACATTAAGTAATGTTTATTATTTGATTGCCTTTCCATTACAGAAACTTCGATAATTCTTTAGAAAAAAAAATAAAGAAGTCAAGTTGTTTCATTTGTTTTTATTTTTGTGTCCTAACAGGGTTGAGAATATTAAGTCACCAAGTAAGATAATGTATAAGTGTCAATGTGAATGATGTAATTAAATAATTATATTATTGTTGTTTGTTTTAGTTATTTATTTATTTTACATTTTTTTATAAATATGGATTAGTCAAACATTTTAAAATACATGTTTTTTTTAAAATAAGCTTATGCCAAGTAAATCGTCCAAAGTGACACTTTGGCATTTTTACTAGTTTTTTCAGTTTAAATTAAAATTAAAAAAATCACGTATATAGTTATATCTACATTAATTAAAGAACTAATGGACATACAAATACCTCGATGTAGGTAGAATAACGAACATATGTGTCATAGTAACTATCCAAAGTTTCACAAACATCAGTTGAAGCATTTAAAAAATATATCAAATTGAAACTTTGAGTGCCTCTATTGAAAAGTTGTCAATTTGCACATTGGCCCTTATACATAGGACCCATCGATATGCAGCAGAGGTTCTTCAAATACTGAGCGTATATATAATGTTTGTTTTTGTTTGTGACTCGACGATCCACTACTACTAACGTTATCGATAGTATTTTTTCGCTCCGAGTAGTTTCCTTCGCCACCGCTCACACCGCTATTGTTCTCTATATTACATGAATTATGCGTATTGTTGTTTAATGAGTACAATTCTTACAATACAACTTCTTGAACTTTACATCAAGCGGTAATTTAAATTTTATCAAATGTCGTGTATTTCGCCTGTATTTCGATCCTATTTTATTTTGTACTATATATGATCTAGGCGTGTTAGCTTGACCTATTATTAAACCCCTGGTTTTATTCTTGCCGTTTACACAAATAACTTCGTCGCCTATATTGAGGGATGGCAATAATTTAGCTCTTTTATCATAATAATGCTTAGATAACATTTGATTATTACACAATTTTATATATTCAGACGGATCGAGTGGTTTGGGTTTTAATAATTGCGGGTTAGTTGGCAATTTACATCTCAGTCGACGACCCATCAATACTTGTGCAGGAGAGCACAAACCGTCTCGGTGTGTGTTTCTAAAATTCAGTAGCCCTATATGAAAATCTCCCATTACTTGTTATTGATTTTATTAGAAATTTTTTTATCGTTTGTATAGCACGGTCACTTATTCTGTCATTCGCTTGTGGATAATTAAATGATGAAGTAATATGATCAAAGCCCCATTTGCTAGTAAAATTTTTAAACTGTCTACTACTATATTGCCTTCATTTATCTGTAATAAAAGTTTCCGGAATTCCATGACGACAAAATATCTCTTTTATACTTTGTATGACAGAATTAGACGTAATATTAGTTAATTTTCCAACTTCAATATAATTCGAATAATAGTCCACAACAATTAGGAAATAATTCTTCTTAAACTTGAATACATCTGAACCAACTTTACTCCAAGGTAGCGAGGGAATTTCTATTGGCATCATAGGCTCTTTGGCTGGTGCGTTTGAACTCTCCTGACAAACATTGCGCCATTTTACAAATTTTTCAATGTCACGTGACATACCAGGTCAATATATGACCTGTCTCGCTCGCCGCTTACAACGATCTATGTCCATATGACCCTGGTGTACGATATGCAACATTTTATTTCTTAATGCTGGTACTACCAAATTATCTTTAAAAATCACGTCGCTTACCACAAATAACTCATCTTTCATTGACCAAAATATTTTAAGGTTGTTATTAATAAAAAAATTATCAGGCCATCCTAATTTTATGTATTCTAGCATTTGTTTAAAGTCAGAATCCCTTTTGGCTTTTGTTTTTATTAATGATAATTTATTATTAGACACAGGCAAGTTATTAACTACTATGTGTACTTAACATAATATTTTTTATGTAACTTTTCGCAGTATAAATCGGACAGCGGCGCTCGAGACAATGCATCAGGATTAAACATGTTCTTCCCCAGTTTATCATAGCCTTGTATTCTTAATAACATTCGTTGCAAGCGTGCTGGGACGGACATTAACGGCTTTATAAATATATTTTCTAAAGGTTTATGATCTGTTTTAACTACTAATTTTTCCCAAAAGATATTGATGAAAACGTTCACAAGCAAAAACGACCACAAATAGTTCCTTTTCGATCTGTGCAAAAGGTAATCGCGTTAACTTCCCGTGTTTTTAGATATTTTATCAACAAAATTTATGAAAATATACAGTAAGATTCTCTCGGTACCAATTGCTCATTTGATAAATCTCAGTTTCAGTAACGGAATATTCCCCTTAATATCTAAACAGGCTATTGTTACACCAATATATAAATCAGGTGACAAATCGATTCCTTCAAATTACAGACCAATATCACTGTTGTCTGTGTTATCTAAAGTTATTGATAAGCTTGTAAATAAAAGACTAGTAGTATATTTAGAAAGTGCCAATCTTATAGCTAAAAATCAATATGGTTTTAGATCTAAACGTTCCACCTTTGCCATGCAGTTTGGAAACTGACATCTTTCATTTCTACTTATCTAGATAGATGTGATAAGTGCTTGTGAATACTCCTTGACCTACAGAAAGCTTTCGATACAGTGTCAGTTCGAATTCTTATTACTCGTCTAGAAAATGTTGGTATAAGGGGTACTCCACTAAAGTGGTTCAAGAATTATCTATGAGTAAAGGTAGGTGCCAATAGTAAAGGTAGGTGCCACTTATAGTGACTTAGCTAGTTGTACCTATGTAATTCCTCAAGGAAGCGCTCCGGGCTCTACTCTATTTTTAATATACATTAATGAATTGTGTCATAGATATACATGGAGCGGACTTGATTATGTTTGTGAATGATACGGTTCTCCTCTTCCACGATGCTAACTGGGAAAATTTAAGAAATATTACAGAAAATGGTCTGTGCAAAGTAACAACCTGGTTAGAGGATTGTCTTTTGACGTTAAATATTGCCAAAAATATATATGTTTCTATATATAATATAACTATACATGTTTATCCGTGTAATAGGAATATAAACACACTTGCGTCTCGTGCATGTGAAAAATTAGAAAGGGTTGATGAGATCAGATACTTAGGGTTGATAATTGATAGCAAATTAAACTGGGGTGGTTCATATCTTAAACATTGCTAAACGGATAAGGAAACTAATTTTTGTTTTTAAAAATCTCAGAACGGTTGCAAGTGAAAAGCAAATACTGCAAAGATACAATGCTTTAGGTCATTGCCTAATAAACTAGTGTATTCACGCATGGGGTGGAGCGCTCAAAACATACTTAATTTAAATTGAAAGGACACAGAAAGCAGTTCTTAAGGTGATGCTACGTTTACCATTTAGACATCCTACATCTTTGGTATACGAAGAGATAGTTTTAAGTGTTCGCAAATCATACATATACCAATGTCTAAGAAGGTACCATAGGGAGATTGCTCCTTATCTTCCTTTCAATAAAATAACTATTAGATGTCCCGTGCCAAGTATTAAAAGTGAAAATGCTAGAAGACATTACAATTTTCAGGCCCCACGTTTGTACAACATGATTAATAGTCATAAGATAGTTACTCATATGAGCAATTATAATTTTAAGACAGAGATTCGACATTGGTTGAAAGATAAGGATTATGTTTACTGTGAAAATTTAATCTAACGGCCGGAATGGAGATAAACTGTGTGATTGAACATAGCATACATTCACACACACAACACATACACACTCACTCACAAACACACACACAAATTTGCATACACATTCACACACACATGCACGCACGCACGCACATACATATATGTATATGTGCAGATGTGAGATATTAGAATTTTAGATACTATTGTCCTATTATATTTAAAATAATGTACACAATACAATCTACATAATAAGTAATTATGTAGATTGTACCTTGTATATTTCCATATTATCTATTTTTTTTTATCTTGGCTTGTGGTTTATGTTGACACTAAGTAGCATATTACGACTGTCTCTTTATATACAGGTAGTCCTAGTTCAAGAGACAGAACTCATTGAGCTGTTTCTTTTATTACAGTGTTCAATAAAGATTATTATTGTTATTATTATTATTATCATTCTTCGACATTCAGAAAAGCACTAGAATCTCTAATACATCCCTTCGTTGTAAGTCATACGAAACATGTTTTAAGTGTCGATCAGCATAGATTTCGTAGGTATCGCTCCACTGTGACTAACTTGGCAAGTTTCTGCAATGATATTTCTGTAGATGGTAGATAAGGGGGTGCAAGTGGACTGTATACATACCGACTTAAGTACGGCCTTTGACAGAGTAAACCAAGGTGTTTTAATGTTGAAATTGCAGCGATATGGAATTTCGCACCCTTTGCTGAATTGGTTTCAATCATAATTAAAGGGGAGAATTTCATTCGTAACCATTAATGGCAAATCATAAAAGCCTTACTGTAATTTTGCAGGTGTGCCTCAGGGATCTCATTTGGGTCCTATTTTATTTAATACTTTTGTAAATGATGTAGTGAACTGTATAATTCGTTCTAGGGCCTATTTATTTGCGGATGATCTAAAATTTATTAAACGTTTCGAGTCGCGTACTGACAGTGTTCTTTTACAGAATGATATCAACAGACTAAATGACTGGTGTGTTATGAATGGTATGTGTTTGAACATTTCAAAATGTCATCACTTAAGGTTCACACGCAGGTATAATGTAATGCGCTTAAGCTACTCTATTAATGGGGCATAGATTGGTGACGTTGATAGCTTTAAGGATCTTGGCCTAATATTTGATTGGTAAGCCTAGATTTAATGCGAACTTGGACGCAATAATAAGAAAAGCATCTAAAACAGTGGGATTTGTTATAAGAAATTATAAAGAATTCAAAAAGCCTTCTACTAAAATTATAGTTTTAATGCACTTGTGACAAGTATATTAGAATATGCCAGCGTGGTGTGGAAACCCATGTATAAAGTAGACTCCTTGCGGCTCGAAAGATTACTGACAATATTTTTATGGCATTTTGCATATTTCCAAGGTATCCCAAAAAAAATACACGTCATACATGGACAGATTGGAGTATTTTCATATGTAGTCCCTTTCAGACCGCAGAGTATTGCTAGACGTACTATTTGCTCGGAAGGTAATTAATGGAGAAATAGATTGCCCACGGCTTCTTGGTGGTTTTAATTTTTACACACCGCATAGGAAACCAAGAACACAAATTCCTGTTTCGCCTCCTCTTCCCTATTTAGACTAAATTAGGTCTTGATTCCCCAACAAACCGTCTAATGACGCTATGCAATGGCATGTCCTCTGAAATTGTCATTTCTGGGGACACTGCTATTGTAATCAAAAGAAAAGTGCTGGGTATGCAGTTACGATGTAATATTTGTCCATTATATTATTTTGTTCTTTTTTTTGTTTTGTGTAGTGAAATAATGAGGAAAATTGAGTAGAATATTTCGTTTCCTTTCTGTTTTTTTGTTTGATACTGTAAATATTTAAAACTTATATACTATTTGAAAATGTATTGCATGCTGTGGCTCTCTGCAATGGGCAATGCATTTAAATTGCATTCAGATAATTTATGTATTTTGGTGATGGGTTGAATGTACTCGCCGTAGAGGGTCCTTTTGTATGAAATAAATAAATAAATAAAAAATAAATACACAAGATTGAAGTTGTTTCATACTTACCCAAATAAAGTAAGGTGATAAATAAACCATTTCACATGTAAATAACGTACATGAAAAATTAATATTTTAACTAATGATAAATAATCAACAGGATATGTATTGATAATAAAGAAATACAACAACACTGAATACACTCACGCGGTGATGTCTCACGCAGAATAAAAGTAATCTGTCTTCGGTACCAACAACGTAGGCGCTTACCAAGCGAGATGTTGAAATACAATCGCTTTTAAGTTACTCGTATTATAATTTAATTTGTTTATTGGAATATTATTGTGATACGGTGGTTGATACGTAGGTAAGTAGGTACATCTAAATCGAATTATATGATATTAATATGTTACCTTGACCTTTCTGAAGAGCAACTTAACAGACTTGAACGGCTTCAAAATTTTGCCATACGTTTCATATTTGGATTGCGCAAATATGAACACATATCCGCTTTTCGCACTCAACTCAAGTGGTCGCCGATTCGCCTTCGCCGGAATGCCCATATTCTTTTCTTACTTTATAACATCTTGTTTAATCCTACTGCCCCTCTGTACCTTAAAAAACGTTTCAAGTTTCTTTCTGAAACTAATACTAGATTCTTGCGATCATCGGAAAATTTGGAATTGGAAATTCCTAAACATAGTACTAAATTTTTGGCTAAATCTTTTTCTTTTTTTTTTCTCTTTGTTTTGGCTTCGCAGATTGCATTTAGCCATTGACCAAGTAAATATGAGTCGAAATTTAGGGAAACAAAGTTTCCCGCTCTTTTTCTTTTCTTCTTCTTCCTTTATGGCATGGCGCACAGTTTAGCGTATTTGCCAATTTCACTTATTAATAAGTAATCCATAGAGTAGAATCACAAGTAAATTAGTTTTTTCTTATCATAAAACTCCCGTAAAGTGATAGTAGGCTTTACTGAAGTTATAAAGAACTTCTTGAAAGAGCGCGAATACTTCAGCTAAACATGTATATTTAGATCTCCTCCATTCTTGTCACTTACACAGAACTTTAAAACACAATATACTATCACTGTTGTACTTTAAAACTCCTAAAAATGTAAAAAATAGAAAATCTAAATAAAATGACAACCTCACTTCTCCCGTTCCCGCCAAAAAGTCCGGCTAAATCTTTTACTGTGGAGGAATTCATTGCCAGTTACTATAAGACATGCACAACATTTGGACTCCTTTAAACGACTGGTGAAAGAACATTACTTGTCAATGTGTTTTTTTTTTTTTGCTATATGTATATTTATGTGCTGCACGTCAAATGCTGTCAAACTGTCTGTACAAACATACTGTCAAAGTGACTATATAAATTATTTATTTTACAAAAGAAGTATTTTCATTATAAGTTGTAGTATTTATTGTGTTGTGTGCGTATTTATGTACGCAGTGAATGCCTATTTATTTGGGTATATGTGTATATATACTGTAATAATCATTTATTAACAAAAAGTACATACATATGTTAATATTTACAAACTTACAACTACACATTATCTTAAATAATAAACTTCCTCAAAGTTGCCGCTTGGAAAGCTGTCATTGCTCAAGGTACCTAGCAGACTGGCAGCATTGCCTCTTTGAATAGCCAAACTGATTCGTTGGCGGATGAAGCTGCCAGCCCGGCGGTCTCCCGAAGCCTCGACCAGTCTCTTACAAATATCAGAAACCAGTCGATGGGCTTCGGGGCCCCAGGGACCCAAAGTTTCGACTGCAAAGGGCGTAAATATGAAACTCTCAGAGAGAGTCGCATACTTACGCCGCTTCAAGTTCTCGGCAGTGCTGGCCGCGGCACCTGCTGACTTGGAAGTCGCCGGCACATGGGAAACAGCAAGTGTATCGACACAAGTGGCATCCCACACCAGCGATCTTCCAAGTTTCCAGGGAATGAGCGCCAAACCATCCGGTCTCCTGCCGTCGCTGCGCACAATACCTACAGGCTCTAAGACTGCAGGAACGCCAGCGGCGACAAGAGCCCGTCGAATGACGTCATTCAAGGCAGCATGTCGTGACATGCGGCCCGCACTACGTAAACAGGATAAACCGTGGTGACCTAGTACATCGACGAGATCACCACAGCGGCAACGGTGAAGAAGGTTAGTCCTGGCCCCCAGACGAAGGGATACTATGAGAGAAAGCGTGGTATTGTCGATTAAGGTTCCTAAGTTTTTTGAAGGTATTACCTTCAACCAGTGTCCTGACTCCTTCTCAGAAAGAGCTAGGAGGCGAGACCGATCTTTTTCGTTTCGTTTTCTTTTATATATTATATATAATGTGTATTGTGTATTGTAATGTGTGTGTATATATTATATATAATGCTGTGTATATGTATAAGTGTGTCGTAAGATGTTTGCAGCAAAACCCACCTTTTTGGTTATTTTCGACTAATCTTTCCATCCCCAGGTTGTCCGGAAGAGATCGCTGTTGGCGATAAGACCGCCTGTTGTATTTTACTTTGTACATATTGTATTAACTTTTATGTATTTTGTTTTGTGTGCAATAATGTATATTATTATTATTATTATTAATATGTATTTGCTTTTGGGAGACGTTTTTACGAGTTTTTGCGAATTGAGAATTTATACAGTGTTTGTCAAAAAATTAACGAAAATTAATATTCACTTGAGAAAAAGTGCAATTGCCTTTCCACGGCTATATTTTTTTCTCTACTTTAGAAATACATATATTTGTTTAGGATATTGTGTTATTGAGTTGTGGATTATATCAGCGAGTGAATAAATTTTACGCATTCTTTTTTTGTTATGTGGCATGCATTATAAAAGCCGGATGATATGCTCACTGCAAAATCGTAGCGTGGTCAAGATATCATCACCTGTGCTCCGATGAAGGCACCAGCTGCGCCTTGACTTTTAGTTTTGTTAAAAAAATGGCAAAATTAAATGAAATAATTATAATTTAAAATTTAAAACTCCCGACACAGAAATAAACGGACCGTTATTCATTGATTATCAAAAACTGCACTTTAAAAAAAATCGTATGAAATTCGATTCATCCGTGAGTACCTTGATTCAACAGATTTGATACTTTTGGTTATGTAAAAATGGCAATATATTCTTGAATATGTGACCGTCCGACCTATGTTTGCCTAGGCTGGGACCATACAGTCAGCAAAATTGTACGGGGCTTTATTATTATGAAAATGATCCTCTCTTTACTTGCGCAGTGTAAAATAATATTGATAAAATGGTGCTTTAATTAATTTTTTGCTGATTCTTCTCAATACAGGTTTTTCTAAACCCATGGCAGATTTGACGTTCAGGTGTACATAGAACTATGAGCTTATTATATATATCCAAATATTAAAAAACAACATTGTTTTTGATTTCTGCAGGACAAAAAAACACGGCAGCTAGTGTGCAGCCTCATGACGCTCGCGCCGCCGACGGGCGCGCTGTCGTCCAGGCTGCAGCTGTTCTCGCGACAGCTGATGCTGCGCTCCGCCGCCTACTCGCCGCTGGGAATATGCGTATTGGACCGACCTCTATTATTATCCGTAAGTGAACAAGTGCTTGAAGTAGTTACAGGCTTACACTATACACAAGTTTAATGTTGCGAATTGCTTCAGGTACAAGTTATGCGCGTCACAGACCTAAATTAAAAGTGTTCCACATCATACAATACATCTTATCTTATATCTTCTCGTTTTTCTCAGTAATAGAAAACAACAGACATAACTTCAATGTAAATGAATCAGTCTGAACTGTCAGGGTCTGTTTTTTAGTACTCATTACATCAAAACTAGAAATGTGCAAACACAATGCATTTTTTGTATAATTATCCAAGCTAGGGTCGCCCTGTGGTTGAAATTTGACCGTAAATATAAACTTATAAAATATTATACTTATAATATAACCTATAATATATAATCTTTGCGACAATCTCTGCTCCGTGCGACTGCTTGATCCGAAGAGGTAATTAAGAGTTTAAAATTGACAGACTTTTTGACATTGGCAGTATGAACGTAAACAATGAGTGGTTTATCTAATTTAATGTATTTCTTATGGATATTAGATAAAAATATTAGCTTTCTCCTGTCCTTCTCCATATTATAAACTTTAAGTGTACCTTTCACTCTTCTCCTTCCGCGCCATTTTCTAAAAAAGGGAACTGAAGTTTTCGCTTCACGTATTGATATATAGATTTAAATGCCAGTGTAAACATGTCACAAAAATATACGTAACGAGTGTGTGATGCAATACCACAGACAAACTACCCTAGAGACTTGAAATGTTTACGAATTTCTAAGCGAACTATTCTGTCAAGGTTAGAGGAATGAGACGTAAGCGGGCGGCAAGGTAACGTCACGTACTAAACCAAATAGTGATGTACTCGTAAATATTGTATATATCGATAAATACAAGAATTATTTTCATAAGCTTGTTTTAAAAATAGAAATAATAAAATATGTATGTATAATCAAAACAAGATTCTTTATTTCGAAACAAAAAAATCAAAAATTTGGAATAGAAATGCAAATCAAATTGGTTTGGGTAGTACGTGTTTCTCCTAATGTAAAACTTTAATGTAAAACAAAAAATTAAATTGACAAAAACGAAACTGAAAAGCTTTGGTGGTAGAACCACCCAACCTTTTCGTCTGTATGTATTTTTTTAACCAACTTTAAAAAGAAGGAGATTCTATGTGCGTCTGTATGTTTTTTTATGTATGTTCACCGATAACCTTAATTGTGTACCGATTTAAAAATTTTTTTTTTGTTTGATATACTTCCGAGGTGGTCCCATTTAAATTGCACTGGTATTGAGCTTGGCCTTTGAAGATACACGAAATAATAATTACTAATTATAAGCTTTATTTATATTGATGATACATTTTTATATCATTTCGTTCTATAATTAGAAAAGTAGGTAGTTGTAGACCCGTCCTATATATTTATTTAGACCAAGGTCACTCAAATGGGAGAAATAAAAAAAATTAAGAAAAAATTTAAACCTACTAGAAATAAACACTGAAAAGTATAAAATAACTATCCTTTACTAATTACAACTCAAATAAAAAAAAAAAAAACTTTATACATACGATATAAATACGTATATAATTAAATTTGCTAGAGTGTTAGCCGACGGAAATGTCAAAAGCACTCGCATACCTAAGCAAAAATTACGTGACGAGAATGATGAGATTTGAAGAAGCAAAGAAGTATGTAAGGACCGCGACGCTTGGCGCTCCGTCCCTCTGACTGCCCCGTTAGGGATATGGTGTGAAGATTGTATGTATGTATGTACATAATTAAATTTGACGGTTATTAAAGTGGGTTCCAAATTAATGTGCCACAACAGAAAGTCTATTAGTTTGGGAGGCTTGCATCGATTTCAGTAACTGTCGAATTTAATTATATAGGTATTTGTACCGTATGTATAAAGTATTTTTTTTTTAATTTGAGTTCTGATTAGTAAAGAATAGTTATTTAGTACTTTTCAGTGTTTTTTTTAAGTCTGTTAAATTGTATTCTTAAATTTTTTCCGAATTAAATTGAACCAAAAACTCGAGATATATTCTATCGAATATAAGAGAATCATCAAAATCAGACTACTCTGTAAAAAGCTACGCATGGTCGTATACAAAAAAAAATATGCACCGACTTGAGAACCTCCATCATTTTTTCGTCGGTTGAAAAAAGAACGGTGACATCTTTTTAATGATAACTGTGTTTTTTTAATAGAAAAGGTGTATCTCTGTATCAAATTACATCTTAATTCGTTCAGCGGTTAAAAATTTCCCATACAAAGTTTTATCCCCTTATTCACCCCTTTAGGGGTAGATTTTGAAAAATAAAGTAGCATATGTTGACCCCCTGGTGTCAAACTATGTCCATGCTAAATTTTATTAAAATCGGTACGGTGGTTTAGCCGTGAAAACCAAGCAGACAGACGGACAGACAGACAGACGGAGAGACTCGCATTTATAATATTAGTATGGATATGGATAGTATGGATATGGATTATACAATTATATAATATTATATAATTATATATTACATTATATATTAATATATTATATTATATAATTATATGTTGTATATATTATATTATTATATAGTATGGATAGTATGGATGGAACTAGGTATATAATTTCAAAGAGTGGTAGTCATTATAAATTCTCAAAATTAATGGAAAATATATTGATATATCGATACATTTTTTCGCGACCCTACTTACACGTGCCATCTTGCAAGAGTGAGGATGCAATATGTAATTATAGCTTGCTAAACAAGGACAAACGCTGACTCAAAGCTACCAGCGACCAGTATAGTGAGAGCTCTGCATTTTTTTGATATAAATTTTTATTATTAATTTTATACTTACCGATGAAACGTGATATTATCCTTTTTGAAACTATTTTTACGACTGTCACTACCACACCACTTTACAGCGCAATTTGGCATTGTTTACGTAATTTATACTATATTTTTTAAAACAATTAGACACAGGTCACGGATCTGCTTTCTGGTTAATACTAAAGGAGCGCGCGTTTGTGTTTGAAGTTATAGGAGCGTTTTAGCGCATCGATGGCAGAAAACGGTGCCCTTTCATTTCCTGTCTTTAGGCTAATTTGTCTGTGTGCAATACAAATATTTTGTAGTAGACATGTGTCTACGCTTTATGATGCGCTTTAGAGCGTGTTTACTTGGCATGAATTTCTTCGCGCAGAGGCGTCGTGGTCGCTAAGCGGACGCCACGCGGCGACCGCTATAATGTCTAGAGACCGTGCTGTTAGAGCAAATACACTATTCACACATCAATCTAAGCTCACGTCATGCGCAAGTTCGTTCTGTCTGGCGCAGGCGGGGAGGACCAGAGAGTAATGGAATGCGAGGGCGGTGTAGCTTTCAGCCGCGCGGCGATATCGTGAAGAACGCGCGCCAGCCGCGCGGCTGCCACGTGGTCAGGTGCTTCCGACAGATTTCAATGTTGTTACCTAGTAAATAGAGTTTACACTCGCGGTTAATGATACAAGAGCACAGCGACCGCGTGGCTAACGTCATTTAACCGCTGTCTTATTGCGCTAATTACTCGTTTTTGCTACACTTACTGTATACTTACCTATTACTACTTAATTAGACCATTCAACAATATTGTTAAATATTACATAAGTTCATAAATAAATTTTCATAAATTCAATTCATGAAAATGTAAGTGGAGTGGATAACCAAATGCATGTCAAAGTTCTATACAAATTAGGCACACAATTAAAAAATCGCATGTGGCACGGTCAGATTTCTAGGATTGTAACTTTTCTTTACATCAATGAAAAATCCTACTATTATAAGATTTTATGCGTGTAGTATATTACTATATTACAAAAAAATACAAAAATACAAAAAATTGTCACTTCTTCTTCTTTACATAAGTACCTACGTTTAACCTCCAAAAGAAAAGAGGGGCGTTGTAACTTGAATGCTGTTGTCTGACTGTGTGTTTGTATATATTTTGTAATTGTTGAAACACACCTATTGTTTGTGTCGGAGATTTTTGAAGTTATACTTTTTTTGGCGCTTTTAAAAAAACAGATCAAAGTGAATTTTTAGCATGCGACGAAGTAGCGCGCGCAGATATATCACATAGTAATTTTTTTCTTTCTTTGTGGCACGGCGCACAGATTAGCGAATTTGCTAAGGTCACGTATTAATAGGTAGATTGACATAAAGCACATTCGAAATAAATTTGTTTTTCTTCTTATCGCAAAACTCATCTAGTAAAGTGATGGTAGGCTTTACTAAAGTTATAAAGGACTTCTTGGAAGAGCGTGAGAACTACACATGTTTATTTAGATCTACTCCATTCTTTTCACTTATACAGAACTTTAAAGCACAATATACTATCACTTTTACGCTTTAAAACTCTCAAAAATGTAAAAAATATAAAATGTAAGTAAAATCTTCTCCCGTTCCCGACAAAAAGTTCTATCACATAATTTACTACTTTTTATTTCTTTCAGTAGTAGTAGTGGAAGTACGGTTCTCTCTTAGGAGGGAAGGTAAAGGTATCTGAGCCCATACAACCCATGTTTTCAGTATACATACAACAACAGTATAATACAACATACATGAATTCTTCTTATTATTTTATTAAAATATCTGCGTAATACATCTTAATTGTATCTTGGAGTTTCTGGAAATAAATATATTGAGACAGTCGATCTGTTAAGCGGACATCACACAACTAAATAAGCGCTTATTACAACAATTTCACATAATGCACAACAACGTAGATACTTGAGACATAAAACTGCGGCAATTTTACATCACAATATCTAATAGAAACAATTTCCAAATACTTAAAATAAACGCCCAACCGCTTCCCATGAAATACCGCCAAAGAAACTCTTTTTTGTTTCATTTCAAGCGGTCAGTTTTATTTTTTATGTGGCCAGTTTTATTGTTTAATTTTATTGACTTCAAAGAAGTATAACTTCTTACGTGCGTACATAAGTACACACATGCTTTTTTTTAATTTTTATTTTTTATTTCAGGTCTTCGGCATGGTGACTACTTACCTCGTCATACTGATCCAATTTCAGCAGGACGACGATTTAAAGCAAATTAAATAGATTTAATTTACTAACAAAATGAATGTTTATGTGATTATCAAATAAAAAAGTATAAGTAGATCGTGTGTGAATTCTCAAATAGTATTATTTCGGATTTAATGTAACTTAAAAATTGGAGATATTATACAATTGAACTAGTATTTTACGTAGTATTTTTATGGCCACTTATTCTAAGGTTATGTTATATTTTATTGTCTATTCTTATGACTGTAAAGAGTTACATCTCGGTCGTGTAATGCATAAAGTTTAATCGCTTTATCTCCGTGCACAAATTGTGTATTGTATTTAAATGTAATGAACAAAAGTACATTTTGTTGTGTATTTATCTTATACAAAATTTTACTTTTGCTTTATTATAGGTTTCCACTTCATTTTCAAATATGTTTCACATTAAATGTAAACTACATTATAGTTAAACGTAAACTACATAAATAAATAAATAAAAAACATATTAACTTCTAAAATTGTTGTTTTCTAAGTGTAATAAGAGTGTAATAACGTATTTTAGGTGAAAATGTATCTTGGAGCACTTTAATGGATATCATTGCTATGTACTACGAATACATATGTATTTACGAACACGGATATAGCTATAGTTTTTAATTGGGCGTCTAATAAAGCGCAAATGTAAACTAGATTTTTCTTTGACTTAACGTATGAAAAGGTAGAATTTTCAAGATCAATGAAACCAATGTATTGGAAATTACACAAACAACGTGCAACTATTATTTTGTGGCACGAATACAAAAGGTGCACACTGCGAATATTTTTGTAGGCTAAGGAAGTGTTCGAACGATTATTACCTAATTTACAGTTAGCACGCAACAGCCAAATATCGCGCGATATCTGCAGACAAAACGAGAATTTGTATAATGTAATGTGAAGGTGAATTTTACGGTCATAGCGCAATAGACACGCAGTCGTCATATACGCGATACCAATTTTTTTATGACAATTAAGCACCGCATGCTTTTTACGAAACTTGCAGTCAGCATGCGACTGCCAAATATCGCTCGATGTCTGCTGTCAAAACGAAAATTCGTGTAATATAATTTGTATAGTGACGCTTAATCCACTGCAAAAATTCATTTTACGGTTGAATTGAATATTAGATACGCAATCGTCATACATGATACTAATTTTTTATTACAATTATTCACCGGTCGCGTTGTAATCGCGTGGCTGTCGCTATCTGCAAATTTTTAGGTAATAACCCCGCGGATCTCTCTTATATACTTTCTTATTTACAAGTGCTTTAAACTCAATTAGGTACCATACTTTACTTCCTTTAGTAGTTTCCTGCGTTCCTATTGCAATAAATAAATATACATAAATAATTAAATGTTTAAAAAATGGATATACAACATTTTTTTTAATTTGTTTATTAATGGATTCTAGAAGTTAGTTCAGTTTTGATTATTATTAATTTATTCTCAATAAACTGTAAGTATAATAGGCTACAAAACATTTAAATTTTAATAATATAGCAGCAGAAATAATTAATAAGTAGTGGAATTAATTAATTAATACGATAGAACCAGAAAATATAGAGAAAAAAACGTTCAACAGGAAATATAGCAACACTAAACGAATTCGTTTTAATAGGTCCAATTTTTTTTTTGTTTTATTTTTAATTAATAATTTAAAGTATTTATGGAAGTCGATTAATTAAAATAAAACTTAGTTTTAAGTACGTAAATATTAACGTTATGATAATGTACCTATCTATGTATCCACTAATTTCAATAAATTTAAAGTATTCTTCACGTGTGATTCGTTACTTCATTGGTTTTATTTGTCTTCTTTATTTTAATTTTTTATGTAAGTCAGAATCTGACATTTTGGACGTAAATATTACGTTCACGAATAGCACAAAAAAACTAATTAGGCAATAGAGTGGTCTCATAAATAAATGCAATTTAACTAAATAATTCCTGATAATAGTAGGGAGAGCGAGGAATATCGGATAAACCGACGTACTGCACACATTTATCACCAGATAAGCCGATCAGCCGCCATTTCATAAGAAAACAGCACCGCAAGACAACGTCAGTTGTATAATACAAAAAACACAAATTAATGCCTTACAATGCACATTTTTACCAGCCGGCTGCTAATGTTGATATTTTTAATAATGTGCCAAGAATTAAATATTTGAAAGGGAAGACATACAGACGAAATGTGAGATATGGATATGTGGAAAATGAAATTCTTCTAGAAGAAGTGAATGAAGTTGCGTAATGGGAAATGTGCTTTCGAGTGATGGAAGATGTGAGTTGGATGAGACGGGTAGTGGCTGGCAATAAAGTTAATGGTGCTCTGTCTGCATTAGAAGGCAGTGTGAATATATCTAACTCAGCCAAAATGGCCATTCACAATGCGGTGTTGGTGCCAACTTTATTGTACCGTATTGAAATCTGGATATGCTCAAAACCGAGTGAAAATATAAATGAAGTAGAAATATGATGTTTTAGAAATATGTCACCCTTGCGGACAGGATAAGCAATGAAGAGATGATACGCAGTATGGCAGGGTTGCACGGCAGCTTTATTGTTAAAATGAAGAAAGGAATTTTTAGATGGTTCGGCCACATAGAAAGAATAAGTGATGAAATGCTTTGCCAAATTCGGTAATGATTTCGATGATGTTGCAGGCGAAAATCAAAAAGAAAATCTACAGAGCGAAAGCAAGTGGTAAAAGAAGCCGAGGAAGACCAAGGCTGACTTATGAAGATCCAATAGCCACTGTTTTTTTTTAATTTATTTAATCTGCTTCCCCTGGCATAGGCAAAGTCAAGGTCTTTATCTTTCTTTCTTACATTTGTCATTATCGCCATTTTTGTCTCTCTCCCTAACAGCTGGTTAGCTAATACTTCATTATTCTATTTACATCTGTATCTAATACAATGTTTTGCTATTCTTGTGTTACACTTATTTTACTGTGCGTTGTCATTTATGAGCCTTATTACATTATCATCTTATATTATTACTTATAACTAGTTACTTATGCGTATATCTATGCATTTATGTTTAGCTCTATCACACAATTTCTTATACTAAGTATTTATTACAGTTGGTCAACTTAATTCTAATTATTCTTACGTACTAGCACAGATTAATTAGTTTACTACCGTAAACAGATGGTCAGTGGCATAGAGACAAACTGTCCCACATTAAAACTGGCTACGCAACTGGCTAGAAAGTTTACATTTAAATTGAACTAGATGGCGGCATACTCTGAATACATTTGATACTGGTCACAGCTATGACTTTTTTCTGTCCGCTTCACAATAGATGTCTTTAGTCATTACATATTTCTATTACACGAAAGATGGCGATAATAATGAGGCGGTCAAGTAGATTAGTCGCAAACAATAATTCAAAGTGACAAAAACTTTTGTGTGCTACGTAAGTGTTCCATGTTTGAATTTCGAGTATGACGCATCGACACGAATTCTACTATGGAACACTTTAAATTAATTCTTCTCAAGTGTTCCACATTTGAATTTCATGTAGGACGTATCGACATGAAATTCAGTTATGGAACACTTTAAATGAATTCTTCCCGAGTAAGTCGATTATGATTTAGTACATTAGCTTCTTCTATTGCATGAAAAAATTATTTATTCAATTTGACTAACTTCTGTTATCCACATTTTTTCTTCCCATGCAACGAAATGATGCTTAAATAAAACTGAGGCGATGTGCATTAAAAGAAAAATTGCCAATTGTACTCCAATTTTTATGGATATCTCGCACTTGACTAAAAAGTTGCATAATGTCAATCGAGTGAGAAATCGAGTGAAAGTAAGATAAATGCAGTAGAAATGCGATCTCTTAGAAATATGTGCAGTGTCACTCTTGCGGACAAAATAAGCAATGAAGAGATACGCAATATGACGACAGGGTTGCACGACAATGTTATTGTAAAAATATAAAAGAAAGGAATGCTAAGATGGTTCGGGCACATAGAAAGAATGAGTGATGAGACTGACGAAGAAAATCTATAGAGCAAAAGTGAGTGGTAAAAGAAGCCAAGGAAGACCAAGGCTGACTTATGAAGATCAAATAGAGTGTTAGCCGATGGAAGTGTCAAAAGCACTCGCATACCTAGCGAAAATGTGTGAGGAGAATGATGAGATTCGAGGAAGCGAAAGAAGTATGTAAGGACCGCGACGCTTGGCGCTCCGTCCTCTCTGACTACCCCGTTAGGGATGCAGCGCGAAGATATGTATATGTCGGTGGAAATAATAAAAGCCACTCATGTGACTATACTATGGCAAAGCGCGTCTTCCGATGACGCGCTAACGGAACGTCGGGGCCGGCGCTGAGAGTCTGTTAGACTACGGCAGCCGGTGCGATAGCATTTCTCCGACGGATCGTTTGCCATTATTAAATTTCCAATTACCTACGTAATAATTGTTACAAAGAATTTTCTGTCGTTAGCACATTCACTTTGTCTTAAGTGTTGTATTTTATGGAGTAGTACGCGTCTTGTAAGATTAGGTACCTTTTTCTCATGGCTGAGTTGCAAAAGTGCGAGTTGCCTCGTGTCTTTTCCGACATCAGAAGTGGGATTACGGAACCAGTGAGTCTGATTGAGGTGTAATCGCGAGTGAACAAAATGTTAAAGCCTATCCACATTATTAACGCCCTTACTCGCCCTTAACGCCCTTACGGGATGCAAGGATTACGTTAACTACTGAAACTACAGCCCGGTGAGTCGTAGCCATTTTATTCTGATTCTAGCGCCCAATGTTCTGTGTTTTGATTCTTGTTTTAGTATTACTGGCATTGCTGATTCAGGAGTGTATAGTACCGAGCAAATATCGTGGGAGGTTATAATTAAAGTTAGTGGTGTGGAAATTTTATTTCATGTGGAACCCGACGATTGTGAAGGTGTGATCTAATTAATAACCGTGAAACTCTAAAACCTTATTGTCGCTATGACCAAACTAAGTTTAAGCATTGCTAGCGCTTTTGAATTCTTCTTAAAGTAGGGTAACTAATTGTTTGAAACTGAATACGGATAGGGAATGAACCCGATGTTGCGAATGCGACGAAACACGTGGTAACGAATGTTGAAGAGAACGCTGAAACGGTTACATTAGATTTGATAGTAATGAATTAAAATTGATTAAATTTAACGTAGGTGGTTTTGTGTTGAAAAATAACGACGAGAGTAATCGAACCTAACACAATATTCAATTCGGGAGTCCATTTAAAGTTAGTTGCTTAAAGGTGACCGTTAAGTTTTGAAATCTTTGATTAGTAGTCAGATCTACAAGTACCTATGCTCATGAACGTTTTAATAAAGTGTCACGAGGTAAAATTCTCAGTTAGATTTGTGCGATGTTAATGAGAGTAGAGGAGGTTATGTTATACCATGACCACTTTGGCCGCGATACACACACTAAGCGTAGTCGTAACCGCGCTCTGAATTATTGTCCAGAGCGCGTTGGGCGGCTGGTGATGTGACGATGACCTGGGTGACATGTGTCACTACGTTTCAGGTAGCAACTGGGCCATAATTGTTGGTGTGTGTGTTCATGACTGATGGTTGATAAGTCTCTGCAAATAGTTGTTAAAGATTACCAAAACCTTACTGCGCTTTCTTTTTTTTTCTCTCCTTATTCCGATTAATTATTGCAACGTGCGTCAGGTAGGCCAAACCTGTAATAACCTCAAACTGCAGTTGAATTTTGTTATGTTCACGGGAACACATGAAGTCCTGTGATATGTCTGTATGGCTATGAAGTAACGAGCGATAATTAAGAGAGAATTTATAATCGAATTGATTTTTTCATGTTACCGTCATTGTTAAAATCTGCTGCTTAATCTAGTAGTTTGTGAAAATGAGTCAATTAATATGGCGGCCGCGTGGAAAGAGTTGTTGTGGCAGCGATCATTCGTTTTCGGTTGTCTGACATCCTTGGCAAAGGTGTCCTTGCGTGACATCACTGTCTGTTCACTCCTTTTTCACGAAGAAGCGTGTAGATAGGTAGGTTAGGTACCCCGTGAACAGATAGATAGGTAAAGTATAGACTAGGGGAGTAGGTCAAATAAACTAGTTAAATTAGGTAGGTTAGGTACAGTTGGGTTTATTATCCAATCAATTCTCAATACGCCGCACAACTACGTCTTCTGTAGTTACGAGGGAGTCACTTGCTTGAACGTTGCGTTTTAGTAGGCCTGTTGTGGAATGATGTTGAAAGAGTGGTGCCTGGCTGAGTTTCTTGTCGGTTCTTCAAGGTATCTGGATTTCCTTTTCGATTCGAGCCGGAGTGGATCTGGCGTTCTTTAACGCCTTGTGGCTGGGTTTGCTTGAGTGGATTAGGGTGACTTTGACTTAGTTGCAGTTAGAAATTATGATTTAAAACTTACTAAGCGAATGAGGTGTACGATGAGTGTTCAAGGGTAAACTTTAAGAAATTGAAGTATCGTGTATCCCACAAGTTTGCATAAGGTACCTAAAGGGAGTGAAGGACTCATGGTGACGATAAAATCACTATGTAGTCTGCTTAAGAGTAAAGTAAGTTCGCGTCGGCTATGACGTTGTTGAGGAGAGAGGAGCACGAGAGTGACGCGGTGGTCGTGGGACCATTCGGCGTGTGAGATGTTGAAGGTACGTTATGTAGCATCTCGTTGACGATTGCAAGCCGCTGGCCTGCTTCGTGCTATATGCGCGTTGGTCCCCAGTGTGTGGCGCATATCTGTAGAGAGTGCTATACGCGTAGTTTGTGACGACGTGATGAAGGTACGTTATGTAGCATCTTGTTGACAGACTGCAAGGCGCATGTCTGTAGCGAGTGTTATACGCGTAACTTGTGTGGGGGTGTTTAGGATGTTCGTCATTGGGTGCCTTGTGTTAGCGTGTTCGGGTTGTTTGTGATTGCGTACCTTGTATGAAGCTGTTTAGGATGTTTGTGAAGATGTTTAGGATGTTTGTGAAGATGTTTAGGATGTTTGTGAAGATGTTTAGGGTGTATGTGAAGATGTTTAGGGTGTATGTGAAGATGTTTAGGGTGTATGTGAACATGTTTAGGGTGTATGTGGAGGTGTTTAGGGTGTATGTAAAGATGTTTAGGGTGTTTGTGAAGACGTTTAGGTTGTCTGTGATAGAATGAAGAGATGTTTGTTGCAGAGACATGCAGATTTTGTTTTATTTCTTTTCGAATGAGAATGAGATGAATAACGCACGAGGACGTGCTTGTTGTCAGGAAGGCCGTGTCGGTGGAAATAATAAAAGGCACTCATTTGACTATACTATGGCAAAGCGCGTCTTCCGATGACGCGCTAACGGAACGTCGGGGCCGGCGCTAAGAGTCTGTTAGACTACGGCGGCCGGTGCGATAGCATTTCTCCGACAGATCGTTTGCCATTATTAAATTTCCAATTACCTACGTAATAATTGTTACAAAGAGTTTTCTGTCGTTAGCACATTAACTTTGCGTTAAGTGTTGTATTTTATGGAGTAGTACGCCTCTTGTAAGATTAGGTACCTATTTCTCATGGCTGAGTTGCAAAAGCGCGAGTTGCCTCGTGTCTTTTCCGACATATATAAGTAATATAATATAATATATGCGTATTTTATTTTTGTCGTCTAGAGCAGAGCCAAACGTTCTAGTCCCGAGCGTATTTAAAATAATTATTTCTTTTTCTCTCTCTCTGGCGCGTGACTACTCACGTCGTCGTTATCAGCCACAAAATTTTTTCAAACATAATTTTTTTTGACCTCTTTGATCGCGGAACCAGTACGGAATAATATTCGTGTTCCTTATTCAAACTCATTTCTGCTTCTATGAAAGTTTATTATGGAGACTTTTTGGCGGGAACGGGAGAAGTGAGGTTGTCATTTTATTTAGATTTTCTATTTTTTACATTTTTAGGAGTTTTAAAGTACAACAGTGATAGTATATTGTGTTTTAAAGTTCTGTGTAAGTAACAAGAATGGAGGAGATCTAAATAAACATCTGTAGCTGAAGTATTCGCGCTCTTCCAAGAAGTACTTTATAACTTCAGTAAAGCCTACTATCACTTTACTGGAGGAGTTTTACGATAAGAAAAAACTAATTTACTTGTGATTCTACACTATGGATTACTTATTAATATGTGACATTGGCAAATACGCTAAACTGTGCGCCATGCCATAAAGGAAGAAAAAGAAATAAAAAAGGGCGGAAAACTTCGTTTCCCTAACTTTCGACTCATATTTACTTGGTCAATGGTTAAATGCAATCTGCGAAGCCAAAACAAAGAGAAAAAAAAAGTTTATTATGTGAGAACACCTATTTCGAACTCATTTATCGAAGATCCAATCATTACGTAACGAATAGATGGAATAAACGGTAAATATTAGTCGTGAAGTATCATAGATAAATAGTTCGTTAGGTAGTTTTTTTATTTAGGTGCTTTCAGCACACCCTGATGTATTTCTTATTTCGTTTGTAATTTTACTGAATTAAAATATTGTTATTAAGTTATTTACTCTATAGTGCGCTACTCTATAGTGTGTAATGTGCGTAATAAATATTAATTGGTTTTTAAGTTTAAAGGCTATTATTTCAATAAACAAAAAAATGAAATATTTTATGTAAAGAAGAATTATTTTTAAATAACGTTATTATTTTTTAAAATCGATTTGTTACCCCTTTTCACTTTTACTCGAATGAATATGCATTTTTTTTTTGTTTCAATATTCTTTGACACTCCTTTTCACCCCGTTATGAGTTGATTTATCAAAATTTGCTAAATCCGTGTTTCGTAATTTTTTTAATGGATTTTAACTTGATTTTATACAGAAAGTGTGTATTTTATTTTTATAGTACTTAGTTTGACACCCCTTATCATCCCTTCGGAGGTTGATTTTTAAAAATCGACCAAATGCATATTCAATTATTTATTTATAGTTTCTGCATACTTTCAAAGTTTTACCACAGATTAATTAGTTTACTAGCGTAAAGTTTTACTTTGTTACACGTTTTTTAACTTTTTTCAAAAAATGAAACCTGTTCAGAGGTTAATTTTCCTAAATTGAAAAAATACACGTCCAAGTAATTATTGAATATTGTAATATGGGTACACAAAGTTTTGGTTTCAGAATTTGGATTTAAATTATTTTATACTGTGTAAATAAAATATTTAAAATCCATTTTACATCCTTTTAACCTTTTTAGGGATTGAACTTGTAATAACCCTTTCTACATCGTATAAGAATCTCATGTGTATTTGTCTGTCAGCCATCTTTTCCTTTTATACATATAAGAAAATTAGAAACATTTCACTATGGCGTTGTTTTGTTGACGAAAAAAAATTATTTTTTTTCACAAGCTAGGTATTTCTTCTACAATGTTTGCAATAATTCTTGATTAAAAGTACTAAAGGGCTAACAAAAAAAACAAAGGAAGGTCTGACCGCATTGCAGGATCCGAACCCGCGATTTCGGCGTGGTAGACCTACGTTCTAGCCATTGTGCTATAGAGAAGGTAAACTGCTGCAAAAACAAAAAAGTTTCGAAGTTTTAGCTAGGTCGATTTTTTACCCTCCTCAAACTATATATTGTAAATTTCATCGAAATCGCTAGAGCCGCTTTCAAGAAAGCGATATCAAATATATATAATATACAAGGTATTACAAAAGTCCCTCTAATCCGTGAAAGGTATTTATTATAAGCATGTCAAGTAGAGAGTCCACCTCTCAGATTACAAGTCCTGTGATATTTTAATTTTGATAAAACTTAAATAATTTTAACGATAAATGAAAATATCGACTAAACTGACAGCATCACTATTTTGAGTTCATGACGCATATACAATCCCACGGAGTAGTAAATTACCTGCTAACTACCTCATTCGCTAGGCTACTAGGAGACTACGCCCACAGCTGTTAGATAGTTGTGTAGATAAGTATCTATTGTTAAATGCTATGTGCCGTTGGCACGCGCCTCTCACCCGCAACATAGTACACGTATACCTATCTTTAGCAATTAAATCGCGCGTTACTTAGTAGATAATAAAAAATAAAAGCTACTTCGTCTAGGTATGCACATACCTAAGCAAAAATGTGTGAGGCGAATGATGAGATTAGAAGAAGCGAAAGAAATATGTAAGAACCGCAAAGCCTGGCGCTCCGTCCTCTCTGACTACCTCGTTAGGGATACAGCGTGAATAAATATATGTGCAAAAGCTACTTAATAAATAATAGGTGCTGAAAAACTGTACAGATATAACTCTCGCAAGCTGTGCTACGTCCCGAAGGCTCGTGGCTCGCGCCTGCTACATAGTACATAAACATACCTACTGTTAACAATTATTTCGCGCGTTACTCAATAAATAAAATAAATAAAGATTACTTGATATTATAATAGGTGGTGAAATACTGTACAGATAGGCGTGTATGCGTAAGAAAAGTAGGTACGTTCAGTGCGGCGCGAGCCTTGTTTTGTTGACGAAACAAATTATTTCTTTTCACAAGCTAGGTATTTCTTCTACAATGTTCGCTATAATTTTTAATTGAAGGTACTTAAAGAGCTAACAAAAATATTTCAGATATTCTTTGCAGTTTAAAATTTAGCGGGGGACATGCTTTGCTGAATTTTATATTGGGTCCTTACATATGAAATTGGCGTTTTGTACGGGAGGAATATAAAGTCAATTTTTTTTTTTGTAAATTATATTTAATTAATCAAAGTATGCACCGTTGTTATCTATGCACTTTTGCCATCTCGTAGGTAGTTCATTGATCCCTTTACTAAAAAAACCATAGGGGCGAGAATCAATAAACTCTTTGAAGGCGGTTTGGACTGCCGCATCGGAGTTGAATTTTTTTCCTTGTAAGAAGTTGTCCAAATTCCGGAAAAAATGGTAATTTGTTGGAGCAAGGTCCGAGGAGTACGGTGGATGTCGCAGACATTCCAATTGTAGCTCATCTAACTTAGTGGTTGTTTGTTGTGCAGTGTGTGGTCTTGCGTTGTCGTGAAGCAGCAGTGGCCTAGAGCGATTGACCAATCTCGGTTGTTTAGCAGCTAGTTCTTTCTTCATGGTTTGCAGTTTCTGACAATAGATATCTGCCGTAATCGTTTGGCCAGATTTTAGAAAGCTGTAGTGAACGACACCGGCGCTAGTCCACCAAACACTCACAAGTAACTTTTTCTGAGTCAATTTTCGTTTAGGGCAGGATTTGGCTGGGTCTCCAGGGTTCAGCCATTGCGACGAGCGCTTCCGATTATCGTTCAGTATCCACTTTTCATCACAAGTAATGATTCGATTTAAAATCCCTTCATTATTGTGTCGGTTGAGCAAAGTAACACAGCAGTCGAGGCGTGTTTGCAAGTTCGATTCACTCAATTCATGAGGTACCCATCGTTCAAGTTTTTCTACTTTCCCGATTTGCTTCAAGTGGATTAATACAGTTTTGTCACTTACCCCGAAGCCTGCAGCTATCTCTGAAGTGCTTTGTGATGGATCCGCTTTCATAATAGCCTTTAATTCTTCATTTTCCACTTTGGTCTCCGGCCGTCCACAGGGTTGTTCTGAAGGTCAAAATTTCCAGAACGAAAACGTTGAAACCAAAAACATACCGTGCTTTCTTTTGCGACACCAGCGCCGTACACATCATTAATCTTTCGAGCTGTTTCTGCAGCACTGGTGCCACGGTAGAACTCGTACTCGTAAATATACCGATATTTCATGTTTTCCATTGTGCGGTAATAAGCGACGCCAAAGAAAAAAATAATGAGGAAAAAACAAATGAATGACTGTTTTCAAAACTCAAATGTACCGGATAAATGAATTTATAAATTTGAATTTGGAATTCTTATTCAAAGAGGCGATATTTCAGATCAAAGTGGTCAGTACGACAAAACGCTAATTTCATATATAAGGACCTAATATTTCCAAGTATTTCATTGAAATTTTTGAATACGATCTTCACGGTACTTATATAATTTTATAACTGGCATGTTGAAATTGCAAAAAAAGAAATGTAATCTTTATAAAATAATGCCTGTGTCAAAAGTATTCGTTCGCACGAGAGCTAAAAAAAGCCTTGTGTAAAAAGTAAAAAGCGTCGGTGGCATATTTTGTTTAACCGCTTCGATCCTCAATGTTCATATGAGCCTTGTTAAAAAAATCACTTGTCTTAATATTTTGCTAGAGGCGGATGCACGATTTATATAGCTGAAATTCCCGCATTAGTTATTTATATATGCATCCATGTTTTTTAACTTTTATTATAAGTCCATGATAAGTGCGAAGTTATTTTATGACTTCCATGATAAGTGCGATCGCGCACGGAAAGTCAGAAAGTCTATCTAAATCGTTAAAAACAGCTCACGCTAAAGAGTTGAAAAGGATCCTGTGCGAACTACATTAAAACCTAACATTGATATTATTATTGATAACGATTATTTCAAATTTGCAAATTTTCAATTTCAACTTTCAAAAAGTCATGAATGAATCAATAAAGTAGTACATACATGCATATCTTCACGCCGTATCCCTAACGGGGTAATCAGAGACGACGGAGCAATAAAGTAGTAATTTCTATAATTATGTAGGCAGGTAGGTAATAAAAAAATCGGCCAAGTGCGTGTCGGACTACGCAGTGAAGGATTGCGTAGTTGGAATGCACAATATTCATTTATTGCCAGCAAATTTAAGTTTGTATTTCATAGCATTTCTCAATAATACTGTAAGAAACAAAATATTTTTGCGGTCGTTGAACGTTTAATCGAAAATTGTATTGAAACTAATTTTCGTAGAAAGTGCTTTTTAAGATCTACGCTCTCAAATTTTTTTCAGAATTTTCCACTCCATCCATAATTGAAGTTTGAGAGAAAGGGCACACTTTTAGGGTTCCGTAGCTAAATGGTAAAAAACGGAACCGTTATAATTTCATTTGGAAAATTGATTTGAATAAGGATATACATACATACATATCTTCACACCGTATCCCTAACGGGGTAGTCAGAGAGGGCGGAGCGCCAAGCGTCCCATTCCTTACATACTTCTTTCGCTTCCTCGAATCTCATCATTCTCCTTGAATTGAATTGAATAAGAATGTATCGTGCAGTTTTTGAGATATGGGGTATTCTCGGTTATGCGCTCAGTAACTGCAGAAATAACTTTGTCTTATAGTTCACTGTGAAACGTTATTAAATGGAAATTCGTTTTTACGGGAGATTAAATTAATATTGCGCATCCTGTCTGGAACCCTTCCCTGCGCGTGGTCCGACACGCACTTAGCCGGTCTTACTATTTTAGAAGTGCGAATATCAGGAACTATTGACTTAGATAAGTCACTTCGAAACCACTATGTCATTGAACACCTATCTGAATATAAATCACACGCTAAGTGTGCTGGGATCTTTTTTTCATACTTCAGTTACATTTTCAAGATTTCGCTACAGCATTGTATAGCGGTTTGTAAAATATACCTATCTTCCAAATTCTATCTATGTAGTGCCAATTATAGTCTCCGAGTAAAATGACTTACATACGGACAGAATGAAATTATAAGGGTTTCGTTTTTTGCCATTTGGCTATGGAATCCTAAAAAAAGGAATCTGACCAACTATCGAAAATCAAAACTATCGAGGTGTTAATGTTTAATGTAGATTACAAACAAATAGGAGAAGTGTTGCGCAGGAACTAAATTCAAAAACCCCGAAAGCATCGTTGGATAAAGTCCAAGTTTTTAGGCTTTGATTATATGATGTCGTTTGCTTTGTTTGCGAACCTATTGTTTAGATCTGTTAATTTAGATCATAAAAAAATAATTTCCGAAAATAGCGTTATCGCATATTTTTTTACGAAAATATTTCTCAAAAGATTTGAATTGTCTTCCAAAATAATTGCAAAAAACCCCAATCTAGCAACGCTGTTTGAAATGTAAAAAGGATAACAGGTCTATAATCTACCAAATAAAGAAGTTAGTGGTTTGATTTAATCCTTGATATTGAAGAACATCATCTTTTTTTGTAATGTAATGGCCCTCTGTCGCAAAATAGAATTGTTTTGACATATCTATATATCCCTTTTAGTTTTTAACTTTACCGAATTGAAAAGTCAGTGCGCTTTAGGTATCATCATGTAATTAGAGCATTATCCTAATTTTGTTGTATTATGAGGCCATCTGTGGTTGAGTAGAATAAAACACTTGCGTTGATACTCTCTAAACATTTTAACATAAATATAAAAGGTATTACTAGATGCCACTGTCATTAAAATTTAATAAAAGGTTTTTCATTTTTATAATTGAAATTAACACATAAAACAACTAACATACAACAAACTACATTTTTGGATACATTTGCAATTACAAAAGAATTACTTTATGTTCACATTCTACCGATACTGGTAGTGACATCTTTCATTGTTCTTAGTGTACCGTGAAATCTAATGTATGTCGCTGATACCACATGGTACTAGTATGACAGTGCAACACTTTATATATTTACAAATATCTTCAAATAATATCACAGGTTGTTTGTTATCACATGTATTATTATCACATTTTATATGTACTTATCATAGCGCTATATTTTTATTTCTTTTTAGTTCTTATGATAACTTCCTCAGCAGTTCTCCTGCAATAATTCAAAAAGTTAACGGTTTTGTTTTTATCCATCATTATTTCCTTTATTGTTTCAATTTATATTTTTTCGTCTATTCTAACTTCCGTGTCCAGTCTGTCTTTACATTAAATGGGGCATTCGGTCAACATATGCATCTCGCTTTCACTCATATTCAAGTCACAGGCACACGCCGAGCTTATCTTAACACTTCAAGCGATTCAGGTATTCGGAGAACCCACCATGACCCGTGAACACTTGCACGATAGTGCGATAACACTGTCCATACTTATCTTTCTTACTACCGAATGAGCTTTGCTGGCGCCCGGGAAATTAGGTATAAAAAGAAATAAAAGATTCAGAGAAATATTTAGTAACAATTAGAAATTATAATAGATACACGGTGCAGGAAAAGTTTTTTCTTATTGTAACAAAAGAAATAATTGTGAATATTTTGATATAAGTATTTCATAGTGGCTTAGAATTTAATTTAATAGCCTGTTAAAACTTCTAGTTGCTCGATAATGTTTTTGTCGCGGCTTTTAAAATTAAAAACTCATGCAACGCGAAAGTTTATAAGTTTGTATCTGTAAAAGGCGATTGGCAAAAATGGGCCTATTATGTTACAATATTATGTTATATTACAAACAAAAAGTGGACTTATATCGAAAAATTCTTTATTTTATTCTTAAATCATTAAAGTAATAAACAATTTTTTAATGTATGGGAAAACAAAGTACATCTAATTTATAAGTTAATTTGAGCGTTCCCAAGTTTTGAGTGTTTCAAAGGTGTTTATTCTTCTTCTTTACTTTGTACAATTTTTCCTTACAAAGAAAGGCAAAGGGATCTATGCCCACAACATTCTCCTTTCCATGTGTCTATGAGGTCCATCTTCTGCGCGCCAGATGGCACGCGATAGACAACACTTACGCTACTTTCTTTTGAATAGTATTGAAAATGGAGTTACTTGTTTTTGTTTATTAATTTAGATTGGTATATATATATACTAGCGGCCCGTCCCGACTTCGTACGTGTGGACATTTATTATTTAATATTTTTTTGGGATAAACGTATTTATCCCAAAGACGGAAACGTTAAAGCTTACTCAATCCAGTCAACAGATATCGCCATCTGTTAGAATCGTTTGGAGCTAACAGATAATTATGACTGTCAATAGACAAATAATTTGCGATAAGATAATATTGCGACTATAAATTGAGATGTAAGCTATCCTATCTTTCAAGTTGGATTAAATTGCACACGGTGTGCAAATCAAATTTAAAATCGGTTCAGTAGTTTAGGAGTCCACCACGGACAAACAACGTGACACGTAATTTTTACATATATAATGGAGTATATAGATATATATAATGGAGCTATAGAATTAGTAACTTTATCTACAAATCTTAATATTGAAAATTGTCAGTTTTCTCTATAAATTTGGTACTTTTGATATAAATCACATTTTCTTTAAAACTAATGGCATTTGCTATAAAAAATGGTAAACTTCAAAATTAACAGTTTTCACAATAACATTTTGGTTACAACTTCAATCACTGAAACTTTAATGTGGTGTAATGTTGATAATAAATGCTTGGGAGGAAATCGTGAGGACAAATACAGGCTAAGATTTAGATTGTTTCACATTGTGTAAAATTTTGTAAATTTTTTTATAACTTTATACAAACACGACATCTTTATAACACTTTTAGTTATATAAATAACTTAGGTTAGTTCTTTTTACCACAACGCGCGAGCCGACCGAGCGAAGAGAGCGTGCCGCGACTGGCAGCGTCCGGCGAAGCGCCAGCTCGTAATCCGCTTTATATTTGGAGCAACATTGAAACAGAAGTTCGCACTCTAAAGAGATAGACGAAGTCGAGAAATTTAATCACACGTTACATCTCTATAAACCTCCATCTCTTTTAATTTTTTGCTGTTGGTATATAGCAATTTTATATTATATATTAGTAGGTGTATTTCCGAGTTATTTCCAGGAGCTAGGAAGAGACGTCGCGCTATGCACCAAGTGATTTAACCGCGCCGGATGTGTCGGTATTGTCAGTATGACAGCTTGTCAAGTTTATTTTTTTAAGTTTATAGAAAATGTTATTTTTCATAGCACAATCTATTATTTTAGTTGTTATACCTAATTGAATTGATTCTCGACTAAATGAATTCCAGGTTCAGTAATATCGATTTTCCTATCTAAACTTCCTTGGAATTTCATTTATAATGGATGGTTAGAAACCATACACTTCCTGGATATCTATTTATGTAGCAAAGTCGAGGAATTGTTGATATTATTCATACATTATTCATATATTTTTAACTATGTTTCGCCAAAATTCAAAACATATTTATATATTTATCGACATGTGTTTGCCTTCCCAATTTAGGAAATATTTTCAATCTAATTTAAATGTTATATTTCTAATTTAGTAAGTTTTGAACGTGACTCCTCTTATGTGGAAGTTACCTACTATGTTTAGTTATTCAACTTTATGTATTCTTGAACTGTAGAACACATTTTCTCTATTACGTCAAACACTCCGTAAATCTGTAACTAATTACAAAATGTTAGCAACACCGACGAATAAGCAAAAAGGAACCACTGGCTCTAGCAGAGCACGACGGTGTTCGTGAGGTCATCGAGAAGAACGCCTGACGGCTTGTTCCTCACTACCGCTGCGAGATTATATAAGTCATAACTCTAGCACTCCACCTCTCTTTTTTCTTTTTTACCTTCACAACTGCAGCACGGAGTGTTTGAATACAAATTAATTAATTATTATTTTATAATAGTTGTAAAGTTTGGGGTATTGTCTTGCTATAGGTATCTAACTAACTACTTAATTCTATCGTAGATAACAAAAATAATATCGAAATCGAATGAATAGGACTCGAGATATAAACAGACTGATATGTTATCTTTCGTAAGTACTTTTAAAAAATGAAGCTGTTAAGAACCTTCAAAAATGAAATTGCACATTGCACATATAATAGAGGAATAGAACAAATAGTACAGGAAATATCCGTATGTTTTCATTTAATTTCCGCAAAAATTGAATGTATTCTCTCATGCCGCGTTCTTTTTAATCTGTGAAACGGAATGATCCATGAAAGATTTTTTGAACTGTGGATTTTGAATTTGCGTAGGTTTGTTACTAAAAAAATATTGTTAAAGATAAAAACATAGATGGTGCAATACATAATATATTTATATATGTAGATGGTGTAATACATAATTAAATGTCGTCAATATTTATAAATATAAGGTCAATATAAGTTTGTTGGTAATGTATGAAATATAAGAAAAGAAGGAAAGCTAGAACACAGAACAACTAAGGTTTTATTTAATAACCCTAATACCCATAGTACATAAGGTCAAACTTATCTACTTTAACATTTGGTCTTCGAAACCGGATCAATTGAGAGCACCCAAGGACAATTTTTGAGAAGAGAGGTTAGTGCACCACATCCCGTACTCGCAGTGGATCGCTGCAGTAAAAATACGGGCGGAGCAGCGCTGCAGTGCGGCTGTGATCAGCGCGCAGCCTGGAGCCGGAACTGCAACCGGAGCTGTGGCAGAGTTGGAGAGCAGTGGCAGAGTTGGAGAGCTGTGGCAGTGTTGGAGAGCTGTGGCAGTGTTGGAGTTCGAGATTGGCAGTGTCGGAGAGCTGTGGACCAGGAGCACAAGCCGACGCGACGGGAAACCGCGACGAGGTGAAGGTGGTCTCATCATAAGTGAACATTTTGTCAAGCAAATTACACTTATATATTTTAACTTAAAAAATTAGTGATATCAGTATTCGTAGACACTAAGTGATTTGGAACTTATAAAATTTTATTTAATTATTTAATTTAGGACTTTCGTAAAAATTGAAACAACGGGGAATCCATGCCCGATTTTCTTTATTTTTATTTATAACTAAAACACTTGTAATTGTTTTCTTAAAATTTTGAACTTGTAAATTTTTGCGAACTTTGAGTAATTTTGAATTTGATAGTTTACAAAATGGAAGGGATTATTAATGTTCAGTTAGATTTACAAAATTCTGTACAAAGAGGTTTAGGTAACTAAAAAATCGCCAAAAGATAGAATTACTAAAGAATACATAGAAATTAGAATTGAAAATTTAGAATCTGATTGGGCATTGTTTAGAAAAAATAATTCAAAATTACACGAAACTATAAAGGTCGAACAATTGTTAAATTCAAACTATGTCAAAAATAAAATATATGAGGAAACAGAAAATTGTTATATGGAATATAAGACACTAATGAAAATCGCACTAAATAAATTGTTATCGTTTAGTAGTCAATCACCAAGTGCTAAAGATAGTGACAGGCCGGGCTTGTTAGTGAGATTACCGAAAATTACTATTCCGACTTTTTCAGGTAATTATTCGGAATGGACTACTTTCCACGATCTATTCGTTTCTTTAGTTCATAATAATGATTGTTTGGAAAATGTGCAAAAATTGCATTACTTGAAATCTCACTTAACGGGCGAGGCTGAACAATTGATAAGGTATATACCTATTACGGATGCTAATGATAATCAATGTTGGTCTCTATTGGAAAAACGCTACAATAATAAAAAATATTTAGCAAATTGCATTTTAAAACGGTTATTCGCACAAAAACGTATGATTGTTGAATCTGCATTTAGCTTGAAAGAGTTACTAGATACTACCATGGACTGTTTAAATGGACTGAAAAATATTAATGTAGACGTGAGCACATGGGACATTATCATTATACATATTGTTAGAAATGCGTAAACAATGGGAACTATATATTTCAAGTAACGATTCAAATGAATTGTCAACCTTAGATTAATTTAAAAATTTTATGGAGAGTCGCTTTCGTGCTTTGGAATTTGTAGATTCGAAAAAGCCTCAGCAGCACACTGGTGGTCTTCACACTAAATCAAAGGTTTTATTGTGAACTAATCTCTCGGGTATGCGCTGTGAATTTTGTGCAGAAGGTAATAAGTTATGTTTTGTAAGAGGTTTGCAAGGCAAAATTTTGCACAGAGACGCGATTTTGTAGCTAAAAATTCCATCTGTTTGAATTGTTTAGGTGGGAATCACATAGCGCATTAGTGCAAAAAACCTACTACTTGTCGAATTTGTGGGAAGCGCCATCACTCGTTATTACACCCAGACGATGAATTGGCTCCCTCTACATCAAAGGTTGAAAGACATGCTGAAGGTACTAGCCCTTCGACTAGTACTTCTCCAGTAATTTCATGTTTGTCAACTCGTAAAGTACCAAGATGTGGACAGGTTTTACTAGCTACAGCTCTAGTAAAGGCCGAGTCACAATCTAAAGGTATTCAGGTCATAAGAGCTCTATTAGATCAGGACTCTCAAGCTTGTTTCATTACTGAAGCAACAGTACAGCTTTTACGTCTGAAGAAGGATTTTGTTAGAGGAACAATTACTGGATTAGGAGGAGGCAAGCCATTGACTTCGAAGTACATAGTAACAGTAAATCTTCAATCAAGAGTTGTTAAGGAATTTGGTATACAATCTAAAGCCTATGTATTAAATAATATAACTTCCTATTTACCAGAACAGCGCATAAGCCATGTAGACTCGATAGATTTAGATAATATATGCTTGGCGGATCCACAGTTCAACACTAATTGATTGACAAACAACAAAATTGACATCTTATTAGGAGCGAATATTTTTAGTCAAATATTGAAGGATGGTTTGAAAAAGAGTACAAATGTACAAGAGTACAAACTATAATCGCTCAAAATACCTCGTTCGGGTGGATACTTTCTGGTACAGTCAAAGATAACTGTAATATGTCACTAGAAGACGCTTCACGGATATGTGTAATGCATGCACAAATAAATGAAGATAATATTTTAAAACAATTTTGGGAAATCAAAGAACAATCATATGGTACAAAAACTGCAATGACTGAAGAAGAACTAAAGTGTGAACAAGTTTTTATTAATACAACTAAGAGAACATCAGATGGACGTTACATTGTGAAATTACCGTTCCGTGATCTTGAGCCACGCTGTTTGGGTGGTGATTCACGACAAATAGCTGTAACAAAATTTATAGCATTAGAAAAAAGGTTATCAAAAGATTTAGAACTGAAAAAGAGCTACACCGAAGTAATAAATGAATACCTACAGTTAGAACACATGCGAATTGTAAATAAAAACGATGAAAAAAAGAATAAAGCTGTGTACTTACGGTTCGTACCATCATGCGGTTGTAAGAAAAGACAAAGCTACTACAAAGGTGCGAGTAGTCTTCAATGCTTCTAGCAAGAATAATTTTGGAGTATCGTTAAATAATAATTTAATGATAGGACCTAAACTACAAGCAAACCTACGTCATTTAGTGTTACGCTGGCGAGTACATCCGATTGTAATCGTCGCTGACATTATTAAAATGTATCGACAGATTCGAATAGCTGAAGAGGACACTATATTCCAGCGCATAGTATGGCGTGAGCATCCTGAAAATGAAATTCAGGATTATGAGTTATTGACGGTGACTTTTGGAACAGCGTCCGTTCCATATTTAGCTGTAAAAGCCTTAAATCAAGTTAGTTATGATGAGGGCAAAAGTTTCCCGCAAGCTTCTTCAAGAGTATTAGAATCCTTCTATATGAATGACTTAATGACAAGATGCTCTGATATAAGTGAAGGTATCGAAATATACAAGCAAATGACAGAGCTATTGTTGAAAGGAGGCTTCAAACTACAGAAATAGGATAGCAATAGTAATGAATTATTAGCAGAGATACTTAGGTATGAGGACGAATGTGATATACTAAGAAAGGACATAAAAGAAAAAATATACAAGTAAAAACAGAGTACATAAAGGATATAAAGGTCAATAAATCATTAAATGAAAAGTAAACGGTAAATAAAAACAAAGAAATAGATAGTTACACCGTCCGACTCTACCATTCCCTCGCGTCAGCAGAATATATTCTAAGAAGCACAAATGTCATCTTAGCATTCTAAGAATTACAAATGCAAGTTAGCATAAGCCCATCCGCCCTGCGTGGACTGAGTTGGGAATTCATTGTTCTCTTATAGTTAGTCTTAGACGATATTTCGAGACGAATACACGTCTCACTTAATTAAAAATTGTATTTTTAAAAGATCCTCCGGCTCCCTCACGTTTTGACTGGCGCAGCCGGCAGTGATTTCCGCGTAACTAAAATACTTAAAATCAGTATCGTTACGTACGTTTTTACGCGTTTTACGGGAATCCAACGAACCAAACAAAGAAGTCAACAACATTGCGACTCTACACGACGGGCGCAGACAGCTCCGGAGGATCGCGTCTAAGAACTCATCGAGTGACATGGGCAGCCTGTGAGTAGATAAAAATCGCTATTTCAGTCCAATTCCCATTCATATTCACCCATAATAGTTATAAGTGTCGAGAAATTTAGAATCACTGTTTCCAGACATCGAAAAGTGTTTTTATTTTCTGCCGTTAGTTATATAAGAAGATTTAATTGAATACATAAAGAAAAATATAGAAATAATATTAATTGATTGTGTTACGTAAATTACGTGAATTTTATAGACGGTGTTACTTTTCCACTTCAAAAGTAGTACTCGAATTAATTAAATAAATAAAATTAAATAATTACTTTTCAACTTCAAAAGTATTATTTAAATTAATTAAATAAAATGGATAAGATAGTACAGATTCCGAGTGAAATGTCTAGCGTCATTCCAGTTTTTAATGGAGACGAAAAATTATTAAATTTATTTGTAAGGAAATGCGAATACGTCATTCAATGTTGTCGCGTTGAAGGAAATTTAGACCAAGATTTATATATAATTCATGTAGTTACCTCACGGTTAATTGGTAAAGCCGCCGCTCTTATTAGTGAACGGGAAGATTTAGATACCTGGGGAGCGTTAAAAACAGCTCTAGAACAAAATTTCGGTGATCCACGATCAGAGGAATGTATAGCAATTGAACTTGAAACATTGAAAATCAATACAGGCGAATCATATCTAGATTTCTGTAATAGGATACAGCAAGTTAAAAGCACATTGATCGCTAAAGTAAATTTATTAGATGACCTCAATTTAAGGCAAAGTAAAATCATTATTTACGATAACCTAGCTATGAACGTGTTTTTATACAATCTACCTGAAGATCTTCTTCGAATAGTTAGATTGAAAGGATGCAAATCTTTAGAAAGTGCCTTAAGTATTGTACTTGAGGAAGTAAACTTTTTATATCAATACAATTCAAATACAATATTGAAATCACAACATATGTTTCAGCCAAAGCAATCGCAAACTATAGTTAACAATAATCCTTTTATTGACAAATTTGGAATGAAGCCATTCTTTGCTTCAACACAGTCACAACCACAGCATTTTAAGTTTGGAATTCCACATAACACAGCTGATCTTAGAGTTTCAAACCAACCACGACCTAGAATCGATATCCCACTAAGCAAACCCAATCCGCAGCCTCAGCAATTCGGATATAAACCCCAGTTACCTCAACAAACATTTGGTTATAAACCTCAGTTGCCTCAACAAACGTTTGGCTATAAACCTCAGTTGCCTCAACAAACGTTTGGTTATAGACCTCAGTTACCTCAACAGACATTTGGATATAAACCACAATTTGGTTACAAACCCCAATTTGGATACAGACCCCAACTCCAAAACCAACAACAATTTGGGTACCGCCCGCCGCAAAAGCAGGCACCACAATCATCCACGGACGTCAGTATGCGTACGGCGCCACCAGCTAGACTTTCAAGGTTCCGTTTGAATGAATTATATAATTTAAACGAAATCGAACCAGTAGACGACGAAAATGAATATTTAGGTTATAATAAAAATATTGAAATACCAATTATTTTGTGAAGGCGTAAGAATGCCAGAAGCATTAGTAACCTGCAAGAACGGTAGTGCCACCACCATTATTTAAAACACATTAGAAACAGAAATGACATTGACAATTAGTAAATCCTTCATTGTAACAAAATATAATAGTGAAAAATTAGTATTGCACAAATTGAACGACAAAACTAACATAGAGACTGACAGGATACTTACTGAAAATATTGAGAATTTAAGAATAGATCATATGAACAAAGAAGAGAGAGAATCAATTTCCAAACTCTGTCTTGAATACAAAGATATATTTTACTCCGACAAATTACCTTTAACATTCACAAACGAAGTGAAACATCGTATTAGAACTCATTATGAAGACCCAATATACATTCGTCCGTATAGACAGCCTCAAGTGATCAACGATGAAATCAATAGACAAGTAAACGAAATGCTAGATAATAATATAGTTACTCAGTCCCATTCACCTTGGAGTGCCCCAGTACACCTGGTGCCTAAGAAATTAGACGCCAGCAATAAAAGAAAATACCGCTTAGTAGTCGACTATAGACGACTCAATGAAATAACAGTAGATGACAAATATCCATTACCAAACATTACAGACCTATTTGACAAATTAGGACGCAGCTGTTACTTCTCTACCCTTGACCTGGCCAGCGGTTACCAACAGATAGTAGCAGCAGAAAAAGACAGACAAAAAACACGTATGCCGTTCGGACTGAAAACCGCTCCGGCGACTTTTCAACGGATGATCGATAATGTATTGCGTGGATTACAGGGCATGCATTGTTTAGTATATCTTGATGACGTAATCATATATTGCAGCAGTCTTCAAGAACACATAAGTAAACTACGAACCATCTTCGAGAGATTAAGACAAACTAACTTAAAAATTCAACCAGACAAATCAGAATTCCTAAGGAAAGATGTTCTGTACTTAGGACATACCATTACCAGCAGTGGATTAAAACCCAACGACGATAAAATCAAAGCAATTCTGAATTACCCCTTGCCCCGCATTACTACAGAGATAAAGAGTTTCCTAGGCCTTATTGGTTATTACCGCCGTTTTATAAAAGATTTTGCGAAGATCACACAACCAATGACAGCCAGAATAAGAAAGAAAAATTCAATGCCAATAACTGATGAAAAATATATAGCAGCGTTCCAGAAGTGCAAAGAACTTCTCGTGAATGCTCCTATACTCCAATACCCAGACCCTGATCAACCTTACGTGTTGACCACGGACGCTTCAGAATTCGCTCTTGGTGCAGTCCTATCTCGAGGCCCTATCGGTAGTGATAAGCCCGTGGCCTACGCCAGTAAAACTTTAAATGGTGCTGAAACTCGTTACAGCACTACAGAAAAGGAATTACTTGCCATAGTTTGGGCAGTAAAACATTTCCGTCCTTACCTTTACGGAAAGAAGTTCATAATAGTTACCGACCACAAACCCCTTACCTGGTTAAACACTCTAAAAGAAACAAACAGCAGACTCACGCGTTGGCGTTTACGTTCATCAGAATACACATTTGATATTCTACATAAAAAGGGCAAACTCAACAGCAACGCAGACGCTTTATCGCGAATTCGACTTAATGCTTTAGGTAAACATGACAGTGAATCTACCAAGCCTAACGTTGATAAAACTGAAGATTTAAACAAGTACATAACAGAACTAACTAAAGAAATTGAGAGGTTAAGTAGAGATGAGAAGGATACATCGAACCGTCCAATCGAGACTATGTCCATTTCAGACTCAGAATCAGAGAAACCAATATCAATTTCAGATTCCGACTCTGACAGAAACTTAACAACTAAATCTAGATCTCCTTACCCGATACCAACTCCTACTAGTTCTACTCTAACAGCATCAAGTAAAGCAGCTAGTGAAACAGCTCACTCTGGAAAAGATACCGAGTCCATAGGTATTCCTATCCTTTAGGAAGCAATAGACACAAAACCAAATCAGATATTAGTACATCCTTGGTTTTTCGATAAATTGTTAGTGAAAAACATTTCTAGAGAAAGACAGAAAATTCTAGAAGTACACTTGCCAGTAAATCGTCCTGACCTCGTCAAACAGTTTCTAAAAGAATACATTCGTAATAAGGTTAAATATTTCATATACTTTGAAGACGACATACATAGACGACAATTTTCTGATATAGTAATTAATTTATTTAAAAGGGAATCAGTACAATTCTTCGAATGCACCAAACGAGTAGTATTTGTAGAAGATGAAATAGAACAGAAAGATATTATAGAGAAATATCACACAGGCAAAACCTGCCATCGTGGTATCAAGAAAACTTTGGCTCACATTAAACGCACATATTTTTGGAACAATATGGAACAAACTATTTCTAGTTTCATAAATTCATGCGAAGCATGTAAGCGAATGAAGTATGACAGAAAACCGTTGAAACCTAAACTCCAAATGACACAAACACAAACAAAACCTCTAGAAGAAATATTCATAGACTTATTTTCTATTGAAGGACGATACTACTTAACAGTAATCGATGCATTTAGTAAACTAGGCCAAGCATTTGAAATTCCTAATCGTTCCACTCCTGAAGTAGTACGAGCTCTTATAAAATACTTCTCTTTTTATGGAATCCCTTTAAAGATAAGTGCAGACCCCGGTACAGAATTTAATAACACACTTCTAAAAGAACTTCTTACTTTGTATAAAATAGAACTTCACATAGGTACACCGAATAACCCAAATTCGATGGGCCTCATAGAAAGATTCCACTCTACAATCATAGAAATATATAGATTAGCTAAAAACGAGCAAAAATATACCGATGCTGCTTCCATAATGACTTATGCCGTCATGGCTTACAATCACTCCATACATTCCACTACTGACTTAACTCCCTTTGAAGTTTTGTTAGGACATACCGACTCCCGACATTCTTTTGACATGGACTTTGACAAAGCATATACACAACAACTTGTAAAAGAACATGCAAAGAGAACAAAGTTTTTATATAAACATTTAACGGAAAAGGCAATTAAAAGAAAAGAACAAATAATTGAAAAAAGAGGAGAGGTAAAATTTAACATAAACCCCGGAGACACTATTTTTGCTAAAGATAATAATAAAAGAAGTAGTAAAGAAAAACCCCGTTACCATAAAGCTATAGTTACAAACGAAGCCTCTAGAAACGTAATCCCGATTCAAATGAGAAATCGTGATACGAAGGTTCCAATAAAGAATGTTAAACGCCCTTCACAGACGCCTCAGTGCCGTCCTAGTGATGACTATGACGATCCAACTCCAGGCCCTTCAACTGCAGATGTTAAATAAGAATCCTGGAATCCTGCCAGTGAAACTTGGCACAGCAGTAGTCAGTAAAGATAAGTGGACGATCGCGAAAGTGTTGGATTTCGAACCCATACGAAACGATCTGAGATTCAACAGCGAACGACTCTCTGAATTAGATAAGTTAATTAATTCTAAGTTTGATAACAATTTTACATATAATTTTATAGATATAAGAGAACAAGTAGAATATATTAAGAACTTAACTGTAAATAAACTTGAACAGATTACTCCATCAATAAGAATAAGACGTGGTCTAATTAACCCATTAGGATCATTAATTAAAATCATTACCGGAAATCTCGATCATGATGATGCTATAAAGTACGACAAATTAATAAAAGAAGTAAAGTCAAAACAGAATTTAAATAATAGAAAACTGACGTTGATTACAGAAATGGTACAAGTTCTAGCTAACTCAACGTTAAAGCTAGATAACAACATTATTCAACTTAACCAAGCAGTTACTGATGTAGTTAAGAACATTAGTATAGAATTAAATAAGGAACATCTTGAGATTCAAATCATTAATACATATAATTTATTACTTCATAATTTTCAACCGATTCATACAAAACTAAATGAAGTAGAAACCAGCTTTGCTCTAAGTAGGTTAGGTATTCTACACCAGTCGATAATAGAATCTTACAAATTACTAAATCTTTTAAGGAATATTAACAAGGAAGAAAAGTTAGTTTTTGTACCAAAAATAGAAAACTTAGTTAGATTGGAGCAAACTATTACTATAAAAGGATATTTCAAGGGAAATGAAATTGTTTATCTGTTAGAAATACCGTTAGTTAACGAAGACACTTACATCTATTATAAATTAGTCCCTTTACCTGTTTTATCCCAAAAATCCACTGTCGTTATCATACCCAAATATCCTTACCTAATAGCGAAAAGGTTGAAGATCAGATTGCTCAACCAGCCCTGCCAAGAAATTGATGAATCCAGCTTCCTATGTGACAACGAGAAAATGCCTCAATTTATACAAGACTCTTGTATTACCGAATTGATGACGTATGTCGAGAACGTGACGTCATGCACTCAAACGCCTGTGAACATAGAAGAAGTCAAGGTTCAACTCCTACATCCTAACAGATGGGTTCTCTACAGCAGAAAAGAAGAGTTACTCGTCAAAACCTGTAGCAATGAAATATTCCGCCAAAAGATCAAAGGAACTGCTATACTCACTCTGGATGATCCATGTGAAGTGAAGATTCAGAACATAACCCTGAAAATGCACTTAACGAGTACTGAAAAGGTAACATATGAAAAGTTACCTATAATCAACTTGCCTCCTGTCTACTCACCCACAGCAGCCATGAGACCAGTGAATTTAGAAGGCATCGACCTCGCTGACCTGAAGCTCCTATCAGTAGCCCTCAAGAACAGTGTTAGTGAAAGCAGTGAAAGTGATAGAGTAGTAATAGAAATTAATAAGTGAGCATCTGGACTCTGATAATGTATATTCTCTTTTTATTGATTCTATGTTTTATGATTTATAAGTATCGCTTGGTAATGTTTAAAATTTTTATTCGAAGTCCTTCAAAAGAAGAGAACTTCGAACTTAAGGAGGGAGGAGTTACACCGTCCGACTCTACCATTCCCTCGCGTCAGCAGAATATATTCTAAGAAGCACAAATGTCATCTTAGCATTCTAAGAATTACAAATGCAAGTTAGCATAAGCCCATCCGCCCTGCGTGGACTGAGTTGGGAATTCATTGTTCTCTTATAGTTAGTCTTAGACGATATTTCGAGACGAATACACGTCTCACTTAATTAAAAATTGTATTTTTAAAAGATCCTCCGGCTCCCTCACGTTTTGACTAGATACAAAAGCAGAAAATACAACAAAAATATTAGGTATTACCTGGTATCGTAGTGAAGATCAATTCCGATACTCGGTGAAACTCCCGCGGACGACTGGACCTGAAACAAAAAGAACAATAATATCAGTAATAGCACGGTTGTTATAATCCAATCCAGAAATTATGGTTGGCAGGCATAGTTGGGAAGAAGTAATATCAACAGAATTAAATAATGAATGGATTACTTACCGTAATAATCTTTCGCGACTTATTTCCATTAGGGTTTCAAGTTGGTTTTTGCGACTCGTCCAAATTGGCTTATGCAGCAGTTGTTTACATAAGAATTATTGATAATGCTGGAAATAGACGTGTTTCCTTATTGACAGCTAAAACAAGAGTTGCTCCCATAAAGCAGATCAGCATTCCTCGACTGAGCTGTATGGTGCCGTGCTTTTATCACGACTTCTTGCGGAAGTAGGCGAGGTATTAAAAATTCAGGACAATATTAGGGCATGGACAGACTCAACGATAGTTCTTACGTGGCTAAATAGCCATCCCAGTAGATGGAAGACTTTTGTGGCCAATAGTCTCAGAAGTCTTAACCTCGATGGATTCATCGCGGTGGTATCATGTGTCCTCAAAAGAAAATCCAGCTGATTGTGCAACACGGGGCGTTCCGCTGGGTGCACTCGCTGAAAATGACCTTTGGAAAACCAAAGGATTTCAAGGCGCCATTAGAAGAAGATGTCAGATCGATCACATTTTACTACTGCGGCAGCAGACGATATATGTCTACGTTTTTCTTCGCTGTGGAAGTTACTGAGAATTGTAGCCTACTGCCGACGATTTTATATACGAAATTCTAATCAAACTACTTATCTAACTAAAACAGAAATAGATCAAGCATTGATTTGTTGTATTAAAAAAGTACAAGGGAAGAATAGTTCACAAACATCAGGGTAGTGATAATGTTACTCGTGTGGTCACTATAAGAATTAAGGCAACTACAATCAAAAGACCTACGTCCAAAATATGTATTTTGCCAATTTATGAACTAAAAAAAAAAAGTTGTAATGTATGTAAATATGAATAGTTAGTTCATAAGTTCTTTAATTTAGTACTTTAAAACTTAAGCACATTCTATCACGGTGGGCGGATTAAGTTTATGAAGGACATTTTATTGTATAAATATCCTTGGTAGGCGGAATGTTAAAGATAAAAACGTAGATGGTGTAATACATAATATATTTATATATGTAGATGGTGTAATACATAATTAAATGTCGTTAATATTTATATATGTAAGGTCAATATAACTTTGTTGTATACGTGGTATTGTGTGAACAAAATATTTACAGATATTTTGTTATAGTATTATGGCCTTTATATTATTTATAACTTACCATATATATTGGTTTTGTGAGACATCGAAAAGATTAGACGCAAAACGAACCGTTGGGAGTAAAACGAAATTAACAGTAGCCTTTTATGATGTTGTTGTTGTGTTGGAGTGAATACTATGGAGAACTGTATGAGAATGGCGACTCCGTCTCTGATACTAAGAGCGATTCTAATGAATTGCCACACTCGGGCCAGGGACTGGAGGATGCCATTAGTATGAAAGAGTTTGAGAAAGTGATAAGGAGTTTGAAATGTGGAAAGGCTGCGGGAATTCATGAGGTGACTGCTGAGATGATCAAGTATGGTGGTCCTAGGGTCTGAGACGCCTTCTGTGCACTCTTTAACCTTTGTTGGCAGAAGGGGGAGGTTCCAGAGGACTGGCACACGGCAGTCATAGTACCTCTATACAAAGGGAAAGGTTTCTATCTAGACTGTGCGTGCTATAGGGCCATCAGCTTGGTCAGTTTAGCGAGTAGTCTATACTAAGGTATTGACTGAACGTATGAAAGGCGTTTCAGAAAGATATTTGTGGGAGGCGCAAGGTGGTTTCAAGAACGGTAGGGGTTGTATGGATCAGATTTTCTCGCTTCGCGTTATCGTGGAAAGGTTTATGGCTATAGGCCAGAAAGTTTTCTACGCTTTCGTGGATCTAGAAAAAGCATTCGATAGAGTAGTGCGGAAGAAATTGTGGAGTCTTCTGCTTGAATATGGCGTGGAGGGGTCCTTACTGCTGGCTGTAAGGTCATTACATCGAGACAACAGAGCCTGTGTAAGGATAGACGGTGACATGTCGCCCTGGTTTGAAGCCTGTTCTGGTGTCGGACAGGGCTTCGTGATGTCTGCCTGGCTGTTCGTGCTGTATTTGGACAGTTACCTCCAGAGATTGAAAGGTAATATGAGTGGTATGGGATGTGATGACACAGTGGTAAACTGCCTATTGTATGCTGACGATGCTGTGCTAATAGCACCGTCAGAAGCAGAGTTGCAGACACTAGTCACGTGCATAAAAGAAGATTGTGAAGTAAAAGGATTAAAAATGAATGTGAACAAAACTAAGGTTCTGGTGTTAGAAAAAAAAGCGGTACAAACGAAATGTGTGATTTGTGTAAATGGAAAATGTCTAGAACAAGTGAATGAAGTTGTGTATCTGGGGAGTGCGTTTCGAGGGATGGAAGAAATGAGTTGGATGTGGAGAGACAGCTAGCAGCTGGCAATAAATTGAACGGCGCTCTGTCCGCATTAGTGGGTAGCGTGAATATATCTAACACTGCTAAAATGGCCATCCACAATGCGGTGTTGGTGCCAACTTTGTTGTACGGTAGTGAGGCCTGGCTATGCCCGAAATCGAGTGAAAGTGTGATAAATGCTGTGGAGATGTGGTCTCTCAGAAATATGTGCGATGTCACGCTTGCGGACAGGATAAGCAATGATGAGATACGCAGTATGACAGGGTTGCACAACAGTGTTATTGTAAAAACGAAGAAAGGAATGCTTAGATGGTTCGGGTACTTGGAAAGAATGAGTGATGAAAGACTGACGAAGAAAATCTACTGAGCGAAAGTGAGTGGTAAAAGAAGCCAAGGAAGACCAAGGCTGACCTATGAAGATCAAATAGCCAGTATTTTTTATTTTTATTTATTTAATCTGCTTCCCCTGGCATAGGCAAAGTCGGGGCCTTTATCTTTCTTTCTTACATTTGTCATTATCGCCATTTGACTCTCTAACATTCTTTCTCAATATTAATTAACACAAGTTCTTATTTGAAACTTTCAAGGTACTGTATAAGTTGTGTTTACGTGTTCCAACTTGTTACAAGAATGACTAAATTTTAGAAGGAAGTATCATTGTTGTACTTTTAAAAAACTCAATAAGTCGATAAGCGTGCACAAGTTCGTACAAGATGAAAAACTCGGCAAGTCAATAAGCGTGGACAAGTTCGTGCAAGATAATGAGCTCGAGCGTACAAGTCTTTCAGGCGCGTTTTGACTTTATCTTTATTTGACGCATATACGCGATTTAACACGAACGAAATCATGATCAAGTTCAAGTCCAAACATGCTCCTGATATTTTGCTATATAACAAGCTTTCACTTAGGTTGACAGTTCATTTGCGTTTTGAAAATCGTTGGAACTTGAATGATAATACACTCATCTACTAATTTATTTCAAGAGATTACGAAGAGAATTAAACTGAAGTGATTGAAAAAGAATTTACAAAGTGCTTAGTTACCTATGCGCGTTAATAGCGTAACCGTACATTTCTGCAGCTTATGAAAAAGTAACTGTTTTGATATTTTTTGAAATTATTTTAGAAAAGTTGTTACCTAAAATTGTAAATGTTTAGTTTTCTTTGTTTTCCTTTTTTACGCTGATTGGTACCTAATACAAATTTTCTATAGTGCAGTGCAGTGCATGCAGTGACTATATATTGGGTCCTTACATATGAAATTGGCGTTTTGTACGCGAAGAATATAAAGTCAATTTTTTTTTTGTAAAATATATTTAATTAATCAAAGTATGCACCGTTGTTATCTATGCACTTTTGCCATCTCACAGGTAGTTCATTGATCCCTTTACTAAAAATACCATGGGGGCGAGAATCAATAAACTCTTTGAAGGTGGTTTGGACTGCCGCATCGGAGTTGAATTTTTTTCCTTGTAAGAAGTTGTCCAAATTTCGGAAAAAATGGTAATCTGTTGGAGCATGGTCGGGGGAGTACGGTGGATGTCGCAGACATTCCAACTGTAGCTCATCTAACTTAGTAGTTGTTTGTCGTGCAGTGTGTGGTCTTGCGTTGCGTGAAGCAGCAGTGGGCTAGAGCGATTGACCAATCTCGGTTGTTTAGAAGCTAGTTCTTCCTTCATGGTTTGCAGTTGCTGACAATAGATATCTGCCGTTAATCGTTTGGCCAGATTTTAGAAAGCTGTAGTGAACGACACCGGCGCTAGTCCACCAAACACTCACAAGTAACTTTTTCTGAGTCAATTTTCGTTTAGGGCAGGATTTGGCTGGGTCTCCAGGGTTCAGCCATTGCGACGAGCGCTTCCGATTATCGTACAGTATCCACTTTTCATCACAAGTAATGATTCGATTTAAAATCCCTTCATTATTGTGTCGGTTGAGCAAAGTAACACAGCAGTCGACGCGTGTTTGCAAGTTCGATTCACTCAATTCATGAAGTACCCATCGTTCAAGTTTATTTACTTTCCCGATTTGCTTCAAGTGGATTAATACAGTTTTGTCAATTACTCCGAAGCCTGCAGCTATTTCTGAAGTGCTTTGTGATGGATCCGCTTCCACAATAGCCTTTTGTTCTTCATTTTCCACTTTGTTCTCCGGCCGTCCACGGGGTTAGTTCTGAAGGTAGAAATTTTCAGAACGAAAACGTTGAAACCAAAAACGTACCGTGCTTTCTTTTGCGACACCAGCGCCGTACACATCATTAATCCTTCGAGCTGTTTCTGCAGCACTGGTGCCACGGTAGAACTCGTACTCGTAAATATACCGATATTTCATGTTTTCCATTGTGCGGTAATAAGCGACACCAAAGAAAAAAACAATGAGGAAAAAAAACAAATGAATGACTGTTTTCAAAACTCAAATGTACCAGCTAAATGAATTTATAAATTTGAATTTGGAACTCTTAACCAAAGAGGAGATATTTCAGATCAAAGTGGTCAGTACGACAAACGCTAATTTCATATGTAAGGACCCAATACAAGTTTATGAGTAAGTTCGTGAGCATACCTAAAAATCATCCGGTACCTAGTGGTGATAAAAATAAGCTCGTGTGCAAATTTAACAGCTTTATTATTGTTTTTTTAAGTAGTTTCTTAATTTTTTTTTTATTTGCAGGCTTACTGCGAGCTTTATGATGGCAGACACGAAAAAAAAATGCAGACAATACAGTTTGAACTACTTGAAGTTTGGATATGTTCCATCTCTATCAAATCAACACATGCCGATGTGTCTCATATGTGAAAATGTGTTCAGTTACGATGCCATGAAGCCTTTAAAAATGGAGGACCACTTATCAAGAGTACATGCTGACAAAAAAAGTATGTCCTTGTCATTCTTTCAAGTACTTAAAGAAAAACTAGAGAAAAGGCCATGCATAAGATCGATGTTTGCGTCATGATCTATGCAAGACGTTGATCGTTTACGAGCGTCCTATAATATATCTACTACTATATAAATCTCTAGCGTCTGTCTGTAATTATAATTTATATATCTCCTGTCAAAACGAGAATTAGTGTAATGTAGTTTGTATAGTATAGTGGCGCTATATCTACCGCGAAAAGTGCATTTTACTGTAATAAAATAATAGATACGCAGTCGTCTTGCATGACACCAATTTTGAATTACAATTGGTCACCGGTCGCGCAGTGATCGCATGGCTGTCGCTCTCTGCAAATTTTTAGGTAACTGTCCGCAAATTTTTAGGTTTATTACCTATCCCGCGGTTATACATTGAAACAATTTACTTTAGAGGAGTGAAGACAGTTTCCTCTATGACTTTTCAACTTTATCCCCTAACATATGGTAAGTATGGTGGTTGACATTCAACACAAAGAGAGGGTAACCGCTTCCTTCTGCGTTGAAAGCGTACGACATCAACAATATAGCAACTTCTGCGTAGCACCGTCTGCACACGAGCCAATTCAGTGTGCGGATGCTTACCATCACAATGATCAACCTCGCAATCAACTAGTGAGGTCATCACCGCATTAAACTTTTTTTTCTTTTTTTTTTTAATATCAGAGGGGGCAAACGAGCAAGCGCATCATCCGATGGAAAATGATCATCGCCGCCCATGGACACCCGCAATGTCCAGGGAATCACGGGTGCGTTGTCGGTCTTTAAGGAAAGAGTAGGCTCGTCTCTTGAAGTACCCTAAGTCGTAACGGTCCGGGAATACCGCCGCTATAAGTTGGTTCCACAAAATTGTCGTACGTGGTAAAAAAATGTCGTAAAAATCGCACAGTTGTAGACCACCATCCATCAAGGTGGTGAGGATGAAAGGACAGTCGATGGCATGACGTACTGTAACGAAATTCAGCAGCAGGCAGTACTTCGAACAATTCCTCAGAACATTCCCCATGATAGATCCGGTAAAAGATGCTTAGGGACGCAACGTCCCTCCTCAGGGTCAGAGAATCAAGCCGATCAGAGAGTACCGGATCGCCGATAACCCGAACCGTTCTACATTGTATGCGGTCAAAAGAAAGGAGTTGATCCCGGGGCGCTCCAGCCCAGAGATGGGAACAGTATTCCATGTGAGGCCTAATCTGTGCCTTGTAAAGTTGTAGGCGATGGGTCGGCGTGAAATACTGGCCCGCTCTACCGAGCACACCCAGCTTTTTCGAAGCTAATTTAGCTTTCCCCTCCAGATGACCGCGGAACTGAACGTTGCTCGAGATATTGACGCCAAGGACTCCAATAGTCGGCTTGGCATCAAGGGAAGTACCTTCAAAACTGAGGGATACGACTAAGGGACGTCCTTTTGCGGTTAACGTGCAAACTTGTGTCTTAGAACGGTTAATTTGGACTAAGTTTAGTCGGCTCCAACTTTAGACATGACTTAACATGTTGTCAATATTAGACACAAGCTTGTTCCGGTTCTCAATAACGTTTTCCAACGAGAAATTAGCACGTCCGGTTTAAAGTGCATCCCCAGTACTCTCATACGCATAGCAATGAATGGCGCTATTGTTATGCAGCATGTCATTGATATGCAGAAGAAAAAGAGTCGGAGAAAGCACACACCCTTGCGGGACACCAGCGTTCACAGGCTTCAAATCAGAGCACATACCGTCTACTACATTTTTTATGCTACGCCCAGAGAGGAAGCTGGCTACCCAAGCGCATAACTTCTCGGGAAGCCCGTAAGATGGAAGCTTGGAAAATAAAGCCCCGTGCCACACCCTATCAAAGGCTTTCGCTATGTCCAGACTTACTGCCAGAGCCTCCCCCTTACTCTCGACTGCCTCCGCCCAGCGATGCGTAAGGTATACTAAAAGATCACCAGCTGAGCGACCTCGGCGGAAACCGTACTGGCGATCACTGATCAGCTGGTGCTCCTCTAGGTACCCGAGGAGCTGACAGTTTATAATGGATTCCATTACTTTGAAGAGTAAAGAGGTAATGGCAATGGGTCTATAGTAGGACGGATCAGCGCGATCGCCCTTTTTAGGGATTGGGTGCACAAAGGCCGTCCTCCAAGAACTCGGGACAACGCCAATGGTGTAAGACAGCCGGAAAAGGCGCGTTAGAACCGGTGCCAACTCCGGAGTACACGTCCTTAGCACAATTGCGGGGACCCCGTTGGGCCAACTCTGACTTGTGAATATCGAGAGAAAAAAGGGCTTTACGAACTAAATTCTTTAGGGACCGAACGTTTGGCATAGAACTCGCACAATGCGGTGTGGTTGGTGGTAAATTTCCCCCGTCATCCAATGTCGAGTTTGATGCAAAGAGAGTGCCCAGAAGATCGGCTTTCTCCTTTGCAGTGTGGGCCAGGGAGTCATCGGTCTTATGCAATGATGGAAGACACGGCTGACAGAAATTACCAAGGACAGCTTTGGCGAGAGACTATGAAACGAGAGAACATGCGCTTGTCCCTGAAGGAAGACGAATTAGTCTCTCGCCAATTTTGCCTATGAACGAGGACTTCGCTTTGGTAATGTCTTTCTTAAAGGACCTGGTGGCATAGTTGTACTCCTTTCTGAATGCGCTGGTGTTTGGTTCCTTAGATGCCACCGCCTTTGCCCAGGCCCGGGAGCGCACACGCTTTTGGGGGGACGTCAATTTGCATGAGCGACCAAACCAGGGCCGAGATCCGCCACCAATGGGAACCACAGAGTTTGGAATGAAAAGTTCCATTCCCTGCAGTATGACATCAGCGACGGAGTCGGCAGAGACATCAGGATCATCCAGCGAGAAGCAAACTCGCCACCATGGGTAGGATGCAAAGAAACTTCGCATGCCGTCCCAGTCCGCTGACTGTAATGCCAGACCCGACAACGAGCCGCAGGTTGCGATCTCAAAGTTCTAGTGAGAGGCACGGTGCTCCGAATTAGACAATGATCCGAAGAGCCTAGAGGTGCATCGACATAGACTTGATAGCCAAGATGTCGAGGATTATGGTACGAGGTTACCTTGTAATTGGGTTTACTTGAATAAATTGATTTGACTTGACTTGACTATGTGGTGCCAGATAGCTGATTTGACTGAGTCTAATGTCTGGGATATCCTGGGGATGCTGAGGATGGGTTTAGAAATTTGGACGGAAGAGAGCTGAAAATTAAAAGAATACACATAACGCTTTCCATGTCTACCTAAATATCTAGAGAACAAGTACACGAAAATACTTTTAAGTCCAACTATAAGATTAAAATTTTTTTAAGTCGAATAATTTTTGCTTTGTGACCTTTTGTACTGATAATGTTATTGAGTATAAATAACGAAGAAAATCACTTCTGATCTAACTTCTAGAATCCTGGAGTGCTATTGTCAACACGTAAACATCCTTGCATCGGATGAAACATCCGTGAGCTTTAAATTGTGAATGCGCAAAGGTTGTTTGCATCCGATGATCACATCCGATGTACGAATTTTCCATACTAATTTATGAAATTGGCATTCACAACTTCACGGATGTAAAATTGTGAGAAAGAGAAGTCCGATAACCTCTCGTTCTCAACCTCGACTTTAGCTGTCAAAATGTAATTTTGACACTTCGTCGCGTGCAACGTTGCGTACATCCTCGCGCTTGTGATCTGTCAAATTGTATGACAACATCCACGAGCAAAAAGCTACTTTCTATTAGACGAGTTCTACGATGTTAAGCTATTTTCTCGGTGAACAGTTAAAGTTTTGGAAGTTTTTCTTAAAATAATTAAAATATACTCTATTTTCAACGTGTGATACATGTGTCATAAAGTTACGTGCAATTTTATTGAACAAAAAAACTAATTTTGTGAAGGAAGACGCTTAGTATGGAAATTCACATCAAGATGGTAGACTTATAGTAGAAAAGGAGCGAATAAATTTAGCGATTTTCAATATCTTTTCTATACGCAAAGTGTTCATTTTGCTGTTAGTGTTTGCAGACGAAGGTGAGGTTACCATGAATATTGCAATTGTTTTCTTGGATTGAATTTTATTACTAAATTATAATTAATGTTATAAATGATTAATTTCATAAAATTAGTAAGTACATGTAACTGTAGGTGCGATCACGTATATGATATAAAGTTATTTTAAGTAAAATTTAAATCTAGCGGTGAAAAATTGTGGTAATATTTTTTCGTACTAGTTTTGGATTGAAGCACACCCAGGCCACAATAAAATATCTCAATAGTCATATGTAAACAAAGTTATGAACAAAAACAAGGTTTTGCCATGTAGTTAACAATTTATATAGGTATTTATTTTGCTCTTGAGTACAAAATACAAATCTTGTCTGGATTATATTTGTGTTAGTGTAGTGATATTTTAGTTACCCGGTGACACTATATTAATAATAAAGCAACACTAGTCTATTAGTATTTAGTTAGTAATGTGAAATCAAAGATGTAAGATTTAAGTTGATATACAACCTATAGGTACCTACTGAAATTGACTGCTATTTTCACATTGCTATATGAGCAAACTGATACTGACTTAAATAACCAAAACTTAAAACTGACTCAAACTTACATGCATAATCCTCCAACAACTTCACTAATCTTGTTTTGAGTTATAAACATTATATCTCTATGTAATCTAGTTAATACTTTTAATATTATTGTATTACAGGTAACTCGGCTAACTAACCTACCTAAAAAACATCATGTCTAAGGTTTGCAAGAAATCTTCCAAAATGTATATAATGTATTGAATAAGTTAAAAATATTTTAGATATTATTGAGCAAAGTAAACATGAGTACTTAATAAAAATAAAACATGAAATACAATAAGAGTTTTAATTACATGAATTAGCTGTAGTGTGATAATTGATAAATATAATATGAATCAGGATAATTAGATTACTGAAATAGGTATATTATATAGTTCACAGATAATAATTGGAAACTTCCAGATCGAGGCCATTTTATGTAGGAATTAGTATACTTTAAAGGTGTATCCTTTATTGTTTTCAATATTTATTGAATATTAAAGTTCACTTTTAACTTTCATTTTCATCCCTTTTCACATAACTAACTTTCTAGTAGATAATACCTAAGCAGTAATTTTATTCAATATTAATATATTCACAACCTCACAAGTCACAATACCGAAAAATTAGTAAAACATTCAATGTAATAATAGGTAGGTACTCCTAAATCTAATTACTGGGTAATATTATGCAATACCATTACAATGAAGTATATGGTCTTAATGTCACAGTAGGTATTTATTATAAATTTATTGTTTTCTGTTTGTGATTGGTCTCTTTAACACCATCATTGCATTATAAATTAAGACTAAAAAGACTAAAGCATAAAAAATCATAGCAACACATGAGCAATACATTGAAACTACATAAGTATAGTAAGTACATAAAATATTTCTATCGCATGGAGGATAAGTAGGTACTTATAGCATGAAGGGATAAGCTATTAGCCTGCCAACTTACATCATGAATATACCTAAGTATGCATTAAATTGAAAATCGATATTTTAATTTTAAATAGTTTCGAAACACTGAGAACGTAGGCATATAAACCTAATCTCTATAATTTGCTTTTAAAATCAGTGTAATCTAATTACACATTACAAACTATTATACAATAAATTGTAGGTATGTGATAAATTATTAAAATTTCACTTGCCGCCGGTGCCGCCGGTTTTAAATAAGTCCTTATTTCTAGCGGTAAATCATACAATTTAACGTAAGGGCGTTTTTCATTGGCCGACACGATAACGATAATATCGTAGCCGTCACACGTAGATATTTTATTATCTTGAAACTTTTTGATTCAACGACACGGTACCAATATCGATGGCGACAAAACAAAAACAGAACTTTCATGTCTCAATGACAAACATTACACCTTCGAGATCAGTGCGTTAACTATAAAACTACTCGTATACTTATTCATATGGCAGACGACAAATTATATTTAGTTATTTAGTATATCTGCTTTACTTACGTCTAACGTATCTAACGTTGAAGGAACTTATTTAAAAGTCATTTTGAATATTTAATCAAACTAAACTGTTCAGTAAAATGGAGTAGAGCGAACGACAGATTAGCGGGGAGGTGGGAGGATGGTGATGTTGAACCCACACTTGCACCATTGTGTAATTATGTCATACATTCTTGATTTTATCGGGACGATTCTATGGAGAGCGGACGTAGTACTGACTAGGGAAGGCGATTCTCTCGAAAAAAGATCGATCTTCGAATCGATTCGACTCGAAGTATGAAAAATCGATTCATAGAAAACTCGAAGTCTAAAAAATCGATCTCTCGAAAATCGATTTTTCATCGACTTACTATATAAGTTTGTATTGATGACAGATATGAATGTAACTATAGAAAACTTGGAAGACGCTAAAATAATCAATCTAATCAGTTTTAATGAATTAAACAATTACAACTGTATTTAAATGTTACATGTTTAAGAACCTCTACTTAAGATTAAAAAAAAATTATAATATTTAAGTTAAAAAATTATAAAATTCACAGTTCCTACATTCAACTCATTCTAAACAGTTTTATATTTCTTATCATAACAAAATTTATCGAATCTCGATTTTAAAGGGTAAAGTATCGATTCACGGAATCGATTCACTACAAAATATCGATTAAAAATCGATTTATATGGTCGAAATAATCGATTCTTCGATTAATCGATCTCAGATCGCCATCCCTAGTACTGACATGTCGTCGCCGATCGCCGGCGACGATAAATCGGGGTCGCGTCGTTTAGTGAAAAAGCGTCGCTCCATAGATTTCTGTGCCCCGATATCGATGAGTCTGCATCTGCGACGATATATCGTTATCGTGTCAGCCAATGAAAAAACGCTCTAACAAATACTACTTATAACATTCGTTCTTTCAAATAGTAAATACCCGTTATTAGTATTACAAATAACAGCAATATTAAGAGCACTTGCATAACTTAGGCGAGTGTGTGAGAAGAATAATGCATAGACAGGTAATGAGATTTGATAAGGTGGAAGAAGTATTCAATGACGGCTTTGCTTGGCAACTCCGTCTGCAATACAACGTGAAACTATCGTATAAGTACGTATGAACGAGAAATACATAAATACCTACCCATTACTATTTACCATAGATTATGAGACCTCATTTGGTCTCATAACTTGTCTCATTTATTCTGTTATATTTATTATCTCATTCTTATTAAAAGATTAATCCTTGCTATAAAGAGAGACACCTAGTAATACAGTATTATTATTTTATGAAATTGGTTGCTAGTAATTTTATTGCAGAAAGGTATTTTGTATGTATTGTCATTTTATTTCTTACTAAAGACATCGGCTTTGTGGGCGTAGATCCCTTTGCCTTCCCTCTCAAATAGAAAAAACAATTTATGACACTGAGTAAGTAATCACTAATTGATGATTTTTGCCTGATTTTTGTTAATACCCATTTCTTCTTTGATGTAATAAATCTAAATCCCTCGTAAGAAAGTATTTGAAACGTTTCGATGTCGTGTGTGATAGGTAGATAATATATTTCAAAAACCTCAGGAATTGTAAACAACATATTTCGAATCATAGGGATACAATGGATACTGTATGCTGTACGTCATCACATAAGTCATTCACCAGCAGACATACAGCATACAGACTTAAAATATGGATATATCCAGTAAATACAATGTCCACGAAATGTGAGTATGGACACTTTTATTGTAATATGTACATATTCTAAAACTAAATAAGAACTCATAACCATGAAGTTTTAGAACTACACACCTTTGTAAGTATTTATGTATAGGTAAATGAAATCACAACAGTATTATTTATTTATGATGTATAGACAGGAACCTTTTTAAGGAAGTTAGTGTTAACATTAATGATATTAATAGAGCTGTAGCTGTATGTAATATAATAAGTATGTATATTTCTAATAAAATGTTGACATGTATGTACATTTTCTGAATTGTATTAGTGGTATGACTCAGAAGGATAACAAATTAATGGTCTTTTTTCTTTTAAGTATTGACCAGCAATGAATTAAAATTCAGTTGAATTGATTATTAGAAACAGTAACTTTTTCAATAGCTGCACATTAATTTTATTTAGGTAATGAATTTTATGCAACTTTTTTTCTTACAGATACATATGGATACAGCTACTGATTACAATTTTATCATTGTTATTGAGAAGTAAGAACTGAGAAATCATAGCATTCAACACAGCTTTGTACAAGTTTCCACAACTTTTCTAGTCACAGAAAATTTTGTATTGATTGTTAAATAATAATTAAAGATTTATTAAAAGCAAGAGAACGTACATACCTACTGTCTTTTAATTTCATTCCTGATATAATTTATAAGTAATTTATTCTATGGCACTAACGATGAGAATGATTGATAGGAGTAACTACTAATATTTTTAGAATTATTAATACTTATTTACCTACAGAAAGTATAGAAGTACCCAGGTAAGATGTATGAAAACATTGTGTATAATTTTATGGAGATATAATTTGGAGAACTAAAAGAATAAAAAAAATGTACCTCGTTTATAAATTTTACCTTATGAACCTCAATTATAATAAAAGTATGCAGGTACAAAATAAGTAGATCAGTAGATATCATTAGTGTATTTATTTCATAATGCAAAGTTTAATAGCTACTTATTACATTTATATTAAATAAGATTGATAATAATTGTTTGTAACATGACTTCTATAGTATTTCAAAAATAGCACAAAGTTTTAGAAACCTATTTATATACATAAAAGTATAAATAAATATAACCTATACCAGTTATTATAACTTTTTTGAAATTCATAGGTAGTTTGTAATTCACAGGCACATGGTAGGCAGGTACATTATCATTTCTTTTTCTTTTGTTCAAGTTTTACACTTCAAAATACATTTTAACAATTCACTGCATCAACATTTCTCTTTGTAATCATCTCTATTTTTTTACATCATGATTTTGCCTTATAATACATAAAATGATAAGTGGATATTGGTTATTTCTTTGTATGAGAACTTGACACTGCCTCTCTTTTCATCCATTCCCACTGAAATATTAAAATAAACACCTTTAAGCTGTAGTTTTACAAAAACATGACAAATTACAGAGAATGCAGTTTCCCGCACTTTTTGTTTAATGTTTAGTTGGCTATTACAGCAAAATATGAAACACATTTTTGTCCTAACTTCTACAATACTTACTTATAAATGGCATTAACTCTTAAGTCTCACATTTATTTATATTTTTTTTGACAGAAACAAATGGATAGTTTGTAGGCTTTTGTAGGATTCGTAGGCGTCTTCGATCACCAAAATCACCATAAATGTCCATGAACTGCAGTTTTAGTCACATGAATTCCTTGAGAAATCTTTAGCACCATTTATTTCACGAATATGAGATCACTGTACAACACCGTTGCTTAAATAATATAAAGGTAAGTGAAGAGAGTACCTAACGATATTAATTGGGCATCACGACGCCATTTTGAAAAGTTATTGACAACTGACAAGTTGACGAATGACGTCTCCGTATGTAATAAAATGAATAAACCGGGAGTTGGTATTTAGTTTGATTCATATAATTGTAACATTACATTCATTAAAATATTTATACGTGTATTTTTACATTTTAAATAAGCTTTGTATTTAAACATCATCGGAATGATCAGAACAATTTTAAAAACAAATTTGTTTTTATATTATACTATTAAATTTCATTTTTACCACATGTGTAGGTTGTAAAAAGTTTTTGCTGCCAACTCCTTGGCTGTTACATCGTAGGAAAATCCTTGCGAACAACCGATGTAATTTTTCATCGATGTTATCAACGATGCGTTCATCCGATGTTTCATCCGATGTTTCATCCGATGAAATGAAGTTGTGAATAGCACTCCTGATATTTAGACTTAACTCTTTATGATGGTACTCGTACCACAGACTACTGAGACTAGACGACGATGCTTAAGGTGCACCTGCGACTGCCCATGGACTAGTGCAGTGGCAGTAAAACGGTGACCACAATCACAATTCTCATTTCTTTGTCCTGCCGAGCTAGTGCAACATAGTGAGCTCTCGATAATAATAATATAATTTTAGTACTTTTAATACACAAAAAGGCATTACAAGGACAAGTACAACTTTAATGTATGTGAATATCAGAGAGTACTATTACTAAAAAATATTAGAGAAATTAGAGATATATTAGAGAAATTAGATGAAAAAATTGACATACAAATGATCAGACAGACAGCTTTACCGACGCAGTCTGTCGTGCATTCGTGATAAGTTAACTTTATCATTACAATCCTACATTAAACAAATATGGGACTATCGAGTTTCACCCTCCCCCAAAGTCCCTCCTCCGCGTCTCACTCGGCTATCGCGGCCGCCGCTGCAACTAAAAAACTACCTCTCTGCGTCATATTGGCTCTGCGAACCAATGACCGACCAATTCGGCTGATCCACTTTGGCATTTCACCCTCTTCATCTGACTCGTCGGTGCCGAAGGCGCTGAATGGTGTACGCTGACTAAGAGGAAGCGGATGAATTCTTCAAGTAACGGACATACCGAGTATCCCCTCATAAAAAACAACGAAAGCGGCTACTCAGGTCTTCCCAGCACACGCGGTTCTTCAGGTCATCCAAGCGCCCTACGGCCTCTTAGGCCGAAAAAATTAAAACGCTACCGCCGTGGTAATGCGAGAAAAGTTAACGTGTGATAGTGTCTCCCAGGATCTAGACGTGCGCCATATCAAATTCAGATAAAATAACATTGTATAAGTCGAGCGTCATGCTAATCATGACGTACGCCAGAGCAGTGTTCGCTTACTATATAACTTAACTGTATCATAATTATAGTCTTATTTTATTTTTTTCTGTTTATTTTCTCATTGTTATCATTTCATTTTTAAATTACCAGTTTATTGTTATTGTTTCCAATCTACACCTCTGATCTCCCACGTGCTGTCCAATTTACTATGTTGTATAATATTTATAGGTGAAATCTTGTAATTGGCCTTGATTTAAACTTATATGTAAATTAGATTTAGTCGTTTTAGGCTGTAAGGTTTCCTGAATAAATAAAATAAAATAAAATTACGCTGCGCGCACCTAAATATATCGACTTTCTTCAACTAATTCATAATAAATTATGCGCGAGACTGGCGGTGCCCCTTTGTATGTGCACAACGCACGCGACGGCAGACGCTGTAAAAACCACTAGGGTAAACAGCAAAGAGGAGGGTTTTTTAGTCTGTTCGAGTTCGAGACCACTCGGTGGGGCGTATTTTTTCCCTTCTCAGGAACAAAAAAATGTGCATCCCGTCCTTACACTCTACAAGAACAAAAGTTCATTAAAAGAATACAAGAAAAAGGTCGCTATTGGTGAACTGGCATGCGTATCGGGTTAGTTCCGCTGGGTTATCGCTTAAAGAACAATAGCTGCGCCGCTATCGCGTGATGATTGTTTTAAATTGGTTATTACGGTGACACGCGGTAATCTAACTTTTTGTAGCATAAATATTGTCGCCAGCAGTAGTTCTTAGTTCACTGATTAATCAACAAAAGCAGCAAAAGAGATTTATGAATATCTTACTCGATTTAAAAATATATCGCGATTGATCGCGTAACAATCGGCTATCGCTTTCTGTCTACAATTATGTAATAAGAGTGCCGATGTGCTGGGTGGTCTCGATGCGATTGGGGTCGTATCCCAGCTGGGTCATGCACAAAGAGAACATAGTAAAAGACTTCAACTTGTGGTCTTTTACATCACGTACATAAGTTGGATTAATGCAAAAAAAGTCATTGCATTTCATCGGTTAGTTCATTTTTTAGGAAATAAAATACTACATTTATTGATACAGTCTACAAAAATATGTTTTACCAAAAATGCTTGTGAATATTTACTCATAGTAACAGTAAAAGCATTAACTTAAATGTTCAATTTAAACCAAAATTACGCTATTACAACAAAAAAAACTATTTGTACCTAGTCTCAAGTAAAATCTAGGACAACAGTCACACTGATGAACGTTAAAATCGAAATCTATCTTTAAACATTTATAATACAGGAAAGGTGAACAAACGATATACTAATATTTAAACTATGGTATAGGTGCTTTGGTATATTGTTATATTTTATTATTGCCAATCATTGATAATTGCGCAGTCGTTAATTACAAGGCTTGGTATTGCATTTGATGAAAACGTTTACTAATGGTTTATTGTTTTTAGATTTAATATCTAATCTTAAAAATTTACAATTTTTGATTCGGTTAATTTACTGTCTAAGGTGTCTTTAGTATTTTACTAATAATGGATATTTGTACTAAATTTCAATTATTGTTACTGATGAAAACTAACAGTACACAATCATGTCATATAAAATTAGCTGGAAATTATTGAAAAGTTTTTTGAAGCTTCAATTATACTTTTTGTTTTTCTGTCTAAGTAAACCCTCTGAAACAATATTTTTAGGTATTTTAAACTCGACTTACTTATACTTTCTTACACAATAATCTTCACATAGATATCCACTTTGTTAGTAAAAAGATGTATTTCATTTGCTTTTAATTATCTTACTGGTTAAACTGGATCAGTATGACGAGGTAAGTTGTCACCGCGCTGAAGATCTGAAATTTATTTAACTTGTTACGCACACCGAACTAGTTCATGCATAACTAAAATTGAAATTTTAAAAGCCGCTTTCAAAAAATAGGTTTATTTGTTCAAGATCTACGATGTCACACACAAACACACAGACAGACAACAACATTGAAGTTTTCAACGTAACTCCTCTTTTGGGGGTTAAATAAAATTATGAAATGCAGTGTGCTCCTATCAATTCCTTGCATGTTGTGTAATTGGGTGAAATATCGAATAACTACAACATGACTAAGAGATTGTTAATTGTGTAATATTTGATTATTAATTGCATATAGTTTTGTATTATAAACGATTAATATTAATATATTTATATAATATTAGGGATACAGCGTGAAGATATGTATGTATGTATTAATATTTTTTTTATTCACTTAAAGGAAACTAAAATCATGAAAGACTAACCGCGCTACATCTGATTTAAGTTTATTTGTCTACTGATTCGTATTAAGCTATGTATACCTATATTTCGATTATCTTCTTACTTTCTCATGAATTGAATTTATGGAATTGATTTATGAACCCCATGTAATATTTAACAAATATACTGTTGAACTCTCTGATTGGGTAGTAATAAGTAACATAGCAAAGTGTTACGAGAATAAATTATAGCGCAGTGAAGCGCATCAAAGACCAGAAACATGTGTCTTGCATATTTATCTTGCATCACGCATTCGTCACACATACTTTTGTGACGTGTTTACACTGGCATTAAATATGGATATGCAATAAATAATGTATTGTGTTATACACATTTCTGGTTTTTATTTTTGATCTTTTTCTAAATGTGCGTTGGTTGGTGATGTCAGTACAATCAACAAAATGCTATTCTCTTACAACGTCAATGACAAAACATCTGAAAAAAGCAAAACTTCGATCAGACTGTGTGTCCAAGGTCCCACCGTACACCCCGAGACTTGCTAAAATTTCATAATTCGACTCTCAACACTGAGAAATAACTGCTAAGGATTCAGGGTTAAAGCTGAGAGATTCCCACCTCGAAACGAGCACAATACGAAGGACTCCCGAAGAAAACCACGTCTGCTTGTAAGTTTTGAGATGACAACCCTGCTAACTAGTTAGGGTTCTGTCAGTTAATCATTTGAACATTTGAAATCTAATGATTACTAAAACAGATGATGATAAGAGTGCAGTCGTGCCTGCCTTTTTCTCTCTCTGTGAGATGAGAGAAGATATAATAAATGTAGGTATTGCGTGATTCGTTCATATTTAGTTTAGGTTTGTAATTCGCGTGAGCTTGTACCTGAAGGAGTTTACAACAGTAAACTTGGAAGACAATAATATGTCGGATATACCTGTAGTCAATTTGAGCACTTATTATTCACTTACGGACACTAATATAGGTCGGTCCAATGTGCACATTCCCAGCGGCGAGTAGATGGCGGAGCGCAGCATCAGCTGCTGCGAGAACAGCTCCAGCCTGGACGACAGCGCGCCCGTCGGTGGTGCTAATGTCATTAGGTTACACACTAGCTTCTGTGTTTTTTTGCTCTGTAAAATGGTTAAGCTTAAAATTTTAAGTAAGCCTAGTTGTAAGGCTTTTGCTGCCGAAAATTTAAGGTTTATGAAAAAACTTGTATTAAGAAGAATCAGCGAGAAATTCATTCATGTACAATTTTTTCAACATGATCTTAAAATACACAAGAGAAGAAAGTTTTTGTAAATATGAAATTCAATGCCACTATACTATATTCTATAGTCGGCCCGGGGAACCTTGATTCCTATGATACTGACAGTTATTCCGACGACACAACCTTGTAGTGGCGTCACCGTTACATTAGAATTGAATTGGAGGCGTCTAAAAATGACATTTATTAATTTTAGGTAGATATATGCCATTACAATGATATTCCGTTGGAATTATAACAATTCTTAACATTTACAAGAAATTATCTCAATCAGACTTTACGTTTACGTCCTGCAAAATTTACTTCGTTTGGAAGATATCGACTAGTATCGATAAACAAATGTCGATAACGGAAGTTTTCCGGGCACATTAAATGGGGATATCCTATTTTATGATAAAATATATAAATGACCTGGTTCCCATAACGAACGCGTGTTTACCGGGTAAAAAAATATGACACGAAAATGAAATGGGTGCATTTTTATTTTTGGAAAACTTTCGTTTTGCTTACTTAATCTATACCAAAAAACTTAAATCATTACAACAACAATATAAAAAACATTAGAAATGCAGATTATACTTTTAAAAACATATTTACCAAACGTGGCTGAATGCAAGTCACGCCTTTGCCTATAATAAAGTTAAGTTACATCGACACGACCCATCACTAACATGAACTGTCATAGGGATCAAGGTTCCCCGGGCCGACTATAATAGTACGGTCCCAACCTAAGCTTATGGTATACAGGTTAGACAGTCACATATTCAAGAGTCGAGCGGCGTCAACGTGTGAGTGCCCAAAGAGGATATTTCTTTTTTTTCCCTAGAATCGAATGTTGCTAATTTTATAGAACCAAAAGTATTAAACAAAAGGATTATTCGAATTACATGCGGTTTCCTTTGTATAATAGCTATGGTTTCAGACTGAAAATTGGTGCAAATTATTTCTCGTATTCCTAGTTTTAAATTTAATTTTGAAGCTAAGTATTACATATCCTTTTGTCACTTTTTTCAACAGAAATAATAGCCAAGGAACCTGTGTTTCGACATCATCTCAACCACGCCTCAATATTGTCGTGGGTCTGGCTTTTATAATGGACGCCACACATCAAACACAGAATGTCTTATCTTTATTCCAATTTACTTGCTGACATAATCGACAGTTTAATCCAAAAGAAAAATCTTTTGAAACAGGAGAATAGGCACAGCGATTATAAGGCAAATGCTTTTTCACAAAGAATATGAAATTTTGGTTTTTTTTTAGTCATTTTGAGTTTTCTGCATTCTGACAAACTTAAATAAATTCAACAAATTCTTAATCATTAATTCAAAAAAGTCTCATAAGACTAAAACTACATGTCATATTTAATTTGACTTAGATGATCGTATCAACTACTAACTGCCACATGTTTTAAGCGTTCTCCAAATAGGTAGTCATACTGACCTCAGTGATAGTTAAATGACATACTTCAACAATGACGAACAATCTCAGTATGTATACAGCAAACCGCAGATAATGCAGTATTAAAGAATGCACATTGTTAGCGAAAATATCTGAAATAAAGCAATGAAGTAAATTATTATTATGTTATTTGGTTAATTGGTTGCTATATTGGACTAGAAAAAAATATTCCGCTTTTCGATTTTGCTTTGAGCACTTCTTTTGTTTTATATACTTTGTTTTAAATGAAATAAAATTAGTTTAGTTATATTATATTGCTAGGGAATATGTTAAAATAATAACATTCATATATATTATAACAATAATATTATTATAATATCCAAGGAAGACCAAGGCTGACTTATGAAGATCAAATAGCCAGACTGCTAGCAGACGGAAATGTCAAAAGCATTCGCATACCTAGGCGAAAATGTGTGAGGAGAATGATGAGATTTGAGGAAGCGAAAGAGGTATGTAAGGACCATGACGCTTGGCGCCCCGTCCTCTCTGGCTACTCCGTTAGGGATACAAAGTGAAGATATGTATTAATATTCGAAAGAGGTGTTTTTCTAGTATTTTTATGTACTGTTTGTTCAAGATTCACTGTAAGTAAATAATATAAGTGTTATATCTAAGCAAACGGGACAGACAAGTGAAACGAACGCCGTGATAGCACACTGGTTTATTATCAAGTACACGGCGTAGTAGCATCTACGCGTACATAGCTATCTACATATTAAGTAAGTGGGTAGGTAGACATTAACGCATACACAACAATACGATATTGACTAATGAGAAAAAACTTTAATTAATTATGTAATTAATGATTACAATCGACATAATGGAGAATATAACTATTAAAAGGAAAAAATACAAATACATTGAGGGTTCCCCGGAACGTTTGAGTAACCTCGAAAATAATTCATTCTTATCTATAGATTCCAAATTTGGCTATAAGATTACCTGATTTATCGACATTGCAATTTGGGGAAGTTGATGAATTGAGACAACAAAATGAAGATTTGTATTTACAGTTGAAAAGTGGTCATAATAAAATTGACAAATTAACGTTATAACATAAAAATCTTATGGAAACAATAACACTAAAGAACCAAAAATAAAAGAATAAATACAAATATGTTCTTCACCCATATTATTATAATTGAAATCAAAAGAAAAGAAAATCAATAACTGACTGCAATGTAAGTGGATACAATAAATTAAATGATAGCTGTACTGACTTGCTGGTTCAGCCAGCATATAATTATTGCATACATATTACAACACAAACGGAAACTGATTGCATATCCAATTCTCAAATTTTTACCGAGTCGTTGTGTAAGTTAAATAAATCCTCTATTCAACAAACAAATGAAAACTCAAGTACAAACAAAAAATATTTTAATTGTGTCGGACGAACAAGGTAAACATGTAAATAAAGTATTACAAGAGACGTTGGGTTCTAAATATCATGTTGTCAGCTTCATAAAAAATAAGGCTACTCTTAGAGAGGTGGTAACACCTATGAAAACCAAGATTATGAAACTCGAAAACGACCTCGTTATTTTGATAGGAGGTGTAAATAACAAAAATCCATTTGACATGAAACTATCACTTGGTACGTGGTTAGAATCTATGACTTATAGGTACTAATACCATTCTAAGCAAAGTTTCTTATAACAAATATTTAAATAAAAAAGTTTTAAACCATGAATAAAAATATACCTACCTGGTACTTTGTTTTTGGATATGAACTATAGTACGTTTTTGCCGTATAAGCGGCATTTAAATTTTGCCCTAAATGCGGCCAGATCTTTTCTAAAGAAAATATTGAACAATGACTACAAAATGAAAAAAGTGTTTGTTGAAAAGACACAGGACAATTCGTGCTTTTGCAACACAGCCATGAGAAATAAGTATCTGATCTTACAAGAGGCGAACTTCTTGTATACTCCCGTGTTTTGGTTATCAATTATTATAGAGTATTTATTTATACATTAAATTTAAACCTACTAAATGAACGCTAAATTGACAAATACATAGGTATATCGTTCTCAATTTAATGTTTTCCGGAACCGATTTTTAATTTAACTGTAAAGAATATCTTTGGAAATGAAAAATTTGAACATGTTCCTACATAAATATACGTATAAGGATGTAAGCGACCTCAAGTCAAAGTAAGATGCTTTAAAAAACAAAAAATAACGCTGACAAATAATAAACTTAATTATAAACAATATCTTGTACAATTATTTACTCACAAAAAAATTTTTAAACACGATCCTACGTACCTTTAAGGATAAAAGTGACTCGACAAGTCAAGTCAAAGATATAATACAAGATAAATAGAACATACCTGGCTCCATTATCAAGTAGTACGGTGTAACGATGACATGTAGTATTGTTGATATCAGTATAACAATGAGCGTCAGACCGTAGCTGTCATTAATACGGTGTACGACTTCACACAGGGTGCCGTGTAACGAAGCTAATTGATGGATAGCTTCACACGGTGGAACTATCAAGTGAGGTTCACCGCTATCTAGGGATATTAAAAAAAAATTTGAAGTGTGAACAAGATTGTCATACAATGTGAATTTAAATTTATTGGCATCAAACAAACCCCTATTATAAGCAAAGAGACAGTTTCTAGGTAATTATTTCCCTTCTCTAGACAGCCACCGTTGTATCGCATCACGTGTGCGTGGGCGAGGACAGAGGACAGACTTTTTCACTTTCGCTCTTGTACACCACAGAGCATATTATAAGATATTTGTATATGTCATCTAGTTTTGCTGTACTATTTCTAATATCCGGTATTAACTACTTACTAAAGTAGCGTCAAATAATATTTTTGCTGCGACTTAATGCGTTCTCCACGCAGAAAGGGAAGTCGAGTGATACGTTGTGAGTGCGCGCGCGCGTGTGTGTTTGTATATATATATATATATATATGTTTATTGTTATGCAATAAAGTGTGTGTTTGTATATATATATACAAGACGCTATATATATATATATACAAACTACTATATATACATGACATAATAAGGTAATATACATGAGATGCAATGTCTTCTACAAGATTAATGCAATTAAAATCTGCAGAATATAAAATTATGCAAATGCAAATGAGTGGACGATAGGAACGAAGATAAATAAAAATGCAACTTATCCGATCCGCGTCTAATCGAACACTGACTTGAAACAAAGAAAATCTGCGTATTGCATATTATATAAACAAAGACATTAGGTCGCGACCAAAGTACAATAATTTGATGCGCGCCAAAATTGCAGTTAATGCAATAAATAAAGTAATTACAAAACCATGTACGTGCGTCGTACATATTGCCACTACAAACAGATGTCACGGAATTAAATATTGAAAACTTAACTATACAAATAATAATGGTAAGTAAAAAATTAAATTCCCTTAATGTCCCAAAATTGAAACTTGAACTTGAACTATAGGTTATCTGTATCTTAATGTAATGTCACTTCCATTTAAAATTATTTGCACTCGTCACTGTGTGTTTCAGTGTCAAATTGTACTCTGTATGAGGTACAGATATGCTTAACACTTGTCGATTTAAGTTTTTCTACTTCAGTATACCCGTGATTGTTATCTTCTTCTTGGCTACCTCTCGTGACACGAGGTTCCTCCCCAGTCTTGTTTTTCTCCGCCAGTAGTAGATAGAAATTACAAGAAGTGCAATACTTAACGTCAATGTGACGTAAATCATGACGTAATGATGCTTGTCATGGGTGGTCAGTGTACTCGTATCTATCGTTGACTGTTCTTGAATGGTGCGCAATTCTGTTTTTATTTTCTCGAATTTCTCTTCGTGAGTTTTTAAATGCAAGGACGATTTTCTAACTGAGATATTAATTGGCGATAATTTTGATTTTGCAGCTATAAGTCTAATAACAGGTTCTTTCCTGTCATTCAATGTATGCAAATAGATGACACACGCATATACCTTTTCAGATGGGTTGCAGAAACCATGTATTTGTATAGGTTTATCAGTATCCCCCAGCTATCGCGGTATGTTAATTTGTATTATGTTGTTTAGGTCACTTGTAAACAGTTTCCATTCATTTTGTATGTCGTTTGTAAAGCCATCATCCCAGTTACAATCTGATACCCAAATTTTTTGGAATAATGACTGCTTTTACTGTCAATGGTGTCAACCACCCTAGAGGTTCAAATATCTTAGATATTTCAGAAAATATTTTTCTTTTTGTCAAGGTGTCAGTAATGTTTATGGTTATTTTATTTGTAAATGTAAAGTTATCCGTTTTTGGATTCAATTGCAATCCTAGTGTTTTTGTCGTACCGTCATTAGTGAAATGCATTGTAATTTGATTAAACTCCGATGAAGATAAGCTTTTAATTAAAGATGATTCGTTACTAGTCCATTTTCGTAACGTAAAGTCAGCGCCCGCCAGCATGTCGATTAGTTGATGTTGTATTTCGTGGGAATGCTTGATACAGTTGTTGCCGCTGATGACGTCATCAACGTACATCTCGTTCTTTATGATGTTAGCTGCCAATGGGTATTTGTCTGCGTCATCTTTTGCAAGCTGTTGTAATGTTCGTAACGCAAGGAACGGCGCTGCTTTTGTACCATACGTCACAGTCGTTAGTTGATATTCTTTTAATGGGCTTTGATTAGACTCCCTCTAAATTATTTTTTGCAGATGTTGATCTTTTTCACTAACTAATATTTGGCGACACATCTTTTCACAATCGGCCGTAAATACGTATTTGTACAGTCTCTACCCCAGTCGTAGTGTCATCAAATCCTGATGAAGTTTAGGTCCACAGTCCATCAAGTCATTTAAGCTGTACCCCGTATCGGTTTTCTGTGATGCATTGAAGACTACACAATTACACATAGTTTGGTAGTAACTGACTCTTGTTTCAAAACTCCATGTTGGGGTAAGTAGCAGGATGGTATTTTTTATCCTCTACTTTCTTTCATATGACCCATCTGTAAGTCTGAATTAACCGACAAAATCTGTCTGAATTTAATGTAACTATCGGACAGGTTCTCATCCTTACCTAATCTTCTTTCTAATTGCATAAATTGAGCAAGTGCACATGATTTAGCTTTACCTAGTAGCTGATTGGAATTCGGTTTCATTGGTATTCAGACTTCATACCTTCCATTCTCTAAACGCTTCGTGGTTGCAATAAAAAACTCCTCGCAGTATCTCTCTTCGGGCGTTAATATACGGGCGTTGTGATTAATATCCTCTAATTCCCAATACTTAGTTAAATCCTCGACATTGTTCTTGACGACGTTGCAATTGTATGTTTTGGTGTTACCCGACAAAATCCATCCTAATTGGGTCTGTTGAGCCATAGGTTGTTGATCTTCACCCTTTATAAGATCGTTCATAAGAATTTGAGAGTAATCGTGTGCATCCATAAGTATATCTATGGGTCGCGATATGTTGTAATGCGGATCGGCTAATACATTATTTGTCACATAATTCTTCTTCTTCTTCTTCTTTACATAATACTAATGTTGCTTCTTTGCAAAAGTAGCGTTTGGTAAATTGTTTACCACGCGTGTCATAACTAAAGCTTCGATTGTAAATTGAAAATCGCTATGTAAAGACTTACAACACAATGCGACTTTGCCTTTGCTTCTATTTGATAAAGTACCGATCCCATTAATGCTTGCATTTAATTGTTGACGTTGTAAACCTAACTTTTGGGCTGCATTTTCAGTTATTAAGGTGATTTGTGACCCTTGGTCTATTAAAGCACGTAATGTAATGTAATTTCCGTTTGCAGTTGCCACTTGCATTAGTGCAGTTGCCAGTAATATTTCGCCATCATTGTTCGAAACGAAGTTATTTTGCATGTTTTTCTGATTTGCTGACGACTGTGTTATTACGGGCATTGGACTTTGATTAGCGCTTGTTGCTAACGACGATTGACTTAACGTCGCAATACCACTATGCTATAATGTGTTATGCGTTTCATTACACTCTTTGGATCTTTTTGTGATGCACAATTCCCTTTAGTATGTACATATAAACAATTTTTACATATATTATTTTTTGCAATAAATTTCAGTTTGTCAACACTTGCTATGTCAGTAAATTTTGTGCTTTGGAATAACGCGTGATTGCAGTTGCACAACGGACACATTAATTTATTAAATTGACTAACATTGTATGCACGGAAATTGCGATAGTTTTGAACCTGAGACTTAGTAGGTGGCTGATATGATGGTGTCAGGTTTTTTTGTAAGAATATGACACATTATTAAATTGCGTTTTTGACTGTGGTTTCGCAACAGCTTCTACCTTTTTTCTCTGTAGAGGTTCTAATGCCATAAATTTATTCTCTATAAAGTTCATGAAATTGTCCAATGTAGGTATTTCTCGTGGCTCTGGCCTGAATTGCATGTATTCGGTGTAAGTTTCAGAATCCAATTTTTCACATAGTATATAAACTAATGCCGGGTCCCATGTAGATGTATCAACCCCCAAGTTATGTATTGCATTTATAGTTTCATTGCTGGTGTCGTACCGTCGTTTCAACTCAAATGCCGACTGCTTTTGAATATTGGGTTGACGTATAAAAATTTGGAAATTCTTTGTAAATAACAGATATTTGTTATGATATCTTAATAATTCCCAGCAAGTATCATAATTTTCAGGTGCAATGTGTAAATACTGTACGAGTTTTTCGGCCTCGCTGCGCAACCTGCCTTTCAAATGTTGCATTTCTTGTGTGATTGAAATTGCAGGATTGTTATGTATGGCCTCAACATATAAGTCCATAAATGTAGGCCACTGAGTGTAGCTCTCACTAAATGTGGGGATGTCCATTTTTGGCGTTGCATGTTGTAGGTGTAATGACGTATTTAATTGCTTGTTTAAATTCTTTTTCAATATTTCATATTGACTTTCATGTCTAGAAAATTCAAGATAGTAATAACTTTCTACACCCTCTAATATGCCATCGATTTGCAAATGTAGCTGGTCAATTGCATACCAACGTGACTCTAGTCTCTTTAATTTGTCCTCAATTTCCCATTTTTCTTTAATGTCGTCTACTTGAATGTTTTCTGTGAGCCTTGTTAATGCCCGGAAATGAGCATTTTGTAACTGTAATAGTTCGGTCATTTTATTAGAACCAGGAGACCATTCGAAAGTGGTGCTATCGAATTTAATATTTAGCTTTCTACTGTCAGTTTGGCCGGTATTACCTGACAACGTGACCCCGGACTCTCTCTCAGTATGTTTCGCCTGCCATGCAGCCATCTCATTACGCGCACCTTCGTACCACCCTTTTATGATCTCTATAATGTTTTCGATGAAATACTGGTGTCCTTTCTCTTGTTCTTTCGCTAATTCATTGTCATTGGCAATGCACTCTTGCCATAACTCATCTAATCTAGCCAGCCTCACTTGAATATATGTAGTAGCCTTTCTGTCACCCGAATCTTTTTTGAAATTGGAACGGATCCTCTTGATTTCGCCGAAGATCTCGCTTTGACGTGCAATTATAGCCTCCATTTTTAATAATAGAATAATGGAAAATCTTATCAAATACTCCAATATGCACTGCTACCCAAAATGCTAGTACGCGGGCCACTATCACGCACACAGATCACTCGCGACGTTACTTAATTTCGCAACGATTTGAAATTGTAAGTTGCAAGATGTCAATTTTCGAAGGACCAAAAAAAGCATGTAAGTGTAATAATAAAGTAATTACAAAACCATGTACGCGCGTCGTACACTCTACGTCGTACGTACTATACATATATATATATTAACTATTCAGCAGGTGATAAGTAACCGACTCCCTAAGCTTCAAAGTGTGATTTTGTGTTTTGTTTTGTACCTCAATCAGTAACTATTCCTTACTAGATTTCCTAATAATAACGGCATAATTCTGTCCTGGCAGCGAGTCCATCCACGAATTGTCGATATTGACTGTCAGGTGCGACTCGGCCGGCGCCATACACCTCGCGAACATATTCATTCGCCTTGGTTTGTTTAGTCTTTCCACTGGAATAGTATAAAGTCTACAGTTAAAATACTGGTCTGTGTAAATTTAAATTCAGAATAAAATCCTCATTCCATTTTCTTTTACTCGAAGTGAATTACTTCCATTCTCATTATGAGTATTTCTCCGGTTTGGAACACCTCTCTACTATTCTCATACATCCAGTTTAGACATAAAAATTTTCAAGGTTGAAATTGTGTGCTTAAATTTGAATAATTTTCCGCATGTATATACATAACCTCAGACCATTTCTCATTCGAGGTGAACAGAGCATAATGAAGTAACAACATCTCAATTTGTGCAAAGTTGAGCATAATGAAATAACAAAATCTCAATTTGTGCAAAGTTGAAGCAGATGATGACAGGTCCTTGGCGAACATCAACTACTTGCACAAAAATATATGTTGGGACACCTCATATTTTTCTTTTTATCCTAGGCTAAAAAATGTGTTCTAGTTATACTACGTATATAATAAGCTCACATTAAGTTATTGCAAGTAATTATAGGCTAGATATTATACAAACAGAATAATAACAGCAGATATGTACATGGGACTGAGACATGCTTAGTTGTAAGCGCTAACGCATAGTTCACGGCTTGGAACCGTATGTACACGGAGAGCGCGGTGAAAGCGAACTGCAGATCCAAAATAATTTCCATAAACCACAGAATGCAGAACTCGAAGAAGTTTGTTACAGAGTACCCTGAAATGTTACAAATATTTTCGTTTGTTTTAATGTTCCACAACAAAACTTAAAAATAACCACAGATTCACTGCGGCATCTCAAGCAAACTCCTTTAGTTGCTTTTTGCTTGAGAAGCAAGAAGCAGTTTGCTTGAGACCACGGCCGATGAAAATAGGTCGAAACGTCAAGTCAAAAAAAAAGGTAATCGTTAAATTTCTCGTTTTTGATATTTTGTAATGCAAAGCGAAAGTTTAAAAGTTAATAATAGACTTTCTGTTGTTGCATCTTGACATGACACAGACTTCAATAACTATCTAATTTAAAGTATACAAATACAAAGTAATCTATATCAATATAAAGTAAATTTATGCTTGAATTTTATAAGTAAATGATGGTTATTTTATACTTTTCAGTGATTTTTTTGAAGTCGGTTGAATTTTTTTACCTAAAAATATATTTATTTCTCCCTTTTAAATGACATTGCCCTAAACAAATATCGAGAGTAAGCCTACAACTAACTGTTTTTTAATTCTGTAACGAAATGTTATACAAAAGAATCATCGATATAAATAAAGCTTCAAGCTCAAGATAGAGAAAATTGGTAAAATCAGAATTCGGTCGTGGGTAGAGAATTTATTACATATTACATTATTTTTAGGAGATATGTAAAATCGAAAACTTTAGTTATATTTGTTTCCTACGCGTAAGGAGAGACTTTATGTTTCCTGTTTTGTAATAAATTTGTAAGTTTTAGGGTCAGTAGTTTTAGAAATAAGTGGGGTAATAGTCAAGTTGAGTTCAAGTAATGTTCAGAGAAGAATTGAAGAAGAGGCTTTCTTTAATTCTACTTTGAACATTTTATAATGTTTTTATTTTAAAATTTTAGCAAGAATGCAAATTATGTATGTTAACAAATCGTATCACTGTGCCAAATTTCAATTGCGTACGTCAAATAATTTTTGAGAAAATTGACCAGAACAGGTTAAAATTGAAATTCCGATAATAAGCTTAAAATTTTGATGTAATTTTCATAAAAGTGTTTTAAACGTGCATTAAAAATTTTAACACGCTGACCCCTCGGCTTCACTCAAAAAAACAAAAAAAAATACTCAGAAAAGCGTTGTTTTTAAATAATTCTTCAATGTTAAGAGTTTTAAGCAAAAATTAGAACGTAAAGTTTTGCGTAAAATTGCTTCTTTAATTTTTTCTCGTAAGTATTATATTAACGGAGTTAAAGTGTTTTGAAGCATAAGAAAAGAGAAATTTCTTGAAAACATTATGGAACCAAAATAAACTGTAATTTTTTGTAAAAGTTATTCTTTTTTTTCGTTTAAAAAGAATAATTGTTAAAAAAAGTTTTTAGTATTTTGTTTTTTAATCTACGAATTTAATATTTAAATTGAACGTTTTTTATTCTTTTTTATTTTCATTTAATTCCTTGTAAAATTTACTAAGTAAAAGTCCTAGATCGTATTTTCCTAGCTATTATAGTTAGGCAGATAAAATCAAATTTATCTTGTTACAGTCCAGCAGTCGAACAAGGGTTAAAATCAAAATTTCGAACAGAAACAGACGTCTGAAGTTTTGAAATAATATTTATAAATATTGTTACGAATTGTAGGTAATCAAATGCCGGTTAAGAGCGCAAGGAGTTTATTTACAAACAGATGTCAAGAACACGCGAATTAATTACGGTGGTTCCTAATCTCCGTAGTTGTCTCTCGAAGTAGGTACTCCCGTAATAGTCACCGAAGGTACGCGCTTCACTCACAAACAACGTTCCCAAATCGCAACAGTCTTCTGTCCAAAGTCATCGCAGTGTAGTCGTCGTATAAGTCTTCGTAATTCGCCTCGATATCGCCTTGATATTTCGCTTGGATTGATATTCAAAAACTGACTCACTATCGGACAAATGGCTCTATTTATAGTCCGATAAAACAAAAAAAAAATTTAATGTTAGTATTAAGGCCTGCAGAAGCCTGAATGACCTTGGCGAAACGGAGACCGCATAGACTTTTTCCGATATCAACGATATCTGACAAATTAATAAACTGCAGAGGGAACAATATTAATACATCGTGGGAACCCACTAGGTATAGCTACCTATAATGGTCGATGTTACATACACGGTGTTGAGCGTCTTCATTTACAATGCAAGGTATGCTGCTGTAGCTTTGCCCGGTAGACGTAAAAAACCATCATAAAAATGTAATTAAATTTCAGTTCAGTTTTTTTTTATTCTATTTGTCAAATTGTATTTATTTTATGTCGGCAATATTCATCTTCAATTGAGATAAAGACAAGTCCAGCGAGCTAGGAGAAAATCTCGTAAAGGCTACGAAAATGTAGAATATCTTTTCATATTAATGTTTTTAAACTTTCACGACTTGTACACATCTTACAATATTTACTAACGGGTCTATGTTGCGTTTATACTTCAAGGCTCATTACCTATTTTATCCTGACGTTTCGTTTGCATCGACGACGTTTGCATCAGCCACAGATCCTTTCCACCGATCGACACTATTATTCCAGAATAGTAAGAGAGGCGGTTGAAATCAAGAAATGCCATAATTTCAACTGGGAAGATGGATACCGCTTATCAACATCATAGAATCCTGTCATCAGTGAGTGTGTCCGGAGCCGGAAAACCGGACGTCGTCGCCAGTGTATAGATGTCGTTAGTGTAGTGTGTCGAAGTACCGACAGTGACAATAACAAAAATTAAGAAATGCATTGAATGAGTGTGGGTAGTTGCAAAAAACCGCACGCTATGAAGACGTCATTCATCCTCAGCATATCTTTTCATACTTCTGTAGTAAATTGTTCAAATACTAATTGTCAGTTATTTCATCCGTCGCACGAAATAAATAAGTAGATTCCGGGGTTATGAATGGTGTTTACGTAATATTGTGTATAAAATTACGAAACAAAAATTATGTTTTAATATCTCTACATAACACACACTTACCAATATCTGCTGTTTCCTCTGCATCACGCAAGTTTCCTCACACAAACGCACACATGCACACTAACACATTTATTCATACCTTATGTACTTTTACTACCGATTACTGCAATGAATACTTACCTTATGTACTCTTATTGTGTATAGTGTTTACTGTGAAATTCTGGATGTATTGTCACTCTAATCTACATAATAATGAATCACACACAGAATAAAAGTACGTGGGATAAGTATTAATTGCAATGTGTTAGTGTACGTGTGCGCGTGTGTACGTGCGTGCGTGCGTGTTTGTATGAGGAAAAGTGAATGTGCATATGTGCGATGTACCGTAGTGTGCAGAGAAAAGAGCGTATAAAAAATACACGATTTGAAGAAAAACTATAGGAGATAAATGGCGACTGAATTACAGTTATTTATTATTTTTGTGTTCTTTTTAGGTAATGATTTGTCAAACTATTAAACTCTAGAATGTCTATATTTCTTAGGAAGACACCAGTCTTCATTGTATAATTTAATTTTATGTTAGTATATCTATCTAAAATGTAATGTTTGTGTTAGTTAATGTCTCTGTATCTAGTTTTCCCTCGCCCATGATATTCAATTAAAGTGATATTTACAAATGAACACCATCATATTATAATTTATATGCAATTTAGTACTCCATAAATATTCGCCCGTTACTAAAGTCTGGTTTATATGTATATTCTTAATATAATAGGCATGGATACTTTCCAAAAAATCAAATAAAAAATCCTTGAGCTCCTTATAAAAATGTGTATGCTCAGGCGCGAAATGCGATTAACTTGATTCAGGACGGAGCTTACGGGAACTCGTAGAGATCGCACTTTTTAACATTAAGATCACAACCGACGCCCATATCAAGGTCGTCGAGCTTGTTGTCCTGTAATGAAGGAGAGGTATTCTAACGAATTGGTAGAGAGGAAAATGACACTTTAGTAAAGAAAGCACACATCTGAGTTTTCTTTTTTTGGACTCGACCAGGGTGCCAGCACACTGACAAAATATGCGGTCCAATGTCTGATCGAAATCTGTGGCAGAATCCTGTCTTTTATCATTAACCTCAGCCTTTGCCAAAGTCCTGCCCATGAACCGTCGTCTGTATTGCAATAAAAATTACTGAGTCAGCTATCGATGCTATTAAAAATTATTAAAATGATTGGTCGGTTGTTCCACCTTGAAATCATACTCCTACACGTAGAAACGGTTATTCATTATACATTTTATGTACCGATTCGCTTAAAATTGTTTAGACAAAAAATGCAGATTTCAATAATTTAATTTCGGATTCGACAAAACTATTTAAAATTTAAGAGGTGCGTAGGTGTTGCTGCTGGTTTACGGAAAATATCTTGATTTGTAAGAAGGAATAAAAAATGAAAAATTGGCCAATAGTTTACTGTTATGTCATTCTCAGCAGTTTAGAAAAAATGTATGTATATGTAACTAGGCACTAACTGAGTTATGAAGATCAAATAGCCAGAGTGTTAGCCGACGGAAATGTCAAAAGCATTATCTAGGCGAAAATGTGTGAGGAGAACTACGCCGTTAGGGATATGGCGTGAAGATATGTATGTATGTAAATGTATTATGAATGGTAGTATTATGAATGTATTATGAATTTTCTATAAGCAAATACAATTCCGCCGTGGTTTTAATCCCACAAGGCATTCATGGGGTTAGCTGCTAGTCTCAGCGATTCACGAGTATTTTTATGAACTCAAACTTTTCTTAATAATATGAATTTTGTGCGAATTGGTAGTTAATAACGCATATTTAACGGAAATATTAAATAAAAATAATAAATATGGTAAATATTTAGTAGTCCATTTAAGTTCCCACAGTAGCCCCGATGTTCCTTCGCTCACTTCCTTTGGCTCTGGACGTACGTCAGGGATAGAACCAGCGTACGATACAAATCTTTTAATATTACGCTTGCTGTGGTAGAATAAGCTGTGGTAGTATTCCTTTTTTAACAATAAAGTTACACGTAAGTGTCACCTCACTATGTAATAGCGATTATCTCGTTTTCGAATTAGTGGAATAACTAAATATGATGATTTACCTAATGAGTGAAGGAGCTAATAGCATCTACCTGTTTTTATGAACATTCTCACCTGATCGAAAAATAACAAACATGCTAAAAAGCGTAGGTTCTCACCGATAGGTACTTTTGTGATTGCCATTGTATTTTCACAAGATACTTTTTCTTGAATTTTGGCATTTCTCAATGTGACATTTCTGCGCGTTATTCTATGAACATTCTTTGAACACTTTAAAAATTAATTTGATTAGAAAAAAATATTTACAGCTATCAATGTGCAGATAATGAAACAATTAATTGTATCTATTAATAAACATGTACAAATTAGTATAAATAATTCAAAACCCAAAAATATTTGAACGAAGTGGCTTTGACATTGATGCGCAGTCCAACCTCAACAATGACCCCAAAAAGGAATGCCAGCAGAGCTCGCGGGGAATTACAGAGCGACGGAGCAGGCATGTTTCGGCGAATAATCTTCAATTTCATAAAAAAAAATCTTTGTATAAATATAATTGGGCATAAAAATAAAGCTCTTAATTAAAAATACTTATATTTTTAGACAATTTTTCCTGTGTTAAAATTAACTAAGAAGGTTCCATTAGGTTCGCAAATCTCTGGAATGCTATTTTACATTTTTTAAACGTTTTAAAATTTTCGTTTACTGTTAGTTGTTGCATTTTTGCTCCAAAGATATCTAAGTATTTAATATTTTATTTGTTTTTGTCATCTCTTTAGAAGACATTTTTTATTATTTCAAGATTTCAAATCTGCCTGTCCAGAAATGTAGGCAATATGCAAAGCCAGCTACGACTAAAAACACATTTCATCCCTTTATGTTCGAATCCTCCCAACTCCGTAAATATACCTATAACGGAAAATCATAAGAAAAATTTCTCTGAAATCATACTAATAGCAACGGGGAGATAGACTGTACTTCGATCACAAATAAAGAACTAGATTCACAATCTTCTGTAAAATTTAAACAAATTATTGTGCGAATTCACATATACATTGTTAATATCATATAGTACTATCGGTAATATTGTGTTCATCTAAAGTAGACCATTCCGTTAAACCATAAGGTTGTCAAAGCTCGTAAAATACTATTGCTGGACATAGAAACGCAGTTTGTTATAAATAAAATATTCGAAATTCCATTTTATGCTTCGTGCTATAGTATAATTCACTTAATACATTTGAATCGCTTTTTATTTCAATTTGATTTGTTACGTGAAAATGAAAAGGATGAAACATATATAAGTTGTAGTGATATACAAAGAACAAAATGTTAAACGTTAGAGGCAATATGTATTCAGACGCAATCTAGGACCACAGAAAACTTGGGAGCATTATTATGCAATTATTAATATTTTTTTTATTTTTAAATGGGAAATTATAAGCCAGTTGTTTCTGAATATATTATCATGATTGTCTAGAAATCATAACTTTGATATTAACAATTAAATAATTTAAAATTATTATTAAAAAGGTTTTAGTTTATTAATTATCTAATGTAATAGAAAAACACAGACTAACGAGGTACTACCGTTTCGTGTACATTTAGTATTTATGAAATCCTTGACTAAAGAGTAAAACAATTAAATATATAAATATAATGAATACACACAAAAAAATAAATAAAAAGAAATAAAGAATAAAGAAAGTTGAATCGTATTGGACGCTATTCACATTTGATTCTTACATACTGTGCGCATTTTACTATAAATCTGTACGAAGTGCAGTACGAGAGCCGGATTTTTGAACAAGCTTACAAAGCTTGGCTGCAAGCCAGCTTGTGGGAGAGAGACAACTGATTACTCCGATTATATCTTGTGTAACGTTGTAACGTACATCTTGTGTAATAATTTAATTTTGGTAATATAATCTTGGATTTTAATATAATAAAAGTTAAGAAAGTTTATTTTAATAAGCAAATATAATAAACAAATATAAAATTAGTTATCATAGGAATACCTACATTTGTCTCTGCGTTGAAAAACTAAAATGCGAGCAATCTGTGCGACAGTACTTCTTCTCGCTCGCTATGCGCCGAGGCACTTAGTCGTTCTACCCCCGTTGAGTTTTGGAATTCCGCGCGAGACGTAACAAAACTGTGAATGCAAGAACGGTTCTTAAAAAACTGTTATTGTCGTTTTGTTTCAGAAAAAGTATTTGAAATTATACTAATCAATACGTAACATATTGATTGTTGATTATCTTCGTTCTCCGGCGGCATACGTAATTTACGTCGGAACATCATTGTATTATTTTTATCACCTCATTTTATTGGGGTCCTAAATACGGGTTCAGTAGTAGTAGTGCCCCGACACCTGCTCTGTAGGATGTATACTGCTGAACTGCGCGACTCCAGCCGGCATCAGTTCGTCTGTCGACCGCGGACAGTCAGGAAAGTGTTCTGCTGCGAGGCAAGGACGTTAGACGGGCAATCAACCCCGACCCTGTGTAGTATCCCGTTCTAATAAATTTGTGTTTGCGTGCTCCCGATTCTTTTTTTTAATTTTCGAACCGCCACACTTGAGAGGTTGTTAGTGTCAATTGGCTGGTTGTTGCCACTGATTGGTCGCGACTTTGGGTGAAGTACCTGTTTTCTTCCGTCATTTTTGTTTGACATGTAATTCACGGGTATTATATATTATTTTAAAATCGTTTGATAAGCTTTAAAGTTGATAACTATTAATCATTTATTCTTCATTGAGCATTACAGTAAGGCGAGCCGGGCTTTTCGACTAGTATGAAGTACAAGGTACGGTCAGTGGACAAAAACTATATTGCTTTTTATTATGAGAAAAATGTTACTGCGGTCAATTTACAGGGTTCATAAATTAATAATTAAGTACAGCAAATCTTTTTTTACAATCTTTAATTTTCATTACCAAAAAGATATTAAAAAAATCCAGTACCTACGGGATTAAAATTCGACTCTATTAATCAGAACAGAAATAAAAGTATAACCCAAGTAAATTAGACGTGAATGCTGTTCTAATCTAATAAATCTAATAATTGGTTTCATCTCCTTATTCATGATTTTATATTTATTGGTGTTAAGGTCATGCCATTTGAAAAATATAATTACGAATTTAATTAAAAAGAGCTATGTAACGGTATTATTAATACAAAATATTACACATCAATGAAAGTATCTTAATTATTTGCCAAAAATAAGAATAATTTTTTTAGCATTCTAGTATTTTATTATAGTAACAGCATTATGTATTTACATTTTTTAAAAGAACATTTTGGCGTGTTTGCTGTTAGCTTTTTTAAACATTAATAAAACAATGTGCACTGAAATACTCATTTGAGTGCACATTTGGATCGGACCTTTTTGTAGCGTTGAGTGTGTATCTTGTTCTTATTGGGTTCGAAGGTATTTTATTATTTAATAACTGGTTTTAATAATAAATTATCCTTTATTTATTTTCTTACACACTTACACCAAAAACAAAGAACAACTAACAAAAAGTGACAACTGTCAAAAACAATAACATAAAAAATTATAAAATATAAACAATACTATCAAAAAAAGTCGGTCGCCAACATGGCGCACCCGGTGCGAGGCACCAATCTTAAGGAGGCCACAGTTCCGGTACGCAGTTTTTTTTTGGTGCCCTGCTCCAGAAGTACGCACTGTGCAACCTTGCGCACCGGTCTTTTTAATATTCATATGATAGTTTTTACCTCCATCACTCGAACCGTTCCATCTGAACCAGTGAAGATTTTTTAGATTTGTCCTCTAGGCCAGGTTCCTCGCGGTAAATTGGGGTCCACAATCGGAACGGCGTCTCCAATTTTGCATTGTAATCGACTAGAGCTACTTTTTCTCGGGATAAGAGACGGCAGGTATTCTTTTAGCCAACTGATCCTAAACATCTTCGCCAGGCAAAGAACCTGCTTGTAGTCAACTCAGCGAGCTAGGTCAACATCGGAGCAGTCATGTGGTGGAACCTCAAGTAAAGGTGTTCCCAACAAAAAATGGAAAAGTGTTAGGGTTTGAAATGAGTCTGAATCCACAGATACGTGCATCAATGGTCTTCAATTTACAAGAGCATCTGTCTCTAGGAGTAACGTCGCTAGAAGCTCTTCTTTCCGCCAATCACCATGCAGGTGCAGCTAAAGGTATAAATGCCCACTCAATTCTGTTATTAACCGCAAAGTTAAATACCTCCAGAAGTTTATTCACAGCGCCGGAAAAAACTATTCTGTTGTTAGATAGAACCTTTAGCTGGTATCCTCTTCGCGCGATAAATCGTCGCAGCACCATAATTGCTGCTTTGAATGATAAGCTTAACACAATGTCTAAGAAGGCATGTGAAGAGGGCCACCCAGCGTTTTTCCCGCCTGCGACCAATGGCAAACTCTATTGGACCAAAATAATCCAAACTGACAAAGGAAAATCGACGTTTATGCTGTGCCAGCTGGACGTTAGGAATGTTGCCGAATTTGGGCATAGGCGGAAAAAGTGTTCCGAGTCTACAATACCTGCAACTCTTGGCAACAGACTTAATACTAGTTTTTAAGTTTTCCTTGATTATTTTCGGGAAGACCAACCGTTAATATTTGAAACTCATCGTTAAAGGAGTCTAATTTTGATTTTAGCAACAGGTGTATATCGGCCTCCAAGATTTTTTTCGCCGAAAGAGATTCAAACATTTTAGGAGAATTTTTGGTAGCAGTAGATTCCAACGTAAAATTTTGAGGCTTAGCCAGTGAAGACCAAAAGAGTGTTGCACAATGATATGCTCAGGCTGTAGCTCTAATCAAACGAACCCACTTACTAAAACGCAAACGATTAGAAACGACTGGAGTGGGTTAGGCAGGTCTCTCAGTTAAGAGCAACATTAGAGCGGAGCTCCGGTTTTAATTCCTCGAACAATGGCGAGGCTGCAACCGCAGGCTCACGAGGCCATTTCCCTGAACGAGACAATAAGAATTCAGGGCCCTTAAACCACCGCAAGGTAGAAGATAGTGAGCATTGGTTTCGCGTGGCGTCATACGCCACATTCAGTGCTGTTGGAATGTATCGCCAGTCAGCCAACTTCAATAACTCTGAAATTTAATTATGTAGGTCTTTGTATCGTATTTATAAAGTTATTTTTGAACTTAAGTTTTGATTAGTAATTTTCATAATTTTCAGTGTTTTGAGTGGCCCTTTTGAGTGGCCTAAATAATTATCTAGGGCTGGTCTACAATTGATTTATTTTCTAATTCTGGAGCGCAATGTGTTAACTTCCATTCTATTGAAGAGCACAAACCGTGGGCTTTTGCCATAAAAGATTCGAACAGATCCAACTTGAGATATTATTGCCCATTATGGCCATTATCTATATCTATATCGACTGGCCCGTTGGCGCAGTGGCATATGCATCTGCTTTCCAAGCTAGGATCCCGGGTTCGACCCCCGGTCAGGTCAATTTAGGAAACGAACTTTTCTAAATTGGCTTGGAGTCTGGGTGTTACTGGGAACTCCCCCAGAGTTCATTGTGTGGTACCCATAGTACAAGCTTACTGCTTAGTTTAGGGCCACATAATCTGTGTAATTGTCTGGAGTATTATTATTACGAGTATTATTAATATCATCAATATCATATCATAGTATCATACAAGCTTGAAAAGTTTAATCAGTTTTTGCAATATAGTGGTCTTCAGCAAGTGGTTAACGGGTCAACTCACTTTTCCACAGATAATGAGAATCTTATTGATGTCGTAGGCACCAACGTACGAGTTCGGGACGTCTCTGTTACTAATATAACGGGATGGCTGCGGCATGCCTTGGTGAGTGTCACAATAAATGTGAAGAAAGAGAAATCTTTGAAGCGATGGTTCTTACATCGAATTATAAACAACATCAACCTAAGTGACTTTAATAGTGATTTATACAGTACTAACTGGGCGTCTATACTCAATTTGTCCTCCGTAGATTGTATGGTCTGCGCATTCAATGGCTTCCTCTTGTCTTTGTTTGACAAGCATCCGCCTTTAAGAACTTATAAAACATAAAATTACTCATCAGTGCCTTGGATTACGGATAATATAAAATTCATAATCTTCGTAGTTCTGCTTTACAAAGATACCGAGATACAGGACTGGACAGTCACAAAGACTATTATAATGACTAAAAAAAATTGGTCCGTAGTAGTATATACTACGAAAATCGTTCATATTATAACTATTTAACCAATTTAAAACGCGACGATCCAATGATATTTTGGAAGAATGTGAAAGAAAATAATCATGCCCAATAGTAAACGGAACTTTTCACTTCCTGCCCAGTTTAGTAACCCAAATGACATTAATAACCATTTTCTAGATGTACTACAGTACCTATATCACAACTGTCTTACTTTGAACAACATGGGCTAGAGGGCTATAAGCTGATTCTAAAGCCTGTTGATGAGAGCGACACTAGCAAATATGTTATAGCTATTACATCTAATGCTTGTGGTGTGGATGGCATAATATGAGAGATGGTTCTTTCAACAATGCCAAGTACTCTTAATTATAACAGCAATAATCAACAAATCAATATGTACTGGTGTTGTGCCTACGCTGTGGAAAACTGCAGTCGTTTCCCCATTGCCTAAAGTGGACAATTCCACGGAACTTAAAGAGCTAAGACCTTTAAGCATTATGGCGTTCTTATCTAAGGTAAAAGTAGTATATGTTCAACTCAATAAATTTGTAGAAGACAAAGCGGTCTTACCTGATAATCAGTCTGGTTTCCACAAATATAGGGGCACAGTAACGGCGCTTTTGGACGTTACAGACAATATTTTGACCAAACAGGGTTCTGGTAGAGCTACTATTCTAGCGCTGCTTGATTTCTCTCGTGCCTTCGACAGTTAAAATACTTTCCTCTTGCTTTCAAATCTATCATATTACGGATTGGCCCACAGTACTTTATCCTGGTTTAATAGCTATTTTACAGACCGTCAACAATCAGTAAAACTTGAGAAAGAGAACGGTTTGGTCCTTAGATCGGACATTAGAACTGTCAAACGTGGCGTACCGCAGGGACCTCTACTCGGTTCTTTGCTCTTTCTATTTATGCAGCAGATTTGTCTAGTCATATTCTTCACTGTAGGTCTCATTTTTATGCCGACGATCCCCAATTTACATCTCAGTGCCACGCAATAGTGTTGCCGATGCATTGCTTAAGATAAATAATGACCTGGACCGTGTGTCACAATGGTTTTTGAACAATGCCTTGGTGTTAAACCCCTTGAAGTCAAAATATATTAGTCTTGGCTCCAAGCAACAAATTACACATGTAATGAGCTCATGTCCCGTCATCGCTGTTTCGGGCCATGTTATTGACAGAGTGAACGAGACTCGGAACCTTGGAATTATCTTTGACAGTGAGTTGCGATTTGAGGCACATATTCTACGACTAGTTAGATATTGCTTTTACGGACTTAAAATATTATACAATATAAGGAACTTACTGAGACCGTACGGGTTACCCTATGTGAGTCTCTTTTGTCGGTTCTGAATTACTGTGACTTTGTGTACGGCCACGTTTGTATTCTAAAACTCAGCGTCTCATACAGCGAGTGCAAAATGCTTGTTGTCGGTATTGTTACAACATTCCACCCAGCACTCATCACAGCAATATTACACCACATCTTAACAGAGCCTCTACACTTAATATGAGGTTCCGAAAGCATCAGCACCTCGCTAGTTTGGTATTTGACATAATGAAATATAGGACACTCGAATATTTGTACAAGAGGGTGCAATTCTCTCCATTCCACAACAGATATAATGTAAGACCATCACGACTATTACTAGCTACAGATCTTCATAAAATTGTTGCTTTCAAGGGTAGTTTTCGCCAAGGAACAAAATGCTGGAACAACATTCCGCTCCCGTTAAGACTTCTTCAATCAAAATTCCTTTTTAAGAATAAGTTTAAAGAATATTTACTAGACCAACAACAAATCTCCAATTAGAGTAATGTTGCACTCTGTGTCAACACCTTTTGCAGTGCCACACATCTGGGCTTATGCTTATACCTAATCACCTATCAATTGTCCTTGGGACACGCATTGATAATTGTCGTTATAATATCGTTTATGTATTTTTATTACTTTTAAGATTATTATTATTATTATTATTATTACTGTGTACTTTGTTTTAATAACGTTTATTTCTGTAAAGGTACATTACCTTGTGTGTTGTAGTTTCGCAATAAACAGCTTATCTATCTATCTATATAAATTTCAATCAGTTATAAAAGAACAGTGTAAAATAATATAAATAAGTCATAATTACACCCTAGCAGTATTCTTACAATCCCAAGACGACAGCCACCAGCCGCATTCTCAGTCCACCACAAGACTGACTCTACTGACTGAATGTATTATATCAAAGGCAATTTATATCTTCTCCCTGCTACCATTATACCATGTGAGTTATAAATGAATAAAGGTTATAACCAAGTCGTGTTATTTGGTGTATCTTCAAAACCAAAGCTCCAATATCAGTGAAATTTCAATGAAACTAATCGGGAAGTGTATCCTTTTAAACAAGAAAAGAATTTTCCAAATTAATTCATAAATGACGGAGTTATGAGGTAACAAACATAAAGAAACCTATAACCGAATTGAGAACCTCTTACTTTTTTGGAAGTCGGTTAAAAAGGGTCTATCGCCAACACATACGTTCCATAACATTTAAATACTTCAATTATTCAAATATATATTTGAGAATGGATTATTCAATTAATTAAATACATCATATTGTAATTAAATCACCGCGAATCTGGCACGTCAACAGCTAACGCCGGTCACACACGCAGTTATCCCTATCGACGTCAAAGTTTCGTTCGTCTGTAGGAACCCGGACTTCTCATGCTTATATTAAAAAAATCAGCCTTTATGTTTAAATATTATGCCTCCAACTGATATTCCTTTTTTTTAATTTTCTCTAAAACTATGCATTCTTTAACTTTAATAAAATACTTATTTTTGATTTTATATCGTTTTTGAGTTACCTATAATAATATTCGAATAAATTGAATAACTTTATATTTGACACGTAATGCACTTGTAAATCGTTACTGTACTCCCTATTCCACATTGTTCACGCCATATATATATTTTATTTTGCCGCTAATACATTCGGCTTTCTTCGTTGTTTTTCGTCGCTGTTCGTGTGCTAATCACAAAAGGTGATTTACTTACCGTCATATAGAGAGAGAATTTATGTCTTACCGCTTCTTTTTCGCTCCCTTAATCGCTTTTCCATAATATAAATTTATTTCTATTAATACGCTATTACTCTTCGTTAAACCTATTCCCACGCTTTCCTTGACCCTGTGGTCCATGTGTTGTCACCGGACTGTGAATTGTGTGTGAGTTAGACCAAAAACCCCGAGAAGAGGCGCCACCAGGGGACTTGTGCACGGATCACAGAACGGACGCAGGGGCCTGGTATACCTGTTTTGTTATCCATCCATAATCCAGGTTAGTCCTAGCTTCCATATTCTTTAAAATCGCATATGAACCAGCATTTATTTATATAATTTAAAATACGCTTTAGAGAGCGTCGTCATATATATCTTTATAAGAATATTGGCGTGCTCACATTTTAATAGTCCTTTTCAAGCGGATTATTTCGCTTTCATGTGTCTGTTTTAATTATTTTTTCGTCATTTATTGTAATATTTTAGTTATTATATATTTTGTTTCATTCGAGGGTTGTCATTAAAAAATATTTGTTATACTACCGCTGACACTTAATGTCATTTTATGTTGAGGTCGCAGTCAGTAACGCTTCGTAAGACATTTTGAGTAATTTATTATTTATTATTATTATTAATTTAATTTTATAAAACGAAAATGGCTAAAACTTCGGCTTCAGAATTAAAACAAAAGGTTCTTATTGGTAAGCGAGATGTACTTTATTCGCGTTTGCAACTTGTACACGAATATTCAAAAAAGGCTTTTGATAATGATGCTTCTAGAGAGTTATTTTTGAGTAGTACTGATTCCATAGAATCTATGCGCTTAGAATTCACTGAAATACTTGACAGAATAAATACATTGGAATTAAAAATATACCCGGATAATAAGCCTAATTATCAGTCATGGGCATCTTTTGAAGACATTTATTGTCGTATTAAGAGAGTGATATCTCTAATAAAAGAAAAAACAATGCAGTCGCATGTCGAGCCAAAACAATTAGGAAAATTGCCGAAACTCGATTTGTTGGGTTTTTCTGGAGATCCGTTGCAATGGCCAATGTTTTATGAAAATTTTAAAAGCACCATACATTCTAACCCGACTTTAAGTAATAATGAACGAATTCAATATTTAATGGGTAAATTATCGGGACGCGCATTGTTAGTTTGTGCTGGTATAGTACCTATAGCTGAAAATTATGACTTAATGTGGCAAACATTGGTTGATAAGTTTGAAGACAAACGATCGCTTGGTAATGCATATCTATGTCAATTATTGGAATTTAAGGGATTTAACGTATCTTCCGCAAAAAACATTGACTTATTTTTGGATAAATTTTGTGCCGCTGTGTCAAACTTGAAACAATTGAAAATTCCAGATTTGACTGATTTTATATTACTACATGTAGCATTGAAGAAATTAGACGCAGACACCGCTCGTTCATTCGAGATGTTAAAACGTGATGTAAATATACCCACTTATGAAAGTTTAATTTTATTTTTACGCGAACAAACTAAAATTTTAGAACGTACTTCAAACGAACGTGATACACAAGTTTCATATTCTTATTGTTCTGTTAATGAGTCTATTGAGTCAATCGTACAAAAATTTTGGCAGTTAGAGGAAATTCCATGTCATCCTATTTTGAGCCCAGAAGATAAAGAATGTGAAATGATTTTTCAAAATAGTTTTTCGCGTGACGTATCTGGTCATTTTAAAGTCGCTTTGCCTTTCGCGCTTAATCCCGACCTACTTGGTGATTCTTACCAAAAAGCAGAGAAACGTTTTTTTTCACTCGAAAGAAAACTTAATACTTGTTCAGATTTACGTACAAAATATAATGAGATTATTAGAGACTATTTACAGAAAGGTTATATTTCGTTAATTTCTAATGATAACCATAACGACGGTTATTATATTCCGCATCATTCTGTATTGCGCTCGGAAAAATGTTCTACACCGGTCAGAATAGTTCTTGATGCTGGTGCACTAACGGATACAGGTATTTCTTTAAATGATTTATAATATGTAGGTAAAAATTTACAAAACGAACTATTTACAATTTTATTAGATTTTCGATTTTATACCGTAGCATTTTCGGCAGATATAAAACAAATGTATTTAAGAATATTGGTTAAAGAAGAAGATCGCAAATATTTAAAGGTTTTATATCGTTTCGAACCAACAGAACCAACAGCTTCAAACATATCAATTTAATCGTGTCTGTTTCGGGCTCCGCAGTAGTCCTTATCTTGCTATGAGAGTCGTGAGACAGTTAGCAGCGGAGGAGCAAGAACGTTATCCGCGAGCGGCTCAAGTAGTTATGCATAACATTTATATGGATGACGTATGTTATTCCGTACCCACGGATTGTGACGCCATACAATTCAAAAATGAGTTGTTGGAATTGTTCACGGCCGGGGGCTTTGAGTTGATAAAATGGTCCAGTAATTCACGGGAATTATTGGATTCATTACCTAGTTCGCATCGTTATTCTACTAATATTGATTTCGATAAAGATCAACATCTTAAAATATTAGGCTTGAAATGGTCTTCCATTACTGATGAATTCAGGTTTACCGTTTCGATCGAAAATTTGCCTTGTACAAAGAGAAGTATTTTATCTGTTGTTGCTCGTCAGTTTGATGTGATTGGTTTTCTTGCGCCAGTCATACTTTACGCTAAGTTATTAATCCAAAAATTGTGGACCTTAAAGTTGGATTGGGGCGAGACTCCACCTTCGGATATTGCAAAGATATGGAAACTGGAGTTACTAAAATTCAGGAACTCCTTCCATCAAAGCATTTTTATCATATATCAGGAATGGAGAATCCCGCAGATTGCTTATCAAGAGGACTTATGCTTTCTCGTTTAAGTGGTTATCCACTTTAGTTAAACGGTCCCTCGTGGTTGCAATTAGAAACATCTGAATGGTCTAACAGATGTTCGCAAACATTATGTAATACTGATTTACCTGAGAGTAAAATTATTACGCTTAACACTTTAATTGATAGTGAGCCTCATCCTCTTTATGCGCTCTCAACTCGCGTTTCTTCTTGGAATGTTTTATTACGCTCGATTGTTTTAGTGTATCGCTTTATAAAAAAACTAACAGTTTACAAACATATAACTGCAGCTGACTTACATTTTGCTGAAATACAAATTTTGAAGTTTATTCAACAAACTTATTTTTCGGAAGACATTAAACGGTTGCAAATTAACAAATTATGCTCTCTTGCTATGCGAAAACTTGCTGTTTTTAAAGATAAAGACGGTCTACTTCGTGTAGGTGGACGTCTTCGCAATTCTGACATTACTTATAATCAACAACATCCAATATTGTTACCGCGTAAAGATCATGTAGTTGAATTAATCGTAACTCATTATCATCGCAAACATTGTCATACCGGTCCTCAATTGCTGATGTCTATTTTACGACAGACATTTTGGAAAATATCTTGCAGAAATATAGTACGTCATATTGTTCATAAATGTAACTTTTGTTTTAAAGCTAAACCAAAGCAATTGTTTCCGATCATGGGTGATTTGCCGTCTTGTCGTGTACAATTTTCTAAGGCTTTCACTCACACTGCAGTAGATTATGCGGGACCCATAAGTATAATACCTTATCGTAAACGTGGTATTCATTCTATTAAAAGTTATTTGAGTATATTCGTATGTTTGGTAACACGTGCCGTACATGTTGAAATTTGCACTGATTTGACTACGCCTACTTTCATTTCGGCCTTTAAAAGATTTCTAGCGAGACGTGGCAGTGTATCATGCATGTACTCGGATAATGGTACTACGTTCATCGGTGCTAAGAATTATTTAAAAGATTTGTATCAGTTATTACAATCGGATAATTTTAGTACTTCTCTCGCTAATGAATTAGCAGAGAACTGAATACAGTTAAAAATGAATCCACCGCTCAACCCACATTTTGGTGGACACTATGAAGTGTATGTAAAAGCTTTTAAGTCGCATTTATATAGAGTCATTGGAACTCAGTTGCTTACGTATGAAGAATTACTGACTGTGCTCACTCAAATTGAGTGTGTTTTAAATTCGCGACCACTTACACTGCTTAGCTCAGATCCCTCCGATCTAGCTGCATTAACGCCTGCTCATTTTCTTATGAGTACACCTTTAAAGGAACTACCGGCTGCTGACCTCTCAAATGAATCTCCAAATTTACTTAAACGCTATGCTTTATTAGATCGAATGGTACAATCGTTTTCCAAACGGTGGAAAATGGACTACCTTCATTTGTTACAGACACGTGAAAAGTGGACTTCTCCATCTAATTCAATTAAAATTGGAACAGTAGTTATTATTATTAATGATAATTCACCTCCACTTCATTGGCCTTTGGGTATAGTTGTTGCAACTTATCCTGGCAAAGATGGTGTTGTAAGAGTAGCTTCAGTTAAAACTACCACTGGCACTTATAAGCGGCCTGTGATACGTCTCTGTCCACTCCCTTCACAATAATCCATTAATATATTATGTGCCCCTTTTTTTTCTGTGTTTATTTATTAATTGATTTTTTTTTCTCATTTAGTATTCTTGAAGCCGGTGCTTCAAGGGCCAGGGGCATATGTTCACGCCATATATATATTTTGTTTTGCCGCTAATACATTCGGCTTTCTTCGTTGTTTTTCGTCGCTGTTCGTGTGCTAATCACAAAAGGTGATTTACTTACCGTCATATAGAGAGAGAATTTATGTCTTACCGCTTCTTTTTCGCTCCCTTAATCGCTTTTCCATAATATAAATTTATTTCTATTAATACGCTATTACTCTTCGTTAAACCTATTCCCACGCTTTCCTTGACCCTGTGGTCCATGTGTTGTCACCGGACTGTGAATTGTGTGTGAGTTAGACCAAAAACCCCGAGAAGAGGCGCCACCAGGGGACTTGTGCACGGATCACAGAACGGACGCAGGGGCCTGGTATACCTGTTTTGTTATCCATCCATAATCCAGGTTAGTCCTAGCTTCCATATTCTTTAAAATCGCATATGAACCAGCATTTATTTATATAATTTAAAATACGCTTTAGAGAGCGTCGTCATATATATCTTTATAAGAATATTGGCGTGCTCACACATCTATCCTTTTCCTACAATGTACACTGTTCGTGTATATATTATAATACGCGAGTGGTGCATGTGTGATTCGCCAATCTTGAACTTGAACACATCAAGTTAACTCGTCTAAAATTAACTACCGATTTAAAACTCAACGACAGCACGTGCTAAATGATTTTAATATGAACTATTGTGTAAACTGTTTAATCGCAAGTGACTGCAATACTACGTTGTGTGTTGTTTTTTCTCAAGCACAATTTACACGATATAAAACTGCAGGCAATTGAGCCTGACCGAGGGTTTGATCACAAAGCCTGCAAGCACCGGATTACGAATAGGTATGTGTCAATTATTTCCATCCTTACAAAACTGTTTTATCCTTCTGAAATACTAGCCCTTCGCAGTTTTGTTTCCATACCTGTGCAGCTATACGTAATTTACAAGTGCTAGGAGACAGTTTTATATTATCAATTTAACACCTATGGTTTTTTAAGTTTACCGCTTACAGTCCACTTATTAATCTCTCGAAATATCGAAACACTTTTTAAAAAACCAGCATAGCATACCGCACCCTCCATTATTTAAAAAACATGTTTCTTCACTTCTCTTTTTTTTTCGACTGAACCCAGGAAGTAAGGATATTTAAATTTCACGTGTATGTTTAGAACACATTTATAAACATTATCTCAAAACTTTAGCCGTCTGCTTATGTTCAAAATTTCGATTTTAATCCTTGTTCTACTGCTGGACTATAATCCTCTTATAGTCCAGCAGTTAACAAGAATTAAAATCTAAATTTTGAACATAAGCAGACGGCTAAAGTTTAAAGTCAAATTTGATTTTATCTGCTTAACTATAATGGCTAGGAAAATACGATCTAGAACGTTTTCTTAGTAAATTTTACAAGGAAATAAATGAAAATAAAAAAGAACAAACAATGATTCATTTAAATATTAAATTCGTAGATTAAAAAATAAAAATACTAAAACTTTTTTTAACAATAATATAAAAATTCTTGTTAAACGAAAAGAATTTATAACTTTTTGTGCGCTGATTACAAAAAAATAAGTTAAAAAATAACAATTTATTGCAGTTCTATGATGTTTATGAAGCTTCAAAGCACCTTAACTCTGTTAATATGATATTTACGAGCAAAAAGTGTAAAAGTAATTTTACGTAGAACTTTACGTTCTATAATTTTGAACTAAACTCTTTTGTCTATGACTTAACCCTGAAGAATTATTAAAAAAAAACCCATTTTTGAGTGCTTTTTCTCTTTTTTTGAGCGTAGCCGTCTAGAACACTTTTATAAACCTTACACCAAAGATTTAGCCTCATCAAAATTTCGATTTCAACCAAATATTTGATTGGACTATATGTGTCATTTATGAAATCGTTTAATAATAATTAAATTTTTGAAACAATGCGTAACAAATTTCGCCGTTATTTATTGCTATAAAATATCGCTACAATACGATATTTCTTAACTTATAAACTTATAGCTTGAAAAAATACAATACTTACATACATAAATACATACATACATATCTTCACGCTGTATTCTTAACGGGGTTGTAAGTGTGTGGAGTGTCTGGCATCGCAGTCTTCATATACTCTTTCCGCCTACTCAAATTTCATTACTTTCCTTACGCACTCCCGCCTAATTATGCGACTGATTTTGACATTTCAGTCAGCTAACCAAAAAATATAATGAAGCTTTAAAATAATTGTAAACTATGAAGATAAATTGAACCAATGTAAAAGGAAAATATTTAAATTAGCAACGAAATCAGTTATTTAAACTACAACTTATTATACTTAATTGAAATTAATAGCTTCCGCTATAAATTCATTGTTTCTGACTTTCTTCGCGTGCAATATAAAAATAATGGTTTCCATAATAGTGGTTTCCATAGAAAAAAACAATAAACCATGTATTTTCTTTAGAACTATTGAATTAATCAAAAATCCAAATCTTCCAACGTGTTTGTTTTGATAAAAGACATACTCGTATGTGCTGAATTTTATTAAAATATGTCTGCGATGATAAAATATGATAACGATGAAAACAGATTTTTTTAAGTATAATTTCTGTCCAGAGATTACTTTGTGACTATTTTATTAAAAAAAATTACTTTAAATACAATTTCGAAACTTTTGTTCGATTAGAAATATGATGTAGATTTAAATATTTTTTCAACACTTTTGATTGCGTGGTTGTTACTACAAAGCTACATAAGTGAGGCCTTTCTACAGCACTACGCGCCTTAAATAAAAGTGGTCTAGTATTAGCGCATCTTTAGCTGTATAGGAGGACGGCCGTTGTTTAAATATAGTCAAAATTATGTTTTAGTAGTATGCAGTATGTGTGTCTTACTCTTAATAAAATAATACATAACAAAATGTTGTGGTTTAGTGAATATCTGAACTCGGTATTTTCGTAAATCTAAAACGTGGTGCTTAGTGAGTTTCTAAACATGGTATTTAAGTAAAGCCAAAAGTAGAGTTCAGTGCCCAATAAATTATTCTAGTACGTGGTGTTGCTGTGAGTCTCATTCCTATTCCTCATAATACATACATACATATCTTCACGCTGTATCCTAACTAACTACTAACTACCGGGGTAGTCAGAGAGGACGGAGCGCCAAGCATCGCGGTCCTTACATACCTCTTTCGCTTCCTCAAATCTCATCATTCTTTTCACACATTTTCGCCTAGGTATGCGAGTGCTTTTGACATTTTCGTCGGCTAGCACTATGGCTATTTGATCTTATAAGTCAGCCTTGGTCTTCGTTGACTTCTTTTACCTCTCACTTTCTCACTGTATATTTGGCAGTGTTTGGCAGTGGAAATTTTAGCAGTGTTAGATATATTCACACTGCCTACTAAAGCTTATTTCTTTTCTTGGTCAGTCTTTCATCACTCATTCTTTCTAAGTGCCCGAAACATCTAAGCGTTCTTTCTTTTCATTTCTTCTTTTTTTTCTTCTTTCTTCATTTTTACAATAACATTGTCGTGCAACCCTGTCATACTGCGTATCTCTTCATTGTTTATCCTATCCGCATGAGTGACACCGCACATATTTCTGAGAGGTCACATTTCTACTGCATTTATCATACTTTCACTCGATTTCGGGCATATCCAGGCCTCACTACCATACAATAAAGTTGGCACGAACACCACATTGTGGATGGAAATTTTAGCAGTGTTAGATATATTCACACTGCCTACTAAAGCTTATTTACACAAATCTTACATTTCGTTTGTACCGCTTCCCTTTCAAACACCAGAACCTTAGTTTTGTTCACATTCTTCATTCATGCACGTGACCAGTGTCTGCAACTCTGCTTCTGATAGTGCTAGAAGCACAGCATCGTCATCGTGCAACAGGCAGTTTACCACTATGTCATCACATCCCATACCACTCATACTACCTTTCAATCTCTGAAGGCAACTGTCCAAATACAGCACGAACAGCAAGGCAGACATCACTCAGTCCTGTCTGACACCAGAACAGACTTCGAACCAGGGCGACATGTCACCGTCTATCCTGACACAGGCTCTGTGGTCTCGATATAATGACCTCACAGCTTGCAGTAAGGAGCCCTTCATCCCATATTCAGGCAGAGGACTCCACAATTTCTTTCGCACTACTATCGAATGCTTTCTCTAGATCCACGAAAGCGCAGAAAACTTTTTGACCTAAGGCCAGAAACTTTCCCAAGACAACGCGAAGCGAGAAAATCTGATCACCTTGCGCTCCCCCACAAATATCCTTCTGAAACGCCTTTCATGCGTTCAGTCAATGCCTTAGTATAGACTTTAAGCAGGTTGTTTTCTTTCGAACGCATTTCATTCATTTCCAAAATAATTTGGAATTTTCCTCGAAGTTGTCCGACATCTTATTTTCGTCTAACACCCCACACATTTTACGGTTTTCTTTCACAAGTGCTTTCGTTTCTGCTTTCTGTAGCTTATATCTGTCTTTCATCAAATTCTTCATACCACAGTCATTTTGGTAGCAAGGTAGTCTCGCAATGCTTTTTTCTTCTTATACACATCCCATCATCATCATCCCATCGCACATCACGCTTTTTGCCGTTCCCAATCTTATACGTTCCACACACTTCTTTCACAGCCTCGATCATACTATCCCTAAGGTTCTGCCAACATTCTTCAACATTCTCGCTCATCACTTTCAATCTATCATCAAGCTTACCGGATATTACCCTTTCGTATTCATTTTTGGTGGTCGCATCTTGCAGTTTCCAGCTTTTAATGCGACAAACTGCTGCAGGCTTGGACACTACCCGATGTCGCCATGCTGCAAACAGACCCCTTGTTCTGATTATCGCCAGAAAGTGGTCCGTTCCCAGATCAGCTCCTCTATGCGCTCTTGTATCCAAAACCTGCTTCTTAAGTCTGCTATCCACCAGGAATAAATCATCATACTTCTCAAAACCTTTCTTTCCCACGTGTACTGATGGATACTTTTATGCTTAAATATGGTATTAGCTACAAAAAGATCCTTTTGCAAACACAGTCCTAACACAATCCTACCAGCCTCATTCACTCTCTTATCTCCATATTTACCTAGGACAATCTCAAATTCTATTCGAGCTGTCCTGACCCATTCATCGATGTCTCCACACACTATATCTATCTCTCATTCTCTTCAACCGGCGCTAGAACTTCTATAACAATCTCCCAAAACTGCTCTAGTTCACCCAAACTGACAAAGGACACTGAGGCATACACCGCCGAAATGAAAATTCTCGTTAACCCCATCTTAAGCCGCACCCAGAGCAGTTTGGGATTTACGCATTTATACTCAATTATATAATTAACCAAACGAGAGGACAGTAAAACGCCCACCCCCCTGACATCCCCTGTCTCCATGTGGTACCCCTTACCACAAAGCGATGCCCCCTCCGGGTATGTCGGCAAGTTCACTGCCTCTTCGCTTGGTTTCACTCTAACATAACACATTCTTTTCTCTTCCATAATATCAATCACTTCATTTATCTTCTCTTCAATCCCACCTCTCACAATCCACGAAGCTACTCTGCACTCCTCCCTCCACTTCCTGCCGCGAGGTGCACAGAGTGTTGGGTGGCGGTCTCCAACGCCGAAGTGCACTCTGCACACCAGCGGGGACAGACCGGTGTACGTCGCTTTCGTAAGACGCCCTAGGTCTCATATTTACTTTGTCCCGCATGGTGTACACAGGAATATATATCATATCATAGTATAGTAGTGGATGTTTATTGAGTTTAATAGTGTATTTATTACACGTAGCCTTGAAGGTCTTCTATGTGTCTTCTATTCTGGTTTAGATGTAATTTAGAATGGCCAAAATAGTGTGGCGCATATTAAGTACTCACATTTCTTATTCAAGTTTATAGCCTGAATTGTAGACATGTAAATATTATCCGTGATCAACAGGGAGAACAAAATGAGTACCACAAGAATAACAGCGCACAATTTACGCTCCGTTACTACCGAGTACTGGACGCCGATACTCTTGTCCACCTGCAAAGAAAATCATTCATCAAATTACAGCTTATAAAGTATTGCAATTTCATAGATGTATTTATTTGTTTTGAAAGAATGGTCTTCATGATGTTTCGTTTTTTCATACCTACTTCATGGACGTCTTTACCGTAAGCCTACTTTCATGCTTACTATGAATGAGAAAGTCTCATGTCCATCGTATTTTTATATTCTTAGCTACGCAGGAAAAATCAGCACCCAGCCTGACTGTTATGTGGAGATTTTACCCACCAAAATTCCTGAGAAGGTCGTTTTGGCCTATTCTCAAAGAGTCCGGGATCTTCTACAGAAACTGTTACAAAACTTTCTACACCCTCTCAGTGGCAAGACAACGCGGGCCGTACGCGCTGTCCTTCTGACCGGAGCCCTTACTCCTATAGGCTGCGATCCTGAAAACACCGTGTGTCGCTTTCTACGACTATTGAGAAACATTAGCCTTCTTTAACATGTGTTGTGTGCAGTCCAGGTCGCCTCTAAAACCATATCTCGAGGTTCGACAGGATCGCATTGATGACGAATTACCGCGAGCTCTCTTAGCGGCTCTTTTAGCCGCTTGCGCCATAGCGCCCTGTCCCGCCAATGCAGGTGTGGTTTGCCCGTCCTCCTTACGTAGACAAACATACTCTTCTCACGTGCGTCTCCACTCGTCCTAGTCGAGGGGCAGAAATCGCGCTGAGAACCTTCATTCGATCCATATACCCTTTTGCGCTACAGGCCAATGTGCTTATCTCTGCAGCGTCGGACATCCGTCAATTTTTATGACCAAACGAAGTGCAAGTCAAGTTGCAAGATGGAAAAATCGACTTGAAGGATTACGTCCTAACAGTCCAATGCGGAACCCCGCGCATTATCTCCCTCTTGTGTTTTTCCTTTCCGACATTTATACTTGAACAAAGATAAAGCCCCCACGATGCCCCCAAGATGCCCCCACGATTGTATTTTTCCTTTCTGACACATATACTTGATGGAAGATATGCCTCCACGATGCGCAGTAGGTATAAAGTGTGAGGCAGACGATGAGACGAGCGCCTCCCGAATCGCCTCGCCCCCATAGTCTGTTGAAGGCATTGACGAGGTCGAGGCTCACCGAGAACGCCACTTTGTCTTGGCTTACTACTAATCTGTTGTCTTTTGTCCAGACGCGGAGAATTACGTCCACTATCGAGACGAAAAGTATCCCTAAGTGTATCGTTAAAAACTTGATACTATGAGTTCTTAAAATGTTTAGTTATCCTAGCTTCATAACTACAATTAAGCTATGTTTTGGAGCTATAAATTATAGCTATAATTAAGGGAGCTCGGAATAAAAAAAATACGTCATTTTAGAGTATGTGCCATATTGTATTAATGTTGACGTCACTTATTCTGTTACTCGCAGGACACTTCTTTGGCTTCCTCAAGTTTTTAATGAGTTGTAGAATCGTGTTTAAATAAATTGAATTAAATTAATAAGCAATTTTCACGTTACACTGAAATGTGATACACATTACACACTTACCGACGCAATACTCCCCAAGAATTTCAACATTTCCTGCATACGTTTGGGCGCTCTGCATATGCCCACGCAGACCGTGATCATGATTGTGATTACATTGAAATAGAACACCACTTGGGAAATGCGCGACACAGGATGAAAATTTGACTTCGCGTCCGCATCGAACTCGACGAACGAACTCGCGAGTCCCAATATTGTTGTTATTACTGTAAAAGAATAAGAAGTACTTATTCATAACGAAATTTAGAAACACATGATATTAGAAACACATAATGAAGAATGGGGTATTTCATGTTGATTTATTATTCTTAATTAACTGAAAAACGGGTTTAACGATCATTAAACACAACTGTAATAGTAAATTACTGTCCAGGTTTGAAATAAAACAATTGATTGTCGAATAATATTAAAAGGACAATGTAAAAATCTTTTATAATAAAATGAGTCCATTAATTACTATTTCGCACAGAATTTTACTGTTCTCTCATTTACGAGGAAACTATTAACCAGTTAACTCAACAAACAAAAGTTTAATTCAATTCAAAACTACATTGCAGTTTGTACAAAAGACAACGACAATCGAACATTTATGAAAACATACAAAATACAGCATTATCTAATTTTCATTTCCGCCAACACACTGCGTGCAGCGTGCAGACTTAACTCCCTTTTTACGCTTTTGAAAATAAATGCGTATTCCACCCTTTAAAATATTGAATACCATGTATCTACCTAAAAGCGCCTAATTTATGTCAGTTATAAAAATATGTACATTCAGTCAAGAAAGTATCGGGAATGGATGATTTGTTTATGGTTGCAAATTCAACTTTTTGTTTTTTTTTTGTTATAGTTAGATTGGCACAACTGTTTTCCATTTTGGCGCGGAGTTTGAGTTGCATCTGTTATTTAGATTAAATACAGTGCTGTTTTTAGTTATATCATTCTAGTGTATGTCGCAAATTTCATAATGGACAAACATCGGACAAAGAGTTTTTCTTAAATTTTGCATCGCCAATGAAATTTCGTGTTCGGAGTCACTGAAAATGTTACAGAAGGCCTACGGGGAATCGACTTTATCAAAAACACGTGCTTATGAGTGGTACAAAGCGTTCAAAAGCGGTCGAGATGTGATGGAAGATTTGCCTCGCTTTGGTAGGCCATCAACGTCTGCAACTGAAGTTAACATCGCAAAAGTGAAGGAAATAGTGACTGAAAATGCTCATTCAAGTTTGAGAGAGATAGTCGCCGAACTTTCTGTGTCTTAAAAGTCGATCCGTACCATTTAAAATAATCACTTGGGTATGAAACATGTTGCCGCTCGGCTAGTCCCAAAAGCCCGAATTTTCTTCAAAAACACAATCGCATAAGGACATGCTAGAACGAGTCAATTCCGACCCAACATTTATGAAACGTATTGTTACTGGTGACGAGACGTGGGTTTACGAGTTTGACATGCAAACTAGTCAACAAGCTTCGGAATGGCGCCTTCCAATTGAACCGAAACCGAAAAAACCACGCCAAGGTCGATCAAAAGTCAAAGTCATGTTGACTGTTTTCTTTAACTGTCGCGGTATTGTGCACTCGGAATTCTTGCCGGAAGGTCAAACGGTAAAAAAAAAAATATTATTTGGGCCTTATGCGCTGTTTAAGAGAGCAAATTCGACGAAAAAAGCCAGATTTCTGGAAAGAAAATTCTTGGATTTTGCACCACGATAATGCGCCTTCGCACAAGACCATCATTGTGAATGAATTTTTGACCAAAAACTCAACAAATACCATCGAGCAACCACCTTATTCACCAGATATGGTTCCAGCCGACTTCTTTCTTTTTCCTAAACTCAAATTACCACTTCGTGGCACCCGTTTTCATTCGGTAGAAGACATAAAGGAGAATTCGCGGCGAGCACTGAACTCAATTCCAGAAAAAGCGTTTAAAAATGTTTTGAAGATTGGATTATTCGTTGCCGTAAGTGTATCGTTTCTGAAGCAGTATACTTTGAAGGTGATAAAATAAATTTGTATGAATAACTAGCATTTCGTGTATTATTGATCTTTTCCCGGTACTTTCTTGACAGAGTAGTATAAGAAAAAAAAAGTGTAATAAGAAACCTTTTTAGCCAGTGTTCAGAAATTTTTATTATTGTCATGTTGGAAATTGCTGGCGTGTTATTTTAATGGGTATCGAAAATAGCCGATTTACATATGTATTGGTTTTTCAAGTAATAATAAAATAAAAATATGCAAGTAGGACTTCATTGAAATTCATTGAAAAATTGTGGTATTATTCTTATAAACTTAAGTAGCGGGGAGGTCTCCAATTTAGAAATGGAAGCAGATGCTTTATAAAAATATATTGCGGTCATAGAACATTTAAAATGAACGTAGTGGACTAATTATAAATTGGTTTCAGGCCTAAATATTGTTAATCTGTAACACCTATCAATTTCATAATGGCTTATAATAAATCTTAGACTTTTTCTCCTGAAAAAAAAAGTTAACTATAAAAATAAAAAACTCTAATGCATGTTAAATGAAACGTAAAGATGTATAATAATATAATAATAAGTAAATTAATAATAGAAATAATAAATAATTAAATAAGACGCGCTTATAATCGAATATTTGAAGCTCTTATCTGTAATATATACATGTAATGAAAATATATATGTGTGTATTTATAATGATAATTATTTTTGTATTCTCAAATCACGTGAAAAATACTGAACGCATCGGTATGGCACTATAACCATTTGACGCGGAATCGTTAGTAGCTGGTTTAAGGCTATTTATTTTTTCTAATCTATTTCTTTTTTTTACTTTTAACTATTCAAACAAAAATTTACTGCTAGGTACATTTTCATTTACGGTTAGCGAAACGGGTGGGTAATTTACTATATCATATATGTTTATAACTTGGAGAGTGCATTTCTTTTCGAAATTTTTTAAAATAATTTTGATAAAATAATAAAATACAGAAGTTCTTTTTACAGTTTGCATTCATAAAAGTTCATTATTAACCTTACCTGAAATAGTGGCTAGTACATAGCTACATATACACAACCTATTGGACAGAGTGACTGTAAAACCATTAGTCCTGGATTCAAACCGCAGTGGCGCTAGACCGAAGAATCTCGATATCTAGAAAAAAGACTACATTAATATACGCGTATATATTTTTGGGTCATGAATGACTGACAAACACGTTTTGTTACATATAGTGTTGATTCAGGTCTTACTTTGCGGAAATACATCTCAAGTAGTGATAAAATTTGTAATATGTTTTATAACTACCTTCCGCTCATAGTTACAAACATGCTGATGGACGCTTGGAACTTTGGGCGCAAGATTACTCAAAAAACGAATTCATCATATGAAGTTTTGTTATAGTTTACGAGTCTCGTTACATGCAATTTTTGTTTAAATGTGACAATAATTTTACAATTGAATTAATACTTATTGTTAGTTCCACATTAATTTTAAGCACATAAAATACCCACGTGTGATATTTTGTAACATTTTAGTAACAAGAACGAGGGTAGAATGGATTTCCTGCATGTAGTGGGGCTGCATAAAAGCCTGATTTTGGTCTTGTAAGAGTTCAGTTGTTGAGAAGCCGCCGAATAGTCAAGTACATAATAGTTGTGATGAAGAATTGATACTGTGTTCATAGTGATCAGTGTTTCTGTTACATTTCATATTTAACATATCAGAAGTATGATTTAACCATGTGCCTAATGAGCGGTTATTCTGATTATCACATTGTTTAAAGTGACAATGGTGACGAAGGTTTATCAGTGTAAGAAAAAAAAAGTGTTTTAGTTGTGACCTGGGTTTGTGCCACTGGCCATACATGAACATTACTATGTGAGTGTCGACTTCGACTCGACTCGAAGGGCATAAGATTCATAAAAAACTTATACTGGAACCAAATGGCAAACGTACGCGTCAAAAATAAACTCACAGAGGATCTACAGAAGTTGCTGGATAAAGTTCAGTCAGTGAGTGCAGCGTACAGTCTCAACATCAACCTTAAGAAAACCAAGTACATGATAGTAACAAAAACATCTACAGATACTACAGATTTACTTTGTAATGGAAATAGAATTGAGCGCGTAAATAATTAAAGTGCCGTAAAATTATAAATTTAAGTGCCGAATTGAACAAACTCGCGCTGCTTTCTTTAAAACGAAACACCTACTTTGCGACAAGAAGCTCAACATCAAAATTCATGTCCACCTCGTGTTGTGTTACATTTTCTCTATTCTCTTGTTGAAGCATTGACACTCACAGATGCTTTGTGTAAAAAAGTTGAAGTGTTTGAGATGTGGATATACGGAAGAATGTTAAGAATATCGTGGAGGGATAAAGTGCCCAACGAAATAGTGTTGGAGCGGATTGGAAGAAAGCGTGAGGTTCTTTGTGCCGTCAAAAAGAGGAAATTAGAATACCTTGGGCACATTATGAGAAATCCTAAGTACGCTGCTACAAGTAATAATACAAGGAAAGATACAAGGGAAAAGAAGTGTCGGTCGCAGAACTATATCGTGGCTTAAGAACCTGCGCCAATGGTACACCAGAAGCACAAAATCCCTGTTCAGAGCTGCCGTTTCTAAAGTCCAAATCGCCTTGATGATCGCCGATCTTCGATAGAAAACGGCATCAAAAAAGAAGGGTGTGTCCCGCAACTAAAAGGGTATGTCCCCCAAATAATGGGGTATGTCACCCAAATAAAGGGGTATGTCCCCCAAATAAAGGGGTATGTCCTGCAACGAAAATAGGTGTCTTACAGCGACAATAAAAGGGTTTGTATCACAGTTGAAATAAAAGGTGAGTTTAGCATCAACCTAAATTAATAATTGTTTGAGAGTAATACTTGTCTGGATTTCTTGTCAGTTCTTCTCAGATTAACTTTCCACAATATTGGTGAATTGACTGACGTTCAGAATATTTTGTAACTGGGTTTCTAGAAATAATTTATTTGACCATGAAAATAAAACTGTATTTCTCAAAAGAGAACTAGTGTTCCATTACTTAAATCTGAGAATATGCTGATCCATTAGAAAGCAAATTTTTGATTAGTGGTTAAAATAAAACAAAAACAAAAAAATTTTTTTTTGACCAATCTAAATTTTTAAGTCTATTTTTTTTGACATTAGTCTATTTTTTTGTGTTTAATCATTAATTGCCATCCATTGTATTACGAGGGCGTAATCAATAATCAGAAAGGCCGATGCTAAAAGGGTTAATTGTTTTAACGGGAATTTTCATAGTTTTATTTATCGTGTGCTGACATTTATTCTCAATAGTTTTCATCCTAACAGCTTCGATTGTTGCATATCCGGTATCAACGAAACAGTTTATGATAACATATTGTTACCATTATTAATTTTAATTGTTTAATATTTTGATTCGAGTCTTCTAAATCTCTCTTTGGGCATAAAAATTATAATATTGTACGAGATTGTACGCAAGAAAAACTACTACAACGACGTAATTTGTATTGTCAGGAAAGGCCGAGCGTTAGTTCCACATTGATTTTAATCACATAAAGTACCCACGTGTGACATTTGGTAACATTTTAGTAACAAAAACGAGGGTAGAATGGATTTCCTGCGTGTAGTGGGTCTGCATAAAAGCCTGATTTTGTGTGATGTGTTGTGATGAAGAGTTGACAGTGTGTTCACAGTGATCAGTGTTTCTGTTACATTTCATATTTAACATTAAATATTGCAAGACTAGCTTCGATAGTGACTTCGTCTGCGTGAATTTCGAAGAAACTATCATTACAGTTACTTAAGTCATAATGTACGAGTTTTATACTCATACATGCATACAAATACTACATACTTACATAGTCAAGTTGTCTAGAACTTTTATGTATGTGAACCGCCGAAAGCTAACATTGAACATGCGATGCTTATCTAACCTAATTTTCAAAGCGGTTTGTAAATCAACGCCAACAGTATGTCCATAAACTTTGAGCATGATTTTTTTGATAAACACTCAAAGCAGAGAAAATACTATGCATAGTCACAGTAAACGTTAGGTGCCTAAATGGATAAGGATAACGCCTAGTATTCAAGAGAAGACTCCCTTAGATTCACGCATTACCTGTTTTTGTTAAATATTTTGTATTTTTTTTTGTAATTATGTATTTCTTGAGACAGAATAAACACCGTGGACATAGTGATGCACAGAGATGTCATTTCTTCGTTACTTCCGAAAAAATCCTTTACCGAAAGATATGAAATATCTGGCCATTTTTGCGTTTGTGAGTCGATTTCTAGCCGATACATTCGTATTGTATTATCATATTGTTTAGACTTATTGCAAACCCACTTATCGACACGTGCTACGCCTCTTAACGAAGCATCCTCAGGATATTCCAGAGACCAGACTCGGTCAGCTAATTAGCACAGAATTTTGATTCGGTGAACGAGTCAGCTGCTCTACTTTTTATACCCACCTGTACCTATATAATCGTATTATGTACAAACTTATATTACCATTTCACCTTACCTATTCGACCTTTTACATATTATGTGACCTCGTTTACATAAACGAGTCAACATTTAACTTTTTCCACTAATGGCTTTGTTTACCTAACTCGGACATTAATTTACATTAACGTTTAGTTATTAAATGTTAGATCTAAACATGTTTGTAAGTATGTTTAAAAACGGGGAATGAATTGAAATTATCTGTTCATTTAACAATGCATTGTAGTTTTTACGTTTAATATTCCTAGTTTTTCCGAAATATTCAACCTAATACCTAGCCGAAACGCGACGGACGTGATGGAGAAGGTTTTTAAAAATTAAAAGTACGACTTTATTTGAAGTGATTCGATGTTAGACTAACGTTTATTTATTATAAAAATTAGTTCTGTGAATACATTTAATACTAAGAAAGACTAAGAAATGTTTATTAAACTTTCATGAGTGGCCATACAGCAGCTGCATTTATACTATGTCTATATGAACTCATAACGACCTTCATGTATGACTATCGGGTATATTGTGCTCTGATTCAATAACATGTTGAGTGAAATGGGACTGTTCAGGATGATTATTTTTAGACGCTGATATAATATAACAGAATATATGATATGATATGATATGATATGATATGATATGATATAATATAATACAAGAGGATGATTATTTTTATACGCTGATATAATATGTCTTTCGTGCCTTATTTCGATATTTCGACCCGTTTGTCCAACGTAACGCCATCACTGAATCGATTAACGATTCATTGATTTGATGCTAGTTATCTGACCGAGTCTGGTCTCTGGAATATTTTGAGGATGCTTTGTTAAGAAGCGTAACACGTGTCCGATTAGTGGATTTGAAATTTTGGTCGGAGGATAGCTAAAAACTATAAGAATTCATTATGTATTTAATGTACATTTTCATCTAAAAATAACCAATTGTTTTACCAGTTCACTAAAATTGTGACAGTACAAAATCGGCATTGCTTCATTTAGGTAAATTAGGTACAGAATCGTAATGAAAGTTTATTTCCTTCCTTCCTTGACTTACCTTTAGAATAAAGGCGTGCGCCCCTCTGACGACACCTTGTGTGACTTCGGAGGAACGATGTCTCGTCGGTGGCGAAACATCGGATTCTAGAGAAAAAGCATTCAAAGAGCATATTGGACAGGCATTGTATTAGGGTTCTGTAGCCATTACGGACAAAGTTTACATAGAATTAAATTTGAAGAATTTCAAAAGTTTAAGAACATGTATTCATACATATCATCACGATGTATCCCTAACGGGTTAATCAGAGAGGAAGGAGCGCCAAGCTTCGCGGTCTCTACATACTTTTTTAGCTTTTTCAAATCCCGTCATTCTCCTCACACATTTTCGCCTAGATATACAGGTGCTTTTGACATTTCCGTCAGCTAACACTCTGGCTATTTGATCTTTATAACTCAGTTGTGCCAGTTCTCAGTTGCTCAGTTGTGCTCTGAGACATAAAGTCGCGACCTTGTGGGCGATCTACAAATTAAATGTCGCACCAAGCGTTGAACACAACGCTTGGTGCGAAGTATATAAGGAACACCTTATATACTTCGCTTCCTCTAATCTCATTATTCTCTGCACACATTTGGGGGATGTCCCTTGTTGCGTCATAGGCCACGTTGACCTTAGTAGGCGTCCACCGCCACTCACTGACTGAGCGCCACGAATGGTCCGTAGAACCGCGACCCCGTCTTGAGGCACGTGAGAACTGTTTTGTTGTCAGTCTAGTAGGTGGTAGACTCCGCCTTTTGATGATGTTCTTCAATGACGGGGGCGGCCATGCGACTACCCATTACCGCGGCTTGTAGTTCAAGCTGCGGTATGGATGCGAGTTTCAGCGGATCTACGCGCGCGCCTTCGCCAGTTTAACCGCGTACAAGTCACATGTCCGTCGGACCACATCGCGTGCCAGTTCAGTGCAGCAGCGTAGGCCACTCTCTGGCGTCAACGAAATTGTGAAATTCTGTAGCTGCATGAAGTAGTGACTGCGTAGCTCGTGTAGCATCTTGGCACGGTGATGTAACGCAGGCGTTCGAGGTACGTTATCCAGTCCGACCATTGCGCCTACTATTGTGACCTAAGGGCGTTTATCTGTCAGTAAGTCTGTTTCAGATGTGCATCTTTGTTGATCATCTTTTCTGTCGTCACTAATAGCTTCAACGCGTTTTCGTAGTTATCAGGCATTTCGATGTCTCCTCGTTTCTATAATAACAGTGCCTGATAACGCCCATCTTTTGTCTCTTTCAAACATTCACTTACACGTAGTTACAGCGCCCGTTGCTCCAAATCGGACTGTAGTCTTTTCGGGTTCACTGTTACGGCTTCTACGGCAAAGTAGTTGCACAGCTGTTCGTCCATACTCTCTTCTATTGTGGTTAAATGACGGATGTTGTGAACTCTATGCCCCAGTAAGCGAGTGTGAGCGCCGTGCAAAATCCAGCCGAGCGGAGTGAAAGAGGCGACCGGTTAATCTCGCTGTCCTTGTCGCACCTCCGTAGCAACACGCTTCGATGTTGCAGCTGCAATCTTTGTATCAGCGATAGCTTCTATGTTTAGCTTGACTGGACCTGTAGCTCCGATCCGATCGGCTAGATCGAAGTCTATAAGTGTGACTGTGGACCTGTCGTTTAGCAGTGCGTGGGCGTCTTTTTCTCCCGCCGGTCCGGAAACACGTACGGGAACTATCTTGAGATAAGATTTTGACTTCTTAGGCGTCCACGTTTTTGCTTCACTTTTCTGTTCTTGTTGACGTACGAAGTAAAGCAGATTGTGATGAAAGTAGTCGCACCCGTCGGTTTCACATCTTCTCGGCTTGCAGCGAGGTGTCTTGTTGTGACAGCGGAGACACCGAAAAAATAGGCAATGAGTTTTCACTATGTCCCAGCGCGTTTCAGTATCAGCTTTTTTGAACTGTTCACTGACGTAACGTGGCCTGTCTGAACATATAGTGCACGTAAGTTGGCTTCTGTTAGTAAAGGCGAAAATTTTCTGCATCGCCGCTGTGGTGCCACTGGCGCGTGTTCTAGTCCGACTACTTCTGGCTGCTCGTCCGGACAGCCGAGTTCGGCTTTTTAGTCGAAGCGTGCCAACTTGAATAAATCAGCTTCCTCTCTCGGCTGGGTGGTGGAGAACTGGAACTATTGTCGTTGTAGAGTCGACGTGAGCTTCTCCGTTGTGAGCTTCGTTATTTCAGAGTTGTATAAGTAGTGAACTCTGTCGAGAGCTTGCAATGTAGCGACACTGTTAGAGACCGGGTTTGCAAATATGCGGATGTCTTTTGGCATGTCTGTAAGGCGTGGGTGCGCGCAGACGTTTAAGTTCGGCAAGAGTAATGGAGTCTGCTTTGCCGAAGTGCGATTCTAACTGCTTCGCTCTTGATGATTCCCTCTCAAAGTAGCATCATACAGAAGGCCGGCTTACAAATTATTTACTTACCATTAACTATTTTCTATTTGCTATTTACTATTTAGGAAATAGAAGACAATAATCTTTAATATAAAAGGAAACTATAAACAGAATAAAAACAACAACTTAACACATAAAACTACAAACAAAACTGTAAATTAAACAGTAAACTATAACTGTAAACTACACACATCAAAAGTGTCTAGGGATCAAGTACCTTTTAGAGTATCACCGCAATTGAGGATTATTATTTTAACTTTTTTGGATCGTTATTGATTCTTTTTAGTGATTTTCACTATTTTAATAAAGAATTTTTTTTAGATTCTGATTAAAAATAGAAAATCAACTGTCAATCAGGATTCCTATAAAAGTGTGTATAGCGTGTATGAAATCGTAGGGCCCGTTTACAACAGGCTCGCGAACACAGAAATTGGGAGCAAGAAGACTGGCGTTGTTTGCTTTTCTGATGAATCTCGTTTCGGTATGAGGTCGGATACAAGACTTACTCGAGTTTGGAGGATCTCTAGACTTCAAGAATGTTTGAAATTTTGTCAAGAAGTTCATTCGTATAGAAGGAGAACAATAATGGTTTGGGTCGGTATTTGGATCGGTGGAAGAACCTAATATCATTTGGATAGGGGCAACTTCTATGCTCAGATTTATGCGGAGAGGATTGTTTCAGAGTGATCATCCGATCATCCGGTATATAGACTAGATTATAGACTTAGGTGATTTGCGTAGCCTATTGGATGATTCGTTTTGACTAATGCACGAGAAAATGCACGTCCACACACGGCTAGAGTCGTAACACGCAATCTTGCCGATGCTCGCATCAGCGTTCTGCCGTGGCCTGCTCAATCGTCAGACCTCAACCCAATTGAGCACGCATGGGATATGATCCAAAAAAGACCTCTGCCGAGTATGGATGCCGTGCATACCCCACATCAACTTTTTGACTTGTTAGAAAGAACGTGGGCAGCCATTCCTCAAAGCGATTTTGATGAACTGATTCTAAGCAAGCCAAGTCGCTGTGATTGAGTGATTCGTGTCAATGGTGAAAACACAGATTATTAATTTTTCTATCTTTACAATAAAAATTTTAAAAATTTTGATTGTGCATTAACTTAAGTTAATTTCCCACAATTTGCAAAAATTTAAATTTTTCTTAATTTCTACAAAATATAGGGATAAGTTTTTAACTGAAACATAGGAATTAAAGTAAGAAGCCAGCCAGAAGACTAGGTTTGATAAATATTAATTCGAAAATTTTTATAGTTAAAAATGTACTCGATCCCTAGACTCTTTAGATTTGTGTATATACAGTTGTGCCGAGCGTCCGGAACAGTATGAAAGTGCTCTTAACATTTCCGTCGGCTAGCACTTTGGCTATTTGGTCTTTATAAGTCAGACTTGGTCTTCCTTGTCTTCTTTTACCACTCGCTTTCGCTCTGTAGATTTTCTTCGTCAGTCTTTCATCACTCATTCTTTCTATGTGCTCGAACGTTTTACAACAAATCTAAATCTATATTATATGTATATAAAGGAATGCAGATTTCCTTAAATGAGTTATTTGATATAGCTATGTAAATTACATCAGATTCTCACTTTACATTCTATTAAAATCTCCTTTTTTGTTCAACAGATTTCATTTTGGTATAATGTATATATAGGTGTATAATGACGGTAAAGTGAGCAAGTACAATCATTTTGTCTGCGGAATCTTAAAAATGAGCACAAAATATATTCATGTATACTTGATAACAAAATTTGAAATTAGATTTCTCGAAAACTATCCCATGTGTAAATTTATAGTGCATACGTATACCACCCAATAGGATGGGATGAATCTGGCCGACCGCGAGAACTTGGGCTTAAATGATATAGTAGTCCGATGGCAAAGGCAATGAAATATTCGTACGAATGCGTTGTCAGTAGAAGATCCAATAATGAGCTTGTATGGTCTTCAATAATTGATATTCTTATTAGCGAATGAACCATACGCCAAAACAAATTCATGAGCAGATCTCCCCGCGCAGTCAGTGGACCGGGAACTGATTGAACGACCATTCAACGTGGCGGGCATCGAAGTCTTCAAATATCACTAACTTCGCGGAAAGATAAATACCTAATACTCAACTACCTAGTGAGTCGTTTTTAGCGAGTGTTCAAAGAGTAGAGCTGTGTTCGAATCACCGCTGTGAGATTTGTAAAAGCACGCGTAGATTCGGATGTAACCGCCATGATCCAAGCTCGCCCACAAAATTGACAGGTCCCTATTTTCTAGGCAATATGTATGTATTTGCGTTCTCGTTCTGCTATTTTATCGATCTCTATGTATCCACCTAATTAAAGTTACATATATCTTTATTGCTTAGAAATAGCGGGAAAAAACTGGAATATTTATGCATATTATACATATAAAAATAAAACGTTACCAATTAATTCCCTGATGAAGAAATGCGTCCCGCTGTTGTTTGTTTTCATTGTTTGTCTGAAATTAAACATTTTGTATTTAATTTTTTAGTAATCTGAATTAAATTTGGAGAAATAATTTCGGTTAAGAATAATTTATTAAAAACAACCTAGCAATGTAGTTATCAATAGATTGTTTCAAATCAATGAATATAGACGAAACAAAAAAGTACGTTAAGGTGAACTTTGTAATTAAAGTGATTTTTAATTCTCGACAAATAATATTGTCAATGAATTTAAAAAACAATTTATAGTATCTATTGGAATAACAGTATCGATAAATTATAGAATTCGATGTAAGTATACCAAATATTTCAGAAAAATTAATTTACTATTCACTATTACTTTCATCGTCACACACTATACAATATAGTCACATTAAACAATATTTATTATAATATTTATAATGTAGTCTATATATTCGAGACCATCATCAACATGACATATTCAACATGAACATCAAACATTACCTTGTAAAAGAGAGATCTCTGCGTTATCACTTCACGTTCACACTGATGCACATGTCAGTACAAGAAACAGGAATAATCCTCACTCGGCCATTACGGAAATAAACGCATAAAGTAACACCTGTCACTTTATACTTTGTTTTTTTGTATTCGAACCATAGTCGTATTGGTTCGAATACACAAGCAAAGTTATTAATTATTCATCAACTCTTCCTTTCTCATCAATCATTTTCTGTTCTAACACAAGTAAATCAACACGAATCCAGTTTGTAGTATTAAAATATGAAAATTCTTTTCATAATATATTGTATTTTTTCTGTACTAATCAAAACTTTTCTTGAAAAAAAGAACACTATATAATTAAATTTCACAGTTACTGAAGTCGGAACCAAGCTTACTGGACGGTATACGACTGTTGCGATGGTATACCGGAAGTATTCCACTTAGACTTAGCTTGCAGTTCCACTAAATACTCACTCCTAAATCGCTTCCAAAAAGATTGAACTAAAGAGTCCATTAGAGAGAATCTTGTTAAAAGATTTGGTCGCTCCTTACTGAGATCAGCGGCAGGTAAGAAACCAAGAGGTGCGGACGAAAGAAAGTGTGCGGGTGTGAGAGCGGTGGGTTCCGAAGGGTCAGAACTTAACATATATAATGGGCGAGAATTAAGAACTGCTTCAATCTGATTCAAAACTGTAAGCAGTTCCTCATAGGTAAGAATTTGCTTCCCTATGACGCGAAACAAATGATTTTTAACAGATTTTATATTTGATTCCCAAATGCCTCCGAAATGAGGAGCATTTGGAGGGTTAAGTTTCCATACAATGCGGTTATTAGCGAGTTCGTTAGCAAAAGTTTTATAATAATCATCTGATTTCAAGAAAACATGCAGTTCGTTTAAATAAGAACGAGATGCTATAAAATTTGTACCGTTGTCGCTGTAAATAAATTGACAAGGGCCTCTGCGCGACAAGAATCTCTTGAAAGCATCCAAAAATGAAGCAGAAGTCAAATTAGAGGCTAATTCGAGGTGAACTCCTTTAGTCACCAGACAAATAAATAAACATATGTAAGCTTTCTGAGTATGAACACCGCGCCTATGAGATAAAGTTATATGCAGCGGTCCTGCATAGTCAATTCCCGTATGTGTAAAAGGTTTACATTGTTCCAAACGACAAGCGGGCAAAGCGGACATAATAGGGAATGTAGGTTTAGGATTCAATCTAAAGCACATATTACATTTATGAATTCGAAAACGAACAATATTGCGTGCCGAAAGAATCCAATAACGTTGTCTTAATATAGACAGCAATAATTGCGGACCGGCATGGAAATTTTTAAAATGATAATGATCAATTAAGAGCTCAATAATATGACCACCTTTTGGTAGCAATAAGGGATGTTTTTGTTGTGTAGGTAACGATGAATTTTGTAAACGACCACCAACGAAAGGTAGACCGTCTGACAAAAATGGTGATAATTTTCTTAATGTAGACGAACAACGATTGCCCTTTTGTATATTTTTGATGTCATTAGAGAAAGAAGTCTGCTGTACAACCTGAACAACGGTGGTTTCAGCGGTATATAAATCTGAGGCAGTTATAACCTGGCCACGTGGTAATTTTTTGATAAATCACAAAATATAAACAACGATCTTAAGAAGCTTGGTCCATGAAGAACATCGCAAACTCAAGGTCACTAATGGGTGATCAGGATCAGGTTGAACACACACAGTATGAGAAACTGTTTTCTCCTCAGGCAAAGATGTTCCATTATGCGATACTTTGCGAATAGGCCATTCATGGTACGGTAAAACTGTCCATGGAGGTCCTTGAAACCAAATCTTATGCGTAATTAATTTGGAGGGTAATAGTCCTCGCGAAATACAGTCCGCAGGATTTTGAGATCCAGGGATGTGATAAAAATTATCTGTGGATAAAAGAGATTGACACCGAGATATTCTATTTGCTACAAAAGTATTGAACCTGTGCGGTGAAATTATACAGATAACCTCCTACAGATAACTTCTCTTTTATTATCGACATAGAAAATCGCCTTTGTACAAAAAGAAATATTTTAAGCACAATAGCACGTCAATATGACATTTTAGATTTTATTGCACCGGTAATTTTATACGCTAAATTAATTCTACAAAGGCTTTTTATTTTAAAATTAGATTGGGTCGAAGAGCCGCCATCCGATATTATGCATGTGTGGAAGATTTACATCAATGAATTACATATTCTAAAGGAACTACGCATTTCCCGCCATTTAGGTGTATTAAAACATCTAAGTTTATCTATAAAAGCGTTTCTAATGAGCTTTGTTGTTCAACAGTACAACATAATGAAGTGATATGGTCATTATTAATATTTTTAATACGAGCGTTACCTATAATCAAATAGCCGAAAATTGTTTCGAATCCTGTGGGAGTTCCCGGAGGTCCGGTGATACGTCGTGATAGTAAAATATCGGAATAAAGTGGTGCGCCGATAAGAATGTCTATCTCTCCCGGAGTGCAGAAGTCGTCATCAGCGAGAGGTATATTTTATAAATACGAGAACACAGATCTTTCCACTTGTATCGTTGGTAACTTACTTGTAATGCGGTCTATAACAAAAGAATCGAGCGAGATTGAAATATTGTCATCAAAACGTGAAAACAACTCTAGTGTAGTTGCACCCTTAATAATGTTAGAAGATGAGCCTATTCCTCTAACGACCGAATTTGACAACTTTTTAATATTTAAATTTAATTTATTGCAACAAGAAGTTGTAATGAAGTTATTTTGTGAACCCGAGTCTATTAGAGCGCGTAGAACAAAACGTGATTGACCACAAAATGCGATGACTTGTACCGTACCCAATAAACATGTATAATCCTGCGAAATATGAGTTTGTAAATTACATAAAGATATGTTTTGTCGAGTATTATTCGAATCGTTCATAACATTCACGGCCTGCGGTGAGTTAGCCACCTGTTGGGAGGACGTGGTATGGGGGGATGTTGCGCTCCGCCATGCACTGTCATTGTGATGCGACGCTGCGCCTGCGACTGTTCGCGGAGTATGCGTCGTAGTTGTCATTTCTTTACGACAAAGCAATGAATGATGCTTATAATTACAATAACGACACCAATTAACAGATTTACAAGTCGCGTTTGTGTGAGATAGGCTTAAACAATTAGTACAACCATCTTTCTTTTTTATACAATTAAATTTCTCATGTATATTAAGTTATGAAATGATTTACATTTATACAAGTTAAAATGACCGTTCTGTTTACAAAGCCGACAAGAAGTATTTGTTGTGAGCGAAGCGGATACTAAAGTATGAGTATATTTATTAGAATTAAGTTTATTATCGTAGTTTTTAGGAACAACATGCGTCGACGTGCGTTCTAATATTTTTGATTGTTCACGTAAAAAATCAATCAAATTATTATAACTCGGTATAGACTTAGTTCGATTAAAATTTTCAAAATTATGCCCAGTTTCCCTATCGATCTTTTTTAATGCGACGTAAAACATAATAAAATCACACAATTAACCGTTTTACGATACTCTAGTGGCACTGTAGCTACATGTCCATTTATACCAAAAAAAACAAGCGACTATTTGCTTCAAAGTGCTTTTTGAACGAATGACTTTTGTTGAGTTCGGCTCATCTTGGAACACTCAAACCGTTGATTATTGTTTAGTTTCATCACCTGTGTAGATATTATAGACAGCTTTTGACGCACCCTGATTGTACTTTTGTAACATTTTTTCACACCAATCGACACGAGCCCGTTTTTGGTCAATTCTCAAATTGTGTGGAATCCAACGCGAACAAATTTTTTTTACAGCGAACTGTTCGTGTAATATTTTATATATACTCGTCATACTTATGCCCAGAGACGCCTCTATCTCGCGATAAGTAACATGACGATCTTGCATTATTAGTTCCCGCACAGCTTCAATATTTTTAGGTACAACAACCGATTTAGGGGGACCTTCTTTAACTTCGTCCGTGAGCACAAGATTAAACGCACTAAACCAGTGATACACAGTAGTTTTCGATGATGCTTCGTCCCCAAAAGTCGAAGTGAATTGATCGATGCACTGTTTTTGAGTTAACCCTCGCCGAAAATCGTAATAAATCGTAGCACGAAAATTTTCACGACTTAAATCCATGGTGATAAAGACTCGCAATTTTCAAAATGGCGCCACAAAAGATAAACAAATGACAGCTACATGAAACAAATTGTATTCTTCAGCCAAAGAGTTCCACTTTCAAATGTTATATTTACTTTTTTAATATTGTTCTGTAACTGGCCAGTTCCGGATACATAAATAGCAGTCCTCGTATCTAGGGCAGGTCTGCAATTAACTTCATTATAATTCTGGAGCGCAACGATGTACAAGAGAATCGTCAATATAAATAAAGATTATAACCAGGTCTCGTTATCTAGTGTATCTTCGAAGTCCAAGCTCCAATATCGGTGAAATTTAAACGGGACCACCTCTGAAATATTACCTACCAAACGAAATAAGAATTTTCGAAATCGGTTCATAAATGATGGAGTTATGAGGTAATAAACATACAAAAAAAACACAGACGTATTGAGAACCTCCTCCTTTTTTTGAAGTCGGTTAAAAAATAAATCTGCATTAAAAGAGGTAATTCACGACTTACAAACAACCTTTGAAGTAAAAACATAGTTACATAATAACTTTGTTGAAATGCAGATAGAAAAGTGTGACAAATACATTTTTGTTCATCAATCCAAATGCATCGGACACATGTTTAGCAGGTTTAATATGAGTAATACCAATTCCAACAGTATACTAGCTGATTCACACACAAAATTAGACAAGAGCAACGATCTTCTGGATAAGAACATTCCTTACCGAGAGGCGGTAGGATCGTTAATGCATATGACCACAGTAAGTCGACCAGACATCATGCTCGCAGTGGTAATTAGATTTCTTAATTATGACGAATCGCATTGGAATGCTGTTAAAAGATTCTGAAATATTTAATAAAGGAAACTAAAATGAATTATGGCCTATGTTGTCAACCTAAAACTGAGCCTGCTGAAATCATCTGCTAAAATCATTGCTGATTACGCCAATGATCTTGACACATGGCGTTCTGTCACTGGTTATGTTTTCATCAAAAACGGAGCAGCAGTAATATGGTGCAGTCAGCACCAACAAATAGTAGCTCTTTCGACTACTGAGACAGAAACTATGGCTGCATGTGCTGCCACCAAAGAGGCTATGTGGGGTCAGGCAATTGTTAAAGGATTGGAATGAATTTAAACGAAAATCAGTATGTCTTAATCTAAATTAATTTTTCGATTGTCTAAACAATCAAAGTGCAATAAGTGTAATCAAAAATGTTACCTTTCATAAACGTTGCAAACACATTAACACGAATATCACTTTGTGAAAAAAAATATTACCATGAAATTATTGATTTAAATTACGTACATTCAGTCAAGAAAGTATCGGGAATGGATGATTTGTTTCAATTCAATTCAATTTTTTGTTTTTTTTTGTTGTTGTTAGATTGGCTGTTTCCATTTTGGCGCGGAGTTTGAGTTGCATCTGTTATTTAGATTAAGTACAGTAGTTTTTAGTTATATCATTCTAGTATATATTGCGAATTTCATAATGGACAAAACATCGAACAAAGAGTTTGTCTTAAATTTTGCATCGCCAATGGAATTTCGCGTTCGGAGTCACTGAGAATGTTACAGAAGGCCTACGGTGAATCGACTTTATCAAAAACACGTGCTTATGAGTGGTACAAAGCGTTCAAAAGCGGTCGAGATGTGATGGAAGATTTGCCTCGCTCTGGTAGGCCATCAACGTGTGCAACTGAAGTTAACATCGCAAAAGTGAAGGAAATAGTGACTGAAAATGCTCATTCAATTTTGAGAGAGATAGCCGTCGAGCTTTCTGTGTCTCACGAGTCGATCCGTACCATTTTAAATAATCACATGGGTATGAAACATGTTGCCGCTCGGCTAGTCCCAAAAGACCTGAATTTTCTTCAAAAACACAATCGCATAAGAGTCGCTGAGGACATGCTAGAACGAGTCAATTCCGACCCAATATTTGAATCCCACTTCTGATTTTAGGAAACCAGAAGTGATTTAATTTAAAAAAAAACATTCATTAAATAATTTTATTACTAATTACACAACTACAAAAATCAAAGTAACTTTTAAATAGGAAACAATTCTTTTTATGATCTTAAAACTAATTTACAGCGATCGAGTGGCAAATGTTCAAAAATCTAAATGGACAGAGTTTCCCCTAACAGAAGTGTAATGATCCGCAACCGCACGAAAAAAAGCGCTCCAGTGCTGTGCATTAATTTTTATGTAACCGCAGTTACCCCCACTATGCGTCATCCCTTCTTCGTCAGACTTGCAGTTTCTTCCCAACAATATTATAAAGCTCATTGCGATACATGTATTTATTTGTTACTATATTCGCTAACTTATTAGTATGGTTTTTTTGGAAGTGCTTTTTTTGCAACCTTCGAGGCAGTTCAAATACTAATTTAGGAAGTTTTAAACTCTTTAAATGTTTCCTGTTATCTTTGAAGACGTTACATTCTCAGACTAGCGTAAAATTTTAGCTTCAGTAATTTTGGTACTGACGGCGAGTGGGGCAATGGTACGGTCAACCTCGAATACTTCATTTCACCCCATTTCCATTTTTTGCCCCACATCAATTTTCCCAGACGTACATGTTATCTTGAAAAATAAGGAGACTAATCAAAGTGTCTATCATTTAGTTGTGTTTATGTATTAACAAAAACAACTTGTAGTCTATGGCGAATCGGCCATGTTGTTATAACTATGAGTAGCTGTGACGCTCTATGTTAGCAGGAATACTGTTGTTTGTAGCGCATTATGTGCATTGTGATTTTATGATTATAACCAAAATAAATAAACGCAGTTAAAATAGTTAATATTGTTTTGATTATCAAACAAGTTGTTAATTTCATGTTACTTTAAGATAACATCAAGTTACTTTCTGTTATTAGAGATAGCAATGTAAGGAGCAATATAAACCTTTCTTAGAAATAGGAACGTGTTTCGGAACAAATAAATCACTACATACATACCTCCATTAAATTGACATTGACTTATTACTCCTAAAGATTTATGTTGTCCAGGTATTTAATGATAAAATTACATTCATTAGATTGCCTTCATAATGTTGTTTAGGTAGAAGATTCGAAGGTTAATTTAATGCGGCATTTTTCTACATCATTACGAAATTATATGAATTAACTTTGCTTATTTATTGCTCACTCGTTTACATCGTTTTTCATATTTCCGTTAATTTTGAAATTGCCATATTACAGCAACAGCCGAACACTAACGACATAGTATCATTCGAAATAGAGGACTCTATTTGACAAAGGATATGAATGCAACTTGATTAGTCGTTAATAGGTGATCGCTGATGATACCCAATATTGTTGTAAAACCTTTAAAGATTAGAAGCAGAGGTGATACATATTTCAATGAATAGTATTTTATACATGTACGCATACACAGTACATTCACGCCATTTTTCAAGATTTCAAGATGGACAGAGCACCATAGCGCAATAAAATTAAATAATGATAATCTGCTAAAATTTTGGAACTGGGTACATACGGAATGTACAGAAAATATGAAAGACTGAGTGGGCATAACGCGAGGTAAATACATCAGCTGCGTTTCGATATGCATATGATATAGCATCAACAATCCCATTTTGGCTCTATATTATATTTACTTTGAAAAATTCAGCTTTTCATCAAGAATAACTGTCGAGTTATTTAACAGAATCAAAGAGAGTCAGTTTTGAGTATGTCCTTACAAGCTGTAAAACAATGTTATTCCTCCGACTGGCAAAAAATAATGTGAACTACATGCATATTTATATTTATATTGATATGAATATAAGTTTAATCATTTTTATTATCAGTAGTCTAAACAGACTTCAATAGAATATTTAGGACTGTTCTAAATACTGTTTTAATTCTGTCTTACCGTTTTTCTCTCTGTTTACTGTTTTGATTCAACGTCAGAAAATTATGAATAATGGGGAAATAATGGAGACGTTTTGTTGTTTTTTATCAATCCTAATGGAATCATAAATCAAATATTTTTTTTATATTAAATAAAAACATTCGTGACATACAGTTCATTAAAATGATAATTCAACAAGTTATTATAATTTCGAGTTCATGTTATATCGCTCTGCAGTCGAAATAAGGAACGATAATTGGACGCGATAAATTAAAAGAAATATTTCAAAACGAACGTTTATTTAAATTATAATTCTATTATTTTCAGGAAATGCAAAGCGTTGATTTTCAATTAACCAAATCTGTGATTTGCAGAAAATAATGGAAGGAAGGTTTAGGAGTAGTTGAGCGAGACAGTTGAAGGCGCATTGCATTACGTTCAAATATACACGATGCGTTTTTTAACTGTTTTTATTCTGCACTTTTTGATTTTGTTTCTCTTAGAAGCATTTTTGTCGTTATATTTAAATAAACGTTTTTGTATTAAATCTGTTTTGGAATTGTAAAAGTTATTCTTTTGTTTTTGATTACTTACTTACTGTGCAGTTATTGATATTGGAATAGTCTTAGATATTAGTGAGATTGAAGAAACCACATTTTACTGTTATTGTCATGAGCATATAGTAGTAGCTGGGCATGGGTTTATCCCAAAACACACCCCAATTCCGAGTCCAATCTTCGGTTTTTCTCATTTTCAAGGAACAGTTATAATTGACTACCCTGTTGAGGATATAGTGTGAGGATTCGCAACATTTCAAATCTGTAATCGATAATTCTGTCTGTGAAAATAAACAATAACCAACTACCCCATCGGAGACATGGCGTGAAGTTATGTAACTTTTCAAATTTGTAATTGTTTCCTTCTTTTTTGAAAATAAATATTTACTGACCACCCCGTCGTGAAGATATGTAATACTTTATTTTTTGATTTACAGTATCTTTTTGGGAAAATATATAATAAATGCGTGTTTTCATGAAAAATGGTTATATTTACGATAATAAATTAAATAACACTAAATTACAAATTAGTACATATATATTACTCTCGTACAAGTCAAAAAACGGTTGCGCAAACTGGATCTTATTTCGTCTTTATAAGTTTGTAAGTACGTGCGAGGCGCACGTACTTACAAACTTATAAAGCTCGAAATTTGTCGCTGATGTGCAATGTTAGTACCAATAGAAAGGTAAGAGAGTCTATTTTACGCAAAAAGGCCAAATTTTATTTGTAAAAAACCCAGTGTAAATATAAAAATTTCTTGGAAAAATTATTCGTGTTTTAGTTCAACCTGCTTGTTATAATTTGTTTCTCAGTTTGTAATGTTCATATTTATTTTAATGCACGCCTTTACATCAGTACTTTTCTTTTTGTGATAAGTGTAGTAGTTATAGAAATATAAGCGTTTATTTGACGCGGGAGCGAGCGTCTGGAAATATGCGTACGTCACGGCGCTGCAGCTTTGCACCCTGGGGTGCAACGCGTTTTAAATTCATTTCTGTGATCCAATGGCGCCCTATGAAAATCTTTAAGAGAAAATACTTTTTTTGGTCCAATCATTGTTTTTTGAATATATTATGAAATAAAAATTCTTGCTTTTTCTAATTCGTTGACCGTATGTATCATGTGTCGAAAACAAATCGTTTTCGAAGTAAATTTTAGAGCTCTTTTTCTGTTTCGTCAATATGCATTCAATTGAAACAGTCTCTTCATAGCAATATGACGAGTGTTGTCAATAAATCATTCTTTTCCGAAATTATTTCTAACTAAATTTTAGTTTAGATTTTCAAAAGAAAAACTATTAGGTATAAAATTACACACATACAATGAAAACGAATCTCAGCTGGACGCATCACTACAATAGGAAATTAATTGGTAATGTTTTTTATTTATAAGTATATTCCAAAATTTAAATTTCATAAGTCAAATATTTCATTTTTGGGTAACTGCATTCGTTTTTATAATAAAGTTCCTCAAGAAGTCACTCAATTAACAGAAAATAGATTTAGATTGGTTATAAAACGTACATTGATTAGCAATCATATTATAAAATAAACGATTTCGTTGAAGATAAAACAATAGTTTGGAAATTATCTTTTGTGCACATGCATTTACTGGCTCTCTGAATATTGTATTTTAACAAACCTTTTGTAAAATGATGTTGAAAAATTATACTCGTTCATAAATATGTATAGTTTATAAAGGTACGATAGGAAGGAACAGAATAATTCAGATATTGTATAGACTCAGGTATTACTTTGCAGAAATCCATTTCATGTAATAAATTCCCAAAATCTTTAGCTATTTTCCGTTCAAACTCCAAAAACCACCAATTGACATGTGTTTCGCCTCTCAACGAAGCATCCTCAGTATATACCAGAGATATGGCTCGTACAGCTAACCAGCACCGAATCATTTGGATTCGGTGCTGGTTAGCTGACCGAATCCTATCTCTGGTATATCCTGAGGATGCTTCGTTAAGAGGCGAAACACATGTCGATTGGTGGTTTTTGGAGTTTGAGCAGAAAATAGCTAAAGATTTTGGGAATTTATCACAGAATAATTCATTTCAGTCTTTTTTGTTACATGCGATATTGACACTCAATGTCGAAGAGTGTGACTATAAATTTCTTAATTTGAAATTTTGACTTGAAATCGAATTTAAAGAATTCATACTGAAGCTAAAGTTTTACTAAGTAAAACTACAATTAATTATATTTGTGGTAGAACCATGCTGCATTGCAGCACGATTTGGACCTCTTCTCACAGAATATCGGCGTGAAATGACAGCATCTATTGCTATTGTGTTCCTTTCGGTGAGTGAGAGTGCCGGTGGTCCATCTGCCCCCTGCCCACCCCTCCGTAAAAAGCCGGCAGCGCACCTTTGGTTCCTAGGACTAATTTCTAGGCTAATGACGCTCTGTGTAGTGCCAAGAGCGATAGCCACAGTACGTTTCCTGGAACCAGCTTGCAACATTCCGACGGCTCTCATGATCTCTTCTCATGTCAAATGATGTCGTCGCTCAATATCGAAGCAATTCATTTCAGTTACAATGCAGAAATTGTAATAGTTTTGTAAAAACGCTATTACACTATTTTATAGGAATCCTGATTGACAGTTTATTTTCTATTTTTAATCAAAATTTAAAGAAAATTCTTTATTCAAATAGTGAAAATCACTAAAAAGAAGCACAAACGATCCAAAAAAGTTAGGATAATAATCCTCAATTGCGGCGATACTCTAAAACGTACTTGATCCCTAGACACTTTTGACTTGTTGTTTGATGTGTTGATATTTGATTTCGCTTTCTCGAAAACGGTTTGAGCGACACTTAACTCTATTTAATCTTTAAATTTCAAATGTTTAAATTGTTTAATCTTGAGCAATTTTAAGTAAGAAACTAACATAATGTCTAAAATCTAAAAAATTAGCAAGCTACGAACTACGCTACGAACTACGCTACGAACTCATCTACGCACATGCTACGAAACTCGCTCTGTAGCTGGTCCGTAGCTTAAAATAACGACGTATGTATATAACACATAGGTAGAAAGCTAATGGATATATATAATGTAGCTATAGAATTAGTAATTTTATCTACAAATCTCAATATTTAAAATTGACGATTTTGTCTATAAAGTTTATACTTTTGATATAAATCACATCTTTAAAATTAATGGCTAATTAATACCTTCAAAATTAACAGTTTTACAATAAAATTTTAGATACAGCTTCAATTATAAAACTTTGATATGGTGTAATGGTGATAATAAATGCTTGGGAGGAAATCATGAGGACAAATGCAGGCTAAGGTTTAAACTATTTCACATTGTGTAAAATTTTGCAAATTTGCTTGTAACTTTATTGAAACGCGACGATATATTTATAACACTTTTTTTGTTCAGGTCATGGTTGGATATCGTACTACTATAGTAATATTTATACTACAATTCCATCTTTTGTACTACATACCTACTACCCAGTTCTTTAGATAGTACGTTTAAATATTTTCTTTTACTACCACCCCAATTTCTCACACAATTTGAAAGCAATCATGTCAGCACGGGTATAGCACACTTTACTGAACTTTACTTTATGGAAAGATGCACAGATTATTCCAATTCCTAAAAAACCTAACCCTACATCTTTTACTGAATATCGTCCTATGTCAATATTACCTTTCCTATCTAAAGTTCTGAAACGCCTAGTCTATAATCAATTAAATAATTTCCTTACCGTAAATAATTTGCTAAATCCGTATCAATCTGTTTTTCGTTTTGGACACAGCACGACTAGAGCATTAGTGAATATTGCAGACGATATTCGATCGGGAATGGAGAGTCGCAATCTCACTGTAGTCTCGCTCCTTGATTTCAGTAATGCATTTAATACAGTGGATTTTGATGTCCTCCTCAGTATATTACGTTCTATTAACATATCCCCTGACGCGATTGAATGGTTTCTTAGTTACCTGATTGGACGCCGGCAGCGGGTCCACATTGGAGATTCCCTCTCTTCCTGGAACGGTACTACTGCTGGTGTTCCGCAAGGAGGCGTTTTATCTCCGTTAGTCTTTGCTATATTTATTAACTCTATCTCAGACTGTTTACTCTCACCTTACCACCTTTATGCAGATGATTTATAAATCTACTCCCAGGCTTCTATTAATGATTTGTCGCTAGCAATAAATAAAATAAATTTAGACCTTACGCATATTGGTAATTTGAGCAAATCTTTTGGATTGAGGGTAAATCCGGCTAAAACTCAAATCATAGTCATTGGTAGTCCCAGATTAACCTCCAAATCAACTGGTCACAACTTCCATCTGTTGTTTTTGACAACATAAATCTACCCTACAGTGACTGTGTAAAAAATTTAGGGATACACATGGACGCAAGTTTTACCTGGAGCGCCCAGTTGAATGAGGTTAGTCGCCGAATGTTTGCTTCTGTTGGGTCGTTAAGAAGACTGCGTAATTTTCCTCCAATTGCTACCAAAATTGCGCTTGCTCAGTCTCTTCTTCTGCCTATACTGGATTATGCTGACGTATGTTATCTTGACCTTTCTGAAGAGCAACTTAACAGACTTGAACGGATTCAAAATTTTGCCATACGTTTCATATTTGGATTGCGCAAATATGATCACATATCCGCTTTTCGCACTAACTCAAGTGGTTGCCGATTCGTCTTCGCCGGAATGCCCATATTCTTTTCTTACTTTATAACATCCTGTTTAATCCTACTGCCCCTCTGTACCTTAAAAAGCGTTTCAAGTTTCTTTCTGAAACTAATACTAGATTCTTGCGATCATCGGAAAATTTGGAATTGGAAATTTCTAAACATAGTACTAAATTTTTGGCTAAATCTTTTACTGTGGAGGGTGCGTGTTTGTGGAATTCATTGCCAGTAACTATAAGACGTGCACAACATTTGGACTCCTTTAAACGACTGGTGAAAGAACATTACTTGTCAATGTGATTTTTTTTGCTATATGTATATTCATGTGCTGCATGTCAAATGCTGTCAAACTGTCTATACAAATATACTGTCAAAGTGACTATAATAATTATTTATTTTACAAAAAGAAGTATTGTCATTATAAGTTGTAGTATTTATTGTGTTGTGTGTGTATTTATGTATGTAGTGAATGTCTATTTATTTGTGTATATGTGAATATGTTATATATATGTATAAGTGTGTCGTATATGTTTGCAGCAAAACCCACCTTTTCAGTTATTTCCGACTAATCTTTCCATCCCTAGGTTGTCTGGAAGAGATCGCTGTTGGCGATAGGACCGCCTGTTGTATTTTACTTTGTACATATTGTATTAACTTTTATGTCTTTTGTTTTGTGTGCAATAAAGTATATTATTATTATTATTACTCATTTGAAAATGGGTGCGTTTTACCACCGACACAAATAAAAGTTGGTATTATATGGTATTTTAGAGTAGGTATATGTGAATGAGAGAGGGATGAATGTCGTAATCTCAACGTAAGTAATTCCCCTGTTTACTTTTTGTGAAGGCATCTTAGGTATGAGTAAGAGACAAACACATGCTCGCAATAAACAGTAACCCATTGAGGATTTCGACCATAGAGTAAGATTTTACATTTCGAATAAAACATTTTTGCGTTCATAATTCTATTCCTTTTGCCATTTATATGGAAAAAAACCTCAATATTAAAGTAATAAACAACCAGTACTTATGTTTTCATGATGTACTACCTTTTTAAATTCCAAATATTACTCTTTTCTGACTGTCAAATTCCAACCCTGGATTAGATTAGGTTAGGTCTTTTTACCACAACGAGCTAGCCGAGCGAGTGAAGTGACCGTGATGCGATAGCGGCCGGCGAAGCGATATATCGGAATCCGCTTTATACATAGACCAGTAATGAAACAGAAGCCGCACTCTTAAGAGGTAGTTGTTGAAGTCGAGAAATTTAATCTCGAAACAACTCTATAATCCTCTATTTCTTTCGTCTTTTGCTGTTAGTATATCTATATATACCAATGATAACATAATATATAATAGCACTCTAAAGGAATAGTTGGAAGTCGAGAAATTTAATTTGGTAACATCTCTATAATCCTCTAAATTAGGAAGAGACATCGCCCATTTCACCAATTTCATCTACTGCGCCGTATGTGCCGGCATTGTCAGGATGACAGCTTGTCAAGTTTATTTATTTAGTTTATAGAAAATGTTATTTTTCACAGCACAATCTATTTTTTGAAATGATAGCTTTTTTTTTATCGGTAACAACTGTTTTACAGCATCTTAATTTTTTTTAAAGCTAATGTCTTTTTAATGAAGGAGTAACATTTTATTATTATATTTTTTATTAGCAATTCGTCTATATTTTCACCAATTTGGAACTGCCATTAAATGCAACCCTAAATCTAATTCAAAATTTTCTAAGAGTAGATAAAATGTACATGCGCATTTTCAAACTATATCTAATACAGAGTAGAAAGTTGGCCTCGGACACTTTTGACCTTTATATCAATCGGTGTTGCTCTTTTTACAATTCCATGTAGACAAAATGGCAAAAGTGGAACGTTTATAGTTTCGTTCTATGCCTGTCAATTCGTGGTTGTCACATTTACTCTTTCGTTTTGAGTCTGTTGCCCATATGTATATCACAGCCAATATACAGCGTCGTACACCCGTTGAGCTGGAAGGTAACAGCGACGTAAGTCGGTCAGTCGAACTAGGAAAAGAAAAAAAATAAGCAATCTTTATTTCATACTCACTTTCTTTTTTAATTTTCTTCAAATTTAATTTCTTTATATATTTCGTTCGTAATTGCTACGGAACTTGTACGGAACCCTAAGTTAATGCATATCCAACACCCTTTACCTGTTTTTTTTTAGGTTCCACTGTACCGCCGCCGGCCAGACCTCGCTTCTCTGATGTCACACAAGGGGTCGTCGGAGGGGCGCACGCCTTTGTGCTCAGGGTAAGTCAAACAAGGAAGGAAATAAAATTTCTTTACAATTCCATAATTTACGTAAATAAAGCGGTCTTGGTTTTATATTGTCACAATCTGGTGCATGTCAATAGCAACATTTTTAGATGAAATCGTACATAGTACAGCTATTGTAAATTATAAGCATAGATTTAATAGATTAGATGACTATTTCTTGGCGACATAATTAAAAGATAGTTATAGTAATCATAAACAAAACTGAGAAAAAATATTGGAAATACAACGAAAAACATAGGATATATTCGCTTTTAAACTTTAGTAGTGGGAACAGAATGGGGATAAATTCCGTCTGTCACTGCTAGCGCTGTGCAATGTCATCGCGACTTTGCGACGTCACGACTATGTAACGCTATCTCCCTTTAACTCATCGCCGCTCTGTTCCCACTACTGAAGTTTAAAACCCAATACCCTAGTTTCTGTAAATTAATGTCAATTAATTTTTCAATCGACTTCCAAAAAAGGAGGAGGTTCTTAATTCGGTTGTATATTTTTTTTGTGTTTGTTACCTCATAACTCCCTCATTTATGAACCGATTTGGAAAATTTTTGTTTGAAAGGAAATACTTTCAGATTGGTCCCATTGAAATTTCACAGAGTGGACCTTTGGTTTCGAAGATACACTAAAATTGTCTTGTATGTCATTTGTATTTATTGTGTGAGAGAAGATATAAATTGCCTGTGATATAATAAATTCAGTCAATAGAGTCAGTCCTGTGGCGGACAGAGAATACGGCTGGTGGCTGTCGTCTTCGGATTGTAAGAATACTACTAGGGTGTAATTATGATGCAACGTTAACACTGATATTTTATAATTGATTGATATTGATATGACATGATATTGATGATATTGATGTTGGCCATAATGGGCAACAATATCTCATGTTCGATCTGTTCGCATCTTTTATTATGAAAGCCCACGGTTTGTACTCTCCAATAGAATGGAAGTTAACACATTGTGCTCCAGAATTAGAAAATAAACTAATTGTAGACCTGCTCTAGATATTTATTTAGGGCAAGATCACTCAAAAGGGAGAAATAAAAAATTATTTATAGAAAAAAAAATCATCACTAGAGATGGATTTGTGGAAGACCACGCGAGTCTACATTATACATTCATTATGTTTCTTTCAGTATGTTCGTCGTCAATCATGGACCATAAATTAATATACATACTGTATCTATACCAGTTGTTCCCGCATGCTTATTACCTAGCTTGCAGTCAACGTGCGACACCCACATATCGCGCTATATCTGCTGTCAAAACGAGAATTTCTGTAATGTAATTTGTATAGTGGCGCTATATTTAGCGCGAAAAGAGTATTTTACGGTCATGGCGCAATACACACACAATCGTCATACACGATATCAATTTTTTATTAGAATTAGTCACCGGTCGCACAATGATCGCGTGACTGTAGCTGTCTGCAATTTTTTAGGTAATAACCCCGCCGGCCACGCATTGCTATGGCACACATTTAACAAACGAACATTCGCATTTTTATTTATGTAGCTATTCATACATAAAACACGCGTATATTCGAATGCAACATTGTGTCAAAATTTTGTGAACACAAATATATAATGCTAAATTTTTATATAATATGAAGATGTACAAAAGTCACTTTAACTTTTTTTTCAGATATCTAGTTTCTTCGGTCTAGCACCATTACGGTTTGAATCGAGGACTAATGGCTTTGCAGTCACCTTGTCTGATGGAATGTGTATATATAGTTATCTACTAATCACTATTTTAGGTACGTAAGATTAATGATCTGATTCTGTTAATGTAAACTTTAAAAAAAATTGTTTTACCCACTGACGTAAAAAGAGGAGTGTTATAAATTTGACGCCTATGTCTGTCTGTGTGTCTATCTGTAATATCGTAGTTCTCAAATGGATGGACCGATTCGGGCGCGGTTTTTTAATTAGAAAACTAAATTAACGGAAGTTTAACAAGGTAGCTCATAAAATATATTGAGATTATTAAACATTTAAGGGGTGAGTTTAAACGAAATGGACAACAAAGTCAAAGTCGAATCAATTTATTCAAGTAACAAGGTGTTTTTGAGCATCAAATGTATTTTAGTTCGGTTCAATGAAAAATCTGAACACTAAGAAGAACCGACAAGAAATTTGGTCAAATAACGGTCTTTAACATCGTTTTACATTTTTACCATCATTTTAGGTTAACTAATAAAATACAATGTTCAGAAAGCGAGTTGTATGTGCAGAGAAGATAATTTTCAGACTGTTTCGTCTTCAGCTAAATCGTTTATTTTGTATTACAACTGTCTAATCAATGCGCGTTTTATATCAAACCTAAATCTATTTAAATCGAGCACCTTCCTGAGGAACTTTATTATAAAAACGAACGCAGTTAATCAAAAATGAAAAATTCTATTCTTCTTGCAATTCGTATTTGAAGTAAAGTAGAGGTTTATAATAAATAACTTCAGTTGTATTTTAAAGAATGTAATGTTTTAGTTGTGATAATTGTGCTGGTAGTGAGGTTTACAAAAACTAAAACAAGCCGCGTTTTCGAAATTTTCATATTGCGAAAAAATACAAACTATAGCTAAAGTCAGGTGTGTTCCAGAGTTGTATTTATATCAAAAGTCAGGTAATATGACACGAAATTTTAATTCTAAATATTATGAAACATTTTACTGGCCGACGGTTTGTGCACATACTAATAGTTTATTTTGCTTTCCTTGCAATAATTACATATAACAAATAGCAAACAGTGATAATAACGATCTCACTCGTCATTTAGTAAGTAAATTAGTACTTTTATTAGTAAGTATAATTATGTATTAAAATTGCTATTTTTTTATTTATTTGTTATTTTGACTGCCTACCCTGTTGAAAAACCCTGAGCACGCCACTGATTATAATCATAACCGTTAACGGATGGCATCACTATTATTTTCAAATTATTGCTGCTTAATAATTATAACATCATCGTATTTTTGAATGTCAAAAAATAGGTTAGTCGAGAAATAAATGAGCTTCATTATATCCGGTATATTTTTTACCTTTCCACCCACTGCAATATAACTTTCATATGCATTAAACTTCTATATTTCTCGAATAAATTTGTTTAGTTTCCTCGGAAATTAGAAAAAAGCACTATATCTACATAAAACTAAGAAGATATACATTATAGTTTCTACTTCTATGGTATTATACAACTTTTAGTCAAAATAACAATTAATAGTCGCGTTTATTTAAAAATTATGAGATGCTAGCAGAATTTTTTTCAAATAACTAGGCCGCCAATACGGAAAGTGATCACCGCCACCCAAAGACACCCACAACGTCCAGGGAATCAAGAGTGCGTTGGCGGCCTTTAAGGAAAGAAGGGGTAGGGGGGAGATGAGCCACCGCCGATCTCGCTTACCGAACGAAACACAACAACAATAGATACTGTTATTTAACGCGGATATTCTATAAGAGCGTAGTATTTCACCGAGCGATCCGGCCCAATTCGTGCTGCAATGCAGCATGGCTCTACCATACAAAACGCGATTGCTTAGCAATTGATGCAATTGCTGATCTGGACAGTAACGTGTTAATACAGTTGTGTACGTGAATATTAAACCTGTTATCTATTAAGAATATTTAAAAGAGAGCTAAATAACCTATCTTGTTTAGCATATAATGTGTATTGAACTTAATTACGACCTAGTACTTACTTCTTGACAAATAACCTATCTTCTTCATCATGTAATATGTTTTGGAGTTCATTACAACTTGGTAATTGTCCTCAATAGTACTCATAACAGTAGTGGGCCTCGTCTCCGAAATCAACGTGGGCATGGAATTGTCTATGCGTATGAATTCGCGTATGTCGCAAGTGGTGTCCAGTTGCGATATACTGGTCGTCGTGGTCGTGGCAGGCGTGGGCGTGTACGGTGCATCCAGGCGTATGCGGAAAATGTTGAAATTCTTGGAGAGCGTTGCATCGGTAAGTGTGTATCACATTTTAAAGCAACATTAAAATTGCTTATTTATTCTATTAACTTCAACACAATTATATGTCATTAAAAATTTCCAACAAATATAGACAAAAACGCAATATAATATCATGGACTAACGTATTTACACATTTGTTGTATAGAACAAATGTAGCAACTTATATCGAAGTTAACTAGTCTTTTTATCCGACTATGGCAAAGCTAAAAGGTGAATGGTAATACAATCAACGTGTCTTTATAACTTGATACGCGTTTATTATAATCTAAAGATAAAAACTTCATTCACTGTTAAGTTTATGATTCAAGGCTATGTCCCTTACCAACTATCAGGTTATGATCCTAAAAGCCGACGTCTCCTTCGACGTTCAATTCCGCAGTTGTTTGGAAGATAGAGGCGAGCTGGCGTACAAAAAGCTCGGTGTACTCAGTAGAGTGAAGCAAAACTTCACTGGCTGCTTTTATACTAATTACAAGGCCGACTTTACGTGAAATGATGCTGCCACTTTTGGGCGGGAGCAACCGGGTACCAACTCGGGCAATTTCGAATCGGTTCAAGGACAAGTTGTAAGAATTGTTGAGGATTTAAAGCTCACCAGTGCCTAGAATCAATATCGAAGAAGAGATTTTGGTTATGTGTATTCTACGGCTTGCGGAATGAATCGTGTCCAGAGGAATACTTGAACATGATGCCTGGAGGTATTTTCTTCTATTGTATCGCTTGCCATCAGTAAGTAAATCTAAATGGTCACGCGCAGTGTATTTGCAAATGATTTTACTCCACCGAAACATTAATTTGTGGAATGAGATCCCTGTCGAGGTTTGCCCAAATGATTATACCTATGTAGCATCGAATTCTTAAAAAAGGGCGTGAGGAGGTTTTACAGGGTTGGCAACGCACATATGATGCCTCTGGTTTTGCATGCATAAATAGAATAAGATATCCGCTTACCATAAGGCGGGCAGTTCGCTTAGTGATATAAAAAAAGCAAGTTTTTAGCAGTAGTGTTCTGAGATTTTTTCAATTTCATGCTAGCCATTTTATATTTAACTATTTTAGCCTAACGTATAGTAGTCAATGACAGCTCAATAACCCAGACCTGGTAGGATTTGCGGGTAATCTGCCGTGCCAGTTATTTTAAGAAAAGGAAGTTCATCTTTTGTAAGGCAAAGGTTTCTCATTGATTGGATTACCAACAATTTACTGCTAGAAATATAGGTATATCTGCAGTATGATGTATCTATCACTACAAAAATATTATAAATGCAAAAGTCTGTCTGGCTGTCTGGAATAATTTCACGGCTTAACCGCATGACCGATTTTGATGAAATTTAACATGCAAATAGTTCGACACCAGGTTACGTATATAGGCTACTTACTTTTCAATAATCTGTCGATAAAGAGATGGGAAAGGGGATTAAACTTTGCATGGGAAGTACTAAAGTGGTAAATCGGTTATGATGGTTGGTACGGTGATAAACTTTTTTAAAAAAAAAGATAAAATCTATTTTTTGTGTAAAATCTACCCCTTAGAGGATGAAAAGGAAACACTTACTTTCACGCGGACGAAATTGCGAGTACAGCTAGTACAGCCATGGCTTCATTTATTTCCATGGGTGTGTCGTTTGAATCTACGCTCACCAGCTAAACGTAAAAGATACCACATGAAGTATAAACGGATATCAGATAACCCACATGAAACTAAATTCATACAAGCAACATCAGAAATCGTAGTAGCTACGTTTGTGTTTTATTTGAATGCACACACAATTTGTAACGATAAATTATAAAGATTTCATGTAACAGTATACAAGTGTTATCATCATTATTAATGTGTTAGCCTAGTTCGACGGACATAGGACTATTTCATTCATTGTACGTACTGTTATATCTTGTCTCCAAGTAGTCACTTAGTCATCACCTATTCTGCACTCCATCAATTCTCTCGACTCTTGATACAACTCAGACAGTCAGTCCTATTCCGATCTCCAAACTAAACGGGCCTGCCCCATAATTTAAATAGATAACAATTGATTTTTTAAGTGAATAAATAAACTTTATTTAATTCTATTTTCACTGTCTTTTTTAAAAAGACAAATTGGAATTCCGTTATAACATTTGGTGGCAGTGTAAAGGGATAAAAAATATCCCCGGGACGTCTCTAATAATATTATAATAAATTAAATGCACGTTTCTTCAAATAAGTGACACAGTATAGTGAAATAATATAAAGTATATACATTACTGTTTAAGTGAAACTAAGTTAAGATAAATAATTTTGCAGTGAAATTAACACAAAAATCTAAGTGGAAAACCTCGAAGAGTCTTTCTTTGTCTTGTGTTTGTGTTGATACTGGATCTACGTCACTGTTTCGTTACACACGCCGTATTCATCACGTCGTTGGAGTCTTCAAGTTTGAGTCGGAAGTTTTCTACACTGCTGATTCTACTGCGCACTGAATTCCGAGAACGTGAACAGATGTTCTCAATCTTTATACTCATCGTACTGTGAGTCTTTGGTCATCCCATATTTTCAATCTAATTATACCTATTTTATTATTGTTTCCTTTCTCTAATTGTAATTATTGTAGCAATCATAAATCTCTCGTACATAAGAATTATATTGTTCAAATGTCTGAAACGCAAACTGAAGTAAAATTGAACATAGAGACAGTTGCGTCTGGCTCCACTACACCGGAAGTCAATTCAGCACCCTCGGAAATAAAAGCTCCAAGGGTCACCAGACGTGGAAATAAAAATAAGGAAATAATAATGTCAGATATGGATCTCAACATTTTGCTGAAATTTGTAAAACCATATGATGGGAGTAGGGAAACTCTAAATTCATTCATTGTAAATTGTAATAATGCCTTATTAGCCTCAGATACGCAAAAACCTATAATATTAAAATATATATATTGTGCCAATTACAGGGTAAAGCCGAAATTGCTTGCTCTATCAAAGACTTTTCTACATGGGATCAATTAAAAGATTTCCTCAAAACCCAGTTCAGTGAGAGGAAACATTATGCTCATTTACTAACAGATCTGCAAGAGAGCAAGCAAAGTCTGCAAGAGAATGTTAGTCAATTTGCTTTACGCATCGAAACGTGTCTATCTCAATTATTAACGGAAATTTCTTTAACAAACTCTAAGAAATCAGAATTACCCGGCCGTACGGCAGCAATGGAGGATTTAGCTCTCCATCACTTTTTAATGCGTTTACATCCACGAATATCTAATATTGTGCGATGTAGAGCACCACGCAATCTAAACGAAGTCATAAATATAGCTGTCTCAGAAGAACGAATCCAGCAAAAATTTTACAGAAAAAACTATACCAACTGTAAATAGACCCAGATTTCCACAAAGTCCACAAACACAGGTCCACAAAACGTACAACAATATAGCACCACACCTTTCAGGCCCAATACCAATTTTAGACCTACTAATAATAACACAATATGCCGTTACTGTAAAAACGTAGGTCATTCTATACAAAATTGTAGAAAATTGGAGTATAATAACAAATTTAAGAATCGTCAGCCAAACCAGACAATCCCTTCCTTCCCAGCTCAATTCAGAGCACCTATAAACCACTGTGAAGCTTTTCAAAATGACGAGGGTCGTGACGAAGTAGACGAGATCACCCCTCCAGTAGATAATACAAATTTAAACTAGATCGTGGTTCGTCAGGGCGCCGCACGAGACCACTATGTAATCGTAAAGCCGTCGCCCATTCATTTTCTAAATTAGGTCACAAGGGTAACCAGTCCCAAATAAGTGCTCCATTGTCCTCTTCCTCTGTATTAAGCCACACGGGTAACCAGTCCCAAGTAAGTGCCTCTCTGTTTTCTAAATTAAGCCACACGGGTAACTAGTCCCAACCAAGTGCTCCACTGTCCTCTGAATTAGGCCACACGGGTAACCAGTCCCAAGTAAGTGCCTCTCTGTTCTCTAAGTTAAGCCACACGGGTAACCAGTCCCAAGCAAGTGCTCGTTTATCCTCTGAATCAAGCTACACGGGTAACCAGACCCAAACGAGTGCCTATAACAACGGTTTCATATCCAATGGAAGAGCTCAGAATATTGAGAGACAAAAGGAGCGTCACAGCGACTTTATCCGAAAATCCATCCAACCCTACAAGATATATGAAATATCCAGTGATCCTAAAAAAGTATCCTTACCTAACATCCTTGTTGAGACTTCAATATCCAAAATTCCACTTACCTTTCTAGTCGATACCGGCTCTTCTATCTCACTAATAAAAAGCTCGTCAATCCAAATACCTAACCTGAAACTAAATAGAGATAATATATTAAAATTAAAAGACATCGACAATGACAAAGAAACCGTCCCTACCCTCGGTAGCTTTGATATGAGTCTGAAATTTTACGGGGAGTCATATGAATTTCAATTTCACGTTGTTGATAAAATTAATTTGATTTACGACGGAATAATTGGAAATGACTTGCTTACCTATTTCCAATGTAATGTAGACTGTAATCAAAATACTCTCAATTTTGGAAATAATAAAGTAACACTCAAATTCACTGATCCGATTTACAAAATTTCGGCTCGTTCCGAAATTACAGTAGAATGTTCTGTTTGTAACGCCGAATTAAAGGAAGGTCTTTTTCTTGACCAGTATATCTCTGAATCGCTTTCAATAGCCAACTGTATAGTTAAATTCAAGGACAATAAACGAGTTAATCTTACTGTAGTAAACACTTTAAAGAAACCATTAACTCTGAATTCTAGTCTTCAACTTAATTTACATCCTATCGAATCTAACTCTTTCCTTTTTAACAAATACTATCAAGACAAGTCTTGTTTAGAACGAACTGAAGAGCTACTTAAACTCCTTCGTACTTCACACTTAAATACCGAAGAATCCCAAGCCTTGTATGGCGTATGCTCTCAGTATTCTGATATTTTCCATTTGCCTGGAGATAAGTTGACTACAAAAGAAGCTATCCAACATGAAATACGAACCACTTCGGATCAGCCGATAAATGTAAAATCATATCGTTTTCCTGAAATCCATAAGCAAGAAATTCAAACCCAAGTCAAAAAAATGTTAGATCAAAACATCATTCCACCTTCAGTCTCTCCTTGGTCTTCTCCTATATGGATTGTTCCAAAAAAATAGATGCCTCTGGTCAATGAAAATGGCGTATTGTCATAGACTACAGGAAACTTAATGATATCACTATCAGTGAAACTTATCCTATCCCGAATATCACTGAGATACTAGATCAATTAGGTAAATCTAAATATTTCTCCACTCTCGATCTCGCATCTGGATTTTACCAAATTAATATCGCTTCACACGACATCTGCAAAACGGCCTTTAGTGTTCCTTAAGGTCATTTTGAATTTTGTCGCATGCCATTTGGCTTAAAAAACGCTCCTTCAACTTTCCAACGTCTAATGAACAATGTCCTTACTAGTATCCAAGGAGAGCGATGTTTTGTTTATCTCGATGACGTAGTAGTCTACTCGTATGATCTTGCTTCTCATATTCAGAACCTAACAGCTATTTTCCGAAAACTCCGTTCTTTTAACCTCAAATTACAACCTGATAAATGTGAATTTATTAGAAAGGAAAAGAGTTATTTGGGTCACGTTATTACTGAAAAAGGTGTAAAACCTGACCCTGCTAAAATAAAATCTGTGAACGAATTACCTGCTCTTAAATGTCCAAAAGACATTAAATCCTTTTTAGGCCTTAAATCGTTCTACCAACGTTTCATCCCTGATTTTTCAAAAATATCTAAACCACTTACATCCCTACTAAAAAAGGATACTCCCTTTGTATAGAGTAATAAACAACAGCTATCGTTTGAAACCTCGAAAAAAAAACTTATCACAAACTTATCCTGTGTTAATCTACCCGGATTTCACTAAACCCTTTACACTTAACTGTGACGCCTCTAATTATGCCATATCGTCTATTCTTTCTCAAGGTACATCCAATGAAGACCATCCTATAGCTTATGCGTCCAGAACTCTAAATAAGAATGAAATAAACTATAGTGTTACCGAGAAAGAACTCTTAGCCATTATTTTTGGTTGTAAAACCTTTAGGCCTTATTTGTTTGGTCGCAAGTTCTCCATAATAACTGATAATCGTCCTTTAAAATGGCTATTCAATCCTACAGACCCTAGCAGCAAACTGCAACGTTGGCGTCTACAACTCGAAGAATTCGAACATGAAATCATATCGCAAAGGTAAACTCAACTTCGCCGCAGATGCCTTATCCCGATATCCAGTCAACCCTGTATATCCCATAGATGTTCCTCTAACCAATCCTGTAACGGAACCTACAACCGATAACAGCGATAATCAAAATATAGACCCTAACACTAACTCTGATCAAACTAACCTATTATCTCCGCCTAATGAAAATCTATTAAATGAAATGGGCGAAGATTTATTCGACCTTCTACTTTCACCACCATCTGATCTAATATCAGAAAATATAGACCTCGATATTCTGGATCTTATAAATCCTCCATCTCCGGCTTTACAAAATTCTGACCCTCCTCCAATAATAAACGTGCCTGAAAATATGGAAAATCAGGAACCGCAACCTTCTGCAAACGAACCAAATCCTAATTGCCCGAACCCATCACCAGAAATAAGAGAAACACCAGTAATCGAAGACTCTTTTATTTGCAATTTATAAAATCAAACAACAAAGATTATACCACTTCCATTATCGAACATAACGATAACCTCCTGAAAGGATCTCAGAAAATATTAATTATCCCAACTTCCCTAGATTTAGATGAGTCTATGCCTTATGTCAGCGAAGTTCTGAGCAACTATCCTAACAGCGATGAATTCATACAAACTGAAAGGGCTCTATATTCTATTAAGCGAATTGATTATAATAACAAAATATGTTACTTCACTTTTTTCAAAGTCCATCACTTTGACGATTCATCTTATCCAGAAATCATTAAAGCACTTATAGCCTTGAAGGCGGAAATTCTTAGAATCAGTGAAACCATTTAAGAAATAGGTATAACGGATTTTAAAAACCCGTTCGATAAACACTCCTTTATCAAAATATACAACATACTTGGTTATATCTTTAATAATACTGAAATAGAGACTCACATATATCGTAACAACATTATATACTCATCTTTAAGTGAAATTTCTAAAATACTGAAAGAAAATCACGACATTCCAATCGCTGGACATCTAGGTGCAACAAGAATGCTAAATAGAATCCGCGATAGGTTTTATTGGAAATCAACGCGTAGCGACATTGATAACTACGTAGAAAGTTGCACACAGTGTCAAGAAAATAAAGCTTTAAGGAAAATAAATCGCGCGCCAATGCAAATCACTACTACGTCAACTGCACCATTCCAAAGTATTTCCCTTGATATCGTTGGGCCTCTCCCAGAAGCTGGACCAGCTAAATTGAAGTACATTCTCACACTCCAAGACGACCTCACAAAATATATGCTGGTCTATCCAATACGCAGTACCACAGCTGAGGAAACCAGTGAGAGTTTAGTACATTTTATTTGCTTGTTTGGTATTCCTAAAACTATTCTAACCGACCAGGGAACAAACTTCACTGCAGATCTGTTCCAAAAGACTTGTCAATTTTTGAAAATAAAACAGCTCTGGTCTTCTCCTTACCACCCACAGACACAAGGCGCTCTTGAAAGGAGTCACTCCACATTGAAGGAATACTTGAAGTCATATATTAATGAGGACCAGAATAATTGGCCTCGTTATATCTATACTGCTACATTAGCTTATAACACAGCTATACATTCCACAATTCCAAAAAAAAGAAGTACATCTCAATTGTTGTGTCAGTTCACCAACGAAGTTAATGAACATCTGAATGGGCGGCGTCATGTGCTTGTCATTTTTGTTGATTTCAGCAAAGCTTTTGACATGTTACAATATAATGTGCTGTACGAGAGACTCGAGCAGACTGGCATACGGGGCCCTCTGCTAAAACTTTTTCAAAACTATCACAAGCGCAGATACACTATGGTAAAAGTAGGAAATGAATACAGTAAGAGTATATACACCGATAAGGTCACAGCACAGGGCTCCATAATCGGACCTAATGAATATATCATATATGTTAACCAAATGTGTAATTTATTTGCTCACGGCTCTGTTTATCAGTTTGCCGATGACACCTGTCTTATTTTAGCTGATAAAGACCTAAAAACTGCTGAAGTCAAATTGCAAGAAAATTTTAATCGAATGTGTCAATGGGCCCACGACGTCGGTCTAGTAATAAACGCGCAAAAAACTAAGCTCATGTGTATAAAATCGTCACATAATAGGGATAGTTACTTACCAAGTATACTCGCGCATGACCATGGATGCCTACACAATGGGTTTAGTTGCACCGGAAAGAGTAAGTGTACTAAACTGGACACCGTTGGGAAACATATGTATGTGGGACTTATAATAGACGACAGATTTAACTGGGGCGCTCACATAGAGCATGTTTGCGCGAAATTGAGAGCTATTCTAAGTAAATTATACGTATTAAAATACAAAATGTCTTATAAAACTTTGCGATTGCTTTACTTAGCACTAGCAGACTCTGTAATTGGCTACGGCTTGTGTAGTTATGGCCGCACATACAAAACATACATCCAAAAAATATATAAGCTCCAGATCAGACTAATGAAAATGATAGTACCTAATAACATTAAAAAGAAATAGAGTAATAACTATAATGAATTTTTTCAAATATTGCAACATTTTACCCGTACAATATAAAAAGAATCTGGCTTTATTGAAGGAGGAAATTGTTAACATTAACCAATTACGCGCTTATGACCGTAAAAGCAATCTGAGAAAGCTGTCAAGTTCGAGCAAATTTGTTCTACCTAAATACAAAATCCTTTTTTGGAACTAGAACTAGTCGATATTTATTACCTAAGATATTAAATAATTTACCTGATCAATTGGCAACCAAATATGTAAATTACCAACAATATAAAAGTAAAATTAAAAAATATTACATTGAAAATTCAAATAATGTATCTTAAGAGAATCTTATGTTTATTAAAATATGTTAAGTATAACAATAGCTGATACACATCTGTATAGAAAATTGTAAACAATTTAGTTGCGAACTCTCGCTTGCACAAAAACCCGAGAGGTTTAAGCAAGTGATAACATTATAATCACATATTGTAAACAAATTATGAACAATAAATTATAAAAAAAAAAAAAACCATATATACCAAGTTCTATATACGAAGAAGCTCCTACGGCAACTTACCCTGAATACGTAAAGATGCTCCAACATCGGATTAAACACTCGCGCGACAAAGCTCTTGAATATATCTATAAATCTAAAGAAGCTTCTAAAACATACTATGACACACATACACGACCAGTCAAATATAAGTCCGGTCAATACGTTTACATAAAAAACCACCTCAGACTTCGGAAAGCTCTATCACCCTTATGGAAAGGGCCGTATAAAATAGTTAAGGTGCATGGAAACAACACCTTATCTTTATTAATAAATAGGCGTCATGTTAAACACCATTTAGACGAAGTCAAATTGGTGTTTAATGAAAGTAACGAAAAAACGTGATTACTGTTTCATCTCTACAAAATGTACAAATAATAATAGTCTACCAAATAAGTCTTAGTTGACGATTTCTTCAATTCTTTTAAAATGAGGTATTTTCTCTCATATCAAGTAAATGTTATCATTTACTTTTAGAACCTATTTTCTTTTACTTTTTGTCTAGTAAATTAAATATTTTTATTTTTTATTAATTTCAGTGCTTCTGCTCAAGCACGAGAATATGTTCATCCGATCACATCAAGTTCCGGCATTTATTTCGATTTTATAGGGAATATAAAAATAAATAATGATTATTTAAACTTACTAATTCCATTAGATATTTCACACATTTCCCCGCATATTGAAAACATACACAATGTAATTGGTACAGTCAAATTTATGTGTAAACAAACGGAGGCATTGGATGACCTGCAGTGTCATAACATGTTTAGAGCCTTTAACAGTTCAATACAATAATATTGTCAAATACTATTCCTCCATATCTCACTTGATTGATACCCGAGCCAAACGCAACGGGTGGATTGGTGGAATAGGAACAGTTTTAAAGCAAATATTTGGCACTTTAGACGAAAATGACGAAATCAAATATAATAACGCCATCGAATTATTGCAAAATGACGAAAAGAAGCTAGCCTTATTAATAAAGGAAAATATACTGATAACTCTATCTGCAATATCTAACTACAATAAAACTGTAAATAAGTTAAAAATTAATGAGGCTATCCTCAACGATGCTATTGACAACCTCTCGATAAATTTAAAAAATTTAACTGTAATATCAAATGAATTACTGCTAAAAAATCATATGCACTCTATTCTAAACAGTTTGGAAACCTCTGTACTTGTCTTATCATTCCAGTTAGAGGACTTAACCAACGCAATACTAATGTCCAAACAAAACATTCTACATCCGTCCGTAATAACACCGCAGCAAGTTTATCGAGAGCTCGTTGATAATTACAGACACCAACATGGTACTTTAGAATTACCGATAAGTTTAGATTTAAGTTTAATACATATTATTATAAATATTTCTAGCTTAGTTTGTTATTATTCGAAAAACAAAATTGTATTCGTTTTAGGTATCCCACTAGTATCTCGTACTGAATTTAATTTGTATCACAACATAGCTCTGCCTACCCCGCATAATTCTGACAAGCCGGACTCATTCTCCCTTATTATACCCAGTAATAAATATATAGCGATGACCAAAGATAAATCACAGTATTGCATTATGGATAACCTTGAAAAATGCAAACATCTAGACTCACAACAAATGATATGTGAAATACCCATCATATTTTCTTCTGATGTTAACCCTAACTGTGAGAGCGAGATAATAGCACGCGCCAACAATAAGGTCCCTCTTCAATGCAGAACGAAGATGGTTTATGGCAATCTAGACATTTGGAAACCACTAACGGACAATAAATGGCTATTTGTACAATCGCAACAGAATAAAATCTCTATAGACTGCTTAAACGAAAAGTTATTTGAAGTTGCAATATTAGGTACAGGTGTACTTAATATTCCTTACCAATGTACGGCATATTGTAAAAATATGCGACTCATGTCGAAACGAAATGTGAAGAAATTAGCTCACCATTATCAATCGCTTCGAGCTTTAATTTAATAAATGAATCTTGTTGTAATATAGTTAAAAAGAATGAGATAGCGAATAATGTGATCCCGATTAATCTGCAAAATTTAGACTTAGACAATTTAAATTCAGAAAAGGAAATATTTCTGAAATCCTCACTGAACGACGTTGATGCCATTATAAATAAGGCGCACATAACTAAATACGGAACACACTATTCGATATCAATTATAAGTATACTATTCATAATTATTGTCATTTATCTTAACTTTAGAATAACAAACAAATATTGTAGATGTAAGGGCAGTCCCCAAGCTTCCTTGAAACCAGATCCCCCCCCTGAACAACCTAATTCATCCGAATCCTGTATGGAAATAGAAGAAGTAACACAATGCAATAACGTAACACCAACTCCAGTTTCTTGCATTCGAAGAATCTTCTAAAACTTTCAATTTCCTAAACTTCGCAATAAAGCCCGAAGTTTAGTCCTAGTTGAGGGAGATGTTATATTTTCTGTCTCCAAGTAATATCACTTAGTCATCACCTATTCTGCACTCCTTCAATTCTCTCGACTCTTGATACAACTCAGACAGTCAGTCCTATTCCGATCTCCAAACTAAACGGGCCTGCCCCATAATTTAAATAGATAACAATTGATTTTTTAAGTGAATAAATAAACTTTATTTAATTCTATTTTCACTGTTTTTTTAAAAAGACAAATTGGAATTCCGTTATAACAGTACGAAAGTAGGTATGCAAATGCAAAACATTATGAAGACCATTCTTTTGAATTAAATACATCGACGAGGCCGTAACACGTTGTAATTCGATGTTTGATGATTTTCTTTTCCAGGTGGACAAGAATATTGGCGCCCAATACTCTGTAGTAAAGGAACGTAAGTTGTGCGGTGTTCTCCTTGCGATCCTCATTTTTTTCTCTATTTTGATCACGGACGATTTCTACTTTCATGCGACGCAGGTGAAAAAGTTTAACAGACAATGTGAGTATTCAATATCCGTCACTTTAGCTAGAGCTACCTTAATCACATTTAAACCAAAACGATGTAGTATGTAGGTAGAGGTTTTCGGCCTGGACAACTGTAATAGGTATTTTATTAGATTTAATTAAACTAAACATTTTTTAGACGACGGTGATGTGAGACGGCTACATTGTCCCAGTAAAAGAATTATGTATAAGATATTCTATGTCTAAACTGTAAAGCAAAGCATTAAATGAGAGAATCTATGGTCGATTCCTAGGTGGTTACTACACACTTACTACTCATAATCGGGTCGCGTGGAACAAAAAGTTAGCTCAGTTCTGGACGTATCTTACATTAGTATAGCTTTAAGGATTCTTTTAGTAGATGAAAATACATTCGTTAGAAAATGTTTTCAATTTCAGGGTTTCTTAGCTCAAAAAGAAACACGGAATCTCATAAGGCGTAATGCGTCCATTGAATTGTCCATTAGTCAATTTTCTCAGAATCTATGCAACGTACGTAATTAAAGTTTGACAAAGTGATATAACTTGCTAACACACATAGTTTGCACTTGCTAACATTTTAAAATATTCATTAGAGAATTAAGGAAGGGCCAATTGGGTACTTGAACTCGACTTGAACGTTCCCCCCACTAATTTCCTACACTGCTGACCTAAGAGTCAAACTTTTAAAGAAAATGAAGTCTTGCCTGAAGATTGCAAAACAAATACACACAGTAAAATTGTGTAGGGATCGGAGTGTTTTTTAAAATATTTGATTACCCTATAAAAATTCAATAAAAATATCTATTTAAATTGATTAAATAATATGTTTTCCTATGTATATTCTATGATTATTTGCGAATTTTGCTAATTGTGGACTTTTTTAACATAAAAATAAAAGGTTTTGAAGGTTTTTATTGCGTAACGTGAACGATTAGTAATCTGTATTTCTACCGTTAACGCATATAATACAATCACACTAATTTGACTCGCTCGATATGAGTTCATCGAAATCATTTCGCAAAACGCCCGCTCACGTCCTTTGTAACAAGTGAAAAATATTTATTGATGTATGTACGGCATCTGTACTTGGCAAAGCTCTTCTTTGAAGTATACCCCAAGCGTGTTCAATGGAATTTTAGTCTGGCAATTAAAGAGGCCATAGAATGACGTTGACGTTAACTTCGACAAGTGTATGTAACAACTCTGGGGGTGTGTGAACGTGCATTATCACGCATAAGCTAAAAGGAAGCACCTAATTGGGTCCACAGAGAAATATCAATTTCTGATACAACCCTTTCAGTGTATACCTGTGCAATGAGATTTGAGAGATAAATATATGTCATATACATGTCCTACAATAGCATTTGGATAACATTTTATAATAATATTAATATTTCCAGTAATATTTCTGTTATTATCGTCTATCGTCGAGCCCTCGAAACGAATTATTTCCATATTCATAGTCGTCTTCGCCGAAATTTGTCTCACAGTAACTCGTGCCATCATTATCATCATTCCACATACATTCTTTAACAAATTTTGGTTCTGTTTCTCATAAAACAACTGCATTATTTTTAATTTCATCGGGTATCGTAACAATAACAATCTTTTAAAGGTCCAGAAATTCCGGCTTCTAAAGGACCGACAAACTTACGTTTCGTAGGTGCAGATTGGGTTAGGGTTATTTGATGCTATTTATGACGTATTTGGTCTCTCAATTACTGCTGAAGTGGAGGAAGACTTGAAATCTAAAACAGTCTTAAACTTAGTCAAAACAGATGGCCTCGAGCCCGGCCTCCACGTCGGTTTTGGTTTGAATGGCGTGGAACTCTCTTTATTTTGATTACCGATTAAACCTTTAACATGAAGTTGTTCTGCGTTACTAAGAAAACGAAGTTAATGTTTCTTGCTTCATTAACTTCACTTTGATACATAAACTTTAATAAGTTTCTTAACGCAAGGTGACAAACACCTTTTCTAAATGCTATTGGATGTTGAGTTGGATTCATTTTGAATATTTCTTGAAAATAGAGAACATACTAATAAAATAGTTTGTGTTCCTGCAATAACCTGCCTTCTGCAGCCAACGGAATTTCTACTAGGTCACCATGCGATAACAAGCCATGGAAGCTGAAGACATATTCGCGTCAAAATTATTCCAGAATAAAGAAAATTGTTCGTCCGACGCCATGATGGTGGCGTTCCAGAGGGAAACTTATTCCAATTTCCAAGCATTTCCAAGCATTACGCTGTTTCATTACACGTCCACATGTGCATTCAGACAACATTGAAGCTGTTCAAAATGGAATGATCAAAACTCTTTGTTATCGGTGTGGCCACGGTCGTCGGCTGCAAAACTATAAATAGAGGTTAACTTAAATTTAATACGTCATCTCTTTATTCTCGGCGTAGACAAAATGATCTGTTATTCCTATATAAATTCTACATCACCACATAAACTTCCCATGCTTGCTAGGATGTTTACACTTTAACACCATACATACGTATATGTAAATATACATAAATGTGCACATGTTTCGGTAGTTCAAAACTTTATAAGCATTTCTTTTTTGTAAATTGTATATGAGTGATATCTATCGTGTAAATCATTTATTTATTTTTAATTAGACTGAGAAAAATGTCGGAGATAGAAAATAATGATTCCTCTGTTTCTTTTTACATTTTTGTTGTAGAACCTTAAAAATAACAAGTCTGTATCATTTCAGGGGACGTTGTAAAAAATTACATCGGGTTCTACATTTTGTGGATGATGGCACTGATTTTGGAACTGCAATTTGCTTTCACTGCGCACTCTGTGCGCATGCGCTTTCAAGCCATGAACGATGTGTTAGCGCTTACAGTCAAGCATGTCTCAGTACCACGTAGGTATCGATTCTGTTTGTAAATAAATCTAGCTTTATTACTTGCAGTAGAAGTGTGATGTTTTAAAACTATTGTTAAAAAAATTGTTGGTCTAGAACAGGGACGGCGAACCTTTATTTAATTACATACCATTTTTACTTAAGGAATATTTAACAAGGCCATGACGTGCCATCAAACAATCTTGAATTAGAGATTAATGAAAAAAACAACATATGTACTTATATGAAAAAGTCGTTTCGATTAGATACTTAAATCTTTAATTACAGCCGTGCTTCAATTATTTTGTCACGTGCCATTCGTTCGCCATCGCAGGTCTAGAATGAAAACTAAATATAGCGTGCTTGTTTTTTTGCGCAAGTTTTAGACGTTGACCAAGGGATAGGACTTGGTAGACTCGTCATCATCTGGTTCCACTTTGCCCAAATTGAGTCGTTATAGATTTGTAGTTTCGATGTCTGTAGTTTAGGGTCACTTGCACACAGTATCCACTCAAAGTCTTTTTGTTTGAAATTAATTTTATTCATAGGATCACAGGTATATACTTAACAAAACACTTGACAGTCGGCCGGTTAGACAGAAACTGAATCACAGAATACCAATGGATTGAATGACAATCAAATGTATAATATGTACAATATAACAAATTTAGTTATAAATACTGAACAGAGTTTATATTACGTTCCGATGCTCTGTTCAAATCGATTGAGAAATGCTCTAAGGTTGTGTATGTATGTAGTATGTATGTACGCATGCACAGAATTTTTCAGATTTATGCTTCATTTTAAACTCTTTTGCTATTATTTAAACATCTAAAATCTCCATTTATTTTCTATATCGTACGTATGAGGTAATAAGAAAGGTGTTCCGAACCTTAGTAATAAATTACTTCGAGTAAAAGAGATGATCATATCTTTCTGAATTTAAATTACACTGACCGGTACTAAATTATGAGCTTCATATAATTTCAGAGGTAAAACAAAATGAACCAAGGCCAATAAACACGTTCATAAACCACGTAGCGCCAGCGCAGTCTCAGCAGACAGCCAATATCGATAATTTGTGTATGGACTCCCTACCAAAAAAGGATCACGCCCTTATTGTCAGGAAGTGTAGTAAGGAATCATTATCATATTTAGTATCTGAGCTTACGGATGGAAAAACGAAACCAAATTTATACGTACATACATGAACTACTTCTCTTTCGGGATGTAGAAAACATTAAAATGCCAAAAAAACATAAATTTACATTATTTCCAGTAAAAAGATGTTACAGCAGAACTAGATAATGATGTGCACAAATATTTTATAATAAACTCTGTCCTTTGGCCGCCTTTTACAGCTTGTATTGAAAAATACACCTTCACCACATATTAGATAATAGTTACTACGTAACAGATACAACACCATATAAAAACGGAAATATCTACGCTAAAATAGCTTATGAAATCTGAATAAGCGTTCTATATGAGGAAAAACCTACTAGACATACGCAATTCGAGAAACGAGATTACTTTTTCCATCGCGTGAGCGTATCGTCGACGCACCGTCGTTAATGTTGTACGAAGATTATAAGTTACCTAAAATCTCTAAAATATATTTATTTGTAACTAAAATTATGTTGATAATTTTATGTAATATGTATCATTCAACTCATTCTTAAAAAATATACTTAATGTTAAGAACACACTGTTTGGAAGTAAACAGTGTGTTCTTAACATTAAGTATTTTCTTATCGATTTTAAGAAATTCTAAATTTAAAAATATTACTATGAAGGAAACAGAGGCGTAAGCCGCTAAAAAAGTTCATGTAAATTCAGCTTTTGTGATTTAGTTACCAGAATCAGAATCGGATATCAGAATTTAAAATGCATTGAATACCTATGTAGAATGAAGGGTATCGAAAATGTTATGTAAACTATGTATAACGAACAGTTATTAAGTTTAATTCTTAAAAGTGGGGTTTATTCGATGCCAATGATTTCAATTTTATTCTGTATACCGCATTCTGGTCCACACTTCTAATTCACATATTATATCCCCAGATAGCGGTGAACCGCACTTGATAGTTCCACCATGCGAAGCTATCCGTCAATTAACTTCGTACCACGGCACCCTGTCTGAGGTCATACACCATATTAACGACAGCTACGGTCTGCCGCTCATTGCCATACTGATGTCTATATTCCTACATCTCATAATTACACCGTACTACTTGATAATGGAAATAAGTATGTTGTACTTATTTTCTTTTATTTCTTGTTTTTAGTATTTTAAAAACTACTTGGCTTGTCGAATTACGTTCATTCATATACGTAGGACAGCGTTTAAATTTTTTTTGCAGTAATAATTTTTATGAATTGTTGATTACAATAATTTTATCTAACATTGGTTCAGGAATAATCTATACCGAGAAGGCTATTTGACAATTTAGTGTTTTGGATGCATTTAATAATAAATGCGCTTCTCATGTTGCGCGGGCAATTATTTTACAAGTGTGTACTTTTTGAGAACTGAAAAAGTATGCAGGAACTAACTACGAAAATTATTTAAAACAGGGCGTATATACAAAACATTCCAATCAAATAATGACCAATCATAGCCATGACTTCTAAATTAAACGGTCTAGAAATTCAGGAACATCTAAATATTTAATTAAGGGGCATTTTTATAGACCAATTTTAAAGTAACATAAATAATAATAATTTATTTCATTTCAGTTCTCTCCACTAACAGAGTGCATTTTTATGTACTGCTGTCTTTGTGGTGTGTATTACACATGCTTAGGATGTTCATCATTGTTGAACCATGCCATTTAACTATCATAGAGGTCAGTATCACTACCCACTTGCGAGAACATTTATAGCCTAGTAGCAGTAAGTATTTGTATTAGGATACGTTTTTACTTACATTTCTACTTTTAAACAAAGTAAGACGCATAAAATTCAATTTGATACATTTGGTTCTGCAATATTTGATTGTAGGGAAAAATGCCAAGATATGTACAATTGGCCTTTGTCGAATTATTATTATGAATTTGAATATGAAATAATAACATTACTTTCGATTGCTGCAGAACAAAAGAACAGAGGAGCTAGTGTGTAGCCTAATGTCGTACACTCCGTCAACGGGCGAGTTGTCGTCCAGGCTGCAGCTGTTCTCGCGACACCTGATGCTGCGCTCCGCCGCCTACTCGCCGCTAGGAATGTGCATATTAGATCGAACTCTAGTAGCATCCGTAAGTGGATATGAAATCCTTGAAATGATTACCGGAATATCAGATATGTTCTTGACTTATAAGTTTACTGTTGTGAACTTCTTCACAAGGTTATGTTCATCACAGACCTAAGTTCAAAATGTTGTGCATCATGCAATACATTTATTATATCTTCTCTTATCTCTCAATGAGAGAAACGACAGACACAACTTCACTCTTATGAAGAATCGGTCTGAGCTATAATTATCTGTTTTAGTAATCATTATTTTTCAAGTGATTAACTCACGGTACCCTAACTAGTTGGCAGTGTTGTCGTCTCAAAACTTACGTTACAGCAGACGTAGTCTTCTTCCTATTTGTGCTAGTTTTGAGATGCAGAACACTCACATTTTGCTCTGTGTCCTTAGCAGCTATTTTTTGAGCGACAAGGATTGTATGTTGCAATTGTAAGATGTCTTTGGGGTACACGATGGGATCGTGGACACGCGGTCTGATCGACGTCTTGCTTTTTTCGGATGTTTTACCATTAAGGCGACGCATTCATAAACAATAATTTAATCTAAAATTGACCTTCTGCTGTATGCAAACGTGCGCCCGCTAGCTAAATAAAAATACGAAAAAGCAGTTATTTTCGTTTATTTTAAAACTACAATTAATTTTAAAAAATCCAACAAGCATTTTGAAGAGTATGTTTAAATTAAACTACACAGAAAAATTACAAACATAAATCGGTCACCTTACTCTGAAAAATGTAAATCTGTGTTTTAAAAGAGGTTTTTTGGTATCTGTTTTTGTGCTACAAAATTTAACCCATCGTGTATCACCACTGCCAAAATAAAGTCACTGAAATGAGCAATCATGGTAGCAAATATTACTTTCATACGTTTTGTAGTCACTTAGAAAAATTGAATCCCGTGTCGTCAAAATTTCCAATGCGTCGCCTTAATTACCAGGAGAATAGTATTTTGTAGATTGCGCCAACCAACCAATGCTGCTATTAAAATCAAAGCCTCGACTTCATATCACAGATCATTAGAATTGTCCGTAACAAACATCTCTTGTACATTAAAAATATTTAAATACCAGCTTAACACGTCACAAAATATATGTGACGAGTGTGTAATGCAAAACAAATATTTTGCAGCACACGTGTTTTCGGTTTGTGATACTATTACGCTAATTTCATTGCTATTACGCTAATTACTCCATTTTGCTTAACTTTACTGCACTGCACACTTAATACTAACTTATCAAATAATTCAACAGTATTCTTAAATATTATGTACATACAAACATACATATCTTGACGCTGTATCCCTAACGGGGTAGTCAGAGAGGACGGAGCGCCAAGCGTTCTTTCGCTTCTTCGAATCTCGTCAATCTCGTTACACATTTTCGCCTAGATATGCGATGTTGTATATATCGATATAAGAGATCAAAGCTCGATACAGATTGGTAGACAATTAAATGTACATCGTATGCGTTACGATTAGATATTTATGATTGTACTTTACTAAAATTTATTTAAAAAAATGTTGCTATGAATTCTTAATAACTGGTTTTATGTGGTGAGGTGTTATAAATAATTTTGTTGTCTGCATGCAACGTAGAAATATTCGTCACATAAATAATATCAATAATGTATAGTAAATTGCTTCGAAATTATTATATTTAACTATAAGATAGTATCTATCGTAGTAATTTCCTCATCATACAATCAAATGTTATATGGGGAACAAGCCGTCAGTCGTTCTTTTCTATGACGTCACGAATACCGTCGCGCTCTTCTAGAGGGCACCAGAGTTCCCCTTTATGTTTATTCGTCGGTTTTGCTAACATAAGTTAGCTTGAGAAAAGGGCGAGGTGTTTCAATAACAACCCTCCCGAAACACATGCAGACTCTGACCTATATTTTGTAAATGTGGGTTGGTATGAAATTTCCATACATACCTATCGCAGGAAAATGGATCAAGCTTGGACCCCATTGGCGTCCAATGTTAACTGCGGAGCATGTAAGTATATCAAACCTACAGTCAAAGCGCAGCCACCACACAGCACCAACTAGTTGAAACGTCACGAAAAGTATGAAGCATTAAATTTGTACGCGGGTACGACGTCAGTCGGATACTATAATGTTATGTACCTTTGGAGGAAAATGGGCCGTGCCTGGAATATATAGGGCCCAATGTCAACTCCGGGGTCACTAGCACTTGTTTGGTACATATTTACCGAATTTAAGTACCACTGATATTAATTTAAACAAAATTTAACCAAATCTCATTCACCACTTCAAATTCCATTCACCACAAAACCTTGTACTAGAATATAATTCAATTGCCGAGTGTAGCGAAGACACAGCCGATGGCAAAATAAAAATAACAGATATCAACTTACTCACCACATATAATACAAAATAACTTCTAGCGTTAACATGCATAAGTTATAAGAATAATTGGAAATATCAGTTATGTAAAATATTTTATGCATACGCTTTAAATATAGTGCTAACTGAGGTTGTTGATATTAATAATATATTTACAACCGTACGTTACAGTCTGTGGCATCGCATCTGTTGAATGAAAAAACCTATTTTTTGTGTCCATGGGGGTTACTATAATTTGTAATCCTAGTTGTGCATGAAGTAGTTCGATGTACGTAACAAGTTCAATAAATTTCAGGTCATCGGCTCAGTGACTACTTATCTCGTCATACTGATCCAGTTTCAGTGATACGACGTTTGAAGAAAATGAAATACATCTTTTTATTAACAATGTGGACGTTTGTGTGATTATTAGGTAAGAAAGTATAAATAGGTTGTATTTGGAATTCTAAAAAGTATTAATTTAAAGACTAATCTAACTGAAAAACTAAAAGTATAGTTGGAACTGGATTAAACTTTCTTATGGTTTCCAGCAAATTTCATGTAACACGACTGTCACTGTTAACAAAGTAATATGATCGTTTACTGTTAGTTTTAACTAGAAGCAATAATGAAATTGTTAGTGTCCTTATTTCAACAATTAATCATACAATATAAGAAAAGAAATCACGCCTTAGAATGTAATTAATCGAATTAAAATTATTAAAATTTTAGGTTGTGATAATAAGTCTAAAAACAATAAAAACATTATCCAATGTTTTCATCAAACCCCAAACCTTTTGGCAGATTTACAATGAGTCAGTTACTGACTTCAAATTTAGGATAAGTGAGTGTTGACCCTGTACGGGCAACGTATCAATAAATTTCAAGTCAGTACAGGACTATCGTGACAGTGCTGACTTTAATATTTTCGCTAGACATTTTCAAGTCAGTCCACTCCTCCTTCCACCTGCGCCAGCGGTACTGGCTCTGTCTAAAGGCCGAAGTATGCAGTTAGAGAGGAACTGGCACTATATCGTAGGGTAACCCGTAGTTTTCATAATTTTAATATTTCTTGCGTTAAAATCTTGTGCTGTTGTCGGTTGATCGACCGCTTGTGTGGCGTGTATCGACTTGTTCGATCAATCAAAGTTATAAAAATACATATCAAGAGATATTCTTATAAGTGCTCTTGCAAACTAACTTCAATATAAATTATTACACGTTCGGCAAAATCGGCTACAATCAGAAATCTGTTATGCTTTTCTGTGTAAACGAAAATAGTCAAAGGAAATTATATTGTATGTATATATATTTTACTCGTGTATCTCCTGCCATTTTCAGTACTCATTTTTCCTACTGGATTTAATACATGTGGATACTGTGAATAAATAACTACGCCTCATCAACTCTACGTAAACAGTGTAAGCCAGTTTTCAGCGCCTGTACCGACGCCTGTGCCGACTTAATGTAAATCTGCCCTTATTTATACATATTGGAATTGCTCTAATTACAAATATAAAGATTGCCTTAATTATATACATAAGAATCTATTGATTGGAAACAAATAATATACCACAATAACAATAATATATCAAAGTGCCTGTATCGAAATTTAATTAATGAATTAGTATTCAGTTCATTTATTCCACCTCGGTAATAGCAAAATAACGTTTATCAATAAGTCAATAAAATCAAATTTATTTTCATTTTCGTTCAATACAAGTTACAGTTACACGACCAAGGTCGTAGATCTCTGTACTGTTAGCATAGAAATGATAGCAACCTGTCCCCATGTACCATATAGTTCCATTTTTGAGTCTCTATGGTCAGTTTCATATATTTATTACAGCAGAAATCTTACAACATCGTAAAATTTTGTTGTATCTTGATGCTTTGTTCGCTTCGAGTAGACAATGTCATAAAAAATTAGTACGCATGTAATAAATAAATATACTGCATGTAATAAATAAATTAGTATGCATGTAATAAATATTATGTAATAAATAAAACAGTTAAAATCAAAAATTCGGTTAAACACTACACAAAACTGCTGTTATGAGATGGGCACATTGGTAAATTCAAACTGTAACTAGTATCTCATGTTGAAATAAATATTTTTGGGACCACTTATTCTAAGAATGTGTAGCATTTATTTTATAATCTCGTTTAGAGAATCGTGGTACGGTTCTGTTTCTGTGTAAAAGTTACAATTTATTGTATACTTATCTCATACAAAATTTTACTTATATTTAGTGTGTTATATGTACTTAATGTTTAGGTACAGTTCACATAGATTGTAACTTGCATTACAGAAATGTTGACCTACGTTTTGCATTAGATATAACTGTGAGTGTAGTGACTGTGAGTGAGTAATATTGAGCATTTACTTTAATACTATTACTATGTAATATGAATAAATAATTAGAATATTTTTGCAACATATACTTTAACAAGCTATGTGAATAAAATTTGTATTATATTTTAAAACATAACGATGCAGTAAAACAAAAGTTTTTTGAATTTCTTTACAGAACCCTTTAGGTAGTTACATTTTGATTCTTCTTAATTTCTCTATATGCACATCTATGTATATTTATACACATAAATAAAATTTAAGTGTCTGTATGTGGTTTCGAAATAAAGGCTTTTTCTTAAGTTTATGTGATTCTTTACATGTCATCAAAATCCATACAATCTTTTTTTAAATATTTGTCTCTCTGTGTGCTTATTGTTCGGGGCTAATCTTCGAAACGGTTGAATCAATTTTGACGAAACTTTCACCATAAGGTGGAGGACTTTTAAAAGAATAGTCACGGCTATTTTTATCCAAGAAATATTTAGGGACATGTATAAGTATTCATAGTAAATGTATAAGTAACTAATCTAATTTACAAATATGTGAACGGTTTTTCGCTGTTGCATCTCTATAAGTCAGGTTTATACATTTGAGTCCGTATGGTTTACTGTGATCCGATCAAAAACCGGGAACTAAAAATTTAATAAAATAATTTAACCGACTTCAAAAGAAAAACTCCTTATGGCAGGCTGTGTGGTCATTACGACGTCACGGCTTCAGAGCTTATGTAAGGATAGACGGCGACACTATTCAGGCATTCTAGGGCTGCGTGATGACTGCCTGGCCATTCGCGCTGTATTTGGACAGTTGCTTCTATACATTGAAAGGTGGTACGAGTGGTATGAATTATACCATTCGTACCAACGATACATATCATACAGTATTATGTGTGACGGTACACAATGGTAAATTGTCTCATACATGCTGATGATTCTGTGTTTATAAAGCCATCAGAAGTAATACAGCAGACTCTAGTCATTTATATTGAATATGAATGTCAACAAAACTAAGGTTCTGGTGTTCAAAAGTGAAGATGTACGAACGAAGTGTGAAATATGGGTAAACGGAAAATCTCTAGAACAAGAGAATGAAAATGTATATCTGGGGAGTGCCTTTTAGCGGGTTGGCAGATATGAGTTACATGTAGAGATATGTCTTTCTGTCCATATTAGTGAACAGCGCGAATAAATCTAACTCTATAAAAATGACTATCCACAATGCGATGTTGGTGCCAACTTTATTGTACGGTATATCAAAAATACCGTGAAACTACGGCCTGGATATATCAAAAATAGAGTGAAACTAAAGTATATGTAATAGAAATGAAACAATGTTTTAGAAATGTGTGCGATGTCGGCCTCGCGGATAAAATAAGCAACAAATGAAGATGTATGCAGTATGATAGAGTTGAACGACAGTGTTATCGTAAAAATGAAGAAAAGAATGCTTAAATGGTTTGGGCAAATAAAAGGAATGAGTAATTAAAAATCAACGAAGAAAATCGAAATGTGAGATCATAACCTATAGAGTAAATAATGAGATTTGAGGAAGTGAAAGAACTGTGTAGGACCACGACACTTGCCTTACTCCATTCTCTCTACTACCTCAATAGGGATACAGCATGTATGTAGACTTAAGTATTTATGTATGTACTAACTACATTCAATATGATAGTATATTAAGAAAGATAATGGAAGATCACAAATGAGGCCCATAAAATAAGTAGATAAGTACAGTGTAAGCAATTACAAGCTTTTCCATTAAATAATTTTACAATAAACACAGTGTTACTGTATTTAGGTCAATGTCTGCAAGTTACTATAATAATAATAATACTCCAGACAATTACACAGATTGTGTGACCCCAAATTAAGCAGTAAGCTTGTACTATGGGTATCACACAACGAACTCTGGGGGAATTCCCAGCAACATGTCATATAATTTCTGAAAAAAGCGACTGGTGTATACGGATGGGTGTGTGAATGATCTTATAAATAAGAGTTCTGTTTTTCCTTTTGATATACAGAACCTTTACAAATAAATAAATACAGAAAGATATGTAATATTATACCATAAATTGTTACGTTTTCATGGCTAAGCTGAAGGAGATAGGCTATTTTATTTATTTATCGCGAATGTCGTAACAGCTGTGCTATTCCTCTATAGTTCTGATTACTGCTCACAGTTTGTTGTTCGATACTCATAAGCTCATAAGACAGGTTTCAATTAGACCTGTACGAGTTGATGCCATTGCCTGAAGGTTTATTAAAAAAAAGTTTATATCGTAGACCCCATTTAAAAATTAAGGTCGCTCTACGAATGTAAAATCTTTTGCCGTTGCCTTCATATTTCTTCATGATAACACCATGTTAATTTCTCAAATTTTATTCAAGACAGCACAATAAAAGCTAACGTAAACCTTTGATATACGCCAGGAGGCGTGTCGCAACAAACAAATCATTACGTATACTCCCGGATATTTAACTTTTCAGTTTTGTTAAGTTTACGGCCGCATTGGATAATTTATTTGAAAAGTAAAGGTAACCGGTATGAATGGGCTCTGGGCATTGATTTTATAAATATCTTTCGGTTCCTAAAGCCTAACCTATAGAAAAGTGCAGTACAAATGTATGTAGTGGGTACCTTAGCTGGATTTCTTCAAACAATTTCGAATGTGAAATAAAAATCTGGTTTTCCCTTCATCAATTCTCCTTTGGTTTATCTCATGGGTGTCCTTTGGTTTATCTCATGGGTTTGCGTTATAGAACATGACATTATATTTTGGTTATCGATAATATTCGGCTATTGATAATAATGATTGCACGGCAGTGGTATTATAAAACTGAAGAAAGGAATGCTGAGATGGTTCGGTCACATAGAGAGAATGGGTAATGAAAGTCTGATGAAGAAAATTTACAGAGCGAAAGCGAGTCGCAAAATAAACGAAGAAAGACCAAAGCTGACTTATGAAGATCGAATAGCCAGAGTGTTAGCCGATGGAAATGTCAAAAGCACTCGCATACCTAGGCGAGTGTGTGAGGAGAATGACGAGATTTGAGGAAGCGAAAGAAGTATATAAGGACCGCGACGCTTGGCGCTCCGTCCTCTCTGACTACCCCGTTGGGGATACAGCGTGAATATAATTATGTATGTATGTGTGATAATGTTTAAAATATTAACATAATGAGATCCTAGAATTAGGAGGTCCTGTCCTGTCTGTCCACAAAAGGTTCTTATCACATAAATAGAATTTTTACATTTTTGTTAAAAAAAAAGTTATTATCAAAAGTTATTAGATTATAGATATAACCTTCAAAGAAAATTTTAGAAATCTCACAAAACCTTCGAGACACGGCATAAAACCTAAAAATTTCATACTAACATAACCTTACAAACCTTACAAAAACTTTACGGCATCTCTCGAAACTTCTAGAAACTTTATAAAACAATTCAGAAATCTCGTAAAACCATCTAGACTTGCATAGAGATTTATAAAAATCTCATATAACATTCTACGAACTTCATAGAACTATCTAGGCAATTATAAAAATTTAATGGAACTTTCTCGAAAGTTCTAGAAACGTCACAGACTTTTTGTAGAAGTCTTGAGAAACTTGAAATTATACAGAAACTTCGCTTCCACTTCTATACAAAATTTCACTTCCACTTCTTCTTTCCAACCTAATAGACATTTTGAACTTTTTCAAAACTTTCAAAAACTTTAATAATTTAGAAACCTCATAAAACCATTCAAAAACTTTAATAAGATTATTGATAATACTGTAATAAAATATGATCGCAAAACAAAAAGCTACTAGAAACTTCATAGAACCTATCAGAAACATTATAAAAACATCATAATAAAGTCTGATCTCCTATAATAAAAGAAGAAAATCCGAAAATCGTCTTAATTTTAGTTTAAAATTTAATTGAATAGTATAAAAGTTCATAGTTATCAAAAAGCTACCTGGGTATCCCAAACCTTTATCAAATGAATCAAATGGAAATAAAAAAAAACTCAAGTACAATTAAAATAACTTTATAAATACGATACATATACCTATATAATTAAATTTGACAGTTACTGAAGTCGGTGCCAAGTCCACCAAACTAATAGACTTCATGTTGTTGTACATTGATTTGGCACCGACTTCAATAACTGTCAAATTTAATTATATAGGTATGTGTATCGTATTTATAAAGTTATTTTAATGTACTTGAGTTTTGATTAGTAAAGGATAGTTATCGCACCTTTAATCCTATACTGTCACTATGCTAAAAGTATAAATTGTGCAGGAGAGCCAATTCAAGATTTTCAGTGAACAAAAATCTGCGTAAATTTAAATGTATTCCGTTTTCAGCAAAAATATTGTTTTATTCAATAATGTAAATGTTTATCAAGACGGTGATCATTTTTTGTTTAATATAAAATTAATGTTAATAGCCTTACTTTTTCACGTTTTTACGCTTTTGCGCTATAATGACACTATTCTATTTTGGAAAATATCTTTATTATTTATTAAGGTCATTTTGTACTTAATTTCGTATGATATTTAGAAAAAAAATGTACGTTTAATGTTTATCCTTATGTATATATCTTTAAAGAAAAATCAATGTATAAAAAATATTTATTCAAAAAATCAACAATATTTTTAAATTTATTTTGCTTAAAATTATATCAGTCATTTGCCTGAACCACTCTTTCTATTAAATTTAAATATTTTTTGTACACTATTTTTTTATGAGATCAATGAGATAAATAAGGTACATGAAATAGTCATAGTGTCTGTAAGGATCATTTTAATTTAATACGTAACAAATCAGTCTCTTATTTAGCCTCAAAATCAAAATCAGATATTACGATAATCAATCAATAACAATACAAAAACAAACGATATCGTTATAAAATGAGTTTGCATAGAAGGGAGGGATTAAATTTTTCTCTACAAGCGTCTTCAAATCAGCTCTTTCTCGAGAGCTCAATTCAATTTTTGCGTCATATAACTTTTGTAACTTGTAATCAGCTCTGCTTCAATTACGACGAGTGCGAGATGGGCGTTCTCGACGTATTTGGTTGAAGTTTACTTGAGCATAAGAATCTTTGTAATAGATATTAATTTCCCCGTTATTGTCTTTTTTCGAACTTTATCACTTTTATGTTTCCCATCTTAACTGTATCTCCTTCTGTATTTTTGTTAAATTTGCTGCCGCACTCTTGCGCCAATTGCTTTAAATCATAGAAATCCCTATGACTCATTTCTTTAACGTGATATGGTGCCGAGTTAAACATCCCAATGACTTTAGAATAACTCTTGTCGCTCATTCTCGTTTATGTTTTCGTAGCATTTTAAACGACAACTTTTGCCGCATGGAGGTTTTATTGTTCTTTCTGGTACAACTTTCTTATTTTTTCACACCGAAACGTACTCTTTCCCAGATTTACGTAGTGTCTTTGCTATTACCTTCTTTGAGTTCACAACTCCTTTGCGTCGCTTCTTATTTGATGGAACTTCTAAAATCGCAACCGTTTCATTAGTGTCAGAATGTGTTTCAGAACTTTCCTCTACTGTTCGGTGATGACGTGACATAGGATAGTAATCTGAGTCATTGTCATCAGGAGAAAAATCGCCAATTTTCGACGAAGCTGTAGATGGCAATGAGTTGGATCGCTGCCGTAACAGTGATGTATTCACAGAAATACTTTCACATTCGCTTACTTTAGTAGGTTCAGCTACGGGTATTGAAGGCTGTGAATTTGATATGACCGATAAAGACCGATCTCCTTCTTCATCTAGAGAAATGGGTCCGTGTTGTTGCGATTTCTCTACATGATGTTCTACATGACTTTCCTGCGCATTTGTAATTATGTCAGAAAGAGAAGAATTAGAATTATTAGAATTCGAAGAACATGAGCTTGAAGAGTCAGAACTGCTAGAACTAGAGGACTCAATCCTTTGCGTTTTTATTTCTTGCAAAGGTAGTGTTGCACTCACGTTCTTTTCTTTTGAAATTTGTAGATATTCACTGCTTGTCGTATCGTTTTCCTTGTCACCGAGTGCAAGTTTTAATATTTTGTCTCTTCGGTACATTGTTAAATGTTGTAAAATAAAAGTTATTACAATATTGTAGATGATGTATAAAAATATTTCGTTTAAAAACAACGACAGTCATATTAAAATAATAAATATACCTATTGTTTATTTTAACAATCTACGCTTTTGAGTCAATGAACAAGCACTATTATGCCCAAGAATACATTGTTCCCCTAGAATATTAGTCATAAAAGAATAAAATGTACTGAAAACGTGTCATAACACTTAAAAAAACGCTTTTTCGAATAATTTCTCCGTGTATAAAATTACATCGGTTGTCGAAAAATTGACACTAAGCATAAACTGACGCTTTGAACTGATTTGTTTACTCAAAATTTATTAATTTTTGTTGGAAAATCATCACTAAGTTGAAAGTGTCATTATTTCAGTCATATCAAACATAAACATACCTTTTTATACTTGTGGTATAGTAGCTCTAAGCTCAAAATGACGATATTGCACTAAAATAAAAGGAATATTATTCGCAGCGGCACGTGCTTGTCTGTTTACGATCAATTTAGAACTAAAGAGAGATGGCAATATAGTTTAGTGACAATAATCCATTGTCTCTATCATAGCTTTATGTAAGAACTAAAGCTTAGAAATCGATGCAACGTTTGAATAACTTAATTTGTAAATAGATGGCGTTAAAATCTAAATTTATGAAAATTTCGGATAGTGACAGTACAGGATTAAGTGTGCGTTATGTTATACTTTTCAGTGTTTTTTTTGAAGGTGGTTAAATTTTTTTAATAAAAATTTTTTATTTCTCTCTTTTGAGTGGTCTTGACTAAATAATTATCTAGGGCAGGTCTGCAATTAAATTCATTCTAATTCCGGAGCGCAATGATATACAAGAGAATCGTCAATATAAATAAAGGTTACAACCAGGTCGTGTTATCTAGTGTATTTTCGAAGTCCAAGCTCCAATATCGGTGAAATTTAAATGGGACCACCTCTGAAATATTACCTACCAAACAAAAAAATAATTTTCGAAATCGGTTTATAAATGATGGAGTTTTTTTTTTTTTTCGGAAAACCAACAGCTGAAAGTTATGAGATTAAGTGTACAGAATTGATACCAGAGAGCCAATTAGAGGTCTCCACAAATAGTAACTAAATAAGTAGTAAAAACACTACAGTGTAAACAATACAGTACAAGCAATTGTAGATACTCATAGTAGCACTAATGAACTATAATACATTACATATATCATATTCTAGGTAGTATAAAATTATGCAGATCGAAATTATAAATTCCAGCTCTGCTCATTTAAGAGAAAAAGTTCTCACATATTTTATTCCTCACTGTCCCAACACTTGTATGAAATAAGTCAAAGTCGAAATTTTTGACTGCTTTATTAAAGCTATTGCATGCTCGCCATAGAAATGTATTTTTTCTGTATTTTGTTGATGTACATTGAAGATGTAACAAAGGGTTAAACCTGAGAGGTCTTGAAGGAGCCCTGAGCCCAATCAAGGATAAAAGTTCAGAGCAATCAACACGACTAGTGGCTATTTTTGAAAGAAACACAAGGTCAGCTACATCGCTTCTCAAGCTGAGAGGTAGTAAATGATGCTTTCTATACAACGATAGGTATTCAGATGAGCCATAATGCTGACCAGTGCGAAAAGATAGGTGCTTAATAAACCTTTTCTGGATACCCTCGATCCGTTCGATGTAAACATCGTTTCTAGGGTTCCATATCTCAGATGCGTACTCCAAATGGCTCCGAACATAAGTACAGTATAGAATTTTTAGTGTTTTAATTTTCTTGAAGTCTTTGGAATTACGCAAAATGAAGCCAAGCGCTTTGTAGGCTTTTTTTACGACATGGTCAATATGATGATCGAATATTAGCTTCGAGTCATGGAATACTCCCAGATCTCTCACAAGATTCTCTCTTACGATGGTATGCCCTTTCAGTGTGTAGTTGAAGTTTAGAGGGTTGCGCTTTCTGCTGAAACTGACAATGCTACATTTAGACGGATTGAGATCTAGTTGATTAGTGGAGCAATAGTCTTCAAGGCGCGAAAGATCCGTCTGTAGGGCTCCCGCATTGGCATCAGATGAAATACTTGAGATGATCTTCATATCGTCGGCGAAACATAATAATTTAGAGTGACGAAAACATATGTCAATATCATTAATAAATATTAAGAAAAGTAAAGGGCCGAGTAAGGACCCCTGCGGTACACCGCTAGGAACATTTACCCAACCAGACTATAGTTTAGATATAGGTCTATAGTTAGTAACCTCGTTTTTAAGGCCTTTCTTGTGCATCGGGGTAATATATGCTCGTTTCCAAATGTCCGGATCGACACCTTCCGACAATGATCGATTAAACAGTAAGGACAATGGAAGAGCAATCGAATCAGCACACCTCATCAGAAAAAGACATGGCAGTGAGTCTGGTCCAGCAGACTTAGTAATGTCGAGTTTCTTAAGTAAGGAACTAACTAGTTCTACATTTACAGAAATTGAGGACAATCCAGCCGTGGTTACCGATCTGACAGGAGAATTAAGTGACTGTTGCTGCGAATAAGAGCTTGTAGTCAAAAAAGTAGAGTAAAAGTATTTTGAGAAGAGATTGCAGATTGATTCACCACTGCTAGCGACTGCACCATCATAATTTAAACAATTTGGCAGAGTATGAGATTTTATTTTATGTTTAAAGTAAGACCAAAAATACTTGGGATTTTTTACAATAGAATCCTCAATAGATTTAATGTACGTTTGGTAGCAGCTTTTTTCGATATCTTTTCCTCTGTCATGAAGCACTTTGAAAGAGTTAAGATGACTACGGTTCCCGTAGATTTTAAATTTTCTTAGAAGACTATGTTTTTCTGTAATTATTTTAATTAGGGCTGATGAATACCAAATTGGATAACTATTGTTTTTAATTAATTTTGTAGGAATAAATCGATTTCTCAGCACTTTAAATGTTGTGTAGAAAAATTCGACGGCATCAATTAGTGATCTAGTATGCAGTTCGTAGACCCAATCAATTTTAGCTAGTTCGTTATTGATTTCATCAGTCACCCTTATGATATAAATATTTGGTAAATGGGTAATCAAAATCGGACGAAACCAAATGCAGGACAAGCGCGCCATTGTGAGGATCCAGCGGCAGAGATAGCGGATCCAAACAGTCCAAGACAGTAATAGTCTCATTAGATAACACGAGGTCTAAAGCTTTTCCGAAGCTGTTCACAATACCATTAAACTGTCTAATATTTAGTAAAAGCAAATACGCTAAATTCATTTACACTAGGCGACCACGTAATATCGCTCATATTAAAGTCACCCGCTATCAAAAACATATCGGAAGGGTGTTCAGACATTATTTGGTCTAATTTTGTGAAAAAATTGCACAGTTGTTGTGAAAAACTAAAACCCAATTTTTGTTCGATGAGGTAAAGTACACCGACGTGTAATTTTGTAGGTAGTTTTGATGTTCTGTTTTTAACCAGTATAGTTATCCACAGGTCCTCCGCGCTTGACTGGAACCCGGGTTGGGGTATAACAGATAGTTCCCTACGTGTAGCTATCAGAACACCACCTCCCAACGATTGTTTGGTCAACGAGTAATCCCTATCACGCCTCCACACCATGTACCTCCCATCAAACAACTCATCATCCAAAACACTACTCACCAGCCACGTTTCCGTAAGAACAATAACATCATAGTCACAAGCACATACATTACGATAAAACACTGAAGTCTTCGTACGTAAGCCCCTAGTATTCTGGTAGTAGATATTCAGATTGTTATTTGCCATTGAAGTGAGATAGGCTCAATATCAGCATAAATACGGGTAAAATATGTATTATCACAACGTAGGATATAAATATTATAACATTATATTTATAATTTATATAACAATAAAATACAAATTATTGCAGGTAATAGCACTAGGCTACCTCTTATTTGAATTGTTAAAAACTGGTTATAATTAGAAGCGAGCAAGCAACAACTCGAAAAGCCCATGAGACAGAGCAAGATAGCCGTAGTTTCCAAACTCAGTACTTCGAGGCAGGTAAGTGGGTATAGGTAAAAATGCTTGACAGAGCAATAGCAACAGTAGCAGAGCGATAATACAATTGATGGGTCAGTGGTTGACAACATTTTAGTAAGATTAAGCTTTATACATAGTGATTTAATTATTAGATTAATTGCAGACACAGAAAGAGTAAAAACAGTGTATAACAGAAAATTGACTAAGCAGTCGTGTTTAAATCATTGTCCCGAGAAATTATTTTAACGTGGGAAGTATCATCCTTGCGTACGTGAATCTTTCCAAATTTCACCCAGACATAGCGATAATTCCGTTCCTTTGCAATAAATTTAGTCTTGGTCAATAAGATCTTCGATTCTGGGGTCAAGTGGTCATTAATATAGATACGTTGACCATTATTAAAACCCATCTCACAAGCCAGTATGGACTTTTTGGCACGCGCTGCTGCAACAAACTCTTCCTTAACGTATCTATTAATAAAACTTACCACTATTGACTTATCATTTGAGTGGTAAGTAGGGACTCGTGCAATGTAATTGATTTGCTGTTTGTCAACATCGCACCCAACACGTCTCCCCAGGGCTTCCATGATGGTAAACAAATTTTCGTCCTTTTTGAGTGGTATACTCTTTATTTCAGCATTGTTCAAACGTGACCATTGTTCCTTTGCTGTATTCTCCCTCTTGAGCTTGGCAATTTCATTTTGTGACGAAGTTATTGTCTCCCTCAGTGCTTCCACCTGCGAAAGCTTTATTTCTACGTTGGAAATTCTTACGGTATATTCATCTAGCTTAGCACAGTTGAATTCTCAAGATGCTTTAAGGTCGGCGATTTCACTTCCGATGCCTCTTACCTCGTCAACAAGAGACGGCAAGCTGACAAGCTGTTGTCTAACCAGTTTTAACTCATGCATAATAGCGCTGAGGGAGACAGACTCACCGAGAGCAGAAGATGAGTCTTTGCACTGGCCACACTTCCAAGCGGCCCTACGCTGAGGTCTGAGTTTACGGTATGCGGCTTCAGTAATATTAGCGCAGCCAAAATCGAAGTGCCTCTTGCATGATCCACACTGTACACCGTCATTGAAAGTGTTCCCGCATTCATCGCAAGTATTCATGGTCGGTTAATATGTTTTTAATTTTTATTTTTGTAGAAAATTTAAATACAAGTAAATGAAATTAAAACACGTTAAAAAGGTTCAGTATCTCTGAACACAGCTAGAATACAGGTAAGCGTGATACCGGAGTTAGCGCGTACTACAAGAAGGTAGATTCTAAATTTTTTAAAGTTCACCTTTGACACCTACATGCATTTACTCACTATTTTCTGGATTGTTTTAATGTTTTACACTAAGATAACGTTATCACACGAATTAGAGTAATTAATCTACAAAATGTAACAACCTGCTATTCAAAAACACTGTATTTCACTACAATCTCTGAGATCTTCGAGAGTAAGGTTCATACATGTAATTACCTACATTGACTGTCATGATGTTATGAGGTAACAAACATAAAAAAAAAAATTAACACACAGACGAATTGAGAACCTCCTTCTTTTTAACCGACTTCAAAAAAAGAAGGAGGTTCTCAATTCGTCTGTTTTAAAAAAAATATATAAATAAAATTTTACGTAAAACTTCGCGTTCTATAATTTTTGCATAGGGTTCTTTTCTCTTATCTATGACTTACCATTGTAGAGTTATTTAGAAAACAACGGTTTTCTGACTTTTTTTTGTTTGTTTTTCGAGCGAAGCCGGGGGGCTAGATCGTTGATATTTTATATGCATGTTTAAAATACTTTTATGAACATCATATCATAAATGTGTGAAGAGAATGATGAGTTTTGAAGACCGCGACTCTTGGCGCTCCGTCCTCTCTGACTACCCCGTTGGGGATACAGCGTGAAGATATGTTATGTTATATCAAAAATTCAGTCTTATTATCGAAATTTTGATTTCAACCGTTATTTGAATATACGTAACTTTAATTAGGCGGGTACGTAGAGATAGAATAGCAGAACCGTGAACGAAAATTGATCCATAAGGTGATGCTTCGAAAATCGCTGTATTACCCTACGGAATCATTATACAATGACGCCCAAGTCCTAAGTGTTAGGAAGTTGTACCTACAAATTATAGCATTACATGCCCATAAAGTTGTTTTGAACTCTCCTGATTACAAACGACTCCTCAAAAACAGAGTTTTTCGAATCCCAGTTTCAACCGTTAGAACCTCATTTGCAAGACGTTTCCGTAACTTCGTGTCTTCTATCATTTACAACCGATTACTAAAAACATGTAAAATTAAACATAGGTCGCTCAAAGATACTAAAATAGAAATTGTTTAAATTTCTTATAAACTTAACATATAGTGAAACCGAAGCAATACTAAAAGTTACATCCTAGCAAATTTTTCTTCGTTTATTTTATTTATTTATTTTTAAAATATTGAGCATGCACTAAGGATTATTTTATTAGTTATTTCGATTATTGTTTTGATTATTATTATTATTATTTTGACTGTTATTTTGATTATTCTTTTGATTATTATTTTGATTACAATTTTGATTATTATTTTGATTATTATGAATATTTTGATTATTATATTAATTATTGTTTTGATTATTATTTTTGATTTCATAAATTATTGTCAATTTTAATTTAATTATGATATTTGATATGATTATTTAATGATGTTTTGGATTTAATTGATGTAATGATTGTAGTATTGTGCACAAATCTGAGTAACATATACGGATCCTCATGATACAGGCTGTGCCTAGTGTGGGGGTCGCTGTATTTAAACTACATGAATAATCTGTTTTTGGTAAATAAATTATTATTATTATTATTAAAAAAAAATGCAAAAATGTATATTGCAAGTGCGTCTCTTAATGTCAAATTTAGACATTAGATTACGTTTTATCGTGATCTACCGTCCTGAAGATAATATCTAAAATTTTTCCTTTTTGCTAAGTTGCGTCTATAAAATGGTTTCAAGTTATAGTGGTCTTTCATTAATTCTATATTATTTAATACCATAAAGATACATAGCAGAGACATCTATCAACAATAAAACAGTAGCAAAACCAGCAAAACTGTATATACTTTTGAGAAAAGTTCTTTTGTTCGTCAACGAGTAGCTGACTTATTAACCCGAGCCTGCCATATTGCGGCTATCTCAAACATTAATCCTATTAAAGATGCTTGATTTCTTTATCTTTTCAATGGTTGTCAAAGCAACTCCACAGCGCTTTCGATTTATATAGAGATAATAGGCTAATGCTTTAAAATCTCAATGATTTCGTTTCATGAATAATTACAGCACACAATTACAAAAGTCTAGCCTTAAGGTGAAAATGGCCAATTTTTTAGCAGGATGTGGTGACAGCTGTATCTTCTACATCTTATTTTTTCATTTTTGATCGTAATGTAAACAAACAAGAAACTAAGCCTTTAATTTTCGTTAATTTTCACCGTTCGCTGGTCCGACGTATTACACATAGCACTCTAATAACACTGCTTTTCCGTTACATACTTGTAAAGAAAGTTCTTTGGCCTCCATTTAATTTAAACTTGGCGCGCATTGACATGGCAGTTCTGTCGACGTAGCTCGAAAGTATAAAGGAGTATTCTGTGGGTTGAAGAGAGAGATTATGTTTCATTGAAAGACTGTACCCAATAAATTTAAAATACGAGTATCATAGTGAATTAAAAGGAAAGCGCGAAATAGTAGCTTTAAATGTTGTTTCTCTTTTCAGGTAAGATAAAAATACCTATATTATTACTTTAAAGAAATAATGTAATAGGTTAAGTAATATTTAATGTCTAATAAAAAACTCAAAATGTTCTCTTTTCAGAGCAACGCAATTTTGGTTTTATTTCACACAGCATTAAAAACAAATTATATAATTACATGGAACGAGATGACCAAGGGCTAGTCAAAGGTTTAATGAATGTGATTTTTTTCTATCTCTCTTAACATCTTCGATACCTCGTGGTCCCTTGCTAGTGAATTACGTCGAAATTTCTGTCTTATTGACTGTACATCTCCTGTATCTATGTGGTGCTTAACGATCCCAGTACGTCCCAAATCGTCATTGCCTCTTGAAAAGATGTCTTGAACACGTAGCAATGACTGTTCAATCTTGTGACATTCCAGATCGGTTAAATTTTCCCGACAGTTTTCAAGTAACGTCGATATAATTATGTGTAGCATCATGAATACCTTAGTCTGTTTCATGCATATTTACTCTTCTCAGGAATGTAACATGGTTGCATCTGCCTACCGTATCTGTTTCTTTCTAGAACTACCCCCTTGTTACTGACATTGATAACGCGTACCTTGGCTTTGCCCGAGGTCATCACTAGAGTTCGCGCAGTTATCCAGACGGGTGATTTCCGATGTCTTCCATTATAACACATCACTTACTGCATACTGTCGGCGAGAACATATTTCTACTAAGGTTTTCGGCCTCGGCGGCAAAACGATTCTTTTCAAACTGTAAATTGTCCCTGGTTTTTCATTTTGCAGAAAAACTTTTTGTACTTCTTGGAAACCTTAAAATCTCTTTCGATATACATTGAGAGCACAACGTTGCTTTGGCAAAAAGTCCAATCTAATGATGGAATCGCAATGTTAGCAATAAAAACTGGATGTGTCACGGTCTTAAGACCCATTTTCAGGGCTGTGGCAGTTTGTAACCGGCAACGTGAAGATCCCCCATTTCCCCATTTCATGCTTCGAGGCAGTAGTTCGAGTTTAACACGTGATGCACCGGTGTTCAGTGTGAAGCTGCATGGATTTTCGTACCGCTCTCCTTCAACGATCAGGCTCTTCCCATCACGCATCTGATAGACTATCTCAATAAGGGCTTGCCTTTGACCAGCCAGCGCTTGCCCCGCAGCCCTAGCTGTTTTTAGTTTAAATTATCGGGTTAACTTGTGTCCCAAACGACGTTTCCCTAGCCCTTTTACAATTTATACAAAGATCAAAGACCCTCTTTTGCCCCTTTCATAACATATTAGCCTTTTTTGAGATTTTGCTTGAATAGTCTTAAAACTTACAGGAGTTATGTTTACAAATTTCAGACAAAAGCATAAAAGTCAAAAGTAAAACAATGATATTGGCAATATAAAGTGAGAAGTAATTTTTTTATTGATTTGTTTCTGTTTTTCTTTTTTGATTTTTTCCAAAATCTTTTATCCTAACGGGCTTTACCCTGGACGTAATATGTTTTTGTATAATAATATAAAGTAACACTGTCACTTTCTACGTCATAAACCAATAGGATTCAGTAATAGTTTTTCTTCTTTCTTCAGTAATTTTAACTGCGGATTTTTTCTAAAAGTATTTTCATATCTAGGTTTTATTGAATATTCATTACGTATTTTCTCATTTCTTTTTAGGTTTTTTCGTATTTATAAACTACTGTAGAATGAAATATGTCTATTTACTTCATAAATATATTTTTACTTTGAAAAAATCACTAACTCAGGTGTACAAATCAAAAAAAATATTATAACCTCTTCTAAAAAACCTTTTGCCACGTGCCTCGCGACAAGAGAGCGCACCCGCCATTATGACTTTTCGTCCCCCTCTCTCTGGGGTGCGGAAGGTGAGAGAGCCTGTAGCAATCGACCAGGATCGGAAACGACCGATGTATCGCGAATGTATTGCCCCTTCCAGTGAGTGCGGTTTGACGGTGGCGACGTTACACTACTTATTTTCAAATAACTTTCATTTTCTTACGGATCCTTTTTTAGTTAATTCATTTCTTTCATATTGTAGTTCCTCGACCTCTTAAGCATCTATTAATTTGCAACTCTATTTTTAATAGGTTAGGAGTTTAATTTTACTGCAGTTCTTTACATTTACTTACCAAACGTTTACGTACAATACCAATTTTTTAATTTTCAATAATACTTACTTATCGAAATGGTTGTCACATAAATTAAACTACGCACATGTTGACGCGGACGTAGCATTAACACATAAGTTCTGCAAAATTTTTCGGGCGTACCCCTATTATGAGTTGTCGTAGTAAACCTACATGACGTAACTAATGAAGTAAATGTAAAGACGTCACGCTTATAGTAAAGTATAACAACTCTATTATGAATATTTAAAACGTAACTATGACGGAATAAGTTAATACGTGAGTGAATATTACTTTGAACGCGTTATGTTGTCGTCTTGACTGCTGTTTTATTTCTTTCTAACTACGTGAAAAAGACAAGGATAAGAGATAGGACAATAGTGTTCTATAATCGAGCAAAAATGGGAAGTATATAAAAGTAAGGTGAACTCCATAGAACTTTCGCTTTTTTAAATGTTAATGCTTATTTATCTTGCTACCGCCGTTTTTCTGTCAATTTCAATTTTCACAGCAATATTACATTCTCTTTGATATTTGGTTTGATAACTTTTCTGACGATTTGAAATTTGTATCTCGTCTCGGTAAATCGCACAAATTATAAAACGCACGTTTAGATAGCCTATATAATTTGCGAAATTTGGTTTCGCTGTTCTTTACGAGTGCGTTATTTCATTCTAGTAATTGTGCGTGAAATGCTCTTAATGTATTGCGTTCGTCACTGCGTTCAACCTCCTCAATCATGTTCCAAAATAGATAATCTCTAGCCGCCATTATGTATTGGATTTAAAAACAATTCTTAATAAAAATAAATAATTCTTACTACCTATCTTTACATTAAGTTTTCACCATGAAAAATAGCGTGAATGCCGTAACTACATCGGTCAACGAAACATACTACAAAAACTGTCAATTAAATAACTCGTAATGTCAAATTGTATGGAAAACTTTGACAATGGTAATGTAGTTTACTATACTACAAATAGAACAGTAAACACAAGTAAACCATGACAACTCATAATCCCATTTTTAGTTTATGCTGTTACCGCCAGAGGCGCTGTATTAAGTTTCATACTAATGAATTTAATATAGTCGCTAGCGAGTACAGTTTTGTAAACTTGAATTAAATAACGCACTCGTAAAGAACAGCGAAACCAAATTTCGCAAATTACATAGGCTATCTAAAAGTGCGTTTTATAATTTGTGCGATTTACCGAGACGACATACAAATTTAGAAAATAAAAAATATATACTTTTTCAAACGTTTTTATTGAGTATAAATTACAATAATAACAATAATTAGTACCCCTATTAGGTATCATTTATATTTAATTATTATTGAATGCAACAAATGTAACATTAGATAACAAATATTCATAACAAAGACATTACATGTTAAAGACGTTATATGTTAAAAAAATATAACGAGTCGATTCGATTCTTTCACTCGATTTCGGGCATATCTAGAAGAAGGAATAATATGTAAAACACTAAGTAATCACTACGTTATGTAAAACATTTACCAAGTTTTTATTTGTGATCGAAGACCAAATATCAGAGAATGTAATATTACTATGACAATTGAAATTGACAGAAAAACGGCGGTGGCAAGACAAATAACCATTAACATTTAAAAAAGCGAAAGTTGTATGGAGTTCACCTTACTTTTATATACTTCCCATTTTTGCTCGATTATAGAACACTATTGTCCTATTTCTTATCCCTGTCTTTTTCACGTAGTTAGAAAGAAATAAAACAGCAGTCAAGACGACAACATAACGCGTTCAAAGTAATACTTACTCACGTATTAACTTATCCCGTCATAGTTACGTTTTAAATATTCATAATAGAGTTGTTACACTTTACCATAAGCGTGACGTCTTTACATTTACTTCATTAGTTACGTCAGGTAGGTTTACTACGACAACTCATAATAGGGGTACTGATCTATATAGTTGAAAACTCCCATTTCTTAAAAAGTGCATAAACGAAAAACCATAATTGGAAATTAAGGCTCGTTGGTTATGAATATCGACGTGATGGTTCATGTATTGTATTAATTTGAAAAGGTCTGCAATAGAAATGATGCGTTTTGAAATTAGTGAAATGATGTTTTAAAATGAAAGGCCCTAAGATAGTAGATAAGGCTTTTTGTTTTAAAAATCGACGTACATTAAGCAAAATTACGCCCTTTTACCTAAAGGTAACTTTGGATAGAAATTACTTTGAATTTTATTACATAGACAAGAAGATTCGTTTTTTTTTTGCGGATTATAAATCAACATTTACCTATTTTGTGATGAAAATGGTAGTTACGTCTTTCTCTATATGATGGCAGTAAATGTTGTATTATAAGTTTATATTTTATAAATATAATACGAACTGAATTCGTGTTGATTTATGTTGTCGATTAATGTTGGAACCGAACACAGGTAATTGATGGATATTTAATGACTTTTTTTTGTTGTTCAAACACAAGTAAACAAACATCAAAGCGACACGTGTGGATTTCCGTAACGACCGAGTTTCTTGTGCCTGTTTCTTGTAAGGACGTGCGGCCTTGTGTGGACGTGTAGTGACAACTTGGATCTCTCTTGTATTTACGTAAGGATCTTTGGTGTTGATGTTTAGAGGTTTGTACTGAATGAATAAATAAATGAATGAATGTTATAGTGAATTGTAAAAAATATTTGTGAAGTATTTAATATCATATGAAGTTCGTAAAATGTTACCAATGCTGTCAGTAACAATAAAGACACATTAAATTTTATCCCAACCGATGCCGTTGTTCCGATAGATATTACGGATTTTTTTAATTTTTGACTGCATGTATCAAGTATGGAAAAGCAAATCAATTACAAAGTCTATGTTAGAGTTCTTTTTCTGTTCTGTTGATATTCATTGAATTGAACCATTGCATTGAAACATGACAAAGGGATAGTTATGTGACAATTGTATTTAATAATATTTACGTACATACATTATTCATTACTGAAATTGTTTTTTACTAAGTTCTGTTTAATTTCTCAAAATAATATTTTAAAATATTTAATTGCAGACATACAATGAATAGGAATCACCGCGGGACGCATTCCTACATCAACGAATTAATGGGTAATTTTTTATATTTATACATGTAACGTCGACGTTTTTTTTCGTTGTTTTTAGCGATAAAACATACACATGCCTTTGATTAGATTGGTAAATAGAGATCGATAGTATAATAGAAAAGAAAACGAGTATGCAAAACCTGGAAGACAAGGACCTGTCAATTTTGTGGATGCACGTGGACCATATAACAATAATAATATAATATACTCAGACATTTAACACAGCGCTATCTAGTCCCAAAGTAAGCAGCACAGCGCTTGTGTTATGGGTACTGGACAACTGATATACTGGCATAGCTTTATTTACATTAACAAAAAGTACATAACATAACATAACATAACTTCACGCTGTATCCCCAACGGGGTAGCCAGAGAGGACGGAGCGCCAGGAGTCGCGGTCCTTACACACCTCTTTCGCTTCCTCAAATCTCATCATTCTCCTCACACATTTTCGCCTAGGTATGCGTAAAAAGTACATATATACGTTAATATTTACAAACTTAAAAGTACACAATATCTTAAATAATAGACTTCCTCAAAGTTGCCGCTTAGAAAGCCGTCATTGCTTAAGGTGCCTAGCAGACTGGCAGTATTGCCTCTTTGAATAGCCAAACTGAATCGTTGGCGGAAGTAGCTGCCAGCCCGGCGGTCTCCCGAAGCCTCGAACAGTCTCTTACAAAAATCAGACACCAGTTGATGGTCTTTGGGGCCCCAGGGACCTAAAGTTTCGACTGCAAAGGGCGTAAATATGAAACTCTCAGAGAGAGTCGCATACTTACGCCGCTTCAAGTTCTCGGCAATGCTAGCCCCGGCACCTGCTGACTTGGAAGTCGCCGGCACATGGGAATCAGCAAGTGTATTGACACAAGTGGCATTCCACACCAGCGATCTTCCAAGTTTCCAAGGAATGAGATATACTACTTAGGTATATACTTTTTTTTGTAAATAAATACATATTATTCATAAACACTCAGGCTCAGGGCGGGAATCGAATCCGCAACCCCCGTTTACTTTCCGACGCGCCGTTGGCCGTTGTGCCACGGAGGTCGTCAATTTATTTTCAGGTTTTTTCGTATCATTTTTTTATCATGGCGTTCACACTCGAATCTATGCATGTCTCACGCGTGTCACAAGTCTCACAGCGGTGACATTCTCGATTTTTTGAATACCTACTAGAAACGACTGAAAAAGTTCTTGAGTAGTATCTGTCCACAGTGTTAGTGATTCTTAGGGACTTTAATGCCTACCACGTTGAATGGCTCGGTTCTCGGTCCCCTGACCTTATGGAGATATCTGTTCATGAATTTATTTTGGCGTATGGATTCTTACAGCTGGTTCATTCTTCAACAAGAATACCAGATATCGAAGACCATACGAGCTCGATAGTGAACCTTCTGCTGACTATGCGTCTGAAAGGATAATCCATGCCAATGGATACGCCAACAAAGTGAAGACAAAAAGTACGATAGTTCAAACCGGAAAGTCGCGCGTATTACTTTTCGGAAAACATGATTTTCAATGACTGCGTAATTGAAAAATAAAATGCTGTGTGATATATTGCAAATTACATTCAGATGGATGCTGTGATACTCCAAAATATCGTTCGAAAGTCGTTCGAAACCGCCGACGGAAACGGACGTGTAAAACGTTAACTTATTTCTACATTCGTGCAAAAGCTGTTTAAAAATGCCTACGAAGTGTAGTGGTTGTGGCGAAGTAATATTTAATATATCGTATATGGAGTGTTCGAAGAAAAGCTGTGCAAAGCTATACGATTTGAAGTGTCTTGCCATAAATCCGGACGTGTTTGAAGGATACTCGGAGGAATACAAGGCTGAATGGATATGTCCTGAATGCTCTATATTAATTCGAAAACGAAACAATCAGGATAAACCAGTAGAAGCTAGCACTCCAACTATGAATAAAACGTTTACAACAACGTAAATACTCAGCGCGGGAGTCGCTTTCAGTCGCCCGCGATGATTAATGTCGACATCGGCGATACTATTCTGCATGAACTTAGAGACTTGAGGTCACAAATATTAACTCGCTTCAATAATCAAGCCGAGGAGATGAAGCGGTTACGACTCCAAGTTGCAGAGTACAAATCTCAATTAGATATTTTTTGTCAAGATGTGAGGGTAATTGAAAAAAAATCAAAAGATTTAGTTTCAATTGAAAATAACATTGAAGATCTGACTAATACTCAAAACATAGCACAAGAAATAACCAAAAGTCAACTGAAATCATTTGCGGAGGTATTGAACAAAACATCAGCTACCAAAAGTTCCGCTACAAACATAGTTCCTATAAATAAGTGTGGGGCCACAAAGTCGGCGGCAGCATCTGTGACACCTAAGGTCGATGGAAATATTTGGTCAAACCCTAGCAATAAGGGAAGCAATTTGAACACTCATACAGTAAAGGAAATGAAAGAAGAAAATGAGTGGAAAACAGTTGCTAACAAGAAGGGAAAGCGATTGTCGAAGGATGTTAAAAAGGGACAGAATGAAAATGTAAGTACACTGAAAGCTACCGAGCGAAAGAAGCATCTTCACGTATGGCGTTTGCATCCTGATACATCTTCAGACAGTTTAACAGCCTTTGTAAAAAATGTATGCGGTACGGATACTACTAATCAGGTTGTGAAAATTGACCACAAAACAAAACGTGATTATGCGTCATTTCGCATTGCGGTTCCAGAAGGAATGTTCGACAAACTATGTCAACCAGAAATTTGGCCAGTGAACACCGAGTTTTCTGAGTGGATTTGGTTTCGCAAAAGAACCACCGAATCAAGTGAAACAAAATAACATCGAAATATTCTACCAGAACGTACGAGGTTTGAGGACAAAATTAAATGAATTCCATAACAGCATTGAATCATCAAACTGGGACCTATTTGCTATCTCTGAAACTGGATGCAACTAGTCCATACATGACGCGGAAATAATTCCTTTTGGCTATCAAATAATTCGCTGTGACCGGGCGGCTGGCCGTAAACAAGGCGGCGTCTATTTAGTGGCCACACACGGACTTGAGCTACGAACAATACCGTTACAAGGGAACATCGATATCAACTCACGAGTATTTGAGATGGTTTCTGCGTTAGTATACAATAACTCCTGTTGTAAGTTTCTATTTGCATGTTGTGTTGTTTATATTCCGCCTAATAGTAATGAGAATGAATACATGGTATATTTACACTGATTGAACAAATATGTAATAAGTACCAAAGAGTAATCGTACTAGGCGATTTTAACTTACACTCTTGTTCAACAAATGTATTAAATTATTATCATTACTTTATGTCATTTTGTGAGTTCACACAAAGTAATAATATACCCAATTGTTTATCCGCCAACTGGATTTAGTGTTGAGTACAGGTATGAGCGGGGAGATACGGGTGAGCGAAGCGGGCGACGCACTAGTGCCGGTGGACCCGTACCACCCGCCGCTTGCCGTATTCGTACCACACGGCGTACCGTCGCCTAACGCTCGCGCCGACACCTCTACTAATATATCAGATAACTCTAGACCAAAGTGGAACTTTTATAAAGCTGATTTTTTCTTATTGTATTCGATGTTGGAGTCCGTTGATTGGACACCGATGTATGATATACAAAACCCGGAAGATGTATTAAATTATTTCTATTATGTTCTCAATAGTATATTAGATGAATGTGTGCCTAAGAAAAGACAAACTAGTTGCAAATATACGAGGTTCCTATATCCAGAATGGTATACATCCGATATTATACGAGATATTAAATTAAAATCTGAGCTTCATAAACAGTATAAACAGACAAAGTCCAAAACTGATTACGAAGCATTTGCATTAAGTAGGACTAAAATCAAAACGGCTCTTAAAGTATCGTATGATCAATATCAGTGCCGCATTCAAGCCCGCTTCGTTGAAGATCCGAAATCATTTTGGGATTATATTAGAGCGAAAAGAGGTACAATGGGTAGACAGAAGATAATGAAAAATGGGGAAGTGTTGACTGGGGTGGATGTAGCTAATGAGTTTGCTGCTTTCTTTGAATCTGTGTACAGCAAAGACCAGCCCCAACTGGATGTGAAGTTGGCTGATATGTCGGGTGTAGTGAGCAGTGAGCGCGTGCACATACCGAATTTAACGTCTAAGGATGTTCAGATTGCACTCACTAACTTAAAACCTAAACGTTCTGCTGGCCCTGATGGGATTCCTGCTTTTTTGTTTAGAGATTGTCGTGTAGTACTGAGTGAACCGCTGCGGTATATATATAACATTTGTTTAAAACATGCCACCTATCCGAATCGCTGGAAAATCAGCAGAGTTACACCAGTACCAAAGGGTAAAGCAAGCTCTGATGTAAGCGGTTACAGACCTGTGGCAGTTTTATCCACACCCGCCAAAGTATTCGAAGCAGCAACACAGCGGCGAATATATAGTGAAATTCAAAGCTACCTCACCGATTCGCAACATGGTTTTAGGCCAGATAGAAGTACAACGACCAATCTTCTTAATTTTATGTCGTATGTAGTTCCGAAGGTAGACGCAGGGATCCAGGTTGACGTGGTTTACTTCGATTTTAAGAAGGCGTTTGACTGTATAGATAATGACATCTTACTAACCAAGCTCGCAAGTGTAGGTTTTACTCCACATTTGTTAAGATTTTTTGCTAATTATATGAGAGACAGGCAGCAATTTGTGAATTATGCCGGACATATTCGTATTTCACCAGATCAGGCGTCAGCCAGGGGAGCAACCTGGGTCCACTCGAATTTGTAATAATGATTAACGATTTACCGAAGACGGTTAGGCATGCAAAATGCTCGTTTTTTGCGGATGACCTTAAACTTCTATATGCCATTAAGAATATGGAGGACTGTGAACGTTTGCAGAGTGATATAAATTAAGTTGTGAAGTGGAGTCGAACAAATAAACTCCATTTCAACGAGTCTAAATGCTCGGTCATGACCTTTAGTCGTTTGAAAACACACATTCTTTACAATTACAGTATGGACTTCGTATCCATAAAACGCGTTTCACAGGTCCGAGATCTAGGTGTAGTTTTCACAGACCAACTGGGGTTCCAAGAGCATATTATTAATATTTGCAAAAAAGCGTATAGGAACCTAGGATTCATAATGAGGCAGACGCATGACTTCACAAAAATCAGTGCCGTAAAGGCTTTGTATGACGCGCTAGTCAGCATATGGGCCCCATATGAGGCTAAATATAGTTCGATGTTGGAGCGCATACAAAACAAATTCATCAGACTTTTGTATCTGAAGCTCTACGGCGTTTACCCATTCTACCCCCTCATGTATCCCACCTTATTCGTTCTTGGTATGGTCGGGTATAACAAGATCGAAGCACGTCGTAATTTTAAGATGACTCAAATATTATTTAACATACTTCGAGGAAAAGCGCATAATCCAGGAATACTCACAGAGTTAAAGCTATGTGTACCGGATAACTACAAAACGAGGAGGCGGCGCCCGAACCTGCTAGTGGTACCGCGAGGTCGTACATACCTAGTTAATAAGGCACCTATAACCCGAGCTATACATGTATTAAATGAGGTTGCTAAGAGAATAGACATATTCTCTTGTACTATGTGTGAATTCACAAAGGTGACTTATTATATTATTTGTTATGAAAATTTATTTAATTGAAATTGATTTATTATTAAATTATATTGTTTATTATGGGGGCTTATTTACTAAATTGTAATTGAATTGTTGTTATATTAATTATTATTTGTTATGAAAGTTTATTTACCAAACTGTAATTGAATTTATATTTTTTTTAAATCGAAATTAATTTATTTGAAATTGTATTATTATTATTTAGTATTCAATATTCTTTTAATATGTAATTATTTTAATATTGTAAGTTAATGTTTAAATTGTTGTAATTTAATTATTTGGATGTATTACAATTATCGAATTGGGTAAAACTGTAATGATAGTTGTAAGTTACAGAAATAAAAATAAACTAAAATAAAAACTAAACTAAAACATTTCTAGTTTAAGTGTCTGTTTACACAATTTTATATTAAAAGTTCTGGAAGATTTTTTTTTGTTTATGCTATGCTGTTTAGAATGTCAGTTTTTAGTTTTTGCTATCCGTCGACACGATTCATGCCTAATACCTCTGTTCGTACAAAAGCTTCGAACTGAGCTACGAACATGCCACGAAGCTTGCTCCGTAGCTCGTCCGTAACTTAACATACAATTTCATCATATTGTAGACAGAGACTACAGGGCGTTAAACAATACCGTCGTTACAGACCTTTTGCGCTTTTTTCAAGCGTCACAAATTTTCGCTAAGATATGTAAATGCTTTTAACATTACTGTTAACTAACACTTGAGCTATTTATTTCCGTAAGTAAGCCTTGGTTTTATTTTTACTTTTACGTCAATTACTTTTGCATGTAAATATGATATGAAAAATATAAATGTGTTTATAAAGACTGGCGATAAATGGTATGGAATCCCGCGGTCATGATAAATTAATTATTCTGAGATTTAAATTACATTAGTATAATGGTTCATTTTTAGGAAACTACATTCGTTTTTATAAGGTTCCTGAGGAATTATTCAATCAAAGGAAAATAGGTTTAGAGTTATTGTAAAATGTATCTACAATGATTGGACAAGTGGCGGCTACGGTCAAGAAAAGTCGGGAGCACGCAAACACAAATTTGTTTATGGGATACTACACAAGTTCGGGGTTGATCGCCCGTCTAAAGTCTTTGCCTCGCAGCACAGCACTTCCCTGGCTGTCCGCGGCCGCCAAACGAAGCGATGCCGGAACTTGGTGATGCGGCTGAAGTCGCGCGGTTCAGCAGTATACACTCGTACTGAGGACCCTGGAACGTAGCATCCAGTGCATCAGTTCGTGTTCCAAACTTTCCGTTGTTGAACTACTGCCGCAAGCACAGATCGAAGGAAAGCTAATAAAGTAGGTAAGGTGGCGGTGTTCAACAACTGGACAGGAGTTTACAATTTAAAATATATATAAAGAAAAATCAATGCAAATTGGTATAAGCATCGAAATGAATATTAAGCTAAAATGGCTGTTACAATTAGCTTCACTGACACACAGCACACCTCACAAAATGAGGTGATAATTACACTAACGTAAAATAATTATAATAAATAATAATGTTCCCACGTAAATTATGTACGCCGGAGAACGAAGTCAATAACGATCAATATATTACGTATTGATTATTATACTTTTAAATATTTTTGTAAAAGCAAACTAAGCGACAATAACAATTTTTTTGAGCGCCGTCAATGCATTCAGTTTGTTACGTGTCGCGCGGAATTGCAAACTCAATGGGGGTAGAACGACTAAGTGCCTAGGCGCATAGCGAGGGAGAAGAAGTACTGTCGCACAGATTACTCGTATTTTAGTTTCTAAACGCAGAGACAAATTTATGTATTCCTAACTTTTATTATATTAAAATCCAAGATTATATCACCAAAATTAAATTATTTAATATCATGTACGTTATAACGTTACAACAATCATATCATAAATTTAACAATTTCTTCGATAACGAAAGCTTTCTGTATATTGTATTGTAATATTGCATTTTAAAATTGTATTGTAATATTGTATTTCAATATTGTATTTTATTATTGTATTTTAATATTCTGTCATGTAATGACGTTGAAAAAATGACTTGACTGGGGTTTTAATGCAGGTTTCCTTTCCCAAACAAAGCTTCATTCGAAGTTAAAAAATTACGACGTCGATTTGAATAAATTTATTAACTTTAAAAATTTTTATAGTTTCATTATATCTATCTGTCCATTTGTGAACGTAAGTCCATTGTTCCTATGTCAGAGCTAATTTATTCCATCGTCTGACACCCACTGAGATGAATGGTACAGTAACATAAATTGGAAACCTGAACTCAGAAATAGAGAAACGATAAACAGAGTATTCATTATTTTGGTCTCCATTTCTTTTTAATTTTACGACTGTAGTTGCTACAGAGACCTTGTTAATCACAGAACCAAAGTTAACGTGCGATGTGCATCCAACACACTCAGCCTGTATATTTTTCTAGGTTCCGCTGTTCCGCCACCAGTCCGACCTCGCTGCACTGACGGCACACAAGGGGTCGTCAGAGGGGCGCACGCCTTTGTGCTAAGGGTATGCCAAACAAAGATGAAAATAAACTTTGATTACGATTCCATTCATACAAAGCACCTAGAAATCTGAGCTTTGCTCAGTGTCTTTTAAATTTGAATGCATTTATAAAAAATTCGCTATTGAAATTCTGTTATGAAATTTCTAATCATGTTTCGAGGGCAAGATTTACATTTTAAATGTGTGAAACCACGAAGAAAATTATTTTATTGGAATTGAGACCTAGCTAAATCTTTATTATATTATTACAATAATTAGCTCCATTTTTCATAAATGAAAATATGTTTAAATATTTTGTTATATTGTAAATATTCACTTAATGAATTCTATTGTGGCCACATTTAGAAAAAAGATAGTAAGTAATGAAAAATTGCAAACTCTATCAAAACTTTATGTGACGAATCCGGATGTATTTAGCAATGTTTGTTTAACACTTTGGGCGGAAGGTAGTCAGAACTTATTACGAATTCATTACTTAAGATGGACTTTCGGAAAATAACTAATTAACATAACAATACAATAACTGACTAACATATACAATATGTGCAACTATACTTTGTTCGTCAGTCATTCTTGAACGATAAGTATAACGTAAATGTTATCGTATCGTATTATACAGGGTTAATTGAAAAATACTAATATCCTCTTAGTGTAAAATTCCTGTCATCATACCTAACAACTTTTGTTCTACGACTTTTTCAAAACTTAATACATTTGTCAAGAAATTTTTGTTAAGTTTTGTTGTACTGTCTGAATCGTTATTACTCTGTGTACGTATTCCAATAGCTACAGTGTAAGCGCAATGGGCCCCAGCGCCGCACTGTGCGTGTGCCGCTTTCTGCTGTGACCGGTTAGAGTAGGTGCTATTTTCAGAAACATTTAATGTATTTTTATTTTTGTATAAAAGAAAAAACTTATGAATATTTAAAAGTCGTAGAACAAAAGTTATTGGGGATAATGTTTAGTACAAAATACTGACAAGTTATTAGTATTTTTCAATTAACCCTGTAAAACTTTTTTTCATTTCAGATATCAAGTCTCTTCGGGCTAGCGCCATTACGATTTCAATCGAGTACTAATGGTTTTACAGTCACTTTGTCTAATGGAATGTGTATATATAGCTATGTACTAGTCACTATTTTAGGTAAGATTAGATAGATGGATAATTTTATTCACTGCACACAATACACGTACAATTACACAGATACATATACAATTTAAATAATACAACATTACATTTTTTCTTTTTTGCGTTACACGACAATAGACCAGCAAAATCAATGTTCGACAACGGAAAGTCTATTAGTTTAGTAGGCTTGGCACCGACTTCAGTAACTGTCAAATTTAATTATATGGGTATTTGTATTGTATTTATAAAGTTATTTTTGTACTTAAGTTTCGATCAGTAAGGGATAGTTATTTCGTATTTTTCAGTGTTTTTTTTTTTTAAATCGGTTTAATTTTTTTATAAAAGTTTTTGGAATCTATTTTGTGTAGAAAATAGATTTAGATATGTTATAAAACATACATTGATTAGACAATCATACTATAAAATAAACGTTCAAGACAAAACAATAGTCTGGAAATAATCTTCTCTGCACATTCATTTACTGGCTTTCTAATTATTGTATTTTAAAAGACTTCAGAAAAAAAGGGGGAGGTTCTCAAATCGTCTGTTTTTTTTTGTATGTTTGTTACCTCATAACTCCGTTATCCGTAATTTATGAACCGATTTCGAAAATTCTTTTATCGTTTGGTAGGTAATACTTCAAAGGTGGTCCCGTTTATATTTAATCGATATTAGAGCTTGGACTTCGAAGATACACTAGATAACACGACCTAGTTATAACCTTCATTTATATTGATGATTCTCTTGTTTGTCGTTGCACTCCGGAATTAGAATGAAGTTAATTGCAGACCTGCTCTTTATTTATTTAGGTCAAGATCACTCAAAAGGGAGAAATACAAAATTTTTATTAAAAAAAAAATTAAACCGCCTTAAAAAAAACACTGAAAAGTATAAAATAACTATCCCTTACTAATCAAAACTCAAGTACAATTAAAATAACTTTAAAAATACGATACACATACCCATTATATTTAAATATGACAGTTATTGAAGTGACTGAAAAAAATTGGAAACGGTAAAAAGCGTGATGTGTGGTGTGATGATGAGGTGAAAGTGTCTGTGTATAAGAAGAAAAAATCATGGCGAGACTACATTGATACTAATGATTGTGGTATGAAGAATTTGATGAAAGACAGATACAAGCTGCAGAAAACAGGAAAGAAAGCACTAGTGAAAGAGAAGCGTGAAAGGTGTAGGGTGTTAGACGAAAACAAGATGTCCGACAACTTCTAGGAAAATTCCAAATTATTTTATAGACAATAGATAAACTTTATTCGACACACACTGACAATATACACTTATGATTTACAATAGTATCAACATACAATATTCGGGAAAAAACAAGTTTTATACATTCAAAAATTAAAGGCGTGATGCCGAACAGAACTTCCAACTCAGCATAGTGCTACGGTTCTGCCTAAACGTCAGCGAAGCGCTGATTTTCAGTTAGGCCCTAAATTGTGTTGCGCGTGCGAAACGATCGGAAAATAAGGAATGGAATATATAGGTATACAAAATAGATTCATAGATAAAAATAATATTACACATCTGAAATAAACACCACAAGGACGTGAGTTATATAAATGTTCTAAAATTCAATACAGACACCAAACAAACGTAATAACGCAATTGATAAAAAAAAATAATAGGTAGGCGTTAGCTACCGAGCGTAGGTTAAGCGGCTACCGAAAGGAAACTGTTTTTCGTAATGCAGCAGACGTTCTTTCAGACGGAATTTGAAAGTAGCCAGACTGATGGAGTCCCTAAGAGGAAGTGGTAGGTTATTTCAACATTTTGTAGCCGCATAACGGAAACTACCACGGAACGCCGCTGTTTTTCCAGTGTAATAGACGAGCATTGGGACCACAGTACGAGTCGAGCGAGCATCTCGTCCACCACGCCATTTTAACCTTTAAGTAGATACTCCGGTCTCTCATATTTAACAAGACCAAACAGAAGTGTGGATAAATGGAGCTCTCTTCAAAAGCTCGTTCTCAAAATGCCGGCTTCATTTAGATAGTGTCACATGGGTGCGTGGTGGTATGTGAAAATAGAAACGCGCAAGAATTCTGCACTCTTTGTACGACGCGTTCTGTTTGAGCCAGGAGTCGAGGACCATACACGCTATCTGCATAGTCCAGGCGAAATAGTATTAGGGAATCACATTATCTGACACGAAGGTCTACACTCAGAAAACCACGCATTCGATATAAAATTTTAAGTCTAGAAAAGCAATTTCTCGCAATTTCAAATCCGTGATTTTCAAAGTGCAGCTCCTCGTCCATCAGAACGCCAAGATTACGCGCCTCTGAAACTCGCTGCACTTGGTCACCCCCAACATTAATACTTACCCCATCCACCGCGGTGACTTGCTGCCTAGAGCCCAACAGTATATACTTGCTCTTGCTGGGGTTAAGAACTAGACCATTCTTTTCCGACCATGCGACTATGTGCTGTAGATCCTCATTTATTTTGCAAGATGCCACTGAATTCCCATTTGTCTTTAAAAAAAAAACAGTGAAAATAGAATTAAATAAAGTTTATTTATTCACTTAAAAAATCAATTGTTATCTATTTAAATTATGGGGCAGGCCCGTTTAGTTTAGAGATCGAAATAGGACTGACTGTCTGAGTTGTATCAAGAGTCGAGAGAATTGAAGAAGTGCAGAATAGGTGATGATTAAGTGATATTACTTGGAGACAGAAGATATAACATCTCCCCCAACTAGGACTAAACTTCGGGCTTTATTGCGAAGTTTAGGAAATCGAAAGTTTTAGAAGATTCTTCGAATGCAAGAAACTGGAGAGGTGTTACGTTATTGCATTGTGTTACTTCTTCTATTTCCATACAGGATTCAGATGGAATAGGTTGTTCAGGGGGGGGATCTGGTTTCAAGGAAGCTTGGGGACTGCCCTTACATCTACAATATTTGTTTGTTATTCTAAAGCTAAGATAAATGTCAATAATTATGAATAGTATACTTATAATTGATATCGAATAGTGTGTTCCATATTTAATTATGTGCGCCTTATTTATAATGGCATCAACGTCACTCAGTGAGGATTATAGAAATATTTCCTTTTTTGAATTTAAATTGTCTAAGTCTAAATTTTGCAGATTAATCGGGAGCACATTATTCGCTATCTCATTCTTTTTAACTATATTACAACAAGATTCATTTATTAAATTAAAGCTCGAAGCGATTGATAATGGTGGAGCTAATATTCTTCACATTTCGTTTCGACATGAGTCGCATATTTTTACAATATGCCGTACATTGGTAAGGAATATTAAGTACACCTGTACCTAATATTGCAACTTCAAATAAGTTTTCGTTCAAGCAGTCTATAGAGATTTTATTCTGTTGCGATTGTACAAATAGCCATTTATTGTCCGTTAGTGGTTTCCAAATATCTAGATTGCCATAAACCATCTTAGTTCTGCATTGAAGAGGGACCTTATTGTTGGCGCGTGCTATTATCTCGCTCTCACAGTTAGGGTTAACATCAGAAGAAAATATGGTGGGTATTTCACATATCATGTGTTGTGAGTCTAGATGTTTGCATTTTTCAAGGTTATCCATAATGCAATACTGTGATTTATCTTTGGTCATCGCTATATATTTATTACTGGGTATAATAAGGGAGAATGAGTCTGGCTTGTCAGAATTATGCGGGGTAGGCAGAGCTATGTTGTGATACAAATTAAATTCAGTACGAGATACTAGTGGGATACTTAAAACGAATACAATTTTGTTTTTCGAATAATAACAAACTAAGCTAGAAATATTTATAATAATATGACACGTATTAAACTTAAATCTAAACTTATCGGTAATTCTAAAGTACCATGTAGGTGTCTGTAATTATCAACGAGCTCTCGATAAACTTGCTGCGGTGTTATTACGGTCGGATGTAGAATGTTTTGTTTGGACATTAGTAGTGTGTTGGTTAACTCCTCTAACTGGAATGATAAGACAAGTACAGAGGTTTCCAAACTGTTTAGAATAGAGTGCATATGATTTTTTAGCAGTAATTCATTTGATATTACAGTTAAATTTTTTAAATTTATCGAGAGGTTGTCAATAGCATCGTTGAGGATAGCCTCATTAATTTTTAACTTATTTACAGTTTTATTGTATTATATTGCAGATAGAATTATCAGTATATTTTCCTTTATTAATAAGGCTAGCTTCTTTTCGTCATTTTGCAATAATTCGATGGCGTTATTATATTTGATTTCGTCATTTTCGTCTAAAGTGCCAAATATTTGCTTTAAAACTGTTCCTATTCCACCAATCCACGCGTTGCGTTTGGCTCGGGTATCAATCAAGTGAGATATGGATGAATAGTATTTGACAATATCATTGTATTGAACTGTTAAAGGCTCTAACATGTTATGACACTGCAGGTCATCCAATGCCTCCATTTGTTTACACATAAATCTGACTGTACCAATTACATTGTGTATGTTTTCAATATGCGGGGAAATGTGTGAAATATCTAATGGAATTAGTAAGTTTAAATAATCATTATTTATTTTTATATTCCCTATAAAATCGAAATAAATGCCGGAACTTGATGTGATCGGATGAACATATTCTCGTGCTTGAGCAGAAGCACTGAAATTAATAAAAAATAAAAATATTTAATTTACTAGACAAAAAGTAAAAGAAAATAGGTTCTAAAAGTAAATGATAACATTTACTTGATATGAGAGAAAATACCTCATTTTAAAAGAATTAAAGAAATCGTAAACTAAGACTTATTTGGTAGACTATTATTATTTGTACATTTTGTAGAGATGAAACAGTAATCACGTTTTTTCGTTACTTTCGTTAAACACCAATTTGACTTCGTCTAAATGGTGTTTAACATGACGCCTATTTATTAATAAAGATAAGGTGTTGTTTCCATGCACCTTAACTATTTTATACGGCCCTTTCCATAAGGGTGATAGAGCTTTCCGAAGTGTGAGGTGGTTTTTTATGTAAACGTATTGACCGGACTTATATTTGACTGGTCGTGTATGTGTGTCATAGTATGTTTTAGAAGCTTCTTTAGATTTATAGATATATTCAAGAGCTTTGTCGCGCGAGTGTTTAATCCGATGTTGGAGCATCTTTACGTATTCAGGGTAAGTTGCCGTAGGAGCTTCTTCGTATATAGAACTTGGTATATATGGTTTATGTCCGAATATAAGTTCATACGGAGAATAGTGTGTTGTGGAATGTATAGCTGTGTTATAAGCTAATGTAGCAGTATAGATATAACGAGGCCAATTATTCTGGTCCTCATTAATATATGACTTCAAGTATTCCTTCAATGTGGAGTGACTCCTTTCAAGAGCGCCTTGTGTCTGTGGGTGGTAAGGAGAAGACCAGAGCTGTTTTATTTTCAAAAATTGACAAGTCTTTTGGAACAGATCTGCAGTGAAGTTTGTTCCCTGGTCGGTTAGAATAGTTTTAGGAATACCAAACAAGCAAATAAAATGTACTAGACACTCACTGGTTTCCTCAGCTGTGGTACTGCGTATTGGATAGCTCAACATATATTTTGTGAGGTCGTCTTGGAGTGTGAGAATGTACTTCAATTTAGCTGGTCCAGCTTCTGGGAGAGGCCCAACGATATCAAGGGAAATACTTTTGAATGGTGCAGTTGACGTAGTAGTGATTTGCATTGGCGCGCGATTTATTTTCCTTAAAGCTTTATTTTCTTGACACTGTGTGCAACTTTCTACGTAGTTATCAATGTCGCTACGCGTTGATTTCCAATAAAACCTATCGCGGATTCTATTTAGCATTCTTGTTGCACCTAGATGTCCAGCGATTGGAATGTCGTGATTTTCTTTCAGTATTTTAGAAATTTCACTTAAAGATGAGTATATAATGTTGTTACGATATATGTGAGTCTCTATTTCAGTATTATTAAAGATATATCCAAGTATATTGTATATTTTGATAAAGGAGTGTTTATCGAACGGGTTTTTAAAATCCGTTATACCTATTTCTTAAATGGTTTCACTGATTCTAACAATTTCCGCCTTCAAGGCTATGAGTGCTTTAAAGATTTCTGGATAAGATGAATCGTCAAAGTGATGGACTTTGAAAAAAGTGAAGTAACATATTTTGTTATTATAATCAATTCGCTTAATAGAATATAGAGCCCTTTCAGTTTGTATGAATTCATCGCTGTTAGGATAGTTGCTCAGAACTTCGCTGACATAAGGCATAGACTCATCTAAATCTAGGGAAGTTGGGATAATTAATATTTTCTGAGATCCTTTCAGGAGGTTATCGTTATGTTCGATAATGGAAGTGGTTATAATCTTTGTTGTTTGATTTTATAAATTGCAAATAAAAGAGTCTTCGATTACTGGTGTTTCTCTTATTTCTGGTGATGGGTTCGGGCAATTAGGATTTGGTTCGTTTGCAGAAGGTTGCGGTTCCTGATTTTCCATATTTTCAGGCACGTTTATTATTGGAGGAGGGTCAGAATTTTGTAAAGCCGGAGATGGAGGATTTATAAGATCCAGAATATCGAGGTCTATATTTTCTGATCTTAGATCAGATGGTGGTGAAAGTAGAAGGTCGAATAAATCTTCGCCCATTTCATTTAATAGATTTTCATTAGGCGGAGATAATAGGTTGGTTTGATCAGAGTTAGTGTTAGGGTCTATATTTTGATTATCGCTGTTATCGGTTGTAGGTTCCGTTACAGGATTGGTTAGAGGAACATCTATGGGATATACAGGGTTGACTGGATATCGGGATAAGGCATCTGCGGCGGAGTTGAGTTTACCTTTGCGATATGATTTCATGTTCGAATTCTTCGAGTTGTAGACGCCAGCGTTGCAGTTTGCTGCTAGGGTCTGTATGATTGAATAGCCTTTTGAAAGGACGATGATCAGTTATTATGGAGAACTTGCGACCAAACAAATAAGGCCTAAAGGTTTTACAACCAAAAATAATGGCTAAGAGTTCTTTCTCAGTAACACTATAGTTTATTTCATTCTTATTTAGAGTTCTGGACGCATAAGCTATAGGATGGTTTTCATTGGATGTACCTTGAGAAAGAATAGACGATATGGCATAATGAGAGGCGTCACAGGTACGTGTAAATGGTTTACTGAAATCCGGGTAGATTAACACAGGAGCGGTGATAAGTTTTCTTTTCAGGGTTTCAAACGATAGCTGTTGTTCATTACTCCATACAAAGGAAGTATCCTTTTTTAGTAGGGATTTAAGTGGTTTAGATATTTTTGAAAAATCAGGGATGAAACGTCGGTAGTACGATATAAGGCCTAAAAAGGATTAAATATCTTTTGGACATTTAAGAGCAGGAAATTCTTTCACAGATTTTATTTTAGCAGAGTCAGGTTTTACACCATTTTCAGTAATAATGTGACCCAAATAACCTACTTCCTTTCTAATAAATTCACATTTATCAGGTTGTAATTTGAGGTTAAAGGAACGGAGTTTTTGGAAAATAGCTGTTAGGTTCTGAATATGAGAAGCAAGATCATACGAGTAGACTACTACGTCATCGAGATAAACAAAACATCGCTCTCCTTGGATACCAGTAAGGACATTGTTCATTAGACGTTGGACAGTTGAAGGAGCGTCTTTTAAGCCAAATGGCATGCGACAAAATTCAAAATGACCTTGAGGAAGACTAAAGGCCGTTTTGCAGATGTTGTGTGAAGTGATCTTAATTTGGTGAAATCCAGATCGAGATCGAGATCGAGAGTGGAGAAATATTTAGATTTACCTAATTGATCTAGTATCTCAGTGATATTCGGGATAGGATAAGTTTCACGGATAGTGATATCATTAAGTTTCCTGTAGTCTATGACAATACGCCATTTTCATTGACCAGAGGCATCTATTTTTTTAGAACAATCCATATAGGAGAAGACCAAGGAGAGAGTGAAGGTCGAATGATGTTTTGATCTAACATTTTTTTGACTTGGGTTTGAATTTCTTGCTTATGGATTTCAAGAAAACGATATGATTTTACATTTATCGGCTGATCCGAAGTGGTTCGTATTTCATCTTGGATTGCTTCTGTTGTAGTCAACTTATCTCCAGGCAAATGGAAAATATCAGAATACTGAGAGCATACGTCATACAAGGCTTGGGATTCTTCGGTATTTAAGTGTGAAGTACGAAGGAGTTTAAGTAGCTCTTCAGTTCGTTCTAAACAAGACTTGTCTTGATAGTATTTGTTAAAAAGGAAAGAGTTAGATTCGATAGGATGTAAATTAAGTTGAAGATTAGAATTCAGAGGTAATGGTTTCTTTGAAGTGTTTACTACAGTAAGATTAACTCGTTTATTGTCCTTGACTTTAACTATAGAGTTGGCTATTGAAAGCGATTCAGAGATATACTGGTCAAGAAAAAGACCTTCCTTTAATTCGGGGTTACAAATAGAACATGCTACTGTAATTTCGGAACGAGCCGGAATTTTGTAAATCGGATCAGTGAATTTGAGTGTTACTTTATTATTTCCAAAATTGAGAGTATTTTGATTACAGTCTACATTACATTGGAAATAGGTAAGCAAGTCATTTCCAATTATTCCGTCGTAAATCAAATTAATTTTATCAACAACGTGAAATTGAAATTCATATGACTCCTCGTAAAATTTTAGACTCATATCAAAGCTACCGAGGGTAGGGACGGTTTCTTTGTCATTGTCGATGTCTTTTAATTTTAATATATTATCTCTATTTAGTTTCAGGTTAGGTATTTGGATTGACGAGCTTTTTATTAGTGAGATAAAAGAGCCGGTATCGACTAGAAAGATAAGTGGGATTTTGGGTATTGAAGTTTCAACAAGGATGTTAGGTAAGGATACTTTTTTAGGATCACTGGATATTTCATATATCTTGTAGGATTGGATGGATTTTCGGATAAAGTCGCTGTGACGCTCCTTTTGTCTCTCAATATTCTGAGCTCTTCCATTGGATATGAAACCGTTGTTATAGGCACTCGTTTGGGTCTGGTTACCCGTGTAGCCTGATTCAGAGGATAAACGAGCACTTGCTTGGGACTGGTTACCCGTGTGGCTTAATTTAGAGAACAGAGAGGCACTTACTTGGGACTGGTTACCCGTGTGGTCTAATTCAGAGGACAGTGGAGCACTTATTTGGGACTGCTTACCCGTGTGGCTTAATTTAGAAAACAGAGAGGCACTTACTTGGGACTGGTTACCCGTGTGGCTTAATACAGAGGAAGAGGACAATGGAGCACTTATTTGGGACTGGTTACCCTTGTGACCTAATTTAGAAAATGAATGGGCGACGGCTTTACGATTACATAGTGGTCTCGTGCGGCGCCCTGACGAACCACGATCTAGTTTAAATTTGTATTATCTACTGGAGGGGTGATCTCGTCTACTTCGTCACGACCCTCGTCATTTTGAAAAGCTTCACAGTGGTTTATAGGTGCTCCGAATTGAACTGGGAAGGAAGGGATTGTCTGGTTTGGCTGACGATTCGTAAATTAGTTATTATACTCCAATTTTCTACAATTTTGTATAGAATGACCTACGTTTTTACAGTAACGGCATATTGTGTTATTATTAGTAGGTCTAAGACTGGTATTGGGCCTGAAAGGTGTCGTGCTATATTGTTGTACGTTTTGTGGACCTTTAGTAAATCTGGGTCTATTTACAGTTGGTATAGTTTTTTCTGTAAAATTTGTGCTGAATTCGTTCTTCTGAGACAGCTATATTTATGACTTCGTTTAGATTGCGTGGTGCTCTACATCGCACAATATTAGATATTCGTGGATGTAAACCCATTAAAAAGTGATGGAGAGCTAAATCCTCCATTGCTGCCGTACGGCCGGGTAATTCTGATTTCTTAGAGTTTGTTAAAGAAATTTCCGTTAATAATTGAGATAGGCACGTTTCGATGCGTAAAGCAAATTGACTAACATTCTCTTGCAGACTTTGCTTGCTCTCTTGCAGATCTGTTAGTAAATGAGCATAATGTTTCCTCTCACTGAACTGGGTTTTGAGGAAATCTTTTAATTGATCCCATGTAGAAAAGTCTTTGATAGAGCAAGCAATTTCTGCTTTACCCTGTAATTGGCACAGTATATATTTAAATATTATAGGTTTTGGCGTATCTGAGGCTAACTCGAGGGCATTATTACAATTTACAATGAATGAATTTAGAGTTTCCCTACTCCCATCATATGGTTTTACGAATTTCAGCAAAATGTTGAGATCCATATCTGACATTATTATTTCCTTATTTTTATTTCCGCGTCTGGTGACCCTTGGAGATTTTATTTCCGAGGGTGCTGAATTGACTTCCGGTGTAGTGGAGCCAGACGCAACTGTCTCTATGTTCAATTTTACTTCAGTTTGCGTTTCAGACATTTGAACAATATAATTCTTATGTACGAGAGATTTATGATTGCTACAATAATTACAATTAGAGAAAGGAAACAATAATAAAATAGGTATAATTAGATTGAAAATATGGGATGACCAAAGACTCACAGTACGATGAGTATAAAGATTGAGAACATCTGTACACGTTCTCGGAATTCAGTGCGCAGTAGAATCAGCAGTGTAGAAAACTTCCGACTCAAACTTGAAGACTCCAACGACGTGATGAATACGGCGTGTGTAACGAAACAGTGACGTAGATCCAGTATCAACACAAACACAAGACAAAGAAAGACTCTTCGAGGTTTTCCACTTAGATTTTTGTGTTAATTTCACTGCAAAATTATTTATCTTAACTTAGTTTCACTTAAACAGTAATGTATATACTTTATATTATTTCACTATACTGTGTCACTTATTTGAAGAAACGTGCATTTAATTTATTATAATATTATTAGAGACGTCCCGGGGATATTTTTTATCCCTTTACGCTGCCACCAAATGTTATAACGGAATTCCTATTTGTCTTTTTAAAAAAACAGTGAAAATAGAATTAAATAAAGTTTATTTATTCACTTAAAAAATCAATTGTTATCTATTTAAATTATGGGGCAGGCCCGTTTAGTTTGGAGATCGAAATAGGACTGACTGTCTGAGTTGTATCAAGAGTCGAGAGAATTGAAGGAGTGCAGAATAGGTGATGACTAAGTGATATTACTAGGAGACAGAAGATATAACAGGACGACAAATAGATCTGAATGTCATCAGCATATATATGGCATTTACTATGTATAATCACCTCGCAGACGTCCACAAACTAGAGTATAAATAATAATGAACCTAATAATGACCCCTGCGGTACACCTCTTGTAACAGGATGTGGATCTGATATGATAGAACATCCTGTTGTATTTGTAACTTGTACTAGCTGCAAACGTCCACTAAGGTACCTATAAAACCATATAACGGTACTTTTGTCAAAACCATTTTTTACAGTAATAAAGAGGTATTTATCGTAGCGAACGCCCGCGAAAAGTCCAGTAGTACCAAAATGAAAGCCTCACCAAAGTCACGCGCGGTCAGCACATTATCAACCACATCGATTAAGGCCGTTACAGTGCTCCGGTGCCTTCTGAAACCTGACTGAAATGAAGACAGAATTTTATTTTTCTCTAAATATGCAATCAGCTGTATACTAATTGCTCTCTCCAGTATTTTGGACAGACAGAGTAGTATACTAATTGGACGAAGATCCCCGAGCTCAGAAACGTTCTTTTTTTTGGGAAGTGGTACTTTTGCTACTTTCCAGTCATCCAGGTATGTACTCGTGGAAATAGACTTATTTACTATTGCACTGATAACAGGTAATGAGTGGGGAAGCGTCAGTAATAGCATATCGAGTGAAATGCCATCAATGCCCACAGCATTAGACTTCAGAGAGCTTATTATGTTTAAAATAACATCATGTCCGATGGTTTTGAGCTCGAACACTAAATCACCATATCTATGAGATTCGTAGTGGATAATATCTGGCAAAGATGTAGATCCATTGCCAGGAATATTGATATAATGTGCATTAATCGCGTTTGGATCTGTAAAATGATCTGGCAGCTCAACATTACGTCTTTTTCAGTGACGTCTACGGTACGTTTAATACTTTTCCATAGTGCTCGAAGGCTTGTTGCATTATTATTAATATTACTTTGTTATTAATATTAATAATATTAATAACAAAAGTGTCAAAACCAAGAATCATGTCATCCAATGAGACGACACCCTCGATACTGTTCCAATCAAGACTTTATAAATCATTGTTAAATGCATCAATGTCTATGTCCTTAATAGGTCTATACGTAACGAGTGTAGGGGTAATTTTTTCATTTTTTATATCAAAAGTAACGTTGACCATGTCATGACCGTTAATCCCAGAAACATCGGAGACATTGACACTATTTATGGGGACATCAGTACAGACCAGATCAATAACAGTAGCAGTACTACCCGTAAAATGAGTGGGCTCTGTGACAACTTGTGTGAGACCAAAGTACTGCAAGAAATTGTTAAGATATCTAAGTCCACCGTCAGTCAAATCAAGAAAATTTATATTGAAATCACCCAGCAACACCAATTTATCTGAAAAATAAAACGCTGAAATATACTGTAGTAATATAAAAGTTTCAGAAATTAACCTGTAATATTATGTACGTCTCAACTGAAAAAAATAAACACGAAGGGCAACACAAATGTGGCCAGACCGGAAGTAAACCGTTTTGCATTTGTAAATAAATTATAAAGTGCATTCAGAAAACATAAAAATTTAACACGCGACAAATTTTTTTATTAAAAAAACTTGAGATCTGTAACACGTTGCCTTCCCCGGACAAAGAAAACGCAAAATTTTATCAAGAACTTCGTAATGTGCTTGCAAACGTGTCTTCGACTGATCAAATTGTCCTCTTGGATGATTTTAATGCTCGTGTGGGTACCGACCACTGCGCTTGGGATAGAATTCTGGGTCACTATGACACTGCTAAGCGCAACACCAATGGCCAAGTCAATGGCGTTGCGTTTGAAAACGATTTTGGTATTAGGATATTTTCTGGTCTAGCGTGAAATGTCCATATGGATCAGTAAAATTAGTACAAATTTTTAAAACTGATGGACTCAGTTTCTTGATTTGCTGGGCTAACAATTGATTTATTTCTGGTCTGAACAATAATGTATCATTACAGTCATGTTCATAATTGTTAAGTCCATATTTCAGTTCATTTAAGAATGTTTAAAAGACATTTTTCATTGTCTTGACTGACCCATTGGCACGGTGGCAGATCATTTGTCTTTCAAGCCGGCGTCCCAGGTTCGATCCGCATTCAGGTCAATTTAGCAAACGAACTTTTCTAAGTTGGCTTTGAGGCTGGGAAACGACGGGTGCTTTTCAGTTCGTTGTACCTATGGTACAATCCTAGTGTTTAGTTTGAGTCACATAATTTGTGTAATTGTCTAGAGGTATTATTATTGTACATCAAATATTACATCAATTATTGTACATCAAAGTACATCAAAGTACATCAAATAGCTCATTCTTCATGTGAACTGAGGACTGAAGTTGAGAAACACATATTATATGTACATAATGAAGAATGGACTATTTAATGTTATGGACTATTTGATGAGGATTTGAGTTATAATGAATTACAACCTTGTACTTCTCCTTGACAGGAATATTAACAGTAGTGGGCTTCGCTTCCGAGATCAACAAGATCACCGAGTTGCCTTCTCATATGCAGTCGAATATTTTCGTAGGGGTGTTCATCTGTGATAAATTGATAGTCCTGGTTTTGGCTGGCGTGGGCGTATACGGCGCGCCCAGGCGTATGCGAAAAATGTTGAAATTCTTGGGAAGCGTTGCTTCGGTAAGTTTGTATCACATTTTAGTGTAACGTAAAAAACAAACGTACTATAGTATCAGTATCATAGAGCAAGAGATTGCGTTCAGAGAAATATTAAGGTGAATGGAAAAAAACGTAAAAAATAAAATATGGTATTTTATTTATTTATTTCATAATTGGGTACATGTATTAAAGGTATTAATATTGTGGTATGGTATGTAAATAATAAGTACAATACATGGACCTCGTTAGAGCGCTGCAATATATATAAGATTAGTACGAGTATTTTTAGTAAAATTTTATACCTTGTCACCTTTATTATAGTTTCATAAAGACAAATCAAGCGCAAAGATAGACACATCGATCGACTATGCAGCAGTTATTATTTGTATTAGTGTGTCGCCATCAAATGGCACACGGTGCACCTCACCTACAACGTGCTATCTGACAGGAAATAATTTACGGTTTTAAACTGTAATAGCATTATTTTATTAAAGTTACTTCAAATTATATTTAAATAATCCATATTTTACTTCTAATTTTACAGTATTTGGATGTTTAACATTTAAATTAACAAATCTAAAATTTGGTTTATTTCCTACGGTTTTTAATTTGACTTTGGGTAATTGTAATTATGCCTGATATTACTCTGACACAGCAAATTGTAACCTTGTGCGCGATCTACAAATGAAATATCCGCATCCCTGCAAAGAAATTGTCACGTATATATCCGATATAAATAGCTGTAAGAATTAGTATAAGACATGAGATGTAAACGACAGTTCTATGGCGTTAGCACGTTGCACAGTACCAGTATATCATCTACCACATAGTCAACAGAATTATTTACCATCATGAAGAAGCCAAGAAGAAGTGTTGCAACAGTGGTGACCCCGACAAACATTATTATGCAACCGACGTCGCAACCGTCACGCAATCGAAGACCAAACATCGGAAACCTCAAGTAAGAAGTTAAAATAATACTGTGGCATTCATGTTGCATCGCTTGCATCTCTTCACCTAACGTCTGTCATGTTAGTACTGACTTCCCAGAAGCGGGTCTCACCAGTACTAACAGAAGAGTGGCATAATAGGAAACGTTGGGTTTATCATAACTATATAACCAACAACATCAAAAAAATTGCATTATAACACCGCAGAAAAGTTAATAGCTGTCAGATAAACCATGACGCAAAACTTAATGTAAAATATGAATGCAATTGTATTTAGCAAAAAATTCAACCAAAACTACCGGCAATGCCCAATACAATAATATCCAACGCATCATTCGCCGTCGTAATCATCAAGTCAAAGTCAAGAGACAGGCCACTAAATATAAAAAAAATATGTTCAGAAATGAAGAGAACAGGTGAATCACAAAACAAACAAACAAAGAAAACTAGAATCAACGCAGAACACGTCGAATTTTGTGACAACAACCCAACTCAACCGCCTTATAATTATAACCAACCGAAAAAGTGATATAAAAAGGTATTATTTACCATCATGAAGAAGCCCAAGAAGAAGTGTTGCAACAGTAATTTATTTTTATTTCTTTATTCGTTACGCGTGAATATCTCATTCTTTGATTTTTTTTACCAAAGTTGATGCTTTTGGAATATAATATATTGAAAGTAATGTTTATTATTTTGCTCATGAAGAATGGTTTGCGGCTTTCATTCTTTTTTATATTACATAGAATTCGAAGACACTTTTTTTGTAAGATAAAAAGGTCTCTAAAATCTGTGCTGTCCCCTCCGTAATTTCGTTCGTTCCCGTAAGAAAACCATAAGTATGCATATGCGTAATATGACGAGACGTGTCGATATAGCCAACGTTGAGTAAAATATTCGAAAAAATAATTCTCATGAGATAAATTCCTAAAATATTTAGCTATTTTCCGCTCAATCTCCAAAAACCACCAATCGACACGTGTTTTGCTTCTCAACGAAGCATCCTCAGGATATACCAGAGATAGGATTCGGTCAGCTAACCAGCACCGCACAGCAGCAGGAGATCCAAAGGTGCTCTAAGGTCTCGGTGCTGAAGCGATTCCCTACAGGGGCCGTACATAATTGTGTAACAGAAAGGCAAATCGCGCCCATGGGTCCTTTTACTGACCGTAACTTTGAAGCCTACGTTGCTGAGATTGCTGGTTTGAAATCCTTTCTACTAGGGTCTGGGTAATTTCTGCGTCATCTCCCGATATGCCGTCGGACCGCATCACCTAGCTCGATGCACTGAAAGTGTCCAAAGAGGAGCTGGGCTGAGGCATGCGGCGCCTAATAGCTCGAAACACCACACGTGGCCCTAACTTCAACAACTTCTTCTTAGAGGGACTGTTCCCCTCTAGTTAAAAGGGCAGGATGGTCCTACTGAGAATGGAAGGACATGACATTAGTCATTCTTTGTTCATCGATCCACATTCCTGTTCGACAAGGCCTGCAAGTAATTTGACAGTTATCGCCGCTGGTTTCCGAGAGAAACTGGAAAGCAAATGCCCCGGCGTGTTGTATTGTTAGTTTGGCTTCTGGTAAAAATAAGAAAGAAAGAGCGAGCGAGCGAGTGAGTGAAAGCGCGAGAAGGGTCTCGATGCGCTGTGTAGGAGATCGCGAAGCTTCTAAACACCTCGCGGCTATTTCAAGTGTTTTGTTGGGACAAAAATTAACATAACTGAAGCTCAAGCTGGGTATCTGTATGCAGATTATTTCTCCTGTAGAAAAAAAGACCGACGGTCATAGGACTTTCCGATCCTTAGTAGGCATGAAAGTAGATAAACAAAAACAAAACATGAAACTCATTCTTTCGAAAGAAACAAATACTTCAATGAGATTGTTGCACTGTATAAGTCGTAATTTGATAATTGATAACTTTCTTTTCCAGGTGGATAAGAATATTGGCGCCCAGTACTCGGTAGTAACGGAACGCAAGTTGTGCTGTGCTGTCCTTGCGATTCTCATTTCTTTCTCCATCTTGATGGTGTACAATTTTTCTCTTCATTCGATGCACGCACACAACATTACATGTGAGTATGTGAGACAGAAGACAGAAGTCTCCTCTGACTACCCCGTTAGGGATACAGCGTGAAGATATGTATGTATGTGAGTATCTAATGTGTATCACTTTATTTTGACTATTGTAATTTACATATTAACCAAATTAGATGAAGATCTGTAGATGAAACACATAATGAACATGAAAATAAATTGGTTAGAAGAGCTATTCAACTTCAAGATTCCGTACTTCAAAAAAAAAACACGTAACCTACATAAAAACGCTTATGCGTCCGTTTGTCTGTTTGCCTTCTACAGTCGATATTCTTCGAAACTTTGAAACGTTCATAATTGAACCTTGACACTGTGAATACAAATGGGTTGACACACATAGTTTGCTATTGCTATAGCTTAAAAATATTCATACGATAACTAAAGAAGGGGAAATTAAATACATGAACTAAATCAAACCGTTCCCCCCACTTATTTTAAAAATTACTGGTCCGAAGGCTTTCAAATTGTCAGGGAACATGAAGTCTTGTCTGAAGTTTAGAAAACAAAGACAGCGAAAGTTCTAGTTCTAGGTCATGTAGATCTACTGAAAATAATCTTATATCATGCGGAACTCTCTACGCACGATCGATCTCGGATTTGAACAATTTTGGAACAAAAGAAGGAAAAATATTTGTGACATTTCAGGGGAGTTCGCAAGAAACTACATCGGGTTCTACGTTTTGTGGTATGTGATAATGATTTTGGAACTGCAATTCACCTTCACTGCGCTCTTCGTGCGCGCGCGCTTTCAAGCCGTGAACGATGCGTTAGCGCTTACAGCCAAGCACGTCTCATCGCCAAGTACATATTTATTTGTATTATTCTATTTGTAAATAAATCTAGAATTACTACTTGCAATAATATGAGCTTATCAAATATGTCTATATTTGGAATACATCTATTTATCTAGGATAAAATGAAAAATGTAGTATGCTAGTCTTCGATCACGTGTAAGATTTTTATTTGTTGATTTTGTTAGGTACTGATGCTCTGGTCATCACAAATGAGAAACAACCTGAGGTTGTGTACTTATAACTCGTATGTATGTATGTATATATATATATATGAATTATTCAAGTTCACATTAATAATATCAAGATGCAAGAAAACCACGCTTCGACGCCATTTCTAATTGCTAAGTATACGTATGTGGTCTAAGGGATGAGTAAACGTAATTAATGAAACATGTACTTGAAATTCATTAGAATAAATTAATTACAATATATTTAATTAAAGGTAATTACTGCCAATTTTCGATAAGCTGCCCAACTGCAATTTTAATCATACATGAATTAAGTTTTATTAAGAAGACTATTTATCTTGTAATACGTATTACAGCAGCACCAAATAACGTAAATATTTAATTTCATTCTAAAATCTAGAAGTACTTTGTCGACTAACTGAAAAGTTCACTCCAGGCCGCCCTCGTTGGTGAGCAAACTCTTACCACCCATCTTCCGTGATGTGCGTTCCGTTCCTAGCATTGTCCTAGTATTGATTCTATTATCCAGATGCGTCCACGGATGTCGGCGGTCAGGACCTCGTAGATCGTAGCATTCACTCTGGTATTAGCAACTATCGGAATTAAGATTGCGTTGTATACCTATTATAAATAAAATAGAGCGTTCATGAGATATTATATTCATTAAAATAATAAAACAAAAAATATGTAGGTTGGCCATAAATAATAAACTAATACTAATATTAAATAATTAATTAAATAATAGAGGTTGTTAGTTTTGATGTCAATATTTTCAAATTCACTCTGTATGACATTTTAACTCACACTTCTTATTCGCTTTTGATATCCCCAGATGGCGGCCAACCCTGCTTTACTGTTCCACCGTGTGAAGCTATCCGTCGATTAGCTTCATTGCACGGCATCCTGTGTGAAGTTGTACATCATATTAATGACAGCTACGGCCTGTCACTCATTTTAATACTGTCATCAGTATTACTGAATTTCATCGTTACACCGTACTACTTGATATTGGAGTTAGGTATGGGCATATCTTTTATAATATCTTTATTTTACTTTTTGGACGAAGTCCCTTAACGCGGCTTGTGGGAGGTTGTAACACCGATTCCTCAGCCCGGAGGGGAAAGATGTGGCAAAAAAGAATAAATAATAAAAAGAATGAAAATTAATAAAAAAATGTATCCTTGTGGTAATTAAATATATTTTTCTCGATACATGAAAATACAAATATAGAAACAAATACTCAGCGGCAGTAGCTAGGTGTAAGGTTCTAAACCAGTCTTTAGCTTACCAAACAATAATAATCTCTTACACATAATATTCTAAAATAATCCCTAGGTTAATTTAAAGTTATATAATAATAGTATCTTAAATAAATCCTTTATAGCTACACCACCATAACTTCAACATCTTAAAAGAAAATAACGGATTCAGATATTCTCTGACACTAAGTGCACATTGGCATTTAATTAACCTACGGTGCTGTCCTTGAACACTAGGCTCTGGATGTAACTTCTTATGAAAGCGGCGGTAGGCCAAGGAACGAACTCACCACTGGTTGAAGTTGCTCCTACCTCGGGCCGGAATGTTGGGTCGCCAGCTCAGGCGACACCAAGCCGTCAAGCTGTCCCATTATCTTGTTGTTCTTAAGATACTTAAGATCAACAACCAACAAACATTTTCAACTTACTCCCGTCCAGCAACTGAAATGCGTTAAAATAAAAATTAGTGTGTGTGCATATCAACCTAGGTGTAATGGAAGCTACAAAAACAAAAGGTCAAAATGTCACAAGTTGTTCATCACACAGTATGAGTACAACATAATGGCAGTTCGCACGTATGCAACATTAGGCTCACAGAAATAAGTAACTCACTTATAAAAGTATTTACTGGAGCTCCCGCCCTCTTACGCTGTGCAATGCGTAAAACCAACAATAATATAATATGCAGCCAGCGTTTATTTGATGTAAAACGAACGTGAAACATTAGCAAGTTCATCCAATGCCAAATCACCCTTTAGTTGTAAGTAAACGCTCGATGACAATATTTACCTGTCTGCCACAGTTCCAAACACTTAAAACGTTTAAAATAAACAATAATGTGACTCCACAGGGCGACAGTGACGTCATCAGTAGCGCGAGCGCGAATCTTATCGACAAAGTATTCGTATCTTAAGCGTAAGCAAATTGTATGACTTTTAGTGTAGCGCCCCTATAGGACGTAAAAAGAACTATTTCGTATCGCCTTCGTAACGTAACGTAAAGGTAACGTAAGCCATTTGTATTGAAATAGAGTAAAATCACGAGCATGAACCGTATTTTGACGTACGGTAACGTAAATCTCGATGACAGACGCACGAATACTTTTTCATAGTAATAATAATATTGTGTGGGACTTGTTTTCATTTTCATGTGATGAAATTAAAATCAAAACGTACACAAAAAACGCAATAACCTTTTCCGCAAGAATGTTTCAAGTCTCAATAGTGTTAACATAAAGAAATGTGACATCGAGAGGTTATTAAAACGATAAGCAAGTAAAAAAACCGTCAAATCTAAGCCGTTCGAAACTATCAACCATAATATAAAAACTAATTTTATTTTTAAAAATAATGCACAATTGTAAAACAATAATATATTGTTTTAGATATTTATAAGTTATAAATATCTAATACAATATATTTTTAACGATTTACTCCATCTTTAATAAAATTATTATAACAGAGTTTTAGATTTCAAATAAAAATCTAAAACTTTCTCTGATTTCGTTTGAGGACGCATCCTTCATTCAATAAATTGTGTAGTTTACTCAAACTTGCCAGTCCCTAGTTACGTTGGGATGACGTCACCTTCGTAATCGTAGCGAGCTCTCGATAGTTGGTAAAATGCGCTTCGTGCTGCGATTCTCGTAATCGTATAGTAAACTCGATACGATTACGTTACGAAACTGTCGAAAGTTCGTGCTCGCCCTACAGATGAGCAAAGATATCTCAATGTCACAATGTTGCCAAACTAAACTATCACAAGATGTTGCGACAAATACGAATAACGCGCGAAAATTTAAATCGTGGCAGTTTCATTCTGCAATCGTAAAAATACCACGTTACAAGGTGTGAGTTGTTAGAGATTGCTACTTAACGAAAAAGCGTTTAACCCCCTTCATTCGACTTTCAGCGAATTTCTTTCTCTGTCTCTTCCTAACACATGCTAGTTAAGGCGATGCATTGATAAACTACAATTTAATCTAAAATAGACCTTCCGCTCTATATTAACGTACGCACGCTAGCTTACGAAAAATATGAAAAAACAATTATTTTCATTTATTTTAAAACGACTTGTCTAGTCGTCCAGTAATCGGACGACTAAAATTAATTAATCGTCCTGTTATCGGATTAATAAAATATATTAATCGTCCGGTTATCGGATTGGATGAAAATTAATAACTAACACGCATGACATAAAAAGACAAACATTGACTGAATTGATTGCTTTTAAAAAGACATATACATACATGTATTTCTAATTTTCGTCAAACCTATAATTCAATACAAGGAGCGTCACTTTACACGACAATATTTTTTAAGATATTAATTTTATAATTTCAATATCAAGTTGCAACTATACTATGTGTTTTATCACTTGCACACATGTATTGTTAATTGTTTTCCTGTTATGAGGAACGGGGACGACATTCAATGCAAATATTTAAGATTTTAAAGTTTTACATTACAGAATCTAATATTTTAAGATATTAATTTCCTAAACTTTTATATCTGAAAATTTTATGCGATTTTATTAATTTTTTGATCATAGATATTATTTTTATGATTGTTTAATTTTTCGGAGACAAAGGAACTATTACTTATACAGCCGATGTCTTTTACATTATTAGTGAATTTAATACAGATCGGAATCCGTCCTATACACTCTCTTTGGGTAGGTTAGGTTAGGTAAGTATATAAAGCACAACTCGCGAGCCGAGCGAGCGAAGCGAGCATGCCGCGGCAGCGGCCGGCAAAGCGCCAGAATAGAAGTCACCCCTATAAAAACACTGAAATTTGAACTTCACTTGTTCAAGAAATATTAAAAACGGAGGCCGGCGTGGCTTAAAACGTTAAATTTTAATATTGGCTACTTGTTAGGAACTTAACACTCGGTATTGTAGCTCGTACAGATTTATTATTTATTTATATTATTACCGGACGATTAATATATTTTATTAATCCGATAACCGGACGAATATTTATTATTAGTCGTCCGGTTATCCGGACGTCTGTCGCGTTTTGACTACATATTTAAATTATTTAAATCATACATGATTTAAAGGTAGGTATCTAAATTATTTATAACAATGTGTATGTAGAGATAGTACGTACAAAACACTCGAGAAGCAAATATCTTAAAAATACCTATTGACATACATACATTCATATCTTCACGCCGTATCCCTAATGGGGTTGTCATACCTATTTACATTTTACATTAATATCTATTCATGACAGTAAAAATAAATCAACTAATAACATAATGTCGACGAGAATCAAACAAGAAATTAAAAATGTCTTAATAAACCTTCGATTAGGTTAATAATAATTAGAATAATTCAATGTCACTTAATAAGCAGTATGAAACGTAATGTTATAAATATTGTATATAATAATAATGTCGGAATAAAATGTAAATCGATTTTGTTAGCTACAATTATCTATTTTAGTTATTTATTTTATCGATTTTAGTTATATATATCAATTGGATACTATTATAGTAATTATTGTTTGTAATATGCATCTTGCAAAAGAATCAAGTATTGTTAGTTTCACATTAAATTTCATCGCACAAATTACCCACGTGTGATATTTTGTAACATATTAGTGACAAGAATGAGGGTAGAATGGATTTCTTGCGTGTAGTGGGGCTTCATAAAAATCTGATTTTAGTCTTGTAAGAGTTCAATTGTTGAGAAGCCGTCGAATAGTTAAGTACATAATAGTTATGATGAAGATTTCATAGTGTGTTCATGGTGATCAGTGGTTCTGTTACATTTCATAGTTAATAGTATTTATTTTATTTCGCTTTTTCTCTGGTTTTTATTTTAACTATAACATGTACGAAGGAATAAAGCGAGTCAAAGTCAAAGCAAAGCCAAAGTCAAAGTCTAATCAATTTATTCAAGTGAACCCAATTACAAGGTATTTTTGAACGTCAAATCTACTTTAGTTCGGAAAAATGTGACTTCTGGAGATTTTTTTGTCTTTGAACATAATGGCGTAAATGTTGTATGTTCACTAAAATAATAATTTTGTGTAAATAAAATGAATAGTATTCTAAAAGAAGTTATTATCAGCAAGAATGTTTCTTACAGAATCTTACAATCTTGCGCGTCAATCCACAACGTTTAATTGAGTACTCCTCAATTAAACTCTACGGAAATTCAGAATATTTACGTCTTCTCTTAATTACTTGATAAAAAATGAAAAATAGGGACATTTTTGTAGACCAATATAGGTCCAAGTAACAACAATAATTTAATTACATATTTGCTTTATTTCAGTTTTCTTCGGCAACGGAGTGTATTTTTTTGTACTAGACTTTCTGTGGTGTGCAGTACACTTGCTCAGGATTTACGTCATTGTTGAACCAAGCTATTTAACTATCGCCGAGGTCTGTATGTTTACTATATTGGAAAACGTTTTTATAGTGTAGTGCCATTTAATAGTAGTATTAAATAGTTGATGTAATGATATAAATCAAATTACACGATGTTATGTAGATATTTATATTAGTGTTGTGAGCTGTTATTGATTGAGTATTTGTTTCATTTGTTTGTAAGAGCCAAAAAAAACTCATATAACCACTAAAAAATAAAATGTTGATGTTCTTTATGAAAAAACTTCTTTTCTTTTGTTTCAAAATACCTTTATTTTGGATTAGGCTGTCGCTTGTAAAGTTTAAAATTCTATTTTTGTTATACGGGGTCTATTAAAAGCCCGATGTACGATATCGAGGCATGGTCTGAAAAAAGTGGCAAAATGAAATGGAGAAGCTAATGTCAAAAATTTAAAACTACTGACACAAAAATATACCGGACTTGTTTTTATCAATTATCGAAAACTGTAGTTTTTAAATAAAGAAAGGTACATAAAATTCAGTTCATTCATAACCACCTTGATTTCCACACATTTGATGCATTTAGTTCTGAAAGTTGACGACATTTTACACTAGGGAAAAATATTAAAAGTGTCATGGTTGAGCTCTCACACGTTGATGCCATTTGGCTTTTGAATAGGTGACCGCCGGCCTGTGTCTACCTAGGTTGGAACAATTTTTTTAAATTTGTTATAAGTGGCTATGCAGGACCCAATAGACCTGTATCACTGCGACCAAAATTGATCTATTGTGATCGCCACTATTTCACAAAATAGCTACTGCCAAGTTCCACTGGAGTCAAGAACTGAAGGGTATTACTTGGGGTGACGTGCTGAACTTTCTGCGGACTTTAAAAATACTGACCGAGACAAGATGACGATGGCGGTTGGAACCATGCAATCGGATAAATTGTATACCGAGTTTTAGTATTATTAAAATGGCCTTCTCATGATTGCGCATAGCAAGTTGATGTTGAAAACAGGGTACCTGAATGAGTTTCTTGCTGATTCTTCTCAGTATAGATTTTTTCTAAACCGTTATCATTACAACTGCATTTACTTGCATAAATAATTTCAAGTTTTAACATTGATATTCATCATTAATTTCGATTTCTGTAGAATAAAAAAACGAAGGAGCTATTATGTAGTCTATTGACGCACGCACCGCCGACGGGCGTGCTGACATCCAGGCTGAAGCAGTTCTCGCGACAGCTGACGCTGCGCTCCGCCATCTACTCGCCGCTGGGAATGTGCACACTGAAAAGATCTCTAATATCGTCGGTAAGTATATATTGGTGCTATTAATAAGTGCTTAAAATGATTACAGGTGTACACATATTTACTGTTGTAAATTTCCTGCAGAATTAGTATATGGTACAACAAATCTTTTATCGGGTGACTTTTATGGTGCAAAGAATAATTTGAATTTAGATTACGAGACTGATGAAACTAAATTAAGGGAACTAATTAACAGTGTTGGGTAAAATACTGCATGTATCATTTAGGTACTTCGATAGCACAAGAGTTGACAGAGAAAGTTGACCTAACTCACCGAGCAGCCGCGACTTGCCAACTTCTAATGGGGCCCCCAGCGAGTCCTCCACAGAGCGGTTCGGCATATTCCTTTGACCAGCGCCACTTTCCTTCGAATTTATGGTTCCGCAGACGTAGTAAATAATTTTAGTCGGTTTTATAGTTTCACCTCACGAAACGAGCACTCGACATCATTCGCCATATTTTTTACGTGTGTCTGTTGGCTACACTGATAGTGCGAGTGAGGAAGCTAACGATCTCTGCTCTCTTTTTTACTTATTAGTATACACAGGAAAACGAATTATATTTGAAATTTTGAATTTTGAATCCTTTCTGAATTTGGTGCTAAGATACAAACAGAATACTGAACATGCCACCGATCTTACAATACGTAGTATTTTAATGAAATACAAAACCTTTAATAGTAAGAAAAATTACTGATTTTTCTTACTATTATTATTTAAACTAATTACATAAATACAATTATATATTGAAAGAAGCTAAAATTTAGTTATCGATAGGAAGAGGACAAACTTTTACTACGGGTCTTTTAAAGTATGTATTACCCATACGTAATGTAACAACCCTAGTGATACCGTCGCGTCCCGGGTGCAGCTGGTTAACGCGAGCTAATTGCCACTGCATTGGTGGAAGCGAATCGTTCTGAACAAGGACCAAGGTGCCCTCATTCAAGGATGAAAATTTGTTGTGGTACCATTTTCCTCGCTGCTGGAGCTGTTGGAGGTATTCCCTACTCCAACGTTTCCAGTAATGTTGTGACATTAATTAAATCATCTGCCATCTTTGCAAACAATTTGGGTTTTCTGTAGTAAAATAGTACTCAGGCATTGAGGTCAATGGTCCTCCGACGAGGAAATGAGCTGGAGTGAGTGGTAAAAGATCCGATGGATTGTTGCTCATGACATAAAGAGGTCGTGAGTTAAGAACTGCCTCGATTTAGCATAGTAAAGTATTAAATTCGTCGTAAGTAAGTACTTGTGCACCTACTACGCGATGAAGATATTGTTTAAAACTTTTCACAGCTGCCTCCCAAATACCGCCGAAATTACTGGCATATGGGGGTCGAAAATGCCAATTGATTTGTGAATTTGCACAAGATTGCTGAATCTGAGGTTGATTATCTTTCAGAAACGAATAGAGTTCCTTAAGGTATCTATCACAACCAATAAAATTTCGACCTTGATCAGAATAAATGACGGATGATGTAGCGACACAATTTGTTGACTGGACAATTTTGTAAACAGCCGAGTGTTACTCGCGACCCAGTCGACAGTCGTTCCTTTGTATGCTTCTAGTGTTGTCGCGTTGTAATGTTTATAGATTACAAAACTAATGCGTAAAACTTAGTAATTAATAAATATAGTTAGCGTAAAGTTTATAAAATTTTTATTTTACTTTTATATGAGTATTTTCATTCAAATTCAAATTAAGAACATAAAAACGCTAAATTAGTATAAAAATTACCACTTAGCTAGCGGATTCGTCTCAAAATGTTTCATTCAGTTCCCGTTCATATTTTGAAAATTACTTATTGTGAGTTCAATTTGGTATGTAATTTGTTTCGCTTTACCTGAGTGCGGTCCCAAAAATCAGCAAATTTGCTCGTTTTTGCGCGACTTTTTTTCAGAAAGAAAAATACTACGTCGCATTTTGAAAATTAAAAGTCGTTGTGCTGTAGTCAAAGAAATTAACTACACTTATAGTAAGACAAATGCACATGATTGGCTCCGTTAGCCCTGGGTGGTGTCCCAGAATTCAACAAATTTCTGTATACTGCGTCACATCCCCTTAACTGAGGTTATTGAGTTTAATATCTACAACTTTATGTTACAGTCAGTGGCATCGCAGCTGTTGATCGAACGAACTATTTTTCTTGTAAAAATGGTTTTTAAAATTTTAAATCTTAGGCTTGAAGTAGCTTATGAGTAACGAGTTCAATAAATTTCAGATCATCAACGCGGTGACTACTTACGTCGTCGTTTTGCTCCAGTTCCATCGGTACAACTGAAAGGGAATAAAATACATCTTCAACTAACAAAGTAGATATGTGTGATTATTATGTAAGAAAGTATTAGTTTTGTTTAGAATTACTTTAAGTATTATTTCAGAAGCTAATCTGACTAAATAACTGATGCGATTTTCAGCAAATTTTTAGCATATTTTATGTCTGGCAGAGCCATGTTGCATGCCTTGCATTGCAGTACGAAATAGGCCGGCTCGCCAGGTAAAATACCACCATCTCACAGAATATCGGCGTGAAATAACAACATCTATCGTTGTTGTGTTTCGTTCGGTGAGTGAGAGTAGCGGTGGCCCATCCCCCCTCCCGCTCCTTTCCCTCCCTTCCGGCCGGCAACGCACCCGTGATTTCGCCGACTTTGCGAGTGTCCACGGACGGCGGTGATCACTTTCTATCAAATGACTCGCTTACTGGTTTAACCCTTCTTTTATGTAAAAAAAATTCATTTAATATTACTGTTTATTGTTAACGTAGCATTACTGCCTACGGTTAGTTTCAATCAGTAGCAATAATGGAAATGTACAATGAAATGAATCAAAGAAAAAAAAATAGGTTTCTCTATTGCAATAGATTATACTATAATAAGAAAGAAATCAGATGTTAGAATATAACTAACCGAATTGAAATTTGTAAAACTAAGATACGAAAATAAATGTACAAACAATAAACGATTATTAAATTTGTTAAGATATTAAGAAGCCTAATAATAACAATGTTTAGTTTTATGTTGATAAATATTAACGTTATGATATGTATGCACATTCTATATTTTCCATAAGATAATTCGTATACCTGTTAGAGATATCTAGTAATTATCTTGTAAAAATCTCGTGTGGTAGAGCCGAATTGGGCCGACTCGCCCGGTGAAATACCACCTTCTCACAGAATATCGGCGTGAAATAACAACATTTATTGCTGTTGTTTCTTTCGATGAGTGAGAGGGTGACTCATATCTCCCTCGCTTTCCTTTCCTTAAAGGCCGGTAACGCACCCGTGATTCCCCGGACGTTGCTAAAGTACATGGGCGGCGGTGATGACTTTTCATCAGGTGACTCGCTTGCTCGTTTACCTCCTCCGGCATAAAAAACAAATTAATTAAACAACGTAATAAATTATGAAATAGTTTTATAGCATTAACAGCGTAATTCTTTAGGTTTAAATATGTATATTAAATTATTAATAAATTATTATAAATTATTAATAAAGATTAGTAAAGAATAAGTTACTGGCGTCTATCACTATGTGCTATGAATAAATATTTACTAGTAATTATATTATATTTCCTGCATTCCTATTCTAATAAACAAAGAAGCTATGCCCGAACATACACAAAAAACAAATATGTTATGTATATAGACGAATTGAGAACCTCCTCTTTTTTTGAAGTCTGTTTATAAGCATACAATAATATGTAATTTATAAAAAGTGGATATTAAATATAATCTCTTTTCAAATTCACTTGTTTAACCCAAGAGTTCAGTTTTGATTATTCTTAATTTGTTTATAAGTACTTGATCTATATCTATACACATGTTTATGTAAAATTGAAGTATCTAAATGTGATTTTGAAATAAAGGCTTTTCTTATGCTTGTGTGATTATTTGCACTTTACTTAAATCTAAACTACATGCTTTCCTGCATACAATATGCAAACGGCTTAATCTATTATGACGGGATTCCACTGCAAGGTAGAGAAATTTAAAAAAATAACCTGGGCTTTTTTTTATCCGTACACCTGTGTTTTGTTTATTTTTTCCTATTTATTTGTTGTTAAGTTTTATATTTCTCCCTTTCAATTGATCTTGGCCTAAATTGTGGTGCCAAATAATGCCCTTCAACGGAAAGTCTACTAATTTGGTAGGCTTAGCACCTACTTCTGTAAATGTAAAACTGTACCGTATTTACAAAGTTATTTTTATACTGAGGTTTAATTAGTTAACGATAGCCATTTTGTGATTTTCAGTGTTTTTTGTCCATTGTAATTCGAATGTAATAATAATGCGCAAGACTTTAATGTTAATAACACAGAAAAAAAAATTATTATGACGGATAATATAAATCATAACTAGTAGTTGTACTCTGCTGGGAACCATACTCTGGTTTTAAGAAAAACTGACTCCTTACATGTTAAGTCTGAACCAGCTCGACTCACATCGGAGTCAACGAATTTGTTTCTGTTAAATGCCCAGTGGTCACTAAGTTCCGTACAATTTGGTATAGTTAATGTTTAGATATTATAATATGTCAGTGGGTTGAATAACTAACAGTTGTTTAGATTGGAAGTATAACAGTTCATTTATCACTTTAATCACTGGTTGGTTATTTTTTTTATTGGTGAATTATGTCGTAAAGGGTGCAAGTAATTAAACTTTTAACTCAGTTATTAATAATTTTATACACAGATTTGATTTGTTTGTGTATGCGAAGGGTTTAAGTTAACGTTCATTATGATCAGAATAACCATTAATTACACTGTCTCACAAACGTTCACACTGGTTATTTATTGTAAAATAACACTTACGAACTACATTTTAACTTTTAAAACTAATTTTTTTTTTTTTAATAAAAATAACATTAATATTGTAATACAGTTAGTTGTCAATTCTGTTAGAAGGTATCCCGGAAAAAAAAATCAGAAAGACTCGAATTCGAGAAACTTTGATATAGCAATGCAGTAACATAAAACAACACTCAAATAATGAGCACCCTCGATATGTCGTAAGTCGCAAGTACTAAAGATAATATTCTTCGAAGAAAGACTGACAGAATAGAAGCGGTCCAACAACTTCCCGAATAAATAAAGTGCGTTTGAAAGAAATCCATCCGCTAACAGACAAATAATTCGTTCTGCAGCGATTGAGTAAACACTGTATAGAGAACTGTATGAGAGTAGCAAGTGAGAAATCGATAAGAAAGACAACAGACAGACAACCTTTGCTGGCAGAAGGAAGAGGTTCTTGAAGACTGGCGCATCTCAATCATAGTACCTCTCTATAAAAGGAAAGATTCCTTAGATTGTACGTGTTATAGAGCCATCGGCTTGGTTGGCTTAGCGAGGGTAGTCTATACCAAGACATTGGACCAAACGTATTAAAGGAATATCTGAAAGACGTTTCTGTAGGAGACACAAAGTGGTTTTATAAACGGTAAGGGTTGTATGGCAGTTGTATGGATCACATTTTCTCGCTCCGCATTATCGTGGGAAGATTTTGCCACAGGGATTCAGAAGTAGAAGTTGGATGACCCGAGCACAGGTTGACGGATAGACTGATAGGGGTGTGGGTTAAATAAACCCGCTGTAGCAGGTAGATTAGGTGGTTTATTAGGTAAAGAAAAATTCACCACACGCTGCACAATCCGGTCTTTTAAAGTTACAAGGAGTTCACTGGCATGAACGGAGAATTCAACCGCCACACTCCGGTTTGTCTGCGGTTTGTTTCAGTCCCGATCAAACCCTGGAGGTTTTCACCGTGAAGCCCCTGGCCCGTCAGCTGTTCTAGAGAAGGTTCAGGGAAGAGCATACGAGGAACGCTCTCGGTCAACAGACGTTCCCGAACCCAGAATTAGCAACCTGATATTTTATGCGTAGAACATCTGGTATCTGGAATCTTGCAAGAAAAATCCTGGAAACCCAGAGCGTATGTATTAGATCGGGCGTAGGCACGATGGGCAGACAGACTAGCGTCACAGTGCCAGTGGCTTGAAAACGAAAAACATTAACAGTGCAGCGTTTGCTAAATGTTACAACAGCATTCAATTTCTAAATTTATAATAGCTTCAAGGAATAGGAACTCAAGGAATAGGAACAGCGGGATTCCAATGCAGTATGTGAATAAATACCTATCTTCTTTAACAATATACATGAGTCCAACTCAGAGGTGCGATTATTAGTCCGCTAATTGTGCGACTGCTTGTTCAAAATTACCCTCAACCGTGTAAACTCACGACGCGCTTCAGGGTTACGCAGACGCAGTTTCGAGACCCACATAGCGATAACTTTTGTTATCTAGGTTTCGCAGATATTTATTATTGTTTGATTTCTTTAAGTAGTAAAGGGATTTAACAAAGATATGAACAAAACTACGGTTTTGATATTTGAAAGATAAGATGTACGGACGAGGTACTTGAAAAATGAATGAACTATATGGGTATTTGGAAAATATCTAAAACGATACTGTATACTTGGAAAACGAGTTTTCGAGAGATGATAAGTATGAGTTGGATGTAAAGAGACGTGTAGAGCAGCTGGCGATAAAGTGAACGGTGCTCTAGCCGCAGTAGTAGGCAATGTCAATTTATCTAACTCCGCTAAAACAGCCATCCATAATATTTTGTAGACGTCGATTTTACTGTACCGTAATGAAGCCTGGGCATGCCCGAATTCGAGCGAGAGTAAAATAAATGCAGTCAATGTGCGATCTCTTTGAAATATGTGGGGTGTCACCCTTACGGACAAGATAAGCGATGAAGAGATATGCAATGTGAGAAGGCTAAACGACAGAAAGTGTGTGGAGACAATGTTGATTTGAAAAGGCGAAAGAAATATGTAGGGATCGCAATGATTGACGCTCCGTCCTCTCCGACTATCTTATTGAAGATATAGCGTGCTCATATGTATGTGTGTAGACTTACGTTCAGGCCAAACAAACAATAAGACTTGGAACTTTACAAGGGTTAAAGCTACGTGGAAAATTATGTAATTATAAGTTTATAAACTAATTTCATAACAAACGCAATGTTATAGTGATGTAGGTGAATGAAGGTTTCTACGTCGAACAATTTTTGAGAATATCTACTGTGACAGATGGACGATGTGTAAATGGTCTTATAAGTAAGGGTTTCCTTTTTCTTTTTAAGGTACAAAGCCGTAATAAATGAATAATAAATACAGAAACCTCTAAACAGATGCCAAAGTTTTCTATATCGTCTCTAATTCTGGTTAGTACTGGGCACAATTAAATGTGTAATGCTCTTAAGTCACAACACAAGCTTAGAATTTTATAAATTGACGCCATTGCTTGGAAATTTATTAAAAAACAAAGCTACCGAAGACATAAAAATTAAGGTGGCTCTACTATACAATAACATACATCTATCATTTCGTCGTCGATTTTATTTTTCGTCGCGATAACATCATGTCACTTTCTCAATTTACTCAAGGCAGCACATTAAGAGCTAATGTATGCTTTTGTACCGCCAAAAGGCATTTCTCAATTAACAGTTCACTACATACATATATTTCCATTACATTCTGCATTGATACATGATTTAATACTCCTGGGCATGTGTGCGCCATATATGTATGTACCTGTCACCCTGATATTTAAAAATAAAACTACATTTATTAATTGCCTTTTTTATGTTGTTCATTTGTAGAACGAGAGTTAGCAACGGCCAGACTTACGTCATATAGTATAAAGCTAAAGACTTTTTGTAGGTATACTGAGTATAGTAGGTAAGACCATTTGGGGATTATGAACTTTGAGTGCCAATGGTGGCTTTGAGAGATATCAGGCTTTAAAGGTACTCGATATGATGATTTATCTTATCACAGTACAAAATCAAATTTTTTTATGTCTTCTGTAAACATCTGTTCCTACAAATTTCGTAATCTGAAAAGTGCACAGGTATGGAGTGGCTCAAAAGAGTGAGCTATAAAATAAAAGAGTTATATATCACATTCGTGTAAAGTATTACGTAGTTTTATATTAATTGAAGCAATAAGATTCTCCAATGAGCCGAAATGTACTTTCTATTCCACCTTCTGAATACCGATTTAGTTGCATTAAGAGTCCACCTATGCAGACTTTGGTGTGTTTAGTAACCTTGAATTTGATATCTGAGAAGACTGACAGTTAGATATTTGGATACATACAACTTCAACTCTTTATCTTGAAAACTTGGAATCATTATTGGATAATAAAATCTCGGTAAAAAAGAATCCTGTTTTGCACAAATATTCAGTTGCATCTCTGAAATTATCAAAATTTAAAATGATTTTTACTCAAATAGATAGGTCATTATAGTAACTCAAATTTCTAAAACGAGTTTTGTAATTGGTGAAGTATTTTTCTTGTAAATTACAATTATGTGCAAAAATAAATGTTGAGATTTCTCCGCGCTAAATATCATTAAACCATAACTGCGAAAATCAACTTAATTGTTGTTGCTAAAGGGCACGGGGCTAATCAACGAATTCGGATGCACTGGGCTACAAAGGCAAACTCGGACAATACTTTTTTTAAAACACAAACACCAAATTAACTTTAGAAAATATCTAGTAACAGTAACCTGTGTTTTAAAAAATATTGAAGTGTACTACTTAACAATAGTGTAAAATACCACTATTGTCACTGTGTATTGAAATTAGAACGTTATTTTTAATTCCTTTTCTATTTTTGTTAATACTGTGAATTAGGTGTCTATGTACAGTAAGAACATAATTACTATAACACTTCCAAAAAAGGAGGAGATTCTATGATCGTCTACATGTTTTTTTTTATGTATACTCACCAAAAACTTCGTAGATTGTGGATCTGTTTCAATGATTCTAGCTCCGTTGGGTTTAATATAGCTTCGAGCTGGCCCCATTTAAATTTCACTGACGTTGAAGCTTGGACATCGAAGATACCCCAAATAACGCAGTTTTTAATCTTTATTTATATTGATGATTCTTTTGTGCGATCATTCTGCTTCAGAATTAGAAAATAAGTTAATTGTAGATCTACCCTACATATTTATTTAGGCCAAGGTTACTCAAAAGTGAAAAATGAACTTTTTAAGAAAAAAATTAAACCGACTTCAAAAAAAATACTGAAAAGTACGAAATAACTATCTTTCAGTAATCAAAACTCAAGTATCAATCTCAATCAATACAAACGCCTATAATTAAATTTGATAGATACTGAAGAACAACAGAAAGTCTACGAGTTTGGTAGGCTTGGCACCATTGTTTGGCTTGGCCATTAACGATGTTAAATCACGCTCCTCCATTGGATAAACTGTGTCTGGAAGATGACAGAGCCTCATTAAGTTATCGTTGGGAGAAATTGGAACGGTTTTTACAAATTTACTTTACCTTAAAAAAAATAATAATAAAAAAAATATTACTGAAAACTACGAAATAACTATTTTAATATAAATAACTAATTCATTACTAATCGAAACTTAAGTACAAAAATAACTTTAAAAATACGATACAAATACCTATATAGTTAAATTTGACAGTTACTAAAGTCGATGCCAAGCCTAACTTTCTGTTGTTGTATATTGATTAAATTATATAGGAAGTTATTTTACTTGAGTTTTGATTAGTAAAAGATAGTTATTTTGGTGGGTACCTTAAGCAATTACTTTCTAAGCGGCATATTTGAAGAAGTCTATTATTTAAGATAATGTGTAGTTTTAAGTTTGTAAATTAGTTTTAAAACATACATTTATTAGACATTCATACTATAAAATAAACGATTTTGTTGAAGATAAAACAATAGTCTGGAAATGATTTTCTCTGCACATGCATTTACTGGCTCTCTGAATATTGTATTTTAATAAACCTTTTGTAAAATGATGTTGAAAAAATGATATCTGGCTGAGTTTCTAGTCGGTTCTTCTCAGTGTCCTCTCAGTTCTCAGGTTTTCTTTTCTCTTCTCTTTGAATCGAACTAAAGTAGATTTGACGTTCAAAAATGCCTTGGGTTCACTTGAATAAATTGATTTGACTTTGACTTTGAAGATGTTAAAAATGCATTCGTGACGCACTATATTAAACTTGTGTGTAGTATATACCTGTAATCATTTCAAAGATTTAATAATTCACTTACGGACGCTATTAGAAGTCGGTTCAATGTACATATTCCCATGGGCGAATAGGTGGCGGAGCGTAGCATCAACTGTTGAGAGAACAGCTCCAGCCTGGACGTCGTTACGCCCGTCGACGGCGCGTGCGTCATTAGGCTACACAACAGATCCCGTGTTTTTTTATTCTGAAGAAATCAAAAATAATGTTGATATTTAATATTGAAATTTAAAATCATTTATTCAAGTAAACCTACTTGTAGTAATATATAATATTTGAACGTTAAATCTGTCACCGGTTTAGGAAATACCTGTACTGAGAAGAAAAGGCAAGAAACTCATTCAGGTACCATTTTTCCAACATCACTTTGCAATACGCAAGTAATAAGGCGATCATTTTTATCTGTATGTACAAAAGTAGTCCAATCTAATAACAGTTGTAATCGAAATTTCGATAATAAGGCTGAATTTTTGATATCATGTTCATAAGTGTTTTAAACGTGTATGTAAAATTTCAACACGCTAGCTCCCTGGCTTTGCTAAAAAAAAATAAGTAAAATTGCATTATTTTTCAAATTACTCTACAACTTGTGCAACGGTAAATTATAGACAAAAAGAGTTCCAAGCAAAAATTATACCTTATTATAAATTCTAGCTATGCACTCGCCGTGTTCTACAATGCTGTAGTAAATGGGTAATGGGAAAGTTTTATGTAAATTATATAGAATAATAAATTAAAACCATTAATTTATCGCAACAACATACTATTACTGTAACCTTTTTTTTATTTTTTTTTTGCGACAGGAAATGCTTTATGCATCCCATCCTGCCACGGGGGATGGCAGGGGGGTATGTGGGACTCCACGGCTGTAAGGTGCAATGCCGGGCTACCCACTAAAACCTGACGGTGTTCCTCGAGAGCCTTTGTACCGGGGCCACGGGTACAGTTTCGTATTCTTCCGCGACCCCGGCGGGCAACGGCCGGCGCTAAGCCGCCAGCCTCGTCTCGTTTTGGATGGGAGGGCAGAACACCCATCCATAATTTCATGAGAGGCGCGTGGGAACACCGCGCGCGCCATCTCGAGGCTGTTTTAGGAGTGACCCTCCCCCGAAAGTCACCCCAAGCCTCCATGTGGGCACTCCGTCGTACCGCGGAGTGTACCCTCACCAGTAGGCGATAACACATTCATCACGCATCCGTGAGCATTTCCTCTTCGCCAGCGTGTATCGAGGCTATAGGAGCGGCCGGTGTGGCTGCAGTGACCCTTCTTTTGCCTGCCGGTTTAATCTCCGTGCAGAAACTATTACTGTAACCTGTTTTATCTTCAGCCCTACTGAAAATCGACGCATGACGACGTGACGCTATCGGAAAACCTACGCGCTTATAGTAGTTAAAATTATTTTTTTTAATACTACCGACACAATAAATAATCCAGACTAATGTTCACCAATTATCAAGAACTGCAATTTTTTTAAGCAAACAAAAGCATATTATGAAATTCGGTTCATCGATGAGCTCCTTGATTTGACACAACATTTGATGCATGTGAATCTGTAAGTTGGCAACATTCGATTCTAGGGAAAAACATTAAGCAGTAAGTGTGAAGCTTGATCAGTCACACCTTGATACCGTTCAACTTTTGAATACATTTCCAAATGCAGGTTCATTTTCTAAAAAAAAGTTCAATAAATGTTTGACGTGATATTTTATAATTTTAATATTCTACGATAATAACATCGATTCTTCTCTATCTAAACATTTCTTTACTCTGTATAGAAAACATAACGACATCTGTTGTTTTTCGTGGAGTCCTAACTCGGACCGAACGTTGGCGGAGTAACAGCGGCCACAATTGTTTGCGGCTAGGCCACGCCTCTCAAGCTATGATTAATTGAAATATCACCTTAAATTGCGATTCTCTGTAACAATAACAGAACCTACGTCATAATCTCTAAATTCCCGTACCTAATGATGAAAGGTTCGAATTACTTACCGCCTGAGGAACATGGAATGAAGAAGAGTATAAGAAAGAGATGGGTAAATAAGGCGCAAAAGATGGAATCAGAAATAAAAAATTACTTATCGGACGCTAAACCATGCAACGAGATCGCTGCAGATGAGTTCTTGTATACCAACGATGACGTGTTCCCTATTCAGAATAGACCTGTATTGAGTAGCTGATGTTGTTTCAAACACATCTTAACCTAGACACCTCCGTAACAGTTATGATCGAAGATACCAAAGGTAAAGTAACCTCTGGTTTCCATACCACCAATATCGCCTTTTTTTGTAAATCGATCTATATTTTTCCTCGTATACATAATAATTTCAAAGATGTATAAGGACGGCAAGGTACTGACCTTGTCCTCGATCTCGTGGTCTCGTATTTGTCTGGCTGGGAGCAAAAAGTGAGTGTCAATGGGGTTTTGTCTGTTGGTTCGAGATTAAAAATGGGCGTTCCCCAAGGATCAATTTTGGGACCTTTTCTGTTTCTAGTCTACATTAATGATCTCCCATTTATGCTCAGGAACTTATGCGAAAATGTCTAACAGTTCTAAATTACCATTCGTTTATCCCCTTAATTCCAATTCCACAACAAAACTTCAAAATTGTTTTTTTATGAACAATTTGAATCAGTTTACAGTGAAATGTGATAATTTCATGTATCAGTTAAAGTTTAAAACGTTTCTCCGTAGCCTAAGTTCTACAGTTTTTTGGATTGCCGTGTTTTTAGCACAAGTGCTGTGTATTTACTTATTTATCGTTTATTATTGAAGACAAGTAAGAAGTTCCTCGTTTTCTGGATGAAGTGGTGTACGCCGTACTTCTTCAGCACGGACATCACAATCATCACAATCCCGGCGACTCGTGTCTCGTTGTCGCCGGCTATGTTTACGCTCTGTTTCGTTTTTCAGTGTTCGCAGGCGTTCGCGTTCTATCTTTAACACCCTCTCTCGTAAACTAAGACTATGCTCACGGTCGCGATGCGATGTGCTGCGATGTCGACTTCGACTTCTGTAGAGCGATCACCGTCTCCATGGCGAACTCGATTGCAGCTACGCTTCACGTTCTCTGCATTATGCTGTGACACTGCATGCGAGTCTCCAAGCGCCGCCGTTACCCTCCGTATTTCATTATCGAGCTAATCGAGAAGTTTCAGAATTCTTAAAAAATTCTTTCAAGTGGCGTAGAATATTATGTCTAACTTGGCATGTAGATCCCACTTCTGATCTGTAATTGTTGGGATATTCACTATTAGAATGATTGAGTCCAAACATTATTTTACTTAAACGATTTATTAATCCCGAGAAATAAATATAAATACAGTATCAATCTATTCTTTACCACACCCGGGCGGCGACTGCGAGGCGAGCGGACGACACGTTGCATTTTTGCTTAGCTCAGCTCCGTCCCCACAACCCTCCCCTTGTTAAAAAAAAATAATAAGTCCCGCCGCCCACCCTGATGTAATTTCGTTTTTGGCGTGCTTTTTATGATACTTGCAGCAATGTTTTCCGCAAATACACAAATAAATTAATAAAACGACTGCATTATGTTTAAAAAGTTATTCGCAATGTCATCTAATTTCACAATAATATAGTCTAAAAGATGCACAGACCACCTAAGATGATGTTAAAATATGCGGATCGATTCCTTATTTGTCAATGTTTACATACATACTCGTACTTCGCTGGCCAATCGCATCTCGTTCCGTGCAAAGTTAAATTATTATCTAAGCGCTCTTATTAAATGATTCATTTATTAATATTTTTACTTATTTTAAGATGTCCGAACAAAATGTCGCGTAAACTATGTATGTTTCTACACTCCAAAATTACACTTTACAATTATTAACGTAAAACAAAGTATTAATATTACAATAATTGCTTAATTGTACATTCTTAGCATTGGGTAAGTAGATTACAAAATCGCACCGGTGTCTTTACTTTGCGGCCAGAGCGCGTTGATTTAGTTACAGGCGGAAGCGATTTCGGAACCGTGCTATTGCTATAATTACTTCTTACTTCTAAATTACCATCTAAACACGAATTATCATCAAAGTTTTCTAAACTATTTAATATTGAATGACAAGTTTAACACCACTGTATTTGGACATGAAGGCAACAAGATTCCGATCTATGTTTCTGAATTATTAACCAAAAAGACAAAAAGATTGCATTACTTGGCGCATGATTTCGCTCAAATAAATGGTTATTTATATTGTTGGATTTCTAACGGAAGAAGTCTAAGTCTCCTCAAATATTGATAAAAGAGGAATCTCAACTACTGGAGCTAGCTAAATGACTATTACATATTGACTGTTTGGATAAGGAGTTTAATTTCATAAATCTTTTTACAATGGAAATTGACTTGATACTTGCAAACTTTGTGATTTCTCTAGACCTATGATTAGTAATAATTTTGCATTTGTGAATGTCAACGTTAATCCCACGCACACAATTTTTTTATACTCTGTTCTTTTTAATACACTTCATACAAGGCCAAACACAATGAACTATTATAATTATGTTTTAATGTTTACTATATATAGGAATAAACTTACACTATACAATATTACATTAATTTTTTGTTGCCTCAATTAATGGTATGTTCAATTTCAGAAAGATCTTTTAGATAAATATTACTTATCAAAAACAAAGCACACTTAATACATTATGTCATATTGGCTAAAAAAACAGCGATTGAAATTATTAAGTTCTTCATTACTATTTCCAATTTTAAATGCAGTAATGTAAGTAATACCCACAATACCTACATCAATAATGTAATAATTGCAAATATTTTGTTATTTATTTTGGTCCCCATAGAATGGACACAAAACGTAACGTGCGACTATAAAATTTATTTCAATTTATTAAATATCCCAAACGAAAATGAAAAGACTCATTTTCCTTTTGTTGCTTTTTAATGCTTACTGCAGATATTATTACAGAATCAGTCAAATTAATAAAATAGTTTCAAAAATGATTGACATAAACAACATACTATGTAATGAACTAGACGTAGCATGTAAAATGAAATCTCAAACCTGCAGTCCAGAAACATGTTTAACTCATATTAATGTTCAGAAATGCAATCTTTCTTTGCTATTACAGAATATTAGGAGTATAAATCGCAACTTTGATGAAATGGAGGTACTGATGCACAGAATGAGATATCAAAGTGACGTAATAATTTTAACTGAATGTTGGATCAATAATGAAAAACCTTATCCAAAACTTACAAACTATTCAGATTATCACACTGAAAATTGCATAAATAGAAGTGGGGGTGTCGTGGCGTTTATTAAGAATGTTGTAGACGTTGACGTAGAAGAACCGTTCATAGTAGACGCTAACTGTCTTTTGATAAAAAACAAATACGATACAGCGATATTAGCCATTTACAGATCTCCTTCTAATAAATATATTACTAACTTTTTACAATCTTTAGACTCTATTTTGTTAAGTATAAAACATTTTAAGATTATAATTCTGGCTGGAAATATCAACATTGATATTAAACTAAATAACTCTGACACTAACTCTTCTGCATATCTTGATTTGTTGGCCATGCATGGTCTGGTACCAACTCATTCGTTACCAACTAGAGATGAAAATTGTCTGGACCATATAGTGCTGAGATCATTGCATTCCTCCATGACTATGGTTTTGCAAACGGTAGTTACTGACCACTTGCCCGTATTGGAGTTGATGTGAGAGCGCGCAGCGTGAGCGAATGCTACACTGGCGTACGTCATGATAGGCCTGACGCACGTCTTATATAAAGTAACTTTATGTCTGAGGGACATTTTGCTTTTAGCGCAAATGAGCATGTTGAGACGACCGAGGACGAACGCGGCGCGGTCGCGGACCGTTTTGATGTGTTGGCCGAAGGTCATGGCACTGTCAAGGGTGACTCCTAAGTATTTGACTTTCCTAGTCCAAGGGATATCCTGGCCGAAAAGTGTGATTGTTCTGAGAGTGTTAGCGCGGCGGGCGCGGCTGGTCGTCGTTCCCCTCCAGAAATACACGGCGGCGCTTTTCTCGGGGTTGACTTCGATTCTCCAAAGACGGAACCACTCGCCTAGGCTCGTGACCGCGACTTGGAGGAGTTGGGAGACTCTGAGGCGACTCCGGTCTGATGTGAACAGAGCGGTATCGTCCGCGAATAGGGCGAGCTCTACACCGGGGGTTTTGGGGACGTCGTTCGTGTAGAGCGAGTAGAGCGTGGGCGATAAAACGGAGCCCTGTGGGACGCCTGCCCTGATTTGGCGGGGAGAGGAGAGCACCCCTTCGACTCTATAGCGGAAGGAGCGGTCTGACAAAAAGTCCCGTACTATGCGTACGAGATCGTCAGGCACGCCGAGCCGGCGCAGCTTGTACACCAGCCCGGCGTGCCAGACTTTGTCGAACGCCTTCGCTACATCGAAGAAGAGGGCCCCCGTGCCTATAGTGCGACTCGGTCGGTTAAGGCCCTCCAGGATGTGTTCCGTGAGGCGGTGCACTTGTTGTATGCACGAGTGTTTGGCTCGAAAGCCAAATTGCTCGTCTATGAGGAGACCGGAAGTGTCTAAGTGGGCTTTGAGAAGAGCCAGAAGGACCCGTTCGTAAATTTTCCCTAGCACGCTAAGGAGACTGATTGGGCGATAGCTATTGGGGCTACTGCGGGGTTTACCCGGTTTCGGGATTCCGATGACGATCGCTTCCTTCCAGGCGGCTGGAAAGACGCGGTTCGCCATGGCGGCATTGATAATGGCTGCTAAGAACGCGAGAAGGCGCATCGAGAAAATTTTGACTATTCGGTTGGAGATGCCGTCTCTACCGGGGGCTTTTCTAGGTTTGAGAGCCTTGACAATGTCCTGAACTTCGTCAACCGTCGCGGGTCTGAGTTGGCAGGGGACGGTCGCGGGCGGTAGGGAGCCTACTTCGCGATTGACCATGTCTAAATGATTCTGATCTACAGGCTGATAGCTAGGTGAGCATTGGGCCTCCAGAGTGTCGGCCAAGAGTTCGGCTTTCGGTTTCGTCAGGGGCGGCATTGTTTGGAACGTGTCCGATTTGAGAGATCGGGCCAACTTCCAGTAAGCCTGGTGCGTCGGCTCGATCTCTCGCATGAGATCGCTCCACCTGTTATCCCTAAGTTCGGAAATTCGGTATTTGACTTCGCGTTGGAGGGCGCGTAAGTTGAGTTTATTCGTTTCTGAGGGAAACGAGTCGTAAGCGCGGGTCGCGGCGTTCTTGGCTCTGATCAGCCGACGGATGTCTCCAGGGAGCTCCCAACGGCGGTCGTTCGCCGCCGGGACCTCACGGGAGCACGAGGAGACCGATTCGCGGATGTGGGCGGTGAGCGCGTCTATCGCCGCGGTCGCGTCCTCGGCGGAACGGATAACGTCCGGTATCGCGTTAAGCCGCGGCGAATTCTCAGAGTTTAGCGTTTCGTCTAAACTCTGCCAATCCGTCACGGTTTTTGTGAGCGTCCTAGTGTCTATCATAGGTCCTAGTTTTAGTAATACCGGCCTATGGTCAGAGTCTAAATCGTGTAACGCCTCTATTGAGTGCAGCGTTAGAGCTACGTTCTTTAGAAGCGCTATGTCGAGTACGTCCGGTCTGTGTGTTGTAACTCTGGGATAGTGGGTGGGCGTCATGGGGGCGATAACGTCAAAGTTAAGGACATCGGTTAGTTCGTCTAAAGCTCTGCCATTTCGCGAGGTGGTGTGCGAATTCCAGCGACGATGTTTAGCGTTGAGGTCGCCGGCGAGTATGACAGAGTCGTCTAAATTTAGGAGGGCCTCTAGATCGCTTCTAATTAGCGCTTTACCGGGAGGGAGATAAACTGACGCGAGTGTGACAGGCGCGTGCTCCGTGAGGGCCACCCGGCACATCGACGCCTCTATGTTGGTGAGGGCGGGCGTATCGATCGGAATGCAGTGCAGGGACCTTCTGTAGTAGATAACAGTGCCGCCTTTGGGGGCGGGCACCCTATCGTTTCGCACGATGTTAAGCCCGGAGAGGCCGGGGTCGCGATTTCTAGGTTTCAAAAAGGTTTCCTGCACTAGCATTATATCTATTTGGTGGTCTCGCGTAAACTCGTGAAGAAGATCGCGTTGCCTGCGGAGTCCGTCCGCGTTAAAAAATGAGATTGAGAGCCCGCGCGGTTTGATGCGCGCGGAGGGAGTTGTCTCGTGGGTGCCCGGTTTTATAACCTACGAGGGGGCGCCGTGAAGCGGCTTAGACTGTCCAGAAGGGACGCGTGTTCGGCAAGTATGATTAGCCGTCCCATCCCGTCGCTACAGTCGCGGATTTTACGCGCGACTAATTTAATTTCGTTAAGGTTGATTTCCTTAACGAGGTCGGCGAGCATTCGGATGTCGCCGAGGAGATCGGACGCCGGCGCTGAAGGAGCCGGCGCCGCTGGACGCGTTTGAGGCGCGGGCCCCTTACGCCGCGGTTGTTGTGCTGGCGTCGGCGCTATGGTCTCTCGGGCCGGTAGAGCGCGCGCGGGCGCGGATTTGGTCGACGCTGAGGGCGCGGGTTTGTTCGGCGCTGAGGGCGCAGGTTGAATTGGCGCGGAGGGCGTGGGTTGTGGCGGCGCAGAGGGCGCCAGTTGTGACGGCGCTGAGGGCGCGGGTTTGGCTGGCGCAGAGGGCGCGGGCCGTGTGGGTGCGGAGGTCGCGGTAGGGGCGGCCTTAGGTTGGGCTGGGTGCGCAGGGGGGCCGCGGCGTTGGCCCTGATGTGCTCCGCCGGCTCGGCGCGACTTACCCCCGCGGCGGCGACGGCGCGGAGCTCTCGGGCATCCGCGATAGTTCACGGGATGTCCGAGCTCTCCGCACAGTACGCAACCGGGAGGGTCAGACGTCTCCGGCGTGCGGGAGCACTCGGGGGTGCCGTGGTCTCCGTGGCACTTGACGCACCTAGGCCGTGCGAAGCAGTTGCGGGCCGAGCGCCCGTACAATTGGCAGCGGTGGCATTGACCCACCGTGCCGCGCTTGTGCGGGGCCTCTACGGAGAGGCCGGAAATCCTACACACGGATTTTATCAGGAAAACGGCCTTTCCCTCGGGGGAGAGGTCGAGTACGACCAACACGAGGTCGAAGGCCTCCTTCGAGCGAGGCTTGTAAAGGCGGTGGACTTCACGCGCCGGGAGGTTTTGCGACTTAAGGTCGCCGAGAATGAGCTCTTCCGGGAGCTCCTTGGGGAGGCCGCGGATGACCACGCGAAGCTGGCGCTCCTCCAGGAGCGCATAAGTGTGGAAACCTATGCGCTCCGAGCGTAGGAGCGCTGTGAGCTCCCGATGGTCAGCCGGGGTGGGGACCTGCACCTTAATGCCCTGTGCAGTGTTGCGGGTGGAAACAAATTTGATGCGGCGCGCGTCTAAGGCCCGAGAGACCCTATCCCACGACGCTTTTTCTTGAATAAACACCGGCGGCGGTGTTTTGATTTTGTCGGCCTGAGGGGCCTGGGTGGCCTGTGAGGCAGGCGCTTTTTGTTCGGCCAGAGGGGCCGCGGGAGCTCCGGAGGCCTGAGGGGCCGCCTTCGTCGTTTTGGGGGGCGGGCTGGGCGTGTCACCTTCCCTCGGGGAATTCGCCCGCTTCCTCTTGACCACTAAGCGCCAATCGGCGCTCCCAGTGGCCTCGTCCTCCGAAGAGGAGGGAAGCGCTATGTCCATTTCGTCTTCGGAGTCCGAAGCCTCCGTCGGGTCAGGGGAAGCAGGCGAATCGCTAGCGAGGGCCGGCTTGGTTGGTTCGCGCGGCGGGGGCTTCGCGACTGTAGCGGCGGCGGAAACGACGGCTGAGTAAGACGCGGGGGTAGGGGCGCGGGGCGCGGGTGTGACCCTGTGGTCCCACAGGTCTCGAATGTGGGAGTGTGATGACTCGAGTTGAGCCATCACGAACGCGCGGAATTCGGTGTCCGTCAGCGTGTCCATGGCGCTGGTAAAGCCGCCAAGTTGTGTGAGAGGACCTCCCTGCCGGGGATAGGCAGGGGGGAGAGTGCCTACTTTGTAGCCCTGGTCGTACTGTGCCTGTCTTATTGTGCACAGATGTGTACCTAACACCTAGGTCTTATATAAACTTCACTAACTTAACACTAACACTTAGCGATACGAGCGCGGCCGCGACGCGACGCGGTAGGCCGGTCTGCGCTGCAGGGAGCGCGGGCGCGACGCGACGCGAGTACACTATTAGTCACTACGCACGATGCGCAGTGAGTACAGCGATGGCAGCGCACGCGGGCGCGCGGAGAAATCGCAACGATTCGACTTGGCGCGGCCGCGACGCGATAACCCGGTCAGCGCTACGGGGAGCGCAGGCGCGACGCGATAAACCGATCGGCGCTACGGGGAGCGCAGGCGCGACGCGACACGAACACACTAATTCGCTACGCACGATGCGCAGCGAGTAGAGCGATGGCAGCGCAACGCGGGAAACGGCACTGAGCACTGAGAGGCGAGGCGAGGCGAGCGAGCGAGCGACGCGTGCGTCTCGTACGGCGGCCGAGAGCAGACTCCAGGGCCGCTCACTGGTTCCCTGCCTACTAAAGTACCAAACGATGTGTCCGCAACTAGCGCGGTCTGTAGCGATATCGATTCGGGCAACCGGTCAGTAGTTCTATCTCTATCAGATCTATGGACTGTATCTATCTCTATCTGACCGGGCGTTCCGCGCTGCGGTCACCTCTGATTGGTTACTTGTTGGGCAAGGGAAGCCAGTGGGCGGGTGAGTAAATGTGGTGAGTTTGTGTGATGTGTAAGTGTGTGAATGTGTGTATAAGCTCTCTTTATTAATATTCCCTTAATACTATTACATTTCTATATATCTATTTCTATATCTAACTATTAACTAATAATACTATATATAATTCTCTTTCCCTATTACAATATGTCTATATTAACACATATATCTATCTATTTCTTTATTATTAACATCTATTTCACTATCTTACTCTCAACATAGGTCTATACTTAATTAACTATCTGTACCTATTATTACTATTTCTTTATATATTACTTTTTATTTACATTTGCGTTATTATCTATAATCTAATTTTCTACGTCGCGAACATACTCCCGCCGTGCAGCATCGTCTCTCGGCGCTGCATCCTCGTCCATCTGAGCGACGTCTGCTACCCGTGGCTCTGGTGTCAGGACTACGAGTCGTTTGGTGGCCCGCCGCAGCACGCCGCCTCGGGTTTGAACGTCGGCGGTGCGCACGATGCTGTCGCGGCCAGGATACACCGCGATGACTCGCCCGCGAGGCCAATTGTTGCGGGGCAGGTTGGGGTCGACGACCAATACGAGGTCGCCTATGCGGAGAGCCGGCCTTCGGCCGTGGGGCTCCCGCCGGTACTGCAGGTCAAGCAGATACTCGCGCACCCAGCGCCGCCAGAAGAGGTCGGCTAGGCACTGAGCGCGCCTCCAATGCTGTCTGCTGTCGAGGTCCCGCTCGGTGAAGCTCCCTGGTACAGGAACTCGTGCTGACCCCCCGAGAAGGAAGTGGTTAGGGGTCAGTAATTCGCCATCCTCTGCATCTGTGGAAACATGTGTGAGAGGCCGTCTATTGACCGAATATTCGACTTCACACAGCAAAGTGGTTAGAACTTCTTCGTGTGGGTGCTTCTCATGTAACACGTTGCTGAGTGCCGTCTTGACCGATCTGACTAGGCGTTCCCAGGCTCCTCCCATGAACGGAGCGGAGGGCGGTATGTACTTCCGTGAGATGGCGCGTTTTTCTGCTTCGTGCTTCATCGCCTCACGAAGTTCTCTATCAGCTCCCTGAAGGTTAGTCCCGTTATCTGAGCGAATCTCAGTAGGGCACCCTCGTCTCGCCATCATTCATCATCAAGTGGACGGCGCGAGTCGTCAAACACGTAAACAAGGCGACATATCTTTTATGGTGTTGGCGGCCCACAGTCACTGATATGGGCCCGAAGTAGTCCATTCCGAATGAAGTGAATGGTCGCCTGTGATGCGCTAGTCGTGCTGGTGGATGGTCTCCGGTCGGTGGTAGTGGAGGGGCCGAATTTCTAATGCGACATTTTAGACATCTCTTTACGATTCCCTTAGTGACGGGACGTACTCAGAGTACGTAATAGTGCTGCCGTACTTCGTTTACTATTGATTCCGTACCGGCATGCATCAGCTGTCTATGCGTCCATTTTATATACAATTTAGTGTATCTATGATTTCCATCGAGCAAAGCGGGCGATTTCATTTCTATGTTGACATCGGTAGTGGCTCCTATGCGCGTCCTCAGTCGAATGACGCTATGTTCGTCCAGTCGGACCGCTATCTGTCTCAACCGACTTTGTCGTGGGAGTTCACTATTAGTCTGCAAGGCCCTTATCTCCGCGGCGAACGATGTTTCTTGAACAGCACGGACCCACATCGATTGGGCGCACTGCAAATACTCGCCGTCTAGAGGGCACGCAGGTAACTCAGATGGTAATGTATATCCATCTTTTTTCCTATTTTCTAATCGTTGAGTCGCTTTCCACGCCGGATCGTCCTCTTTGTTTCTTTTCGTGCGCTTATGGTTCACGCTCTCGACTCTTCTCAAGCTCTTGAATATATTGACGGCTTGTAAAATGCGTGCTGTTGTTCTCACGAGTCTCAGCCACGACGAAAATCGCTCTATATCAGGTAGAGCGTCTATTAATCCGCTATCTATTTCCCGAACGGCGTTAATCTTCTCTTCGCCTGTTTTCTCTATTTTTCCTATTTTTTCTATGGGCCATCTATCGGGACTCTCGTAAAGGAACTGAGGCCCGACAAACCAGCGATGTTCGTTATTGAAACCGGTGGGAACCTCTCGTGTAGCATCATCAGCTGGGTTATGTTCAGACGGCGCCCACCTCCACTCGTTCACTGTTGTGCTTTCCTCTATTTCAGCTATCCGGTGCGCTACGAACGGTTTGAAGGCGCGCGGTCCGCATCGTATCCACGCGAGTACGGTCTTCGAATCCGACCAGTAATATTTCCTATCTGGCTTCAACTGATATTCATCGGTCGCGGTCTTCCCTAATCTTCCGCCTAAAACGGCGGCCTGTAATTCGAGCCGCGGGATCGATAGAAGTTTTAGTGGGGCGACTCGAGCTTTAGCGGCTATCAGACTGATATGAATCTTGCCCTGTTTGTCTATTACTCTCCAATAAACCGATGCTGCGTAGGCGCGTTCGCTGGCGTCTACGAATGTATGTACCTCCTTTTCTACGGCTTCGCTTAAAAAGGGATGACACCGAGGTATATCTATATATCTAAGCTTCTTCAGGTTATCTATCCAGCCCTTCCATATATCGGCGAGGTGTTCTGGGAGCTTGTCGTCCCATTCGATGCCGGTACGCCATGTCTCCTGAAGGATGTGTTTCGCCTGAATTGTTATGGGTGACGCGGAACCTAACGGGTCGAATAGTGACATGACGGTTTTAAGGGCCTCCCTCTTAGTCGGTGTTCGGTGGCCTTCAACTATATCGGTCGGTACTTTTGCGAAGCTAACGTTGAAACCTAAAGTATCGGAGTCGGGTCTCCATCGTAGGCCGAGAATTTTTTCTTCTTTATCTCCGTCGACTATTTTCAACTCGTTTACTATCTCCGATCGTTTCGAATTCGCAACTGAGAGTTTTCCTGCTACTTCCGGATCGTTAGACATCCATTTGTTCAGATTAAAGTTGGCCTTCTTATGGATTTTCTGCACCTCTGTAGCTATTTGGATGGCTCTAGTCGAAGTTTGAAAGCTCTCTAAATAATCGTCCATGTAGTGACACATGTCTTAATCGATTCCGCCGCGTCCGGATATTCTTTACAATATTTGTCGGCGTTGTAGTTTTTCACAAATAAAGCCGTGCAAGGTGAGCACGCTGCTCTGAATATTACTGACTTCATTCTAAATTCGCGGGGTGGTCCCTCCCGCCGGTCTTTACGCCAAACGAATCGTAAGGCGTCACGATCCTCCTCTCTGATACCTATACGCAAGAACATTTCTTGGATATCCGCCGCGACTGCTATCTTGTGTTGTCGAAACCTCATAAGTACTCCTGGCAATGACTGTAGGAGGTCAGGTCCAGGCAGTAAGTGGTCGTTTAACGAAGTTCCGCTTGCCCGCGCGGCCACATCGAACACTATTCTAATTTTCCCGGGTCTGGCCGGGTGAGTTACCGCGAAATGGGGCAAATACCACGTTTTGCCGGGCGTCGCCGGGTTTGTTACCTCCTCTGCGTAGCCTTTCTCTATCAAGCTCTCTATCTGAGCATCATAACTAATTTTAAGTTGAGGCGCCTTTTCTAATTTTCTTTCTATACCATGAAGGCGTTTCAAAGTGTAGTCATAGTTATTAGGCAACTCTACACTGTCTGTAGCCCACAACAATGATGTCTCGTATATTCTCGTAGCACGTGTAGCTATAGTGCTACGTAGTATTTCGAGGGCTCGTTCCTCCGGATCTGTTTAAGAGCGTCTGGGTTGAACGCCGAGCGATTCTATCTCGAAATGTTTTCGCACTAATTCGTCTATTCGATTTTCTACTACATTGTGTACATAGTGAACTCTATTGCTTCGCCCGCCTTTATAAGAGCCATGTAATACCCAACCAAGTGGGGTGTGTGAAGCTATCGGTTGGTCTATTGTTCCGCTTTTGATCTCCTGTGCTATTAACAGATGCCAGTTGTCCTGGCCTATTAAAATAGTGGGTTAGGCCTCTATATATGTTAAGTGTCGTGTTATGTCTCTTAAATGCGAACACTTACTCACTATATCACGCCGCACCGTTTGTGGCATTAGGCGTAGCGTGCGCATAGTCCATGCCTTTATCGAAAATTCCTCTCCAATACCTCGGAGCCGTAGCGTCACCCTTCGTGAAGACTGCATTTATGTTGTTGCCGGCTACCACCTTGATGTGTAGCGGGTCTACGGGGCCTACGGCGCCGACTCTATCCGCTACGTAATCGTATTAATCAAATTTTCTACGTCGCGAACATGATCCATACAACCCCTACCGTTCCTAAAACCACCTTGTGCCTCCCTCAAATATCTTTCCGAAACGCTTTAAAGACTTTACTTGCTAAGCGGACCAAGCTGATGGCCCTGTAGCACGCGCAGTCTAAATGAGAACCCTTTATAGAGAGGTACTACGACTGCGGTGCGCCAGTCCTCTGGAACCTCCCCCTTCTGCAAACAAAGGTTGCAGAGTACACAGAAGGTATCCCAGACCCTAGGACCACCATACTTAATCATCTCAGCAGTCACGCCATCAATTCCCGCGGGCCGGAAGTTACTATATGGTGGTATACCTTATGTGACGGGGTGTCCTCAAAAGCAATAGGTTTAGTAATATCTAAAAATTCGTCTAAAAGATCACTGTATGGATTGTCATGTCGTATGCTTTTAATAGAAGGTTCATCGCACTGTATAATGAACCCATCTGCGCGTAAATTCGTAACGCTATCTATAAGTCTCTTATGGTATGGAATTATAGATCTATAACTAATTTGTAATGCTCAAGAAAATCAGCGCCTAAAATGGCTTGCTTGACTTCACATACAATAAAAGTCCACGTAATCATGAATTTAATTCTAAGGTCTTAATTCCGTATGTTTTACTTTCACAGTTATTTGCCGCATATAGCTTATAATTACTAAGTGAACACTCACATTTATAATAACTCACCGGTAACACCGAGACATTAAGAAACGAATTCTAGTTTTTTTGTCCATCACACACAAACGGCGATTTACGTCCGGCTCCATGCAGTCCCCCACCGAACTGGACAGCACGGCGTCCAGTTTCCCGAAGCTGCTGATGTACCAGGCTTTTTCCAGTTACAAGGCTGTTTGCACATCCTGGCACGGTTTCTCCGGCGATAATGATATCTGCAAAGCCACTCGGGGCTTTCTGGGGTCTTTGGCTGACTTCGAGACCGTGACCTTGACCCTGGCCGATTCCATGCTTTTCCTCTATTCATATTTCTTCCTCTAATTTCGTTCACTTTCAAACGTAACTTCTGCAGCTCCTTGGTCACCTACCTTAATTGGTCTGATATGTCGTTTGCGGGCATGGCAGATCCAACTGCGGCTACTTCACCTGTGTGTATATTTTCCATAATTTTGTCAGCTAATTTTGCTAAATTATCCAATTTCATATCTTGCGTCACTGACAAAACGGTCCTCACTTGCGTTGGTAGCTCAAAGATCCAGAGACGTGTTAATGCCGCTTCCAAAACCTGCGTGTTAGTGGGTAATGCCGACATCCTTCTCAGAAACTGTGATGGGCGTTGTGAACCTAGATCCATCTTACTTACGAGCCTGTCAAACTGTTTCTCAGCACTCTCTTCGAAAGTCGTTAACAGCCGTTCTCTGAGGGTCATAAATTTGTCATCGGCCGGGGGCGTGTAAATCAAATCGCTTACTTGTTGTAAAGCCTCGCGGCCCAATTTAGAGACAACCATAATATATTTCGCAGCAAAACCTTGCTTTTGCTGGTCCATCACTGCGTCGAACTGTGCAAATCAAAGCCTCAGCATATCCGTCCAAAATTCAGGAATTTCTGAAGCCACGCTGATACTAGCTAGATCACCGGTTGGCTGAGTACTCGAGCTGGGCGAAGAAAGAAGTTTAGGTCTTTGCTGGTTTGTGTTTGCCATTGTAAAACTCCATAATGCGACGTTAAAACTTACTTGAATAAATTGATTTGACTTTGACAAGATTGCTATGAAGAGATGAAAAGGCTACAACGTGAGATGTTACAAATATGTAGAGGATGCAGCATGGAGTGTTGTAGATATGTAGACACTAGGACGTGAGATGTTGCAGATATGTAGAGGCTGCAGCATGGGGTGTTGTAGATATGTAGAGGCTACGACACAAGTCGTTGTAGACACGTCAAAGTCAAAGTCAAATCAATTTATTCAAGTAAACCCAATCACAAGGTATTTTTTAACGTCAAATCTACTTTAGTTCGGTTCAAAGAGAAGAGAAAAGAAAACCTGGACACTGAGAAGAACCGACAAGAAACTCAGTCAGGTATAATTTTTTCAACATCCTTTTACAAAAAGTTTATTAAAATACAATAGTCAGAGAGCCAGTAAATGCATGTGCAGAGAAAATCATTTCCAGACTATTATTTTATCTTCAACGAAATCGTTTATTTTATAGTATGATTGTCTAATCAATGTACGTTTTATAACTAATCTAAATATATTTTCTGTTAATTGAGTGACTTCTTGAGGAACTTTATTATAAAAACGAACACAGTTACCCAAAAATGTAACATTTGACTTATGTAATTTAAATTTTTTAACAACCAATTTATCACGACCTCGGGTTTCCATACCACCAATATCGCCTTTTTTTGTAAATCGATCTATATTTTTCCTCGTATACATAATAATTTCAAAGATGTATAAGGACGGCAAGGTACTGACCTTGTCCTCGATCTCGTGGTCTCGTATTTGTCTGGCTGGGAGCAAAAAGTGAGTGTCAATGGGGTTTTGTCTGTTGGTTCGAGATTAAAAATGGGCATTCCCCAAGGATCAATTTTGGGACCTTTTCTGTTTCTAGTCTACATTAATGATCTCCCATTTATGCTCAGGAACTTATGCGAAATAGTAAGACATCAATGTCTTTAAAACAATCTCTTAGTGATTCTCGTGCATTCATACTGTAAATAGCACGTATCGCTCTTTTTTGTAAAATAAAAATCGAGTTAATATGCGCCGCTGATCCCCACAGCAAAAGGACATAGGACATTAGGCTATGAAAATATGCGAAGTACACCAGCCTAGCCGTATCCGCATCCGTCAATTGCCTAATGCGTCTAATTGCATATATCGCGGAACCGAGCTTACTAGCCAATGCCCCGATATGATCCGCCCATTGCAATTTACTATCTACTGTTAAACCAAGAAAACTGGCAGACCTAACTAATTCTAACTGTTTCCCACCCAATTCTATTTTAGCATAGATTCTGGGTACCTTAGAAAGGGAAAATTTAATACGTTTGGTTTTTTGTGCATTCAGTAGTAAATTATGAACAGCAAACCACCCCGAGACGTCCGCCAGGATCCCGTTCAGCCAGGTAATATCTAAGTTCTTTCTGTCCAGTTTAAATAGCAATGAAGTGTCATCAGCAAATAATACTATTTCGCATAAGTTCCTGAGCATAAATGGGAGATCATTAATGTAGACTAGAAACAGAAAAGGTCCCAAAATTTACCCTTGGGGAACGCCCATTTTTAACCTCGAACCAACAGACAAAACCCCATTGACACTCACTTTTTGCTCCCGGCCAGACAAATACGAGACCACGAGATCGAGAGCGTTACCACGAATTCCATAGTATTTAAGCTTGCAAATTAAAATTTCGTGACTAACACAATCAAAAGCCTTGGAAAGATCGCAAAAAACACCAATGGCATCCTGAGATCCCTCCCAAGCCTGAAGTACAGTCTTGATCAAGCTTGCTCCCGCATGAGTTGTTGACCGCCCTCTCGTGAACCCGTACTGTTGATCGTGAAACATCCCGTGAATGTTAAAATGTGCTAGCATTTGATTGAGTATAATTTTTTCGAATATTTTACTTAATGCTGGCAATATTGACACCGGGCGATAATTTGTTAGATTCAACATACAACCTGACTAAAATAATGGAATAATTTTACTGTGTTTCATTAAATTGGGAAACACCCCTTGATCGACACATTTATTAAATATCTCCACCAGTCATGACATGAACTGATAGTCCCCATAAATCTTCACTTTTCTTTTTATGTAATTGCTTGAAAATTTTTTCTATCTCAAGTGAAGATGTGTACCTAAATTGAAAATTAGGGAACCATTTTCCAACATTTTTTCTCAAAAACGTCTCTGCTGTTTGCGAAGACGCTCCCAAACCATTCGTTATTTCTATAGGTGTATTCGAAAAATAATTTTCAAAAGCATTAGCAACCTCAATTTTATTAGTAACAACCTTATTACCAATTTGTATTGAAAAATCTTCGTTATTTCTATTTCGTTTACTACCAACTTCGTTATTAATAGTGTTCCATGTAGCCTTTATCGCATTGTCTGACTTTTTAATTTTATTCGCGATATAGATCGCTTTCGCATGTTTTGATACTTTTTTAAATATTTTCGAATAAGTGCGAACATAGTTATGAAAATTTTCATCTGCAGTGTAAGATTTTTCATCATATAACTCATAAAGCCTATCCCTACTTCTTCTTATGCCCTTCGTCGCCCAATCCGCAAAACGTAACTTATTATTAACGACTACTTTCTTTTTCTTTGGACAATTCTTATTAAATATTTTGGATAGGTTTTTGACTAAAGATTCATACATGATGTTTGGATCATCAACCAGAAGAGCCGTGTTTGCAAATTTGGCTACATCATGAGTAAAATTTTTTAGCCTACTCTGTCCCAATGGCCTAAATTCAAATATTTGTTCTGATTTACGTTTCATGTCCTCTATTTTTATTAACTGAGCTTTATGATCTGAACGGATACCACTAACAATAGTATGTTCTATAATTTCACACTTATTCATAAAAATGTTATCTATACATGTCGCGGATTGGTATGTAACCTTGGTCGGTTCATCGAAAATATGCACTAAGTTAAATGAGAGAAAGAGCGAGATGAGCATATCTTTTTCCTTCGAACTATTTAATATGTCTACATTGAAGTCACCACACGCTATTACCGACTTCTTACATTTGCTGAGTCTTGTGAGACTCTCCTGCATAGAAATTAAAAATTGGCTAAAATCAGATGACGGACGTAGAGGCTACAACGTGAGATGTTGCAGTTATGTAGAGGCTGCAACATAGGATGTTGTAGATATGTAGAGATTACGACGTGAAATATTGCAGATACGTAGAAGCTGCACCATGAGGTGTTGTAGATATGCAGAGGCTAAAATACAAGTCGTCGTTTGTGTGTAGAGGTTACGGTGTGAGACATTTATCAAAGCATTATTTATGGACATACTCAAGGAAATATGTACTCATTTGTTTGTTGCTTCTCGTTTTGTGGCGTGACAAAGTTACATTAACTTTCAAAAATTACGGTGCGCGGTAAAGCCTGTACCCTTTTTTTTCATTTTTTACTTTAATGTAAACAAACAAGAAACTAACCAAAATTTCGTTAAATTTTCACCGTTCACTGGTCTGGTGTATTACACGTAGCTCTCTAATAACACTGCTTTTCTGTTATATACACGAAACTGTAAAATATGTAGGTACATTATATAAAACTAATATTGTCCAATAGAGGACAGCATTAAAAATTTGAAATTATTTTTTGTCAAGTGTTTTTTTTTTATTTTGTAGTATTATTTAAAGGTTGCCTATGTTCCTGAATCGAATTAATATCATAAATTCGTTCACGCTAATATATAAGTGACACGATTTAGAAGACGCGATGCATTCGAAATGTATGACAGAGTAATAACAGAAGAATATTATTGTTTGCGATGTGCAAACAAAAATCATCTTTTATCTTAAGTGTTTTTTAAAAATACAAATTTTTACACTTAACATGGCATATTCATGGCATATTATTCTTTTAATTCTTGGTGGTTTTCATTGAACCCCTAATACAAACGGATAAAAATTCTAAAAATGTTTGTTTTACTAATATTCCAGTCTACAACGGTAAAAACCGACTTCAAAAAAGAACACTGAAAAGTATGAAATAACTATCTCTTACTAATCAAAACTTAAGTACTGAAGTCGGTGCCAAGCCTACTAAACTAATAGACATTCTGTTATCGAACATTAATTTGGCACCGACTTCAATAACTGTCAAATTTAATTATATGGGTATTTACAAAGTTATTTTTGTACTTAAGTTTTGATTAGTAAGGGATAGTCATTTCATACTTTTTAGTGTTCTTTTTTGAAGTCGGTTTAATTTTTTATAAAAAAAATTTTATTTCTCCCTTTTTGAGTGACCTTGGCCAAAATAAATATCTAGGGCAGGTCTACAATTAGTTTATTGTCTAATTCTGGAGCGCAATGTGTTAACTTCCATTCTATTGAGGAGCACAAACCATGGGCTTTCACAATAAAAGATGCGATCAGATCGAACATGGGATATTATAGCCCATTATAGCCATTATCAATATCGTCAATATAATATCATATCAATCAGTTATAAAAGAACAGTGTAAAGGTTACATCATAATTACACCCTAGCAGTATTCTTACAATCCGAAGACGATAGCCACCAGCAGTATTCTCTGTCCGCCGCAAGACTGACTCTACTGAGTCGATTCGAGTTCGAGTCGATTTGACGGAAAAAAGGGATTCTACTATATTGTCATTACAACTGCCTTATTTTACGAGTATATCCTACAGAGTCTTATAAAGTCTCATTTGAAAGGTTTTTTAAAGAACTTTAAAAAAAGCACTTAGCATTTTTTCCGTCAAATAAAACTTGATAAAGGAAAAATTTTTACGTACGCAGATGATACGGCACTTGTTTTTAGTGGAGAGACTTGGGACGAAGTTCACCAAAATGCTGAAGAGGGCTTACATAAGATTTCCTGTTCGCTTAGACAAAACTTACTTACTCTCAATCTTTCCAAAACATCTTTTATTAAATTTCACCTACCTAGAGCGCAACTAGACTCTTTTGAACTCACTGTACACTCTTGCAATATGAAGGATCAGTCGTGTCTATGTCTTCCGATCACTATGTCAAAGACAAATAAGTACCTTGGAGTATTAATGGACGAGAACTTGAACTGGTATTCTCATATAGAGGCAGTCGCGACGCGAGTCAGAAAACTTGTATGGGTATTCAGAAATTTGAGATATGTCGCGGATTTCTCTTTGCTGCGTAATATATATTTCGCTTTAGGCCGCTCGGTGCTCACATATTGTTTAGGGGTGTGGGGCGGAGCCTGTAAGACTCGAATGATGCAGCTTGAAAGAGCGAAACGATCGTTACTGAAAACCATAACATTCAGTCCATACCGGTTCCCTACCATACAATTGTATGAAAAATGCCGAGTTTTGACCGTAACACAATTACATATCTTTAAACTGGTTACAAACCTACATCGACGTACGCCTTTTGATCCCGAATTATACATAAATGAGCGTATAACGCCAAATGTCATTGAACATGTCACAAAACGTACAGCGTTTGCTAGAAGACAGGAGGGCTATCTTTCAGTGTATTTGTACAATAAATTAAATAAAAAGATCAATTTTTACCCATTGTCTTTTCACGAATGTCAGTACAAAGTCCGAAATTGGCTGCTTTCATTATCTTACACAGACACAGAAGAAATTATATAATACATTAATAATAGCACCCATGAACCCACACACACGCGCACGCATGCACGCACCCACGCACACACACACACGCACGCACACACACACACACACACACACACACACACACACACAATACGTACTTTTATATCCGTTTTATATCCGTTTTAACCCACAAGCTCCAAGGTTATACGGTCTTCCAAAAATACATAAAACTAATGTGCCAGTCCGTCCTGTAGTCTCATATATCGGTGCACCAGCATATGGACTGTCAAAACGTCTTAACATAATTATCAAAGAAAAATCTTCCTTCAATGCCAAATATAGTTTAATAAATAGTGTAGAATTAATCGACAAAATAAAAAACATAGTATTACCTTTAAATGCGATACTTATATCATTAGATGTTGAAAGTCTTTTTACAAATATTCCGTACGAGGAATGTCTAGATATTCTAAAGGAAATATCTGACAAACGGAAATTACATCCTGGAGAAATCGAAGAGATTGTAAAATTAACAAGGCTCTGTATGAAACAAAATTATTTTCAGTTTAAAAACCAATATTATTCACAGAATGTAGGTCTATATATATGGGTTCTCCTTTAAGTCCGTTAATGGCCGATATATTTATAGATACATTTGAAAATAAATATATTACCAAGGACAAACGAATAAAATACTACTACAGATATGTGGACGACATCATTATTTGTTGAACTGGAACCATTGGTGAACTTGATCATTTTGTCGACGATTTAAACAATTTACATCCTAAAATTAAATTTAAATTAGAGATAGAACATAACGCGAAACTAAACTACTTAGACTTGACTATAACTAGAGTAGGAACAAAACACGAATTTGGTATATATAGAAAACCTACTCATACTGACTGCACTATTCCTGCATCATCATGCCACCCTTGGCAACATAAACTAGCAGCATACAATTCAATGGTACATCGGCTTATGACTGTTCCGCTAAATAAAGAAAATTATACTAGAGAACTGCAGATAATATATCAAATAGCGCGCGCCAACGGCTATAATAATAAAGTGATTAATAACATAATTAAAAGAAAACAAAGGACTCTCACTTATGAACTTCTGTACAAAAGATCGTGTGCCAAAGAACATAACAAATATACGGGTAGCGTTACTTATTTAGGGAATATATCTGAAAATATTGTAAACTTTTAGGAAAAATAGTGTTTTTGTAGCATATAAGTCGGTTAATACTATTAAATCTCTTTGTAATGTAAAAGATAAAACAAATAAAAATAAAAAGAATGGAGTGTATGAATTAAAGTGTGAACATTGTGACGGCGTATACGTGGGACAAACAGGTCGGAGTTTTGAAATAAGACACAAAGAACATATATCAGCGTACAAAAATAATCATCCTGAAAAGTCCCACTTCGCACAACATCTTATAGAAACAGGGCACAATTTATCAGATAGTCATACATTCAAAATATTACACACATGTGACAAAGGTATTAGGTTGAATATTTTGGAACAACAAGAAATAAGTAAACGTAAAAACAACAATGCTTTGTTAAATGAACAAAGAAATTCAATTTATTCGCCATTGTTACACATATTTACTTCTTAAAATTAGTTTTGATTTCAACACAAATTACTGACTCGTCCAAATTGAGTGGGCGGGGCCATTAGTGGTAAGCTCTAATTGGTCACTCACTTTTCGGCGTGGGTAGGGGGACAATTGGTTTAAATAGTCGTGCAGCTGATTTAGTTGTTGATTCAAACGATAGGGTGCCCGCCCCCAAAGGCGGCACTGTTATCTACTACAGAAGGTCCCTGCACTGCATTCCGATCGATACGCCCGCCCTCACCAACATAGAGGCGTCGGTGTGCCGGGTGGCCCTCACGGAGCACGCGCCTGTCACACTCGCGTCAGTTTATCTCCCTCCCGGTAAAGCGCTAATTAGAAGCGATCTAGAGGCCCTCCTAAATTTAGACGACTCTGTCATACTCGCCGGCGACCTCAACGCTAAACATCGTCGCTGGAATTCGCACACCACCTCGCGAAATGGCAGAGCTTTAGACGAACTAACCGATGTCCTTAACTTTGACGTTATCGCCCCCATGACGCCCACCCACTATCCCAGAGTTACAACACACAGACCGGACGTACTCGACATAGCGCTTCTAAAGAACGTAGCTCTAACGCTGCACTCAATAGAGGCGTTACACGATTTAGACTCTGACCATAGGCCGGTATTACTAAAACTAGGACCTATGATAGACACTAGGACGCTCACAAAAACCGTGACGGATTGGCAGAGTTTAGACGAAACGCTAAACTCTGAGAATTCGCCGCGGCTTAACGCGATACCGGACGTTATCCGTTCCGCCGAGGACGCGACCGCGGCGATAGACGCGCTCACCGCCCACATCCGCGAATCGGTCTCCTCGTGCTCCCGTGAGGTCCCGGCGGCGAACGACCGCCGTTGGGAGCTCCCTGGAGACATCCGTCGGCTGATCAGAGCCAAGAACGCCGCGACCCGCGCTTACGACTCGTTTCCCTCAGAAACGAATAAACTCAACTTACGCGCCCTCCAACGCGAAGTCAAATACCGAATTTCCGAACTTAGGGATAACAGGTGGAGCGATCTCATGCGAGAGATCGAGCCGACGCACCAGGCTTACTGGAAGTTGGCCCGATCTCTCAAATCGGACACGTTCCAAACAATGCCGCCCCTGACGAAACCGAAAGCCGAACTCTTGGCTGACACTCTGGAGGCCCAATGCTCACCTAGCTATCAGCCTGTAGATCAGAATCATTTAGACATGGTCAATCGCGAAGTAGGCTCCCTACCGCCCGCGACCGTCCCCTGCCAACTCAGACCCGCGACGGTTGACGAAGTTCAGGACATTGTCAAGGCTCTCAAACCTAGAAAAGCCCCCGGTAGAGACGGCATCTCCAACCGAATAGTCAAAATTTTCTCGATGCGCCTTCTCGCGTTCTTAGCAGCCATTATCAATGCCGCCATGGCGAACCGCGTCTTTCCAGCCGCCTGGAAGGAAGCGATCGTCATCGGAATCCCGAAACCGGGTAAACCCCGCAGTAGCCCCAATAGCTATCGCCCAATCAGTCTCCTTAGCGTGCTAGGGAAAATTTACGAACGGGTCCTTCTGGCTCTTCTCAAAGCCCACTTAGACACTTCCGGTCTCCTCATAGACGAGCAATTTGGCTTTCGAGCCAAACACTCGTGCATACAACAAGTGCACCGCCTCACGGAACACATCCTGGAGGGCCTTAACCGACCGAGTCGCACTATAGGCACGGGGGCCCTCTTCTTCGATGTAGCGAAGGCGTTCGACAAAGTCTGGCACGCCGGGCTGGTGTACAAGCTGCGCCGGCTCGGCGTGCCTGACGATCTCGTACGCATAGTACGGGACTTTTTGTCAGACCGCTCCTTCCGCTATAGAGTCGAAGGGGTGCTCTCCTCTCCCCGCCAAATCAGGGCAGGCGTCCCACAGGGCTCCGTTTTATCGCCCACGCTCTACTCGCTCTACACGAACGACGTCCCCAAAACCCCCGGTGTAGAGCTCGCCCTATTCGCGGACGATACCGCTCTGTTCACATCAGACCGGAGTCGCCTCAGAGTCTCCCAACTCCTCCAAGTCGCGGTCACGAGCCTAGGCGAGTGGTTCCGTCTTTGGAGAATCGAAGTCAACCCCGAGAAAAGCGCCGCCGTGTATTTCTCGAGGGGAACGACGACCAGCCGCGCCCGCCGCGCTAACACTCTCAGAACAATCACACTTTTCGGCCAGGATATCCCTTGGACTAGGAAAGTCAAATACTTAGGAGTCACCCTTGACAGTGCCATGACCTTCGGCCAACACATCAAAACGGTCCGCGACCGCGCCGCGTTCGTCCTCGGTCGTCTCAACATGCTCATTTGCGCTAAAAGCAAAATGTCCCTCAGACATAAAGTTACCTTATATAAGACGTGCGTCAGGCCTATCATGACGTACGCCAGTGTAGCATTCGCTCACGCTGCGCGCTCTCACATCAACTCCCTCCAAGTTATTCAGAATAGGTTCATGCGCAGGGCTACCGGTGCCCCTCCTTACGTGCGCAACGTAGATCTGCACTACGACCTAGAATTACCCTCTATAACTCAATATCTAAAAGAGGCGTCCCAACGCTTCTTTCACCGTTCCTCCTTACACCCGAATCCCTTAGTGGTCAGGGCGTCATCGTACACCCCCGAACGCCGCGTCCGCAAACGTTATCGTAGACCTAGACATGTGTTAGGCGACAGCGACGACGACATTACACGTTCGAACTCGAACATGCCAACCTACACACTACGACCGCACCGCCCCCACCGGCGGAGGCGAGGACGACCCCCGCGACACCCGTAGGGTCTCACGTTTAGAAGCTCGATCACTTAGCTCTACACGCACACACGCGGGCCTTAAGCCACATTGTAAACTGCCACGCGGAACACTAGGCACACTAACCGGCACTCAGCCGTCTCGCCGGCCGGGTCCGCTAGAGGCCCGGCCCTCACCCGAATAGGAAGCCCGTTAAGATGCACGCAGGTGCGGAAAGCTCCCCTGGCGACGCCTTGAGCCCGAGGTCCGCCCTCCATACGAGGCATCCCTCGGCTGGAGGAACCCTCAGGCGGTCGACCATCTGGCAGGGCGCCTTCAGCGCTCGCCCCAACGCGACCTGTGACGCTGTAAAAGCCACTAGGGCTAACAGCAAAGAGGGGTTTTGTTTAGTCGGTTCGAGTCCGACACTCCCCAGTCGGCGTAGAGTCCGGCTGGGTAGCCCGCGGGGGTTTCATTTCGCCTCTCAGAAACCAAAAAAAAAAAAAAAAAGTTGTTGATTCGGTGCTGGTTAGGTGGCCGAATTCTATCTCTGGTATATCCTGAGGATGCTTCGTTGAGAGGCGAAACACGTGTCGATTTTGAGCGGAAGATAGCTAAAGATTTTAGGAATTTATCACATGCGATGGATTTCCGCAAAGTAACACTTGAATCTATACAATATCTTAAAAAAATCATTTACGATCTTATTTATAGAATGTAATATATTATTTATATAAAATTGATTTCTTTTTGTCGTATTCAACTTGTAAATAATTATTTTTTAAATTTTCATCCCTTAAAAACTACCCCTCATGTGGAGAAAATCTTGAAAGATTATTAAAATGTGGAAAATTAGAAAGGAATATTTTAATATATTTTTTTTCATGTATTTAGTGTACAGTGTTTTATGTTACATATTAATGTATAAAAAAATAAACAAACTAATGTATAAAATAAATATAAATTAAAAATCATCATTATCACTGTTTGTATTTGTATACACACTTCGAAATTTACCTGCTCCGAAATTTAAAAAAAAATGTTAGTTTGTTTTGGCCATATCTCCCTTAATTTTTAAGCTAGAATCGATTAAAAATCATTTTGTAGGAAAATTTATAATCTACTAGACTAAAAAGGCTTCAAATTTATTCAGCCCTTTATTTTTGAAAGGGAAACGTTCAAAGGGCTCCAAAACGGTACCAGTCATACGCCATTGTGAACTTTGAACGGTCATATCTCGGTTAATTTTAAGGTTATCGGTTAAGTTATGAAAATTAAAAAAAAATCAAAATTTTCATTAAAAAAAATTTTACATTTTGTTCTATAGCAATTTTTACATATCTTCCATATTTTTTTAGTTACTTTTAAAAAAAGACAAATTTTCTAAAAAATTAAATACTGCTTTCTCCACTAAAACCATATTTTTTTTTAAAACCAAGCTTTCTAAACGATTCAAACTTTTTGATCCCATTATTAGTATTAAAATAAAGTGATTTGTAAATTTATAACATTTTATTTTAATTAGCGTGGCAATATGAAGGGTGAAACTGATGTTTTTTTTGACGGTAGAGTTCCCACGTGTACTGATGAATCCTTTTGTGCTTAAATAAGGTATTAGCAATAAAAAGATCCTTTTCCATACACAGTCCTAACACAATCCTACCAGCATCATTCACTCTCTTATCTCCATACTTGCCTAGCCACTGGACTGCATTGTTTCTGTGCTACTGTTACTGCTACTGCTCGCGACGCTCGCGAAGCCCGCTCGCAAATTCCAGACGCTCGCCCCCGCGACGAAGATACGCTTATATTTCTATAATTACTATACCTATCACAAAAAGAGAACTACTGATGTAAAGCTAAATGTATAAGGATTTCACTAAAGTAAATTTAAATACTTCGAACTGAGAAACTAATTTTTACCAGCAGGTTGAACTTAAAACACGGAATTTTTTTTTTGTTTTTTTTTTAGTTTTACGCTGATTTCTTTAGAAATAACAATAGAAGTATATAAATGTAATCACTTCATTATAAAGTAGACTCTCTTAGCTTTTTAGTGATACCAAAAGTATATGTGAAACCTGTGTAACATGAAGAGTAGAACGCAAAACATAATACACTGTAGCGGACAAATTTCTTGCAAGCGACAAGTGTCGCTTCAAGCAAGTTTGAACGTTCGCGCGCTTCGCGCGTCAGAAAATGTGCACAAGATGGCCGACCAAATAAGGCCTTTTTACGCTATCAGTTTTGTTAACGAGGTTTGTACGATATTAATACTTTATTGTAATAAATTTAAAATAAAACTATTTTCATGATAATACGCATTTAGTATTTATTATTAGATACACTATAATATTCATTATTGTTTTAGACATATCTTAAAATAAATTTAAAATAAAGCTATATTCATGATAATACGCATTTATTATTTATCTTTAGATACACTAATATTTATTATTTTTTTAGACATATCTTAAAACTATATATATATTTATCTTACGGGATAGTCAAAAATACTTAAACATAACCAACAAAAATGTACGTAGTGATCACGAAGTAGGTAATTTTCTTCAGCTAACACTGGCTTAAAAATACCTGAATACAGTCAACAAAAGTGTCGGTAGCGATAATATATTAGGTAATTTCCTTCAGCTAACACTGGCTTAAAAATAGCTGAATACATTCAACAAAAATGTAGGTAGCGATAATATATTAGATAATTTCTTTCAGCTAACACTCTGGCTAAAAAATATCTGAATATAGTCGCCAAAAATGTAGGTAGCGATAATATATTAGGTAATTTCTTTTAGCTAACACTGGCTTAAAAATAGCTGAATACAATCAACAAAAAATGTAGTAGTGTACACGAAGTGGTAAAAATTAATGAATACAATCAACAAAAATGTTCATAGTGATCACGAAGTAGGTAAATTCCTTCAGCTAACATTCTGACTCAAAAATAGCTGTATTCAGCTAAGAAGGTCAAGAAATATGTAGGTAGTGACTATAATGGTAAAAATAACTGAATACAATCAACAAAAATGGAGGTAGTGATCACGGTGGTAAAAATAATTGAATAGGAATAATCAACTAAAATGTAATAATAATATGATATTCTAAATGTGGTGATGCGCGGCGCGACGGGCGGCGAGGCAAGGAATATGTTGTGGCTCAAGCCAACCTGAGACTGGTCGACCTCGGGGTTCCGGCTCTGCATGTGAAACTGTAGCATCTGTTACATGAAAAAAACACTTTGTTAAATTTGCTTACACACTAACACTAAGGGTGACTTACGCCTACTATTTAAGCTCGATTTAAGGATTTCACATCTCGCTTGCATCAACTATTATATCGTTGGTGGCAGCGAGATTTCAAATCGAGATCTTAAATCGAGTTTAAATAGTCGGTGCAAGCCACCCTAAAATGATTGATTTAATGAAATTACTTCTATCAATGACCTCACAGGAGAATGTTCTCTGAAAACGAAGTAGCACAAACCAATATAGAACAGATCACTAAGTACTAGGCATGTTACTCTTAGAAAGATATATAACAAATACTTTCAAAGCACGTCGCCTGCGCTTACGCTCACTGGCACCAGGCAAGACAGGTCTCACAAGCATCGAAGTAGAAGACCTAAAAAATCAAAATAAACACTTTTTTACTACTTACTATACACCTCTATAAGGGATACAGCGTGCATACATCATATTATGTGAAAAGTGTGCAAGGCGAATGATACAATTCGAAAAAGGGGAAATATATATATATTCTGAAGCATGAACAATTACATATAAAAACGAAGTACTTACGGCTGCTGGGATAATGAGCCACTTGAGCTCCGTCCGCGTCCACGCCCTTGTCCTCGTCCACAAGCATACCACGTCCACGTTATCGCTAAAAATAATTAAAAAAAAAATACTGTATTTTGTTTGTTCTAATATTAGGAATTTTCCCCGTACCATAAAATCGATCATGTATCGCGAGCCTAAATTCCTAAACACAAAATGGCCGACTTTTGTTAGAATTTCGAAAACGATGTGATTATCAATTCTAAGCAAATAAATGTTACAAAAATGCATTGTAATAGATGTAGAAATGAATAAACTAGTTAGTTATAACAATATTTCGAAATAATTGAGTAGAAATATTACGTATTGAACGACATTTGCAATGGCGGTTCTTGATTCTTTGTTGTAAACAATATGCTACGTACAGCCCTTCAGGTAAAAATTACCTGAAGTGCTGCAATTTATATACAAGCGGAAAGCACGATTCATAACGATAATTTTGATGCATATATCCAGAACAAAACATGTATTCAAAGTATAGAACAAACGAGATAAAGAATAAGTTCATACACTTTTTTTTACTTACGACGCGTAAAATACATTGAACTTTAAAATTTTTTCGTCATTGCTCAGTGCAATATAATAATAGCGGATAATGTTTAACACAACAGGCATTTCATATTAGTATTACAAATAAAAAAAGTTGCAATTAGATTTGGAACTCAAAAATAATTTTATTTTACACTCGCCATTTGCAATATCGCGTTCATTGAAAATATTTTCATTGCAGATTTTACGATTTCTTTTCGAATTAAAACTTAACCCTTTGTTAAAATATTTATAGTAATAGAAAGCACAATTCAACACGATCATTTGGTTATATGCAAATTGTAACTAAATATATACTTACGACATTATTTCTTAATTTTAATGCGCACTATGAAGCACACAAGCATAGAACTTTGTCACAATAAAAACGATGAAGTTTGACATTTTACTTTTTTATTCCAGAGACTAACGCTATGTTAAAATCGCTAGTACGTGAAACCGGAATTCAATCGGAACAATAATATATATTATGTGTATGGCATTCAACAACTCATAAAATACAAAAATTGCAACTAAAATGCCTAATGCGCAGGGCCTCATATGAGGCCACGAGCACGTTCTTGCGCAGGCAATAAATTACGAATTAGGCCGCGTGCGGTTCAGTGGCTAGGACAGACTCAAATCCTGTTCGAGCTGTCCCAACCCATCCATTCATGTCTCCACACACTATAATTCTCTCATTTTCTTCAACCGTCGCTGGAACTTCCCTAACATTCTCCCAAAACTGCCCTAGCTCGCCCAAGGCGACAGAGGACACTGGAGCATACACCACTAAAACAAATAATCTCGTCAACCCTGTTTTGAGACGCACCCAGAGCAGTCTCGGGTTTTCACACTTATACTCAGTTACACAGTTAACCAAACGAGAGGACAGTAAGACGCCTACGCCCTGTCATCCCCTTTCTTCTTATGGTACTCCTGACCACAAAGCGATGCCCCCTCCAGGCAAGTCGACAAGTTCACTGCCCTTTCGCTTGGTTTCACGCAAACATAACACATCCAATCTTCTTTCTTCCATAATATCAATCACTTCATTCATCTTCTCTTCAATCCTACCTTTAACATTCCACGCAGCTATTCTGCACTCCTCCCTCCACTTCCCGCCGCTAGGTGCACAGCGTGCTGGGTGGCGGTCCCCAACGCCGAACTGCACTCTACTCACACCAGCGGGGATAAACCGGTGTACGTCGCTTACGGGGGACGCCCTAGCATTCATATATACACTGTTCCGCATGGTGTGCACAGAAGAGGAATTGCAGCCCCGAAAAGAGCTGGCAGGGGTCGCGAAGAGCACGCTTCCTCAGTTGACCCCCAATTATTAATCAATTAATAATTAATTAATATGTAATCAAACACCGTGCTGCAGTCGTGAAGGAAAAAAGCAAAAGAAAGGGTTAGCGCGCTTGAGTTTATATTATTTAATCTCGCAGCGGTAGTGGGGAACACGCCGTCGATCGTTATTTTTGATGACGTCACAAATTTATATAAGGGCGCCTAATTGTAGTAATTAAACGATCTCGGTTGTGAAATAAAAGAAAGGTTTGACAGTCCTTTCACAGATTAATTTATAATAATAATATGCTAATAACCATGATTTACATTTATAAATTATATATTGAAATTTACTCGTTAATTTCTATCTATCTATCTGATGTTATATTGTGTAGTGTAGTGTCGTGTGGTGTTTGTAGTGTAGTGATGAATGAATATAGATACTTCATGATTATATTATATAATTATTGTAAATAAGGAATAAGGAAGTGTTTCTAGTTGGTTATTTATTAGTGAGTTAGATAGGGATACATATTTAAAATCTGATTTACTTTATTATAAAAAATTGTAAGCATGTTATCCAGAAAGAGTTTTGATTCAGTAGTAGATAAAAAATTAAAAGATTTTCATGTAATACAACATATAACTTGATTCATGTTTATGGATTTCTATAGTTGATACAGTAAATATTATGTAGTTAATGCATAACTAATCATTTTGTTTGTGTTTGTGAACACAAGGAAATAAGTAATAAAGTGACGCGTGTTCACTTAACGTGTCTATTGCCGTAATGACCGAATGGGGATTATTCCTATTTCTTGTACCGACCGACGTGTACACCAGTGTGGACGTGCAATAAAGAGATCTCCCCTGGTAGGTACATGGTGATGTTTGGTGATGTTTAGAGGTCTGGAGTATATGGTGATGAATGTGATAGTGACTTCAGTAATGCTGACGTCAGACATATTTTTAACTCTACTGATACTGTTGCTCCGATAGATATTACACATAATTTGTTTTTTAAAACCGTTAACTGTATGTATCGAGTATGTAAAAATAAATTACAAAGTTTATCTTAGAATTATTTTTCTGTTTCGTCAATATTCATCGAATTGAAAGAATCTCGTAATTGTTGTTTCTAATAAATCCTTCTTTTCTGAAATTTTTTCTTATTAAATTTAAATTTAATTGCAAAAAATTTATAAAATATTTAATTACAGATATACAATGAAAATGCATCAGAGCGGCACGCATTTCTACATCAATGAATTAATTGGTAACGTCTTTTAATTATACGTGTAATAACGATGCTAATTCTTTCGCGCTGTCTTTAAGCGATAAGAGATATACATAACTTTAAATGGGTACAATACCTAGAGATTGATATTATGTTCGCGTTATCTGGTCACTCGTCAAGGTTTCTGAGGTAATAATTTCTCGTCAGTTTTCGTTGCCACTATTGCGTGTACCCAATGGTTACCTGTCCCACAGTGCAATGGAGAAAGTCATTTACTTCCTTTGCCTCTAACTCGATATTCAACGCCAGTGATTATCGAAACACGAGGTTTTGTTCCTTGAATCACAGGACTCCACGTCGTCGATAAATAATCGGGAAAACAGGTACAATTTATCAACGATTTAGAATCCTGTGATTCAAGGAACGAAACCTCGTGTTTCGCAGTCGGTTAAATGCGTGGACACTGTGAGTGATACGAAATCCGAATAATGACCACCTACAACAACTCTCTGCTCTCTGTTGGTAACATATTAGGTAAACCACCGTAATAAATTGCCTCTAAGGCCATTGAATGCTAACTTTGGAAGAAGAAACCTACGATCTACTCTATCGAACGCCTTTGCCAAATCGGTATGTACCTTGTCAATCTGTATCCTCCCATACATACACTTCAATATGAAATCTGAATAGATCATCAAATTAGTAGCTGTGGATCTCTCTTTAACAAAGCCATGTTGCTCTGTGATTATATTATTGTTAAGAATTTCTAAATAAGTACGTATTTACCTACCCTTTGTTAACGACGCGCTCCTATTTTCTTCGTTTTTTTTCCAGGCACCGGTGTTCTTCCATCGGTTAGACCTCGTTCCTCTGACATCACAAAAACAGTCGTTGGGGGGGCATACGCCTTTTTGCTAAGGGTAAGTTAAACAAGGAAAGAAATTAACTATAATGTGATTTAACAATTTCAACAAATAAAATGGTGTTGATTTTGGTCTGATTCTAATTCTTGTTGTAAAATTAGTAGTAACTGGGCGACCGAGCTTTAGTCGATATCTTCCAAAAAAGAATAACAAAACAAGTCTGACCACATTGCAGAAGAACTCGCGTGTTTCAGCTCGATAGATCAACGCTCTAGCCACTGTACTACCAAGTAGGTAAACTCTGTTGTGAAATCACAATCCTATCATCAAAACATAGGAGAAACGAATTTTCTCAGAATTGAACCCTAGCTAGATCCATTTGTGACCACCATAAAACTATATTGTAAAAAAAACGAAATCGTTCGAGCCCTTCTCGAGAACGTGATTAGATATATACAAATATTGTTTGTATAATACTACTCTTTTAAATAACATAGTGTCTTACGTATCTAAGTTCATCGTTCAGGAAAATAAATAACAGATTTTTCTCCATGACTTTTAGCCGTAGACTATAACTCCAAAGCCAGACACCGTATCACCGTGTCAGATAACCTAACTCACCTGTATATACGAAACAAACTTATTATCAGATAAGCTGATCGGTCGCCATTTTGTTAGAAAACAGCCATTTTGTTTGAGCGTCTGCCTTTAAACAAATGGCCGCGCCGTCTACAAAAACTACATGACATGTAATTTTTAAATGCACCGTGGTTCATTAGTACCATGGCTTTGCATTCAGGAAAAGCAGAATACTATAAATGCGATCACAGTCGCTTGTCCGAAATCCCTGGGCTGTCTCCGCCGTTACCCGAGCCCGAGTTGCCGACATTATTGGGGTTGGAGTTTGACCATCCCAAACTCCTCTTTCTGGAGCTGTAATCGTGACCGCGTGCAAACTTCAACATCTGAATATCAGCATCCTTGTCCATCCGCCGGAGCTCAACCCAGATATTACTGAAACTTTATTTTGACGTAGATCACTCTAAATATTTAATACATTACTCTATGTTTATATAGGATACTACAAAATATTATAAAAAATCCTCGTTTTCCGGAGAATCTGGAAAATCAGTGGCGTTATAACGGCCGGTAGTAAGATACACTACCATTAACAACTGTGCCTGCAGGTGATTTAGCATTGAATAAAACAAACATAAAGTACTTCCGGTAGCTTTTATTTGTTAATCACAATAAGTAGATATTAATCAAATAGCTAATACGTACAAAATTACAAAAATACGTAATAAAACATTAACTCGGGTGAAAATATGTAGGACATTTTCGACAAAAAAATTTGTTTCTTTCGCATTATAAACAATATCAAGTTAGTATCAGACAAGTTTACCTAGTAGGTACAGTACTAATACGTGGTACTATGACATATGCACTGCACAAAAATATAGTAGAAAACACTACATTTCTGCTGTCGTCACATTACCTAGCATTCTTGTTGTAGCAGTCTTCCGACTTTGTTTTAATTTGATTTGATTCGTCATTCACCATACCTTACATAGGCGACTATAGATTTTTCGAATCTCGGACATTTCTCTACTGTGGGCGTTTATTTGAGGTATGTCTATTACACCATGTGCAATTTGTGAACTTTCTTTACATTCGGGCTATGAGTAGGAGAGCCTGAAGAAGTAGCTAGTAGATTATATGTAGAAGTAAAAGGTATTTGTTGTACCTCATCTTCCGAGGAAGATGCCATGCGTTTTCTTAGCCAATGCAGACAAAGCTGAATCACCTTTAGATTTTTCGCTCTCTGAAGAATTCTTACACACAGTCTCTACTGGAGCTTTTCGTTGGGTACCTGGAAATCGATTATATTGATTGTAGTTACATTATACAACGAATAATTAGTTACCTATATACTAAATTCACCAGTCATTATGATGTAACATCAATGTATGTATCAAATCAAACCTGGAAGATTTTACAGTGATACAACATCTTCTTCGCCAGAGTCCCCGAAAAGTGTGATTTCACTCGGAAGATCGTGGTCTTAGTATGCAGTACATAATATATCGGTAACATTGTTGAGCTTTATAAACTTATTGGCAACTAGCTTGAAACCACAATAACATTGGTCAATGTACGCCAATTTTACTACCGGGCGTTTCACGCCACAAAAAATAACCTGCAAAAATAATTACGAAAAACTGAAATATTTGAATGCCTCATATCTTATATTATATGTAATATTGTGTATTAAAATATACGTAACCGAAGAGAAATACAAAATAAACTTACCTTATTGAAGACGTATTTAAAACAAATAACATTGCTGTTATAAAAGCACATCTAAACTTCAAATCGCTAAAATTATTATGACAAACACATTACTCTGTTGTTAAATGATTGTTTCTGATCACAGTAACGTAATACGATCTATGTTTAAACAATTGTAAACATTCGTAAATATCGGGTACTTTTAATGGTCCATCAGTGGCGTTATAACAGTCAGTAGTAACAAGTGGGTTAACTGCTGTCCGACGATCGACCATTTGTCTGCCAAGAAAGTGGAGGAGCGTCGGAAGCGGGATCAGGCAGACTTTTATTTCACACTACCCTGTATTCCATTTTTTATTTTTTATATTATAAATTTGAGGTGACTACTAAATTCAACTACTATTTGAATTGGATTTATTTGCAGTTCACGTACATGATGACGCATAATGTATTTACTCTAACTTAACTTCAAACTAACAATCAATATGATTTAAAAAAAACCCAACCGAATTAGCACGAGAACATGGGCGATGTGCTGCAAAAACAATCGTCCCAAAACACAAGCGGGCACTGCGCAATATTTTATGAATGAGGGTTGGTATCAAATTTCCATACATACCTACCGAAGAAAAATCAGGCTTGGACTTGGCTGCAGTCTAATCTCAACTCCGGAGCACGTAAGCACAACAAACCTCCAGCCAAAGCGCATCCACTACACAGCGTCAACTATCTGAAACGGCAGAAACAGTATGAAACAAAAAATTTGTACGCGGAAGGACGTCAATCGGATAATATAATTTTACATACTTCTGGAGGAAAAGGGGCCGAGCCTAGAATTTATAGGACCCAATGTCAACTCACGGGTCACCAGCATACTCTTGATACACCAAATTCAAGTACAGTTGATATTAGTTCCAACATACTTTATCCAACACTCCGACTCCGATGCAGGCAGAGTTCAAAACTAACACCCAACCTAAGTTGTCAAATATGTATGAAGTTTCTCGTATTCGCTCTGCAAGCAAGACGCGTTTACCGGAAGAGTGGGAAATACACGTCGACTAAATTCCATTCACGACAAAACTTAACACTAAAATATGAATAAACTCTCGAGAGCAGTGAACACACAAGCGATGGCAGAATAAAAATGAATTTAAAATAACAAACGTCAACCCACTCACCACAGATAATACACAAAATCACTACTAACGTTAACATGCGTTCCAAAACGCGTGAGTAATTTTAGAAATAGTTATTTGTTATACAAGAGTGCAAAGTTGCTTTTTAACCGCGTGCTCAATTTTGATGACCGAGCAAGCGAAAGATTCTAAAATTGAATCACGAGCGCAGCGAGTGATAAAAAAATTAGAATCCTGAGCGTCAGCGAGGGAATCAAAAGAGCACGAGGTGAAAAATCTTTGCACTCGGTTGCAACACGTAACTTTTCATCCCACCTCAGCGAGGAAATGACTAAATGCAAAAAAAACATTTACAATCACAAGATACTTTTATTTCAGTTTAGGTATTAACAATGTAGTAACATTGTGATAGGTAAGTATTACAGAATAATCCTGAAATTATAACAAATAATATATAGGTATAATTAAGAAAAATTAAAAGTAACGTTGCTACAGTTACTTGAGTGTAATATTTTTGTTAGGTACTGTAATGTTGGTGTTAGTGACTTGTGTACTGTTTTTCGGTAAACTGTCATACTTAATAGTTGTACCGATTCATCGGATTCCCTTGGCGTAAATGTTGGCGAGAGAGGGCGATGGTTAGGTGTTTCGTAACGGCTCATTTTTGATATAGAAGGGCCAGTCCAAGGATCTGACTGAGGCTCTTTCAGTGTAGTGGCTCGATACGATCCCTTTACATATTTTAGACTTATTTTTTACCAAAGCGAGAATCGCTCGACAATTCACATCGCTTCACATTCGAACTCACTTGACCTTCAAATGGAATTCTTTAAACCAAACATTCTAGGAGCGAAGTGAAATGATCTTAGATGCGAGTTTGTCGGGGATTGCTTTAAGAGTAAACATCTCAGTCGATATTTTGTGTTAGAGTATTTTAACTTCTTCTGAGATAATTCCGTTAAATAAAAGTCATTTATTTAGATTGGATTGTTATATTTAGCAAAACTTCATAAAATTCATTTACGATAGTGCCACTCGCCGCCGCCACTCATCGAGGCAGCGCCAGTGTCTCTGTCGACTTTAGAGAATACCAAATCACAGTTGACAATCTCACCGCGTATTCAGAAGTGAATTTGACTACAGCTCCTGAATCGGCCAAAAGTGTGGCTGAAGTTCGTCGGAAACAATGACCCGTGTACAACAGGGGTTCTGGAAGTTCAAGAAATGTTGCTATTTCTCGTGGGATACTGCCAATTTTATTAGCACCCATAGGCTGTCTAACACACTTTCCGTTGCGATATTGTAGAAAAAATCGATTGATTGGAGTGTTAGGCAGGCTTAAGGCTTGATATTTCTCAACAATTGTTACGTATTCCTTGCGAATGACGAAGTTGCGGCCTCTTTTTGTCTTTGTATTAGGAAAAACAATTAATAGTAACTTATTTGAATGTTTCTCAATGTTTTTGACATTAATTTGTGTTAGTTCATTAGTTCGTCATGCTCCGTTTATACCAACAATAAGATCAACCTGTAACGTAAGGTATTGTAGTAAATAATTAATAAAATTGATATGCATGCATAATTATGCCTATCAACATCTACTAAGTACGTATTATATTATGTTAAGTAATTGATTAATATACTTAAGTAGATACTGAATGTGAAACTGACATACTTTTGTTGCCAAATATACGGAATCAGGTGCTTCGTTAAGAATCTTTTCTATTTCAGATGCTGTGAAAACCTTTGATTTTTTTGGTTGATGACCATATGAGGGTCTTTTTAAAAATGCCACTAATTTAGGATAGGTGTCGATATGTGTGTCTTTTTTCATCTTTATTGTTGCTTTTAGCATTGAATACGTACTCCATACAGTGCTTGATTTCTTGGTATCCGATAATTCAATAAAATATGCCAGCAAAACGTTTTCTGAGAAATTTTTGGCTCCTTTAGCTAGTCGCCACCTGTTAAACATATCGTACTGTTTCAAATACTTCTCGCGTGATTGTTGAGGGAGAAAGCTCATTTGGGCATTATTAACAGTTTCAGTCAATTCTGTTGGCGTCAAATAAACTTCCTCGTCGCTAGAACCACTCATTTTAGGTTTTTCACTTGTTTTCAAGTTTCTTGTTTTTAACCTAAGGTTTTAACAATATGACGTGGAAAGACAATGGCGCGCGCAAAGCAAATTAAAAAAAGTACACCAAGGAGGTTCCGAGTCTGAGTTTTTAACAAATTAAAAAAGGTTGTATGATAAATTCGGCACCATGGAGGGAGAAGTAAATAGGTTTAATGATGTTTTGAGTTCACAACTTAGTGCACACGATGTTCTAAATTCAATTTACTTTATCCTCTAGCGGATAAAAACGGCTTTTGCGCTCAGATATCGAAGAGCAAAAATACTGTTTCCGAGATGGGGGGGATGAAAAATAATTTACTACGTAACAATATAATTATACGCAAAGGTAATTGTAACTTTTTATTTCAGATATCAAGTTTCTTCGGTGTAGCGCCATTGCGCTTTGAATCGAGGACTAATGGTTTTGCAGTCACTCTGTCTAAAGGAATGTGTATATACAGCTATGCACTAGTCACTGTTTTATGTAAGAATAATGACGTATTTTATGAATGTAAACTGTAAAAATTGCTTTTTCTGAATTTTAGCAATAGTAGCAATAGCAAATGTAAAACATAATCTGGAAAGAAAATTCAGTTTGTAGTAGAATGTACTACTTGCTAGGCACTCTACGAGGTACAGATATAAGAAGCAATTATGAATTTCAAAAATTCGATTTTAATCACGTCTTGTTTAGATCTTTTTTACGTCATATCAGCTCCTTTAACATGCAATCGAGTATTTGGAATTTTGTAATTGGCTTTTTTTGCTGAAATAAAAATCCAAGTATTATTACAAGCCTTACGAAATTGCTTTTAGGTCACACAAATTAACAATATTTAGGCTTGAAAAAAATTATTGACAATTGATCGAGTCCACTACGTTTATTTTCCATGGTTTTTGTACATGTTTAAACTCACCTTTTTAATGTTTTATAACCACGATAAATCTTTATAAATTGCCTTCTTTCATTTTCTTATTAAGGCGCGTATAGTCCTCCACGACCTTGAGCAGCGAGCCCTGGGGGTGTGGCTAAACGTTTTTCGCGACGACATCCGCGACGCAATACTCCGCAATAAAACAGCGCGTGCATGATCCGCCGCCTAACAGCAATTATTGGCATTCACACTTATTGACTCTTGCAATTTGAAAGACTCGTAAAATTACGATTTGAGAAATTAATCATGTTAATATTAGTTGTCAAATATAAATAAACGTTTCAAATATAAATAAAATAAAACGTATTTAATTAGAGATGCATTTTTAAATATTATTTTACAATTGATAAAAAAATGCTATTCATGGCTTGGTGAGAACCATTCGAAAATATTTTAAGCTCACGACATTTTGTGGGTTTATACCTCGGCTCCGTACACTCAGATATGTGTAATAACTAGTCCTTGCTAATTTCGACAAAGGCGAAGTTTGTTAGGTACGCATGGTTTCAAAAATTAAATTATTATTAAACGATTTCAATCTATCTAGCAGCATATTATTATACAGACATATTATATATTTAGAACATTATCAACGGCCGATACAAAAATTGTCTTGAAATTAAAATTGAAAAAAAAAAAATGCGTGGCGCGACCGTGTCGAGATTTAAACTCACAACATAAAAATAAATCTCGAAAAAACAAGAGAATCGTAGTCAACTGAGCCAAAGATACGTTGCTGTCGCACCCCAAAATCTTGTATTTAAAGCATTACGAGCAACGGTACGCGATGTCTACATAATATTACACAATTCGGTTGCGTTTTAATCTTATGAGTAAGGTTTCATCCCAAAGGTGTACGAAAAAACTTAGCTTCAATACAAGAGACAATTATGATTTCGGAATTCAATAGGAACAAAAGACACACGTCCATTTAACAACACGCCTCAGCAATCACTATCGAGTCGCATAGGAGTGAAAGAGTAGGAACAACGCGATGTCGCTCAAAATGAAATGGCTTAAGAAATAGCAATAAACCATGAACTTTCTTCTAAAGTAATGAAATAATAAAAAATCTGATCCGTCCAAACTGTTTATTTTGATAAAAGATATATGAGGGATTCGAAATTAAAGATGATATTGGCACTGAAACTTTATTTTAATTTTATTACAACTTAAAACCTGCATGCACACACTGTTTCACCATTAACACCTTTTTCGCCATCTTACTTTCTATATATCCATCCCTTTCACACTTCTCTTTCGCTCACACTCGTTCTAAAACCTATCACACTAAATTATATTTTATAAATAAAATATATTAAATCCTACACTCGGCCATCCTGTATAATAGTCTGGCCTCAGACTAATAAACAATACCTTAGACATTAGGAACATCTTATGCTTTAACAATAAACACTAAATTTTAAACCTTAATTGATTAACAACACCTTATACATCAGAAACATTTTATATCTAATTAAACAAATAAGTATTCAAATTTAGAAACTATTTTTATGACATCATTAGAATGCAATGCATAATTAACATGACTAAGAAGTTAACTGTTTAGAATGTAACGCCTCAGAAACCAACACAAGTGTCACCGAATAATATTAAAAAAAAAAACCACAAAACAAACGTATAAATTAATTTGGCCAACTCTTCATATAGTCCGCTGCTGTGGATGTCTTCAGTGGACCTTCTACATCTCTATATAGCTTCTGTACATCATAGCGATCATTGCTTAACACCTTTACTATTTTATAGGGTCCTAGGAATTTCGATTTCAGCTTCATAGATGTGCTAAATTGTGTTCTTTTTATTGCAACTAAATCTCCAACTCTATATTTCTTACTATCTTTTCTTTTTCTATTGTAATATAGTTTATTCTCATTTTGTATTTTCAATATCTGAACTTTAGCCTTTTCTCTTAATTCCTCTCTATTTTTCATATATTCTTCTCTACTTTCTTCTTGCAGTAATAATTGGATCTGTAAATCTTCCTTGTCTTTCATCTTAACTCCAATTAACAGCTCATAAGGGCTCATACCTACACTCCGTTGATAAGTGCTATTTAAAGCTCTCTGCACTCTGCTTATATGTTTGTACCATAAGGTGTTGTCTTCGTTGCATAATTTGCTAAGTATTGATATTACAATTCTATGAACTCGTTCAACCTGACCATTTCCTCGAGGTACTCCTGTAGTAATGGTTATGTGTTTTATATTCTCCGTCTTACAATATTCCCCAAATTCGTTGCTCGTGAATGCAGTACCTCTGTCAGTAATTATTCTTGTCGGATTTCCGAAAGTTTGCTGATGAATTAATAGTTTATCTATTGTTTCTTTTGATGTAGTTCCCTTCGTAGGAAATAACCAAACAAATTTAGAAAATGCATCCACAATAGTTAATATATAATTATATTGCTTCTTTGTTTCTGATAATGGACCAACATGATCACAATGTAGCGTGTTTAATGGTATGTCACCTTTCTTGATCGGGTTTAAATATCCTTCTTGTTTGCCTTCTTTTTAACCAGCCAATAAACATGGAATGCAAGTAACAATATAATCATCAATTTTACGGGACAAATCTTTTATGTAATAATCTTTATTAATAAGCTCCATCATTTTCCTTTTTCCAAAATGACCATTTGAATGTGTTCTTCTTAATATTTCGTTTACCATATTTTTGGGTACAACTAATTGTCCTTGTTCTCCTTTGTAAATCAACCCGTTATGTTCGTAATAATCTAAATAAGGTTTCTCTTTCATAATTTCAAATATTGCCTTGAGACCTTCATCGGACTGCTGAGCAGTTTTAATCTGTTCATGTAAATTTCGTGTAATCACTCCGATATACGGGTTACGACTTAATGCGTCTACATGTCTCATCTGTAAACTTGACCTGTGTTCTACAGTATAATTATATTCTTGTAGAAGCAATGCCCACCTTGTCACTCTTGTAGTTAAATTCTTTTTCTTCAATGTCATTTCAAATGCCAAACAATCAGTCACAATTTTAAATTGAATGCCTAACAAATATTTTCTAAATTTCTTGACCCCTTCTATGACTGCTAACGCTTCGAGTTCATAACTCGTGTACTTCTTTACTGCGTCTGTTGTCTTTTTGCTCATAAAATAAGTTGGATGGAAAAGATTGTCATTTGGATCTTTCTGCATCAAAATTCCAGAATAAGCTTGTTGTGAGGCATCTGTATGTAACTCGGTAATTAATGCGGGATTAAATATTCTCAATACTGGGTGTTCTAATAACTTCTGCTTAAACAATTTAAAAGCAATCTGCTGTTCTTCACCAAAAGAAAATTCTCTATTCTTCTTTAGCAAGTCTGTTATTGGTTTTGCAATAGCTGAAAATCCCTCTATGAATTTTCTAAAATAAGATGTTAAACCAACAAAACTGCGCAACTGCTTCAAGGTTTTTGGTTGTGGAAATTTCATTACAGCATCTGTTTTTTCTGGTGAAGGCTGCACTGTACTATTATCAATAAAGTGGCCTAAATATTCCACCCTTGTAGTCAGTACTTCACTCTTCTGCCAGTTTATTAGTAAGCCATAGTCAGCTGCTATCTCCAAAACTTCCTCCAATCGATGAACTGCTTGTTGATAATCCTTTGCTGGTATAATAGCATCGTCGATGAATATCATTATGTATCCTTTTGCAATTAATTCCCTAAAAATAATGGTGATAAAGCGAGTAAAATAGGACAGATCGACAAACCAAACGGGGCTCTTAAAAATTCATACTGGCCATTCTGACTGAAAATTTGGTACAATTTTCATGAATTTTTAAGTAGAAAAATGCGTCTTTCAAATCTAGTTTACTAAAAACCTTGGCTCCCAGTAGCATATCAATGGTGTCTTCAATTATAGGCAAAGGGAAATTGTCTCTCACTATCTTTTGATTTAATTTCCGATAATTTACACGAACTCTATTAGAACCATCTTTTTTCTTAACTAAAACCAAAGGTGATGTATAATCTGAAAAACTCGGCTTAATTATCCCTTTCTGTAACCACTCACCAATTTGTTATTCTACTTCCTGTTCCTTTATTAATGGGAAACGGCGTGGTCTTTGTGTAACTGGAATCTCGTCTTTTAAAATATTTTTTATCTCCAAGGGAGCTTCTTTTATTTGAAACGGTTTGTAATTATCCACCAGCTTGCAGGCCATCCACATCAGGAACATAGCTGACCCGTTCATTAACATCTGAAACCAAACACTGCAACAACTCATAGTGATGTTGTGGCATGACATTGGCTACACCCTTATCAAAAATAACAGTAGTTTCACATAAAACGGTTGACCCAATATCAATTTATAAGGCATTAGATTCTGTGACACAACATAGAATATTACATCAAAGCAATGTCCATCTATTTTTAAAGCCATGTTGCACTTTCCTAACGAAAAAATACGCGTAGAACCAAGTCCGGTCAAAGTAACTTCTTCTCTTACAAATGACGTTTCTTGGAGTTCGAAAAACAGTTCTGACGACATTAAATTTAGATCACTGCCCGAATCGATTAACGCTTGCACTACAAAACCACTAATTTCGATATTTTTCACTGAATTGCTTAAAACACATTGTTGTTTGTTTACGTTTAGCACCATTTGACAGCTGTCATCAGATATCGTAGGCAGATGTTGTCTATTGCCGCCATATTGCCTAGCGTCACCGCCATCTTGTTGCGAATGTTCCGATTTTAACTTCACGCACATCGAACGCTGCTGCCAACCTTGTGAATGTAATCCGTCGTTTCGATTTGCTGGTGCCATTTTTTCACGCTGTCTCACTTCTGCTTGATTGTTGGTAGCATTGCATTGCGGTGCAATGTGACCAAACGTATTACACTTGAAACATTTGACGCCATTACTACACGACCTTGAAATATGGTCTTTATTTCCACACTTGTAACAACGAATTCCTTTATCTTTATAATTATTATGCCGACTATGATGATTTATGATTCCTTTCAGGTTGGATTGTTCTTGACGCTGCTTCTTTATTGTAACTTTCATTTGCTCATAAATTGTTAACTTTTCTTTTAGAGTCGCGTATGAGGTTATTCCATAGAGCGATATTTTATTGACTTCGCTATCTACAATACCGTCAACAATATTATTCCATAGAGCAACATTTTATTGACTTCGCTATCTACAATACCGTCAACAATGTACGGGATAGCGACATAATCTGGTAGTTTGCCCCTTTTTCCTAATTCCTTCATCACAAGCATATATTCGTAACACGATTCTTCCTTCTTTTTCTTACGCGCCGCCATAACATAACATAACTTTACGCTGTATCCCCAACGGGGTAGTCAGAGACGACGGAGCGCCAGGAGTCGCGGTCCTTACACACCTCTTTCGCTTCCTCAAATCTCATCATTCTCCTCACACATTTTCGCCTAGGTATGCGGGTGCTTTTGATATTTCCGTCTGCTAACACTGGCTATTTGATCTTCATAAGTCAGTCTTGGTCTTCCTTGGCTTCTTTTACCACTTACTTTCGCTCTGTATATTTTCTTCGTCAGTCTTTCATCACTCATTCTTTCCATGTGCCCGAACCATCTAAGCATTCCTTTCTTCATTATTACAATAACACTGTTATGCAACCCTGTCATACTGCGTATCTCATCATTGCTTATCCTGTCAGCAAGCGTGACACCCCACATATTTCTGAGAGACCGCGTCTCCACAGCATTTAACATACTTTCACTCGATTTTGGGCATATCCAGGCCTCACTATTGTACACCAAAGTTGGCACCAACACCGCATTGTGGATGGCCATTTTAGCAGTGTTAGATATATTCACACTACCCACTAATGCGGACAGAGCACCGTTCACTTTATTGCCAGCTGCTACCCGTCTCTCCACATCCAACTCACATCTTCCATCCCTCGAAAACGCACTCCCCATGTACACAATTTCATTCACCTGTTCTAGACATTTTCCATTTACACAAATCACACATTTCGTTTGTACCGCTTCTCTTTCATACACCAGAACCTTAGTTTTGTTCACATTCATTTTCAATCCTTTTACTTCACAATGTTTTTCATGCACGTGACTAGTGTCTGCAACTCTGCTTCTGATGTTGCTATTAGCACAGCATCGTCAGCCTACAATAGGCAGTTTACCACTGTGTCACCACATCCCATACCACTCATATTACCTTTCAATCTCTAGAGGCAACTGTCCAAATACAGCACGAACAGCCAGGCAGACATCACGCAGCCCTGTCTGACACCAGAACAGACTTCAAACCAGGGCGACATGTCACCTTCTATCCTTACACGGCTCTGTGGTCTCGATATAATGACCTCACAGCATGCAGCAAGGAGCCCTCCACGCCATATTCAGGCAGAAGACTCCACAATTTCTTCCGCACTATTCTATCGAATGCTTTCTCTAGATCCACGAAAGCGCAGAAAACTTTCTGAGCTAAAGCCAGAAACCTTCCCACGATAACGCGAAGCGAGAAAATCTGATCCATACAACCCCTACCGTTCCTGAATCCACCTTGCGCCTCCCACAAATATCTTTCTGAAACGCCTTTCATACGTTCAGTCAATACTTTAGTATAGACTTTACTCGCTAAGCTGACCAAGCTGATGGTCCTATAGCACGCACAGTCTAGGTAGGAACTTTTCCCTATATATAGAGGTACTATGACTGCCGTGCGCCAGTCCTCTGGAACCTCCCCCTTCTGCCAACAAAGGTTGCAGAGTGCACAGAAGGCATCCCAGACTCTAGGACCACCATACTTGATCATCTCAGCAGTCACCTCATCAATTCCCGCAGCCTTTCCACGTTTCAAACTTCTTATCACTTTCTCAATCTCTTTCATACTAATGGCATCCTTCAGTCCCTGGCCCGAGTGTGGCAATTCATTAGAATCGCTCTCAGTATCAGAGACGGAGTCGCCACTCTCATACAGTTCTCCATAGTATTCACTCCATCGCTGCAGAACATCCTTTTTATTTGTAAGTAGGTTGTTGTCTTTCGAACGCACTTTATTCATTCTGCAAGGTGCCGGACCACTTCGGTACTTACGTACTTCTTTCCAAAATAATTTGGAATTTTCCTCGAAGTTGTTCGACATCTTGTTTTCATCTAACACCCTACACCTTTCACGCTTCTCTTTCACTAGCGCCTTCGTTTCTGCTTTCTGCAGCTTATACCTGACTTTCATCAAATTTTTCATACCACAGTCATTAGTAGCAAGGTAGTCTCGCCATGCTTTCTTTTTCTTATACACAGCCACTTTCACCTCATCATCCCACCACACATCACGCTTTTTGCCGTTCCCACTCTTATTCATTCCACACATTTCTTTCGCAGCCTCAATCATACTATCTCTAAAGTTCTGCCAGCATTCTTCAACATCCTCGCTCATCACTTTCAATCTATCATCATGCTTACTGGATAAAACCCTTTCATATTCATTCCTGGTGGTCGCACCCTGCAGTTTCCAGCTTTTAATGCGGCTAACCGCTGCAGGTTTGGACACTACGCGATGTCGCCATGCTGCGAACAGACCCCTTATTCTGGTTATCACCAGAAAGTGGTCCGTCCCGAGATCGGCTCCTCTATACGCTCTTGTGTCCATTACCTGCTTCTTAAGTCTGCTATCCACCAGGAATAAATAAATCATACTTCTCGCACCCTTTCTTTCCCACGTGTACTGATGGATTCTTTTGTGCCCAAACATGGTATTAGCCACAAAAAGATCCTTTTCCATACACAGTCCTAACACAATCTTACCAGCATCATTCACTCTGTTATCTCCATATTTGCCTAAGACAGACTCAAATCCTGTTCGAGCTGTCCCGACCCATCCATTCATGTCTCCACACACAACAATTCTTTCGTTCTCTTCAACCGTCGCTAGAACTTCTCTAACATTCTCCCAGAACTGCTCTAGTTCAGCCAAACTGACAGAGGACACTGGGGCATATACTGCCAAAACAAAAATTCTTGTCAACCCAATCTTGAGGCGTACCCAGAGCAGTCTGGGATTTACACATTCATACTCAGTCATACAATTAACCATACGAGAGGACAGTAAAACGCCTACCCCTTGGCATCCCCTATCTCCTTGTGGTACCCCTGACCACAAAGCGATGCCTCCTCCGGGCAAGTCGGCAAGTTCACTGCCGCCTCGCTTGGTTTCACTCAAACATAGCACATCCAATCTTTTCTCTTCCATAATATCAATCACTTCATTCATCTTCTCCTCAATCCCACCTCTCACATTCCACGCAGCTACTCTGCACTCCTCCCTCCACTTCCCGCTGCTAGGTGCACAGCGTGTTGGGTGGCGGTCCCCAACGCCGAACTGCACTCTGCACACACCAGCGGGGACAGACCGGTGTACGTCGCTTTCGGGGGACGCCCTAACATTATTATTGCCGTTGTCCCGCATGGTATGCACAGAAGAGGAATTGCAGCCCTGAAAAGGGCTGGCAGGGGTCGCGACGAGCACGTTTCCTCAGTTGACCCCCTACGCGCCGCCATTTGTTCGTGAACCTCCTTTACATTTACCGTGTCTACAAATTCTCTTAATAAAGCTGTTTTTAGGTCCGCAAAAGTTTTAAATGGTCTTTCAGATTTCAGCCATAACGCCGCTGTTTCTACTAGAGCTCTGCGGGCTATGATTAATTGTTGAACCGGCGTCCAGTTAAAAATTTCGGTATTATCTTTAATATCCTGTACCCATCTAGCAGCGGGATATGTTTTATCATTTCCACTAAATTTAGGCACCAACTCCTCAATATACATTGGCTGAAACTGAGCGATGTGACTGTGACCAGCCGCCATGTCATTGCCATCCGATGTTGTAGCCGTCTTACACGTGGTCATCTTCTTACAATTTTTGATAGTCGCGTACTTACAATGCGTATTAAGCGTATTTTGACTTGTTCTCGCCTTATTTTAATGATAACCGCACCGAACACGCGGTACAGATTGAAGTTATCCGTCTTATTTCTTGTAATCGTCTTCCGCCAATATTTTTCTTATTTATTCCTATCCCGGATGAGCCCCCAAAATGAGGGATTCGAAATTAAAGATGATATTGGCACTGAAACTTTATTTTAATTTTATTACAACTTAAAACCTGCATGCACACACTGTTTCATCATTAACACCTTTTTCGCCATCTTACTTTCTGTATATCCATCCCTTTCACACCTCTCTTTCGCACACACTCGTTCTGAAACCTATCACACTAAATTATATTTTATAAATAAAATATATTAAATCCTACATATATTTTTCGAATTTTATTATAATATGTTAACGACGAAACCAGATTTATTCCCCATAAATTTTGTTGACAAATTAATTTGGATTTTTTTTTATCAAGAAAATTGACTTTTAATGCCATTTTTAATTTCTGGTTGATTATAAATATGATGTAGATTCACATATATTTTTTTCAACATCTTTGATTGTGTGATTATTGCTAAAAATTTACCGAAGTGAGGCCTGTTCACTAAGCTACTTGAGATTACAAAACAATAACTCCAACATTTTTCAATGAATTCTATAAAGATCTGTTTTTCTAATTTTATTTTAGTATTATCAGAAAAAACAATGTAGTACATGTCATTCTAACCTTTTCGATACACAACGAAATAACACCACAGCAATTTCCAACACGACATTGACATAAATGACAATGACCAAAAACTATGGAAATGGGCTCCATCCACAAATTAGCATGCCCAGTATTAATATTTATTTTATCGTATGGGCTATTAAGAGCATTTCGAAATAGTATGTTAACTACAACGAAATAGCTAGCATATCTAAAGATATAAAAAAATTTTATTAAAAGCGCCTACCAAGAATAGCACGCTCATCGCAACATTTTCCAAAACGACTACAGAAGTAAAGTTGAATACAGCCACAAGTAATCGTATAAACAAACGAAGCGCCCAGAAACACAGCAGTGGTGGTTATTGACATAAATCTAATTAAATCACCAGAAAAACAAGTTCACACATACTTCCATAAGTAAATATGTAAATAGATGGTTGATGTAACTTCATAAAAATCCGAAATGTCAAAGACGTTAAGTGTGTCATCAAATCATTCATAAGTCAAACTCGGACCGCGTGGTTGATTTGCTATCTTCCTGTCAGTCGTTTCATATACGAAAGAAATATTTTCATTTTTAGAGATTTTCAGTAATAGTGTTAAAAAACACTAATTTGTTAGAGTATATAATTCATGTTGTTATGTATTTAACATATAAATGAATTTTATTAAGTAATTAATTTGATTTATGGAAACGGTTTTTATTTTGATTAAAATGTACGAATGAATTGAAGGAACGAATGTGGAGTGAGTGAATGCGAGTTCTCTAGATTTTATATTTCTCTATGTTGGAAGTTTAGTTTAGTCTCTGAAGATGGCGGCGGCAATTTTTATTTTCGTTATGTTATAATTGTTTAGATGAATTGAGTTGCAACAAAAACAAAGTTATAAACGGTAACAGTGTTTTATTTTATAATAGTTTATAAAATCTAACGCTATTAAATTCTAAGGTACGGTAATTTTTTGTCATAAAACTGCATATAACGTAATATAAGAAACAAAAATGTCTAAAAATACTTTTTAATTTGATCATTGCTTACGCTAGCTTAGGAAAGTTATGAATCACACAGAGAATCATAAGAAATCGAAATATATTTTTGATATAGCGTGGTTACTCTGGGACCAATGGTAGCAAATCTAGGCAGATTCCTAATTTCCGGTTAGATTTATAATTAACTTAATTATTCCTGTAGTACTAGGAAGATTTTGTCAGTACACCCTGACATAAATTAGGTGTTTTTAAAAGCTGAAATACGCATTACAAAACGATAGAGATCGCATGTGTATTGACGCGATGAAAATTAGATACGGTCTTGGGGAAGTTTTTATATTTTTTCCTGGCAAAACGTTAAATCATGGATTTCTTTAAACCTGGAAGTTGTTCCAACAGCAAAGTAATTTTTAATATGAATTAAACGTAAATTTGTCTAGTATTAATTCGTTTATTGTTTTCTCACAAATTGGAGACAACTAGATACTGTAAAAGTCTCGGCCTAATTAGTAATTAACGGACTCGCTTATTTAAAAAAGATTTTAAAATCTTTTCGGAATTACTCAACCGAGTATGACGATGCGAAGCCTCACATCGTCATTTAAATATTAATAGGCCACCAATAGCTTTATTCTGGCTTAGACAATGACGTGCTATTGAAATTTTGATCAAGATTGTTAAAATATTTTTCAGTTAGTTTAAAGAATATTTATAGGACATCAAATACTTCATGATAACCTGGTTATTCCCTTTCATAGTAACAACAAAGGTAGTGAGCTTCGGCTTCTATGTCTACTCAGGCGTGGCGCCATCTTATTTTACGAAATCGGATATATTCGAAGGGGTGTTCAGTTGCAACGTACTGATAATCATGGTCACAGTCGGAGTGGCCGTGTACGGCGCGCCCAGGCGCATGCGGCAAATGTTGAAACTCTTGGGGAGTGTTGCTTCGGTAAGTGCGTACACATTTTAATATAACGCAAAAAAGTTAATTTTATTATTAGTTTTAACGGAATTAAACAACTCATTAAACATTTTTCAAAAAATATCAGCAACAACACATCTTCGAGATGGAAGAAGTTCCATAAAGAAGTACTCGATGAGAACGGAGCACGAAGTATGAACTCGCATACTTCTTAAATCTAAGGCATACGCCTCCTCAAATCTCATCGTTCTCCTCACCCACCCTTGTGTTCTTTTGACATTTCCGTCAGCTAACACTCTGGCTATTTGATCTTTATAAGTCAGCTTTTGGCTTTTGCTACCACTCACGCTGCGTAGATTTATTTCGCCAGTCTTTCACAATTCATTCTTTGTATGTGCCACAACTACCTAAGCATACCTTCTCCAACCCAAATCTACATAATGGTTGAATATGGCTGCTCTACAGAAGTCTCATAAGCAAAAGTAATGATAAAAGTAGCGAGTATCGCTTTCTACGTGAAGCAAAAGCAAAGACGTTGCGTATAAGCAAAAGAGTGATAAGTAGATTACGTACTATTTAAATAATAAAAAATTAGTACATTTACGTTCTTATGCGATTAGAAGCTTGTCGCGTTATCTTTTATTCAAAAGGAGTAGGATAATAAATTACTTTTATTAGCACCTGATTTAACGAAGTTCCATTTCGGAATTTCCGGGATATTTGGTATTTATTACAATAGTCTCTCTCGCTTTTACAACTTGTGTTGTCATACAATGATTATAATTCTGATTTTGGGGAAATAAAATTTAAGTTATTCAGTGATCATAACCTAAGTATGTAACAACCAAATCGTCGCATTTGTCAAATTTTTATTATTTTTTAAAATGTATGAGAGTTTTAAGTTTCCATGAAGTTTCTAGATTTAGACAGCATCTCATCGATACAATTCTTGAGCTATCGACAAGTAGGACAAGTAGTAGCTGTAACTCCTGAAACCCTCTGAATTATGTACTTACGCTCGATTGAATCCAAATATTATGGGCAAGTGACGAGAATAATAAGTTTTCAATTACATTTACTCCCCTTGATGCCAAGCCGATTATCGAGGTCCTTGGCGTCGATGTCTCGAGTGACGTACAGTTCCGCGGTCATCTGGAGGGTAAAGCTAAATTAGCTTCGAAAAAGCTGAGTGTGCTCGGCAGAGCAGGGCAGTATTTCACCCGGACCCATTGCCTACAACTTTACAAGGCACAGGTTAGGCCTCACATGGAATACTGTTCCAATCTCTGGGCAACTGGGAGCATCAACTCTTTTCTTTTCACCGCATACAATGTACAGCAGGTCGGGTTATCGGCGATCCGGTACTCTCTGATCGGCTCGATTCTCTGGCGCTGAGGAGGGACGTTGCGTCCCTAAACACATTTTACCGGATCTACCAAGGAGAATGTTCTGAGGAATTGTTCGGAGGACTCAATCGACTGACCTTTCATTCCCACCAATTTATGAATGGCGGTCTACAACCGTGCGATTTTTACATTTTTTACCACGTATGGCAATTTTATTGAACCAACTTATAGCGGCGGTATTCTTGGACCGTTACGACTTAGGGACTTTCAAGAAACGAGCCTACTCTTTCCATAAAGGCCGACAACGCACCCGTGATTCCCTGGACGTTGCGGGTGTTCCATGGGCGTCAGTGATCATTTTCCATCAGGTGACACGCTCGCTCGTTTGCCCCCTCTGATAAAAAAAAACATTTGTAGATAACTGTCAAGACCATATTATTTCAAATATAATAGCAAAGTTATAATGTATAATTAAGTGCTCCAAGACGTCTCAATACCATCATCCGTGATTTTGTTATAAATTATCCTCTATTTTTAACAGACTTAAAAAAAGAGAAGGTTGGAACATCACTAAAGAAATACTCCATTAAGACTGTATAGTCCGCACTCTAAAATGGCAAATCACCTGCGTACTCCGAAGGATGTCATTCCACCTTGTAGACTTCTAGACACCTGGTGTCTACAAGGTGGTGGTGGATGGATCGTGGTAGTTCCTACATCGGACAGACAAAAGAACAATAGCAGAAAGAGTCAGAGAACATATTATCACAGCTGTCACAAAACGACAGACAAGTAGGTCAGCCATTGCCGAGCACTTGCTGGAGTCAGGACCCAATCACTGGATTGAATGCCATCAGCCACAGGTTATTTCCACCGATCGCCGCAAGATTTCCGCACTATTATTCCAGAATAGCACGAGAGGCGGCTGAAATCAAGAAATACCATAATTTTAACAGGGATGATGGATACCGCTTATCAACATCATGGAATCCTGTCATCAGTGAGTGGGTCCGGAGTCGTAAAACCGGAAGTCGCCAGTGTGTAGATCACAGAACACATATACTCCAAGGAGAAGAACTACAACTCCATACAAAAAAAGTGTAGACTATGCGCCATCTGGTAATTCTTCCATAAACTAAAATTACGGGGATTTAAATAGTACTCTGAGCATATTTTCTTAGATGACTAAACTAATATGTTCAGCGGATAACAAGGTAATGGAATTTGGAAAGTTAATAAAACAAACAGAATTAGTGATTTTTTTTTAAATCACTTCTGATTAAAATTAAACGTAGGTATAATAACAACAATTTCTAATTATTTATTATGGAGAACAAAAGTCTACTTTTTCTGTCCTTTCAAAAGTCACTGTCTTGATCCACAAGTCTCAACCACACCGATTCGAGTTTTCTCGAGCGATCAGGGGGAGAATAGCTCGTGCGAAACACAGAAAAGCTAAAAACAAATAGAAAAAATAATCGACGGTTATGAAGAAAATTTTTCGATTTGTAAAGTTTTTGACATTTCATCAAACAGGGTTGCTATATTATTGAATTCAATTCAATTCAATCTTTGTTCAATGAAGTAAAATATTTTATTATTGTCATTTTTATATGTAGTACTCAAATAATTATAATAAATTAACGAAATAAATTAAATTTCAGAATCAATAATCGATATCAGTACATTGATAAATAATATCAATAAATTATATTTTGTAATGACATCCCTGGTATTTTCTATCTTCTTTCTTTCTACATCTCTTGTCACTTTCATTTTGTTTCCATATAAAGTCTGCAATAGCTCCATACAAAGTTGACACCCCCTGGTGTAGATGTCGTTAGTGTAGTGTGTCGAAGTACCGACAGTGACAATGACAAAAATTAAAAAATGCGATGAAAGAGTGTGGGTAGTCGCAAGAAACCGCACACTACGAAGATGACATTCATCCTCATCGGTCTCCCCGTGACCACGATCGGTGCAATCCGGTCGAAACTTCGGGGTAAAACAGGTAATTAGCCTTAAAATATAAACGCCACATAGAGCCGTATTTAAATATTATTAGACATTGACATGTTTCACTTTCTACCTTCTTTTATGTTATTTTCTACTTTATTATTAGTTTTAGATGTCAGTTGGAAATACGTTAGGCGTAAGTACTATAAGTTGTTACGAACTCGTAATGGGGCTAGTGTGTACTTAGATAACATAGTACAGTTACTGTAAAGGATGATGTGACTTCTTGGCGGGAAAGGGAGACGTGAAGTTTGCATTTCATTTTGACTTCATATTTTTTGCATTTTTGGAAATTTTAACGTTAGGACACTAATTATTTTAATGTCATCTCATCATCAACGGCAGTAATTTTTCTTATAAATATGAAACGAGTTGCCAATATACCATTCGTGTATAAAGAGGAGATGATTATGAGAAATAAATGCTTACCAAAATGAAACAGTGTTTCGTTTTATTAAAAAATGTTAATCGTACTATTTTGAGACCACTAGCAACATGTGCATATCAAAATGCACAATATTTTCATTGAATACTAGGTGATGCCCGCGACTTCGTCGGGGTTTTTTTTTTCAAGATTCAAGCTATCTTCATACCAAAGTTCATCGCAATCAGATAAATAGTATGGCACCCATAAAATACGAACAAACAAACATTGATTTTTATACATAAGATTACCTCATTTTTAAGCATTATTTATCAAGTGTGGAGTTTGTGAGTACAATCAATATTCTTATGATAGCGACCTTATTATTTTCATACAAACTCAATATAGAAAAGCTCCCATCATATTATTAAATTTTCTTATATTTCTGAGGTTTTTCTAATAGGTACACTTTCAATTTGAAAACATATTGACGTAATCTCAAAATATAAAAACTTTAATATCTTTTTTTTGTGGCTTTCTCGCAAAATATATTTTAGTGATTATGTTTAGGAAAGGCAGTTCTTGTCGTTTCAATATTTCACTAACTTAAGACGCTATAAATCGATATGAGGTAAAACGTTATATGGAAACTTGCCATTGTACTTTATGTCTGGGCCTCTTTCAGTAATGTCTGACGCTGAAGAAAATGGCGATGTCAAAACGTGGACTCTCCAGAAAAAAAGAAACTTGAAAATGCGTCCAGGACTTTGTGAAGAACAACCTAAGACCAAATCAATTTCGAGATGACAAACCACAAGAGGTTAGGTTTAAAGCATTTTAAAGTCCCATCCGAACATGTCTGTCCGAACCGTACATCGGAGGGGGTTACGAATGCAAATGCTTGTGTCTTAAAACAAACCACCAGAAAGTGGCTTCAGAAATTCAGAAAATACTTCGACGAGAAAAAGCTAATCGAAGTCATTCAAGACCACACGCAAGTGTTGAATGCTGATGAAACTGGGTTCAATATTCGTCCAAAAACGGGATAAGTACTAGCTGAAAAGGGATCCAAAAATGTATATCAAATCGAAAAAGAGTCAGCAAAAGGAAACATTACTGTGCTTTTTACATTCTTTGCTGCTTATCTTGTTTGCAATCCTATGGTTATTTACCCATACAAAAGGATTCCTGACCGGGAGACTCTTAGCGAGTCATCTGGTTGGGGAATTGGGCGAAGTGATACGAACTAGATGAGTACTGAGGTTTTCTACGACGATATTCCAACTGCTACCACCAACAACTACTGGGCAACAATATTTCATTTTTTGTTATATTGTTTGTCGATGGACATAAAACTCATAATTATAACAATCGAAGTATTTGAATTGTGCCGAAGCTTGAAAATACATTTAGTTGTATTGTATCCAAACGCAATACGCATATTGCAATCAGCAGACGGTGCAGCGTTTTGTCCTATTAAGATAAATTGAAAAAAGGCGCTGAGGGAACGGTATGCTTCAAATAATTATCAGGCAAGTCTCACTAAAGTGATTTTTTCTCCATTACTGAAAACCGTCTTAAACTCTTTCGCTAAGAAAGACATATCGATAAACGGATTTCAAGTATTTGGCCTGTATCCGTTCGACGACCCAAACAATGTCGATTTCAGCAAGTGCGTTGCGTTAGCAAAGCAACCTGAAAATGCAACTAAAGATAAAGATAAGATAAAGATAAAATTAATTTCTGAATATAACTTATTCTAATTGAACATACATAGTACAGGTTAAGATTAAGTAGGTATTAATACATAAAGTAATTAATACGTTGTGCAGACTAGTGTTAGTGGCATGCCTAAACTAGGTAAGTATTTACCTGTATCATAGGCATGGTGTTTAGCTTATTATATGTTAGTGCTTATATTAATGTATTACCAAATAACAACAAAACAAAACAGAATAAATTAAAACTAATTAAGTGCTGTCTACTTCTAATATATTTTCTACTTCGTCATAGGTTTTGGCTTTTAAATATTGTTCTACTATTTTCTTGCACTCCCTTCTATTCATAGGATAAATATTTAAAGGATGATTTAATTTATTATAAAGGTATAATCCTAAAAAGCAAAAGAATCTATGAGTGAATTTTGTGTGAAACACTTTAGAAGGACATACTAAATCGTGTCGTCTGCGGTTGGCTATGAGAGAAGGATCTAGAGGTGTTAACGAGTGCTTCATCATAATACTTTGGAGGATAAATAGCTGTCGTACAGAGAGAACATCACACTCTGTAAGGAGTTGGGTGGTTGGATAACGGAAAGGACGGAAGTTACTGACTTTGAGAACAGCTCTTTGTGCTCTTTCTAAGTCGATGATGGTCGTTTTGTGCGTGCCGCCCCATGATGTAATACAGTATCCTAGTAGCGATTGGCAAAGAGCTAAATATACTGTTTTAAGTAAAACTGGACTAGCGGCGTGCCTTAATTTTTTGACGTATGAGTTTTGACGTATAAGTTAATATACGTATAACGTATATTAACTTTTGTACTCTTCCAGAAAGAGCTTCAATATGCAGTTTGAAGCTGAGATGTTGGTCAATAATGACACCTAAGTTTTTATGTTAGTGGTGCTTTTTAATATAGGACAGGTGCAAATATTATTTTGATTATAAGAGTTGAGACAGTGATGGGCTATTAGTAAATGAGCATTGTCAGAGGGTTGTTGAGAAGCGTTAATAGAAAAAGTAATATATTTAGTTTTGTCCGTATTTAGGGTAAGTCCGTTTGTTCTGAGCCATTTCATTACTAAGTCCAATCCTACCTGAGCGTGTTTAAATACATTATCCCAGCTATTGTCACTAAAAAGTAAGGCAGTATCATCTGCGTAAGATATGATCATACCATTAGAGAGGGGAAGGGCGCATAATTCGTTGATGTAGATCAGGAAAAGTATCGGTCCTAAAATGCTTCCTTGGGGAACTCCATATTCAATAGGAAGCTCGTCACTAATATGCTGGCCAAGTTGAACACGTTGTGTTCTATCACAGAGATAGTCTTTTATAAGTTTATGTTGAAGACCTCGTATACCTAAATTTTAAAACTTTTTAAGAAGAATACAAATCGTTACGGTGTCAAAAGATTTAGCAAGATCCAAAAATACTGTCAAGCATTTTTGTTTAGAGTCTAAGCTATTTGCAATATAATTAGTCAGCTTGTCAACAGCTTCAGCAGTTGACAGTCCCGATCTAAAGCCATATTGGGAGGCCGCTAAAAGTTTATTATTTTCTAAGTATTGTACCAGCCTTTTATATATAATTCTTTCCAGGATTTTAGAAATAGATGGAAGAATGGCAATGGGGCGATAATTTTTAACGTCGGCCTTACCACCACTTTTGTAAATGGGTTTCACAACGGCTATTTTTAGAACCTTAGGGAAAATCCCAGTTGAGAGACAAGTTAAAAATATGGGTCAGTGGTCGAATCAGGTAAGATTTATGGCGTTTTAAAAAGGAGCAAGGTATTTTGTCAATACCAGTAGCACAGTCAGTCCTCAAAGTCATTATAGTACTTTCGAGTTCACTCTCATCTGTGTTCAGTAAAACAAACGAATGTAAATACGAGCATTCTCGAAACGTTGGAGTTTCAACGTTATCATAGTGTTATTATAAAGTTATTTTTCCGCAAGAGTTTTACCTATGTTTGCAAAGTAGAAATTTGCCTTGTTAACTAATTGCGATGAATTTGCTGTGTGCTCAATCAGTGGCATAGCAGATGATTTGGTGTTAGTAATGTTAGTAATGTTTTTAATGACTTTCCATAGCCTTTTTTTATCGTGAGCTGAATTAAGAATTTGATTTTTATCATATTGTCGCTTTAATTTCTTTAATAAGTTGTTACAAAAGTTTCGATATCTATAATAGGTAGTTTTAAGGATAGGATTTTCTGGATGTTGTGTTAATTTATTGTGTAATTTGTCTCGATTTCTAATGCAGCGTAAAAGGCCTGGGGTAATCCATGGTTTAAGGATTACATTGCGACGACTGCAGGTCTTAAGTATTGTGTTGGATTCTAAAATTTTAGTAAATGAGGAAATAAGATACGACATTGCCATGTTTGCATCATCAGTATTATATATTGGCGTCAGATCTAAGCTATTTAAGTCACGAACTAAGCCCTCATCATTTAGCTTTAGGATTTAGGAGGGATTTATTCTGCTATAACTTTTCTTTATACATAGTAGTAGCGTAAAATGATCAGTGAGTGTAGTTTTCATTATGATAGTTTTTAATGAAAGGGATGTTTTAGCTAGAATATGATCTAGGCAATTTAATTGTCTCGTAGGATGACGATAGGTATATCCTAAAAAAGCAGTGTGATTTAAGTACTCTGATGAATTACGGTCTTCGTTATTGATTTTAATGTCAATATTTAAATCGCCCAATACAAATATATTTTTGTAATTAGACAGACCCGTTAAAATGTTACCAAGTGAAGTTAAAAAATTTGTAATATTTTTGTAGGATGGAGATCGATAGATTAACACAATAGCAGTGTCTTTTCTTATCTTTGCAATCTAACAATTTGCATCAGCAATATTTGGCTCTTCAACTGAGATATTACTAATGTCATTTTTTTATATATATTGCGACACCGTCGTTTTGGAGCAAGTTACCTAAACTTTTATATGAATTATATCCTGGTAATTGAGGAATAGTGGAAGATATTGGTAACCAACATTCTGTTAAAGCGATGATATCTGTTTGTAAATTATTAAGACTAAGCATAGCTAAAAGACCATCAAAGTTACAATTGATACTTCTAATATTCTGTAACATTATTTTTAAATTAAAATCAGAGCTAGTAATTACTCCTGAACACTTATCTGCGTCACAGATCAGGGATTCATATTCACATATGGTATCGATGTCATGTACCAGATCTTTGGTAGCGGTGCTCATGAATGTGCTGTACAAAGCTAAGAGTAAGGTGCTCTAGGCGCCCTCATAATCGGTGGTACTTATGAGTCTGGCTTCTGCGCTCTTTCTGGCTGGACACTGCTCATCTCCAGTTTTGTGGGTTGCCGATTTTTTGTAGCGGTGACAGGTTGCACATTGCGTAGCCTCTGCCCGCTTTGGACACTCTTTGATGGTATGATTTTGGCCAGCGCAATGTCCACATGTAGACTCGATATCCCGACAGTACTTTGCGGAATGCCGATACTGCTGGCATTTGTAACATCTAGTTACTACTGTGAAGTCTTTGACAGGGCAGGATGTCCAGTTTATATAGATCCGCTGCTGATCAATAAGTGTTTTCTTAATTTAGCTGAGGTTTCGAATATGTAGTTGCAGGTGGAGGCACTTTTATTACCAGATTTGTGGCTAAGTTTTATCAAATTTTTAAATTCCTCCGTGGTAATGCTGGGATATTTGTCGGTTATATTTTGTTCATATAGGCACCTCGTTTTCAGAGATATTGGAGAGAATGCCTAGTACAATTACTTTTGGTCTCTTTTTGGTGGTTTCTTCCATTTTTAAACCTGATATTAAAAGCTGTTCGGACTGTTTCAGCTTCTCTAAATCATCCTTTCTCTCGGTGCTGATAATGATGCCTCCATACTTGGTTTTTCGCATACTACGTATATGCAGCTTAAGTTCCTCAGGCTTAATTATGTTCTGAATTAATTGTTTTGTGTCATCACTAGACTTCTCCTTGTCTGCTGGGTAAATGGTTAAACTGCTCATGTTAGGTGGGCGAACTACTGTTTGTTTACCTAACTTTATCATATCAGCATGCGAAAAAGGTTGAGACGATGGTTTGGGGGTAGAGCGTACGCATTCTTTCAGGTCATTTAGTTGTTCCGAGATATGCACTTGTTCGTTAAGCGTATTAATAATCATATTTGCCGACAAATGTTTTTGTTTCAAGGATTGATATTGCACAGCCATTTGAGAAACACCTCCTAATACGCTTCTGCAAAGATTGCTGATCTTCATTTTTTGTTTCGAATTAAGTTTACCTACTTCTGAGGTGACACATATATCATTTAGGCATTGCTCTATTAAGGTCATCTATTTCTGGATTTCCAGGGTGGAAACTACATCCACGGTCTGTATCGTAGAGGCCGGATGCTGTGTTAAGATGACGGTGGGGGCGGAGATCGGGCAGTCTTTGAGCTCCGACTAAATGGACTCTCCATTTTTATAAAACTCAGTCTATTAATATCAATAATGCATAACGATTACGCAACTGCATCACAAACACAATATAGTCACAGTCTACAAATGTGCTGACACTGTTTGACCCACTTACAGATATGTTTATTGTTATTTAAAATACAAAAAAATATACGGTGAGCGGCGGACACGTCCGTTTGCGCTCGCTTGTGAAATCGAAAAAAAGTATCGAGAATATCAGATTTATGCTGTATCAGAAACACATCCTGAAGAGTGTGTGCCGACCTACTTAGATTTTTGATGTTGTGTGGAATCAATACTTATGAATGTCAAACAGCCACCGCCTTACCCTACTAGAATGTGATAACAATTTAGTGATTTATAAATTATGGCAAAAATTTTACGAATTGTTGAAAAAGATGAGTAATGCTAAGGTGACAATAAAATCAAGCAAAAAAAAAATGTGTATATAGTAGAAAGTCAGCAATTAGTGCAATGTAATGGTGATTTAATTTTAATCTAAAATGAAAACATAATAAAATTCTTGAGGAGTAGAATAGACAGTTAATATTATGATATAGTAAGATCGGAAAAGGAAGCAAATATGACGTGAAGGTAAAAGAAAATAAAAGAATAAATGAATCAAAAGACGAAGAGTGCAGTAACCCGTAAACATCAACTTGTTTAGCAATACCTATTAATCTACATCTCTCTGAATCTGATAGATCCCAGTAAAACGATTTTCATTATCTAGAATATGTTTCTCTCAGAGTATTTGAAAGAATATCGCAAAAAACACCTAAGCGACAAGGAAAGCGCCAAACGCGATGACTTTGTTGACCTCTAATTTAAAAATTATATGGACCGCGAATAGAGCATGAGATTGCGTTCAGAATTATTAGATAATTAAAAACATTACAGGGTACGTAAGAATTGCACAAGTGCAGCAAATTACAGTGAAGCTAGTGTTTTATTCGACTACGGCGAAGACAAAAAAAATACTGTAATTAACGTGTATATCAAGTGATACGTCATTGTTAACATCTAAAGCTAAAACGTCTCCACCAGTCTGTGTAAACACAATATCAATGATACTGTATTTAAAATTGATCGTGTCCACTTAAGAATATTTCACTACAGGTCAAATAAGTATGTGTAGCACATTGAGGCCAAACTGTTTCGTTCCACATATTACATAAGTCGCACATAAAAGATATTAATTAATTACAAAATAGTATGGCAAAGTAGTAGCAAGCGATTAGCGTGCTCGCTAATCGCCGCTGCGCATAAATGCAAATCAACATTTTAGCATGAACAAGTCGCTACTGTATTTATTCCAATCGGGTGAGATTTGAGAAGTGAGCCTTTTGGTAGATAGCATCATAGATAAATTCAATGTGGTGTATAATCCAAAATGATGTAACTGTATCATTTCGAGCCCCGTTGAAATGAGTATTAATCAATTAATTAATATTAAAGGGATTGCTAAACAACTAAAATACATCAAAAGATATATAAATTTATTATTTTTTTTAGGAGAATAAATAAACTTTTATACTCATGATGAGATTTGAGGAAGCGAAAAAGTACGTAAAGAACGCGACGCTTGCCGTGCTCCTTTACTACTCTGTTAGGGAGTGACACAGCGTGAAAATGTGTATCTATTTATTATTTTTTTACAAAACAGGCCGCTAATCGTTTGAGAAATATAGTATGTAGGTGAAAACATTTTTTTTTGTGTTTCGAGAGTTTTAATATTTAGTTTTTCAACAGACTTCAATAGGTGAATATGCAAGGTTCAATATGGAAGGCACTTGTCGGCCTCACCGTGTGCCTCCCTACCTTCTGCGCGTCAACGGGGCATACAATCAAATAGTACATGGATCAAAACGAAAGAATTCTCCGGAAGGAGAAAGTGTGCAGGATTCGCGGGGTCCATTAAGACTTCCCACCGGCGTGCACCTCATTTGATTACAAAGACTGACGAGCGCGTTAGCCTGCAGCGCGAGAGCGTTATTCGACTCGCATGAGGGTATAAAACGACAGAAGACCCGAGAAGCTCGTGCCAAGTCGTTGTCGACGTGATCCTGCCGAACTGTCGTGGTCTACCTTCAAAGGCGATGGCACGTTACCTACCGATTGACGCAAGCACTGGCCGGGCACAGATGCTTCGGTCATTAACCGCATTGGTTCGATCGTGTAGATGTTATAATGAATAACAAAATAATAACTATTTACGTTACTACTAGTTCCATCTGTTGTGTGAACTCTGTAAGCGTATTTGAAATAAACGTCAGTCTATTCCGAACTTTCTTAAAGTTCATTAGGTTATGGGCCTAGTTCTCATTAATAATAGTTTTAATAGTGCACATTCAACTGAGTGTAGAAAAATGGCAGGAAATTTTGCAGTTAACGTTTCAAAGTTAAAAGGACGTGAGAATTATGACGACTGGGCGTTTGCAGTGGAAAATTTTCTCATCCTGGAAGGAATCGATTTGTCTAGTACACAAGAGCTAGATGAATCAAGTGACAGAAAAGCCAGAGCAAAGAAGATTTTGACCATCGACCCATCCCTCTATGTTCACATTAAAAGCGAAACCATGTGCAAAGCACTTGGATTAAGTTGAACACTTTGTTCGACGACACTGATTACACCCGCAAGATCAGCTTATTGAGTACCTTACTTTCAATTTGCTTAGAAACAAGCGAGTCTATGACAACATACGTAACACAATTAGTGGAAACAGCAAAAAAATAAAAAATACGGGTTTCGAAATAAACGATAAGTGGATCGGTTTTTTACTCTTGGCGGGACTTCCGGAGAAGTTTAGCCCGATGATCATGGCAATTAAACACTCAGCCATGAATATAAGTTCAAATGCTATAAAACTAAGTTAACGGACATGAGCATAGATTTTTATGTTAAATCAGAAAGTGCATTTATGGCTAAAAATTTCAGAAACGAAATATCAGTAGCAATAAAATGATTTCTAAGTATAGTGGGAGCATTGGCAACAACGGGAGTAACGAAACGCAGTCAGCTGTCAGTGGAAACGTAAAATCGAAAAAAATAATTCGTCGCTACAAGCAAGCAAGTCGGGCACTACAAAAATTAGTGTCCCGAAGAGAATAAACCGAAGATGAATAAATTCAGTGCAGTATTTTGACCAATGTCTTTGGTCAAAACAATTGGTACGTTGATTCAGGCGCGAGTACTCATTTAGTGTGGACACTATGTACGAAGCAATAACGAAACAAAGTATTGTCGAAAATGGGTCAACCGTTTATGTCATTTGTTCAGGAGATTTACAGATGCATGCATGCATGCATGAGATAAAAGTAAATAATGTTTTGTGCATACCACCACACCACCACCACTCACCACAAACTTGTTTTCAGTGAAAAGAATCATCGTGAGTGGCAATAGTATTCAATCAGCAAGAATGTTTCATTTACAACTCTAAAAACTTATGTATTGGTGAAACAAGGTTGGAAAATGACGTCTACGGGTTAAACGTTGTGAAGTCTTAACAGTTAATAGTGGCAACAGTGACAACTTCAAGCACAATATGGTACAGAAGACTAGGTTACATTAATGCAAGTGATCTAAGAAAAATGAAGGATGTAGTTGAGGGTTTGTCGTTCCAACAAAATAGTGACAGACTAGACAAATCCAACTGTACGGTATGCTGCGAGGGCAAAGACAAGGTTACTTTTCCCTCTGAGTGCAAACAAAAGTCAGGAAGTGTTGGAATTGATTCCAACAGACTTTTGCGGGCCCATCGAGAATTAGTCATTTGTAAATGCAACATAAATATGTTGCATTAGTTGATAATCACAGCAGAATGTGTTTAGTATACTTTCTAAAGTTTCAACACCAGACATTCAAGTACTTTAAAGAGTATTAAAAATTAGTTGAAATCTAGCAATCAAAGATAATAAAAGCTTTGTGATCTGACCATAGTGGTCAATTCTATTCAGCTGAAATGGAGAGTTACTTAGACAAACCGGGATCGCGGGTACATCAGAAAACAAATATTATAATCGTTCAATCGTAAAAAAAGCGCTCTGCCTTTTGTTTGATGCTAACTTGATAAAAGTTTTGGAAGAGGCAGTAAATACCAGTATATGTGAAGAATAGGAATACAACCCTCTATGAGAAGTGGACGGGTAGAAAGCCAAATATTAGTTATTTACGGATTTTTGGCAGCCAGGCAATGGTACACATTCCAAAACAAAAGCGCAGAAAGTGGGACAAGAAAGTTACGAAAATGTTACTGGTTGGATATGTAGAAAATACCAAAATTTATTGTTTGTATGATCCAGATTGTCAAGAAATAGTTATAGCTAAAGACGTCATCATGGAGAAATTTAATGAAAATTCAACAACAATGTTGGTACAGAACAATCAGCAACATGGTGCAGAGGTTGGTGGCTCAGCAGAGGAAAGTCGGTCAAGCAGCATAGATATTAAAGAAAAGAGTATTCAGTACGATGAGGTCATTGATGTAACGTAATGGTTGTAACGTACGCCATGGACTTGTAGCCTGGTCCAGAAATCAAGGCTACACTGTTTCTTGTCATAGGAGGCGACTTAAGATGGGTTAAGGATCACAGCCGATAAAAGTCGGGTGAGGGTGCAGAAGTTTTGTAACTGCTCCTTCCCCGTCTCCTGAGAAATTATCTGGCCCAGCGCCTGCGTAACCCATCCATACAAAGAATAAAAGTAGATTTGAAAAAACAAAACGTAATGACGACCATTCTTTCGAAACAAATAAATACATGGATAGAGCACTGTATAAGTTGTAATTTGATGATCGATAATTTTATTTTTCAGGTGGACAAGAGTATCGGCGCCCAGTACTCAGTAGTAAAGGAGCGTAAGTTGTGCGGTGTTATCCTTGCGATACTCATTTATTTCTCCATCTTGTTAACGTATGATTGTTACTTAAAATTGACGCATTCTCAAAACATCGAAAAATGTGAGTACCTAATATGTGTCGCTTTATTTTGTTCATTCTAAAATACGTCTAAACCAATATAGATGTAGAGACCTTTAGTTAAAACATTTCGGCCTGGACAACTGTAATAGCTTTGTAAACGAAAGATCTGTTGTGTAATCTATTGTCTATTCTTAGATTTTAAATCATTGTACACTTTCTATTCATTGGTTTCTGACACCCCTTTATTTCGGTGTTTGGTGTTATTAATTAACCCCTGACTGGGTCATAAATAATAGGAATATTTTAAAGTAATTCGATTCTGTACACAATATCTTAGATTTGGATAGTTTTAGAAATTTTTTCAGTGTATGAAAATAAATGGTTAAAAAAGGAATTCAGTTTTAGGCTTCCGTATTTTAAAAAATTAATATGGAAACTTCACAATATTGCTCAAGCGTCCGTCTGTTTATCCATCTGTCACAGATGACTTTCTCGGAGACTGTGCAACGTACTTACAGAACTGAACTTGACACGGCAATACAATTTATTAATTCATATATTGGTAAGCGCTAGCAGTTTAAAATATTCTCAAGAGAAATAAAGAAGGGCAAATTGAATTCGACTTAACCCCATCCACTCGTTTATATCCACTTAACTCCAAAAGTACTGACCCTGAGACTTTCAAATTCGTATTAAAACCAATGATAATACAATAATTTCCTAACTTTGGCCTAACGCCCAGACCAGGATAATAAACGTAACCGTGTTTTTTTAAGTTGTTTTTTAAACTATATTTATTTATTAAAATTACATATCATTATTAAATTATTAAATAATGGCTGACACATAAATTTTTGGTTTGCACTTAAAACTTTTCCTTGTTTTTCTTACTGTATTTGAAAATATTTGCCAATCTACATTTTATTCTATACCTACTAGCTTTTGCCTGCGACTTCCTTCGTGCGAAATTCAAAAACATACAATATCTTTATAAATTATAGCCAAAGTGTTATTCCGATGTATAAGCTATATTATTGTAAAGTATCATTAAAATTCATTGAGTAGTTTTTGCGTGAATGAGTACCAGACATCCATACATACATTAATCCTCACAAACCTTCCCGTTTATATTAGTAGGATAGGATAACGATATAAATCTTTGAATTTGTTTTCAACAACTATTCTTCATTTGAGGCAGTTTTCTTCGAACACGCATAATGTATAATTGCCATTTTGTTCTGCAATCGTTACATCGCTAGCACTGTTTGCAAAGGGGCATGCTAAACATTTTACAAGTATTTGCTGAGAATTTTAAGTATAGTAGAGTTCACACATTCACACTTTTTAGCAATAGGTAGATTTGGCAAGCATTTACTTGAGTAAAAATAGAATAGGCTTTTAGTGTAAGCTTTTGCTAAAGTACATTTACACGAAACTCAAGTTTTGCGTTAAATATGTAAGTAAAAGCATATAGTGGCGTTTTATTCACATCACCCAAAACAATTACTTACTTTAAATAGTTTTGTGAGGAATATATTCGAGACAAGAAGACGTCGCAGTGATTTCGTTGTTTCTTTTTACAGTTTGTCGTGGACCAATAAAATTAATAAAAATATTTGTTAAATTTCAGGGTTCCGTCTAACAAACTGCATCGGGTTCTACATTATGTGGTTCATGACAATGATTTTGGAAATGCAGTTCGCTTTCACTGTGCTCTCCGTGCGCATGCGGTTCTTAGCCTTGAACGACGCGTTAACACCCAAGCATGTCTCAGTGTCACGTACATATCTATTGTTATTATTCTATTCGTAAATGAAACTAGCATTAATATTACTTGCAATAACTTAATGTGAGCTTGTTAAATGTATTTAGAGTACATTTATGCTGGTTCATAATAAAATTGAAAATATGGAGTGTGAAGCTTGTCTTCCAGCGCTACTTATAGATCTGAACCAAGGGATAGGGCCTGTAAGACTTGTAAATGTCTTCTTTGATTTTATTACGCTCCGATGTTCTGTTCATCTCGAATGAGAAATAAACTTAGGTTATAATATATGTAGAGATTTATTCAGGTATTCTCATCATTTTAGCCTCGAAAATGTTTATTTCTAACTGCATGTCAAGCTTTCCGTGCTCAAACCCGATAACTACACAATTTTAAATTGGTTTAAAGATTAACCTTTTAATATACTTACATTATTATTTATTAAAATAAAAATAGAAATATGCACTTATGGATCTAATGACTCAGCAGTTCTAGGTGTTACATTTTGAATTCAATTTATCCGTTAATGTTATGAGAAAAGCATGAAAAATATATAATACAACATTAGATTTCAAGCCCAAAATTTAAACTTACATCACTTATCGGGTTTGACCCCGCTACCCGCGATTATGAGAGAAGAAGAAAAGTGTTCCAAACCACAGTAAAGCTCATATTGAGAATACATTACATCGAGTAGGATGGGATGGATGATTATTTTTTTTGGCTGTCATTCGAACATAAACAAACATGTTTTTGTGCTTTTTAATAGTTTTCGTGTTAAAATATGTAAGTCATAATAGACTTACATTTAATAGTAAAAGTAAACCTGCGACTAACCTAACAAGTGAAGTTTCAATGATAAATAACTATTAGTCACCGAACTTTTCATTTCAAACTCTGCGGTTCTCATTGGTGGCGGATCTCGGCCTTGGTTTGATCCTATGCTAAGACGGTGGCATCTAAGGAACCGAACACCAGCACGTTTAGAAACGTGTATGACTATGCCAGGTCCTTTAAGAAAGACATTGCCAGGCCTTACGAATTCCATAAAGTAACCTCAATCTATAAAAACAACCTCTAACCACGTTCGCCACATGGCTTTCAAAGTTATATTCGAAGTGAAGACCACAATCCATAATCACTTGAAGATTTCTAGCCTCTGTTACCGTTTCTGTCAATTGTTTATCTATGGATACAAAGACATGAAGCTTTTGACTCGTCTTACTTGCTTTTTTGATCCTCAGATTAAAAATTTTGATTTTACTGGATTGAGAAAAGAAGAATTAATATAAGACCAACTACAGATTCGATCCAGAGCACTATTAAGTTTTGCAAAACCGTTCGCAGAGTTACGGGGTTCGAAAAAAATATATATTTGTAAGTCATCAGCATATCGATGGTAATTATAGTACGTATAGATGGCTATTGCAAGCGGTACTCGCAAGATCACTGCTGTACAGAAAAAATAAGAGGAGTCCAAGAGTAGATCCCTGTGGCAGACCCTTAGAAACCACATACTCCTCTGAAGATAATGATGAACTGTCCTTCATACTTTAAACAATAGACTGTTGCTTAAAGTATGAACTTTATGATATGGTCTTATTCATGCAATTTTCCAGACGTCAGGTAATATATTTGAGCGGATTAACTTATTTATAATGGCCGTAACCACCGGTAATGTCCAAGGCATTGTCAAGAGAATCATGTCCATAGACGATCGATACCAATGGAATCGCTTAAGAGTTCATTATCAATTTTGTTACAATATTTTCATGTGTTGGTTTTAATATAAAATGTTTGTCAATTTTACTAATGAAACTTAAAATAGGTAAGAAACAAAATATCAATATCATTAGTGCCAGTAAAATTCAGGGATTTTTTAATAATTTCATCTCGATCGTAAAAACATTCCGGCAAAACTTCATCATTGTCACCATAGCGTAAGACTGACTTTTCCAAATTTCTGCAAAGCAGTTTGGAATTTTTAATATCAACGTTAATAAGGTTATCAAAATAAGCTCGTTTCTCATTAGCCACTCCTTTTGCTGTCATAAACTTCAACTCTTTGTTTTGAATTTCATGAGTTTGAGATTTTGTTCTACGAGACCCGATTTCATGAATTTAGATTTTGAATGGGCAGCATTACGAATCCTCATCATCAAGCGTACATTATCAGTAAGTCAGGGTTTATCTTTAACATTTACGGTTTTTAAAGGAGCATAGATATCAAACAGATTTGTTAAAGTAAAAATAAGTAAAGTGACCATCTCATTTACCATTATTTCTGCATGAAATTGCACTCCAATCAATATTTGCAAGACTAATCTCTTTAAATTATCAAGAGAAATATTAAGAAAAACATCAACAAGAGAACAAGAAAATATTTAAGCGGGTATCAATACAAGCCAAAGCAATCTATGAGTATATTGCAAATAAAAACAAAAAACCAGATAACGCAGTAAAAGTTACATGGAACACCATTAACGAAGAAGTTGGAGGTAAACAAAACGTAAAAAAATAGAAAATATTTTAATACAAATTGATAATAAAATTGTTACAAATAAAATTGAGATTGCTAATGCTTTTGAAAATTATTTTTCAAACGTACCCGTAGAAATTACTAGTGGTCTAGGATCGTCTTCGCATGCAGCAGAGACATTTTTGAGTAAAAATACTGGAAAATGGTTTCCTAGTTTTCAATTTAGGTACACATATATGCACATGAGATAAACACGATTTTCGGCCAATTAAATAAAAAGAAAAGTGAGGATTCATGGGGACTATCAATTCACGTAATAACTAATGTAATACCTATATTATCGCCAATTTTGGTAGATATATTGATCAAGGAGTATTTCCCAATTTAATGAAACACAGTATAATTATTTCACTATTTAAATCAGACTCAACTCAAATCATAATCAACAAATTATTGCCCGGTGTCAAAATTGCCAGCGTTGAGTAAAATATTCGAAAAAATAAAAGTAATGGTATTCGCGTAGCTGCACATGCGATAAATGGAAGAGTGTTGACCAAGTGCGGATCTACAATGCGGTAATCTGAATGTAATACGGTTCTGGATCCTACTACCTTGACGAGGGATTACTATTTCTAAACAGTCTAGGATATCGGTGAAATCAATTTCACCATGCACCAATTTTACCAGAAACAATATACCTAAACATTTCCTACGCATGTGTAGTGATGACATATTATAATATGACAAGCGTTTGACGTATGAATGTAATTTATTGGCATTATGATTGATATAAACAAGACTGTGCAGAAATCTGTTAAGCACCCGTTCAAGTCTGTCCGATTGTACTTGATAACCGGGACTCCAAATAGGGCTACAATATTCGAGTATGCTCCGTACTTGTGTGTTAAATATTAAGATTGTAATGTCGGACTTCTTGAACACTTTCATTTGTCTAGTAATAAAACCCGCCAATTTAGATGCTCCTTTAATAATATCGTCTATATGGAACCTAAAAGAAACTGTGCAGTCTACTATAACACCCAGATCCCGAATACTTGAAACAGGTTCGAGAAGTACCCTGTTGATATAATAGGTTGTAGTGAATGGTTTATTTTTTCTGGTAAAGTTTATGTGATAGCATTTGTCCAAATTTAATAACATACGATTTGTTTCACACCATTTTTGTAAAAGGTCCAGATCCCGTTGCAATGCTTTAATATCGGATGCAGTATTTATTACTCGATATAATTTGAAGTCATCAGCAAATAATTTGTATTTGGAAGTAATGTGTTCTCCTATGTCATTAATGAATGTCAGGAAGAATAGGGGACTCAAACGTGACCCTTGAAGAATACCGGATGGGACTCCACGCTCCATTGATCTATTGCCACGAAGTGCAACTAACTATTTAGTAAGTAGGATTCACACCATCTTAGCAAAGATCCATGTATGCCTAAACGTGCAATTTTAACAAGAAGTAGGTCGTGTTGAACTAAATCAAAAGCCTTTCGAAAATCTGTATAATTAGCATGAACTTCTTGAGTTTTGTCTAAAGCATCTGTGGTATCAGAAATAAATTCAATTAAATAGTAGTCGTTGATTTCCGAGGTAAAAAGCCATGTTGGTTGGGATCAATGTGATTTTTGACATGCGCAAGGATGTTTTTATGCACAAAAGATACCAAAACCTTACACTACAAACTGATAATAATGATATTGGGCGATAGTTGTTAATTTTGTCAAGCTCACCTGCTTTATGAATTGGCGTGATATGTGCAGTCTTCCATAAAGTAGGAAAAACGCCTTTGCTTATGCAAAGGCGTATTTCCTGCAAAGAGGTATTATATATTATTGAAAGGGCCACGCATAAGTATTTTGCACATTTTTTAAACAATATTGGTGGTAGTGAATCAAGGCCTGCACCTTTATTGCTATATAATGAATGTAAGTATTTTAATATGTCACTTTCAGAAACACCGCAAGTGTCAAGTGGTAGATCAGTTGATATATGTGAGATTTGTAAAGCCTGTGTGCTACAGTTTGTATAAAAGCGTTATTATTTTCGTTATATACTGATTGAAAGTGGTTTATGAATAAGTCGCAAATTTCTTGTCCGTTTGCTGCTTTTTTATTATCAAGCTTCATTACGTTAGGAATAGAAGAACTGTTACTCTTTTTACTGTTGAAATACCTCCAAAACAATTTAGGATTCTTGCGCATGTAATCTGCGGTATTTCTCTTAAAATTAGCATAGTATTTTTTTATTAGTGTGTTACAGCGTCTGCGCAAGAGATCGTAAGTTAAATTGTCCATGGGGTTTCCATACTTCTTATGTCGGGAATGAACCTTCGCTTTTTCTTTTAAACCTTTGATTAAGAAATGACTAAACCATTCCGGGTATTTCTCATTTCGCAAATTACAAATTGGGGTATGCTTATAAATGAGAGGCATAATAGTATCATAAAATATGCACACTATGTGATTTACATCTGTAGTGTTTTTTCACAAAGTATGCCAAGATATAGATTTTAGTTCATTATTTAAAGCGTCATAATTGCAAAGATAAAAATTGTTTTTTAAACAAATTGAACAAATTGATTTGATTTGATTTGGCGGCGTTAGTGAGCCCTGCGTCCACATTACTTATGAAATAATGATATCCCGCTAGAGCACGTGATGACGCATTCATAATCTCAGAGATGGCGCTACAATACCCGTAGGATCGCGATGTCCTTTTCTCAAGAGAGTGACGTATAACAAAATATCAGTCATTTATCTTGCATTTTGGATTGGCGTACCGAGTACCTGCGCTCGGAACTTAAAGCTAATTGATTTGAATCTTGTAAAGGTTCACACACTCGGTTACAAATCAGGCTCAGTCCACCTTCGTTCTCGTTAGGGCCTAATCTCGGTTCTGTCCGTGTTAAATTCATCTTCGTCGCTTAAGTCCATATTGCGGGGTACTGGTTTAATTACAAGCCCTTTTCAGGGCTGCCAATACCTCTGCCTTCTTCGCAGCATGGTTGCGGACTATGCGGGGTCGAAGCCACTTATAGCGGGCAACCACGTTCCATCGTCTTTCCTGCTCCCTCGCCCCCACCCGTGACCGCCAACCGCGCCCACAAAAACAGCACGATCATTCAGGTCTGGCATCGTTGGGAATGAGTGTGCAAAAGCAGCAAGTCTTCACCCGTACCCAACGCGGTAATATTTAAGCCGCTTTGGAAAACGTTGTCGTCGCAGCTGGGGCTATTATGCGATCGTCGTGGTCTGGTGTCTTCTCCCTCTTTCCTTTTTCTTTGTCGTCCCTGAGCCCCTACACCTATACTACTCTTGTGGCGGGTGATACATTTTTCACGCCAGATGAACGTTACATAGGTAATTTATAATGTTTTTTGTTATTTACCTATTTTTAAAGTCAGAATAAATATAGATAGGGCAGTGAACAGCGAAAACCGTGTTTTCACTTCTTCATTTACTTCCGCTAAATATCTTCACTTTCTTTGAATTATATAAACGTATTAGGAAAAAGTGACTATGCTATACTGGATCAAGAGCATAAAAGATGGACCAAACGAAACAAAATCAAGAAATACTACTGAACCACATGACAGGGCACCTGTCTTAGAAACAAACAACTTAGATACAATCATGAGCAAAACATTTATAATAATAGAAGAAAAAGTTCCGAAGAGTATTAAGAAATCGAAGCGAGAAAAGTGCCCTGGTCCTAATGGGTTTAAGAACGAAGCGCGAGCAATCGGAGCGAAATTATTTACTGTACCGCAGACACGCATATTTAATATGGTTCTGAGTACAAGAAAAATACCAGAACAATAGCACAAATCAGACATTATGCTGCTATTTAAAAAAGGGAATCCATCCGGTCGATATCGCTAACTACCACCCGATAAGTCTGCTATTAAATGGGTACAATCTGTTCATTTCTATTGCAGACGACAAAAACCTTCATATATGTTTCATCGACTACACAAAAGCATTTGATAGTATCTATCATGGCAAGCTCCACACAACTACAACATAAACCCAATAATCACGAGAATCCTAAAAAACATGTATCTCAATAGTTTGAGCAGAGTTATAATAGAAATCCGAGGCAAAGAGTTTAGAATAGACCGAGGCGACAGGCAAGGAGACCCATTATCTCTGAAACTGATCATAACAGAAACTGTACCGCTGACAGAAACTGAAATCTGAAACCGGTTTCAGAGTGCATTTTTGCTAAATCGAATTGGGTCTCTGAAGGCATCGAGATTAACAACATACATCTCAGCCATTTAAGATTTGCAGATATAGTAGTTTTCGCTGAAACCCACCAGAACTTTAAAAACATGATATACCAAATTAATACAGAGATTTAACAGATCGACCTGCATATGAATCTAAGCAAAACAAAAAAAAAATGACAAACAGCAGTATGCAACTTCAGCAATTTCAGCTAATACAATATACATGTATATATTATAAATAAGACGCACTTATTACTTTGAAAGTTAGTCTCGTGTAATTTGTCAAATAATATTTTCGTATTAGAAATCAATGTAATTATATTAAATAAATAAATATTTTATTTTTTAAGTGTTTCGGTTAGCAACACTTAACTACAGCAAAAAAGGAAAAATCAAGTTAGACAGCGTAGAATTAGAGTACGTAGAAAGGTACAGATATTTGGGAAATCAAGTATCTTTTTGGAAAACAAATAACGAAGACGAGGTCAACAGAAGAATCACATGCGGCTAGAACAAATACTGGGCGCACAAGGAAATACTAAAAAGAAACTGCGACCTTGAAGTGAAAAAAACTGTTATGGACATTAAAAAACAAAATAACAACTTGTCAGCGGACAATGGAAAAATGCATCTTTTACATTCATATTTTTCCTTAACAGACGCTGTAACATTGAATTAAGGTAAATTAATAAAAAAAAAACAGATAACCTGTAGGAAATAGCTGAAGGATGTTAATCTATAAGACTACTTATCTCATGAAATAAAGTATATTAGCACCCAATAGTGTAAATCATTTTATTTCATCGTGTATATCATGATTTCTAAAATCTTCAATGATCTTTAATGTTCAATTCTGAAAAGCTTATTCGAAGTCGCTCCCATTAGTAAGCAAAATTTCTCCAATCTTTTGCTGAAATATGCGTTTTTTTCATAACTTAGTACTGAATATGTCATTCAGATGCGTCGACGCATGTTAGTGGTCAGAAACTTGTAGCATTCATTCTGGTTTCAGCTACTACCCGAATTTGGAGTACGTTGCATACCTGCGTAGAAAAAAAGAATTTATGAGATTTTATAAATTAAAATAATTTTAAGCGAAGGAGGTATGTAAGGACCGCGACGCTTGGCGCCCCGTCTTTTCTGACTGCCCCGTTGGGGTTATATATAGCGTGAAGATATGTATGTTTGTATGTATGAATGTATGTAAAATAATTATAGCAAAAAAAGAAGTCAGATATGTGCAATAAACAAGCTATTAATATTATTATTTAATTAATTAAATAATATGGTTTCAATTGATGCCGATGATTTTAAATTCACTCTGCACATGACATTCTAGACCATATTTATAATTCATTTTTGACATCTTCAGATGGCAGAAAACGTCACTTAATACTTCCATCATGTGAAGCTATCTGTCGATTAGCTTCGTTACACGGTACCCTTTGTGAAATCATACAAGAGATTAATGATAACTACGGCTTGCCGCTCGTTACTACACTGCTGTCAACATTAACACATATCATAGTTGCAGCATTCCACATTATAATGAAGATAGGTAAGTCCTATTTATCTGATTTTATTTTTTGTTTTTACTTGTTTTTGAAAGCATGATTTGTCTTTTTACTTCCATCCACATATTTTTTTTTTTTTTTTTTTTTTTATCCTTCCCCTGACTTTAATTTTTGTCAAGGTCCTTGTTTGTCTTTTGTCTTTTGAGTCTTTCATTCTATTCTTCTTACATCTGCACCTTTCGGAATCATACGACACATTTATCCATCCCTTCCATACTTTGGCCAAAAGGTTTTATGTGTACCTATTTTATTTCTTTCTTAATTATCCATCCACATATTATCTGGAATCGTGTTCAAATTTTTCATTCAGGTAAATTCTTTACAAGATATTATTCACACTTAAAGCTAACATTGGTTCAGGAAGTACAAATGTGTAAACACTGAGTATGCTACGTGTATTTGTCAATTAAAGGCTTTGGCTGTATTACATAAAAAGTGCGCTTGTGTTATTATGTAGCTAAAACGCATATCAACATTCGCGTTTAAATTTATTCCCATAAAAACTCAGTGTTAGGTTAGGTTAGTTATCAAGTTAACGCAGTTAACTGAGTTATTAAGTTAATAATAACAAAAAAGTACATACATATCCTAACGTTAATATATACAAACTTGAAACTACACACTATCTTAAATAATACACTTCCTCAAAGTTGCCACTTATAAAGCTGTCATTGCTAAAGATGCCCAGCAGACTGGCAGCATTACCTCTTTGAGCTAAACTGATTCGTTGGCGAAAGAAGCTGCCGGCCCGGCGGTCTACTGAAGCCTTGACCAGTCTCTTACAAATATCAGAAACCAGGGACCCGAATTGTCGACTGCAAGGGGCGTAAATATAAAATTCTCAGAAAGAGTTGCATACTTACGCTGTTTCCGCTTCACAGCAGTGCTAACATGCTGAAACAGCAAGTGTATCGACAAAACTGGCATTCCACGCCAGCGATCTTCCAAGTTTCAAAATAATGAGCGTCAAATCATCCGGTTTCTTGCCGTCGCTGTGCGCTATACCTACAGGCTCTAAGACTGCAGGAACGTCAGCAACGACAAAAGCCCGCCGAATGACGTCATTCAAGACAGCATGTTGTGGTAAGGGGCCTACACTAGGTAAACTGGATAAACCGTGGTGACTTAGTACATCGACGAGATCACCACAGCGGCAAAGGTGAGTAATGCTAATCCTGACCCCCCCAGACGAAGGGATACTATGAGAGAAAGTGCGGTATTGTCAATTAAGGTTCCTAAGTTTTTTGAAGGTATTACCTGCAACCAGTGTCCTGACTCCTTCTCAGAAACAACCAGGAGGCGCGACCGATCTTTTTCGGTACTACAAGAATCTAAAAGTGGTAAATGAACATTTTTGCACAGACGCAGATGCCCAGTGTTTCTGACAAAAGGTGGAGGTTGGAACTTAGATAGGTTAGTACTCGGACAAAAGCATTTCGAGCATCAGTCAAGCACGGTACCTCAACCGATTCTAACCAAGAGCGAATAACAGATAGGGAAAGATGTTCCATGCTGTAGGCCGATGAAAGAAAAGCAGGCAGTGACACACTCGAGATTTGATTGCAGACCCTGTCATCAACGATGAAGCAATTTAATATTTAAGATAATGTATATTCGAGAATATTGAAATTTAAAAAGCTGTAAACAGCGAAGAAAATATTATGGAAATTTTGGAACGAAAAGACAAAAGCGAATAACGATGAGGGCTATGTGGGAATTAATTTTGAAAAGTTTCTCTGAAGACTGGCTAAATTCTTATATTTGAACATTGATAAAACGGTATGTAGTCATCTAAAATTAAGCACCTAGGAGATACAGCGATTCTTTTGACAAGATTTTAATATTTGATGCAATATTGTTAAATTTATTATTTTATTTTATTTTTAATAATTGGAACAGAATCGGGAACAAAGAGTTCAGATTTAGGAACATTTAATTCTATCTTTAAACCTTTGAATGACGGTTTTAACGTCATCTAAAACAGTAATTGCATTACCTCCTATTGTTCCATCGTCAAGGTACCAATGTCAATAAAGTTTTATTATTATTATTATAAATTTGAAATTTAAATTATAAATAGCAGGAAGGATAGCCAAACCGAAGATAGCTAGTCCGAGAGGATCACCTTGTTGATAGCCAACCTTTGAATGTAATAAATTATTTTATTTTATTTTCATATGAAGATGAAGAGCTAATAAAATGTTATAGGTCATTGTTTAGTTTCAAAAAGCCAAATAAAGACATTCACAAATAGCATTACTTTAACAAATAAAAACAAATGCAGAGAAGCACTGGCTACTTATAAATTTCGTGATAATATAGTTTAGGTGAAAATTTTTTGACTTAGTGATTGTTTTGGCGCTGATTATCTTTGATTATCTTTATATATTAATTTTGAAAAACTGCTGTAAGATTGCCAGAGGTAGGGATATATGTCCGGAACGTGCTGTTTTATCTGTGCCAACAAAATAGATCTATCGACAGAATTAAATGCATATTTTATGTATGCTTTGAGAAGTAACTCTCCTCCATCATGCATCAAGAAAGCGCGCGCCGCATGCATTGCCGCTTCACATTCTAGTTTTGAACCAAAACCTACTTGCGTAAGACGAAAATAGTTTGAAACGGTAGGGAGAATGTGACGGCAACAAATTTTGGAAGTAATGCGTACAGATATAAACAAGTGTTTATTTTACAATTTTTGGTTGTGAATTCTCAAGTAAACGGTCTAGAAATTTGTAATATTTACATTTTCTAATGAAGGGACCTTTGGTTTTTTTAAATAAAAAATCAAAAGAAGGGACATTTTTTTTAAAGACTAATGAAGTCCGAGTACAATAAACGTAATAATAATTTATTACTTTGCTTTATTTTAGATGGCTTCAGCAATAAAGTGCAATATTCGGTAGTGCAGTGTCTGTGGTGTGCCACATACGTACTCGTTATTTTCTTCACTGTTGAACCTTGTCATTTAACTATCATTGAGGTTAGTATGGCCACCTACTTGGAGAACGTTTATAGCGTAGCGGCAGTTATGTTACATTATGTTATGTATTTGTTTTAGTTTTAAGTGATGTCTTCGTTTAAGGATTATCAATATCAAGAAAACTCATTAACTATGTCTATGTCTATGTATGGTCGAAATGAGGTCGCAGCATGCGCATGCAGCTTCGTGCGCGCATTATCTTATTTCATATGAAAAAGTAACAAAATGATTATAAACATAGACTACAATTAACGACACCTACCGATGACACGAATTTATCGCAACCCGCGCGCTTAACACCCATAGTTAAATACGAATTGAACAATCTGATTTTATTGAATCTGTGAACTATTTAATTTTATTTAGTTAATATGTTCGTTAATAGATGGCGCAGTCAGAAATGAAAACAAAAACGAAGAGAAAGAAATCTCATCGCAGAGGCTCGAACCCCGGTTTTTTTTTGCACTCGGGGCATTTACTATGGCTAAACACAACAAGCCAGCGGTGGTGTTAATTACGTTGACGAATTTTAGCTACAATATGGATATTCTTAGTACGTTTTGGTACTTGTTGGGAGGGTAGTTGTACTTATACTCCCAAAAAAAGAAATACGACACTAATTATTAACTACGGCTTTACTCACGTATAATCAGTATAGGTACCGCATAGATAGATAGATAGAAGCCGTATTTAATAATTAGTGCGTTAATAATGTCTCACGAAAGTTTTAATAATTTGAATACGACACTATTTTAGACCGGAACTTTTGTTTTAATTTTTTGATGACAACTTCCCTGTATGTTGAGCAGCTGATTTGCACTTTTAACACACTAAAAATTAAACTGAGATCTTTAGATTGGTATAAGATTTATGTAGATTTAATAACTTTTGCTACACTTTTGCAAATTATGTTCAAGCGTGAAAAATAACACGTCCGCCTATGATAAACGTCAACGTTCTATATCTATTATATCCGTACCAATGTTCACCAATTATCAAAAATTGCAGCTTTGAAACAAGGTAAACCCCATGAAATTCGGTTTACCCATGGGCACCTTACTCGACAAGTTTGATATATTTGGTCATTTTAAGCGTATGGAGAAAACATCAAGAAGTGACCTCACACTCATACCTTGACGCCATTTAAGTGACCGTCCAATTTGTGTATTGTCTAGGTTGGAACCATCGGTAGGTTGTAGTTTTACTACAATTTTAATTATGTCAATTAGCCGTCTGTGATATTTTTGTAGTAAGCACAAATAAACCCACACAAATGTTATTATTTATTCAAATATAAAATATTAACAATTATTTCGATTTCTGCAGAACAAAAAAACACAGGAGCTAGTGTGTAGCCTAATGACGTACGCGCCGTCAATTGGCGTGCTGCCGTCCAGGCTGGAGCTGTTCTCGCGACAGTTGATGCTGCGCTCCGCTATCTACTCGCCTCTAGGGATGTGTACATTGGACCGACCCTTACTATTGTCTGTAAGTTAATATTAAATGTTTGAAATAATTACGTGTGTATGGGGTATTTTTTTGTTCCGTTGCCCTAATGAAGAATCGGTCTGAGCTATAATTGCCTGTTCAGTAATCATTAGAAACTTCAAATTTACAAGTGCTAACTCTACTCTAACTAGTAAGTACTCTAACTAGTAAGTCAAGGCACTCTAACTAGTAAGTGGGATTGTCATCTTAAAATTTAAAGCAGACGTGGATGTCTTCGGAGATCTTTGGTTATGTGCCTGTTTTGAAGTACAGAATACTTATCATTTGTCGCCCTGTATCTTTACAAATTACTACTTAGTAGTGAGAAATTGTAACAGATCTCGAAGTATACGACGAAGTCGTGGACAAGCGGTTTTATCAAGGCCTTGCTTTTTTTTGAGCCATGACACAGCAGAGGGATAGCATTTTGTTAATTGCACTAACATTACCAACCAACGTTCTCATTAAGATCAAAGGCTACGTCAAATTTTTTATTTTTGTTAAATTTTGAAATATTACTTATTATTACCTAAGATTATCTAATAATAGTTAACTGAGGAACTGAAAAAACGTACTCGTCGTGACCCTCGCCAGCCCTTTTCAGGAGTGCAATTCCTCTCCTGTGGACACCATGCAGGACAACGATTACGATATAATGTGATATGTGTTATGTTTGAGTGAAACCAAACGAAAGGGCAGTGAACTTGTCTGTCGACTTGCCCGAAGAAGGCGTCTTGCTTTGTGGTAAGGAGTACCACATGAAAACAGGGGATGCCAAAGGGTAGGCGTTTTACTGTCCTCTCGTTTGGTTAATTGTATGATTGAAAATAAATGGGTAAATCGCGGACTACTTTGGGTGCGGCTCAAGATGGAGTTGACAAGAAATTTTATTTTGGCACTGTATATGCCAGTGTCCTCTGTCAGATTGGGTGAAGTAGAGCAGTTTTAGGAGAATGTCAGAGAAATTCTAGCGACGCTTGAAGAGAATGCAAGAGTTCTCATTCATCTCGGAAAGAGTTGTGTGTGGAGACATAAATGGATAGGTCGAGACAGCAGAGAGAATTTGAGACTATCCTAAGCAAGTATGGAGATAAGAGAGTGAATGATACTGGTAAGATTGTGTTAAGAGTCTGTATGGAAAATAATCTTTTTATAGCTAATACCGTACTTAATCACAAAAGGATTCATCAGTGCACGAGGAGAAGAAATGTAAAAGAATTATGTTAGATCTATTCCTGGTCGACAGCCAGCTCAAAAAGCAGGTTATGAACGCGAGAGCACACAGAGGAGCCGATCTGGGAACGGACCACTTTCTAGTGGTAACTAGAATAAGGGGTCTGTTTGCAGCGTGGCGATGTCGCGTAGTGTCCAAACCTGCAGCAGTCTGTTGCATTAGAAGCTGGAACCTGTAAGACGCGACCACCGGGATTGAATATAAAAGGGTAGTAACCGGTAAGCTTGATGATAGATCGAAAGTGATGAGCGAGGATCTTGAAGAATATTGGCAGAACCTTAGGGATTATATGATCGAGGCTGCGAAAGAAGTGTGTGGAATGATCATATCGTTCCATGCAAATTTAAAATAAAAATTGTAAACAATAGTGATTTTTCCTCAAAAAATATACCAAAACATTTGTTGAAATTGTGATTAGCACCTGTGAATGTTATTATAGCTTTTTATGGAATATATCGTGAAATATAAGCGATTAAAACATACTTCTCAGTGGCCGCACAGCCCCACCTATAAAGATCGCCGCGTAGTGTACAAGTGCAGTGAACAATTGTAGCAATACGCTGCGAAACCAAGTGATATTATACATACATACAATATACATATTACTGTTTTGTTCTTTGTTGAGATGCCGCGCACTCTTCGTTCTCCTACCTTGTCTACAAATCTAACCGAGGTGAGTTCGGGACCTGAACTTGCACCTGCAGTAGAATTCCGTAGTGTATCTCAGCGTAATAAACGACCTCGCCCGAGATCTCCAAATAATGACTTTATTCAGTTCCAAGAAGAAATAAAGAATTTGCTCATCACTTTTAAAGCGGATCAGGATGTAACTTTGAAAAAAGTCATCGATGAAATCGCTCAACTTAAGGTCCAAAATGAAAATATTCAAAAATCAAGTAAAGAGATTGAGAAATCGATTGAGTTCATTAGTGCGAAATACGACGAGATAAAGCAAAAAATTGATAACTTTGACAAGGAGCGCTAAGAATATAAGAGTTACATCGTAAATTTAGAAATGCAAGTACAAGACCTACAAAATTCTTCTCGACACTCCAGTATAGAAATAAGAAATATTCCGTACAAGCAAACAGAAACGACAAACGATCTTCTTACTATTGTAACCTCCATTGGAAAAGCGGTGGACGCTAATATCTCAACAACTGATATCCGTGATGTTTATCGACAACCCGGAAAGCCTGGTACAAATAGAGCATTTATTACGGAATTTTCCAGGGTTCAAAATAAGTTTCATTTATTGTCGTCGGTACGTTCTTACAACAAAACTCGCTCATCTACTGACAAACTCAATTCAGAACATATAGGTATACCCGGGCAAGTTGTTCCTATATATATTGGAGAGCACCTTACTATGTCAACGAGAAAACTGTTCTACCAGGCACGAGCTTTCGCAAAACTGCATAGGTATAATTTTTGTTGGACTACAAGTGGCAAAGTATTTTTACGTAAAGAAAACGGTTCGAGATCTATACTGATAAGAAATGAAAAGTGTCTAACTGATATATTAACACAACAATGACGTTTAGTCTACTGGTTCATATTATTCACTGCTATAAATGTTATTTCATTTTCTTTCTTTTCAATGTTTAGATATACACTGTTAATAGATGTTGTAGTTGCATATTATAACATGTCACAAAATAACTATTCGCTGCGGGGTTACAGATACAGTTTAATCACATTTTTCATTCGCTTCTGCTTGATTTGCATAAATATTTTGGCATTTTTAACACGTTTATTATATTATATACACTCACCTCTGCCTTCTTTTTCCTACAAAAAAATCATATTGAAGTTTAATTTAGATAAGCACATAAGCGTGACAAAATGTTATTGTAATTTGTGTATAAACATAATATTTATTATATTCATAAACACATACATACATACATACACACATATCTTCACGCTGTATCCTTAATATCACAGACACACTGCCATTTAATCATAGTATACAACTGTACTACGTTTCTAACGTTGCAATACACGACATGGAAACACGTGCCTGCACTACATTGGTACTGCGCGTACCTACTAAAAACTGAGTTTGTGGGATATACAGGTTGTATATGAAAACGGAATACCTTCTTGAACATGCTATAGTATACCGAGAATGCATCTTGATTACGCTTCAATAAAGTATTATTGTGTAATAAAAACAATGATACAGGTCAAATCACAATTTACTTCAGTTGTGCTTCCCCTTAACACGACAAGTTGTTTATTTCCGACACCGAAATTTAATTTTTACAATATTTTACAAATCCACAGAAATCTCCTTTATTTATGTAAAAATAAGGTTGATATTCCTGTGTATGTGGAAATAGCGTATTTTTAAATTAGAGTTCATGATCGCAGCGATTTGTAAACAATTGTTAAGGGGCATATGCATTATTATTGAAGTTGGTTTTTATGCTTTATTTCAATAACGGATGAAATTGTTACAAAATAGAAAAATATGTTCGATTTAAAATCTGTAACTTTACACGTTCCAGCAACTTCTACGAGAATTAATGGTGTTAACACCTGAAAATTTAAATGGTCATAACTCTTAAACGGCTACATTTTATTCGATAATTCTTTTTATGACTACATACTAAAATTATGCCCTTTCATCCATTAAAGTAACTGTCCCGTTTTCATATACACCCTGTATATACTGCGCTATAATGGAGAAGAAGTGTATCAAGCGGTTGAAACGTATTATTTTGTTCATTTATTAAATGTAATGTGTGATGTTAAATTTTGCAATACAAATGACTAAATTACGTTATTTTAATTCGGCTTTGGAAAACCTTTCGGTATCTACATCGTGTGTTTCTACTATTGATAAATGCTCGCAACTTATTGAAGCACCAACGAGTTCTTTGAATATCCTTCATATCAACATTCGTAGTATTAACAAAAACTTAGACGAACTTACAGTTCTTTTATCGTCGAATGGCATAGACTGTGATGTTATTGTCCTGTCTGAATGTTGGATTCACAGGTCAACTCAAGTACCACAACTGAAAAATTTTAACTCTTTTCAATCAAAAATCTTAAGAAACCAAAATGATGGCCTGGTGATTTATTCTAGAGAGGGTTTGGACTGTACCGTTACAGAACCCAACTTTAATGGTGGTAATTGTCTTTTGTACACACTAGGCTCTGAAATAGCTTTCATTTGTATCTATCGATCTCCCTCTTTTTCTTGCATCAATGGTTTTATTGATAGTCTTGATTACATCCTCTCTACCCTCCGCACGTTTAAAACAGTCAATAATAGGTGACATTAATATTGATATCAAAAATGATAGCATCGATAGACACTCAGATATGTATCTTAGTCTGTGTGCTTTATATGGTCTCTTACCTGCACATACCTATCCTACGCGTTCAAATAATTGTCTGGACCATGTTTTAATCAAAACAGATAAATCCTCTCAGGTGATAGTTATTGAAACACAAATTACAGATCATTTACCCGTTATTCTTAGCCTAAAACGTAGCTACCAAAAATTAGATCCCATAAATAACATTACTAAAATAGACTATGAAAGCATTAACACAGATATTCTTAATACAGATTTTTCCAACATAAATAATGAAAGAGATTTCAATCTAGCTGCGAACCAATTTGTCTCTGCTATTATGACGATTATGAATAAACATACATGTGTCGTGACGGTACCGAGAAAGAAACGTACAATTAAGCCGTGGGTCACCCCTGGACTATTGCGCTGCATTCGCAACCGTGATAGGATGCATAGTCAACTCAAAAAGAATCCTACTGATATCATTTTGAAAATAACTTATACTCGTTATCGTAATTTCTGCACTACTTTGCTTCGAAGGATGAAATTAGATTATCAGGTAAAGGAACTTAGTACAGCTAAAAATAATCCTAAATCACTCTGGAACACAATAAACAGCATCACGAATATTAAAAAGAGAGATAATTCAAATATAAAACTTCTTACAGTCTCATCTAGCCCAGTACAATCAGTCAACTACATAAATCAATTCTTTGTAAACTCAGGGAAAAACTTAGCATCTAAAATCAATTCTCGACCCTCTTGTTCGGCCTCTGTAATTTTAGAAAATTCTCCGGCCAATTCGATGGTTCTCTCAGAGGTCAATCAGACATACGTTGAACGCATTATTTGGGGGCTTCGAAATGACTGTGCCGTTGGCTGGGACGGTATATCAGCTAAAGTTATTAAATCGGCCATTTGCGTATTGGCACCTCCTATAACACGTATATGCAATTTGTCTATTTCTAGTGGTATTTTTCCCAAAGTGTTCAAGAGGGCTCTCGTCCATCCTATTTATAAAGGAGGTAATGAAAACAATGTCACACAATATAGACCCATACTTACTACTCTTTCTAAAATTTTGGAACGTATTCTGAATAATAAACTTAAACATTTTCTAGATAAGTATAAATTAATAGCAGACAATCAATACGGTTTCAGATCCGGTAAATCCACTGAAGACGCTGTTATGGACTTCACTACCTCTGCTATTCGCAAAATTGATAAAAAACATAAATGTCTTGCCATATTCCTTGATATATCTAAAGCTTTCGACACTGTTTCTGTGCCATTGTTACTGGACAAAATGGAGAAGACTGGTGTTCGGGGTTGTGATGTGTTCGGAGATTATTTGAAATGTAGAACTCAATCCGTCAAGATAAGCTCTTATGTTAGTGAAGAAGAAGTATTAAATTATGGTGTTCCGCAAGGCAGCATACTAGGACCTACCCTTTTCCAAATTTATGTCAATGTGCTATGTCAACTAAAACTACCAAACACTGAAATTTATATGTATGCCGACGATACGGCACTTCTTGTATGTGGCTCCACTTGGGAAGAAACTAAATCTAACGCCGAGAGAAGCATGCGTATTGTTATGCAATGGCTTTCCTCCAATTTGCTTACTTTGAATATGTCTAAAACTCATTATATTGCCTTTTCACTTAATAAGAACCATCGTCCCAGTCCTCTCTCATATATTATTACTGCACATACGTGTCCTTTTGGATCATCAGGGTGTAGTTGTCACCATATTGTTAGAGCCTCAAATGTTAAATATCTGGGAGTATACATAGAGGAAAACTTAAACTGGAATATTCATCTAAAGGAACTAACAGCAAAAGTTCGTAAACTTTTATATGTTTTTAATACTTTGCGTGGGTTGACTGATGTTTTATTGATGAGGACGATTTATAAAGCGTTATGTCAATCTCTTATATCATATTGTATTCCAATTTGGGGTGGAGCAAACAAAACATCCTTGTTGAGATTGGAAAGGGCTCAAAGAGCAATTCTAAAAGTGATGCTCAATAAACCATTTAGGTATCCTTCTGCACAGCTTTACTCAGAGTGTAAAGTCTTGACTGTGAGGCAACTCTTTATCCTGCGGACTACTCTCCGCAAAAATTGCAGTGTACCAATACACTTATTCAAATCTTTTTCTGGACGTAGAATAATGCGTGTATCCCCTGTTCCGGTATAAAGGAAATCGGGTAGCGAAAGCTGGACGATAGACAGGCTACTTGGAGATGCCCTAACTGTAAGAGTGCTGGTATAGCGTCCAGCTCAGCTACATCCTGCCCAACGTCGCCTATTCCATTCACTCTTGCAAATATTATACACGAGTTACTACAGGTTAAACAGTCTCTGGCAGCCGTAGCAAATATGTCATCCGATATACAGCAAATTAAATCTGAAATGAATGGGCTGAAAACCACAGTAGACCAGTTCTCAGTACAATTTGATAACCTCAACAATAAAATACGAGCCATAGAAAAATCTCAGGACGAGATTTTAGCATTGAAAGCAAAGATTGAGCAGTTAGAGAATGTCATCAATGACAGGGATCAATGGATGAGACAAAACAATGTTAGATCAAAGGAGTCCCTATAAAAACTAACGAGAATCTTATAGATATTGTCACCAAAATTGGCTCTAAAATATCTTATGCAGTCAATAAATCTAATATAAACTTTTTTGTGCGAGTTCCGACACGTGACAGCGGTGGTGAAGGTCCTAAGCTAATAGTAGTCTCATTCTTGAGTCGATACATGAAGGATGATTTTGTTGCAGCTGCTCGAACACGCAAGTCACTGCAACCTAACATTGCACAAGGTAATATTGACTGTCCGGAGATCCTCAGTAATATTGTGCTAAATATACCTAAGACAGTGTTACGTAAAAATAATCTGCTCTGCGTTCCTTCCAACCATACTAAATACCGTAAAAATAGCTTCCTATTGCGAACTTCTAGAAGTATTAATAGTTTAAATAGCTAGCTGATTCTCAATTTGATTTATTTGCCAGCAGCATTAAATCTATCACTGGCGCAGATCTGTAGCGCTATTAGTGCTATACGCGTAATGTATGTGACGACGTGATGAAGGTACGTTATGTAGCACCTTGTTGACAGACTGCAAGGCGGCAGGTCTCTAGCGAGTGTTATACGCGTAACTTGTGTGGGGGTATTAAGGGTGTTCGTCATTGGGTACCTTGTGTTGACGTGTTCGGGGTGTTCGTGATTGCGTACCTTGTATGAAGCTGTTTAGGATGTATGTGAAGATGTTTAGGGTGTATGTGAAGATGTTTAGGGTGTATGTGAAGATGTTTAGGGTGTTTGTAAAGACGTTTTGGGGCGTCTGTGATAGAATGAAGAGACGTTTGTTGCAGAGACGAGCAGATTTCGTTTTATTTCTTTTCGAATGAGAATGAGATGAAGAACGCACGAGGGCATGCGTGTTGTCAGGAAGGCTGTGTCGGTGGAAATAATAAAAGGCATTCATTTGACTATACTATGGCAAAGCGCGACTTCCGATGACGCGATAACGGAACGTCGGGGCCGGTGCTGAGAGTTTGACTACGGCGGCCGGTGCGATAGCATTTCTCCGACGGATCGTTTGCCATTATTAAATTTCCAATTACCTACGTAATAATTGTTATGAAGAGTTTTCTGTCGTTTGCACATTAACTTTGTCTTAACGTTGTATTTTATGGAGTAGTTAGGTACCTATTTCTCATGGGTGAGTTGCAAAAGCACGAATTGCCCCGTGTCTTTTCCGACATATAATTATAACAACGAATACGAATAATTTAATACGAACGAATACTTTAGTACTTCACATGCATGATATGTTTATTTAGCCCAGTTTTTCAGTGAAACCCCATTTCGGAAAAACATGTTGTATTTACAATTAATTTTATAATTACTTTGGAGTATATTTTTAAGATATTTTATTAAAGAACATAACTCTATATGCAACACTAAAACCGTATGGGTATCTGCCAGTTCTGGGCAAAATGTAATTGTAAAAACAATTATAATTAAAAATTGTAATTGTAATAACATTTTGTAAGGCAAAGAACTTTGTAATAGTAATTATTTTTACAATTACATTTTGCCCACCACTAGTTTCTGCCAATCTTCTTTTAGGTCGTCGGAGCTGTGACCACTTATCTCGTGATATTGATCCAGTTTCACCTGTAAGACCATTAAAAGCAAATAAGCATGTAGGAATTTTTAAGAAAGTGGATATACATGTGATTGTTAGTTAAGAAAGTATAATTAGACTAGCGTTTGCCCGCGACTTTGTTGCAACTTATTGAAGCACCAACGAGTTCTTTGAATATCCTTCATATCAACATTCGTAGTATTAACAAAAACTTAGACGAACTTACAGTTCTTTTATCGTCGAATGGCATAGACTGTGATGTTATTGTCCTGTCTGAATGTTGGATTCACAGGTCAACTCAAGTACCACAACTGAAAAATTTTAACTCTTTTCAATCAAAAATCTTAAGAAACCAAAATGATGGCCTGGTGATTTATTCTAGAGAGGGTTTGGACTGTACCGTTACAGAACCCAACTTTAATGGTGGTAATTGTCTTTTGTACACACTAGGCTCTGAAATAGCTTTCATTTGTATCTATCGATCTCCCTCTTTTTCTTGCATCAATGGTTTTATTGATAGTCTTGATTACATCCTCTCTACCCTCCGCACGTTTAAAACAGTCAATAATAGGTGACATTAATATTGATATCAAAAATGATAGCATCGATAGACACTCAGATATGTATCTTAGTCTGTGTGCTTTATATGGTCTCTTACCTGCACATACCTATCCTACGCGTTCAAATAATTGTCTGGACCATGTTTTAATCAAAACAGATAAATCCTCTCAGGTGATAGTTATTGAAACACAAATTACAGATCATTTACCCGTTATTCTTAGCCTAAAACGTAGCTACCAAAAATTAGATCCCATAAATAACATTACTAAAATAGACTATGAAAGCATTAACACAGATATTCTTAATACAGATTTTTCCAACATAAATAATGAAAGAGATTTCAATCTAGCTGCGAACCAATTTGTCTCTGCTATTATGACGATTATGAATAAACATACATGTGTCGTGACGGTACCGAGAAAGAAACGTACAATTAAGCCGTGGGTCACCCCTGGACTATTGCGCTGCATTCGCAACCGTGATAGGATGCATAGTCAACTCAAAAAGAATCCTACTGATATCATTTTGAAAATAACTTATACTCGTTATCGTAATTTCTGCACTACTTTGCTTCGAAGGATGAAATTAGATTATCAGGTAAAGGAACTTAGTACAGCTAAAAATAATCCTAAATCACTCTGGAACACAATAAACAGCATCACGAATATTAAAAAGAGAGATAATTCAAATATAAAACTTCTTACAGTCTCATCTAGCCCAGTACAATCAGTCAACTACATAAATCAATTCTTTGTAAACTCAGGGAAAAACTTAGCATCTAAAATCAATTAATTTTATAATTACTTTGGAGTATATTTTTAAGATATTTTATTAAAGAACATAACTCTATATGCAACACTAAAACCGTATGGGTATCTGCCAGTTCTGGGCAAAATGTAATTGTAAAAACAATTATAATTAAAAATTGTAATTGTAATAACATTTTGTAAGGCAAAGAACTTTGTAATAGTAATTATTTTTACAATTACATTTTGCCCACCACTAGTTTCTGCCAATCTTCTTTTAGGTCGTCGGAGCTGTGACCACTTATCTCGTGATATTGATCCAGTTTCACCTGTAAGACCATTAAAAGCAAATAAGCATGTAGGAATTTTTAAGAAAGTGGATATACATGTGATTGTTAGTTAAGAAAGTATAATTAGACTAGCGTTTGCCCGCGACTTTGTTCGCATGAGGTTCAAAAACACATGATATCTTGATAAATTGCAGCATATATTTTGATGAATAAGCTATATTATTGTTGTTTCATCAAAATCCGTTCAGTAGTTTTTGCGTGAAAGACTATCAAACATCCATACATCCATACATTATTCCTTTCGCACTTTCGCACTTATAAAATTAGTAGGATTATGCAACATCCGCCATATTGCATTCAAGATGACTTCACATATACAGAAACTTTCTCCTGTGTATCCCATTTCATTTGATACCCATATTGTTGGTGTAGAACAAAAAAGTTATTTCCTGTTATGGAACATCCGCCATATTGGATTTATGGTGATGTCACATATACAGAAACCTTCTCCTGTGTATCTCATTTCATTTGATACCCATGTTGTTGGTGCTGAACAAGAAAATATTTCCTATTATTTTTTTTTTATATTAACATCCGCCATATTTGATTGATGTTGACGTTACGTATACGGAAACCTACTCCTGTGTATCACGTTTCATTTGATACATTTATTGTTGATGTCAAACAAAAAAAATATTTCTTATTATGAAACATCTACCATATTCGATTTATGACGACGTTAAAGTTATTTCCTATTATGAAACATCCGCCATATTGGATTAATGACGTCACAAATACACAAACTTTTTCGTGTATTCATTTTATTCGATACCTATATTGTTGAAGGTCTTGAAAAAAGTTACTTCCTACCGCGGAGCATCCGCGGTAGAAAAATGACGTCAAATATACGGAAATCTTACACTGCATATTCTATTTTATTTGATACCCATATTGTTGGTGTTATACAAAAAAATTATTTCCTTTATGGAACATCAGCCATATTGGATTTATAATGACGTTACATATACAAAACCCTTCTCCTACGTATTCCATTTCATTTGATACCCATATTGTTGTTGTTAAACAAACAAATTATTTTCTGTAATTGAATATCCGCCATATTGGATTTATGCTGACGTCGCACACACAGAAAACTTCCTCTGCATATTGTATATTGTTCATTGTACGTTATTTACGTACAAGGTGTAGAACAAAAAAAATATTTCCTTTAGCTTTTGCCCGCGATATCGTTCGCGTACAAATTATAGCCTATGTGTTATTCTTATTTTTAAGCTATATAATTGTACAGTTTTGTCAAAATCCGTTTAGCAGTTTTTGTGTGTATGAATAACAAACATCCATACATCCGTACATCCATACATCCAAACGTCCATATATCCACACGTCTATACATCCACACGTCCATACATCTATCCTCACAAACTTTCACGTTTATAATATTAGGAGGATAGTAGGATTGTGTTTAGAAAGTATAACTTAAACTTCATAAAACTTTTCTAGGATTTACAGCATATTTCATGTATCAAGTTAACAGTGAATATACTGTTAACAAAGTAAAATGACACTACTGTTAGTTTCAAGCAGTAGTTATAATTGAAATATTGAACAATAAAAATGTTAGCATTAGGTCTTTACCTATGAAATTGCTGTTTAGTATACAAAAACTTAGTATTTTTTTATATATTTTTTTAATTCCATTAATCAAAGTTTGCACCCATGCTATCGCTGCATCTCTACCAGCGCAGTGGTAAATTTTCATTGCCTTTCTTGAAGAAGTCAGGTGTACGGGAGGCAAAAAACTTCAAAGGCATTTTGTACTGCCTCTCGGATATAGAACATTTTTCCTGCCAAGAAGTTGTCCAAACTTAAGAAAAAGTAGAAGTAGATGACGCAAAACTTCCAACCCTATCTCTTGTAGCTTAGAGATCGTATGTTGTGCCGTGTGAGGTACGTTGTCGTGTAGGAGCAGCGGAGACGAATGATTAATCAAGGCTAGCCGGAGATTTGCGAGCTTCTCCATCATTGTATCCAGTTCCTGACAGTACACATCCGCAGTAATCATCGTGATCGATAAATTACACCGGCACTAGACCACCAAACAGTAACAATCACTTTTCTAGAGGTAAGTTTTCGTTTGGGGCATTGCCTAGGTGCTGAACTAGGGTCTAACAATGTATTAAATGGTCACAACTATTTGGAATACCTAGAATACCTAGAAGATGAACTGCCAAATCTACTGGAGGGGGTACCAATAAAGTTTTTTTCGAAACTACAAAACTTCATACTTCACTGAGGCTGACAAGTACGTAAATTCAAACTACAACTATATAGTTATAGGGGGTTGTGGGTCCTATTCCCACCCCGAATCTGGGTGTTTATGTATAATATGTATTTATTTACAAAAGAAAAGTATATAAGTAGTATATCAGTTGTCTAGTACCCATAACACAAGCGCTGTGCTGCTTATTTTGGAACTAGATGGCGCTGTGCGAAATATCTGAGTATATTATTATTATTATATTTAAAGGGTATTTTTAGGGCTATTTATTACTAGGATTCATATAATATTTATTTTCTTTGACTAACGAATTGCGTATATATAACATATAATAACGAAAAAGCACAATTTATTGTGTATTTATCTTAAATAAATGTTAATTGCATTTGATGTATTATATGCATCTACTTAATGTTCAGGTGCTGTTCCTTGGCTTGTAATTACATTACAGAATTGTTGTTCTATAGTTTACATTAGATTTAGGTACTTAAGCATAACTGATTGATGGTATATGGTAATATTAAGTGTAAAGTCGGACACAGATTATTTGGAACACAACATGGAATGCCACGCAAACGTAATTTGGACGATCCGTGAGCATGCGACGTGCCTTAACTGCGAATGGCCGTACTCGGCATTTGTTCGCGTGCACGGTTAAGTAGGCGTTTGATTAAGTTGCACACATTCGGTCAAATGGCCATCTAAATTACATTCTCTTTGGTCTTAATGGCACTGCGCGCAAGTCAATGCGTTCGTCGAAAAACCGACAATTGGCGGGAACCAACGAGCGCACCGCAAATGCACGTTGCGTGTGCGCAGTTATTATTAGTGTGTTTGCAAACACATTAAAATATGTGAAAAATGTTGCATTGCTTGTTGCATTGCATGTTGCAAATAATCTGTACCCGACTTAATAAATTATTTTATATGTTTTTAGCTGTAATAGCGTAATTAAACACTTAATGAATACAATGTAACATGAATAAATATTTACAAGAATTTTTTAAACACATGTTTTAGTAGACCATATAAATAAAAATCATATTGTATTTCCTACGTTACTATTGTAATAAATAAACATACTGTAATAGTATAACGTATAGAAAATGAATATTCAATAACTCTTTTTAAATTACGTATATTTAAAGTCCTAAAGTTAGTTCAGTTTTAATTATTCTTAATTTGTCTACGCACGTAAATATAATTCAAGTGTTTGTATGTGATTTCGAAATAAAAACTTTATTAAGCTTGTGTGGTTATTTGCACGTTAACAAAATCTAAACAGCCTATGTAAAAATGTTTGTCCGTCTGTGTGATCATTGATCCGGGCTAACCTTTGAAACGGCTGAATCGATTTGGACGGGATTTCGCTAAGGTAGAAAACTTAAAAAAAAATCTAGGCTAACTTTTATACAGGAAATATTTAGGGTACCTGCGTAAATTTAAAAAGCTCTGGACGTCATTTGGACATCAATGGCGCTTGGCACGTGTGCCTAAATTACACCCTGGTATAGACGATGTCACCCGTGTTGTCACAGTGCGTTTGGTAATACATTTATGAAAAGACCAGTTGTGAAAATTCGTCCTTTACCAGTTCAGTAATCGTAAGTACGTTGACTGGCCCGTTGGTGCAGTGCCATATGCTGCTTTCCAAGCTAGGGTGCCGGGTTCGATCCCCGGTCAGGTCAGTTTAGGAAATGAACTTTTCTAAATTGGCTTGGAATCTGGGTGTTACTGGGAACTCCCCCAGAGTTCGTTGTGTGGTACCCATAGTACAAGCTTACTGCTTAGTTTGGGATCACACAATCTGTGTAATTGTCCGGAGTATTATTATTACGTAGCTTGTAGTATAAGTTTACTTTTTAGTTATGTTTTAGTTCAATTAAAATTACTGGGTTATTTTAAAGTCGGCCACATGTTTCGTACTTTAGTCACAGTTCCATTTTTCTTATTAATGTCAGTACATAGTTCATTAAATCTTCATTAGTTTTCTAAAGTTTTATTAAGAAATGCATTGGTCACGATATTCTTTTCTGTTCGCGAGAGGTCGTTAGTGTCGTCCTCGTAAATTTGATCACTCGTCGTTCATTGTTCGTTACATTTGGGTTCGCTATGAGGCGCACGAGGCGTTCATCCTTTTTAATAGAAAACAATTATAAAAAGACTTGTTCGACTGATTGTTCGGTGTTTAGTTGGTTTGACAGTGTCCAGAACATAGCTACCCAGGATTACCATATACTGCCAACGACCCAGATTGGAGGCCCTCTAGTAGATGAGAAGTAACAACTCCTGTGAGTGGCCTATATGCATGTCTTACAGTCATCATACAGTCCACAAATTACTACACAAGGGGCTTGTTTGCAGCATGGTGATCTCGTATAGCGTCCAAGCCTGCAGCGGTGCAAGATATGCTCGAAATCAAGTAAAAGTGAGATAAGTGCAGTAGAAATGCGATCTCTTAGAAATATGTGCGGTGTCACTCTTGTTGACAAGATTTCACGACAGTGTTGTTATAAAAATGAAGAAAGAAATGCTAAGATGGTTCGTGCACATAGAAAAATGACTGATGAAAGACTAATTAAGAAAATCTACAGATCGAAAGTGATTGTTAGTTTAAGCAGGCCCTCATTCCCCCTTCTTCATTGATAGCAACTAACAGGAAAGGTTTCGTGTACATAGAGACTGAATGTCCGAAGTACAATAACTGGTATCTCTGTGAAGAAAGAACAACTCATCAGCTTCGTCAACAACCGGATTGCATTCAAAATCTAATCATCAACCAATCCTTCGATAAAACGTGCAGACTGACCACTATAAGTCTGTCAAAGGAAGCAATAGAGGAACTCGATGAAGAGCATTATGTCATTTCTTTCCCAAATTCAACAAGAATTCACACCATTTGTGGACGTGAAGATTACAGCATGCTGAAAGGAAGTTATCTTGCTACAATTCCAGTAAACTGCGTCTTACATACAAAAGAATTCACAATAACTAATTTGAATGATCGAGTGGAAGGGCAACCTCTTAAGATCATGAACTTTTCATATAATGAGAAGAATCAAGATCAGGTGTTAACTCACGTCAACCTTAATTCCATAAATCTTAAGGAATTCCACAATCTACAACATAGAGTAATGCTGCAACCGGATCTACATCTTACAACAGCATCAACAGAATATCTATATCATACAACGATACCGTTCTACGTCACATTACTATTAAGTACACTTGTACTGGCTGTATGCATAGTCAAATGGCGCAATAATACGTTGCAAAGAGGACTTCAAGAAACAGCTATTGAAGGAAGCATGATCGACGAGGTCGAGAAACCTGGAAATACCAAACGCCAGAAGGAATCATCAGCAATTACTTTTCTCAAGGTTCAAAAATAGTTGCTGGTCTGCGGGTGGAGGTGTTATAGTATATAATAGTACGTTAAGTGCTGTGTAGGTCAGTCCTAAATAACAATGAGCTGTCTTAGCAACCGCGTCAGCAATAATAACTATTGATGTCGAAATCATTGCAAGTGAACTTTGATCAGCAGCCTAATTGTCTAACTACACTCGTAATCGATATCAGTATTTTGAAGGCAATTGACGTTGTCAGTTGTATCCACCGAATTGTCTACCGCACCAAACATAATCGAAAACACCCGCGAAACCGATTACGTTTGTGACCGAATGACAAAATTATCGATACCACGTGACAGCATTTTAAGTTCAAAACTTTGCAATTGCGTAGTGATTTTGACACTCGTAATCGCATTAAATGATTTCGATTGCGATCAATTCATTATGGCTACAATATTGTTAACTATTATCACAAAACTTCAAAGTTAATAGTGAATTTAGATATTAAAAATTTTACATAAGTATCTAATCATGAATTAACCCTTAAAGATAAAAAAATAATTTAGGAACTTAAACTAAACACTTAATTACTAATTAGTTGTTTAACATAAATAGTTTCCAAGATTGATTACTGTAAGTTACTTTTTGTCATTACTTAGAAATAAAACAACAATTAAATATTTATTTTTATTTAAGATAATATGGGCTTATTCAAATAGCGATCTAATATAGTTCTGACTCTGGGCCTCTACGCGAAGTCGTCCTCCTCGATGATGTGGTCCCAAGTAGGAGGAGCTTCTGCTGAACAAATGTCTTAAATAAAATTGTTTTCTCTTATAATTTCTTTTATAATAAGTCTCTAAATGTAAATTATTCTAGGGTTGCGCTTCTTAATGACAAAAACGCTACGCTAATTTTGTCACTTTCGTCCATCTGTTCCTTCATTAGTCAAGACTCATTTCTCACCTATTTTGATGACATTTTACAGGCAGATATCTTATATTATGCTTAAAATGGAATAAAATTGCAAAAGAATATTAATTTATATGTGTCTGTTCATATATGATACCATCACAGTTGTGGTGATCGAGTGGCTCAATGGTTTCAATTCCCGCGTGTCGTGGTTTTTAACTCCCACTATAAGCGTATTTACCAATGAGTTTCTGATTAATAAAAATTTATATCAAAATAATGAATACACTTACAAACACTGCGTTGTCTGTGTCATCGTATTACGTTCGGCGTTACTGGATCAAAATAGTCAATCTGCAAGAATGTATAAATCCATGTATACTAGAATATTGTTAATATTACTATTTTTTGTTCACGTAATTTATTTTTAAATGTACCGTAGATGTGTGAATTACAGTTTCTTCTCTCCCTTCTACTAACACCTGCGACAGCATTATTTCATCAAGCTACAAAATACAAAATAATATTAATTTGTTATCCCATTTCCTAGCTAATAACATCACATAACGCTGTTTATTGTTGTTGTTTATTTATATTGATGCTCTTTTATGTCAAGAAGTTAATTGTAGACCTACCTCAGATATTTATTTAGGCCAACGTCACTCAAAAGGGAGAAATAAAAAAATTAAAAAAAATTAAACCGACTTCAAAAAAAACACTAAAAAGTACGAAATCAAAACTCAAGTACAAAAATAACTTTACAAATACGATACAAATACCTATATAATTAAGACATTTATTGATGTTGGTGCTAAATTAATGTGAAACAACAAAAAGTCTATCTGGGGGCCCAGCATTGCCCCCGCCAAAGTGGGCAAAAGAAAACAAACAATAGCACAGCCGTACCATCTTTTTGCGCAGCCACTCAGGCCACATTTGACCCCCCGTAACTTCGTTGTGGATAAAGCTGGAAGCCTAATTTTTCAGTGACCAACAGGCCATATTATAACTAGCTACATTCGCAAATTACCTACTATTTATTTCTTATTTATACCTCAAACTTTACAAACCATTGCCAGACGAAGTTCTTACATAATTTTGTCACTGACACACTCACCAATCATCAAAACTCTAACGTACTTCTAGCAGACACACAAACTTCGAATTCTGAATTCGGTTAGTGTTTAGCCTATAAAAGAAGGAAAATCTGAAGCATCTTGAAATTGCAGTCCTGTTTTCTTTGTGGCACGAAACGAACCGCATAAGTAACTTTCATGTTCTTCCGTGTTCACATGCGGTCAAACGTACATGGCACTTTCGAGATTGACAAGTCTGGGTGGAATACACTAATTAATGTCAACTTCGGCAGTATCAAAGCTCAGGAGTCCACAATCACTGAATATAATCGACTTAGAAACACTTACCGTCCAGACTTGTCAAACTTGTTACATTAAAGCCTTTGAGAAAAACCAAAAGAGACAGGGGGTGGGAAATCCGTAGCTGACGTACAAAACATATTACCCGAAAACAAAAAAGGAGGACTACCTACAAAAAGAAATGAGATCCCATCAAAACATAAATGTACAAAAACGCAGTCCTTCCACCGCAAAGCCTTATGGCTCGGTGAAGGTTCTCGACTGAAGTCGAGGTATATCGACTACGTTATGATTCAAAGTACGTACGATATATTGACAAGTTCCTAAGCTGACAATTCGAAACCATCCTTGTTATGATAATTTCGACTTTCAGATACAACTGTAATAGGACTTATAAGAACCCAAGAACCTTGAAGACACAGTGATTGGTTTATTTTGTAGCTGGCTCTCATTTTTCTTATCTCTTTCATCTTCGCACTGCTCTGATTCTGTTTCGTGATCACATAACAAGATAAAATTCGGATCCGCCTGTTCATCCTCAACATCACTGTATCATCTTCTATTTCTTGTTGTAACCATGTTTGCAGATTTTCTCCAAAGTCTTCACCATTAACAGTCAACACTTGAATTTTTACGAGGTAACATCTCATAGACACTTAGAAAACAACTGTCAGATCACGAACACTGATACTGACCTGACGTCTCAAAGACACTGTCAAGCTCTACAGCACAATGTGTCGCAGCAATGTATGTGAGCTTTTGACTGACGAATCAACAGATTCAGGATGAAATCCTGAAGCTAGCAGAGAGGGCGGGGGTGTATCTTTAAAATTGACGTAATGAGACTAAAATTTGTTTCCCCTCTATCTGTGAGACACTCACGTGTCTCACAGACAAGGGGGAAACAATTTTTTAAGTTAAGTAGTGACTTAAAGGTTAATTAGGAAACAATTTTGACAAAGTTGTTGAATAGGTGATTTCATAGATACTAACTAAAGTGACGTGACTTGGTTTTTCATGAGATCTTACAACTTTTTGCGATGGAAGGACTGCGTTGCGAGACTTGCATTTTTGTGCATTTTATGTTTTGATGGAATAGTTTAGTAGGCTTAGCATCGACTTCAGTAACTGGTCAAATTTATTTATATAGGTATTTGTATCGCATGTATAGTTATTTTTGTATTTGAGTTTTGATTAGTAAAGGATAGTTATTTTGTACTTTTCAGTGCTTTTATATTGAAATCAGTTCTATTATTTTATTAAATTTTTAGATCTCAGTTTCTGATCGAATCACAATAAAACATACGGACTCAAATGTATAAGCCTGACTTATAGAGACGCAACAGCGAAAAAACACTTCATACATTTATAGATTCTTACTTATATATTTATTATGAATATACATATACTGTATATGACCCTAAATATTTGCTGGATAAAAATGGCCGTGACTATTTACCTAATGGTGAAAGTTTCGTCAAAATTAATTCAACCGTTTCCGAAGATTAGCCCGGAACAATAAGCACACAGAAAGACAAATATTTAAAAAAAGATTGTATGGGTTTTGACAACGTGTAAATAATCACATAAACTAATGAAAAGCCTTTATTTCGAAACCACATACAGACTTAAATAAAATTTAAGTTAATTTAAGTTAATTTATGTCGATAAATATACCTAGATGTACCTATAAATAATTTAAAAGAATCAAAACGGAACTAATTTTAAGGATTCTGTAAATAAATTCAAAAAACTTTTGTTTTTCATATCGTTATATGTTACAACGTTTGAAATAAAATGCGAATTGTATTCACATAGTTTGTTAAAGTATATGTTGCAAAAATTAAGTATTTATTCATATTATATAGTAATAGTATTAAAGTAAATGCTAAATATTACTCACTCACAGTCACTACACTCACTAAATCACTACACACAGTTATATCTAATGCAAAACGTGAGTCAACATTTCTATAATGCAAGTTATAATCTATGTGAACTGTACCTAAACATTAAGTACATATAACACACTTAAATTTAAGTAAAATTTTGAATGAGATAAGTGTTCAATAAATTGTAACTTTTACACAGAAACAGAAAAGTAACTCGCTGTTAACGAGAATAGAAAAAAAATGTCACACATTCTTAGAATAAGTGGTCTTAAAAATATTTATTACATGAGATACTAGTTAGTGTTTAACCAAATTTTTTATTTAACTATTTTAGGTTTATTTATTACATGCATACTAATTTTTTGACATTTTCTACTCGAAGCGAACAAAGCATCAAGATACAACAAAATTTTACAGCAATGTAAATGATGATGTAAAATTTCTGCTATTATAAATATTTAACAATGAGCATAGAGACTTCAAAATGAAACTATATATGGTAACAGTACAGAGATTTACGACCTTGGTCGTGTATTTGAGTAACTTCCATTGATTGAAAATGAAAATTAATTTGATTTTATTGACTTACTGATAAACGCTATTTTGCTATTACAGAGGTGGAATAAATGAACTGCCTACCAATGAATTAATTAAACATCGATACAGGCACTTTGATACATTATTATATGTATTTGTTTCCAATCAATAGATTTTTATGTATATTAAGGCAATCTTTATTTATATTAATAAATATTATTATTATTTGTTGTAATTAGTGCAATCCCTATACATATAAATAAAGGCAGATTTACATTAAGTCGGTCACAGGCGTCGGTACAGGCGCTGAAAACTGACTTACACTGTTTACGTAGAGTTGGTGAGCCGTAGTTATTTATCCGCGGTATCCACACATTAAATCCAGTAGGGAAAATGAGTTCTTAAAAATGGCATAAGATACAAGTATAATATAACCCAAAATATAATTTCTTTTGTCTATTATTGCTTGCAGATAAAAGCATAACCGATTTCTGATTGCAGCCGATCTTGCCGAACGTGTAACAATTTATATTGAACTTGTTGTTTGCAAGAGCAATTATAAGAGTATCGCTTGCTATGTAGTTTTATAACTTTGATTAATTGAACAAGTAGATAAGTACACGCCGTACAAGCGGTCGATCAACCGACAAAATTTTAACGTGAGAAATACTAAAATTATGAAAACAACGCAGGGGTTACCCTAAAATGTAGTGCCAGTCGTGTCTAACTGCATACTGCGGCCTTTAGACAGAGTCAGTACCTTCGGCGCGGGTGGAAGGAGGAGCGTACTGACTTGAAAATATCTCGCGGAAATATTGAAGTCAGCACTGCCTCGACAGTCCAGTACTGACTTCAAATTAATTAACACGTTGGCAATACCGGGTCAACACCCACTTATCGTGAATTTGAAATCAGTTACTGACTCATTGTAAATCTGCCAAAAGGCTTTTGATGAAAATATTTGACAATGGTTTATTGTTTTTAAATTTATTACGAGTATCACAACTTAAAATTTTACTCATTTTAATTCGGTTAATTACATTCTAAGGCGTGACTTCTTTTCTTATATTATAGGATTATTTGTTGAAATAAGGATACTGATATTTACATTATTGCTTCTAGTTAAAACTAACAGTAAACAGTCATATTACTTTGTTAACAGTGACCGTCGTGTTACATGAAATTGCTGGAAACCGTAAGAAAGTTTAATGAAGATACGACTTTGAAATAATACTTTTTTGGAATTCCAAACACAACCTTCTAATACTTTCTTACCTAATAATAACACAAACTTCCACATTGTTAGTAAAAAGATGTATTTCATTTACTTTCAAACGTCGCGTCGTATCGCTGGAACTGGATCAGTATGACGAGATAAGTAGTCACCGCGCCGATGACCTGAAATGTATTGCACTTGTTATGTACATCGAACTACTTCATGCATAATGAAATGCATCTTCATGCAAATCCAGAGACTGTAATGTTGAAATACAGTGTGTGCCTGAGTCTAAGAATGAAAATGTATTAAATATTATTAACACGCTACTCAGTACTGTGTCCGCTGATCTTGCTGATAAGAGTGTTATCACTGTCCATCGAGTAGCCAAACTCAGATCTGACTCAGTTCGCCCACGCAACATCATCCTAATATTAACTACTCCTCGCCTCAGAGATACAGTGCTTGCCGCTATCAACAAATCTCATAAGAAAAAGGAAGACAAATTGAATGCCGCGCATTTGGGATTCCTTAATAACAAGCAAGCCATATACGTCTCAGAACATTTAAGTTCGCACAACAAAAAACTTCACGCTGCCACCAGGACAGTAGCAAAACAAAAAGGATACGATTACTTGTGGATTCGCAATGGACGCATTTTTGTACGAGAGAACAGTGAGACTCAGTCATGACTGGTCAAAAATAAAGCTTTTCTGCAATCACTTAATTAAGTTATATTTGAACCTTAAATTTTATTTCAGTTATTTTTAGCATGCATCATAGTAATTTAGTTTATTAAAATTCACTTTTAAAATATATTATCAGAATGTAAGAGGCCTTAGAACCAAAACAGACGACTTTTATCTTTTAATTCTGTCCAATTGTTATGATATTGTGGTTTTGACTGGGTGATGGCTCAATAATACTGTCTTCGATGGAGAATGCATTGACGACAGATACGAGTATGATGTATTTGGAAAAGATAGGTGCACCACTCAAAATTTAAAAAAAAGATGGCGCTGGTATAACTGAATAGTTCCCCCTTTTAAACTCCCTTTTAAACAATATCTCCAATACTATACACAACAAATTACCTTCTAACACTTGTACCCTGATTGCAGGAGATTTTAATCTGGGATACTTAGCGTCGTACAAAGACGCTGACACTTCCGATTCCTCTCTTTCATCATATCCAACTAATATAGCCTTAAATAATTTGTTGATTGATTTTATGACCTTTAACTCCTTATTTCAGCATAATCCTGTGGCTAACTGTAACGATAGAATCTTAGACCTGGTTTTGTGTAACAGACCCAGTTATGTAAAGGATGTATCGATTTGTTTGGCCCTTGTTGTTGTCGACCTACACCACCCACCATTAGCAATTACTTGTCAGATATCAACTCCTAGAAATAACAAGCCCAAACGAACATCTTACCTAAACTTCGCTGCTTGTGACTATGACTCGGTCCGCATTGATCTAGCAGGGATTGACTGGTCAGAAAGGGTTTTTATAGACTCAAATGTAAATGAATTTGTTCAGAGGTTTTACGATGTGCTCTTTTCTATCATAGAGAAACACACGCCACAAACATTCACCTCAGACAGTAAATAACCCTGCTAACCATTTGATCTGGTGCATCATGACATCCTCTTTCAGAAGATTGAACAGTTTGGTATACACAGTCCGCTACTTAGATAATGCGAGTCTTATCTACGTAATAGGTCGCAGCTCGTTTCAGTGTTCGGTTTCAAGTCTGACCAAGTTCAAGTACCATCAGGTGTGCCTCAAGGCTCGCATTTGGGGCCACTCTTCTTCCTTATGTTTATAAATGATATTTCATTCAGACTGAAATCGAATTTCAAAACGTATGCCGATGACTTGAAGATATATAGAGCGATTGACAAGAATGACGATGTTTTTATGCACCAGAAGGACATGAACAGGATTGATCAGTGGTGTTTTGACAATCTCATGACTTTAAATATCGATAAATGCTATCATATTAAATTTTCCAGACGAAAGAATCCATCAACGGCTACTTATTTTATCAATGGAGTGGCACTAACCGAGATTTCCAGCATTCGTGTTTTAGGTGTTATTATTCATTCGGCTTTGACATTTCGTTCTCACATTGATTTCTGCATTAGCAAGGCTTCTAGACTCTCAGGCTTTATTTCTAGACAAATGAAAACTTTTAAAAACTCAGATATATCCATTCTTTTTTATAATTGTCCAGTACGCAGCATACTCGAATGGTTATAGAGTGCATTCGGACCGAATGGAACATATTCAAAGGCGTTTCCTCTATCACTTAACGTATAATGACATTAAGGGTAAGCAACTTCAATCATACGAATCTCGTCTCTCACATTATAATGTACTCTCTCTTAGTAAGCGACGGATGATGTTGGATCTTATGTTTTTATTTAAACTCATTCGGGGTACCGTCGATGCTCCTGACATTTTGGAACGTCTCCAAATTTCCGTTCCCCGACTTGGCTCTAGACTATTAAATCTTTATGCTACCTTCCTGTAGAACTAAACTCTGTCACCACTCGCCCATATACCGTATGTGTTCCTCGTACAATGCTATGAGAGTAGACTTTAACATATTTTTTGGTTCTGAGGTCTATGCTAGAATATCTGTTAAATCTTGCCTTGCCTTACTAACTTAACTCGCAGTTATTATCTTAAAATTCTTTGTTTATATCAATAATTATGTAATGTTATAGTCTCATACTGTGTTCACATATTGTAGGATACATTCTTTTAATGAATGGTACCCAGTTTTGTGAACCTTATATAATAAATAAAAAAATAACTAAGATTACACTTTTAGAAACCCCCATGGACACAAAAAATAGGTTTATTCCTTCAGCAGATACGATGCCACAGACTGTAACATACGGTTGTAAATATATTATTAATCTCAACAACCTCAGTTAGCACTATATTTAAAGCGTATACATAATATAATTTACATGACCTATATTTCAAATTATTCTCATAACTTATATATGTTAACGTTAGAATTTGTTTTGTATTTTATTTGTGGTGATTAAGTTGACGTCTGTTATTTTTATTCTGCCATTGGCGGGGTGTTCGCTGCACTCGGGAGTTTAATTACATTCTAGGTACAAGGTTTTGTAGTTAATGGAATTTAGTCGACACGTATTTCCCACTTTTGGGGTAAACGCGCCTTACCTACTTGCTGCCCGAATACGAGAAACTTCGTATTTGTTCGACAGCTGTGGGAGGTGTTCTTTTAGAACTCCGCCTGCGTCAGAGTCGAAGTGTTGATTAAACTTTGTTTGAATTAATGTCGGTAGTACTTGAATTCGGTAAATGTGTACTAAAGGAGTACTGGTGAGCCCAAAGTTGGCCCTATGAATTCCAGGCACGGCCCGTTTTCCTCCAAAGGTACATAAAATTGTATTATCTGATTGACGTCTTACCCGCGTACAAATTTCATGCTTCATACTTTTCGTGCCATTTCAAATAGTTGATGTTGTGTGATGGCTGCGACTTGACTGCAGGTTTGGTATGCTTACATATTACGGAGTTGACATTGGACCGCAATGGAGTCCAAGCCTGATCCATTTTCCTGCGATAGGTATGTATGGGAATTTCATATCAACCCATATTTATAAAATATTGCGCAGTATCTGCTCATGCAGACACTGCCCAAGGTTTTGCCCAAACACATGTTTTATGAGGGTGGTTGTTGCAACACCTCGCCGTTTTCTCGAGCTAATTCGGTTGTATGATGTAGAAAATGACTACATTAGATACTACTTATTGTTTAAAAATAATAATTTTAAAGCGATTTACTGTACATTATTAATATTACTTATGTGACGAGTATTTCTCGCCTCATATAACACCTCACCACATGAAACCAGTTATAATGAATTCATAGCAGCATTTAAAAAAAATAAGTTTCAGTAAAGTACAATCATAAATATCTAACCGTAGCACATACGATGTAAATTTGATTGTCTACCAATCTGTATCGAGCTTTGATCATACACTTCAATTATCCACTTATTTTTTCATAAATGAAATTCATGAAAATTGTTTTCCGAACCCATATAATATTTATTATATCCGATATATACAAAATCGCATACCTAGGAGAAAATGTGTGATGAGAATGATGACATTCGAGGAACCGAAAGAAAGACCGCGAAGCTTGGCGCTCCGTCCTCTCTGACTACCCCGTTTGGTATACAGCGTGAAGTATGTATGTATATACATAATATTTAACAATACAGTAGAATTATTTGATTAGTTAGTATTAAGTAGTGCAGTAAAGGTTATCAAAATGGAGTAATTAGCATAATAGCAGTGCAATAAGCGTATTAGCATCACAAACCGAAAACACACGAGTGCTGCAATATATTTGTATTGCATTCACACACACTCGTCACGTATATTATGTGACGTGTTTTCGCTGGTATTTAAATATTATTAACGTAAAAGAAATGTATGTTACGGACAATTCTAATTTTGATTAGATTTAAAGTCGAGGCTTTGATCTTAATAGCAGCATTGATTGGTTGGAGCAATCCACAAAATACTATCCTCGTGCTGTATTAATGGTAAAATACTCGAAGAAAGCAACACGTCGATCAGACCGCGTGTCCACAAGCCCATCATTTATCCCAAAGACTTGTTACAATTGCAGCATACGATCCTTATCACTCAAAAATAGCTGCTAAGGACACTGCAAAATGTGAGTGTTCTGCATTTCAAAACTGGCACAAAAAAGGATATGTTCGAAGAAGACCACCTTTGCTGTAACGTAAGTATTGAGATGACAACACTGCCAACTAGTTAGAGTACCGTGAGTTAATCACTTGAAAAATAATGATTACTAAAACAGAACAGTTGTGTCTGTCGTTTCTCTCATTGAGAGATAAAAGAAGATATAATACATTTATTGCGTGATGCACAATTTTGAAACAACATTTTGAAAAACGGTCTATGATGAACATAACCTTGTGAAGAAGTTCGCAACAGTAAACTTATAGATCAAGAATATATCTGATATGCCTGTAATCATTTCAAGCATTTAATATGCACTTACGGACGCTACTAAAGGTCGGTCCAAAGTGCACATTCCCAGCGGCGAGTAGGTGGCGGAGCGCAGCATTAGCTGTCGCGAGAACAGCTGCAGCCTGGACGACAGCGCGCCCGTCGTCGGTGCGAGTGTCATTAGGCTACACACTAGCTCCTCTGTTCTTTTGTTCTGCAGCAATCGAAAATAATGTTATTATTTCATATTCAAAATAATTTATTGGACAAAGCCCAATTGCAAGGCATCAAGGTGTGAGTGCTCGAAAAGGACACATCTTGACATTTATCCCAAGAATCAAATATATCAGAACCATCTCCTCATACCTCATAGACGAACTGAATTTTATGTGGCTTTCTTCGTTTAAAAATACATATACGTAAGTAAAAACTTATCCTAATACAAATACTCACTACTTCTAGGCTATAAATGTTCTCCAAGTGGGTAGCGATACTGACCTCTATGATAGTTAAATGGCATTGTTCAACAATGATGAACATCCTAAGCATGTGTAGAACACACCATAAACACAGCAGTACATAAAAATGCACTCTGTTAGTGGAGAGAACTGAAATGTAACAAAGAAATGAATTATTATTATTTATGTTACTATAAAATTGGTCTATGAAAATGCCCCTTAATAAGAAGATATAGATATTCCTGATTTAAAGACCGTTTAATTTAAAAGTCATGGCTATGATTGGTCATTACTAAGATATTTTCTTCTCGAAAGTTTGTATATACGCCCTGTTTTAAATAACTGTCGTAGTTCTTGCGTACTTTTTCAGTTATCAAAAAGTATCTATCTGCAGCGATGGAGTGAATACTATGGAGAACTGTATGAGAGTGGCGACTCCGTCTCTGATACTGAGAGCGATTCTAATGAATTGCCACACTCGGGCCAGGGACTGGAGGATGCCATTAGCATGAAAGAGATTGACAAAGTAATAAGAAGTTTGAAATGTGGAAAGGCTGCGGGAAATGATGAGGTGACTGCTGAGATGATCAAGTATGGTGGTCCTAGGGTCTGGGATGCCTTCTGTGCACTCTGCAACCTTTGTTGGCAGAAGGGGGAGGTTCGAGAGGACTGGTGCACGGCAGTCATAGTACCTATATATAAAGGGAAAGGTTCCTATCTGGACCGTGCGTGCTATAGGGCCATCAGCTCGGTCAGCTTAGCGAGTAAAGTCTATACTATGGTATTGACTGAACGTATGAAAGGCGTTTCAGAAAGATATTTGTGGGAGGCGCAAGGTGGTTTCAGGAACGGTAGGGGTTGTATGGATCAGATTTTCTCGCTTCGCGTTATCGTGGGAAGGTTTCTGGCTATAGGCCAGAAAATTTTCTGCACTTTCGTGGATCTAGAAAAAGCATTCGATACAGTCGTGCAGAAGAAATTGTGGAGTCTTCTGCCCGAATATGGCGTGGAGGGCTCCTTACTGCAGGCTGTGAGGTCATTATATCGAGACCACAGAGCCTGTGTAAGGATAGACGGTGACATGTCGCCCTGGTTTGAAGTCTATTCTGGTGTCATACAGGGCTGCGTGATGTCTGCTAGGCTGTTAGTGCTGTATTTGGACAGTTGCCTCCAGAGATTGAAAGGTAATATGAGTGGTATGAGATGTGATGACACAGTGGTAAACTGCCTATTGTACGCTGACGATGCTGTGCTAATAGCACCATCAGAAGCAGAGTTGCAGACACTAGTCACGTGTATGAAAGAAGATTGTGAAGTAAAAGGATTGAAAATGAATGTGAACAAAACCAAGGTTCTGGTGTTTGAAAGACAAGCGGTACAAACGAAATGTGTGATTTGTGTAAATGGAAAATGTCTAGAAAAAGTGAATGAAATTGTGTATCTGGGGAGTGCGTTTTCTAGGGATGGAAGATGTGAGTTGGATGTGGAGAGACGGGTAGTAGCTGGCAATAAAGTGAACGGTGCTCTGTCCGCATTATTGGGTAGTGTGAATATATCTAACACTGCTAAAATGGCCATCCACAATGCGGTGTTGGTGCCAACTTTGTTGTACGGTAGTGAGGCCTGGATATGCCCGAAATCGAGTGAAAGTATAATAAATGCTGTGGAGATGCGGTCTCTCAGGAATATGTGCGGTGTCACGCTTGCGGACAGGATAAGCAATGATGAGATACGCAGTATGACAGGGTTACACAACAGTGTTATTGTAAAAATGAAGAAAGCAATGCTTAGATGGTTCGGGCACATAGAAAGAATGAGTGATGAAAGACTGACGAAGAAAATCTACAGAGCGAAAGTGAGTGGTAAAAGAAGCCAAGGAAGACTAAAGCTGACTTATGAAGATCAAATAGCCAGTGTTAGCAGACGGGAATGTCAAAAGCACTCGCATACCTAGGTGAAAATGTGTGAAGAGAATGATGAGTTTTGAGGAAGCGAAAGAGGTGTGTAAGGACCGCGACTCCTGGTGCTCCGTCCTCTCTGACTACCCCGTTGGGGATACAGCGTGAAGATATGTTATGTTATGTTATCTAGGCCACGTAATATGCACACTACATACATTTATACTTACACCTGATTTATATTTCATATAACTATTTATATATGACAATACTCATTAACATAATACAAACACGCAAACATACGCAAATATAACATTTATATAAGTATTAATATATATCGGCGCAAGAATATCTTGCGTTGAAGCAAAATAAAATTATAAGATGAAATTCACTGTCAATATTTAATTAATGCATTAATTAATGCATTAATTAATGAACTATCGAAGGTATGTAATTTCTAATTGTAAAATAAACTAGACTCGTGTTAATTTAGTGACGTCAGAACAAGAAATAGGTAATTGAGGGTAAATGAATTATAAAGTGTCATTTGCTTGACTACTGCTTTTAATAATAGAAACATGAGGGTGATTGCGGTTTCTTGTACTGACGAGTAAAAAGAAGAGATCTCTTGTGCTCCAGCTCTCGACCAGTGCGGACGTGTGGTGACAACTTAGAGATCTCTCCTGTACATGGTGATATTTAGTTTATAGTTCATAGATTATAGATAGTGATAGTGAGTAACGATTGTAAATACAGTTTTAAATAAATTGTTGTGAGTTATTGTGATTGAGTGATTTTTGTAATGAATTCAAAAGGAAATACTAGTGACGTCAGTAATGCTGACGTCACACATATTTTTAACCCTTCTGGTGTATCTGCTTCGACATATAATTTACGAACAGACAAGCATTTTATATATGTATTTTATTTTAAACCTACCGACACATAACATTTTACATTACACTGTGCACGTCCCGCGCTTATAAAATAACTGTCGCGAGTAAACAGTGTACGACACACATTCATTCTGATCTGCGAATTTTATTCGCCTTATTTATAATCGTTAATATCTGTTGTTATTTATATCGTAATTCGTAATTATTGAGGACAATACTGACGGACAATATACAGATAGGAATCTGTATATTGCTTGTATAATGTTATAATTGTGTTTGTAAATCGTGTTCCTCAAAAATATATTGTTACCTCTGAAGTGTTCGTGTCATTCACTTGTGCCAATCTACTAAGTCCTTTTACTAAGTCCTTTTTTATGTGTTTGTTGTAGTTTATTTAAATCAGATTCTGTATCTGCACTCCACCATAGGTACACATTTGTAAAATAAATTTAAACATGAATGTTGATAAGCTTTTTTGTCCACAAAACATTAAAAGCGCACTTTTTATGTAATACAGCCAAAACACTAAATTAAGAAATAGCCTTCTCAGTATACTGATTCCTGAACCAATGTTATATGAAATTATTGTAATCAACAATTCATAAAATTTTATACTCGAAAAAAATTTAAACACTATCCTACGTATATGGATGAACGTATCTCGACAAGTCAAGTAGTTTTAAAATAGTAAAAACAAGAAATAAAAGAAAATAAATAAAACATACTTATTTCCATTATCAAGTAGTACGGTGTAACGATGAGATGCAGTAATATAGATATCAGTACTACAATGAGCGGCAGACCGTAGCTGTCATTAATCCGGTGTATGACCTCACACAGGGTACCGTGTAACGAAGTTAATTGACGGATAGCTTCGCACGGTGGAACTATCAAGTGCGATTCGCCGCTATCTGGGAATATCAAACGTGAATTAGAAGTATGGACCAGAATGCCATATACGGAGTGAGTTTGAAATCATTGGCATCAAATGAACTCCATTTTTTAATAATTAATCTTAAATAACTGTTAGTTATACATAGTTTATATATTTTTGATACCGTTAACTCTGTGTAGGTATTCAATGCATTTTAAATTCTAGTACCTATATAATTAAATCACAAAAGCTGAATTGACATGAGTTTCTGAACGCCGACATGCGTAAACATATCCGGATAACAGTTTCAATACTACAGACAAACTTGTTCCTATAGTACCTGCACTGAAATTCTTTTACAATTTTTTTAGCGGCTTGCGTCTCTGTTCCCCATTTTACAGTAAAATTTTTAAATTTCGAATTTCTTAAAATCGATAAGAAAATGGCGGTTAATGGAGTGTTCTTAACATTAAGTATATTTTTAAGAATGAGTTGAATGATATATATTACATAAGTTTATCAACAATTTTAGTTACGAATAAATAATATTTTAGACATTTAAGGTAACTTATAATCTTCGTACAACCTTAACGACGATGCGTTGACGATACGCTCACGCGATGCAAAAAATATCTCGTTTCTCGAAATGCGTATGTCTGGTAGGTTTTTCCCATAGAGCACTCAACCTATAGAGATGAAATATCAGACCATTTTATTCACTACTGCTCAGTTTATTTACACTAACAAGTATCAACCCCTCGCTCGCATTAAGCAGTAACCAAAACTGGACATATATTTAAATATTTATGTAATGGGTTATTACTCCATTCGGTGTTATGGCAAAAACAGCAAACAATCAAACTATAAAACAGAACACCACTAACTGCAACAGTGTTTACCATAGACGTAATTTATTTTCATACAAAATAAATGACATTGCTGCTCTATAGGTTGAGTGCTCCATGGTTTTTCCTCACAGCGACCGCTTCATGTCTAAGCTATTTTAGCGTAGATATTTCCGTTTTTATACGAAGTGTTGTATGTGTTACGTAGTAATTATTATCTAATATGTGGTGAAGGTGACTGATCGCTGCGCCAACTAGCGCAAGTCGCCATGTACTTTTCTTATCGCCATATTCCTTCGAAATGTATTTATATAGTGATTGTATATTTTTTAATATAAGCTGTAATAGGCGGCCAAGGGACAGAGCTCATTATAAAATATTTATGCAGATCATTATCTAGTTCCGCTGTAATATCTTTAATTCCCGATACTTTTTAGTGGAAGTTGTATCAATTTATATTTTTTCGGCAACACAATATTTTCTACATCCTGAAAAAGAAGTAGTATAGAAGTATTAATCATTCGATATTCGGTTTCGTTTTCCCATCCATAAGCCCAGATACTAATTATGATTATGATTCCTTACTACACTTCCTCACAATACGGGCTTGATCCTTTTTTGGTAGGGAGTCCATCCACATATTATCGATATTGGCTGTCCGCTGAGACTGCGCTGGCGCTACGCGGATTGTGACCGTGTTCATTAGCCTTGGTTCATTTTGTTTCACCTCTGGAATTATATGAAGCCCATAATTTAGTACCAGTCAGTGTAATTTAAATTCAGAAAAATATCACCATCTTATCTCTTTTACTCGAAGTAATGTATTACTTAGGTTTGCAACACCTTTCTGCTTACCTCGTACCTACGAAATAGAAAATAAATGGAGATTTTAAATGTCAAAATAATAGCATAAGAGTTCAAAATGAAGCAGAAACCTGAAAAACTCTCTGCATACATACATACTACATACATACGTAACCTTAGATCATTTCACATTCGATGTGAACAGAGCATAGGAACGTAATAAAAACTTAATTAGGGCAAAGTGGAACCAAATAATGACAGGTCTAACCCTGTCCCTTGGTCAACATTTAAAACTTGCGCAAAAAACAAGCTGACACGCTATATTTAGTTTTTATTCTAGACCAACAATTATATTAGTTCGAAAAGCACTGATCACTATGAACACGTTATCAATTCTTCATTACAACTATTATGTACTTGACTATTCGACGACTTCTCAACAACTGAACTCTTACAAGACCAAAATCAGGCTTTTATGCAGCCCCACTACACGCAGGAAATCCATTCTACCCTCGTTCTTGTTACTAAAATGTTACAAAATATCACACGTGGGTACTTTATGTGATTAAAATTAATGTGGAACTAACACTAGATTTATTTACAAACATAATTGATATGCCGATCGATACGTACGTGATACCGAGACATGCTTGACTATAAGCGCTAACACATCGTTCATGGCTTGGAAGCGCATGCGCACAGAGTGCGCAGTGAAAGCGAACTGCAGTTCCAGTATCACTATCATCATCCACAGAATGTAGAACCCGATGTAATTTTTTACAAGGTCCCCTGAAATGATACAGACTTTTTATTTTTAAGGTTCCACAGCGAAAATGTAAAAAAAAAACAGAAATTTTAAACCCACTAGGCACTTTGAGATTACTAGCATAGGATTCACTAGACACTGACATAATATTAGATAGAAACTGTAGGACTCGCTACATACTTTTAGGTAGATATTTTATATCGAACTGAAACACGATATTTGAATTATGACTTACTGTATTTTTTAATACAGTAAGTCATAATTCAAATATCTCAGAAACGCTCAGAAGATACTGCCGGTGCGCTCGTGATATCGGTCTTTTATAGGAACAAATATCCCTTCTCTACAATAAAAAATATTATTTTACAATATTATTTTATATGTGGGTAGGTTATACAATACAATAATAATTATATCGACTTGGCAACAATATTATTTTATAGGTAGGTTATACAATGGTTATTTGACATATACTAACAGAAGAATCATTATTTTCTGTGTCAGACATTTTTTCAGTCTATTTTAAACAATCAAATGATTTACACGATAGATATCAATCACATAAAGTCAAAAAAAAGAAATACTTTAAAAGTTTTGAACTATCGAAACATGTGCATATATATGTATATTTACATACATGCATGTGTGGTGTTAAAATTTAAACATCCTAGCAAGCATGGGAAGTTTATGTAGTGATAAAGAATTTATATAGGAATAACAGATCATATTGTCTACGACTCTACGTCTCTACGACTCTACGTCGAGCTTAAAAAGATGATATGTTAAAAAGTAAACCTCTCCTTGTAGTTTTGCAGCCGATGACCGCGACCACACCGATAACAAAGAGATTTGAGCATTCTATTTTGAACAACTTCTATGTTGTCAGAATGCACAGGATGTCGACGTGTAATGAAACAGCGTAATGCTTAGGAAACTTCATTACATTTACTTTCCAAATGTTTCTGAGATTGAAATTATAAAGTACAAAGAATTAGAATGTTTCCTTCTGGAATGCCACTATCATTGCGTCATTGCATAATATTCGTTATGCTAGAATAATTTAGAGGAATATGTCTTCAGGTTTTCATGGCTTGTTATCGCATGAAGACCTAGTAGAAATTCCGTTGGCTGCAGAAGGTATGCAAGCACACAAACTTTTTATTAGTATATTCTCCTTATTTTCAAGAAATATTCAAAATGAATCTACCTAACTCAACATCCAATAGTATTTTTAAAAGATGTTAGTCATTCTGCGTTAAGAGACTTATTAAAGTTTATGTATCAAAGTGAAGTTAATGTTTAAGAAGAAACATTAACTTTGTTTATTAGTAACGAGGAAAAAGTTCATGTTAAAGATTTGACCGGTAAACAAAATGAAGAAAGTTCCACGCCATTCAAAGCAAAGCCGACGTCGAGCCCAGGCCCCAGGTCGTCACAACAAAGACTAAGTTTAAGACTGTTTTATATTATAAGTCTTCCTCAACTTCAGCAGCAATTGAGATACAAAATACGCCATCAATAGTATCAAAAAGCCCATCGTAATCACAATCTGTACGTACGAAACGTAAATGTGTCGATCTTTTAGCAGCTGGACCTTATGGACCGGCAAAAAATGAATTTGTTACGATATCCAATGAATATTAAAATAAAAATAAAAAATGCAGTTGTTTTATGAGAAACAGAACCGGAATTTGTTAATGAAAGTACGAGACCAATTTCGGCGACGACGACTCGAATATAGAAATAATTGGCTCGACAATAGGCGACAGAAATATTACTAGAAATATTAATATTATTATAAAGTATTACCCAAATGCTATTATAGCACATGTATATTTATTTTTTTCTCAAACCTCAATGCACAGGTATACGCTTAAAAGATTGTATCACAAGTTGGCATTTCTTTGTGGACCCAATTGGCTGCTTCCTTTTAGCTTATGCATGATAAATGCACGTCCACGCACACCCAAACTTGCTAAATACACACTTGCCGAAGCTAACATCAACGTCATACCATGGCCTGCTCAATCGCCGGACTTAAATTTCATTTAACACGAATGGGGTATGCTTCAAAGAAGAGCTTCGAAGAAGTGCCAAAAAAAACTTTAAAAACTTCTATTTTTATCTTTAAAAATTCTACAATTAGCGAAAGTCGCAAATAATCTTTAAAAGTAGTATTTCATCAGTTTATACATAGGAAAACATTTTCTTTAATCAATTGAAATAGATATTTTAATTTAATTTTAATAGGGCAATCAAATATTTGTAAATAACACTTTGATCCCGACACAATTTTACTGGGTGTATTTGTTATTTAAACTTCAATCAAGACTTCGTCTTCTCTAAAAGTTCGAGTCTTAGGTTAGCAGTGTGGGAAATAAGTGAGGGAAATGGTCAAGTCGAGTTCAACTTCAAGTTGGCCCTTCCTTAAGTCTCTAATGTATATTTTAAAATGTTAGCAAGTGCAAACTATGTGTGTTAGCAAGTTATATCACTTTGTCAAACTTTAATTACGTACTGTAACGAAGCAATATAACGTCACTGTCACCGAGTCTGCCTAGCTGACATCACATCCTGCCTGTCACATCTGTTGTCGCCAAGGCGTGGGGGAAGTAACGTCCGCAAGTCTATATAAGCCTATGCGTGCCAAGATCTGGATCATTCTATATCATTCTGCGGCTTTAACTGTTGATTGTTCGTAGTCGGCTATTCCTGACAACGTGTTCTAGTTTGTAGTTTGCTATTAATTATTGAGAAATTAAATGTTAAAGTGACTATGCGAGTGTGTGTTCTTAATCAACGCAACAGTACGTTGCATAGATTCTGAGAAAATTGACTGATGGACAATTTGAGACTTGAGATTTTGCGATTCCGTGTTTCTTTTTGAGCTAAGGAATATATTTTCTGAAACTGAATACATTTCCTAACCAATTTATTTTCATGTACTGAAAGAATCCTTAAAACTATGCTAATGTAAGAAACGTCCAGAATTGAGCTAACTGAAAAAAATTTTGCTTCACATATTAAATACTCACATTGTCTGTCAAACTTTTTCGCCTGCATCGCATGAAAGTAGAAATCGTCCGTGATCAAAATGGAGAAAAAAATGAGGATCGCAAGGAGAACACCGCACAACTTACGTTCCGTTACTACAGAGTATTGGGCGCCAATATTCTTGTCCACCTGGAAAAGAAAATCATCGATCATCGAATCACAACGTGTTGCCACCTCATCGATGTATTTGTTTCAAAAGAATAGTCCTCATAGTGTTTTGCATTTGCATACCTACTTCCGTATGCACAGTGAATAGGACAGTCTTATGTCCGTCGAACTTGGCTAACACATTAATGATAATAATAACACTTGTGTTGCACGAGCTCTTTATATTTAATTGCCCGAGTTGGTATCCAGGTGCTCCCGCCCAAAAGTGGCAGCAACATTTCACGCAAAGTCGGCCTTGTAATTAGTATAAAAGCAGCCTTTGCTTCGAAGTAAAGTATTGCTTTACCCTATTAAGCACACCGAGCTTTTTGTACGCCAGCTCCCCTCTATCTTCCAAGTAACTGCGGAATTCAACGTCGATGGAGACGTGATCTCTTAGGATCATTACCTGATAGTTGGCAAGGGACATGCCTTAGAATCGTAGACTTACAGCGAATGGCGTTTTATCTTTGGATTATAACGGCGACTTATGAAGTCACGCTACCATTTTGATTGCCTATAACTTTGTGCAAAGAAAAGATAAGTAGGTTTGGTTTTCATAAAAAGTTTAATTGGTCTTTACATTTTTTTTCGTTATGATTGGAAAATTATATCGGCTAAATGGTGACCGCGATTCGCTATGCAACTCTCGGCTCTTTTTAAGGCATTTTTCATGACATCCTGTAACATTTCAGGCTGAATTTCTTAAATTTCGTGACGAATATTGTCTTTAAGATGTTGAATCGTTTGGGGCTTATTCACATAAACTTTTGATTTTAAAAAACCCCATAAGAAAAAGTCTGGTGCTGTTAAATCCGGAGATCTGGCTGGCCATGCTAAATAGCTATTTCGCGAAATTAGTCTTCGTGGAAAAACGTCATTCAATAATTGTATTGTTGAACGGGCTGTGTGTGCTGTGGCCTCATCTTGCTGAAACCACATGTCCTCTAGTCCTTGCTCTTCCATTTCAGGCACAAGAAAATTTCGAATCATGTCTTGGTACCGTTCAGCAGTAACAGTAACTTCAACACCTTGGTCATTTTCAAAAAAATAGGGACCAATGATGTTTCCAGCATGAATACCACACCATACAGTCGTTTTTAGTGGATGCAATGATGTCTCATGAATTAATTGAGGATTATGTGTACCCCAAAACCGACAGTTCTGTTTATTGACGTGGCCACTGAGAAGAAAATGGGCTTCATCGCTCATTATCAATTTAGACGAAAAATCTTCAATTTCACCAGACAGCCTTAGGATTGCATTACTGTACTCAACTCGTTGATCAGAATCCCTCGGTAGCAATTTATGGACTAATTGAATTTTGTACGGGTACATTTTCAAATCAGTTTTCAAAATTCGGCTTAAACTGCGTGCAGAAATGTGTAACTGGGAACCACGTCTCCGAATTGATGTTTCTGGAGACTCTGCAACACTATCGCGCACCAGAGCCACATTTTCAGCGTTACGAGACGTCCGTTGTCTTCCAGAGCGAGGTCTGTCAGACCGTACTGTCGAAAATTCGCATGTAAACGATAAATTGTGGTTTTATGAGGCACTGGACGATTAGGATATTTTTGACGCAATTTCTGCTGAGTGGCAATAATGGAACGATTATTTTCAATAAATATTGTCACTATTTCTGCTCGTTCTTGTGGCGTATATTTATCCATTATAAAATTGGGGCGTCTACACAACACAATGCTTAAAGCGAAACTGATCTAAACGTCACATAACCAAGATGGCGCGCAATCAAAATAGTAGCGGGACTTTTGCCTCACCTGCTATTACCATCCACCTTTTAGCTTCGCCGTAGTCAGATAAAAAGACTAGTTAACTTTGATATAAATTGCTACATTTGTTCGATACAACAAACGTGTAAATACATTAGTCCATGATATTATACTGCGTTATTTGTCTATATTTGTTGGAAATTTTTAATGATATATAATTGTGTTTAAGTTAATTAAATAAATAAGCAGTTTGACTGTTACTTTAAAATGTTATACACACTTACCGACGCAACACTCTCCAAGAATTTCAAGATTTCTCGCATACGCCTGGGTGCACCGTACACGTCCACGCCTGCCAAGACCACGACGACCAGTATATCGCAACTGGACACCACTTGCGACATACGCGAATTCATACGCGTAGACAATTCCATGCCCACGTTGATCTCGGAGACGAGGCCCACTACTGTTACGAGTACTATCAAGGAGAAGTACTAGATTGTAATGAAGTCCAAAACATATTACGAGATGAAGAAGATAGGTTATTAATCAAGGAGAAGTATTAGGTCGTAATGAAGTCCAAAACACATATGATAAAGAAGATTTCTTAACATAACTGATAACAGGTTTAATATTCACGTATACGACTGTAATATTAAGTTACTGTCCAGATCTGAAATAAAGCAATGTGTAACACCATAGAAGTAGGAACTATAATATACATCTTCCTACTTCTATGTATAATACTTAGACAGTCGCACTATAAAATAAACGATTTTGTTGAAGGCAAAACAATAATCTGGAAATAATCTTATCCGCACATGCATTTACTGGCTTTCTGAACGTTGTATTTTAATAAATCTATTGTAGTGATGTTGAAAAAATGACATTTGACCGAGTTTCTTGTCGGTTCTTCTCAGTGTCCAGGTTTTCTCCCCGAACAGAACTAAAATAGATTTGATGTTCATAAACACATCGTAATTGGGTTTACTTGAATAAATTGATTTGACTTTGTTGTCCATTTCGTATAAACTCAGCCTTAAACGTTTAATAACCGCAATATATCTCATAAACTACCTTGTTAAATTCCAGTTAAACCAGTTTTCTAATTAAAAAACCACGATTGGGACGTGGTCTTTTTAACCACGTTTAATAACCGCAATATATTTCATAAACTATCTTGTTAAACTCCAGTTAAACTAGTTTTCTAATTAAGAAACCACGTACGAATCGATCCATCCATTCGAGAACTACGATATTTCTGATAGACACACAGACAGACATAGACGTCAGATTTATGACACACGTTTACATTAACAGAAGCAGATCATCTTACGTACCTACAATAGTGATTAGTAGATAACTATATATACACATTCCATTAGACAAGGTGACTGCAAAGCCATTAGTCCTCGATTCAAACCGTAATGGGGCGAGACCGAAGAAACTAGATATCTGAAAAAAAGTTATAGTAACTTTTGTACATCTTCTTATATAAAAATTTAGCCTCGTATGTTTGTGTTCACAAAATTTTGACACAATGTTGCATTCTAATATGCGCGTTTTATGTATACATATACATAAATAAAAATGCAAATGTTTCTTTGTTCAATGTGTGTCACAGCAACGCGTGGCCGGCGGGTTATTACCTAAAAATTTGCAAACAGCGACAGCCACGCGGTCATTGTGCGACCAGCGACTAATTCTAACAAAAAATTGATATCGTGTATGACGATTGCGTGTTTATTGGGCCACGACCGTAAAATGCACTTTTCGCGGTAGATATAGCGCCATTATACAAATTATATTATAGAAGTTCTCGTTTTGACAGCAGATATAGCGCGATATTCAGCTGTTGCACATTGACTTCAAGTTAGGTAATAAGCTTGCAGGAACAGCTAGTATATTATGTATATTTATGGTCCATGTATAATAATACGCGTAGGTAGTCCGTCAAATGAACAATTTTTACACAATTATAACAATGCGAGTAGGTAGTCCGACAAATAAACTCTTTACACAATTAACAATGTTTTATTCGATTCACCATCAAAAGATCAGTACGTATGCTTATACTTCTACACTATACATCGAGTGTGGTTATTATTACACTTTTATAACCAAGACACAAGTACAGAATTCAATCCACTTTTTAACACGGTTCGCCAAAATCACGACATTGCACTTACTCACTTTAATCACTTTACGTCCGCACGACTCAACACCGCGATCAAGAAAAAGAACACGATGAAATACCCCGCAATGCTCTAAACCCACATATTTTATGTCTTTACAAAAAGTGGGGAAAAGTAATATGGCGATTGGTTATTTGTCGACTACCCCATTTAGTTAAATAATTTAAATAAGTTACCAGTATTAAAAAAAAGATAGAATAAAAATACTAAAGAGAACAAAACTTACTTTCGAAACTAAGAATTAAAATACTTAAAATAATGACCCTAACACATGGTTGACGAGAAAATATATTGAGAAAAATATAATATATCGTGTAGACTCGTGTGGTCTTCCACAAATCGATCTCTAGTGATGAATTCGTAATATGTTTTTAGCTATCTTGACAAAATGTCAAACTTACTGATCGACACGAAAAACTTTCGACGTAAGATTTCTAAGTACACACTGTTAGTTTCACATTAATTTTAATTACATAAATTACCCACGTGTGATATTTTGTAACATTTTAGTAAGAAGAACGAGGATAGAATGGATTTCCTGCGTGTAGTGGGGCTGCATAAAAGCCTGATTTTGGTCTTGTAAGAGTTCAGTTGTTTAGAAGCCATCGAATAGTCAAGTACATAATAGTTGTGATGAAGAATTAATAACGTGTTCATAGTGATCAGTGCTCTCGTTACATTTCATATTTAACAATACGAATGCATCACTTAATGTTTCAGTGTTACAATTTTTTGATACATGCATTTTTTTTCTATATGTGACCACAATTAATTTACAATAGGCTATTAAAATAAGGAAACATTGTATAAAAATAATGAAACGTGTTGAATACCATTGAGAAAAAACTAATTGACAATCATTTACAGAAAACTAAGTTATTGGATTTCAGACAGAGCGGACAGAGTGGGGACGAGCTAGAGGGAGATAGCGTTACATCGCCGTGACGTCACAAAGTCGCGATGACATTGCACAGCGCTTGGAGTGACAGAAACGGAATTTTATCCATACTCTGTTCTCATTATTAAAGTTCAAAAACGAATATTTCCTGTTTTTTATTGTATTTCAAATATTTTTTTCTCAGTTTTGTTTATGATTACTAAAACTATCTTTTACCTAAGTCGTTAAGAAATACTCATCTAGTCTATTAAATCTATTTTTATAATTTACAATAGCTGTACTATACAAAACCAAGACCGCTTTAATTATGTAAATTATGGAATCGTTAAGAAAGTTTATTTCCTTCCTTATTTGACTCACCCTGAGTACAAAGGCATACGGCCCTCCGACGACCCCTTGTGCGATGTCAGAGGAGCGAGGTCTGGTCGGCGGCGGAACAGCGGAACCTAGAAAGAAATCGTTAAAGTGTGTTGGATACGCATTAACTTAGGGTTCCGTACAAGTTCCGTAGCAATTACAAACGAAATATATAAAGAAATTAAATTCGAGGAAAATTAAAAAAGAATGTGAGTCTGAAATAAAAATTACTTATTTTTTCTTTTCCTAGTTTTGACTGACCGACTTACGTCGATGTTACCTTTCAGCTCAACAGGTGTAAGACAACGGAGTATAACGGCTGTGATATACATATGGACAACAGACTCAAAACCACAAAGAGTGAATGTGACAACCACGAACAGCCACTGACAGACATAGAATGAAACTATAAAGGTTCGATTTTTATCACTTTGTCTATATGGAATTGTAAAAATGAGCAAAAATATATTTCATATACGTTCGAGTAATGAGAAAAATTACAGAGCAAAACCAATTGATATAAAAGTCATAAGTATCTAAGGCCAACTTTCTACTTTGTATTAGATACAAGTGTACATTGTATGAAAAATATTCTTGACAATAATATGGCGGAAAAATTTGAAATTAGATTTAATATCTATACGTAATATACGTTTTGACGTTTTTGTGTTAATCTACGGAGTAGCTTCGAAGCGAGTTTCGTAGCATGTTCGTAGCGGTTTGTAGCATAGTTCGTAACTAGCTAAATGATTTAGACATTATGTTTCTTTCCTACCTAGGATTACTTATAATTAAACAAATCATCTTACCTATGTTTACAATAAATACCTCCATTACGAAAATTATAACACCGATTTACAAAATAAGATATTTCATTTTAATTATTATGCAATGTTTCACTTCTATGCCGTATTTACCAATGAAAATATAATCACATCGTGAATAATATTAACATTTGTTTTTTTTCTTGGTAAGCTCTCCATTTTATCAGCAAATTTAATCTGCAAATTAGCAGTACTACTTGGTTCACTTTTTCATCAGTCAGCCAACACGCGTAAACAACTTTGTAAAAATAATATTTTCATAAGTTTCTGCATCAATATATTACAGTCCGTTGATTACAAAAACTTTTTATGAACTTTACTCTCATAACCGTACGGTTTTACTTTTTATTGTAGTTTACTCCTTAAGAATCGATTTTCATATAAGGCCTCCGGTATGAAAAAAATATGAGGAGTAAAATCTACTCATCGAATGACCTCGTTACGTTTTTTGTGCGCTACCTATTGTGCTCCTTTCACTTATCAGTCGTGAGTATTAAGACGTACATAGTGTATGCTGCGGGGCAGCTTACGCATGTAAGTATTATGTGTATATAATATACCTATATGTTATTTCTATATAAAATATATAGGTATATAATATATATACTCTACAGCGTCTTTAAATGATGAATATATATACACACTAGCTGTACCCGCGACTTCGTCCGCGTGGGAAAATGTTCCTTGATCTCTTTAGGTTACTGAGGTTACCCGAGGTACTCATATTGTTGGGGCAGAGTGGTGTGGGTGACCCGCCACAGGGGGTGAACCAACAGGCGCTTATAGCTCCCATTAAGTGGAGCCTTAGCCTGCCACTCCAAGACCGCAGTGCGTAGACTTCATGTCTACACCCTTCTCGAGGTGACCCTGTTTCCACTGAACACTGCGGATCTAGACTGGAGAGTCGATAAACACTCCTGAGGGTGGTGCTTCGGCGGCGCCCTCAGTACCGGGTCGGGGCCGATGAGGCTGTAGTGCCGAAAGGGCCTGACCCGGACCAGGGGGGGGGCAATTCGTCCTTTCACAGGACGGGGGTTTGTTTTTCGTCACCTTACCCCTCTGCTTTCAGAGGGGAATGGTCGTCGAGCGCTGGGGCGCGTGTTGTGTTTTTGTGTCCTCTGCGGAGGACACAAAGTCTAGGTGGAACGCGCCCGGCGGCACTAACCCTGTCGCTGGGTGGCGTGTGGAGGGTGGACCGGCACCAGCCGCCCTCCCCGGGACCCCGCGCAGTCACTTCAACGACTCCCGTCATGGTGCTAAGGGGGTACGTCGTGGCTGCGCGGACCGACGACGGGCTTGCCTTCATTGGCCGGCCCAAGGGAAGGAAAACTTGAAACAAACCCGTGAGCGAACACGTAAAAACCTGTGGGTACCTGGGGACCCCCACAGTATTTACCCTTCTCCTCGGAATGGACGTCACCCGGGGAGTGACCTTTAGTTCGTTCCAGGAATCCTAGTCCCCCGTGAAAAGGGGACGTTTATGAATATGAGCAAACCCAAAACTTATTGTGGAAAGAAGGTTGAGGAGGAGAAAAAAAGTAAAGAGTTGGATAAGGATGCGGAAGAAGTGGAGTACATGTCTGACTACTCATGTACTAGTGAAAAAATTTCGCTCGGTCCGACAACAAAAGCAACGGTACCAAGGTCGAGGAAGCGAAAATGGTCGCTTGAGTCACTTTCGAGCTTTGACTCAGCAGGTACCGTGTCAACGGATTGTCTGGGAGAGTTGGAAGAATACTATTCTGGACAAATCCAAAAGTTGGAAAGCAAGCGCAATGAGAAGGATCATCGCGCAATGTCTAAGGAAGAGGAGGAAGCGGAGAAAGAACGTCGGGTAACCCTCATGCATCTTGAAAAACAGATTGAGGTACTGAGAGAGGGCTACGAGAAAACAAAAAGGAAAAAGCAGGAGGTGGAAGATCAGAAAGCAGCGAGTAAAATACCGGAGAAGAAAACCGTAGCTAAGAGAGGGAGAGGCCGGCCCCCGACAACCGGGTAGTACGTTGGCTTGGCCAAGGCCAAAAAGGAGTTGGTTGCCGCCGAGAGAGCCGAATTGGAGCTTCGGGCGGAGAAAGAAGCTGCTCAATTGACTGAGGAACTCCGCCGCAATAGGCCGTTGCGGCTTAGTGAATCTGCAGGGGAGGCGACAAATGGTGAGGAGGACTCCGCTGTTGATCCAGAGATGCTGGTAACCAAAGCTCTGGCCGCCATTGAAAAGGTGGCTAAAGGATCGAAAAACCTTAAGGGCACGTTTGTTAAGGCCCTTAATGATGCGATGACGGCAATAAAGACTGCGTCGGCAGTTTTAGTAAATAGGACGTCCACCGAGGAGACCCGACGGCTGCATGCGGAGAACACCCGCTTGCGCAAGGAAGTGACGCAGCTCTGATTTGAGATGTCGGAGCTAAAGCTGGAAGTGGATAGGATTACGAGACGGCCAGAGCCTCTTTCATCCAACCCGGCGGTGACTGACACCGTGGTGCCCACGCACGACGAGATGATGCGTACCATCATCGCCCAGGTTGGCACCATGGTCAACGCAAGAATAGAAGGGCTGGAGGACCGCCTCCTTCCTAGGAAGCGGTTTCTTCCAGCATCTATAGAGTCCAGCGTCGTATCTGCAGCAGTGTCCGGCGTCGATAAGAGGGCTAAAAAGGGGGATGGGAAGAAAGTTCCAGCGTCGTCTGGGACGGGGGCCCCTCTGCAGCCCCGCCCGCTGCCTCTGGCACTAGCCTCCACTGAGGAGGCATTTACTGAGGTTACCCGCAAGCGCAAGAAGAAGAAGGCTCCCGGGAAGGCGTCTCAGCTCCCTCCCACGGAAGCCCGAAGTAAGGGTAAAAAGCCCAAGAGACAGAAAAAGCCGAAGCTTCGAGAACCGCGAACTTCGGCTGTAGTCCTCACACTTCTTCCTGATGCGGAACGAAGGGGAGCAACGTATGCCTCCGTTTTGACGGAGGCAAAAATAAGATCGACCTTAGCCAGTTAGGTATTTCTGAGCTGAGGTATAGGAAGGCAGCGACTGGAGCTGGAATACTGGAGCTACCGGGCGCCACCAGTAGTGAAAAGGCGGACTCCCTGGCGACCAAGCTGCGCGAGAGTCTCAGTCCGGAGATGGTTCGAGTCTCCAGACCCACTAAGTGTGCAGAATTGCGCATTACGGGCCTGGACGACTCGGTGACGACTGCCGACGTTTCCGCAGCCGTCGCTAAAGTAGGTGGATGCGCCGCTGATACGCTGAAGGTGGGCGACATTAGGCGTGCACCCTCGGGCCTCGGCGCTGCATGGGTTCGGTGCCCGGTAGAGGCAGCAAAAAAAGTAGCAGGTGGCCGCCTTCTAGTAGGATGGGTCTCGGCCGGGGTTCAGATCCTCGAGCCAAGGCCCTTGCGTTGTTACAAATGCCTAATAATATACACGTGAGGGCGTCTTGCACGTCCGAGGTGGATCGCAGCGGACAATGCTACCGCTGTGGACAGGAGGGACATAGGGCCGGTACGTGTACGGCAGCGCCGCATTGCACGCTATGCGCTGCGGGTGGGTTTTCGGCCAACCATCTAGTAGGGGGCAAGTCCTGTACAGGGGATAAGCCCAATAAGGGCAGAAGGGCGACATCTGCAGTCGCCGCGTCTTGTTCGGAAGGAAAGCGGTTGGACACATCTGGTGTCGTCCGCGAAAATGTTTAACGCCTTGGGCGTGCATAAACTCCGCAGCCTTGAGCTGAGGAGTGCCGACAGAGGCTTGGAGTGACTTTCGGGGGAGAGTCACTCCTCAGATAGCTTCGAGATGGCGCGCGCGGTGTTCCCGCGCGCCTCTCCAGAAGTCGGGCAGGCAAGGCCCGCCCAAACACGAGACGAGGCCGGCGTTTCAGCGCCGGCCGTTGCCGCCGGGGTCGCGGAAGAATGCCAACGCACTCCCGTTGCCCCGGCATCAAGGCTCTCGAGGAACACCGTCAGGTTTTAGTGGGTAGCCCGGCATTGCACCTTACAGCCGTGGAGTCCCACATACCCCTCTGCCATCCCCCATGGCAGGACGGGATGCATAAAGCATTTCCTGACGCAAAAAAAAAAAAAAAAGTACTCATATTGTTGGTGTTAAAAATAAGTTATTCTCTATAATGGAACATCTGCCATATTAGATTTATGATGACGTCACATATATGTACAAAAACCTGCGTATTCCATTTCATTCGATACCCGTATTGTTAGTTTTGAACGAAAAAGTTATTTCCTATTATGGAACATCCCCCATATTCGATTTATGATGACGTCACGTATACAGAAATCATTCCAATTCATTTGATGCCCATATTGATGTCGAAAATTGGTGTCGAACAAAAAGTTATTTCCCGCCATCCGCCATATTGGATTTATGATAACGTCACATAAACCATCCTCTGCATATTCTACTTCATTTGAAACCCATATTATTGGTATTGATCAATGCCCCAAAAACCTAGAACATGATACCCATGTAGATCTATCAAAAAAAAAATATTCGCCATCTTGGATTACAAAATGAATGTCATTTTCGTTATCAGCACGCCGAGGTACTTGGAATTTGACAGCCATATCGATTTATCCAAAAAAGTAATATTCGCCATTTACTACAACACCCTACAATACCCTAGAATTTGATACCCGTATCGATTTATCCTAGGTTTCTAGAAATTCTAGGTTTTTTGGGGTGCTGATTACGAAAATGACTTTCATTTTCAAATCCAAGATGGCGAATATTACTTTTTTTGGATAAATCGATATGGGTGTCATATCCTAGGTTTCTCGGGGTGCTAATTACGAAAATGACGTTCATTTTCAAATTCAAGATGGCGAAAATGACTTTTTGGATAAATCGATATGGGTGTCACATTATAGGTTTCTCGGAGTGCTGATTACGAAAATTGTGTTTATTTTCGAATCCAAGATGGCGATTATTATTTTTTTGGATAAATCGACATAGGTATCATATTCTAGGTTTCTCGGGGTGCTAATTAAGAAAATGATGTTCATTTTCAAATCCAAGATGGCGAATATTACTTTTTTTGTATAAATCGATATGGGTATCAAATTCTAAGTACCTCGGCGTGCTGATAACGAAAATGACATTCATTTTGTAATCTAAGATGGCGAATATTATTTTTTTTTGATAGATCTACATGGGTATCATTTTTTAGGTTTCTCGGGGTACTGATTACGAAAATGACGTTCATTTTCAAATCGAAGATGGCAAATGCTACTTTTTTTATATCTAATAATATTGATATTTAATATTATTGTATACAGTGAAGTGAATAAAAATACTTATATAAAATATGGATAAACCTAGTAAACTCCAGTCGTGCGTCGGAGCTGACACACACACATTTTTTAACATTGTTTTCGATTTTTAATTAACTTTTAACAAGAATTAACAAGCTATTTTTAAAATAAGTCAGTTATGAGTTTTCCATTGGATGAATATTGACGAAACAGAAAAAGCATTCAAAAGTTAACTTCGTAAACGACTTCATTTTCCACACTTGATACATACGGTCAACGAATTCGAAAAACGATTTTTGGTTCCATCTATACGAACGACGATGATTGGTTCTTCTTAAGTGCGACCAAAGAAAGTCTTTTCTTTTCAAGACAGTGTAGAAATGAGTTTGAATAAATAATACGAATTCATCTTTAAGATTCTGCGAGCAAAGAAGTCAAGCCAAGAAAATTAAAACCAAAAATTAAGCTATTTCGCCAGTTTTCGACCACAAAATTTAGTTTTCGACCAGTAGTGCTATTCACAACTTCACAACGGATGAACGCATCGTTGACAACATTGATGAAAGATTACATCGGATGTTCGCAAGGATTTTCCTACGATGTAACAGCCAAGGAGTTGGCAGCAAAAACTTTTTACAACCTACACATGTGCTAAAAACGAAATTTTATAGTACAATATAAAAAAAAATTGTTTTTAAAATTGTTCTGATCATTCTGATAATGTTTAAATACAAAGCTCATTGAAAATGTAAAAATACACGTATAAATGTTTTAATGTATGTAAATGTCACAATTATATGAATCAAACTAAATACCAACTCCCGGTCCATTCATTTTATTACATACGGAGTTGTCATTCGTCAACTTGTCAGTTGTCAATAAGTTTTCAAAATGGTGTCATGATGCCCGCTTAATATCGTCTCTCTCGTCACTTACCTTTATATTATTTAAGCAACTGTGTTGTACAGTGATCCCATATTCGTGAAATAAATGGTGCTAAGGATTTCTCAAGGAATTAATGTGACTAAAACTGCAGTTTTAAGTAAGTATTATAGAAGTTAAGACAAAAATGTGTTTCATATTTCGCTGTAATAGCCAACTAAACATTAAATAAAAAGTGCGGGAAACTGCATTATCTGTAATTTGTCATGTTTTTGTAAAACTACAAGTTAAAGGTGTTTATTTTAATATTTCAGTGGGAATGGGTTTGAAAAGAGGCAGTGTCAAGTTCTCATACAAAGAAATAACCAATATCCACTTATCATTTTATGTATTATAATATAAGGCAAGATCATGATGTAAAAAATAGAGAAGATTAAAAAGAGAAATGTTGATGCAGTGAATTGTTAAAATGTATTTTGAAGTGTAAACCTTGAAGAAAAGAAAAAGAAATGATAATGTACCTGCCTACCATGTGCCTGTGAATTACAAACTACCTATGAATTACAAAAATGTAATAATAACTGGTATAGGTTATATTTATTTGTATAAATAAATAGGTTTCTAAAACTTGGTGCTATTTTTGAAATACTATGGGTCATGTTACAAACAATTATTATTTATCAATCTTATTTAATATAAATGTAATAAGTAGCTATTAAACTGCTTTATGAAATAAATACACTAATGGATATCTACTGCTCTACTTCTTTGCACCTGCATACTTTTATTATAATTGAGGTTTATAAGGTAAAATTTATAAACGAGGTACATGTTTTTTAATCTTTTAGTTCTCCAAATTATATCTCCATAAAATTATACACAATGTTTTCATACATCTTACCTGGGTACTTCTATACTTTCTGTAGGTAAATAAGTATTAATAATTCTAAAAATATTAGTAGTTACTCCTATCAATCATTCTTATCGTCAGTGCCATAGAATAAATTACTTATAAATTACATCAGGAATGAAATTAAAAGGCAGTAGGTATGTACATACTCTTGCTTTTAATAAATCTTTAATTATTATTTAACAATCAATACAACATTTTCTGTGTCTGGAAAAGTTGTGAAAACTTGTACAAAACTGTGTTGAATGCTATAATTTCTCAGTTATTACTTCTCAACAACAATGATAAAATTGTAATCAGTAGCTGTATCCATATGTATCTGTAAGAAAAAAAGTTGCATAAAATTCATTACCTAAATAAAATTAATGTGCAGCTATTGAAAAAGTAACTGTTTCTAATAGTCAATCAATTCAACTGAATTTAAATTCATTGCTGGTCAATATTTAAAAGAAAAAATACTATTAATTTGTTATCCTTCTGAGTTATACCACTAATACAATTCAGAAAATGTACATACATAACAACATTTTATTAGAAGTGTACATACTTATTGTATTACATACAGCTACAGCTCTATTAATATCATTAATGTTAATACTAACTTCCTTAAATGGTTTCCTGTCTATACATCATAAATAAACAATACTGTTGTGATTTCATTTACCTACTACATAAGTACTTACAACGGTATGTAATGTAGTTCTAAAACTTCATGGTTATGAGTTCTTATTTAGTTTTAGAATTATGTACATAATTACAATAAAAGTATCCATACTCACATTTCGTGGACATTGTATTTACTGGATATATCCATATTTTATGCCACAACTGTTTGTTTTCTGCTGGTGCATGACATACAGCATACATACAGCATCCATTGTAACCCTATGATTCGAAATAATATGTTGTTTACAATTCTGAGCTGTTTGAAATATATTATCTACCTATCACACACGACATCGAAACGTTTGAAATACTTAATTCTTACGAGAGATTTCGATTTAGTACATCAAAGAAGAAATCGTAGTGATTACTTACTCAGTGGAAGAAATGGGTAAACAAAAATCAGTCAAAAATCTTAAATTGTTTTTTGTACGATTTTCCTCTCTATTTGAGAGGGAAGGCACAGGGATCTACGCCCACAAATCCGATGTCTTTAGTAAGAAATAAAATGACAATACATACAAAATACTTTTCTGCAATAAAATAACTACCAACCAATTTCATAAAATAATAATATTACAAGGTGTCTCTCTTTATAGCAAGGATTAATCTTTTAATGAGAATATGATAAATAATAAATATAACAGAATAAACGAGACAAGTTATGAGACCATTTCTCGTTCATACGTACTTACTTATACGATAGTTTAACGCTGTATTGCTGACGGAGTTGCCAAGCAAAGCGGTCCTTGACTACTTCCTCCACCTTATCAAATCTCATTACCCGTCTATGCATTATTACTCACAACACTTTCGCCTAAGTTATGCAAGTGCTCTTAATATTGCTGTTATTTGTAATGATAATAACGGGTATTTACTATTCAAAAGAATGGATGTTCAAGTAAGTAGTATTTGTTAGAGCGTTTTTTCATTGGCTGACACGATAACGATATATCGTCGCAGATGCAGACTCATTGATATCGGTGCACAGAAATCTATGGAGCGACGCTTTTTCACTAAACGACGCGACCCCGTGGCCTGGGTGTGCTTCAATCCAAAACTAGGACGAAAAAATATTACCACAATTTTCACCGCTAGACTTAAATTTTACTTAAAATAACTTTATATCATATACGTAATCGCACCTACATTTACATGTACTTACTAATTTTATGAAATTAATCATTTATAACATTAATTATAATTTTGTAATAAAATTCAATTCAAGAAAACAATTGCAATATTCATGGTAACCTCACCTTCGTCTGCAAACACTAACAGCAAAATGAACATTTTGCGTAGATATAGAAAAGATAATGAAAATCGCTAAATTTATTCGCTCCTTTTCTACTATAAGTCTACCATCTTGATGTGAATTTCCATACTAAGCGTCTTCCTTCACAAAATTAGTTTTTTGTTCAATAAAATTGCACGTAACTTTAAGACACATGTATCACACGTTAAAAATAGAGTATATTTTAATTATTTTAAGAAAAACATCCAAAATTTTAACTGTTCACCGAGAAAATAGCTTAACATCTAACTAACTTGAAACTAACTTGCTAATTCAACTGATTTAAAGTAATTCACAACTCTAAAAGAAAATAAATTGCACTAAGCTTTAATAACATAGAATCAAAAGTTACTTTCTGTTGCTTATGCTAGTAATCCGACCACCCGGCCGAAAACCAGAATTACCAACGAAATATTATTGCGGTGTCCGACCACCTCAAATTTATATATGCATCAAATAATTAATGAAAAATTAAGTGTACAAATTTTTTTTTGGGTTTTAAGAAAGTAACAAACTTACTTTTGTGTAAGTAAGACTCACGGAACAACTTGAAATTTGCCGTGCAATTAGGACCTCGTCACAAATTTTTATGAACTTCCAGACACAATTTGTATGCGCGAATGTGGGCTCTAAACTAAACTTAGAATAGTTATTAGTATATATTCTTTCTACCTTTAGTATTCTATTAAAATAAGGCTAGAAGATTAAAGTTTGTCCACGTATAAATTTGACAATATAAAAAGAACTACAAACAATATTATTTCATTTTGAAACGAAAGAGGCAGTCAATTGGTCGAATACTAGAGCCGGCTGCGAAACCAGCGCAACGACCCTATATGCTCATGACAATAACAATAAGAGTTAAGTTCAAAAGACTCATATCCGGAATTTCTTCAATTGCACTAGTATCTAGAACTATTCCAATCTCAATAACTATCCAGTAGGCAACTAATCAAAACCAAAAGAATAACTTTTACAATTTCAAATTTGATTCATTACAAAAATATGACGACAAAAATGCTCCAACACAAAACAACAACAAACAAAATCAACAAGTGCAGAATAATACACAGTTAAAAAAACACATAGTGTATATTGGAACGTAATGTAATCTGTCTTCAACTGGTTTCAACAAAAAATATATTGCATTATTATCTCTCCTGAAACATCTTTCCTTTATTTTCGGCAAATCACAGCTTTGGTGAATTGAAAATCGACACTTCGAATTTCCTGAAAATAATAGGAATATAATTTATGAAAATGTTTGTTTTGTAATTATTTTTTAAATTAATAGACATAGACATTTATGTCCAATTATTGTTACTTATTTGGACTGTAGAGTTTTTGTGATATGACATGATGAACTGTATGCCACGAATGTCCTCATTAAATATTAATAAAATATTTGATTTACATTTCCATTAAGGTTGGTAAAAAACAACAAAATGGCTCTATTATTTCCTCATTATTCATAATTTTTTGACGTTGAATTCAAACAGTACACAGAGAGAAAAACGGTAAGCCAAAATCGAAACAGTATTTAGAACTCCCCTAAATATTGTGTTTAAGTCTACTTAGACTACTGCTAAGAAAAATGATTAAACTTGTATTTATATCAACATAAATATGTATATATGCAGTTCATGTTATTTTTTTGCTGTCGGAGGAATATCATTGTTGTACAGCTGTAAGGACATAATCAAACCTCTCTCTGGGACGCTCTTTGATTCTGTTCAATAACTACGTCGGTACTACGTCGTTAGTGTTTGACCGTTGCTCTAATATGGAAATTTCGAAATTAGCGGAAATATGAAGAACAATGTAAATAAGTAAGTAATAGATAAGCAAAGTTAATTCTTCTAATTTCGTAATCATGTAGGAAAATGCCGCATCAACTTTACCTTCGGTTCTTGTACTTAAACAACTTTGAAAAGATAATCAATCAAATTAATGTGGTATTGTCTTTAAATACCTGGCGTACATAAATGTCCAGGAGCAATAACTCAACGTCTATTTAATGGAGGTATGTATGTACTGATTTATTTGTTCCGACACACGTTCCTATTAGTGTGACAAAGGTTTATATTAGTCATTATTTTGCCATGTTGAATAACAGAAAGTAACATAATGTTATCTTAAAGTAAAATGAAATGGACTGTTAAATGACACTTTGATATGTAGTCTCCTTATTTTTTAAGATAACATGTACGTCTAGGAAAATGAAAATGGGGTGAAATGTAATATTCGAACTCAACTATACCATTCCCTTACAATTTTAAGCTAAAATTTTACACTAGTCCGAGAATATAATGTCTTTAAAGCTAACGGGAAACATTTAAAGAGTCTCATATGTTATAGAACTTTCTAAATTAGTATTTGAACAGCCCGGCCCATACGAACGAAGGTTCACTTACGAAAAAAGCATACTGTATAAATTATCAGAATGTATATTATATTATATAATCAAATACATACATACATATCTTTACACTGTTTCCCGGGGTCACGGGGGGGGGGGTGTTGACGGGGTCGTCATAGAGGACGGAGCGCCAAGCGTCGTATTCCTAACATACTCTTTCGCTTCTTCAAATCTCCTCATTCTCCTCACACATTTTCGCCTAGATATGCGAGTGCTTTTGACATGTCCGTCGGCTAACACTCTGGCTATTTGGTCTTCCTTGGCTTCTGTTACCACTTACTTTCGCTCTGTAGATTTTCTTCATCAGTCTTTCATCACTAATTCTTTCTATGTATCAAATACAAACAGGTATTAAAATTAACTTTATAATATAAGAAGTGTAAGTACATGATAGGGTAACCCACTGACGTCATTGCATTAACAACTGAGGCAAATCTAACACAATCACGTTGAAACATGTTTAGACATGTCATGATTTTTATCGTAATAAAAACGTTTCAGTTGGAAAATGTATAGAAATAACAAGCCTTATAATATACTTGTTATACGTACATGAATATCGTATAACGAAATATATTTTCTTGTTGTAATAACTTGTATAACGGTGACAAAAATTACCCTACCGTCTTTTACCGGTTATTAAGAAAATATATGAAACTACGCTCATTGGGTGACGTAACAAAGACGTGACAAAAAGTTCCTCTGGCCCACGCATGGCCCGCGACACCGCAGTGACATGCATATCACTTTTGTGTCACCATCTGTTGTTTAGTATTGTAGTACAAAGAGTGCGCTCAGAGGCCACTTTTTGTCATCGAAAATTGTCCTCAGCAAGTATTTATCGCTCAAGGAAAATTTGCAGAAGCTTAATACATTCAACAACATATCGTAACAAACATTCTGCATGATTTGAAGAAGTTGTCTAGACATCGCACCTTATTTAAAAATGTGTAAACTTTTTAAATATTTCACTGAGTATCTTAGAATGAATTCAGTGATATAATATATATTTTTTATTGTAACAATAAAAAGGAACGGGTTCTTACCGCCATATTAATATACTCGAGCTTCCTGATATTTCGATACTGTTGCGAGCACCATAAATATGGGTTAACTAGCAAACCTGCGGCTGGCTATTTAAGAGCAAATATTTCACTATACTTACTTTCTAGTTCGTAATTTTGTTTTGGGCTTCTTATTGTTCTAAATCGTATACCATATTCCACATATTGGACAATTTAAACCCGTTCTCTCGAACTCAGTTTTTATCCCAAGAACGATTTCTATGGTTTTTTTGACCATTTTGGGTATCTAATGGCGTTCTGCCGACAATATTCGTCTCTTGTGAAATTCGATTCAAAGATTAGAGCTTGCTTCAAGAATACGTTCTGTAATAACGTCACTATTCTTCACTACTCTAATGTACTCCTTGATACGGCACGGCACGGTACGAAATCGAGTGCTTGGTTTGTCCAATGTATGCACGCCTACAACATCTTATACACATCGTGATTTTTTAATGGAAAATTATACTTCGGTGAATGCAGATGTTGTGTAATTTTCTTCAAAGAAGTGAAGACTGTTTTTATCGAAAGTTTCCTCTACAACGTCACAACTTTAACTATCACTGCCTTAATATGTCGTGTTAAGTGAGGGGACAGGTAAACTTTATCACTCCCTTATTATGTCTAACCATTACCTTAATATGTCTTCAGTCTATCCGACTCTAGTGCGCAAACAACAACTACGTCCACGAAATCCATCGCGAAATGAACTGTCGCTTGTTGACGCGGCAGCGAGTGCAAACAATGTGCACAGCAAAGTGAGGGGACGAAAAGTCGTGTAACGAGAAGTCTCTTATTTGAGAACGGCGTTGAGCCGAAAATTTTCACATAACATTCCGCATAGATAATACGCATTCGCACCTAGAATATTATTACGTAATTAAAAAAAGCATATTGAGTAGAATACGCTTTTAATTTTGAACATCTCTATTAGTCATCTGTTAACCGATGGTATCGGTATGATCGCTCGGGCTGTGATCCTTCTGAATAATCCACAAGATTTCTGGCGATTAATATTTTCTGGAGATGTTAAGAGTTAAGACAGTGCATGGTATTTCTCAAACCCAAGGAATATACTATACTTTCTATCGAAAGAAGAAAGCCAACTGACGTCCAAACAAAAGCGACATAGTTATACCTATGAGTATATACTACAGCGTCACCATATTGCCGCAGTGAACGAAAACTCAAAAGAGGGAAATTCCGACAGGTGTTGCTTGTTACAGAAAAGAAAACAGCGAAAGGTATAAGGCAAAACCGCACTCTCAGTACCTAACTGATGTTAAAAATTAACTTCAGATCATTATTAAAATCATCAATTGGATATTGACAAAGTGTAATTTTTCTTTATATCTTCAGCGTCGGTACTAATCTGTGTTAATAGTTCTCATCAACCTGGAAACGTTCAGCTTCGATAATAGTGATAAATTAACTTTTTTACAAGTGTTGCCAGTTTTAAAACCTTAATTCAACAGTTTCTATTATTTACTCTTAACATAATTAATATGAATAATCTAAGAAATCTAAAAAGAAATATGGAATTTAAGTTAATCAAGTAAATGTCTATCTTTCTGCCATGGAACTGTCACTCTCGCATCAAATTACTATCAGATATAAGTAACGTTTTCTCAAATTCTCTGTGTAAATTTCTTTTTGTGTATGGTATGTTGTGTGTGCAATATAAATAATAAATATTTAAATAAAATTCAATCCAATCCAAAATCCAATAATTTATGAAAGTATATTTTAAACCGCATTTTTGTTGTTGTTTCTTTTACATTTTTTAATCGACTTCAAAAAAAGAAGGTTTTCAATTCGACTGTATGTTTTTTTTTGTATGTTTGTTACGCGATTACTCCGCCAATTATGAATTGGTTTCGATGATTCTTTTTTCGTTTGATAGACCATACTTCAGAAATAGTACCTATTCAAATTTCACTGATATTGGAGCTTGGACTTCGAAGATACACCAAATAACGTGACCTTTATTTATATTGATGATTCCCTTGTATATCGTTGCCCTTCAGAATTAGAAAGACGTTAATTGTAGAACTGCCCTAGATATTAATTAAGACCAAATCATTCAAAAGGGAGAAATAATAAGTATTTAAGAAAAAAATTAAACCGCCTTCAAAAAAAAACACTGAAAAGTACAAAATAACTATCCTTCACAAATCAAAACTCAAGTGCAATGAAAATAACTTTATAAGTACGATATACGAACCTATATAATTAAATTTGTCAGTTACTGAAGTGCCAAATCAACATGCAACAACAGCGGTTTCATTTTATTTCTCAAAATTTTTTATAGTATCAGGTGCAGGAAACACTGGATTTTTCGCAACTCACACTACCTATCTAAAAGCCGTAAGAAAAACATTACACAACACATGAAAGCCAAAGCTCATCAAGCCCAAATTGCATTATATACTGTATAATACTGGCTCTTCTTTGACTACCCCGTTAGGGATACGGCGTGAAGATATGTATATAACACTGGGTTATTTAAAAAATAGTGATAACTTTTTTGCGATATATTTCGGTTCGGTTAAATCCGGTTAAGTAGAAAATGAGGCTAAATTAAATTATTTCGACTTAAGTTTAATGTTTTTTTGACATGGAGACAAAACGTATATAGTCTTTTTATACATATAACAATGAGCAATGACAGCTTTCTAAGCGGCAACTTTGAGGAAGTTTATTATTTAAGATAATGTGTAGTTTTATGTTTGTAAATATTAACATATGTATGTACTTTTTATTAATAAACTAATAACATACATGTATATATCAATAAATATTGTCAAAGTAATTAAGCGAAGTCGCGATCAATTTGTAGTTATGTTGTAGTTAATGATTGCTGAGATTGTCTTCACAGAATTAAACATAATATTGAACAGAAAAGTAAAACGTCATGCAAAAGGTTGGTTCAGGTTTGTTACATTACATTTAGTACTTGCGACAAAGTTGAATTAAATATTAAAAACATTATACATTTAATTTTTTTACTGTACATACGAATTTATTTTCGAAAGACTAAGTTGTCGTCATCATACGCCGGTTATAACTTGAAAAAAAAATCGGAAGTCTAGCCAAGTAATTTGACATATTATGACATATTTGACATAATTTAACAGAATTGAGTTTGACAGAACTTTCATTAACAGATTTCGAACTTTTTGGAGAGTAATCTGAAGATATCTGTACTCCATATTTCGGTAAAATGTCAAATTTAACGCAGGTGAAACCGTGGGGCACCGCTAGTCTCTATATATAACAACAAATCAACTTATCAAGTTACCCCTTATTTCGGATAAACTTATCCTATACTTGTAATTCGGTTTTAATCTTGGGTTTCGAGGATACCAGTCCAGTCCAGTCCAGTGATTATTTACTTGTATTTAGATTTCAGTGTACTGATGAAAATAAAAGTTATTTCGTGATTCTATAATTAAATACTTTTATACTTAAACTTTAAATTTACTTACCCATTGATTTAATTATCCTTAACCACTTTTAAATTAAAATCAAGTAGAAGTCACAAATTTAATTCAATTTCTTGTCTGCGTTACGTACGTATATCTTTAATATCAGGGTAACATAAGTGGCGTGGCGATCTCGGGCGCGCAGGGCGTACACTAACAAATCATATTACAATTGTCCTACAGATCCGAACCCTTAGCGACTAACCCGGTATGTTACACTTCAATTACATTTAGAGTATTGGTTGAAATTCAAAAAATACAATTTAGAAATGGTAATGTACGATTTCTAACTAATAAGGTTTCTCGTTACAGTATCAAGTCATTGACATAGTTGGGCAACTCACACTTAGATTAATAAAATGGCACGATTACGGTATTGTGTCACTTGCGTATTGTTGCTCAGAAACTTTTGTTTATTATAATTAAATTATTGACAAATACTAACTGAAATCTATATCAAGTTGCTCTTAGTAAGTGTCTTCATATCGTATAGTGTTATTAAGTGCAGGAATCATCGATAACTTACCTACCTAATCAAGCATTTTACCGAATGGGTGATTGTTGAGATGGTTTCGTTGAATTGTGTTGAAACCAGTACTTACTTCACGCATCTCAGCACTTACTTCATGCATCAAACTGATTGAAAAAGTTCTACTCGTCGAAGTGAAAAATTTTACCATAAATAACCTTATTAGTGAATAGTGATTAATTGCAGATTAATTACAGATTAATTACCCACTCATCATTTTATTACGTACCAGACTAGTTGTATTTACCATCAAATAAAATAAATCACTGATGGATCGATGCGACTTGCGCCATCTAGACTCAGCTTTGAACACGAAGTAACAACGAACAGGAGGCGCCGTAACGAATTTTCCTCGTACAAACCAGTGTAACAACATGCGAGTTGAGGGGGACGCGGAATAAATGGAGGGGGATATTGCGAATCTGCCGTCATCTAGCGAGTTGTAGCAGTCTCTTTGTGTTATCATTTTTCAAGTAGTTTTATTATTGACCACCAGATGAGTAAAATACATTCTTGATACAGAGACGTACTTAGTGATTAATCGGTAACTTGAAATTGCATGATTCAAAAATTTTCACATTAAGTTATGAAATACCACTTATATTTGTATTTAAGAGTAAATTGATATAAATTCATAATGTATATTATGATGAAGCAGTAAAGCGGATGAGATGTAGTTTTACATTCGTAATTTTTTTTATCGTAATACAACGTATCGTTTGATACAGCGTGAAGATATGTATGTATGTATCGTGAGTGTTGGGGACCGAATAACGGTCTAGAATAGCAATATTTGAATTAACGTTTGTCCATTTGTTTGTATGCGCATCATGCAACTGTTACTGTCTCCTTATTTAAATAGAATGATAATATAGATCGCGCCACGAAAGATGTGTCTTGACAAGCGATTGTAGTGGGGAATCCGTCTAGATACGCTCTTACGAAATTGTAATGTGTTTTTAGGGATTTTCTTAGTGTCCATTCTCTTGATTTATTATAAATCCAAACAAATTTATTACATATTAGTGTCGAACTTTTATTTTCTTCTTACACAATTTAACTAGCACGAAGTGGCATGGCAGGGCGATGGTATGAAAGCGACTGTCGGAGCCACGCGTTCGAATTGGTTTATACATACATACATATCTTCACGCTGTATCCCTAAAGGGGTGGTCAGAGAGGGCGGAGCGCCAAGCGTCGCGGTCCTTATATACTTCTTTCATTTCCTCAAATTGCTTTATATTCTACTAAAATGCAATTCAGCACTTTTAGCATCGCCAGGTCGCTACATATTTATTATTAGTAAGACAATATATCGCATCTTTAGAATGAAAGCGACTTAATTTAAAATTTCAGAATTTCGGATTAAAATAATAAACTTAAAAATACCTACTACTTAATTTAATAGATAACAGTACAAACTTGCCTGTCCCATTAGCAACATATCGCGAGAATATTGAAACATGTATTTGTGAAAAATCCATTTTATTATTCTATGTGAATTCAATGTCGGAACTTGCCAAAACAAAATCTCAAAATTTCGAATTAGACCAATTTCATTCTATGGTTCCCATTACCATAAAACTGCTACACCAGTAAATGCGTAATTTAGTTTTGGTTAGTTATTTATTACGTTATAACTTTTTTATAAAATACAAAATATGAGTGCATTATCAAATAATAGTTATTATTAAATGAATTAATTAGTTTATGAAAAGCATATAGAAATTATCCTTTATACAACAACAACATATTATCCTCACGCTGTATCCCTAACAGGGTAGTCAGAGTTACATACTTTTTCGCTTCCTCAAATCTCATCACTCATTATCACTCCTCGCACATTTTTGCCTGGGTATGCGAGTGTTTTTCACATTTCCGTCAGCTAACACCTCTGGCTAATAAATATACGTAAGTCAGCCTTGATCTTCCTTGGCTTTAATTATCCTTTATAAAAGATTATATTAGTATTAATACGTCTAGAGTGCGGTCCTCATAATGTTTTGTAAAGTAACTACTTTTCTATTCCCCAACAGAAATTATCCGTAAAAAAAAAATACGTTAGTATTATTGTAATACGTCTACCTTCTGCATGCGGTCCTGCTGATAATGTCAGTTTTAGCAAGAATTTTTATTCCCCAACAGAGGTCACTTCACTCGGTGTAAATGAATCGACGTAGCTTTTTTACAAACAATTTCATGAATTAAATTAACAATTGAGCAATGTTAGGAGTAAACAGGTAGGTTTTTAATATGCTTAGAGAAATCTGAGTGCAAAATGTGATTTTAAAGGGCGATTAAGTTGACATCTGTCGACGAATAGTAAAACCTACACAAACAAGAAAACTTTCTAGAACTGTCGATGTAATATTGTATAAATTGATACTTATGCATGAAATGTGATATTAGTTAGAGTATCACAGCATCCATCTGAATGCGACTTACAACTAACCACACGGCATTTAATTTTTCTATTGTACAATCACTGAAAATCTTTTTTTTCGTAAAATCGTGACTGTCAGGATCGAACTAGCATACGCGTAGTCGATACACCCCTACGCTTTAAAGCTGAGCCTATATTTTTTTACACAAGTTCAGCCCATTACAACATCTCCTCCTTCCTTCATGGCTTTGAACAACCGCTCGGATGCATCACCTATTGGTTCTCAACCAAACTACATTGTGGCTCAGCTTGCGCTCTGCTACATATTATCTCATCGTAGTTCTCAAATAGGCCGCTAGAGGTCGCTCTATTAACGATTATGGAGTGTAGTGCGAGTTGTGGTCAAGTAATACATGATACTTGTACAGAGGCTGTGATATGTAATCATTGTTCCAAGACATACCATTGGCAGTGTGTGACGATTAACCCTAGAAAGATAATCTTATTTTATAGTATGGGAAAGATAATCATACGTCGTTAAGAGGTATGCTCTAGTTATTAATAAATATTTAAGATCATCATGTAAATTTAGTATTTTTGTTAATGGTACTTATTGTCCATGGTGTTTTTATGTAAATAAAATAAAAACATGGTTTGCATTTAGAATTTTAATAAAAAAATTGAATTATAAAAATTGTAAACTTTTTTAACCAAACAAAAATGAACTTAAATTGAGATCTTTTCTTTAGACTAATTATTCGAAATTATGGCTTACATAATCAACTTTTTATAACGTCTTTACTTATTTTATAATAACAAAATAACAAATATTATTTTTATGTTCTCCACACATAGGATTTATGCACTTATCACAGAGAAATTTTGACATCTCTTTTTTGGCATAGACACATCATCTTCTTGTTCAGAAGACTCAGTTACTCTCTTTGTTAGAATATTGCTGATTTTGTCTTTCAGATTCGTAGGCAAAGTAGGTATATTCTGCCGTGTCAACATCCAAGAAGCTATAAGGCTATTGCTGAGGTTTTTCATAAAATTGCGGCGACTCAATGGCTTTTCTTGCTGGCGCAAAATGTTGTGACAGATGCGACAGTAAATAACGTATTCATTTACATGTCGCTTTTGTAGCTGCCCAAATATGACCATTCTTGCCTCTTAACCTTTGTCTTTGTGGCCTATAAATAGGATCATTCGTAACTGAAGACGCGGGTCGCTCTGTTGTATTTTCAAGTTCTACTAGTAAAGGACTGTCATCAGCATGAGCTAGATTCACCTCTTCATTTTCAGTATCACCGCAAACTTCATCTTCTTGCAAATTATTCTCAATCTCACTATCCGATTCTCTCACCTCTTCTTCGCTAAATTCTTGCAATAATCGGCATATTCGCTCGTCATTTAACATATTTTGTGACGTCATGATGTTATGCTAGATGTTATGCTAACTTTCACCTATGACACAAAAAAATACATGCAAAAATTAACCGTATAAACGTAATAAAAACATGTTCAGAAAAGACACAAAAGTAACTTAACACTAGAAGCGCGGAATATCCAGAGACCCCTAGAAGCGCGGACGGGGCAATTTTGGCCAATTTTTTATTTTGCTACAGTAATGTGATGATATGTATACACAAAAAAAACTTGTAATTATATAGTATATTTTTATTATAGATTACACATATTACATAGCTGTTTTTATTATATTACTGTACTTTGGCTTAAAACAGAAATCACAATCATAAATAATTCAAGTTAAAAATTAAGTAAAACTATGAAAAAGGTAGGATAATTACTCTTCCGAATCACATAATGAGTAAATTGAAAACTCTTTCGATGTACATTTTCTGCAAACCGTTTTTTTACAAGCTTGGCATTTCACACACGATTTGTTACCGGCACAAGAAGACTTTACCCGACAACGAGTACATTTGTCTTGACCCCAAAGTATTTCGTTTTGTACATTGATATGACTATTTGAGGTTTTCCTGTTATTCGCGTATGCCTCAGCTAATTCTTCTCCTAACTGTAAGATAAACTCTCTTCTGCTGATTTTTTTTCCATTCAAGTCACGATACAGAATCCAAGCATTTATTGCTGCTAAGTCTAGCAAGTTATAAAAAGTGTGAACTGATTTGTGAAATATTTGCGAGGCCCATTGCTTCCCCATACTTGGAACTATTATAAACTGATACTACATCCAGTTTATTTTTTATACCAGTTTCAATTTGAATATCTGGGTGCATAGTGCTAAGGAGAAGAACATTTTTTGTGTGCTTTCCTTGATATATTGTCAAAGTTATATCGTCTTTTTTCAATATCACCTCGTACGTGAGATATTACAGAAACAAAACACACGCTACGCTCCATCCACTACCGCCCGGTTTGGCCCGGTTACTAATGTAGCGATTCCAATACCACGCCACCGTCCCCACCACCCCTACCGCTTAGCCGCGAATATCTAATATGGTGCACGAATATTCAATATGACCAAATCTACGATATTTTGACTAATTCAGAAGAAAGATGAAGTTAAACTCTGACATCCATGACTGGGTCAATATTGACCCAACCGCACTTTTAGGTAAATTCGATTAAAAAAACATACACATTGCAATTACGTAGTTGAAGTCTCGTACAAATAATAGTTTATTATATTATTACATTTCATAAAAAGTCATAAAAAATTAGGAATCTACGCGCAATAAAACATCAACTAGAGCAGGCAGAACATCGAAATGGGTCAAATTCGGGACGCCCGCGCTACTAGTGTTAAGAGATAATCATACGTCTCTTAGACGTACGATAGGTTAATATCTACGAAAATAGCGCACTTACCCGAACAACGAGTGTGTGTCCTGCAAGCTGTTGGGGACCACTGAGTTGATCAAAAAGATAGTCGCCGTGTCGCGAGTCGCGTACGAGTAAAACGGATTTAACAAAACGGCACACGTCGATTAGACGTAGATTATCTTTCTAGGGTTAAGGTGGAACAATTCAAGTCCTTTACACCTGAATATACTGCAGCTTGGGTGTGCCCAGCATGCTGTGTTCACGTTAGTGTTCATCGCCCTAGCATAATAATAATAAAAACACTCCAGTTCGGTCTGACCAGGTTCCGAACCCTGATGATAGTCTTGGTATGACCTTTGATAACAGCTTAGTAAATAAAACGACCACTGTCAGATCGAATATTCAATATGAAGCTGTCACTATGAATAAAATCAGCGCTCTATTTGATGAAAAAATAAATACTACTCTCTCAGACATCTTTGACCAAAAAGTGCAACATGAATTGACAAAATTTATCTCTCAGTTTCGTACTGCACTACAGGACGACATCAATAAAGTGCTTCAATGAGAAGTTAAATCTATGATTGCAAAACTAGAGAAAGAATTTATCCATACAACTGATTTTATATGTGAAGGCCAAAAACAGCTGCAGACCCAAATAAATGAAAAAAATTCAATTATTGATAAATTACTGTTAGATAACGACAAACTACAACTTGATTTAATTAAAATACAGCTCCGTCTGTTATCGATTGAAAACATTTCCCTGAAACTTACCTGAAACAAAGTCTACCATTGGATCGACTATTACAGAAAAAGATATTATCACCTGTAGAAGAGTGGCTAAAATCGACCCCAACTTAAAGCGCCCACGTAATATTTTGATTTCCTTGGCATCGCCTCGTCTATGAGACTCTTTCATATCATTAACAACCAGATTTAATAAGGGAAAACCCAATGACGAGAAGCTTAATACAGCGCACATTGGCTTCTCGGGGCCAAAGTCTAGAATTTATGTAACGGAACATATTTCACCTGAATGTAATCAGCTCTACAATGAAGCTAAAAAATTTAAGGATTCCAAGAATTATAAATACGTTTGGGTGAGGTTTGGTCGTGCATATTTACGTAAAGACGATGAAGCTAACCCTATACAAATTAAAAATCTGGACTTTTTAAAAAAATTGCAAGAAAGTTCTTTAGTTTTTAATTTACAGTAGTAACAATTATCTTTCTATTTTGTAATATTTCTTTTTTTTTGTAATGATTATGTTTTATCAAATGTTAAAAGAATTCGCACCAAGTTAGATGAAGTTTATTTATATAAGCATCCTTAATAGCAACTACGACATAATATGTTTAACTGAAACTAATTTGGATAGTGGTGTTTTTGATAGTGAGTTACTCGATTCTAGATACAGGATGTTTCGTAGAGATCGCGACACGACTTGTGTAAAGAAAAAAAGTGGTGGCGGAGTGGCCGTCGCAGTCAAAAAGTCTCTTCTATGTAGTCGTATGACTGAGTGGGAGAGCTGTTTTGAGGATGTCTGGATAAACATTAAAATAAGTTCTCAATCTTCTTTATTCCTTTGTGTTTGCTATCTTCCACCTGATACAGAATTGGAGAAATTAGAAAGTTTTTATCAAAATTGTCATAAAAGAATTTTAAACTCAAGGACATGTTCTGATTTCATACTTATTGGTGATTTTAATACTCCTAGCGTATAATGGCACAATACTACGGGATCTTTTGAAATGAGTCCATTCTTGGTACAATCTGATCGAAAATCTGGCCTTTTATTAGACACTCTGTCCTTGTGTAACCTGAAGCAATTTAATAATATAACAAATGCGAATAACCTTTTCTTAGACTTAGTTTTGACTACATTTCCGTCTCTAAGTGTTTATGGAGCTAGCTCATTAGACAGGCCTGATAGTCATCACCCTCCCTTAGTTGTTGATATTTTTTTATTAAAGCCACAGTCTAAATTGATTGAGGAAAAACCTAAAAGAAGGTCTAACTTTCGAAAATGTGACTTTGTCAATATCCGAAAAGACCTGAATGCAATTGACTGATTTAGTGTCTTTAATAGCCCTGATGTTGAATTTGAACTCGAGATTATTAATAAGCATACGCCAAAAATAACTCCCCATAAAATAAATGATTACCCGTTTTGGTTTAGTTCTTCACTAATAAAGCGTCTGAATGAAAAATTGAAGTATCGTAGACGGTACAAAAAGTACAAAAACCCGCGTGATTATGACGCCTTCTATTTATTACGTGCTAGATGCAAATATTAATAGAAAAATGCTATACTAGTTACAGGGAATCAGTAGAAAACTCATTAACGTGCAATATAAAATATTTTTTTCAATATGTTTATGGCAAAAAAGGATACAGTTCTGTACCGCTAACTGAAGTATGAGGACACTACATCTTCTGACGTAGTCAATATCTGCGAAATGTTTTCTAATTATTTTTCATCAGTATTTGAGAGAAGCATTGCAGTTTATTCACTTCCTACAGAAATAGACAGACACACTCAATGTCTCAATGAAATACATATTGGCAGAGGCAATATTGAGACCAAAATTTAAAATCTCGACCCCCATAAAGGACCAGGTCATGATGGAATTCTACCCTCTTTTATAAACGCTTGTGTAGGTGAGCTTAGTGAACCCTTCTATATTTTGTTTAATAAATCTTTACAATCTGGGATATTTCCAACATACTGGAAGAATGGTTTCATAGTTCCAGTACATAAATCTGGCGATAGAGATCAATGTAAAACCTACAGGCCGATCAGTATTTTGTCTTGTTTTGCAAAACTATTTGAATCTGTGATTCATGATGCCCTCTATTCACATTTTAAACCTCTAATTTCCACTAAACAACACGGTTTTGTTGCAAAAATATCGACCGTGAGCAACCTTTTAGAATTACCTGTGTAACGCTTTTGCAAAGAGAGGCCAAGTGGACTCTATTTATACCGATTTTGCAAAAGCCTTTGACAAGGTTAATCATTCTCTTCTTTGCTTAAAATTGGAAGGTTACGGAATTCATGGTAGTCTGCTTCAATGGATGACCTCTTATCTTCACAATACAAAGCCAGTTAGTATCAAGGGGTATGTTTCAGCTCCCGTAACGGTGACATCTGGTGTATCCCAAGGATAGCACTTAGGACCGCTGCTATTTGTTGTCTTTATTAATGACCTTGTTAATAACCTCACATGTCCTAGCCTTCTCTATGCAGATAATTTAAAGTTATATATGTCCGTTAATAATGTAAATGACTGTGCAGCCCTACGACGTAACTTAGACAAAATTGCTGAGTGGTGTGATCATAATTTTATGTTCCTTAACATTGACAAGTGCTATGTGGTCAGCTTCACTGCCAAGGTAAATACATTGTGTAACGATTATTATCTATGTAACCAAGTTCTTCAGCGCAAATCTGTCATTAGAGACCTGGGAGTATACTTAGATGAGAAGCTCACGTTCAAAGCCCATTATGATTATATTATAAACAGATGTTCAAAACTCATTGGTTTCATAGCTCGCTGTACAATGGAATTTAAAAGCCAGCGAACGTATTTAAGTCTTTATTGTTCATTAATCAGAAGTATCTCAAAGTATGGTTCAGTTATCTGGTCTTCTTACTACGAAGTTTACTGTAATAGAATTGAACGCTTGCAATCCAAATTTCTTAAATTAATTTGTTTTAGATTGCATTTGGGTCGCAGGTTTCATTCATATTATAGCTGTTTTCTAAGGTTTGACGTACTACCTCTTCATACTCGTCGAAAATATATCGATCTAGTAACACTTTATAAGATTGTGCACTCACATATACATCATACTATAATCCTATCACCAGAATGTGCCGTATGTATAATGATTTTGTTAACGAAAACTCAACCCTTGATATTTTTAAGCCAAAGCTTTATAAATTCAGGAATGACATCCGAGCAATCTTTCTGTTTCATTGGTCAATTGACCCTTGCAAAATACTGATAACACTAACATATAACTACTTGCTTATAATTTTACTAAAAATTAGATAATAATACCATTACCTAATACTAGATAACCCTCACCGTTGTTTCTTCATAATTCTAGCTGTCTGTGCATACATGCTTAGAGTCATAGTCTATATTTACAATATGTTTAAAGTACTGCTTAATTTGACTGTAACTTGTTTTGTGTGCCAAATAAACAAAATAAAATAAAAATAAATGCATTCAGAAGAACAACAGATGACATTGTGATATAACTCAAACATAAAGCGATACTTGTTTGCCCAGATAGGTTTTTTTACCTAGTTTTTACGTAAAAAATAATTACTAATCAATTTACATTAAACAATTTTGTGCAAGGGTTGTGCTGATGAATGTTATTTATATAGATAAATATAAAAATTAATCGATTGAAATCCTGCATAATCTCTTATATAGGAACGATGTAATGTATCTAACGTAACATTATATTACTAGTACCCGGTCGACTGATCTTTACTTGGAGTCTTACAAAGAAAAAACAAAAAAAGTCTGACAACATTGCAGGATTCGAACCCGCATATTTCAGCTTGGTATATCTACGCCTCGCCGCTGTACTACTGAAAAGGTAAACCCTGTTGTGAAATCAGAAGATTTCAGAGTGTGTAGAAGTTTTTAAGTGTGTGAAAACATAGAGAAAACGAATTTTCTCAGAATTGAATCCTTTCAGCTTCGTGGATGAGTTTCCGTTTCCGTTTCGGTTTCCGTTTCCATTTCTTGCCTACTTGCCTCCCTGGCAACGTAGACTGCAGCTTCGAGCGGCATATTTCGATCTAGCCGCTTGAGGGACCACAGTCGCGGGGGGCTGCCAATGCGGCGGTCGGAACCTCCAGGAAGACGGAACGCCACATCGTCATCGATGTGGCATTCCGTCCTCCTGCACGTTCTTCCTCAGTAGATTGTATGGTCTGCACATTCAACGACTTCCTCTTGTCTCTGTTTGACAAGTATGTGCCTTTGAAAACATATAAAACAAAAAATTACTCATCAAAGCCTTGGATTACGGATAATATAAAAGTTATGATTGGTCTTCGTAACACTGCTTTACAAAGATACCGAGATACAATACTGGACAGACATAAAAACTAGATATTATTAATGTAACATTAAATTTAAATGTAAATTAATTAACTTAATTAGCCTTTGTAGAGGCTGAGGAAAAATGTGGGATATTTCATACTTATGAAGTATTTAGATACCTTAACAAGAAGTTTACGCAGTTAACAAATCCTGGTAATCTACGCTTCCTGTAAAGGGAAAGTCGTGAGGTAGCAAATTAGGAAAGGTTTATAAAACGAAGCTTATAACCGACCATTTAATCGGTATATTAAGTTGGGAACTACGTGTTCTAAGCAGTAACATACTGATCATTAAATTGCTGTAACCAAAATGTCATCGATTGATTGACACAGCAGTAAAATACTGAACAGTCAACTTATTATTAGTACACTAAAGAAGTGCAATGACGCTTATAAAGCAGATGAAATCTGAACATTAAATTGTACAAAGCAGATTAACATGTTTCAATGTGAATCATTCAATTGATTTCAGGACGCCCCAAAAAAGTGCACTACGACATCCCCGTTGACATTGGAGATATTCGATTGCAAAGGCGACCCCACATCAGTGAGAATACGCTGGGAACGCTGGAAAAGAGCATGATTTATCTACTTAGACGCTTTGAATGTTGAGAGAAGTAAGAAGAAGAATACATTTTGGAGGTATCGAGTTACAGGAAATTTATTCTAATATACCTGGAGCTGATGTAGCACTAGCGGAAGGTATAGACGTCCTTTCGATTGCTCAAGAAAAACAACGATTATTTTACACCCAAACAAAGTAAAATATACGAGAGACACATATTTAGGTTACTTCAACAAGAGCCAAACGAGAAATTCAAAAAGTTTGTCGTAAGACTAGACAACAGGCCGAAAATGTCAATTTACAGATAAGAACGAAAACATTATTGATCAGATTACACAAAAATGTCTCTCAACCGAGTTGAGGCAAAAAATTCTTCAAATTGGCGATGAAATTAATCTTCATAAAATAATAGTGGACGCAAATTGGAGACCATAAATAAGCAGACAGAACAATTTGGAGGTGGATTAAACGAAAGTGTAAACAAAATAGGTTGGAAACCAAAGGAAAACATTGAAAAGAAGGAAAAGTGATGTGATCGATGTGGCAATTTGACACACATATCGAGTGACGTAAATTGTCCTGCTAGATGGAAAGAATGCCTAAAGTGCGTCTCAAGGTCATTTTCGTCAGTATTGCGGAACCAGAAATAAAATTAAGAGGAAATGGGAAGAAAGTAAAACCACAGAAAACGACAATAAAAAGAAAAAAACATGGCAGTCAGTGAATAACGTAGAAGAAACAAAAAATGAGGAAAACCCAAAAAAACACACATTATGTTTTTCAAATTGATGATGTGGAGTTTGATTGTATTGTGGGAGGAGGTAAAACCAAAATGTCAGTCGATTTCGGCTGTAAACAGAACCTGCTTACAGAAAACACTTGGGCGATGATGAAAAATACTAACGTTTATAATTCAAAATCAAATCAAGAAACCAGACATAAAACTCATGGCCTATGGCAGTAACAAACCATTGGAAATAAAAGGTTCATTTGAGGCAACCATAAAAGTAGGAAATAAATCGGATAAAGCCACGTTTTACGTTATTATCAATGACACTAAAAATTTACTGGGAAAAGCAACTGCAATGGCATTGGGAATATTAAAAATTGGACTTCATTTGGACGTTCACAATGTTGATACCACAGCTTTTGCAAAGTTCAAAGACGTATCAGTTCATTTACCAATAGACGAGTCCGTACAACTTGTATCCCAATTCTATTGATATGGAATGATTAATTAATTTATTAGTCTTATTATGCGCGGATAAATGTGGGTTTGATTGATTCATTATAAGATATTTTTGAGATGATTTAATTTGAATTAATAAATGTTAATTATTTATTTGTAGACAATGTGGTTGGTATGAGCTATGACATTTTAAATGCTTTGTAATTGTAAAAAAAATCTAGTATATTATTATCGAAATAAAAAATGAGGAAATAAACGTTGTAAGAAACTATTGATTAATTACGAATTAAATGTACCTAGTGAGTTGTAGCTTGAATCATTAATTCCACTGTTCAGGTATGTATGTCATAACAAATATTCCGATTTACAACTTCTGTTTTCTAGGGGAATACATATTCCACTTGAGGAAAAAATTGGAGTCAAAATCGAAAATCTCGTGAGTAGGAACATAATTAAGGAGGTGAACGGACCTTCGAGATGGGTGTCGCCTATTGAACCGGTTCTCAAGGATAACGGAGAGTGCATCTTTGTGTCGACATGAGACGGGCTAACGAAGCCATAGTCCACGAAAATTATACTTTATCAACTATGAACTTGCTGTTACCCAGAATACATAAAGCTAAGTATTTTTATTATTTAAATATTAACTGTCATTCGGGACACATTACCGCTTTCATCGTGAATAAAGGTTTATTTAGGTATAAACTGTTAATGTTTGGAATTTAATGTGCTCCGGAGATTTTTCAAAAAACGATAGAAAGCATATTGTTGAGTTACGAGGGAGTCGTCAATTTCATCGACGACATTTTGGTATTTGGAAGAGAGAAAAAAGAGGGAATTCATTTCCAAGGCTTTTGGGAACCAACTCAACAGCAGCACTTCGATTCCTTAAAATTGGATTTAAGCAAAAATTCTTACACTGGGGTATTATAATGTAAAGGATCGAACGATGGTGATGGCAGACGCGAGTCCAGTGGGGCTAGGAGGAATACTAATACAAATAGACCAGAAAGTACCAAAGATTACTGCATATGGCCATAAGACGCTAACAGACTGTGAATGACGTTATTGCCAAGCGGAAATGGAGGCCCTCACCCTCGTTTAGGCCGTAGAACACTTCCACGTTTCTTGTATGGCAAAGAATTCGAACTTGTTACAGACCACAAACCCTTAGAAGTAATTTTTGGCCCGAGGTCTAAGCCATAGAATCGAATGATTTATCGACCAGGCAAAAGTAATCTTGTCAAGATTATGTAGGGTTTCTAAAATATCATCAATGAAAGAAAATTATATACATAAAATTATCGAATATCATCAGATCATAGAATATTCGTTACAGGACCAAGAAATTCAAAAAGTATAGAAAAGAATGTATCATAACAAATGGGGTGATGAAATTAGACTGTACAAAATTTTTGAGAACGAACTGTGCTTCTACGAAGATATTTCATTAAGAGGATCTAAAATTGTAATACCAATAAAATTACGCGATCGAATATTGAAGGCGGCTCATGAAGGGCATCCGGGCATTGTAGCGAGGAAGGGAAGGTTAAGAACAAAAGTGTAACGGCCCAAGTATGACAAGGATGCTGAAAATCTAGTTAAATCTTGTAAAGAATGCACCCTTGTTTCTACACCAGACCCTCCACACCCAATAAAACGAAGAGAATTACTAGAAGAACCCTGGGTCAATATCTCAGTTGATTTGATGGGACCACTTCCAAATGGTGATTACTTATTCGTTGTAATAGATTATTTCAGTAGATATACGGAGATCAAAATATGCCGCCGCATCGCAATTCTGGAAATCGTGGCCTTTCTGAGGGAAATATTTAATAGATTAGGTTATTCTTCTACATTAACAGCGGATAATGGCTAACAATTTGTCAGTAACGAATTGAAATCTTTCTGTCAAGGGAGAAATATAGCTCTTTATAACTCCATACCGTATTGGCCTCAACAAAATGGCGAAGTAGAGCGGCAAAATCCTAATATCCTAAAACGGTTAAAAATAAGCCAAGTGGAAAGAATTGGAAAGAGAGCTTGCAAGAGTTTTTGATCATGTATCACGCCAACACGCCACGTATGTAAGCACGCCACAATCGGTGACTGGAAGAACCCCGTCAGAAATGTTTTTCAGAAGGAAGTTTAGGGATAAAATTCCCATGATATCTGATGCAGTAGGAAAATTTAGTGCAGAAGTCATGGAGGTAAAGGACAGAGATCGTGAAAGGAGAGAAAAGGGGAAAATGTATACAGACAGGAAAAGAAAAGTTAGTGTGAAAAGTTAAAGATGGCGAATATTAGCTATTAGAATATGTTCCATAATAGGGGTGCCGTTACGAAAATGACGTTCATTTTGTAATCCAAGGTAGCGAATATTATTATTTTTTAAAAATCTACATGGGTGTCATGATTTCTCGGGGTGCTGATTACAAAAATGACGTTCATTTTCAAATCCAAGATGGCGAATATTACTTTTTTTGGATAAATCGATATGGGTGTCATATCCTAGGTTTCTCGGGGTGCTAATTACGAAAATGACGCTCATTTTCAAATCCAAGATGGCGAAAATGACTTTTTTGGATAAATCGATATGGGTGTCACATTATAGGTTTCTCGGGGTGCTGATTAGGAAAATTGTGTTTATTTTGGAATCCCAGATGGCGATTATTATTTTTTTGAATAAATCGACATAGGTATCATATTTTAGGTTTCTCGGGGTGCTAATTACGAAAATGATATTCATTTTCAAATCCAAGATGGCGAATATTACTTTTTTGGATAAATCGATATGGGTATCAAATTCTAGGTTTTTCGGGGTGCTGGTTACGAAAATGACTTTCATTTTCAAATCCAAGATGGCGAATATTACTTTTTTGGATAAATCGATATGGGTGTCAAATTCTAAGTACCACGGGGTGCTGATTACGAAAATGACATTCATTTTGTAATCCAAGATGGCGAATATTTTTTTTTTTTTGATCGATCTACATGGGTGTCATTTTCTAGGTTTCTGGAGGTATTGATCAATACCAATAATATGGGTATCAAATGAAGTGGAATACGCAGACGAAGGTTTATGTGACGTTATCATAAATGCAATATGGCGGATGTTCCATAATAGGAAATAACTTTTTGGTTCAACACCAACAATATGGGTATCAAATGAAATGGAATACACAGGGGAAGGTTCCGGGACATGTGACGTCATCATAAGTCCAATATGGCGGATGTTCCATAATAGGAAATAAGTTTTTCGTTCGACACCAACAATATGGGTATCAAATGAAATGAAATACACAGGGGATTGTTTCTGGACATGTGACGTCATCATAAATCCAGTATGGCGGATGTTCCATGGCAGGAAATAACTTTTTCGTTCAACATCAACAATATGGGTATCGAATGGAATGGAATACGCAGGTTTTTGTATATGTGACGTCATCATCTAATATGGCAGATGTTCCATTATAGAGAATAACTTTTTTTTAACACCAACAAGATGAGTACCTCGGGTAACCTCAGTAACCTAAAGAGGTCAAGGAACATTTTTCCATGCGGCCGAAGTCGCGGGTACAGCTAGTTGTTCTATAAAAGCAATTAATGCATGTAAAAAGCCTGTACAATTAAATAATCAAAGCCTCTACATTAATTATTTTTATAGAAGTTCTTCATTTTTATTGTATTGTTTCTCTGTCATATTAAAAGATAAAAATGACACGAAACATTGTAAAGAATATATATTATTATTCTTAAAGAAAATTAAAAATAATACCAGTTATTTACGTACATGTTTTTTTAAATTTAATTATTTTATACAAGACAATTCAGAAAAATAAACATAAACACATCTCGCAAAACTTATATAACTTTGTCTGTGATGTGCGTGGCCCTTGCACGAAAACATTAATCACAGTATACATACGTATCAACGAGGTATGCAGAAATGCTACACTATACCCACAATTGAAATATTTGCTACGAATGATACGCGAGTGCATCGCGACTGCAGTTAGCGTGGCAAATGACATCAAACCGGTTTATGTCCTTAATATTGTATATAGGATGCTTCAATCGGATTTAAGTCTAGCTGAGTAATAAAATATTTTTTTAATTTGTTTTTAATGTTCTTGTGATCAATTGATGCATTCAAATTGTGAGGTAAATTGTTAATCAATCTAGGAATAAAATACTCAGATGTGCGCATACCGTAATAATTAGTAGCTCCTTTCGTATTTAATTTTTTGTTTGTAACTTGTCGTGTTACTATTTTATGAGATTTAAAAGTTTTGATATTTTCACAAAAATCTATAGCTCTTTAAGTAAAGAATATTCGATTTTGGCATGTACAGGGATAATATTACAATATTTAAATAAAAGGTTGACATTGTCTTTAAATTTGGTTTTTACATGCGATGGAAATATTAATTTCACATATCTAACTTGCAGAGAATAAATTGCATCAAGGTAAAGAATGTTCGTCCATAACTCGAAAGACCGTAGGATGTCATAGATTCTACCATTGAATGATATAGTGCAATCAATATATGAGAGGGTATTTGTTGTTTGTTTGTACGAGTTGTTTGTACGAGTAGTTTTTACATAATTTTGGACATTTACCACACACGTAATATAATTCTAGGATTTATTGTTTTCAAATGACATTAATCATGTCCCGTTAGGCGACTGTCAAAGCGTTTATTATTTTTTATTGTACATCCGTGGGTATGTGTATAAAAGAAAAAAAAAATGGATTTAAGTGTTTATTTACTTAACCCTTTGTGTTTCAAGTGAGCGACATTTGAATATTGTCACGCCTTGTCGCGTGTTTTATTCTGTAATAAAAAAATAAACCAGATTTCAAGTTTGAAATAGAACTCGAAACAAATTATTACATATTATTTATAGAATATTGGCGATAAATGTATCTACCTTCTTAGTTGTGACGTAAAATGTACTTGTACCGTAAATGTGTAAGCGAGTATTGGGATCCTTGGCGTCGACGTTTCTCGCGACCTTCAATTCCGAAGTCATTTGGAAGAATAAGTCAGGCTAACCGTCCAAAAAGCTAGGTGTGTTCGATAGGGGGAAGCGGTACTTCACTTAGTCACAGAGAGCAGAGGCTACTATTTTATGTCACAAGTTCGGTGCCATGAGCAGTACTGCTATCACCTGTGGGCAGAAGCATCTGCATACCAGCTTGCTGCTTTTGACTCGGTTCAAAGGCGAGCTGTGGGAGTTATCGACGGCCTTGAACACTAAAGTTTGAGAAGATACTTCGCCTCTCTGTGTGTGTTCTACTGCTTGTATAATGATCTGTATTCAAAGGAATTGTTCGACATGATGCCCATGGCCATCGTCTACCGCCGCACCGCTAGTTACCTGTACATGTGAGACGTGCAGTTTTCATATGTATTCGTTTTCCACCCCGTAATCGGGTCCCTAGAATAGGGATCCTGAATTGAGCTTCCAAGGTTGAGGTTGGTTTGGGCGACTCTAACCACTCTTGCTCGAGCTGTGCTGCGTGCAGTATGTTGACCGCATGCCCGCTTGCGACACCAGGATACAACACTTCGTCAAATTCTCTCTGGAGAATTTGGTTTAGCAAATAAAAATAAAATTATTTGTTCAGTTTAGTTTCTCATTTCTCAACCTTATCTTACTCTGCCGTCGTTTACCAATATAAGTATAAATACCAAGTTACTTCTTGTCCAAAAGTAATAATTTTGAAAACACCATCCTGAGACTACGTGTTGTTAATGCTAATCATGTAACGAATGTTTCTACGTAACATAGTACTGGGTTCGATACCTGACTGGGTCAATTTATGTAATAAATACTTTTATCCAGAAAATGTAGCACAATGTCAACGAATACACGAACCTAGGCTTACTCAACAAAAGTTATCTAAGTTAATTAATCATCATAAATACAAAAAGTTGGTAAATAAAACTCACTTACTCACGTTTATTTTAGATTGCAATTTTCAGTCAAAAAGTAACGTTAAAATTATTTTGTTACCGTTTCTATAAAGCGATCAAGGAAAGTTTAAGCGACTAATATTTGGATTAATAAAATTTCTTGTCAAATCTTCTATTCTTTGCCTAAACCCGACAACGTTTAACACAAAGTCAACAAATAAATCTATCGTGTTTATTCGCTTGGATAGACATACGTTTGAATATCTGAAAAATATTTTTCCAAACCAACATATTTGTTTACATACTTCTCAAATATGTAGTATCTGTAAGTTCATCACATCAATTGTAAAAATAATACAAATACAATTTTCATTTCATGGGCTAACAGAAATAATTAAACATTCACTACAAGAAAGTAGGTATGTAAAAACATTGTTAAATTGTTGTATTGATGTTGTTTTTATTTTAAGTATATTTGCAATGATATTCCAAAATTGTTGATTATTTTTATATCGTTGACAAAACTTTAGTGCGATGAAGTTGATAATAAAGTGCGATAGACATCAACATATATCTTTGAAATTCTCCACCTCATATTAAGGTCCAGATATGTTTGTATCTTCCCATATTGGGGGTGGACAGAGGCGATTCCGATAATCATAGATGAGTATTAGTTTCAATCTTTCAACGTGTCGAATGGGCAGCATATCAGCGACTACGAACAGGCCCGACATACATACATATCCTCACGCTGTATCCCTAACGGGGTAGTCAGAGAGGACGGAGCGCCAGGCCCGACATGATTTGGGAAAAGCCGTTTCCCTAATTAAGCATCGAGTACTCACTTTTGTTTTAAAAAATTAATTAGTTTAACTTAGTCTAGTTTACTTCTAGATAGTTTCTAGTTGGTTCTATCCAGTACAGATTTTTATCGAACTTCATTAAATTTTTCTTTTTCTAACGTTTGAAATTTAATTTTGAATAATATGGTAATTATATTCACGGAAGCGTTATAACTTCCTTGCTTGTTTTTTCGAATCTACTGGTCGAAAAATGTTGAAATTTAATACATGTACAGAATCAGGTGATACAATTACGGACTACAGTTATTTCTAGAGGAGAAATAAGATAATTAAAAACATTTTTCTTGACTGCATCATACGACGTATGCAATGAAAGGATTCGTTATGAGGTATACAAATGACCTTTTGTATAATTTAAAATTGCGCAATTTAAAAGACATTTAAAAAAATGCGAAAAACGAGCATTTCCCTTTACTTCGGAACTACTGAGGCTAAAATATGAAAAAACTGTAGCGCTTCACTATTAGTTTATAGAAAAACGTACTGAATTGAAAATTCTAAGTCTGAAAGTCTTACATTTCATTCATTATTTAATAAGTTAGGTAACAAAGCACAATATTATAAATAAAATTATAACATTGTGCTTATAAAACGAAAAATATATTTTATATTTTTCGTTTATCATGATTACAAAATTTATTGTTATAAGCGTATTTTTCTGCCGATCTTTTAAATATAAGTTTTTGATTCTGCACATCCAATGGATTCACAAAAACGTAGTAGCTATTGCGATGATTTATAGCACAGAACCCTCGTGAAGTTCGAGTCATATATGACTCGAACTTCACCAGCGCGTTTTTTTTTATTACATTTACATTTAACGTTAATGCATTAAATTAAACTTATAGTTTGTCCGAATTTATTACAAAACCCTCAGCTAATGCGTGTTCGACATGCGCTTATCCATTCAGCTGTAGTCGTGAGACATCAATCATCGTAAACTAATTGTGCTCGCGACTTTATTTGTTCCTTCTTATTACAAAATGTTTTATTAAATTCGCTTTTATAATTTCTGAGTTCACGTCACCACTTACCCACATAATGACGACAGTATAGTTACATATCAAAATAACAATTAGTTTTTAATAGGGACCCGCACTTTTCAGGTAATATTCAGGACATTTATTACATTTTAAATATCATGTTGAGAATAACGTTTAAGATTCCTATTAATAGTTCTACCAGCCCTATAATACAGGTAGCGTATTGATATATACTCTATTAAGTACCTCGGATCTTAGTCTATCAAACAGTGCAATGTATTTATAGCAACCTAATTTAATACATAAAATGCCGAGTTGCATTTAAGTAGAATACAATGCAACACGAACGCGTGGCTCGCCAGTCGCTTGCATACCACTGCCCTGCCATGTCACTTTGTACTTGTTATAATTGTGTAAGAAGAAATAAAAAGTTTCACAGTGACATGTAATTGTATAATAAATTGTAGTAATAATTGTAATGTAATAAATTTATTTGTTTGGACTTATAATGAAAAAAGATTTAATGAACATTAAGGAAATTTCAACATTGGTGACCCCGACGTGATCACGAAATGAACCTCTACATTGGTGACCCCGACGCGGACTCGGTGATTTTAGGATTTCGTAAGCGACTCACTATACGAACGAGGCTGCAGATAGCAACATGTCAATAATATCTCAACCCATGATACGATACAGTACGGTACGTGTATGATAGCTCATGAACTAGGGCTATACACGGCAAAACACTAGTATATTGAATTAGAAATGTAACACCATTCTAAAGACGACATTGGTAACATGATACAGTGTTATCGCCTTGATTGCTTCATTTTGTAAACTGTAACACGTTTTTTTTGTAGGTGTGTACTTACGGTTCATTACATACAAATTAGACTCGATCACAAATTTTATTTGCATTCCACACAATGATGTTATAATACAAAAGAGGTAGATAGGTTATATGCACTCGAAAAGTGGCACCCTCAAAACTTTGCTAATTAGCCGACCCGGACTTGGTCAAAGAATATGAAAAGTAATGTTACAGAACCAACAATGTCATGCAATGCCTATTGCGCATTCAAAATTCTAAAACATTTTAATAATCCAAACGTTTTTTATAATAAACACGATCATGTGATGACGCAGCCACCCAATTTTAATCGTCGTTTACATTTATTAAAAGAAATAATATATAATTCATCATTTTCAAATTTATAATTAAAAAATATTGGCCATCTTTTTAAATAAATATGTTCTCATGTACATAATTCAAGAAAAACGAAATTCGAAAAAAAGCAAACATCATTTTTTACTGTCTAATCCCATTAGGTATCAATCATATTTTTTTTAAATGTCTATTCTGTGGCATTAATTACCAATATTCTATGAATTAGTCACGGGTTCGTTTAAAATCTAGGTTCCCAAACTTATTTTGTCTACTGAGTCGAGAGCTCATGCAGTCGTTGTCTAAGATGCCTCCTAGCTAAATGAAATTACAAATCACCCCCCAGGCCTCTACACAACGCCCCCATTTTTTTTCTGGATCTCTTACCGCCCCCCTTTAAGCCTGCAGCGCCCACAGGGGGGCGTTATCGCCCACTTTGGGAATGGGTGTTTAAAATGTAGTAAGACATTGAAATTGACCAATCACAATGATTTAGAGAGCTATGTGATTTGTTAATTTGAAATGCAATTATGTTTTACATTGCATAGCGAAGTAGTGCAATGTTATTTTACTTGGATTAGTACTAAGGTAACCTATCTACCTCTTTTGTATTACAATATCATTGATTCCACAGTAATATTGTTGAGGTCAGTGTGTGGCAGATGACAATTGTCTGCGATGCAATGATTAATAGGTAACGCGTTCGGAAATTTGTTCGCAATCGAGTACGTAGTACTACTTCATTTCTTCTCAAGTAAAATCAATAAATATTGCAATTTAAGTGTATATTATTTAAACCAGAACGTAATATAGTAAACTTTTAATTATTTAATTGTTTTAATTATAATGTTCGTTGTTACTTTCGTTAAAATCTACATTTACTTACGTTTCGTCCAGTAATTACCTTGAACGTTTGGACACATCAATAGTTATAATTATCGTGGTAATAAATCGATAATCGACTTTCTTTTGTATAAAATATAGATTTGTTATAAACAAAATAAAAAAATTTTAGGTGATAATAATTTTATTCGGTATTAATATAATTTGTCCAGGTTTGCTTTCTCATTTTGACGATGAGATAAATAAATTAAGTTTTATTAATTTAAATACCAGTAATTAATCCATAATAATCGATTGTATATAATATATCTATTTCACAAATCAAGTAGAATAGAATGTTCGAGCAAATGGACATTGTTTCCGGCTTGTTTTTCAGTGGCTACTTTTAACTACATCATTCTAATACTATTGTGGAACGGTCAATCTGACATTTAGATTCTGTCACTTTCAAATTTTCAGACACTTCCTATTGGTCGATGTCTTTTCAGAGACTTGCTGTCTCTTTCTTATGTCGGAAACCTCAGACTGAAATCTGAGTAGTTTTCAGTAACATTAATAATGACGTTAGAGGGTACAAATTTTGTCGAGGTGTAGTATCAGACATGGAAAGAGCCATCCACTTTTGGTGGTGGTTAAGTGGCAGACAAAAATGCCAATATAGAAATAAAATATACATGCCTATATATTTAGGATGTTTCTAGTAGTGTTAAGAAGTTTTTTTTATTATATTTAATATGTTAAAGTCCCATGATAGACCTCATGGTAAGTAGAAAGTGGAAGTTGTAGTTCCAGGCTTTAAATTCCAGGCTAAATTCCATATTTAGTTCATTACTTAAGTCCATAAATACCGTGAATTAGCGGATGAATGGTATATGTTTAATTCCATGCTTGATTCCATGCTTAATTCTATAAACACCAGGTACTAATGGTGTACTCATAGTTCCATAAACACAGTGGACTAATGTTATCTTCTTAATCTCATAAACAGCGTGGAATAACGGTGTATTCCACATTTAGTTGGATATTTTCTTTAAAGATACATGATCAGATGGATTACCTTCTCGAATCGTTCGTTTGTGCATTACAGTATGAGGTTGGATTGCTTCAATACATATTTAGTCTCTTTTCTATGACATTTATTAGTAAGTTACGAGTATAGTGGACTTCATGGGAATTCTTTGAGACCATTGGAGGAACAACTCGGCTTGCGGAAGACCTACCTTAATTGTGCAGTCACTAAGGGTTTAGTGAACACCATGGATATTCTTATGGACCATTGGTGGGACAACTCGACTGGCTATATATATACATGATTATCTTCTTAGATGGTAATGTACAAGCAGATATAAAAATTATTAACAATCAGTAATAAAATAAATATACTTAACTAACCTTATATTTCGTTATTATAGTATATCTTAGTGTTTTAATTATACCTTATATCGACCCATCCTACGTGAAACCACGTATCTGCAAAACACTAATTTTACGATTTGAGCGATTTTAAGATTCGAAAAAAGTTAAAACGCTATTACTCCGTTACTATTTGCTTCACGATTGTAAAATTTTGCATAGTATTACAACATTTTGCATGCTTTTAGACATCATTCATAGATTTTATAAATACACCTTGATTTTGGAATTATTTCATTTACTTTATTTTACACTGCAAGTTCTTAACTATATTTAAACGTATGTGGCACATACAACGTACTACATCGGAATATTGAAGCATCGAGATTAAATAACTGTCTTGTACGTTATTGTACATAGTGATTGCTAAAAAAGGTTTAATGTAAGTTTCAATTCCGTGATTTCACATGGGAGTCACTTTACACTATACTCAGGTAACTTCCTGTCATATCCTCACTCGGTACCAACTAGTAAGAATCTTACATACACATATAAATTCTTGCTCGGTACTAACATTTTTTGAGGTATATCGCGCAACTATAATTTAATTAATTACTTACTACATTTTCATTTCATACCCATGATATCATGACTTTTTATTTTATGTTGATTTTTAAATGGTTTTTAGAATTCTCTACTTTAAAATCCAAGATGGCGGAAGCGATTTTTTTGGAAAAATCGATATGGGTATCATTTTTTAAGTTTCCGAGAATGCTGGCTATTCTATTTCGGCAAGAATTGGTTAAAGGATTGATTTTCGAATAAAATACATTTCACGATTATTAATATTTCTTTTATTTCAATCACATGAGCGTCACTTTGTGTCAAAAAAGTGATAAATTCCCGGCTGGATTATTTTGCAAGTTATTAAGAGAAGTTAACGGCTGAAAATCTATAATTCAAGCTCATTACAAGAATCTGTGAAGTGTAAAGCTGTAAAGTACAAGCTTTCTTACTCCACCGGAGTAGTCCCATCTTCGTGGAAGACTGCCCATTTACATGTAAATCGATCGCGTATCTTTCAGTATAGTATGCTATACTGAAAAAAGGAGATGGATCAGACCTGATAAATTATAGGCCGATTGTTATTACCTCCCTTCTCTCTAAGGTCATGGAGCGTGTGACAAACACCCAGCTCCTATGGTATCTAGAAGAACATGACCTAATCAACGACTGACAATATGGCTTCCGCCATTATTGCTCTATGGGTGGTCTTCTAGAGTATCTAACACATCGATGGGCTCTTGCCGTTGAAAGCTGGGGTGAATTGGCAGTCAGCTTAGACATGGCGAAGCCTTCGATTGGGTCTAGCACAGAAGTCTTCTTTCAAAATTGCCATCGTATGGACTACCTGAAATTTGGTGAACATGGATCGCCAGTTTTTTATCTGGCAGATGCATCACAGCAGTAGTAGAAAATAGTTGCTCTGATAGCATGAATGTTAACACTGGCATGCTACGAGGTTCTCTGCTGTCTCTGAAACTGTTTCTGCTGCATATCAATGATATGTCGTGCATCAACGATACACATTACTATGCAGATGACAACATTGGGGACGCTTATTATAGGTAAGGTAGGGCGTTCTGATGTGGATAAAAGGCACGACGAACTTGTGCCTAACATCGACAGCACTCTGTGTAATATCCAATTGGAGATGACGGAATTTAGTCCAGTTTAACCCCACCAAGACACAACTTTGTGCATTCACCGCTAAAAAACCCAATTTGCTGTGACTCTACAGTTCCAAGAGACGTCGTTTTTGATACCACTTCTGAGAGTACTAAGATCCTTGGCGGTTTTTCGATTGGCGGACAGGTTTCGCGTCCTTCAATTCTCAAATGATTTGGAAGATAAGTTCAGACTGGCGTCTCAGTACTTCACTACGGAGCAGCGGCTATTATTGTATAAGTCGCAAGTTCGGCCCCATATGGAGTACTGCTGTCACCTATGGGCGGGAACACCTGCATACAAACTTTCTCCTTTTGACTCAATTCAATGGCGAGCTGAGGGAGTCGTCGACGATCCTAGACTCACAAGCGGTCTCGAACGCTTAAGTTTGAGTAGAGATTTCGCCTCCCTGTGTGTGTTCTTTGTATAACAAGCTGTGTTCTGAGAAATAGTTGGACATGATGCCAACGGCCACTTTATATCATCGCACCGCTCGCCACCGGCAGGGATTTCATCCTCACACTTTGAAACAAAAATGGTCGCGCACGGTTCAGTTTCAAAGGAGCTTTCTCCCTCGGACTTGGAGATTGTGGAATGAGCTCCCTGTTTTCTATTAGAGTGACAGCATGGGGTTCTTCAAAAAGGGCGTAAAAAGGTTTTTAAAGGTTTATCCGTTTAACATTTGGCGGGCGGGCGTGCCCCCTTCTTATAAACTTTTTTTTAATTGTTCGAATTTTCCTTTCCTTTTGTTTTACTGATCTGTTTCGACTCCTTTTATTGCAAAATTTATTTACTGTTGATTTAAAGCTGTCAGAATTAATATTTTTCGACAACTCTGGGCTATAGATAAAGACGCAGCAATCTGATCTGATTCCATTTTCATTACTGTATAGACGCTAATGGTGTTTTCAGGGAGAGGGAGTCAATAAATCCCTGTTGCAATATTTTAGGCGTTAGCTGTGTGACATAAGAGGATAAAAAAATGAAAGTTTCATTTAGGACATTATTTCCATCACATGTTTCGCCTACAACTGAGATATCCTTCCATCACAGAACGATGATTCTCTTATTGCTATTGCTGCGAATGTAGGTTTGAATGAATTCAAGTTGTTTATCTAAGTTGGTTATCTAAGTTCTTGTATAGATTCAGGTGTTACTTTGCGGTATTAGCTATTAGCTAAGTATTAGCTATTTGCCGCTCAAACTTTAAAAACCACCAAAATTCGGCCACCTAACCAGCACCGAATCTGTTAGGTTTCCGAAGCTGGTTAGGTGGCCGAATCCTATCTCTGGTATATCCTGAGGATGCTTCGTTGAGAGGCGAAACACGTGTCGATTGGTGGTTTTTAGAGTTTAAGCGGAAAATAGCTAGGGATTTTAGGAATTTATCACATCTAAGTTCTTATTAACTGTTACTGCTTGAGTATTGCTTCATAATCTTGTGGATATAAAAGGGCTGATTGACTAGAAGTTTGTACAGTATCGTTTGTTGTAGATAACCTCTTATTATGGTTTTATCTCATTGTGGTTTTCACAACATTTTCACAGTCAGTAACGTTTTACTTTGGCGTGACTGATAGTTTCAACTGTTAAATAAAAGTTCTATAGCAATAACTGAACTGTAAATAGTTACAGTAACAAATACTCATTATACAATATACACGTACGATTTTCGCAAAAATGTAATTCGATGTTCGTAATTTTTGAAGTTATTCCGACCAGTCCCAGATGAAAAAATACTATAATTTGCATTCTGGAGTAAAACAAATAATGAAGAAACTGATAAACACTAACATACCTACCGTTTCTTAATTAGTGCCAAGGAGGTGTTTCATCACAACCTTTAATGTTATTAAGTTGCTCTTTTTGAACAATTTTGAAATTCACAGTAGAGTACAGTTGCACTGATTCGTTGTCACTTTCTTTTTACATATTAAAAATATCCTGAAGAACTCGGACTTCTTCTTCACGCAAACCTTCAGGACATTCCACTAAAAACAAAACTACTTAGGTTAAGAATATTACTTATTTCGAGATTGTAACAGGGAGCATATTTTTATTTGATAAGTATACTTTAAGGAACCCGAAACGTTACATCAAATAGGAAGGCAGCAGACAATAACAGTTAGTAAGTACCGATTTCTCCTCCTTTGCTGTCAAACTTAATTGCTCAATAGAGTGCATCTTAAAAATCAATCTCTAGTCTACTCCATAAACGGTTGCAAAGAAATGGCTACACGCGTTCTTGTGATATCTTGTACATAATGTGTCAATGACACTGTATATTTTCCAATGTATAACAATGTAAGTAAACAGTTACGTGTTAGGAGGTGATACTATTCCGATGCGTAAGCTAATAAATAAACAGTTACGTGCTAGGAGGAGGTAATATTCCGATGCTTAAGCTCGTAACTACATAGTTACGCTGTACTACAGGGGAAAGACAAATTGAGAAAAGCATGCATGCAATGCATTCATTTAATTAAATCGTTAATGAATTATTTTAAGCAAAAATGAATAATATCAATCACAACAAGTTTGTTGTTTGTATAAAAGTATAATATAACATAAAAGTAACTAAATGTTGTCACCTACTTTGAGCATCCAACGTTTTCCTTTAGTCGCTTTCTTTTTTGTAATCTTCGGCATTCTTTTTTAAAAAATACCAAATATTGAAGCGACTAGAAATCATTTTTTAACCAAAATTCAACCGAAACTGCAATGCTAACTGCGATTGCTTATTATCGTGGCACATTCCCGCGTATGACTGAGTAAGTGTCACTTACCCTCTCCCTCGCAATCACCACCCCCACGCAGAAGCACAGAATAGGCAGTTACTTTATTATACTTCGGAATATGAAGTGTAGTTACGTGTATAAACGTTTCCTAAAATCGTCAATTTCACTATTTTCGACAATTTTATTTTTTGATCTTATAGAATCGGGTACGCAGAACACGAAAATGATAAAGACGTATAATGGCGTATCTGGCACTTTCGTGGTTTAACTTAAGATGTGTCGATATTAAGAAGCTGATGTTACATTTATTAATGGTTGTAACATTCATTTTGTAATTTTCGATATAAATGTATTTTTTTTTGTGTCTAAAATGTCATTTATAATTTTTATAAATAACAGTTAAGATTTCATTCAGTGAACTCATGAGATCTATATTTAGGGATATTTTTTTAATAAATTGGTGAAGGTTGGAATAAAGTGTGTATTTATTTCACAACTGAAATCGATTGTGGCAATACAAGGAAGGGCGCCCTTATAAAAATTTGCTCTGTATTCCTCTCCAGGGTGGCACTAAAGAAACCCAATATCCGAAGTAGCTCATGCTTATCAATAAACCTCATTCAAAGTTAACATCACCGCGAGGCACGTTACAAAACATTGATGTAGTAAGTAATATAATAAGTAAATTAGTGTTGCTAGACCTCGACTTTCAAAAACTTTATTTAGACGTAGTTGTGTAAAAAAAATTTTTTCTTTAAAAAGGAGGAGGTTAATGTAGTGACACATTGTGTATGACGTCTGGCGCGAGTCAGCAATTTCAAGCGCCGCCCGCGCCAGTCGTTCCCTTGCGCTCGCGTATGTAAATTTGGCCTTATTTCTAATCTAAAATACTCCTTTGTGTTAAAGATAGTACACGAATCCAAGCACTTAACAAGACTTTTTTTGAGAGGGCTAATTAATAAGTGATAAGAACAATTCGTAAATAAACAATCTTTAAAAACTCAGTACCGAGGCATTTCTTGCGGCTTTAGATCGTTCTCGCCTAGGTTTGTGCCGCATGGGGCCGAGTGGTGTGGGTGACCCGCCACAGGGGGTGGACCAACAGACGCTTATAGCTCTCATTAAGTGGAGCCTTAGCCTGCCACCCCAAGACCACAGTGCGTAGACTTCATGTCTACATCCTTCTCGAAGTGACCCTGTTTCCACTGAACACTGCGGATCTAGACTGGAGAGTCGATAAACACTCCTGAGGGTGTCGCTTCGGCGATGCCATCAGTACCGGGTTGGGACCGAGTAGGTAGTGGAGCCGAAAGGACCCGGCCCGGATCGGGGGGAGGGGATCGTGTTCCCCGTCCTCATAATGAGGGTGGAGGTCCGGCGTGTGAGGCCTTCGGCCCCGAGGTGGTAAGATGGAAAACTTATTAAAACCCATGAGTAAACACGTTAAAATCAGGGGTGGGACCGGGCGGGGACCGAGTAGGAGGTGGAGCCGAAAGGACCCGGCCTGGACCCGGGGGGGGATAACTTTGTGTTCCCCGTCCTCTGCGTGAGGGCGGGGGTCTGTCGTGTGGGTCGTCTTTCCACTTGCCCCTCTCCTTTGAGAGGGGTATTGTTGGTTAAGTGTTGGTTCCGGCGTCCGGACGCGGGTCAAGAGGTGGAAAGAAGGAAAACTTTTAAAAACCCGTGAGGAAACACGTAAAAATCAGAGGTGGAAAGAAGGAAAACTCGAAATGAAACCCGTGAGAAAACACGTTAAAATCAAAGGTGGAGAGAAGGAAAACTCGAAATGAAACCCGTGAGACAACACGTTAAAATCAGAGGTGGGAAGAAGGAAAACTTGTAAAAACCCGTGAGTAAACACGTAAAAATCAGGTGGGCGTGCTGACGCCCCTGCCGTGGTGTAGGCGGGGTGCGGAAGCCGCCACTTCGGAGGCCTGGGGTATCCTTCGGGGGAAGGCGCCTCACCAATGGCCTCGGGATGGTGCGCGCGGTGTTCCCGCGCGCCTCCCAGGGAGCGGGCAGGTCAATCTGCCCGCAAACGGAGGAGGGCTTGGCTCAGGCTGGGCATAGCCGCCGGGGTCGCGGCAGAATTAAAAGGCGCTCCCGTTGCCCTGGCATCAAGGTTCTCGAGGAACACTGTCAGGTTTTAGTGGGTAGGCCTAACACTCTTATGTTGAGGAGTCCCACATACCCCCCTGCCACCCCCTTACAGCAGGACGGGATGCATAAAGCATTTCCTGACGCAAAAAAAAAAAAAAAAAAGGTTTGTGCCGCATGGTTGTGACTGACTGGAACTAATTTTGTGGGTGCTAACAATCGATTAAATGAAATACTAAAACAAAATGAGTGGAAAATATCAGAATGGTTAACAGATCGGAATATAACATGGAATTTTAACCCCCTAGGAGCGCCACATTTCGGAGGTATTTTTGAAAGTGGTGTAAAATCCACAAAATATAACTTAAAACGCGTTGTTGGGTTACAAGTGCTTACCTTCGGAGAAATTATGACCGTATTAGCGAAAGTAGAGGCAGTGCTGCTGTGTAATTTGCCCTCAGAACCGAATTAGGTAAACGTTTTGCCTCCGGGACATTTTTTGACTGGAGGTCATTTTGTGTCTCTTCCTGATTCTCTGACCTCTGACTTACGTGTCGTTTAAAGCAAGTAGCAGATGCTTTAGAAGCTAACTCAATCATTTTAGCGGGTTTGGCAAAGAGATTATCTGCATACTATCCAGTTGCGCGCAAAATGGTCCAAAGGAATGTAAAGACCAACGTTCAAGAGGGAGACGTTGTTGTAGTGGTGGAATCAAACTTACCTACTCTAAAATGGCATTATGCTGTAGTCGAAAAAGTTGTTAGGTGAAAGTAATGTACTCCGTAGACCTGCCACAAAGATTTACCCACTACCTAAAGATCATTAAAATTTAGGTATCAAGTTAAACAGACTGTAATAGATTACGTTTAGTTTTAGTTCTCAGTATTAAGTACAACGTTTTGTAATGGACTCGATTCCCATTTGGTATATAGTCGGACCTTCAAAATTTTGCTTTTTGTGAAATCTCCGAGTGATTCCAGTGGGGGATATGTTTAGTCTTCTACGAGAAATTTCGTGGGTTCACCTTCGGTTACTAAATGGCGCGCGCCAAGAAATCAAAACTCGCGTAGTCGCGACTAGAAGTTCGCTTTATTTTTTGTTGTTGTTATTGTTGCCCATTATCGCTGAATATGGAGAAAAGGGAAATGATAATACATTTTCATCACATCCTTCCCCAAGGTTTAATTTATCTCCGTTATATTTCATCAAATGGTCAAACTGTTTAGAAGGAGAAGAATTACGGACACCGGAATTTAATATGTAAAGGTTCCAACCATACTATTATACATGTATTTAATTATCTGCAAAGTTAAGTATCTTAAAGACGATAACCCAATTGGAACCCGTAGTAATTTATTAAGATATTTCAATGTCCCAACTTTTTACTATTTAATTTTGATCAAAGCGGTCTGAATATTGAAAATTTTCGAATGAAGAGACGAAAAAAAGAAGGTCTCAGAAGAAGAGAGAGTATTCGTTTTATATTATTTTAAAAAAAATTTATTAAATTGAACCCCACTGCATATAAAACGAATTGAAAATATGTAAAAAATTACGTTATGAAGACGTATTTGTAATAATATTTTTAAAATTCATACTTAATACTTACTTTTATACTTCAGAGTGTGCTTCAAAAATTCATTCTATTAAATTACTGAGTGTTAAAATTTAACAGCATGAATTTTTGAAAGCCTTCTTCAATTTTCTCTAAAACACCGAGGTATAATTATAAGTAAGTACGAATTCTAAAAAGTTGGTTATAAACACGTCTTGTTTGCGTAATTTTTTACGTCTCTTTAATTTCTTTTAAACCCAGTCCTGTTTTTCGACTATTTTAATTAACTTTTTTTGTAACCAAATTCATAGTTTTATCAAGTTTATAACTTAAAATTTCAACATGAACAATATCATAATTATGTGAATAATAACGTGTTCAACACAGCTTAAATTAAAATTGACAGACCTCCAAACGTCGCTGTTCATATGAAAAGTACTTAGCAGCATCAGGACTTAGGAGTCGAACTAGCAGTTCCGTGGAAAAACGTTCGTTTGCCATATTAAACATTAAATGAAAATGAACAAACCCTCAAACCTCAGGGTTTAGGTAAGCAGTACACCTGCAGCATCAGGATTGAAAAGGAGCGGAGCTTAAATAATAGAAAAGTTTGCTTCATATTTTCAACGTTAAATTAAAGCCAAACCCTTTCCTGGACTTTATGTAGGTATATAATTTAGTGGATAAGATTTTGATACATATATATATATACAACTTGTGATGAAGAACACTAAGTTGAAATCAACAAAGCCAAACACTTAACTTCAGGATGTAAGTCACTGAAAAAATACTTTAGTGGGTTTTACAAAAATTTTACTAAACTCGTGAGTTAATTTCGGACTAACACACGGAAGCTGTTCATTTCACTAAACTTAAATGTTCAAATATTTACAAATGTTTCGTGTAATTAACAAATTTGTTAAGTAATATTATCTAAAGTAAGTCCGATGCACGCCATCAACATACTCTTAAACTGAACTCTTCAGTAAATTAAACGTAAAATTTTATAAATTTTATAATGTTAGAACGTGTAACGTCAATCTTTTTTCATATTGTAAATTGAACATTCGTGATATTGTAAAAATAATTAATAATTTAGTGAACTTCGGTTGGTTTTACGAAATGACAGATCAACCATCGGAATTCAGCTAAAGTATTTTTTCAGGGTAGGCAGACAGCAGTGTAGCATCAGATATGAGGAATTATAATTTGAAATTTAGTGGAAAACTTTTTGTTTGATATTTTCAATTCTAAATAAAAAGAATAATCTCTTAAATCTCGCGTTTTAGGCAACGACCCTCTGCAGCATCAGAATGTGAGGAAAGATAAGTAAAATATAGCTGACACTCTTTGGATAGAGACCAACCCAACTATAGGCCGTTTAGCCTACAGGAGGTCACAAAAAAGCAGACACTGAACTAAAAAATATAACACTTCCCATTTACCCATTACCCATTAACCGTTGATACGCAATATTTAAATGTTGTTTTTCTTAAACTCTCATTTTTATATTATTTTGTTAAAGTTTTTGTTTCACTGCGAGCGTGGTACATGAAGAAGAATAGCCATGCCCCCAGCAGAGTACCCGGTGCGTGAGATTATGGCCCTCACGCTGCGTATTTCTCGCTTATGGGGCATCGCACTGTTACATTTTCGAAAACGGCATGACGACGTCTGGATTGTCTCTATCTGAAACTTATAACTAAAGTGTTCAGCTCTTCTGTTATTGTTTAATAAGTGTTCGATTTGATAGTTTGTAATAAACTTGTCCGCCACGTGGTTAGTTCTTTTAGTTGCCCACCTCCTGCATACCTAGTAACCTATTTCTCATGGCTGAGTCGGGGGATCGCTAGAGCTCCGTGATACTTCCAATATTGAAAGTGGGATCCGGGACCCCTGAGTCTGAGGAAGGTGGAATGGCGAATGGACAAGGGATGAATAAACCCGACCACGTGGACGGTAGTAATGGTACGGGTGCAAGTGAAGTCTCTGCGGTGGTGGAGGTAGGTGGTTCAAGCGATTCCGCTACGTTGCTGCAACTGCTACATCGATGGGCCGCTGCGCTGCCTGCCGCTGCGCTGCCTGCCGCTGCGCCCGTACCCTCTGCGCCTACGCCCATCGCCCTTATACGGTTTGACCCCATGACCCGGACGCTGATGTCGAGAGATGGTGTAAGATCACTGAAGTTATTGTACATCACAAAGATATCAAAGGTACCGATTTGTTACTGTATCTAATGAAAGCATTACGTGAGCGTGCTGCTACTTGTTTGAATAAAATAAAATCAGATTCGATACCATGGGAAAATGTCAAGAACGTTTTGATCGCCAAATTTGCAAAACCAATGTTAATGCAGGTCTATTTTGACCGTATATTGAAATTTAAAATGAACGACAAGAAAACCGCCGCGGATGCCGCAATGCGTCTTTGGCATTTAGTAGATTCCATTCCTAAGGTAGAATTCAGTATTGATGAAGTAATAGCTGGCTTCGTAGTATCGGTTCTATCGAATTATGATGGACATCTGAGACGCAAATTTGGTGCTTACAATATAACCTCTAAAACCCATCTTTGCCGCATATTACGTGGAGTGACTATGAAACGTCCGAATGAAGACTCCTCTATTTATGTAGAAAGTAAACGTTCACGTTTCATTAATCAGCGAGCGTCTACGGCTGCATTTATCGGCAATTGCCATCGTTGTGGTGAGTCAGGGCAGAAAATGTTCAATTGTCCTCAATCTCGTGGTATAAGTTCTCAGATAAATAGACCATCAACGGCGTTAACATCTCGTCTTGAAGAGCGGCGCTCGGTAACGTGCTACGCGTGCGGCAAGCTGGGACATGTGGCCAGTGCCTGTGCTGCCGCCGCCACCCTACGTGAGACTGACCGTGCTCTTAAGAAAGAATTCAAACTGTGTGGCAAGCAGGCGGTCACTGGTGAGCTACATGTTGCAGGTATGAGTTGTCATTTTCTTTTTGACTCCAGTTCTGAGTGTTCGCTTATCAAGCAATCTCTTGCTGAAAAATTAAATGGCGTGTATTTCTATGATACAGTAGTACTAGTAGGAATTGGGAATTCGGATTTTAAATGTAATAAGCAAATAAGGTGTACGGTGAATGTTCAGGGATTAATTTCAAAAATTTTATTTCACGTTGTTAATGATTCCTATTTAAACGAACCCATCCTACTTGACCGTGATATCATAGATATGGGGGTACATGTAAAATTATGCACGAATGGTGTCGATTTGTTTAAGTCCAAACACACCCCGACTGGACGTGTTACGACAGGAAAAATGAAAATATAATTTATTGATCGTAAGAAACTGTGCAGAGGCGTCCTTATAGGTTATCTGCTTCTGAAAGGCAAATAGTGAAGGAAAAAATATCGGAGCTCTTAGGAGCTGGTGTTATTCGCGAGAGCAACTCTCCTTTTGCTAGCCCTATCTTGCTTGTTAGTAAAAATGACGGCAGCCAACGCATGGTAGTGGACTACAGAGAACTAAATACAAATACTCGGAGCGATAACTACTCTTTTCCACGAATAGGTGATCAAATTGATAGATTATACGGCACTAATTATTTTACTTCTCTAGACATGACATCCGGCTTTCACTGTATTGCTGTAAGTCTGACTCTATCGTGTGTACTGCTTTCGTTATACCCGATGGACAATATGAATGCGTTGCCATGCCGTTTGGCTTTAAGAATGCACCTTCTGTGATGCATCCAAAAAGCTTTAAGAGATTGTGATTTTGCCTTAGTCTATATAGATGATATTCTGATCCCATCCGTATCAATAGAGCAAGGGTTAGAACAATTAGAGTCTGTTCTTGCAGCGCTTACAAAAGCAGGATTCTCATTAAACATGAAAAAGTGCAAGTTTCTTAAGCATCAAATATTATACCTAGGATACGTCATTAATTCCGGAGAAATTAAACTAAACCCTAACAAAGTACAGGCATTAATAGGAATACCTACTCCTCGTACAGGCACTCAAGTACGCCAGTTTATAGGGCTCGCCTCATATTTTAGACAATACATACCAAACTTTTCTTTACTTATGGCTCCTATGTATCCTCTGACGCAACGCAACGGTAATATCAAATGGACTGAAGAGCACACAGCCATACATAAACGCATAATACATGTTTTGACGTCAAATGTACTGACAATTTTCGATCCAGACAAATAAATAGAACTTCACACGGATGCAAATGCTCTGGGTTACGGAGCAATCTTGATACAGCGATCCAGACGCGCGCAGCACGTAGTGGCGTACTGCAGTCGACGCACTTTGGCCACCGAGTCGCGCTATCACTCCTTCGAGCTGGAAACGCTGGCTGTAGTACGGGCTATGGAGCACTTTAAGCACTATTTATATGGTCGTCACTTCACAGTTCATACCAATTGCAACGCACTAAAATCATCTAGTACAAAAAAAGATCTAACACCGCGTGTGCATAGATGGTGGTCAATATGCAAAGCTATGTTTTCAATGTAGAGTATAGGGAAGGATGGTATACGGCGCATGTGGATTTTCTATCCCGAAATCCACTGTCTTGATCAGATACTAAATGTGACGACAATTTAGCCCACGATAATAAAAGTGTTCAAATCCTCGAATTGCAACAAGAATGGTTAGCAGTTGAGCAGCAGCGAAATAGTGATATAGTAAATACTATAGACAAATGGAGAGTCGAGGATCTATCTCCTGATAATGCACAGTCTTATGATGTTAGAATGTTATATCGAAAAGTTCAGCGTAAAAAACGAAACATATGGTTACCTATAGCTCCCCGGTCTCTAGTGTGGTCCCTCATGAGTCACGTCCATGCAGAGGTAAAGCATCTCGGATACGATAAAACGCTTGATAAGTTGTACGACTTATGTTAGTTTCGGGAAATGGCAAAAGCCGTTAAAAAGTTTGTAGATGCCTGTTTAGTGTGTAGGGCATGTAAAGAAACTTCCGGCGCTCAACAAATCCAAATGCACCCTATTCAGAAGGTAGCTGTGCCGTAGCATACAATTCATATTGATCTGAATAGTAAACTAAGCGGCAAGAGTTCAAAAAAAAGGAATACGTATGCGTTATAGTTGATGCCTTTACTAAATTTGTTTTACTTAGATTAACAACTAGTATAGACTCTAATTGTACAGTAGAGTCCCTTAAAGAGGGAATTAATTTGTTCGGTACACCTAAACGTATCATTGCTGACCAAGGCCGTTGTTTTAGTAACAGTAGCTTTAAAAACTTCTGCGCTGATAACAATATAAAGCTTCATTTTATTGCGGTCGGAGCTAGTAGGGCGAACGGACAGGTTGAAAGAGTTATGCAAACATTTAAGACGTTGTTAACGATAATTGAAAATAGTTCTGACTGCCTAGAGAGATGAGCTTGGTGAAGTTCGGTTGATGATGAATTGCACAAAATGTAGAGTCACCTGCTATTCCGCTACTGAACTTATGTTCCGTATTAAATCGCAACCATTAAGCATCGCTAAAATAGCCTGTGCGTATAGAGAGGGCCGAGTTGGAACAAATTCGTAAAAACGCTTCTGCCAGTATTGAAGTTATTTCTGAATCAGATACAGTACGAGGGCTGCTATTTATGTATCCGGAATAACAGAGTGAAACAAACATATAGCGTTTATGATAGTTTTATTGCTTTTCAAAATATTCACCATGATGATCGATGCACTTTTGCATGCGTTGGAACCAATTTTCGTAGCACTTTTTCCATTCGGATTGAGGTATCTCCAAAACGTGCATTTTGAACGCATCAACAGCCTCTTCACGGCTCGAAAAACGTTGACCATGTAATTTATTCTTCACGGTTGGAATAAATAGAAGTCGCTGGGGGCCAAGTCGGGTCTGTACGGCGGATGACCCGTTAATTCGATCTTTTGATCTTCCAAATACCGAGTTGTTTCGGCCGATGTGTGGCAGCTAGCACTGTCACGATGAAAAAGGATTCTGCGTTGTCGGTTGTTCTTTCTTATTTCTTCAAATACTTCTGGCAAACAAATGGTCGTGTACCATTCAGAATTAACCGTTTTACGATCCTCTCGTGGCACTGTAGCTACATGTCCATTTAAACCAAAAAAACAAGCGACCATTTGCTTCAAAGTGCTTTTTGAACGAATGACTTTTGTTGGGTTCGGCTCATCTTGGAACACCAAACCGTTGATTGTTGTTTAGTTTCAGGATCATACGCATATATCCAAGATTCATCACCTGTGTAGACATCATGGACAGCTTTTGACGCACCCTGATTGTACTTTTGTAACATTTTTTCACACCACTCGAAACGAGGCCGTTTTTGGTCAATTCTCAAGTTGTGCGGAATCCAACGTGAACAAATAAATTTTTTTGCAGCTAAATGTTCGTGTAATATTTTATATATACTCCTCATACTTATGCCCAGAGACGCCTCTATCTCGCGATATGTAACATGACGATCTTGCATTATTAGTTCCCGCACAGCATCAATATTTTGAAGTACAATAATCGATTTAGGGCGACCTTCTTTAACTTCATCCGTGAGCACAGACCGCCCACGATTAAACTCACTAAACCAGTGATACACAGTAGTTTTTGATGGTGCTTCGTCCCCAAAAGTCGAAGTGAGTTGATCGATGCACTGTTTTTGAGTTAGCCCTCGCCGAAAATCGTAATAAATCATAGCACGAAAATTTTCACGACTTAAATCCATGGTGATAAAGACTCGCGATTTTTAACATGACGCCACAAAGGATAAACAAGTGACAGCTACATGAAATAAATTGTATTCTTCAGCCAAAGAGTTCCATTTTTAAATGTTATAATTACTTGTTTAGTATTGTTCTGTAACTGGCCAGTTCCGGATACATAAATAGCAGCCCTCGTATCCTCGTTGTTAAAATAGTCAATTAGGTAAGCAGGTTTTAGTCTGTCTAGAGATATACAAGCATCTCTATTAGTTGACACTATTCGCGATCGCGTGCCGTGTGGTCTTATTTCTGCGTGTAAATATACCAAGCATATATACATATAATCTAATATGCCTAAATGTGATAAGTGTTCTAAAAACATAACTAAAACACGTGCAGGTGTGGAGTGTAATAGATGTGAAATGGTCGTACACTGTACTTTCGATTACTTTCGAAATTATTGTAATATGTAGCGAGCGCTATTCGCGAGGCGGCAGTCGTCTCCGCGGCGTGATGTAACACAACACATAGTGTAAAGTGCAATATACGAGTAATTATACAGAAAAATAACTTTTATTCAATTTCTAATTCTTTCGTGTGTCCAAATACGGTAGACGGCTCAACAATTTGTACCAAGATGATTTGGCGTAGCACAGCTTGTTTTAACTTTACGTTTTCGGATGTAAACTTCACGTTAAAAGCTGCGGCATGGATTTGTGGACATTTAATATCACGCACAACAATAGTGCAAATCAATTCGCCACCAAGACTTTTAATTATTCCTACGTAGTCGCAAAAATGACCAACGAGCATGGAACACGTATGGAGATTATTTGTTGAAGTAGGTACTCGTGACACTAAAATGAATGTTTGCGACGCAAATGAATGAAAAAAAAATGAATGTTTGCGACACAAATGTACAGTAGGCACTGATCGTTAATATTAAGTTAGTCCAAATACAATTGACGCTAGCCTTTTTGCGCAAACACGTGGGTGTTTTACACTTCAAGCGGGTACTTCTTAAGCACCCAATCATTCCAGATACGATCAGTTAATTTCGTCATATTACAAACTGACGTCCTAAGACGCACGACATGATATGAACACAGAGGTCAAAATCGAATACAAAATGGGTCAGTCTTACCAGATTTGAAGACAAAAGTCCGTCGATAAATTGCTACGCAATGTTACCCAATGCCACTGTACATCAGGATCAAATTGCGCGCTCAATGGCGCTTCGAAGAATGAGCGTCGCTCCATGACGGCCAGCAGGTTCAGAATAGTGTCAGCAAAATTCGCCATTAAGCCACCGAGAATCAGAATTAAAAATTTGATAGGCAGCGGAGCGTATCTCGCTTCTGGTGTGAGAGAATGAGAGCACGAAAAACCAGTTAAGCATCGTATTCTAATCAACAACTTAATAAATGCATTCCAAACCAATCATCTAATTACATTACTTATTTTATTTGTTATAATTAAAAGTAGGATTTCTTAAAAAAATATACACAAGATGAATATCTTAACTTCTAGTATCGATTTAGAGATTCTCTTCTAAAGCCTCATGACGATCCAAGCCAAGGGCCAAGAGTTCAATTTGTGACTACATGTTAGAGAGAGTTTGCAAAACAAATGACTTAAACTCTGAAAACTCACGAGATAAGGAGGTAATGTTGGTATTAATGTGTGGGGCGCTCGTTGTTGCACCTTGCAGCTTAACTTCGCACTCCTTCATTCGAGAATCAAATAGTTCCGTCTTGGAGGCTAGCCGCTAACTTAGATGAAAGATCCGTGATGCAGTTGAACAATTTATATAGGTACTAATGTGAAAGGTAAATAATCACAACTAAAGCTGGCTGAGTGGTGATCACAATTTAATCTAAATTTTCGAAAATCACACTAAGTAATTCATTTTAATATTTATTCAGCAGTCTCAAAAAACAAGTCTTATGAATTTAGTGTCATATACTAGATGAGTCAAAGTTCGAGATTTAGTAATGGACAGATCTTACTTGGATGAACGATACTCATATCGTGCCCTCAGGCACCGATGAGCTTGTCTGCCGCCTCGTTACTGGCACTGGTACCACACTGGGACACGTTGAGCCCTTGAGAATGAACAAAGGCGGCGTCTTCCGCAACTGGTGTCCATAGCGATGGCGTCGTAGCGGCGATAAACACAGGCTTCTCGCGCGCAGACGCCGATTCACTAGGTCACAGCAGCGCCTCAACGCCAGCAGCGACAATGATGTAGTGTTCAGCCTGCCCTCGATTGAATTCAATCTACCAAGAATTGCCTCTAGATTCTAGAACATCGTCCTCTTTGCTGCGCGCTCTGTTTCGAGTCATACGTTCAGGCATTGTCTATTTCGTCACGATTCACAACAAACACGTGTTCTAATGTAATCAAACAAATGAAATTAATTTCAATCAGGAATGCCACGGTGGGTAGAAGCAAATCGTGGGCCGATCCCACTTCTGATGTTATAATCAAAAGTAGGATTTATTAAAAAAATATACACGGGATGAATATCTCAACTTCTAGTATCGATTTAGAGATTCATTTTGCTAGTAACTAGAAATCACTAAAAGGAAGATCTAATAACTCTTAAGAACAGAAAACAATCACGAATTAACAATCGAGATCAAGTGTTTTTCGTTCGGTGTCTGGAGCAAAAGTGAAATGCTCTCGCGTCGACCATCGTTAGCGGCGCCTCGCCTTCCGGGTGAACGTCTTAATGGCATCTGTCAATACTTCATTGATTCCACATCCCTTTCTATTTATAGGCCATCTCTTTTACTTTTATTGAGATAAATAGAGCTCTTCCTTTAACATATTATAATAACAACAACAATATACTATTAACATGGATATTTACATTATTACATATTAATTATAGTAAGAATATTAATAAGACCTGCCGTGTTCGCAGTTAAACAACGTTTGATCTGTCGATAATCTGTCTGGTATTTTTATACCAACGGACAAACAACAGATGGCGTAATGGGAGTGATAAAGGTGTTTCCTTGTACTAACGACTTCATTCTAAATAACAAATTAATTGTTTGTGTAAAATAATGAACGATCTCCCACATATTCTATCTATTTCTCCAAATAAAAATGTTGTTTTAATGTCAAATATTTTTATAAAATAATTGTGATTTGCTACCAATGTAAATAATATTCTAAGTGGGCTACTATTTATCATTGGACTAAATGTTTCGTTATAGACCATGCCTTCTTGTTGTTCAAAATCTCATATTACTAATCGAGCTTTGTACTTTCTATTATCTTTTATCTTCAGAAGCCATTCATTGCTAAGAATCTTTTTTCTTTTCCTTGTTTTTTATCTAATATTATGTCCCTTCATTTTCCATTACAGATTACTTTTCTTCTTCTATAGTTTGTAGACATTTATTTTCGCTACGCGATGCTTTACTAAGTAAAATCATTACATTGTCTTCATATCTCTTTCGAAGAGTTTATTGTTTCTTTATTTACTTTATTCTTAGTCTTTTTTCTTCTTTACTTTCTTTTATTTCTTTTTCTTCTACGTTATTTTGGTTTATTACATTTTCTTCTATTTTATCTACTTCATTTTTACTTTCTTCATCTATATCTGCTTGACTATATATTAAGGGTATCTTTTCTGTGTTATTCTTACTTCCTTTTTTAAGTTTCGATTTTCAAATCCAAGATGGCGAATTTTAATTTTCAATAAATTTTTGTCGATGTTATTTTTAAGATTTCTCGGAGTGCAGATTATTAAAATGGCGTCGATTTTGAAATCCAATATGGCAGACCTTCATTTTATTAAATTGATGTAGGTGTTATTTTCGAGATTTCTCGCAGTGCAGATTACGAAATGACGTCGATTTTTCAAATTTGACATTACATTCTTTAATAAATTGATTGAAAATATCGGCGGTTTTTCAAGGTTTAAATGAACCCGACAAAACTCGAAAATGACATCCATGTCAATTGAACCAATAAATTTATGTCCGCCATTTGGAATTTGAAAATCGACGTCATTTTCGAGTAACCTCTAAAATAAAAATGATTTAAATACATTAATAGTAACGATGTCACCTTGGTTTGGAAAATCGACTTCATTTTCATAATTAGCATTCTGCGAAACCTCAAAATTAAGGGCCTATATCAATTTACAGAAAAATATAATGTTCTCCGTCTTGGATTTGAAAATCAACATCATTTTTGTAATCGACACGACGAAACACTTCAAAAATGAAAATCGTTTCATTTTATTAAAAAGAATTAATGTCGGCACCAGCTTGGATTTCAAAATGGACATCATTTTCATAATCGGCTTTCCGAGACATCTCGGAAATTAACCAGATACAATTTTATTTAAATAATTAGGGTCATGGCGCAATTCCTCATTACAGACCAATAAAGGAGACGGAGGAGAGAAAAATGGGCCTATTTTCTAGTACTTTAAAATTCTATTATGGCTACAAAGAGCGTAGCCATAATAGACATAGCGTCGAGGAATAAAATGAAAGTCAATGAATTATGTCAAGTGACGTAGGTCTTCCAAAAAATATTTTTAAGCGTCTTAAATCATTTCTCCCTTTTTATGTTTACTATTAGTATCTAGTGCTGTAATATATAGCTCTCATGTAGTCATACAAATGTTTTATTAAACGAACCCAGAATTTATGTGCATTGAAATACAATACTTAATATTTATGTTTTGGCGGAATATCAGTACTTTTTGTTAAGTATGTAGCTGATAACAACTTATTAAAGATATTTTGATCAAACGACTTTTATTAGAATCGAAACTACTTGATATAACTATTTGATAAAAAGAGCTTTAATATTTACATTTTTACATCACTTCCTACCATATTTACACTCTTTGCATATCTTTGGATATATAAACGCCACAGATGACAAATTGAAGCCATTGTCGTTTAATTCTCAACGTTTAATCATACAGAAAGCTTCAGTTAAATTACTTTTGGGGTTTTATATTATCGTAGGCCACATATCATTATCTTTAAGTATGTAAATTAACTATTCACTTTTATAAAGTTGAAATAAGTTGATTGTAGACCTCTGCCCTAGATATTTATTTAAGCCACGGTCACTCAAAACGGAGAAAAAAAAATTTAATAGAAAAATTGAACCGACTTTAAAACAAAACACTGAAAAGTACGTAATAACTATCCTTTACTAATCAAAACTTAAGTACAAAAATATTTTTTTAAATACGATACAAATACTCATATAATTAAATTTGACATTTACTGAAATCGGTGCCAAGCCTACTAAATTAATAGATTTTTGTTGTTGCACATTTATTTGGTATGTATGTATGTTTGTATGGTATTTATAAAATTATTTTTGTACTCATGTTTTGATTAGTAAAGGATAGTTATTTCGTTCTTTCAGTGTTTTGTTTTAAAGTCGGTTTAATTTTTTTATTAATTTTTTTTTATTTCTCTCTTTTGAGTGACTGTGGCCTAAATAAATATCTAGGTCAAGTTTACAATTAACTTACTTTCTAATTCTGGAGCGCAGTGACGTACAAGACAGTTATAACCAGTTCGCATTATTTGGTGTATCTTCGAAACCCAAGCTTCAATACTAGGAAAATTTAAATGGGACCAATCTGGAAGTTGTAACATTTTTTTTCCTATTCTATCTTTTTTATGAGCTTAGAGGTTGTCAAAGAAATTAATTGTAGAACTGGCAAGTTGAAAATTTGAATACATTTTTTGGAAGAATAGAAGAGAATTTTTGGACAGAGGAAAAACAAAAAAGGAGAGAAAAAAAGGATGTGATGGGGTGGAGAAGTTTATTTTTTGGGAGAGAGAAAAGGAAAATTTAAAAAGGATTTTGAAAAGAGATACCGCTCAAGTTCAAACAAAGATTATGTAAAGAATTTAACATGCCATAAAAATGTGAAAAATTAACATGATGTGAAAATAATAATCATCAGAAAATTCTATAACCAAGAATGGTATAATATTTATTATTAATAGTATATATATTTATTTTGCCACCTCGCCGTGACATCTCTGATAATAGAATTCAGAGGTTTATGTGAAAAAGTAAAGAACTACGGAAAATTTGCCTAAATTTGAAGATATCGTTTGCAAGTGGAATTTATGAATATGGAACAGTAGTGTCCAGTGGTTAAAGTGTCTTTTCTAATCATATGTAAATTATAATTTCAAAGGTTAATTTAAAAGGTATTTATATTTGATTTAAACACCACATCATCACATCCACTTTCTATATCTTTTTTTTATTTCATTTGTAAAGTTAATATTGTTTTTTTTATTTCTTGATAAATTTTATTATACTACTCTGTCAAGAAAGTACCGGGAAAAGATCAATAATACACGAAATGTTAGTTATTCATCCAAATTTATTTTATCACCTTCAAAGTATGCTCCTTCAGAAACGATACACTTAGCCAACGAATAATCCAATCATGAAAATGTTTTTTAAACGCTTTTTCTGGAATGGAGTTCAGTGCTCGCCGCGAATTCTCCTTTATGTCTTCTACCGAATGAAAATGGGTGCCACGAAGTGGTAATTTGAGTTTAGGAAAAAGAAAAAAGTCGGCTGGAACCATATCTGGTGAATAAGGTGGTTGCTCGATGGTATTTGTTAAGTTTATGGTCAAAAATTCGTTCACAATAATGGCCTTGTGCGAAGGCGCATTATCGTGGTGCATTATCTAAGAATTTTCTTTCCACAAATCTGGCCTTTTTCGTCGAATTTGCTCTCTTAAATGCCGCATAACGCTCAAATAATATTCTTTATTTACCGTTTGACCTTCCGGCAAGAATTCCGAGTACACAACACCGCGATAGTTAAAGAAAACAGTCAACATGACTTTGACTTTTGATCGACTTTGGCGTGGTTTTTTCGGTTTCGGTTCAGTTGGAAGGCGCCACTCCGAAGCTTGTTGACTAGTTTGCATGTCAAACTCGTAAACCCACGTCTCGTCACCAGTAACAATGCGTTTCATGAATGTTGGATCGGAATTGACTCGTTCTAACATGTCCTCAGCGACTCTTATGCGATTGAGTTTTTGGAGAAAATTCAGATCTTTTGGGACTAGCCGAGCGGCAACATGTTTCATACCCAAGTGATTATTTAAAATGGTACGGATCGACTCGTGCGACACAGAACGTTCGGCGGCTATCTCTCTCAAACTCGAATGAGGATTTTCAGTCACTATTTCCTTCACTTTTGCGATGTTAACTTCAGTTGCAGACGTTGATGGCCTACCAGAGCGAGGCAAATCTTGGATAACATCTCGACCGCTTTTGAACGCTTTATACCACTCATAAGCACGTGTTTTTGATAAAGTCGATTCACCGTAAGCCTTCTGTAACATTTTCAGTGACTCCGAACATGAAATTTCATTGGCGATGCAAAATTTAAGACAAACTCTTTGTTCGATGTTTTTGTCCATTATGTAATTCGCAATATACTCATACACTAGAATGATATAACTAAAAACAGCACTGTATTTAATCTAAATAACAGATACAACTCAAACTCCGCGCCAAAATGGAAAACAGTTGTGCCAATCTAACAACAACAAAAAAAAACAAAAAATTGAGTTTGGAACCATAAACAAATCATCCATTCCCGATACTTTATTGACTGAATGTATATATATTCCTTTTCAAAAAGAATTTTTGTTTAAAAATTAGCAATTTAGATTAAAAATTTATTTTATCCATTCCCTTTTCGTGGCATCCAGTGGGAATGGTATAAAGTTGTATTCTTTCAAATAAGAGAAAAATTTTTCAAATCAATTCATAAATGACGGAGTTATGAGGTAACAAAAAAAAATACAACCGAATTGAGAACTTCATTCTTTTTTTGAAGTCGGTTGAATATACACTTCTCTTCTTCTCTCACAGTCTGATGTTAGCATGACATAAATTAACGGGCAATAATATCACATACAATAATTTATCCGTAGAAAGGAATTAGTCCGCGAGTCTAGATTTCTGGAAAACTGGATGTCCTATTTCGCGTGTTACTCGTAACTTCGTGTGAAGTTAGCATGAAAATCGGATGCCGATCTTCGAAGCATCCGCAACTGGGTTAATAACAATTGGCCGTAAATTATCCGAGGAAACGCACAGGACAAGAAATCTAAAAAACTGTGTTACACAATACAGTCACTAAGAAAGTTATTGAGGTTAATTTATTAGATATCATAAATCTAAAAAATAGAAGAGTGAAATTGTATTAGTTATTCACGTTAATTCTATACCACAGCTGTGAAGTCAAAAAATTAACGTTAAACTATTTTATCGTTATTTCTAAATAGCAAAAAAGAAAACTTTAAGCGATTAATATCTCGAATAATAAAAATGCCGCATCGTATGTTTTATTCTGTGCCTAAAAGCTATATGTGCTTGACACAAAGTTACAAATAATCATAATGTGTTCATTCGCTTGGATAGACACACGCTTCGAAGTCTGGAAAATATTTTTTTAAACCAACTATTTATTTATATATTTCCTAAATAGTATCGATCAGCTTATTATAAATTAATAGTAAAAAACAATACAGTTAGGAGTCTCATTTAAATGGACAAACAGAAATAATTAAGTATTTACAATAAGAAAGTAAGTATATAAAAATTTTGTTTTATTTTAATGTTCCTTATATTTTTTAAATTGCTATGAGATATTATTCCAAAATCGTTAACTTTTTGATAAAACTTTTCAAATAAAGATAGTACAGGTTTATTTATGTGTAATGCAATTTGTGACCTTTCATTAGTGGAATTTAAACACGAAAACTTCATTATTGACACCCAAAATTAATTTTGGTCTTAAATTATTATTTACAAAATCGTGGTCGCACGACTATAATCACTAATACAGTACATGATGTATTCCTATCATAAATCGTTATACTCTTCTTCTTTCGTGCCTCATTTCCCATATCTTTTGGGGTCGACCCTCCTAGTTTTAATGCACCACTCTATCGCCATTAAATCGTTATACTATTGGGTAGATTTTCCAATTACAGTGTATTTTATTATTTGCACTAGTATCTTATAAAAAGGAAGACGATTGGAACCCATTTTAATTAAAGATATTTAAAAGTAGCCTTCGCTAAGGATACGTCTAATCATTCAACATGTTCGAAAGAAGCGACGAAGAGGAAGACCATATACGTCGTACATGACTACTAAAATAAAATCATTTGTATATCGTGGGTGCCTTTGCGTTCCTTGAAGTCTGCTATTACATTATAGTAGAAACATTAATACTTAAATCGGATACTGAACTAAAATCATAGTATTATATTACTCTTATTACAATCGTAGTGAAATATTCAAGGCAAATCTTATGTATTAGCAAAAAAGAATGATGTTCTTACACTCTCATTTTTACCTAATTTAGTTAAAACTCTTCGATTTACTGTGAGAAAAAGAAACGCCACATGTCGCCTCCAGAAGAGTACATGGTGCGTGGGGCTATGGCCTTCACGCTACGAGTTTCTCGTGTATGGGGCATCGCGCCGTTACGTTTTCAAAAACGAGATAACGCTTGGTTTGTGTCCATCTCGCATGCGTCCAAAATATACAGTTACATACTGATTACTATATTAAGTAAGTATGATATTATTCTTTTATCGTTTCAAAAGTTTATTAACTGTTGAAGCTAGAAACACCTAATGAAAGGATTTCATAATTTTATAAAAATTATGGAACATCATATTTTCATCAATTAGCTGATTTCAAATTTAGTAAGATATGTACAGAGCATCTTCGCTTCAAAAGAAGAGCTTATGATTTGTGCAATTGTGTCCGATTAACGGAACTTCGCTCAGTGAAGCGGCAAAAAAACCGCTGTGAGTATATAGCTTATCGCGATGGATTGATATTCACAATCGCTATAACCTTTTTCTACAAAGCGAGCTCATATTATTAAAAAATATTATTTTATTCACAAACATAGTATACTAGCATTATGCTACCTTTATTATTTTATTATAAGTTGTACCTTCGTATATTACGTATGTAATGCACATATTACGTATTATTGACTAATACCTACCTATTGCTTATTGCTAAAGGCAGCATCAAATCAAATCTAATTTTGTTGCACTTACGCTTTGATGCTCTGAGCACTTCGAATAGGAACCTGCATGTATCGATGTAGTATGTCTATACCCTTTATGTGGATGCATATATGGTGTGTGTGTATGTATGATAATATTATGGAACATTATATTTATACCTGTAACTCCATTCATTTTATTTTTGAGCGTAAAGGACCCCGTGTATAATATTTAGCACGTATTTATCGCTCACAGGCTTAACAGCTATCGCAGCTGTGATGGTAAACTTTCGGGCAGAACTCGATCGTCAAATGGGAAATATCGTGTTAAATCAAATAGTATGGTTCACAGACGTAGGAGTAGTCACACTTATATCTAGTATTGGGGTGTACGCTGGCACTTCAAGAATGAAATATATGATGGAATGCTGGAACCAAATCGATAAGGTATGAAATAATGATTACAAGATATTATGAGCCTTTTCACGAAGAACATCGTATGCGGAATTCTGTACTTTAGAAAAGTTAACGTTTCTTAAATAATTTAGAAGTAGGTAAGTGAGGTAGCTCAATTTTGATAGACATATCGTATATCATACTCGTTGTACTTAATAAGACATAAATTAAAAGTGCAACAGGAAATTTAAAAAAAAGAATGTGGAAAAGATTGCTTGACTTTTTCCATTGCATGAAATATCTGAAGGAAATTTTAGTGATAAAGATATTTTTCGTTAAAAGACTCCATACAACTATTCAAAATTAGGAAAAAAGTAAAAAAACAAACCCTTCTCTTTATGAAATGGAACACATTTGAAGTCAACATTTGAGCACATTTGAAGCTTGTAAATCTTTTCAGCTTAAAACGGTTTCGCTTTCTAAATTGTGTAGGTTCGAATCGGTTTGGGTTTTATTTTTTTTCAGATAAATTTATCCACAGATTATAAAAAATCAGAAGGTACAGAGAAAAGGAAATATGTCATTGTGTTGCTAATGATTCCAGGAGCGACTATTCTGATATTATGTAACTATTTTTTGTTAATCAAGGATGAGATATATGCTCATAAAGGATGTGAGTACATTTTTTTTATACATACGAGTATAATTTCATAATATTATTTATATAGGATTTTGGTTACAATGACAGTAAAGGGACTGCGTCGACTTGGTCAATATTGTTATTACACGAGAATGCTACCACAAAGAGCCTTTTAATGAATGAACACATTTAATTATGAAATCTACTCTGTACAACACCATGTAATGTAATGTATAGTTGGCACTGTATACAATGACACTGTATTATACGTGTTCGTCATAATATGAGTACGAATACTTTTTCCTGTGATACTACTATAACAACTACATATTATACAGAATATAAGAAATAAATGAAAAAGTCTGATCACGATTCAACATCAAATCGCCATAGAAAAAGTTATTTTCTTTTAAAAAAAATTTATATTAGGAAATGCAATTAATAAAAATTTTGCATGTCGTACATGTCGTGCATGTCGTAATCTTGATAGTATTTTTCTACTAACGCTAACAACAGTATGACTTCTTCATAATGAAATGACTCGCGAGAAGCCGCATCAACGCGAACGAAGCGAAGCGAAGAGAGCGAGCGATTCGCGCAAACTGTCATCCCGCGTCCCGCACGGAATGCGCCTCAGTTTGAGTACAGCTTTATTATGCTTTAAAAACCTCATTTGAGATTCATTAAACTTCACTTTACTCTGCATAAAACAAAGAAAAAAATGGTAGGTAATTGCTTAGAGTCTGAATTAGTTGTCTATATTTTTTTTATTTTTACGAGATATAACTGTAAATTCATAAAATAAACCGTTGTAATTATATTCTAATGATTTTGCTTCTCAGAGTACCTATAGATAGAAAAAAAATGCAAATCAATAAGTTTTTGGTAAACATTATTTGTAATACAGAGCTGCATAATAGTATAACAATTATTATTGTTTATTATTAAGCGACAGTGGCGTTCAGTTGTATAATATAAGCAAATATAGTCTTTATATTACGCAACTACATGCCGGTGCCGCTGGGCTCCGGCATTGCTTGTAGACCTCTGTTAATCGTTCATTTTCAAAGACGTGATCGTTCTAATATCAATATGAAAAAAGATTCGATCAAAAAATGATCTAATCATTCGTTCATATTTGCAAAGATGCAGTTCATGCGTTTTTGATTGTTGTGAAAGATCGAGCGATTGTAGTCGTAATCGATCTCAGACTTAATCAGCCCGACGATTAATAAATTAAAATACCTTGATAAGTATCGGCGACGATTAGGATTTTAAAATAAAAAAGTCTAAATTACTGATGCAGCATTAAACAAATAATTAACCTATTAAGGACAAATCCATAAGTTAATAATAAGGTAAAACGATAATTTATAATAGCAAATTGGAGCTTACATATTGGAATACACATTATCATTTGTGATATTATGGATATACAAAAAAATGTATTGCGTTCTACTTGTCGATTACTATTTACAGAGGTAATTCCGAAATTCATTTCATTTATTGTCATTTGTCATTACTGCACGTTACTGTAGTTTCAATATTCATTATTATTGTAATAACCTTTCTTACCTATACAAAGCAGTTTCGATGTAGTTTTTTAATTAATTTTGTTATTGAAATGTATGATCTATAAGTACGTAATATCCTCATTATCCCTAATGAGGTAGTCAGAGAGGATACTAGGATAATAATAAAGATAATAGTAGGTAGGTATACCCGAAAAAACTTAATGCTACATAATAGAAAATATTATATATATATAGAATATTGAACAATATTTTCTATGATGTAGCACACAAGTTGTTACCTGCCCGCTTCTCTGTCAGGCGTAAATGAAAATGTTATCTATGGAATTCAAAAATTAAATAGCCTAAAACCATCTACAAACGATTCCGCGTCGAGTAGTCATAGTCCCTTATCGATACGTTCAGTAGTTTTCACGTGATTGCGTGACAAATAAAACCATTTTCATTCTGTGGTAATACCTATATATATAAATTAAGTTTTTTCGAGTGCAGGTACCTATTTAATATTCCCATTGATAACAGCGAGGAAAGCGTTAATATATTTATTTCTTTAAACAGTTGCCTCACGTTTATTCTTAGCCTAAGGCCGTATGTTAAACTTATTGCCCTCTATTGTAGCACGAATATGACATCAGTTTCATTATCTCTTTCTCATAGCAATATTCCATAGGCCATTATGTTGTGGAAGTTGCTATAGTGAACGGTTAATTCCGTCAAAACATCACTACCTAGATTAGCTTATTCGATGAATGCATAGACTGCTGAGCTTAATCTAGATCACTGGTTCCCAAACTTATTTTGTCTACTGAGTCGAGAGCTCATGCAGTCGTTGTCTAAGATGCCTCCTAGCTAAATGAAATTAAAAATCACCCCCCAGGCCTCTACACAACGCCCCCATTTTTTTTCTGGGTCTCTTACCGCCCCCCTTTAAGCCTGCAGCGCCCACAAGGGGGCGTTATCGCCCACTTTGGGAATGGCTGATCTAGATGATAGTGCCACGGTGTAGATGATAGTGCCACAGTAATTTGGAATCTATCGTAATTCAGACAAATAAAGTGATATTAAGGTTTTCTTAGTTTTGTCAATTTCTAGCCTAATGACATGACATTAAATACTGTTTACCTTCGATTACAAATAAAGAACTAGATTCACGATCTCCTATAAAATTTAAACAAATTATTGTCCGAATTGACGTATTTATTCTTAATATCGTATAGTAATATCGGCAATATTGTGTTAATCTAAAGTATACCTTACTGTCGAACCATAAGATTATAAATGCTCGTAAACGATTCTTGCATGACATTGGAACGCAGTTTGTTAAATAAAATATTTAAAATGCGATCTTACGACTCGTGCATAAAGTATAATTCAAATAATTTATTTGCGTTGCTATTTATGTCATTTCGATTTGTTACGTGAGTGACAAGGATGAGACATTGTCAGGCAATATTTAAAAATACGATTACGAATTTAATAAAAAAAGAGCTATGTAACGTTATTACTATAATGTAATAATGAACACGTAAATAATATTATTTATTTATTAACTGAAAATAAGAACTCGTGTATTTTTTTAGCGTTCTAGATGTGTTGTTTTTGCAATTTTTGAAGGAGCACTTTGACATGTTCGCTGTTAGCGTTTTCGAACACTATTAAAACAGAAGTGCACTCAAATACTCATTTGGGTGCACATTAGGTTCGGGCATTTTTCGAGCGTTGATTGTGTATCTAGTTTTTTATTTGTGATCGAAGACTGTTACATAAATTAAATTTCATGCATTGTTTTTAAATTGTTTTAATCTAGATTGTTAGCATCAAATCAATCTTTGACAACATCAAGTGTTGTAGCCCTAATGCCTTTAAAGATTGCTGTTGTATCTTTGGTTTCTGTTAGTTAAGTAGGATTTAAATGATTCACGTCTTAAACTGTGTCGTCCTCCTCGGAACCACATGGATGGATAACCGGAGACCCTACTCCGATCAGTTGCTTTTTTTATATTCGATCTTTTACATCACGCAGTGAGTATTTCGTAATGACTGAGGAGTTATCTTACTAGCGTGGTGGTAAAACAAAAAATTTCTAGTGGTTCGATAATATTTTTGCAGCACATTTTAAAATTAAAAGTTCTGTAAAATTTTGTTATAATTTTAGATTTATGTGTTGAATTTTGAAAATGTTGTTACTAATGCAAAATTATTGTTTATTACCTTTTACTATCGAAATTTCGTATAGAAAAATTTTCAAAAAAAATTTGAATGGATTGACTCTTATTTCAAATTTAGGGTTTATTAGCGTATAGCATTTCAGGTGAAAAATATATATATATCGACACAACGAAATATTTTTTTATCTTATTTCATATCTTTAAATTTTCACTTCTGTGAGCGAGAGACATGCCTATTTTTTATAAAACCAATAACTCTTATTTCATATGTCTGTAATAGAAGTAATTGTCCTCCTAGTTGTATGAGACTGAGCATTACCAAGATCGATATAAAATTTGCGCCAAGGCTCTGTGCGAACGGTTGAACATAAGATCTTCGAACGTTTTTTGTTTTGCGCATTTGCCAATGTCACGTATTAATAAGTAGAATCACCAGTAAATTAGTTTTTTCTTATCATAAAACTCCTACAGTAAAGTGATAGTAGGCTTTACTGAAGTTATAGAGGACTTTATGGAAGAGCGCGAGAACTTCAGCTACACATGTTTATTTAGTCCTACTCCATTCTTTTCACTTATATAGAACATTAAAACGCAATATACTATCACTTTTGTACTTGAAAACTCCCAAAAATATAAAAAATAGAAAATCTAAACAAAATGTCAATCTCACTTCTCCCGTTCCCGCCAAAAAGTCCTTTTAGAACGTTCTTGATGTAACTTTCAACGTTAATGTCGCCATTTATAAAAAAAAGCTCAGTGTGTCTACTTTTTACAGTTAGGTCACCATAAGGGTGCACTTCCTGGACGTACCTCAGTCCTTGCACAATTCCAGCACGACAATAGACTCTTAGTGGTCTCGTATCAGAATGAAATCCGAAACGAGATTCATCGGAAATCAAAATTTCATCCCATTGATCCTGAGTCGATGCTGTACGTTCCCTACACCACTCGTTTCAACGTGCGCGATTTCCGTGGAGGATATTTGAGCATCTAATTGGGCATCGTGCACGTAGGTCACACTCACACAGCCCATTTCTCACAGTTTGAGGACTACCAGTCACATCACTTGAGGCCTGTAGCCTTAAACTTGTCTCTCGAACGATTAGCACAAGCTGCGTCTTGTGATCAATTTTATAAAAAGGCTTGTTGAATTCCTTCTACGGCCTGAATGTTGCTAGACCGGGTCTCCTCGAGCCGTTACTGCCGGCTTATTGTAAGCGGCAATAATGTAATTTTACAAGAGAAGGTATTTTTAATTTCTTCATAGCGAGACTATTTACAATCCTGAAACTTCGTACGAAATTCATGTATTGCAGTTATTAGTATCACTATTTATTAAAAATATTGTGTTTTAAAGTAGTTTACGGTGGTTGCGATACTTTTACTGTCAAAATTAAAGACTGCATATTACCTAATGGCATTTAATATTGTACCACAGATTAATTAGTTACTAACGTAAAATTGTAATCACGATAAAAAATGCAGTCCAATAAAGTAACACAAACGACAATTATTAGCTTCCTTTTTTTCATTTTCTAAGAGAAATAAATGGTTTCGTGACTAAATTTCTTTTTATTTTTTAAAAAAGGAACAATAATAACTGAATGCAATCAGAAATAGAAACACAAGTAATAGCAATTGTTAATTATTTTTGTAAATGCTAAATCCACTCATACGAAACTTGCAATAGTGAGTATCTATGATTACGAACTCAAAGATAACAGTGACACAATATAACAAGTGACTGTACCTACATTTGAATCACCCCAATTAGAACAAAGTCCAAAAAAAAGGGTAGCTCAGCAGAAATCGTGAAAAAACTTCTTGTTGATTATAATTATTCTGGCTATGAGAATTTATATACCCTAATATAATTTGATATGCAAAATACAACCATAGCTGTAAACGAATCTTCGAATAGTCACATTGACTTTGTGCTAGAAAATTACTCCATTCAATTTGGTCGTGTACAAAGTGAAAATTATTTACAACCAAGAGTTTTAGTTCACTTCCTTACCAACCAGAAAACGTGCCTATTTCTCTCGATTTCCCTTGCCTTGATTCTGAAGATTAGTTGCATCTACCACACTCATCCACTGATTCAGCTGCCACCTGAATTGGTTGATTTTCTTTTCTCAACACAAGTCTCCTCAGTTGGCCAGGAGACTTGACAAGTCTCCTGACTTGTGTTGGGAAAAGAAAATCTACTTATACCAAAAAGACATTTAAACAAAAAAAACTGTCGGGCTGCTGTCAGAAAATCTACAAAACCTAATCCTTGCGAGAAAAATATTTATTTTATTAATATCATAGCAAAATTTTATAGTAGGTATTAATTTAAACAAAATACAAGACGCACTATACTGCTTATTTCAGAATTCGAAGGGTTTATTTCAGCCTAAATTTCCCGCTATCTGTCCTCAAAAGATGGATTAGCAGTATTATCATCTTTATTTTTTGATCATTTAAATTAATAAGGGGAGGAAGGTGTGATTCAAAACCTTTTTCTCCAAATGAGATGTTTCAGATCCGTATGGGGGTTAGGCCATGACACTGTACAGTATCACATAACATACATAATGTCGTACTGAATGCTGTCTGCTTATTTAAGTAAATAAGGAAATAATAATAAAGTTTTGGTCCTATTTACTTGATTTGCCGGTAGTAAATTAATTTCTATGATTATATGTTAAGTAGACGGATGAAATATCAGTGTAGTAACATTACTGATTGATGTTTTGATAATGAATTATTATTTAAACCTGATCTTCTTTATTTGGACGTACGTAAGTACACGATAGAAAACGCATTAAATCTTCGCGCACCTAGATGGAAAAAAACAACACAAATTTTAGTTATTTAGATTGAGACAGATGACATTCCATTTTATAATTCCTTATAGTGCCAATGTCATTAATAAATTTTATAAGAAGGAGCATAGATGGCTGTGCGGTAGTTCCGAAAATATTTTACTACTAGTGAAATCAGCAATAGAATAATATTTTGTTCAAATGATCTTGTTCTCATTTTTTGATTCCTACGTATACTGTACGTAATAATGGCCAAAAATAAAACATTGCACTGCTATTATTTGATGATTCTTATTATTTGATATTGACTACCTCCGTGGCGCAACGCCTTAACGCGTCGGAAAGTAAACAGGGGTTGCGGGTTCGATTCCCGCCCCGAGTCTGGGTGTTTATGTGTAATATGTATTTATTTACAAAACAAAAATATATAAATAGTATATTAGTTGTCTAGTACCCATAACGCAAGCGCTGTGCTGCTTACTTTGGGACTCGATGGCGCTGTGTGAAATATCTGAGTTTATTATTATTATTATGATTAGAAAAAAATACTGTGTTGTATTAGCTATGTCGTTTACTTTAAAAATCTTAAAGAAATAGAAGCTTACGATGAAATCCGTGTTTACCATTAGTTTCGATCGGTAATTCTGGCGTTTATAAAAAATTTTAACGATATCCGCTAGGTTTAAAGATATCGGTTTCAACAAAAATCGCATTTTCAAAAAATTGTCGCTTACGATAAGTCGGCGGTCAGAGCTCGCCCTGTGTTAGAATAATGACGCGAAAGATGACAAATTACACTCCTATTTGTTGCAAAATGCTGATATACCTCAGATTTATTTCTTCCCACTGGAAGCATCCCTATAGCACTTTGTATTTCTTCAGCCTTCTAATGACGTCATTCCATGACATAACTATAATTCAGAAGCTGTTAATTTTGAAAACTATATTTAATTTGCGTTAAAATGACAAAATTTTCTAAAGCCCAAGGTTTTTGTGAGCAAAGGCAAACCAACCCTACTTTAAATTCAAACAAAAGAAAATTTTTTCATATATTTTTTCTTTATTCATGTCATGGCGCACAGATTAGCGCATTTGCCAATGTTACTGTAATAAAGTAAAATCACATATTGTAGATAGTAGACTTTACTAAAGTTTAACAGGACTTCTAGGAAGAGCGCGAAAACTTCAGCTACACATGTTTATTTAGACCTACTCCATTCTTTTCACTTTTCACAACTTTAAAACACAATATACTACTCGTATTACTTTTGTACTTTTAAACTCCCAAAAATGTAAAAAATAGAAAATCTATATAAAAGGACAACCTTACTTCTCCCGTTCCCGCCAAAAAGTCCAAAAATTTTCATTTGAGAATAGATAAATTTAAGAATAGAGAATAGAACATACAATTTAAGAAGAAAAAAAAGATAGTCGTAAAAACAAAAAAGAAAAATAGACTTAAAGTAATATTGCAGTAGTTTTCGTCAGACATAATTATAATGCTCCCTTAAACTTTTTTCACATGTGTATTAACTGAATTCCTCTTCCGTCACCATTTATTTGTTTGTTTATTACAAAAATTTCAGTGACAATAACCTGTATGTACGATATTCTTTCAGTAACAATAATCTGTATGTACGGATCTTATTACATAAGTTATTTCATGTCAGTAATATTGGGAACACAATTCATTTTAATTGCTGTGTATTTGCACTCGTCGTTAAAGGCTGTCAATGACTCCTTGAAGAAACTTGTCAGTATCATAGAGAGTAAGTATCGCAGAGAGTACATATTTTTACAAGCATCGTGAAAAGTAAGTTTATTTAGAATATTAAGTAGTTTACCGCTTTCATATAATAGATGATCAAACGAACTTCTTGAAGTGAAGTTCGATCATTATTATATGAGTCGCTTCATTCGAAGATATAATTATTTACCAGGTAGTTCCTTTATTCTACAGGCAACATCGCACGATTTCAGAGACTAATTCGATTTTTTTTTTTAATACCCACACTTCATGATTCATACGCATCGACTCTGTGACATTATTCATTCTTTCAGAGATTCCTTTAGAACAAAACTTTAAGGGTTAAAAGCACAGTATTAGCTATGTGATTTTATTATGGGAGAGGAGGGTTTATTATATCTTCGAATGAAGCGACTCATATAATAATGATCGAACTTCACTTCAAGAAGTTCGTTTGATCATCTATTATATATTCGTCGCTTTATTCTTCAGATATAATTATTTACCAGGTAGATATTCAGAGAAACAAGTTTTGTTCGGGTGATGCATCTTTTAATTACCAATGGTGAAACGTAAATAAAGCTTACAATTCAGCTTAATTCAAATTGTAACAATAATAATCGGCATTTTAATAATCAACTGTAATTGTTTAAGTTTTTAGCTTAATTATTTATTGGAGAAACGATTGTATTTGCAAAATCATTATCAGTAAAGACTGGCCTGTTATAAAATTTGGCAAAGACTGAAGACGTGCTCGTCCAACCAGCTGTCCTTCTAATAGTATCAATACTAAGTCCGGCAGCACGAGCAGCGGACGTGGCGGCATGCCTCGTGCTATGGGCGCTGAAAGTGGTCGTATCCACGCCACTATCTGACAGCACTTGCCTAATCCATCGGCTGAGCGATTGAGCTGTAGCAGCTCTGTGTGGTTTCTTATAAGTTAGTAAGAGGTTTCCTGCGTTCGTAGTTCTCATATTTTCTGTTACAGAAATATAATCTTGGAGGACTGAAGCAGGACATATATTTATATTATCTCTAAAAAATGGTAAGTTTAGTATTGGTTGATCTCGTCCAGGAGCAGATGTTTTAATAATGTCTAATATTGCTATTTTAACGCCATTTGGGGTAATTGATATATTTTCTAATTTGATTAATGAAAGAGTTTGTACTCTATGGGCTGTACAAAGTGCTAATAAAATAACTAGTTTTTTAGTAATTCTTTCTATACTTAATTCTGAATTTGGATACCAATTGGACACATGGTTGAGCACTAATTGAGGGTCCCAAGTAAAAGTATACTTGGGCTTATTAGGTTTGAGTTTATAAGCTCCTTTTAATAATCGTTTCATAGAATCATCTGAACCTACATTAAAGTCTAGTATCAACGACAAAGCGGATCGGTGGCTATTGAGGGAACCATATGAGCAGCCCTTATTAAATTGCTCCGTTAAAAAGGAAAGGACAGATCTTTTACAGCCACTAAAAATATCAATTTTACGTAAGCAACAAAACTGCCACCAAAGTTTTAATGTGACATTATATTGTTTAATCGTATTGTCAGCGAATGACGCCAATATTAGATTTAATGAGTCGAGCGGGATTCCACGGCGTGTAAATGCCGTCCGCAAAGTCTCGCGACACCCAGGGTAAGCCTGTTGTGTAGAGGATGGTGTTCCCTGAAATGAGATTGAAGAAGGGATTTACTGGGGTTCAGGTATAGGATATCAGAGTCAAGTATACTTTGAAGAAGTGGGTACCATGGCTGTGAAGTCCAATGGGGAAAGACCAAAATTCCTGTGGCACCATCATCAATAACTTTGCGTAAACATTTTAAAATTAAAGAAAAGGGTGGAAACGCGTAAAAATATTTAGACTGCCAATCCAAAGTGAAAGCGTCTATGGCATAAGCATCTGGTTCTTGTTTCCAGGAAACAAACAAATCACATTTAGCATTGTCGCGAGAAGCAAAGAAGTCAATATCCGGGCACCAAAATATCCTTTAATGATTTTAAAGGCGTGATCCGATAACTCCCACTCTGTATCAGGGTTGATCTTTCTAGACTCTTTGTCAGCATAATTATCCTTAGTGTTCACGTAAAATACGAACAACCAAATGTTACGCCTCTCGCACCATTGCCAAATATGTCTCGTCAGATCGTTGAGATGCGGGAACTGTATTCCACCTTGGCGGTTTATGTAGCTAATTGCAGTGGTATTGTCTACCCTTAGCAAAATTGAACAGTTACTGTCATTGCTAGCGAAACTTTTTAAGCCTAAAAATACTGCTAAAAGTTCTAAATAATTAATATGGTGCATTTTTTCAGTTGTTTTCCACCTTCCGTGGGTCTTTGCGTCATTACAGACGGCACCCCAACCCGTTCTAGAGGCGTCTGAATATATTTCTTTTTTATAATTCTCGATTCTAATAGGACACAGCAGTAAAAATATAGCTACGCCACCAATTAAGGTCTTCTAGAATTGATTCATGCATAATCATTTTATGTTCATAATTATTATGTTGTTGTAATGCTAGAAATTTCTGGCGTTCTAATAATTTTGTATAGAGGAAACCATATCGTACTGCTGGACACGCTGCGACTAGAATGCCTATTAATTGCGCAAATTCTCGAATTGTACATTTTGGTAATCTCGAGAATTTTTGAACCAACTGATTGATGCTATTGCGTTTTTCAACAGGTAACGACAAGGACATGTCGTGAGTATTATATACAAATCCTAAAAATTTACATTTTTGAGATGGTTTTAATGAACTTTTTTCTTTTTTTTTTTTTAATCACGAAACCTAAACATTCTAGTAATTTTACGGTTTCATGTACATTATAAACACATTCGTCGTAATTATTTCCTATACATAATATATCATCTAAGTATACAACTGATTTGTGTCCTTGCTTTCGAAGATAAGCTATTGCTTCCTTCATGATCTTGGTGAATACTCTCGGTGCCACCGATAAACCGTACGGCATGGCAGTGAACTCATATGTATATGATTTACTAGAATTATGAGCTTGAAAGTTAAATCGTAAGTATTTCCGATCGGACTTAGACATAGGGACCAATAAATAGGCTTCTTTAAGGTCAATTGTTGCTAAAAACCCGTCTTGCGGGATTAATTTTGCAGCTGTTCTTTGGTCCTCCATTTTAAAATGTGTATTTCTAATGAATTTATTTAAGGATTTTAGGTTTAGAATAAATCGTTTGCCTCCATCGGGTTTCGGTGCTAAAAATATTTTGGATATGTATTGATCATGAGACGGAACACAACGTGATATAGCTCCTAATTTTAGTAATTTGTTTATTGCAATCTGCATATCGTGAGCTTCGTTGTAAGACAAGGTAGAAGATGGTACGATAGACTGAACCACTCGAGTACATAATGGAATTGTAAGACCATGTTCAATCCAGGATAACACTACAGTGTTCTTGGTTATGTGAAACCAACTATTGAGAAAAGATTGTATTCTACCTGCATGTACCTCAGTTATTTTTGTTGTGGCGGACGAGTCTTCGACGCACTTGAACTCTTCGCTTGCGCTTGCAGCTGCGCAGGGTAGGACCGACGTGACGTCGCTGTTGGTATTCTCTGACCTCCCCGCCCCCCCCTGTTTGACGGGTAGCGAGGAGGTCCCGTCCAGTTTCCCTGAGGGACAGGATGGGTAGCCGATGGTTGCGGAATATTACTTTTCTGATTTGTCATGGTTTTCCTAATTTGGGACCCTTGCTTTTCGATGGCCTTACTAGCTTTTATTTTTTCTGACAACGTATTCCCGTATAAGGTATCATCACGTTCAGAGTCCTGGATAACGTGAAGAAAATTCTTTTCCAAACTTGACGTAATCAGTTTTATTCTGTCCTTAGTTAGACAGTAATGCAGATCAGAAATTAAGCGACAGCCGTCACTTAATTGTTTTAAGGCAAGAACTTTATTGTCTGATTTAAGCAAGGTATCCATTGCTTTGTTTATTGCCGAGGTACCGTTTCCCAACTGCTGTTGAAAACCGGCTAATTTTTTGTCCCGACTTCTCACTATATCTGATATGGCAGCGGAAATCTCCGCGTTTAGTTTTGGAGCTTGTAATAATTTACAATTGGCGGGTACCAGGTGTTCTTTTAAGAGATTCTCTTTACTCTCTTTAGATAGCCATTTCTTCAATACGGGGGTCCATAAACTAGCTAAGCTCTCGTGAACATTTTCTCCGAAGTCAGGAGTACCCGATGAAGGAGCTCCCAATGCGGACAGAAGTTCAGGATTTATATATAATTCTGATGATATCTCCGTTGAGGGAGTAATCACATCGTCCGCGAGGTCTGGCTGTTCTTCTTCACGCGGGAGACTTGAAGGACCCTCAGGTACGTGGAGCTCGACAGCATCCGTATCTACGAGCGGTTGAATAAGAGGTTAATTATGTAACGTATTTCACGTTGGTATTTGTCTCACGGACAAGGTTTTATAGTGAATGTGTATATTGTATTCAATATTGCACATATTTACTACATGAGTTGTCATGATAACATGACTCACAATTAGCTCGCAGCTAATTATGTTATCGCAATTGACTCGCAGTCAATCCCGATTTATGTTTAGTTAACTTAATAACTTGCGTAATAAGGCACTTTTAACACTTAGTAATAAAATTTTCAACTAACCTGCAATATTTTCGTCTTCAGAAGAATTTAACGGTCGTCGTATTCGGCGCCAACATTTCTCTTTATTCTTTTCTTTTTCTTCAAGTTTTCTAATCTTGTGCTTATATCTCTCCAATTTTTCTTGTGCACTACGTTTCGGCATTTTTATTAGGAGCGTGCGCTCGTTGCCTCGCACGAAAAAGGAATGAATAATGTCACAGAGTCGATGCGTATGAACCATGAAGTGTGGGTATTAAAAAAAAAAAAATCGAATTAGTCTCTGAAATCGTGCGATGTTGCCTGTAGAATAAAGGAACTACCTGGTAAATAATTATATCTGAAGAATGAAGCGACGAATATATAATAGCAGCTATACGGAAATTTACTGTTGCTTACACCTCAGACCAAATAAAAAAAGAAAGACAGAACGCCTCACATAACACAACGAGGCCGGTTTTTAGAGTTTTGTAGCCAAATGGCAAAAAACGAAACTTTTAATCTCGTCCTGTCCGTTTGTTTGTTTGCCTGTCCATATGTCATAGTCATTACTCGGAGACTATTGGCATCATAGGAATGAAAATTGGAAGATATGTATAGGTATTTGATTAACCGCTACGCAATGATGTAGTGAAATTACGAAAAAATAAAAGGAAGGTGGCACTCCATACATGTAAGCAAGAGATGAAAAAATGTCCAGTGCACATAAGTGTGTGGGATATCTTTAGATAAGTCTTCAAAAATGATATAGAAATTTGCAGTGGCTTTCTTATTTACATGAATTCAATAGTTGCTGAGATATTAGGCGCTTCTAAAGCCGTAAAAAATGTGTCCCTTCCCTCTAACTTATCGACTATGAGGTGGAAAATTCTGGATAAAAGTTAGTACTTTTTTTCAGAACTCCAGAAGAACATAAAAAATTCTTTCAAGGAAAATTGGTTTCGAATATGTTGGGTAGTTTTTAAGATATGGGTTATTTTCGGTTACCCTATGTATGTGGTTATGTACAGTGGGTGGCAAATGATTAGGAACAGTGCGTTTTTGTTTTACATTCTATAAAAGTAATTTTCATTTTCAATGGTATTCAGATGTTGGCAATGTAATTTTTATTGTTTTCTAATCCTTATTTGTTTCTTTTTAAAATTTTCTTTTTTACTTTTATTATTGGCAACACTGATTATTGTTGGATGCCATTTTGTGTGAGTACCGTCATTTCGAAGAACTTCTAAGAGTGAATGAAAAGAGGGATTTCCAGAAACCATATTACAAAAAAAGACAGCTAATAGATGATAACTTGATTAAAGTATGATATAAAATGACGAAAGCAAATCGATAAAATCTTCCTTTTTACTTGCTCCGAGGATCCCCGAAATGTCGGAGCAGCTCACATAATATGTCATCCAAAAATATCAGTGTTGCTAGTAATCAACATAAAAGAACGCCAATTTAAAAAAGAAACAAACGAGGATTCGAAAACAACAAAAAATATATTGATATACATTATAGTAAAAAAAAACTTGTACAGAATTTAAAATAAATATTTAATTTCCCTAATAATTTCACCCACTGTACTTTTGTATAAAACATTGACTGTTGAAAACATATTACATATTTACTATTTCAGGAAAACCAGACCAGAAACAAATAACTATTCCATCAACAAACGTTTTCAACACCCCTACAGTTCGACCATCTAAGTCGGTTATTAATGTCATCGATTCCATACCAATACTGGGGAGTACAACTTACGAAGGTAAATGGACAATATGTTCTCTGTGTCCCTACGCATGGCATTTTAATCGAAATTGTCAGTGAGATAATTTTTAAGTTCTATAAGTATCTAGTTATCACACCAATTGTATAATCGTTATGATCGGTAATGAATGCGCTATTAGCACAAGGAATTTCGGTCATTAATCTACTTATACCTACTATGGACAAAAACGACAGTAATCGCAACTGTCAAACACCATACTAAAATCTTACGATTCTAAATTAAACGGGTCTATGACGTGTTAATATGTACTTCAAGGTGAATACCTTTTTCATCCTGACGTCGACAACAATGACGACTAATCAGCTATTGTCGAGCACTTGCCGGAGTCAGGACTGGATTGAATTACATCCGCCACAGGTCCTCTCCACCGATCGACACTATTACTCCAGAATAGTTAGAGAGGTGGCCGAAATTATAAAATACCATAATTTCAACCGGGAATATGGATACCACCTATCAATATCAAGGAATCCTGTCATCAGTGAACGTGTTCGGAACTAGAAAATCGGATGTTGCCACAGAGTGTAGCCGTCGCGTCGTTAGTGTAGTGTATCGAAGTACCGACAGGGAGGATTATAAAAAAATGTGATCAATAAATGTGGGTAGCGTGAAAGGTGTAGGGTGTTAGACGAAAACAAGATGTCGGACAACTTCGAGGAAAATTCCAATTTATTTTAGAAAGAAGTACGTAAGTACCGAAGTGGTCCGGCACCTTGCAGAATGAATAAAGTGCGTTCGATAGAAAACAACACACTTACAAATAAAAAAGATGTTCTGCAGCGATGGAGTGAATACTATGGAGAACTGTATGATAGTGGCGACTCCGTCTCTGATACTGAGAGCGATTCTAATGAATTGCCACACTCGGGTCACAGACTGGAGGATGCCATTAATATGAAAGAGATTGAAAAATTGATAAGAAGTTTAAAATCTGGAAAGGCTGCGGGAATTGATGAGATGACTGCTGAGATGATCAAGTATGGTGGTCCTAGGGTCTAGGATACCTTCTGTGTACTGTGCAACCTTTGTTGGCATAAGGGGGAGGTTCCAGAGGACTGGCGCACGGCAATTATAGTACCTCTATATAAAGCGCAAGGTTCCTATCTAGACTTTGCGTGCTATAGGGCCATCAGCTTGGTCAGCTTAGCGAGTAAAGTCTATACTAAGGTATTGACTGAACGTATGAAAGGCGTTTCAGAAAGTTATTTGTGGGAGGCGCAAGGTGGTTTTAGGAACGGTAGGGGTTGTATGTATCAGATTTATCGTGAGGATGATAGTTATGAGGAGGATAGTTATCGTGAGGAAGTTTCTGGCTATAGGTCAGAAAATTTTCTGCGCTTTCGTGGATCTAGAAAAAGCATTCGATAGAGTAGTGCGAAAGAAATTGTGGAGTCTTCTGCCTGAATATGGCTTGGAGGGCTCCTTACTGCAGGCTGTGAGGTCATTATATCGAGACCACAGAGCCTGTGTAAGAATAGACGGTGACATGTCGCCCTGGTTTGAAGTCTGTTCTGATGTCAGACAGAGCTGCGTGATGTCTGCCTGGCTGTTCGTGCTGTATGTGGACAGTTGCCTTCAGAGATTGAAAGGTAATATGAGTGGTATGGGACGAGATGACACAGTGGTAAACTGTTTATTGTACGCTGACGATGCTGTGCTAATAGCACCATCAGAAGCAGAGTTGCAAGCACAAGTCACGTGTATGAAAGAAGATTGTGAAGTAAAAGGAATGAAAATGAATGTGAACAAAACTAAGGTTCTGGTGTATGAAAGAGAAGCGGTACAAACGAAATGTGAGATTTGGGTAAATGGAAAATGTCTAGAACCAGTGAATGAAATTGTGTATCTGGGGAGTGCGTTTTCGAGGGATGAAAGATGTGAGTTGGATGTGGAGAGACGGGTAGCAGCTGGCAATAAAGTGAACGGTGCTCTGTCCGCTTTAGTGGGTAGTGTGAATGTATCTAACACTGCTAAAATGGGCATCCATAAGACGGTGTTGGTGCCAACTTTGTTGTACAGTAGTGAGGCCTGGATATGCCCGAAATCGAGTGAAAGTATGATAAATGCGGTGGAGATGCGGTCTCTCAGAAATATGTGCGGTGTCACGCTTGCGGACAGAATAAACAATGAAGAGATACACAGAATGACAGGGTTGCACAACTGTGTTATTGTAAAAATGAAGAAAGGAATGCTTTGATGGTTCGGGCACTTAGAAGGAATGAGTGACGACAGACTGATGAAGAAAATCTACAGAGCGAAAGTGAGTGGTAAAAGAAGCCAAGGAAGACCAAGGCTGACTTATGAAGATCAAATAGCCAGAGTGTTAGCAGGCGGAAATGTCAAAAGCACTCGCATACCTAGGCGAAAATGTGTGAGGAGAATGATGAGATTTGAGGAAGCGAAAGAGGTGTGTAAGGACCACGACTCCTGGCGCTCCGTCCTCTCTGACTACCCCGTTAGGGATACAGCGTGAAGATATGTTATGTTAAATTAAGTTTATGTTATGTTAAATGTGGGTAGTTACCAGGAACTGCACACTACAAAGACGATGCTCATCTTCATCAGTCTGCCCATGACCGCGATAGGTCAATACGATCGCAACGTCGGAATAGAAAGGTATTATAACCTTGAAGTATTAACATGACATAAACCCGTTTAATTTACGTGTACATGTGTACAAGTCTTGAAAATTTAAAAACCATACTAAAATGATGCTTGACTATTTGCTGCTGCGTCTCACAGTAGAGAGGCGAGTAACAGAGCTAGATTATAATAGTAGTAGAGCTGAGATTTCAAATCGTTTTGTCTTTCAAAATTCAAATGAAGTGAAGGACGTCAACGAACGCGCTTGTTAGTTCGCTCGCTCGTACTCGCTCATTTCGAATTCTAATTGGGAATATATTAACTGTACTGTATTAAACTGTTGTAAACATATCACAAAAGAAGGGTAAATAAATACTTATTATTGTACCTACCCATAAAGTTTTTTAAAATATGTTCACTACAAAAATGTGGATGAAATGTGGATACAGTCTGTAACTTCAACTAAGGTCGACGTGCAAAATTCCTTCTGCTCATAGCGTGAGCTATCACACAACAAACTGGAAAAGTACCAAGTAACAGCCAGATTTCAAAACAGTTTTGTAAGTACGAAAACAATTTAGGTTCAAAATCAAATCCAGAACGCTCGGCTTGGAACGTCGATGTATTACCAATACGACAACGGGTCAGTCATTATTATTGTGATTCTATTCCATTCATGTGTGACATCATTTCCTATTCGGCGCAACAAAATGACACTTCTAGTAATAAATATTTGGGTTTACAAATGGTATAAATTTAAAGTAGATAGTGACAAGTTGCGACACCGATTTTGTATATAGCTTACATCGGTTTCGGATAATGCGTTACCATGGAATAAGTGAGATCATTTTGAACCTTATCTTTATGAAGTAACGTACAAACCAGATCGCCGACGATAGTCACGCGAATTTTCGAGAAAGTTCTAGAATTCTCGGGAAGACGAACAACTCGTTTTGGAACTCATTTCTAATTTACACATTAATTTCCGGAGATAAGGTTCAAAATATTATGCAAAGAAAATCCGTTTCTTTTACCTTCTCTTCCGCAGCTAAGCAAATTGACTCTTACATGACTTTTATGTCCTATGTGAGACGAGAAGCAGCTACTTTTGCATTTTCTGTTTTCCTTTTTTTTTCCAGACTGTTAGTCTGGAAAAAAAAAGGAAAACAAGGAAAACGGAACTATTTAATAGGAGTATTAAAAATATTTAATTATTTTCACAACGGTTCAAAGTTTACACTTAACAATAATTAACACTGTTCTTTCAGACGCAATGACACGTAAGCTACAGTCCACACACGAAGTGCTCGGCAACCTTGCATTCCTACACGGCTCTCTTTGTGACATTTTGCGACGGGTAGACAAGTGTTTCGGCCCAGTCCTATTGTTAATACTCATGTCGATTCTCGTCCATTTGGTAGTCTCGCCGTACTTCTTGATATTGTCTTTATGTAAGTAATCACAAAGCTACTTCTTATATATTTCTTATTCCTTTGTTAAATTCTACTGAATTTTCGAAGATTGAAAATCGGAGGAGAAAATGTTGTATTTATTTTCGGAAAACTATTGGATGGTCTGAAGCACCTGATAAAATATATGTTTCTTCTTGTGTCAATTTACCTTATTTTACTAATCTTATATCTACGCGCGATATTACATATACAAAGTGGCGCAAAGTTGTCACCGGATGTTCTTTGGCTGTAATTTTTTTTATGAATGAAACACTGGTTCTGCTTTTGTATTGTGTTTATTTGATACCTTAATTTTTTTTTCCATTTGCTCGAGAAAATGATATCGGCCAAGTGTCCGCTGCTAGAGTTGATGACCATACAGGCCCGATTTATGGCATTTTCCATCACTCTTACCAAAACTTCCAGCGATAAGTTCTCGCATCCTTGATGGATATTATCTTTGAGGGCTTCAAGAGGTGAAAACATAATGGGCACACCGAAGGATATTTTGCCGTTGTAGACATCAGGAGTCTATAAAATAGATTGTAGCTGCGGTAATTCATACATTGACCAAACGAAATGTACTGTTGCTGAAAGGGTTAAAGAACATATTACAGCGGTGAAAAACCGGCAAACAACCAAATCAGCGATAGCGGAACACCTGTTCCAATCAGATACCAATCACTGGATTGAGTTCCATCGCTCACAAGTCCTTACTACTGATCGCCACTTTTATCCAACAGTAGTGCGTGAAGCGATTGAAAACAAGAGACATAAAAATGTTAATCGCGAGAACGGATACAATTTATCGACGACGTGGAATCCTGTGGTTCAAGGAACAAAACCTCACGTTTAACATTAGCATTATTGTCCTGAAAACTGCAAATATCTGGGGTAGATGACAAAACTTCTACCTCGGACAAGGAGTGAAATTTGCTGCGACAGTTTGCTATAGTCCATTGCCAATGCAACACGCTCGAAACGTCAAACCGAAATATAAAGTAATCGCGTTAAATTTCCCGTTTTAGATATTTATCTTTAGCCACAGCCGCGATATTCTCAGCACAACGACTCCTCCGGGGCCGGCCAGACCTGGCAGCATCTCGTGTCGTCCCATACTCTTCTAGGCGAGCGGCTAAACGCCGTAGTGTTTGCCCACCACCGACGAATTATTCCGCAAAAAAATCGAAATAATGATTCCATGTTCTTGAGATTCTAGCGATTCATGTCTTGTTAACGTGTATTTTGTAACTGTTTACTTCACAAACGTCAAAACAGAACTGACATTTGGCGCCATTCGCAAAAATTAAAGCATCTTCCGATATCGTGATGACTTTTGCGCCACCTAGTATATAAAAACGGCACTAATAATTTCTATAAAATTTACAATACAGGAATTTACTTTGGCGAAAAATAATTCTAGTTAGGTATCAATTCTGGAAAAATTAGTTTTCTCCGCGTTTTCACATGCTTAAAAATGGTAATTGGTATTGTCTGGTAATTTCACAGCAGAGTCTACCTTCTCAATAGTAGCTAGAGCGTACGTCTACCACTCCGAAGTGCGCGGGTTCGAATCCTGAAATGTGGTCAGACTTATATACAATCAAACCTAAAAGACACCGAGCAAAGCTCGATCGATTAGTAACTTAATTAACTGAAACTTTTAAATTAATACACAATAATGACATACAATTTAAGAACAAACGGTTCTCTGAAACAAGACAAAAGCGCAAAGACGGAAAAAATTATAAAGCAAAATTAAAGTATCCAATTTTGTAACATATCGTAAATACCACGACTGTTTTATAGACTGTATTACATTTTCTTAAAATTTTGAAGTTGCCAACCCGTTTCGTAGAGACCAACACTTAAACCGGACGGCAAGTTATTGTACACGATTTGGTACCTATTTATTAATGTGTTTAAATGAGTTTATAAAATTTTAAAAGTAGTCGTCATCATAAATTGTAAGTGGCTAACTTTCGCGGCTTTGTTTTATACCTATGAAAAATTACAATAACAATTTAGAAAACATTGCATCCACTGGAGATGGAGAACATATTGTAAAACAGCAATTTCATATCTAGATAACAAATAAAGTAATAAAGTCACATTATGCTGAGCTATTCACTAATAACCGAAGCTATAAATATGAAAAATATGTAAGTATAAGTAAGTAAAATCATATGCAAGTAAAAGTAAAATTTAGGACGTCTTTTAATGAAACTTCTTACATCTGAATCGAGACTCGACCAAAATGGAATTTGATGTCATTGATCATTCGACTTATCCATAAATTTCGATACTGAAGTAACAGGATAATTAAACCCCTTCAAAGTTGCAGCTCCGGCTAGAATAGAATAGCAACAACAAGCACAAGACTTTGTCTCTTTCTGAGGGTTTGGCAAGCAACTACATAGTTTGCTTTTTTCAAAGATATACGATTCGCAACAGCGTAAATATTGTTGTACACAGTAAAACTAAACGTATACGTAGTGTATGATTTGACGAATTATCTTAATAATTCATGGATAAAATTAATAAAATAAAGCATTTTGATAAATTTAAGACAAATCTTACCTCAAAGGAATTCAATTTCAATAGATTCAACCATGTTTCAACTTACATGTGAAATGAAACACTACTGAAAGACAACCAAGCACTTACCATACATCCTTTAATACAACAATTTGTTACCGATTTGCAGATTTAAAGGTCATAAAAGACTATATTTCCTTTATATTTCCATAAAGTTTTCTGCAGTTGCAGTTGTTGATAGCAGTTAGATTCGACTTATTTGAATTTGCAAAAAATATGTCGCCAGTATGACTTTATTAAAAAACGGGACATAACGAGGTAGAAAAAAAAATTAAAAAAATGTTTATTCATTAGCTAGTACAATACATCTTCTACAGTATATCTTACGTCAGAGTCTCCTTTTAAGTATAAACAATACCTGTGCTAGGAGACTCTGCTCCTCATAACTAGTACAACAAAATTGTAGAAGTGTGCATTTCATAGAGAATTACATTTTCATATTTAATGAGACAAATGGTAAGTAACATAAAATTATAGATGTGGATGGGAGTTTAAAATATGTACGGTGTATGCAATGATGTTATAATACAAAAGAGGTAGATAGGTTACCTTAGTACTAATCCAAGTAAAATATTGTCCCAGTTACAACGTTACAAAGTGAGACAAATATACATTGCACTGCGTCGCTATGCAATGTAAAACATATTAATTTCATTTCAAACTAACAAATCACATAACTCTCTAAATCATTGTGATTGATCAATTTCAATTTCTTACAACATTTTAAGCGAATCCGTGACTAATTCATAGAATATTAGTACTTAATTCCACAGAACAGACATTTAAAAAAAATACGATTGATACCTAATGGGATTAGACAGTAAAAAATGATGTTTGCTTTTTTTCGAAATTCGTTTTTCTTGAATCATGTACATGAGAACATATTTATTTAAAAAGATCGCCAACATTTTTTAATTATAAATTTGAAAATGATGAATTATATATTATTGCTTTTAATAAATGTAAACGATGATTAAAACTGGGTGGCTGCGTCATCACATGATCGTGTATATTATAAAAAACGTTTGGATTATTAAAGGATTTTAGAATTGCGAATAGGTAGTGTTTACAAACATAAAAGCTTCACACAATAGATTCGGTTAATTTTAGAGCTAATATACGTAGATCTGGTCCAAGCAGATACTGCTTCTGATCCTCTGATTATTCAAGCAAATAATAAAATCACTACAAATACGTATCATGAAACGAGATTGTAACACCAAAACGATGGCGCGACAACGTCGTCGTTCTGCACAGATGGTGCAATAATTATTTCAAACGCGCTATCATTGACTTCATGTGCAGACACTTACAACGAATGGGATCTTGTTCTGTTATTGTTAGCATAGCCTAGTACTTGTTTGTACAGTTGCTTCCGATTCACGTTGAAACATTTGGACAACATAAATAATAGACGTACGGGAGTTTCTGACTCCCGGACTCGACGAAACCTCGGCCAGTGTTAAGAAGTTTCCAAGTGTTAAGAAAATACTTACATTTCTTTATAATAAATGCGTTAAAAAACTTTATAAAAAACATAAATATTTTCTTTAAAACTTTGACAGTGCAAGTAATTTAAAAGGTTATAACAGAAAAATAACTTTTTACGTTGAATTCAGAAAGTCTTATATTAGCCAATCAGCATTCATGTTTCCAATCATAATTATGAAATTCTTTTTAGATTCCAATTACCCGGTCCTTTGCAATCGACCTAGAATTATAGCATAGATACAATTTATTCATCATTAGTTAATCGTTATTCAGCATACGTTAAAACATAGTCTTTGATTTCTCATTTCTTATTGAAAAACTAAATGCAAAAATGATTATAAATGTATGTCCTATTATTTTCTTTAACAGTAGTATTGCATCAGAATACTTTTATTTAGACTGAATGTTATTTAAACGATTGACATATTCTTGTTCTGACACTCCACAGTACGAGATTCTAACGTGGTACAAATAAAGACCGCTTGTAATATATGCGTACAGCTTGCATGGTTAATATTCCACTTCATTAAAACCATGACTATTGTCGAACCATGCCAGTGGACTCAAGACGAGGTAAGATTTTTCAATAAATATGTGTTTTAAATAAAAGGAAACAAATAATAGTTCAAAAATAGGTTGATTAGATAACAAAGACTTTTTAATGCTTTTAGCTTATTTTCTACTCTAGTTTTTTTGCATTTTTTTAGGTAATATTATGTTGTGCTATGCTCCCGGCCCACACATTCTCATCTTCCTCTAGCTTACTTAGTAATAAAGACATACCAATAGAAAATTTAATAAAATGTGAACGGTGTTCTTAACCCCGTTTCTTTCGTGGAAATAGGAGCTTGGAGATTGATGTTGGCAGAGTGCACAAACGGTGCGACACTATCCTCACCACAGCCATCCCAGTCCAATAATTTAACTAATCAGATTCCATTAATAATCAGACCCCTTTTTGGTAGTATATTGACTTGCTCAAAAATAATTTATGCTTAATAAACCGCATTCCACGTGGTGCACACATCAGCGTTGTCAAATCTCTTATTTCCCATATGCAAAGAATACCGAACTGAAACGACAAATGCGACAGATATAAAAAAACGCCGCTATAAAACGTACAAAATGACAAAGACAAAATTTTGTTAACTCATAAAATTAAACATAAGTGCTTTAACCCTTAAAATTCGAGCCTTTACATTCGGGCCATTTCTAAAACTTTCAATTCAGAAAATAATCCAAAAATAGAATCCAAAATTAGTGACGGTAACCTAAGAGGAGCCACCCACTTACTATTTTCCAGCGATATTGTGCCCTCTTTTCACCCTAAGATCAAAGCATCCTTCTTACTCTGTAGCTTGTTGTCTGCCAGATCCCCCCATCCAAACAATGTAACGACTCGAACTAGAGAGGACGATGTGCTTGCCTCAATAAAAAAATTTAAAAGCGGTTCTGCAGAAGATTCTGCAGATTTAACGCCATGATTAATAGATACAATAAAGGTTTGATTACAGGCTCTATCGATGATACTGATGAGATGCTCTTATCCAGTTTAACAGATTTTGTAAGCATTATGCTGGCTGGTAGGGCTCCCCGGAGATAACCGACATCCCGTATGGTGCTAATTTATGTTTCCTCAAAGAAAAGTCGGCGTTAAGCCTATTGCAGTAGGTGCTGTAATTGGCCTACTTTACACTGCATTGCTTCCAAAATTCAAATCCCTACTGTTTCAAATTGTTTTTGTCTTACGCAAATGAGTTTTGGCTCAAAGAGAGGATGTGAAGTAGCAGCGCAGGCGGCGCGCGCTTTCTTGATACCTATCAAGACATAAAAAAAGCATTTGATTCCGCCTATAGATCCACCTCAATGAAGTATATAAAACCGCATGTTCCGAACATATATTCCTATCTCTGGAAATCTTACACCAGTCTCTCAAAATGAATATATGAAGATCGTTCATTACATTCTGAATTTGGCTGTCAACAAGGTTACCTTTTCGAACCAGCTATCTTCAGTTTGGCTATCCATTCTGCCATTTGTAATCCAAATTCCAAAATTTAAATTTGGTACCTTGACGACCGAATAATAGGAAATAAAATAAAATAATTACTGTTTTAGATGACCTTAAAACCCTCATTCACTCTCATTCAAAGATTTAAAAACATTGGCTTAGAATAAAATTTTCCTAAATGGGAACTCCTTGCTTCGATTATGTTCCGATTTTAAAAGAAATGAAATAATTAATAAATTTAAGAATCTGGAACCAAATGTTATAATTTTGTTAAAATAATTGTTACACCTCCTAGGTGCTCCCGTTTTAGATGACAGCATTCTCTGCTTTATCAATGATCAGATACAAAAATTTAGCCAGCTTTCAGACAAACTTTTCAAAATGGATTCCCACATGGGTCTCCACTTCGTTATCCGCTTTTGCCTTTTCGTTCCAAAATTTACATAAGCTCTTCGCTGTTCTCAACGTTTTAAATTGCAGTCCCTTTTATCTTATCTTTAGACAATATTGTCTAAAGATAAGATAAAAAAATAATTACCTTATCTAAAATATTAAATTGCTCCTTTGTTGATGCCAGGGTCTGGAATCACGCCTCGCTGCCTATCCATTATGGAGGCCTGGGCATACGCAAAATCACGAGTGTGTCACTGCCTGCTATTATTTCATCAGCCTACAGCAACGAAAACCTTTTCCTATTTGTTATTCGCTCTTCCTTAAGATTGGATACGGTGCCGTGCTTGACTGATGATCGAAATGCCTGGTTAAGTGTTTGTATGAGTATGAATTTGCGTACCTCGACCTTTGAAACAGTGGGATGAGCCTTGTAAAAATGTTCATTTACAACTTTTAGATACTTGTAGTACCGAAAAAGATCGGTCTCGCCTTTTGGCTGCTTCTGAAAAGGAGTCAGAACACTGATTGTACTGGACCGCATGTGAACACGAAAAGTTACTCATGCGGTTTGTTTCGTATCGCAAAGAAAACAGGACTGAAATTTAGAAAACAGGAGTGAAATTTCGGGATGCTTCAGTTTTTTCCTCCTTTATAGGCTAAACACAAACTAAATTAAAAATTAAGTTTGTGTCTGCTACAAGTATTTTAAAATTTTGATGATCGGTGAGTGTGTCAGTGACAAAATTATAGAATTTCGACTGGCAGTAGTTTGTAAACTATAGTTTATGAATAGCAGGTAATTTAAGAATATAGCTAGTTATAATATGTCCATTTGATTACTGAAAATTTAGGCTTTTAGCTTTATCCACAACAAAGTTACGGGGTCAAAAGTGGCCAGTGGCTTCGAGATAAGGATGGTACGGCTGTGCTTTTATTTGTGCCCTTTTGCTTGTCTTGTCGGGTCACCGCCGTGCCCCTAGATCAAATTGACATTCTAAAGTTTTTGAAGAACGTTAAATACATTACTAAAAAATAACTAGAACGATTTCATATATTCTTATATTTTTCTTATCTACATATTTCTGGCAAGATTTTAATAATTAACGCATTAGGTTATCGATTTGTTTACAAAGTTGTAACAGTTAAGTTACGGAAACACTAAGAAAGATTGAAATAAATAAAAATGTTTTTTTCGAGAAGGAAATTCTAGAAGGGCACGTACTAAGAAAGGAAATTAACTGATTTAACAGTCAAACAATACTAGTATATTATACACATGAATGAACTCGGTTAAAAGAACAAAGACTAAACTGAACATTTTTACTGTTGATTTTACAAAGTAAATATATTTTTTTGTGCACTGAATAATTTCTTTTAATATTTACTACTTTACTTTATCAATAACAACACAACATTAGAAAGTGATTTACTACATGAATATTCTTGTAACAGTGTAATATAACTCAGTACTTTAAATTAGTTGTCATGTCACCATAAGTTTACACTTTTATTTTTTCATAGTTACAAATAAATATTTGACTTCTAGATGGTACGCACTCACGAATTGGTAAGTCAGCTCATGCGTCACACTCCTTCAAGCCAAGAACTACTTGCAGAGGAGTTAAAACAGTTTTATAGACAACTCGTATTATACAAGAACGCCTATTATGCACCGTTGGGTGTCGTGACGCTTAATAGAAAACTTCTTGCCACGGTACAGTATAATTTTTCGTTATACCCACTTTTAATAAATATATCGCATATACTCGTACCTACTCATTTTCCAGTCAAGTGTCCACTGTTATTTTATAGTGATCGTGTCACTTTCACAAGTTATTTATATGTGTACATCTTTATTGTAGTTTTATTTCAATTTTATTTACTGTTGATGTTTTCGTTTACCTAAACTATTAATTAATTAAAAACCATATTTATTAATAACAAAAAAGCACATACATTATTTTAAATAATATACTTCCTCAATTACCTAATTAAAATATTAAGCTATTTAAACACACCGGCAAATTTAGCAGAACTAAAATAAAACCTAAAATTAAAAAATGTAAGTTTTATTTTAAAATCTAGTATTTACATCTTTTTTCCTATTCAAAATTACACCTTTTAAATATAAAACGAAATCGTATTTACTTAATATAAATTTTATAGTGAAATTATTTTTAGTGAGAAATGGACATTCTTAAATTTTATAAGGCAACCAACGCAAATCGGAAAAGTTAATTAAAAATCATTTTTTTATTTAATAATTAATTAATATTGCGTGTCTCCTCCACGTGCTCTTACAAAAATTTCCACTCGCCTAGACATGCTGAGAATGATGTTATCTATTGTCTCCTCTAATTCACAGTTCATCCACATTGACCGGATCTGGGATTTTGGATTTTACTCTTCGATCCAGCAAGTCACAGACATGTTCTATCGAATTCGTTTCCGTTGATCTCACTGATCATTCCATGTTTGTGGCATTCACATGATTAAAATACGCTTGAGTAGAACGAGCAGTATACAGCTGAACATTATCTTGCTTCACAATGAAGTCACTACGGACAAAGGGAGCAAACGGTGCCACGTTTTCCTCTACAATTACTTTGAAACACTAATCTGCAGTCAAACTCTCTCCATCGGACACCATCAAGTCCGTACGAGCTCCCAAACAATTCCCTCCACAAACCATTATTAATTCTCCAACAAATGTTACTGTGGTTTTAAAATTTGCCTGATTATGTCGTTCACAATTGCATCTGTGTATTCTTGGTCTTCCGTCAAAGTGATTCAAAGAATTCTGCACTCAACAGTCATCACTTAACAATACTTTACCCCACTAAGTCAATGTTCTCGAGCAAAAGTTATTCTGTTTTGATGCTGACGTGCCTCAATTTTAGAAGCCTTGGCGAGTACGACCGAACCAAAACCAGCTTCTTTGAATCTTCTTCGTACCCTACGCTCAGGTATTACTTCACCATGAACTTCGTCTAGCTAATTTCTGGCTTAAATGGTCATTAAACGAGGGTTGCTATGTATGCCAAGCGAGACTGAATGAAACGAATATACATTCTCGAAATAAGTCTTTTTCTACCATGTCCCGATTTACTCTCAATAGTATAAGTCTCCCTGAATCGTTGGATACTACGATGAATTGTTGAAACAGGTCGACAAAAAATTTTACAGATCACTCTGTAGGTTTGACGTTAAGTTCGAAAAAAATTCATAAAACAATTGCATAAAAACTTGTTTTTTCGATTTGAAATAATTAATTCTAAAATAAAACAAAATACAAACCAGCCAGCAATGGTTACACAAAAAGGATTTTCGACTTTTTTTTTAAGTTTCGCTAAAGTTGCCGGTGCGTGTAGATGTTGTTATAATTACAAAATAAAAAATTTTAAATGTAATTCGCGTCTTAAAAATTAAACATTTAGTAAGCAATGGTCGTGTGCTTAGTTAAAGGTAAAGATTTGAAAGAACTGATTAATCTGCTCAAGATTTATTAGGTACTTCGTTAAGAAGACACTAATCCTTCGATTTTGTTATATGTTTTCAGATCGTCAGTGGCGTTACGACTTACCTAGTTGTCGTTATACAGTTTGAAAACTTAAACGGATAAACTACTTTAACTGGCAATACTAACTTAAAAGAAACTTCTCTTTGTAGATAACTTAAGTACTTGACATACACAAAATTTGCTATTTTCGTGTTCATTTTAAATATGATCAATTAGTTACGTGTAATCACAGTGTGTATTAAATGTATTCGAATTTCAAATCACATTATTAAATACCCTTTAACTTAAAGGATTTTATTATTGTCATTTTAGTCTTTTAACTTTTGTACAATTTTAAGTACTTCGTTAGCCACTTACTCTAGCCTCTAGCGTTAGATTTGATTTTTCAAGAACACCGTTTATATTCAATTCGTAAACTTTGATGTTTCTAATACTTTCCCACCTGGAAATTGTTGTCTGTAAAATTATCTAAAAAATCTGAATGTTCAATTAGTACTGTGATATTTTTATAATTTAGTTGTTACCTAAAATCTTCGACGTCTCTTTTAAAAACGGAGATATCACTTCTTCTTAAAATCTCTGGTTTTTGTCATAGCACATTCAAAAGGTATTCAAAAAATGATGATATATTTCCACTCCGTTTGGGTTTATTAAATCTTCAGAAATGAGGTAAACCGAATCCAAATATTGACAGGTTACTAATTTGTACAGATTCTTCATAATAAGCTCTGACGTTTGATCGACTGCTATGACCTGTGAAGAAAGACAAGCTGCTGATATTACACATCGTATATTTTCTTCTTTTTCTCTCCCAGATCAACATGGACGCATAATTTATTTAAAATGTCTTAAAATAATTGGAAAGTATTCGGCGTTTATCACCTAAGATTTACGGGTTGCAAGCCCATTGCATTCTTTAATCGGCAATGGATTTGTAACCTCTCACGCATAAAAACAATCCAATCAAATCCATGTTTTGTAAAAGATACTAAGTTTTATTTTTTGCAAAACGTGGAAATCCAGGTAAATATTTAGACTCCATATGGCTCAGATCAACCCCTCGGGTATGTATCATCATGAAGAGTACCATATAATATTACACATATAACATGAAACATTACAATTATAATGTTACATGTAGGTAACAGGACATGAATAAATCAAATCATCAGAGCTATTTTCTGAGAAGTGACTTTAAAGATTTACTTTGTATTAGGTACAGGTATCTATGTAGTACGTAACCTACCAATATTTAAGGTTAGTACTTAACAATAATAATTCAAATACCTGATAATATTTTAATTAAAGTCCTTCTTGAAATAAAACATTTTCAACCCACAGAGTTGGGGATATTGCAGTTACAAATCCTCAGATGCTAGATGATATTCATAAAAACAGAAAATTTCTACTAAGGTGTACCTATCTCTAATAAGAGCTTTTGTAGTGGTAGAGCCATGCTGTATTGCAGCACGAATTGTGCTGGCTCGTCCGTTGAAATACCACCCTCTCACAGAATATCGGCGTGAAATAATAGCATCTATTGCTGTTGTGTTTCGTTCGGTGAGTGAGAGTGCCGGTGGCCCATCACCCCCTCCCCCTCCTTTCCCTATTTCCCTATTTCCCTAAAGGTGGCAACGCCCCGTTACTCTCCGGACGTTGCAGGTCTCCATGGTCGGCGCTGGTCACTTTCCATCAAGTGACCCGCTTGCTCGTTTGCCTCCTTTTTATATAAAAAAAAGCTAAAAATTATTTTTATGCTAGCTTTTTACCAGACCGCTCAAGAATTAGGGTAATATTTTTCAGATATATGTATATGTGTATGTATATATGTATGTTTGTTTGTTTGTTTCTTTATGACCTCCAGTAAGCTAAACGGCTTGATAGATTTCGAAGTGCAAGGTATCGTTGATTAGTCTTTATCGAAGGATTATCATAGGCTACATTTTAACGTGTGATTCTCAAATTCTGTTGCTACAGATATACTGCTTACCTGAAACGCGTGGTATAAGAGTTTGTTCCTAACCTCTAAACAGTTCGTTGCCACCTAGCTGCAAGCAAAAATAATCGCTTAACGGTACGGCCGTGCCACCTGGTGGCAAGGCATCCGGCGGTTTTGTAACCGTCGATTTTTTTGTTTAAGTGTATTTTATCTTATTGTAACCTTTTCTAACCTAATCTTACTTCTTAACTCTAACTAATTTAAACATCTCACCCAGTCAAAGGATTGTTTTTATGCAGTGTGTGTCACACGTCACGCGCACAGATACGTACTAGTAGACAGTGTTCGATAAATTTCAGCTCCGGTGTGTTATATGTGCCGATACTTTTAATATTAATTATAAAAAAAAATTACTTAAATCTAAACAATATTTTGAAATAGACTTCGAACCAAGAAAAATAATTAATCTAATTTACAATTTAATATAAATTCAGATCAAGACATGAAAATAATTTATCATTTTATTATAACTTGAAACTCAACATAACGTTGACTCGTAAGGCTTCTGCTCGTCAAGAGGAATCGAAACTGCAATTGGTTTTGCGAGAACTAAAGATTGCGAGAGATAAATGTGACCAATTAAACAAAGAGAGGGATGACAATGAGAGAGAAGTATTAGAGACATTAGATAAAAATAAAGTATTTAAAGAAGAATGGTCAGCATTTTGTAACGTTATAACGTACATCTTATTTAACAATTTAATTTTGGTGATATAATCTTGGATTTTGATATAAAAAAGGTTAACAAAGTTTATTTTAATAAGTAAATATGATAAACAAATATATATTAGTTATTATAGGATGAATTTGTCTCTGCGTTGATTAAAAATTAAAATACGAGTAATCTGTGCGACAGTACTTCTTCTCGCTTGCTATGCGCCTAGGTACTTAGTCGTTCTACCGCCATTGTTTTTGCAATTCGGCGCGATACAAACTGAATGCATTGACGGCACTCAAAAATTGTTATTGTCGCTTTGTTTGTTTTGATGAGAATATTTAAAAGTAATAATCAATACCTAATATATTGATAGTTGTTGTCTTCGTTCTCCAGCGTACATTTATTATAACTATCTCCTCACTTTATTGGGTAAGTGAAGAACGAATTTATTTATTTTGTCAAGCTAAATGTAACAGCCATTTTTGATTAATATTAATTTCGATGCTTATAACAATTTGTATTGTTTTTTTTCTTTATATATATTTTAAATTGTAAACTCCTGTCTAGTTGTTGAACACAGCCACCTTACCTACTTTATTGGCTTTCCTTCGATCTGTGCTTGCAGCGGTAGTTCAACAGCAGAAATTTTGGAACACGAACTGATGCACTGGATGCTACGTTCCAGGGTCCTTAGTACGGGTTCAGTAGTGCCCCGACACCTGCTCTGTCGGGTGTATACTGCTGAACCGCGCGACTCCAGCTGCATCACCATTCACCAACTTCCGGCATCGGTTCGTCTGCCGACCGCGGACAGTCAGGGAAGTGCTGTGCTGCGAGGCAGGGACCTTAGACGGGCGATCAACCCCGACCCTGTGTGGTATACCGTAAATAAATTTGTGTTTGCGTGCTCCTGAGTTTTCTTTATTTCCGTAGCCGCCACAATTTAAAGTTTATAGTAGTGAGCGAGGATAAACTGAAATTCATATTAGATCAATTTGATAAATGTTGTGAGGAGTATATGGTAGCCTTAAACACCATGTCTTCACTGGAGAAACAACTTTGTGACGTCCACCCAGCTCGAACTAATTACACGAAAATCTGAAGAGTTAAAAACATAAAACTTGTTCAACAAATTGATGAACAGTGACCCTACTTGTCGTTCTAATACAACAGTGATAGACCTCACAGGCAATGATACAGTTAACTCAGCATCTGTAAAAAAAGGTAACTGTTTGCAGCAGAGACAAAATTAAAAATAATAAAAATATATAAAAATTAATAACTTTATTAAGAAACTCAAAAATTATTGAAAAAGCAAAAAAGATTTGCCAAGATAATTAGTAGTTATAAAAAAAATATATACAGTTAAACAACTACAATGTACATTAGAATTATAAAATACAAGAATAAAATATGAAGCTCACACATGCACTTAATTCACAAATTTCACAATTACAGAATTCAATAAATACAATGCTGAACGTTTTTATTCCTAACAAAACCATCTCACATCGTGTGATTGCAAATATCTTAAAGGGTCGTAGGTAGGGTGTGAGCCCTCTTCATCAACTTTTCTTCAATCGACCACTTCTCAGTCATCACTGCATAGCAGTTCAAATGAAATTAACAAATTATGTGCAAAAAATTGCTCCGTTTTACACAATAATAACAGTTCAGTGATGTTCTGCGATGCAATAGGAAAGGGCATGGGACCACTGCTGAATTATCACCTGGGACGAACACTATTAAATAATTGTATATTTTCCTGAGATTATGAAAAATATTAATAATACAAATGTCGGCTGCAACTCAATTCTGATATTATTTCTAGGAAATAGGGGCAATTTAAACAAAAAAGAATTGTTACGATACTTCGACACATTAAATTCTATGACAGGGCTGCAATTCCTCTCCTGTAATACCATGCGGGACAACGGCAACGATAATGTAAGGGCGTCCCCCGAAAACGACGTACACCGGTCTGTCCCCGCTGGTGTGTGTAGAGTGCAGTTCGGCGTTGGGGACCGCCACCCAACACGCTGTGCACCTAGCGGCGAGAAGTGAAGGGAGGAGAAGGAGCTGCGTGGAATGTGAGAGGTGGGATTGAAGAGAAGACGAATGAAGTGATTGATATTATGGAAGAGAAAAGATTGGATGTGCTATGTTTGAGTGAAACCAAGCGAGGCGGCAGTGAACTTGCCGACTTGCCGGGAGGGGGCATCGCTTTGTGGTCAGGGGTATCACATGGAGATAGGGGATGCCGAGGGGTAGGCGTTTTACTGCCCTCTCGTATGGTTAATTGTATGGCTGAGTATGAATGTGTAAATCCCAGACTGCTCTGGGTACGCCTCAAGATTAAGTTGACAAGAATTTTTATTTTGGCAGTATATGCCCCAGTGTCCTTTGTTGCTTTGGCTGAACTAGAGCAGTTCTGGGAGAATGTTAGAGAAGTTCTAGCGACAGTTAAAGAGAATGAAAGAATTGTTGTGTGTGGAGACATGAATGGATGGGTCGGGACAGCTCGAACAGGATTTGAGTCTGTCCTAGGCAAATATGGAGATAACAGAGTGAATGATGCTGGTAAGATTGTGTTAAGACTGTGTATGGAAAAGGATCTTTTTGTAGCTAATACCATATTTGGGCACAAAAGGATCCATCAGTACACGTGGGAAAGAAAGGGTGCGAGAAGTATGATTCATTTATTCCTGGTGGATAGCAGACTTAAGAAAGCAGGCTATGGACACAAGAGCGTATAGAGGAGCCGATCTCGGGACGGACCACTTTCTGGTGATAACCAGAATAAGGGGTCTGTTCGCAGCGTGGCGACATCGCGTAGCGTCCAAACCTGCAGCGGTTAGCCGCATTAAAAGCTGGAAACTGCAGGATGCGACCACCAGGAATGAATATGAAAAGGTACTATTATCCAGTAAGCTTGATGATAGATTGAAAGTGATGAGCGAGGGGATGTTGAAGAATGTTGGCAGAACCTTAGAGATAGTATGACTGAGGCTGCGAAAGAAGTGTGTGGAATGAATAAGATTGGGAACGGCAAAAAGTGTGATGTGTGGTGGGATGATGAGGTGAAAGTGTCTGTGTATAAGAAAAAGAAAGCATGGCGAGACTACCTTACTACTAATAACTATGGTATGAAAAATTTAATGAAAGACAGGTATAAGCTGCAGAAAGCAGAAACGAAGGCACTAGTGAAAGAGAAGCATAAAAATCGTCTAACACCCTACACCTGAAAGGTGTAGAGTGTTAGACGAAAACAAGATGTCGGACAACTTCGAGGAAAATTCCAATTTATTTTAGAAAGAAGTACGTAAGTACCAAAGTGGTCCGGCACCTTGCAGAATGAATAAAGTGCCTTCGATAGAAAACAACACACTTACAAATAAAAAAGATGTTCTGCAGCGATGGAGTGAATACTATGGAGAACTGTATGAGAGTGGCGACTCCGTCTCTGATACTGAGAGCGATTCTAATGAATTGCCACACTCGGGTCACGGACTGGAGGATGCCATTAGTATGAAAGAGATTGAAAAAGTGATAAGAAGTTTGAAATCTGGAAAGGCTGCGGGAATTGATGAGATGACTGCTGAGATGATCAAGCATGGTGGTCCTAGGGTCTAGGATACCTTCTGTGTACTGTGCAACCTTTGTTGGCATAAGGGGGAGGTTCCAGAGGACTGGCGCACGGCAATTATAGTACCTCTATATAAAGCGCAAGGCTCCTATCTAGACTGTGCGTGCTATAGGGCCATCAGGTTGGTCAGCTTAGCGAGTAAAGTCTATACTAAGGTATTGACTGAACGTATGAAAGGCGTTTCAGAAAGATATTTGTGGGAGGCGCAAGGTGGATTCAGGAACGGTAGGGGTTGTATGGATCAGATTTTCTCGCTTCGCGTTATCGTGGGAGGGTTCTGGCTTTAAGTCGGAAAGTTTTCTGCGCTTTCGTGGATCTAGAGAAAGCATTCGATAGAGTAGTGCGAAAGAAATTGTGGAGTCTTCTGCTGAATATGGCGTGGAGGGCTCCTTACTGCAGGCTGTGAGGTCATTATATCGAGACCACAGAGCCTGTGTAAGAATAGACGGTGACATGTCGCCCTGGTTTGAAGTCTGTTCTGGTGTCAGACAGAGCTGCGTGATGTCTGCCTGGCTATTTATGCTGTATTTGGACAGTTGCCTCCAGAGATTGAAAGGTAATATGAGTGGTATGGGATGTGGTGACACAGTGGTAAACTGCCTATTGTATGCTGACGATGCTGTGCTAATAGCACCATCAGAAGCAGAGTTGCAAGCACAAGTCACGTGCATGAAAGAAGATTGTGAAGTAAAAGGATTGAAAATGAATGTGAACAAAACTAAGATTCTGGTGTTTGAAAGAGAAGCGGTACAAACGAAATGTGAGATTTGGGTAAATGGAAAATGTCTAGAACGAGTGAATGAAATTGTGTATCTGGGGAGTGCGTTTTCGAGGGATGGAAGATGTGAGTTGGATGTGGAGAGACGGGTAGCAGCTGGCAATAAAGTGAACGGTGCTCTGTCCGCTTTAGTGGGTAGTGTGAATGTATCTAACACTGCTAAAATGGGCATCCATAAGACGGTGTTGGTGCCAACTTTGTTGTACAGTAGTGAGGCCTGGATATGCCCGAAATCGAGTGAAAGTATGATAAATGCGGTGGAGATGCGGTCTCTCAGAAATATGTGCGGTGTCACGCTTGCGGACAGGATAAACAATGAAGAGATACACAGAATGACAGGGTTGCACAACAGTGTTATTGTAAAAATGAAGAAAGGAATGCTTAGATGGTTCGGGCACATGGAAAGAATGAGTGATGAAAGACTGACGAAGAAAATATACAGAGCGAAAAGAGTGGTAAAAGAAGCCAAGGAAGACCAAGGCTGATTTATGAAGATCCAATAGCCAGAGTGTTTGCAGACGGAAATGTCAAAAGCACTCGCACACCTAGGCGAAAATGTGTGAAGAGAATGGTGAGATTTGAGGAAGCGAAAGAGGTGTGTAAGGACCGCGACTCCTGGCGCTCCGTCCTCTCTGACTACCCCGTTGGGGATATAGCGTGAAGATATGTTATGTTATGAATGTATAGAATATTATACTGTTTACATTCCCTTATACTAACAGTTTGCCAGCGAAAGAAGAAAATAATCTTTACTACTATATATATCTCTCACGTCTGTCTGTAATTTCAATTTTGAAAAATTTTGTGATATATAGTCGTTTTGTGTCTCAGTGACTTCGATTCTACCATTTTTAAAATTTTTGTCTGTCTGTCTGCCTGTCTGTCTATCTGTCTGTTTGTCCGTCTGTCTATATGTCCTTTTACAACTGAAGAACAGCTTGACTGATCTTGACGAAAGTCGGTACGTAGTAAAACCATGCGATTGCGCTCATGATAAGTTCCTTAATTTTGAAAAAATATACCCCTAAGAGGGTGAAAAGGAGGATGAAACTCTGTATGGGAAATGGTAAACCGCTGAACCAATTATGATGAAATTTGGCAGGGCGATAGTTTGACATCAGAGATGGGTTACTTTTTTTTATCAAAAATACCCTAAGAGCGTGAAAAGGGGCTTGAAACTTTGTATGGGGAACGCTAAATCTTGGTAATGATAAAATTTGGTGTGGTGATATGACATTTTTATCAAAAATACATAAGCTACTTTTTTATCAAAAATCTGTGAAAAGGGCAACGGGATAGAGGCGTACGAAACTTTGTACGGGAAACCCTAAACCACTAAACTGATTATGATATAGCATGGATATAGTTTGACACCTGGGAACGTACATTGGCTGCTTTTTATCAAAAACCTACCGCTAAGGGGGTGAAAAGCGGGATGAAACTTTGAATGGGAAATGTTGAACCGTCGAAGTAATTATGATGTTTGGTATCTACAGAGACAGTATGTTCCCGGAGACAAACGTTGGCTAGACGTAGACTTTTTTCAAAAACAATATTTTAACATACTATCCACATACATATAATCTAACCTAATTCGGAAAAGCCACAAAAAATTTCCGCAAGACGAAGTCGCGGGTACAGCTAGTACTACTATAAATCTCTAGCGTCTGTCTGTAATTATGATTTTACTATCAAATTTTGTAATAGATCCAGGTCGATTCTACCATTTAAACATTTTTGTGTATCTGTATGTACTTTTATAACTGAAGAACGGCTTGACCGATCTTGATGAATATCGGTACGTAGTAGGAACATGTGATTGCGCTCATGTAGGCTACTTATTTTTTAGAAAATCTACCCCTAAATGGGTGATAAGGGGGAAGAAAGTGTGTGGGTAAAAGGTAAACCGCTGAACCGTTTATGATGAAATTTGGAAATAAGATACTTTGACATCAGAGAACAGACATAAATTACTTTTTATGAAAAATCTACTCCTAACATGGTGAATAGGAGGATGAAACTTTGCATGGGAAATGCTAAAACTTGATAATGATACAATTTAGTGCGGTGATAAGACTTTCTTATAAAAAATACATAGGCATTTTTTATCAAAAATCTGTGAAAAGGGGGACGGGAGGGAGGAGGACGAAACTTGGAAAATGTTAAGCCGCTGAACTGATTATGATGTAGTATGGATATAGTTGGACACCTGGGAACAGACACGGGCTACTTTTTTTTATCAAAAAAACTACCCCTAACGGGGTGAAAAGAGATATGAAACTTTGAATGGGAAATGTTGAACCGCCGAACCAATAATGATGTTCGGTACAGAGATAATATGTGCCCGGGACAGACGTAGACTTTTCTTCAAAAACAATCTTTAAACATGTTATGTACATGAACATATAATCTGACCTAATCCGGGAAATCTATGAAAAAATTTTTCACGCAGACGAAGTCGCGGGTACAGCTAGTCTTAGATATAAATGAAATAACACTTTGCACACTTTATTGTGTAACAATAAAAATACTCATGTAATTGATATTAACAAGTTCAGTAGAAATTATTATTTAACAGGAGATAAATATTATCTCTCTTATTACCTTATAAGGTACTACCTTATAAGGTAATAAGAGAGATACACACAGTATGTACACAGTGTCCACCTTTCTTATGGTGGCACTTCACACGGCTATTTGTGTTCGCTATTGGGTATTTGTTGTATTTGGAATAATATATGACGTACTTGCAAACATGCAGTACAGGCAAATACGACCATCCATACATGGCAGCCAAATAACAAACACACAAACAGAAGCAGCAGCAGCAGAAGGAAATGTGTTCACCAAAACTATGGACGTGTTTCAACTTGCAGCGGGATTTTATTATTTAAATGCATGTAACTGTTACATGCAGTGCGTGAAAAAATACAAAGTAGTGAAAAGAACATGGAAAGCAAGGCGCTGGTGGATGCTGACTCTGCATAAAAATTTGCATTTTCAATAATTGTTCCAGTTCGCGCTCACAACACAGACACAAAATACTGCACGTCCATACAGATCCACGGCGCATGCGCTTCTGAATATGGCCATTGTGTAGACGGTTTATTTGTGTATTTGCCTAATTCACCCCTTTGATGTGCGTCGAGAAACCGACAAGCGCACGCTAACGCGTATTTGGTATTGGCCATATTTGTCAAATAGGCAAATAAGGCCAATACTTTGTCAAATATACTGTCCACACGTGGTAATTGTTTGCCAAATATGCCAAATACGCAAATACAAATAGCCATGTGAAGTGCCACCTTTAAACGAAACTGTCACTCTCGTGGGTCTGCTGGAAAAAATTACCAATAGTATTAAGCTGTACCCTTTGTTTATCTTCTCTATATGTAACTTTCTGTTTGTATATTATGTGTGTGCAATAAATATTTTAATAAATAAGTTATTACTTACAAGGAAAACTAAAATAATTTTAATTAAATAATTAAAACAAATTATTTATTACGATGAGTTTTTGTTAAAAGAATAATAACCATCATGATAAGTTTAAAAATTTGCATTTTAAAACCACTTACATACACACATATCTTCAAGCTGTATTCCTAGCGAGGTAGTCAGAGATGACGGAGCCCTAAGCGTCGCAGTTTTTACATATTTCTTTCGCTTTCTCAAATCTTATCATTCTCCTCACACATTTTCGCTCAGGTATGCGATTTTCTTCTTCAGTCTTTCATCACACATTCTTTCTATGTGCTCATAACGTCTATGCATTCCTTTATTCATTTTTACAATAACACTGTGGTGCAACCCTGTCATACTGCGTATTTCTTCTTTGTATATTTTGTCCGCGAGGGTGACACCACACATATTTCTGAGAGATCACATTTACATATACTCCATTTATCTTACTTTCACTCAATTTCGGGCAGGTCGAGACCTTACAACAAAGTTGGACTCAACACCGCATTTTGAATGGCCATTTTGGCTGTTTTAGATATATTCTACATTGCCTACTAATGCGGACAGAGCACCGTTCACATTATTGTCAGCTGCTACCCGTCTCTCCACATCCAACTCAAATCTTCCATCCTTTGAAAACGCACTCCTCAGATACACATTTTCATTCACTTGTTCTAGACATTTTCCAAGTACCCATATTTCACACTTTGTCTGTAGATTTTTCGTTTCAAAAACATACATTTTTGGCAAAAACGGGAATTGTATTCGATTATTAGATAGTTTAGCATAGGTGATTGCACATCCAGTAGGTCATCAGTCATCACTCATCACACATTGTTTTCTTTAACCTCAGCGATCGTATCGAACATTGAATCGAACACTGTCAATGTCACAAACACCTACTATGTATTTAGTCGTAGAATAAACAACAAAATTATTGATGTGAGATTAAATTTAATTGGGTCATACCCTTCATTCCGCATTGCACATACTCTCTTACATCAATTTACAGAATACAAATGAAGTTAAAATCAAAACAAAGAAGTGCTTTATGAATTTTATTTTGTCACAACACTGTATTATATAATAATAAAAATATATGAATACATGTATGCATGCAATATATTACATATTATGTTCGCAAATTCTTGCTAACATCTGCCCAGTTAGGTACGATAATGACAAAGGTGTCCAAGGAACGATACAGATTTTTATTGCACGCAATAAAAAGGATTTTCTTTTTGTGTTTGTATGTACGTTTATTAACCTACTCTCATACTTATTTTTAGAATGTAGCCTCTATTATCTGATCTTAAATCTAAATTACATGTTAATGCCTCCCTTTTTGTGGTTATTTTTCTGCTCCTTCTGTTGACAGTATTATAGAAGGACAAAATAAAATAGACTTTAAAAAATAAATCTCAACCGTTTAGAATATTTGGGTGTCATCTATTTTTCAAGACATCTATAAAAGACCTTCGTAAAAACCCAACTTTAGTATTTATTACACATATGAACAAAGTGATACATAAAAGTCTAATTGACAAACAAAAAAAAAATACAGCAAAGATTTTATTCTTTTTAACTGTCCATGATTAAAAGTTTTCAACGCTCAGTTCCTGTCATACATACATACATATCTTCACGCTGTATCCCTAACGAGGTAGTCAGATAAGACGAAGCGGCGAGCGTCGCGGTCCTTGCATACTTCCACGAATCTCATCATTCTCCTCACACATTTTCGCGAGTGCTTTTGACATTTCCGTCGTTCGTTCGTTCGTTCCTATCCTCACTACAAATTCAAAATTCTAGAAAATCGTCAAAGAAATCATTAGAAAGAATATAGCAGACTTCTACTATAGGTTTTAAATACCCCGCGTACACGAATGAAACATAGATATTGACAATGCAAATAATTAGTAATGAAGTAAATGGGATCTAATTTCTAGGCGGGAGAAAAAACTTACACTGAGGAGGTTATGTTAGTATCAGCTTAATAGGTGGAGAGATATACATTTTTAACGAATAAACTACTTCATCGACTACCTAATTAAGAAGCTGTCTAAATAAACCCGCTGTGGTGTAAAGCGGCTGATATACACAAGGTACCACAAAATGCACATTACATGAGACTGACAGACGATTTTATCTACAGCTCAATGACAATTACTTCTGCGAATATTATTGAAGTTCTTAATTAGTATTATACTCAATACTAATTAAGAACTTCAATTATTCGCGACTAAGCTTTATATGAACTACGTAAAATAACTATTTGTGAGTTTCGAAATATCGAATCGACTGAAATATCGAACAGTATACATACCGCAACACGCGAGCTGAGCGAGCGATGCGAAAAGAGCGTGCCGCGGCAGCAGCCTTCGAAGGGCCAGAACAGAACCCGCTCTGCGAGGACATTTCTTTTGGGTAGATTAGGTTAGGTTAGCATGTTTATCACAACGCGCGAGCCTAGCAAGCGTGTACAGAGCGTGCCGCGGCAGCGGCCGGCGAAGCGCCGGAACAAAGTTCGCACCATAAGAGCATTCTTTTGGGCAGCGTCCGGTGAAACGCAGAACAGAATCCACATGGAATTTAGCTTTCTTCTACGTTTGTCTTTAAAAAGTTTTTTTAACGTTAGCGTGGTTTTAATGCCGGCTGGTGGTTTAAAAATAAATAAAATCGTCTGTGGTTAACTGTCAAAACACATAAAAATGCTTAGGAAGGTTGCGTATAAAATTTAAAAATGTTTTATTAAAATAAAATTGTTTTAAAAAGTGGTACGTTTTGTTAAGTAAAATTTTAAATTCTGAGTATTCATAATGACTAGCTTTTGTAATAAATATTAACATCGCATTAACGTTAACACTTAATGTAAAATGGTGTTCACACTGATTTCCAAATAAATATTTTGTCGGATCAGGTCGCAACAGAAAATAAAACACCAACAATCCTGTTTTTGCTAACGATGAATAATTGATTTTTTATTATATGTATAAAGGTGAACTACCCTGCTATGTAAAATATAAGTTGTTACATTGATACTAAAGGACAGCTAACGCCATCTATCAGCTTATGACGAATTTAAATCAATGTATTTTTATGTAACAAATATGTGAACTATACATATATCGCCCACCAAGGACAAACTCAGCTTTGTCTTTATACAAAGGAAATCGCCCACCATGATACAATATAACGTGTACATATAACAATATCATAAATCAAGAATACAAAAACAATCAAGTAAAAATAATAAGGAAATAAAATGAGTTCAACAAACCACGATTCTACTGTTAAAATCAATTTGTAACAGGAAGGAGACATATCCTAGATACTGGCCTTTTGAGCGTACCATTTTTGACCTTTAAAGTGACGACTCTAACTATATTATCGTTTCCTGGATGAGTTGCAATCACTCTGCCATACAACCAGCGACTAGCAGGTAAATGATCTTCCTTCACTACAACAACATCACCAATCTTAAGCTGAGGACTCTCAGACGACCACCGATGTCTTTGGTAAAATTTTGTTAAGTATTGCCGCGACCAATGACGCCAGAAATTCTGAATCATTCGTTGAGTGAGCTGCCATCTACGCAGCGAACCCACACTCGAGGACTCGAAGTTCTTCTCTGGCGGAATAACTAATGCTTCACCAACAAGGAAATGACCAGGTGTTAAAATTGTCGTATCATTATCTTCGTTACAGGTGAGCACCGTCAGAGGTCTAGAATTTAAACAGGCCTCTATCTGTGTCAACACTGTAGTAATCTCCTCGAACGTTAAAGTAGATTGTCCAATAACCCTTTTCAAGTGATATTTGATGGATTTAACACCCATAACCCACCGAAGTTGGGTAAGTGCGAAGGAATAAAATGCCAGGTGCATCCATTCGTTGCTAACGTTTCTGCCACTTCCCGTAACATTTAACTATTTTCCTTAATAAATAATCTTTTTAGTTCATTAGCTGCTCCTATAAAATTGGTGGCATTGTCGCTCCAAATATCCGAGCAGTACCCTCGCCTGGCTACAAACCTCTTGAAGGCTTGGAGGAAACCCTCAGAAGTAAGATCGGTTACCACCTCCAGATGCATAGCTCGAGTTGCCATAGATACAAACAAACAGATGTAACACTTGTGTGACTTATGGCCTCGGCCTTTAGCTATCCTTATCTGGATGGGACCTGCGTAATCTACTCCACTGGACTTAAAAGGCCGTGAAGGTGTCACCCTCACAGAAGGCATCTGTCCCATCAGTTGTGTTTGTACGTTGCCGGTGTTTTTTACACAAACGACACACTTTCTAAATTGAGATTTTACAAGTTGTTTGACTCCCATTATCCACTATTTGAACTGCAAATAGCATATCATGAGCTGTGGACCACCGTGAAGTGTCTGTTTGTGAGCATCCTCAACTATAAGATTAGTCAAGTGTGACTTCTTAGGTATTAGTATGGGATGTTTCCTACGTTCATTCAGCTGTGGTAAGTTTTCTTTTTTCTTTAGTTTAGCTATTTCTTCACTAAAATAGCTAGCCTGACATTGTACTATGCAAGCGTTCATTGCTTTGTTTAACTCCTGTGTAGTTAGATATCCGAATTGCCTATCACGCCCTTCTTTCTTCACATTGTCGACAAATCGTTTACAGTATGCAATAACTCTCACCATTTTTGTGAGTGAGGAAAATCTCCCCCATATGCTCTCCTCTATCATAGTGCAGTGAGTTTTGATTTTAACTAATTCCAAGTACCAATATCTGCCGATCTTTTATATTCTATTTGTTCTTTATATAGAAACTCTGGACCCCGAAACCACAATAGTATTTTCCACCAAATCACCTGGATATAGTCCTCGAGATGCACAGTCCGCAGGATTATCCTTGGACGCCACGTGTGACCAGTGATGTGAATCTAAATTACTAATAATTTCGGACACACGATTCGCTACAAAAACCTTCCAGCGGTTTGGGTGACTATTCAACCATGCGAGGACCACTGTTAAGTCTGTCCAAGCATGCAGATGACTTTTCTCCATCCCTAATACTGAAGCTACTTCCACCATTAATCGAGTCAACAGCACAGCACCACATAATTTAAGTCTCTGTATTGATACTTGTTTTACCGGTGCTACCTTAGTCTTTGCAGAAATTAAGACAAGTTGAATTTTCCCAGTAGATTCAACTACACGACTGTAAACGACCGCCGCATACGCATCTTTCGATGCGTCACAGAACCCATGTAGTTCCATAAACTCACCAGCCCTAATCCCGATCCAACATGGTATGGAAATGTTACTCAGCAATGTCAACTCTTTTCGGTAAGTAAGCCATTCATCTGAAATTTTATTAGACACTACATCATCCCAATCTATCCCTGCTAACCATAGTTTCTCGATTAATGTCTTTGAAATTATTATGCTGGGCCCCGCCTAACCGAGAGGGTCATAAAAACGTGATACATCAGAAATTATTTTTCTTTTTGTTGCAGGTTCATTTATAGGGGGTAGTTTCACTTTGTAGCGGAAGGAGTCATCGCTGCGGTTCCAGGTAAGTCCTACGATCTTTATTATTTCATCTGTTTTTATTTTCAGACCATTCTTGATTTCCTCCTGGTCTCCTTCATCCTTTCCCCTTTCCATTTCAGATTCCTTCATTTCCTTCAATAATTCTTCACTGTTAGTTGTCCATTTTTGTAGTTTAAATCCTCCTTTAGCCAAAAGATTATTCATATCCGTAAGCACTGGTTCCCAAACTTATTTTGTCTACTGAGTCGAGAGCTCATGCAGTCGTTGTCTAAGATGCCTCCTAGCTAAATGAAATTACAAATCACCCTCCAGGCCTCTACACAACGCCCCCATTTTTTTTCTGGGTCTCTTACCGCCTCCCTTTAGGCCTGCAGCGCCCACAAGGGGGCGTTATCGCCCACTTTGGGAATGGCTGGTATAAAGCTTGATTCCTTCCTCATTACTTTCACATCCTGTCATCAAATCATCTATATAGAAATCAGATAAAACTTTTACAGCCGCTGTCGGGTAATTATGCCCTTCATCTAGCGCTACTTGTTGTAAAGTTTTCACCGCAAGATATGGAGCAGAAGCTACTCCAAAGGTTACTCTCAACATTCTATAATGATCGACCTTATCCTTTGTATCAATTCTTCACAGTATCCTCTGAAAGTCAATATCCGCATGGTCAACCTTTATCTGTTGATACATTTTTACAATATCAGCCGTTAAACAGATAGGTTGAATTCGCCAACGCATGACAATATGTCTTAAATCAGGTTGTATAGTTGGCCCTACTAATAAATGGTCATTCAAAGACTTATTATTAGTGCCTTTACAGGACGCATCAAAAACTGCTCTTACCTTGGTGGTATCTTTATCATCCCGGACAACAGCATGATGGGGTAAGTATATAGCCTTTAAATTTGTCAATTCGTCTTCTGGAACCAATTTCATGTGATTCATTAAAATGTATTCATTAATAACCTCTTGATATTTTTCTTTCAAGTCTCCGTTCTGCAGTCTTCTTTCTAAAGAATATAACCTCTTTTCGGCTATCCGTAAGGAATTGGTTACTTCTAGATTTTCTGTGACGAGTGGAAGTCGCACGATATATCTACCACATTCGTCCCTTCTAGTTGTTTTAGCATACATTTCTTCACACCTTTTTTCGTCTTCGCTATAACTTTTTTCTTTTGACATCGTTACATCCTCTTCCAGTTCCCAAAACCTCTTTAAAATTTTATTATCTTCTATTTGACTATGCATGACACTAACCTTTTCAGAAAGTGCACTTGTCACATCAACAGGCCCTGATAATATCCAACCAAATAACGTAGATTGTGCAACCGGAGAACCAAGCGGTGCTTTCTTAACTCCTTCGAAAAGAATTTGACTGTATATTTCAGCACCCAATAACAAATCAATACGACTTGGTGTATCATAATCAGGATCCGCTAAAACCATTTCTGTAAGTTCCTTCCATTCCACAGCTTCTATCTTATTAGTAGGTAATAAAGTGGTAATGGACTTTAAAACATATGCCTTCACGTTTATGGTCACATTTTGATCAATTCGTGATGATATTTTAATGTTTACCATAGCCTTAGAGAAAGGACCCTTTTCTCCACCTACTCCCGAGATTTGACTCTTGATAGGAGTTTTCTTTAATCCTAACAGTTGAACCGTCGACTCTGTCACAAATGACGTTTGCGAACCTTGATCCAATAAAGCACAAATTGTGTAATATTGACCATTTCTCGACATGGTTTTTACTAACGCTGTAGCAAGTAAAACCTGATTACTTTTTACTTTCCTTGTCGAAAAACACGAAACTACTGTATTAGATCGCGAGTCTTCAGCATTTGCAGATGTACTAGGTTGGGCCATTTTATTAAAACTTGAAGTACCCTTTATCATATCATTCCCCTGCTCCTCAGAACTACCTTTGTTCGTAGGGTGTAAAAGAGAATGATGTTTTCTCTTGCAGATCCGACATTTAAAGTTATTTTGACAGAATTTGGCAGAGTGATTACTTCCCAAACAACAGAAACAGATATTGTTCGATTGAACAAAATCACGCCGAGAATTTACAGACTCCTTAAAAAACTCTTTGCAGCAACCAAGCCTATGTTCCTCCGTACAAAAAGGACAACGCAAACTCGCAGTGTGCATTGATTTCATTTTATTAACAGGCGAATTGTTGGCGATATTTCTATTAGTACTGGACCGAGAATCTAGAAACTCCAACGCTCTATCGCGATTTCTTAAGAAAGTTTGAAATTGATTATATGTAGGCAATGCGTCCGATTGGTTATTATCGGTCGCACTGAATTCCCACTGTCTTCTAGACTCTGGATCCAATTTTAAAGCTAATATATGAATTACCAATATATCCCAACTTTCAGTATTTATACCAATGTTAGACAGCGCTGATAAACAGTCTTTTGTAGTGTCCATTAATTCCTTCAAACTGCTGGCTGACTCGCGAATAATATTTTTCTGACTTAATAACCTCTTCAAAATGTGATGGCAAATATATCTTTTATTATTGTACCTTTCCTCTAATAACTTCCAGCACCTACTATAATTACTTTCAGTAATTGGTATATTACTTAATAATTGTTCAGCTTCTCCACTTAAATATCCTTTTAAATATAATAACTTTTGAACATCCCCCAAATCGCTATTATTGTGTATTAAAGATTGGAATAAGTCACGGAATGTATTCCATTCTGAGTATTTACCGGAAAAGTTTGGAATGGTAATTTTAGGTAATTTAACGTTACAAGATCTTGTGCTAGAAGTGCCAGCAGTTTGATTGGACGACAGTGATGACAAAAATGTTTTTAATTCCGATTTATAACCGAAATAAACCTCCTCTCCTTTATCAAAAATGTCATCCTTTACGTAATTTGTGTTAGCTATTTCCTTTGATGATGATACTGAACGCATTAATTCCTTATGACCTGCCAAAAACTCAAACCACAATTGATCGATAATTTCTAATCTTCCTTCTATATATTCTTTACTAATACGATCTTTCGGACTCTTTTTGAAATTCAATCTAGCCTTAGTAATTCTAGTATACAATTCCTCTTGGAAACTAATTAACGAATCCATTTTTGACATTAGAGTACATAAAGTTTTCAAACAAGTTATAATAAATTATAAATAATTCGTTTTCTCTGACTACACCACCAGGGACACAGCGCGAAGATATGTATGTATAAATAATTATTAAAGAAGTACTTAAACAAAAGATAAAATTTTCTAGGTTCATAAAACATTCAAAATTCACAAACAACAAAATTGTATACAAAAGCAGATTAATAAGTTACCAGCGTTAAATATAAGTACATGAAACTGACAAACAATAAAATGTTCCAATCAAATTCATATAATATCAAAGTAAAAATTATCAAAGTAAACTAACAACAAATTTTTCTGAGATCACAAAATGACAAACAATAAATTTTGAAGTTCATATCAAAGTAAATAAACATCTAAATTTTCTAAATTTACAACTTGGTATACTTACAATAACATTTTCTAAGTTCATAAAATTATCACCACACTGTTGTACTCATTTATTCGTAAAAACTTTCTATTTAAAGTTTAAAAATTTCACAATTTTTTACTTCCCAGGCTTGTGGTTCTGACTTAGTTCTCAGTCTATTTCACTCGATATATATATATATATAGTCACCTGCCGCCAAGCAACTATTTTTGACCTCCTAACAGTATCTCCACTGCAGCGAACTTCCTCCGCCAGCCAGCAACTATCACAGTCCTGACAGCGTTCCTCTCAAAACACTGTCTAGACTGAATTCTCAGTCTTGCCGCAGACTTCCTCCAGCAGCCAGCAATTATCGCAGGCTACAGGCCCTGACAACGTTCCTCTCAAAACGCTGTCTAGACTGAGTTCTCGTCAGTCTACTCGTCACGTAGCGATGATAGAACACCGTCCGCGATGACAATAAAATCCTGCATTAACTAGATGCCTCGCCGGAATACGGGTCGATGGACCATGTTCACACTGATTTCCAAATAAATATTTTGTCGGATCAGGTCGCAACAGAAAATAAAACACCAACAATCCTGTTTTTGCTAACGATGAATAATTGATTTTTTATTATATGTATAAAGGTGAACTACCCTGCTATGCAAAATATAAGTTGTTACATTGATACTAAAGGACAGCTAACGCCATCTATCAGCTTATGACGAATTTAAATCAATGTATTTTTATGTAACAAATATGTGAACTATACAAATGGTAATTCCGTAGATTTTTCAAAAATGCATATTACATAGAGTATTAACTTTCTGAACTCGTTCCTTTATCATAGTGGTTGTTGACTCTTCCCCTATATTTCCCCTCTCTTCGCTCTCCTCTTCAACCCCTAATTAATATGTATAGGTTCTAGCGTTCTTCCTGCAATTTTTTTTATCAATGTCAAGTTTAGTGTCTTCTTAAATACGTGACTTTGGTAGAATTAATGTGCTTGTCACATTAGAAGTCATTATTTATTACTTATTTATGGGATATATATACAATGGAGCTATAGAATTAGTAATTCTATCTACAACTCACAATCTTTTAAATTAACGATTTTCTCTATAAATTTGCTACTGTTTATATTAATGACCTGTACTTTAAAATTAATGGTCTCCGAAATAACTTTACTATTTTTATCCACCAAAATAGGTAAACTTCAAAGTTAACAGTTTAGCTATAAAATTTTGTTCACAACTTCAATCACTGAAACTTTAATGTTGTGGTGTAATGGTAATTACAAATGCTTGGGAGGCATTTGTGAAATCAAATACAGGCTAAACTTTAGATTGCTTTATGTTGGATAAAATTTTACAAAATTCTTTTGTAAAATTATGCAACATGACGGTATATTTATAACACTAGACATTCGATACAACTATTCAAGATTTAAATTGACACTTTACAAGTTAAAATTTTTACGATAGTAATTTTTCAATTTCTATGTGAACGCTCTGTTAGATTAGGTTATGTTAGGTATTTTTACCACAATGCGCGAGCCGAGCGAGCGAAGCAAGCGTGCCGCGCCAGCAACCAGCAAAGCGCCAGCTCAGAATCCGTTTCATACATGGAGCAGTATTTAAATAGGAGGCCGCACTCCTAGAAGATAGTTGAAGAAGAGAAATTTAATCTGGAAATATCTTTATTCTCCTCCATCTCTTTTCATTTTTTGCTGTTGGTATGACTACATGTAGCAATCTTAGGTATATTTTACTAGTAGCTATATTTCCGAGTCATTTCCAAGAATTAGAAAAAGACATGAAAGATTCATTAGTGATCATTAATCATCCCCATTAATGACTGTCAAAGCACTTATTATATTTTATTGTTTTTGTAGGTACATCGATGGTAAAGGCTAAAGCAATGGATTCAATATAGAATTTTTTTCGAGTAAGCGATATTCGAATAACGTCGCCCCTTGTAGCCTGTTGCCGTGCGCGTGTTTCATTGAAAAATAAATAAATCTAGTTTTAAGTTTTAACTTTCAAAATTAAACAAAAAATTCGTTTCCATTTCAGTCCAGTTCACTTTCCATTAGGTGACATGCTTGCTCGTTTGGCCCCTCTGATATAAAAAAAAATTATTATTATTATAAACCACTTATGGTTTTCTCTGAGCAGTTTACAATTATTGAAATATTTTAAACTGACCTAATTCAAAACTTTGGATCTTGAACCTTGATAATGAATAGTCGAGCAACGTGGGTGGTAACAAATAGATAGGTCGCCTTTTCATCAATAAAACAGGTATTTAACAGGCACAAAACTATTGTTAAGGAACGTACGCTGTGATGCAAAATACGGAAACTGATTACAATTAAATTTTTTAAATTTTAATTGTACTTACTAACTGGCAAGTACCTAATACTTTGCATACTTAACTGTTAATTAAACTGTATTATATAAAATATGCACAAAAATAGTACCAGCAACAAGTAAATATTATTTACAGCAGACTGGCGCGGCGGTAAATGAATCCACCTTCTTAGTGCTGGGTTCAATCCTGACACACAATTCTTTTCAGTTTAGAAAAGAAGAATTTTATTCAGTAATTGTATCACATTGTCAACAAATAACAAATAGAAAAATATAGTCTTACTTGACGATAGTTATTTAAATTAATTTATCATCGTATGGGTATATAAAAACTTGTAAATCAAAATTGTACACATTCACATTTATTTTACATTACAATTTTTAAGTAAAAATAGTGACGTTAAATCTATTTTATTACCGATTCTATAAAGCAATAATGTTGCATCTTGTATACTAGGCCTTAACACGACATACGATTAGCACAATGTCAATAAATAGTAATAACTAATTACTGTTAATGCGCTTCGATAGACGCACGCTCGAATATCTGGAAAAAAGTTTTTCTAAAGAAATATATTTGTCTATTTGTTTTCTAAACAATATCTGCCAGTATACTACATCAATAATAATTGTAAAAAACAATGCAATTACAATTTTCGTTTAAAAGGCTAACATATATAATTAATAATTAACAACAAAAAATAGGTATGTGAGAACATTGTTTTATTAATACTTAGAAAAATATAATATAGACATCTTGTGCCTCACCGAGACGTGGTTGAAGGCAGATAAAATATCTTTTAATGTAAATAATTTTTAATGTGGCCAGTGTTCCAATAGAGCGTCGAAAGCTGGCGGTGGTAGCATGATTTTGTGTAAAAATTGTCTTAAAATCAAGAACCGCAAAGACATAGTTGCTTGTTCTATAGAACGTATATGTGAAATGTCGTTTGCAGAGACGGATCAGTAAAATGTGTTTACCGACCTCCTTCGTCTGATTTTTGTCAATTTTTAATTTCTGTAGAGAAGAGTCTCACAAGACTTAGCAAATGTAAGAAGTCAATAATAGCGTATGGTGACTTCAATGTAGAAACTGACCAGGGTCACATACCATTACATTGAATAGCTGACCAGGGTCATATACCATTCCCCGACATGTAAAGATAACATTTTTATGAGTAAGTGTGAAACTATTATTTTTATTGGTATCCGCTCTGATCATAAAGCGCAGTTAATTAAAATAGAGGACATGAAACATAAATCAGAAAAAATAATTGAATTAAGGCCATTAGGAGAGAGTAGGCTAAAAAAACTTTACACATGATGTAGCAAAATTTACAAACACTGCTATTTTGGTTGATGATCCAAATAACATGTATGAATTATTAGTCAAAAACTTATCCGAAATATTTAATAAGAACTGTCCAAAGAAAAAGAAAGTAATTGTTAATAACAAGTTACATTTCGCCGATTGGGCGACGAGGGGCATAAGAAAAAGTAGAGACAGGCTTTATGAGTTATATGATGAGAAATCTTACACGGTAGATGAAAGTTTTCATAACTATGTCCGCACTTACTCAAAAATATTTAAGAGGGTATCAATACAAGTCAAAGCAATCTATATTGCGAATAAAATCAGAAAATCAGATAACGCAGTAAAAGCTACATGGAACACCATTAACAAAGAAATTGAGAATAAACAAAATAAAAAAAGCGAAAATATTTCAAGACAAATTGATAATAAAATTGTTACAAATAAAATTGAGATTGCTAATGGTTTTGAAAATTATTTTTCAAATGTACTTGTAGAAATTACTAGTGGTCCAGGATCGTCTTTGCATACAGCAGAGAAGTTTTTGAGCAAAAATATTGGAAAATGGTTTCCTAGTTTTCAATTTAGGTACACACCTGCACATGAGATAGAAAGGACTTTCGGGCAATTAAATAAAAAGAAAAGTGAGGATTTATGGGGACTATCAATTCACGTAATAACCTATATTATCGCCAGATTTGGTAGATATATTTAAAAAATGTGTCGATCGAGGGGTATTTCCCAATTTAATGAAACATAGTAAAATTATTCCACTATTTAAATCAGGCTGTATGTTAAATCCATCAAATTATCGCCCAGTGTCAATATTGCCAGCGTTGACTAAAATATTCGAAAAAATAATACTCAAACAAATGCTAGCACATTTTAACATTCACGGGGTATTTCATGGTCAACTATATGGGTTCATGAGAGGGCGGTCAACAACTCATGCGGGAGCAAGCTTGATCAGGACTGTGCTTCAGGCTTGGGAGGGTCCCAGGATGCTATTGGTGTTTTTTATGATCTTTCCAAAGCTTTTGATTGTGTTAGTCATGAAACTTTAATTTGCAAGCTTAAATACTATGGAATACATGGTAACGCTCTCGATCTTGTGATCTCGTATTTGTCTGACCGGGAGCTAAAAGTGAGTGTTAATGGGGTTTTGTCTGTTGGTTCAAAGTTAAAAATGGGCGTTCCCCATGGATCAATTTTGGGACCTTTCTTGTTTTTGGTTCATATTAATGATTTCCCATTTCTGCTCAGGGACTTATGCGAAACAGTATTATTTGCTGATGACACCTCATTGATATTTAAACTAGACAGAAAAGATCTGGATATTACTTGGGTACACAGGATCCTAACAGATGTCTCGAAATGGGTCGCTGCCAATAAGTTACTACTGAATGCACAAAAAACCAAATGTATTAAATTTTCCCTTTCTAATGTACCCAGAATCCATAATAAAATAGAACTGGGTGAGAAACAATTAGAATTAGTTAAGTCAGCCAGTTTTCTTGGTTTAACAGTAGATAACAAGTTACAGTGGGCGGACAATATCGGGGCATTGGCTAGTAAGCTCGGTTCCGCGGTATGGGCAATTAGACGCATTAGGCAAATGACGGCTATGAATACTTACGAAAGGCTGGTGTACTTTACATATTTTCACATTATAATGTCCTACGGCCTTCTGCTGTGGGGATCAGCGGCGTATATTAACTCCATTTTTATTTTTCAAAAAAGAGCAATACGTGCCATCTACAATATGAATGCACGAAAATCACTCAAAGATCGTTTTAAAGACATTGATGTTCTCACCTTGCCGTCTTTATACATCTTTGAAATTATTATGTATACGAGGAAAAATATAGATCTGTTTAAAAAGAAAGGCGACATTAATTGTATGGAAGCCCGAGGTCGTGATAAATTGGTTATTCCAAAATTTAAATTACATAAGTCAAATGTTTCATTTTTGGGTAACTGCATTCGTTTTTATAACAAAGTTCCTCAGGAAATTACTCAATTAACAGAGAATAAATTTAGATTGGTTATAAAACGTACATTGATTAGACAATCATACTATAAAATAAATGATTTCATTGCAGATAAAACAATAGTCTGGAAATGATCTTCCCTGTACATGCATTTACTGGCTTAATTAAATTATTGTATTGTAATAAACCATTTGTAAAATGAAGTTGAAAAAATGATACCTGACTGAGTTTCTTGTCGGTTCTTCTCAGTGTCCAAGTTTTCTATTTGAACCGAACTAAAGTAGATTTGACGTACAAAAATACCTAGTAATGGGTTTACTTGAATAAATTAATTTGACTTTTACTTTGACTTTGATAAAAATCGGTCATCAATAAACATTTTCCAATGAAGAGACGGAAGAGGTTGAGCATACACTTCGTACATTAGTAAAAAAAATATTGTACTTGTAATATTTGCATTATTGATTATTATAGATAAAAGATTAATACTTAAATTAGATATTGAACTAAAATCAAATTACGTAACCCTTTCAACGGTTGAAATGACGTCTTCAATGCAAATCGTTTGACTTAGTAAAAAAAAATTTGTCTTACGCTCTCGTTTGTTTTTTGTTTAGTTAAAACTCTTCTATTTTCTGCGAACCTGATACATCAAAAAGAAACACCACATGTGGCAGCCAGAAGAGTACACGGTGCGTGCGCATGGGGCTATGGCCCTCACGCTGCGTATCTCTCGTGTATGGGGCCTCGCACCGTTACATTTTCAAAAACGGCATGACGCCTGGATTGTGTCCATCTCGCGTACTGCCAAAATATACAGTTACATAGTGGGCGCTATATTAAGTTAGTACGATATTCTTTGATTATTATTTTAAAAGTCTTATTTGTATACCGTTGAAACTAAAATTACCAATGTTACTCATATTTATTTTTAACCCATGCAGCAGTTTCATACTTTTTACTGTCTCGCTTTCACTGCAGCGACATCCAATAATTTTCAAATTAAATGTAACAAATACAATGTAATTAAAAAAAATGAATAAAAAAACGAATGAATAAAAAAAAAGCGCGACTACTATTGTTTTTATTGGCGTAAAATAAAAATTTGTAAAAGTAAATCAAAATAAAAACAAGTGGTGAAAAGTGGATAGAGTGAAAAATAAATAATTTTAAACCGGATATTTACAAATACTTCCTCATCGAATGGGCAAAATCCCAAGCTGATACGTTCAGCAGTGTTCAATTGATCGACGGACAAAGAAAAATTACATATATAGATATCCTCACGCTATGTCCCTAACGGGGTAGTCAGAAATGATGGAGCGCCAAGTATCGCGGTTCTGTTTTTTTTTCTTTCTTCATGGCATGGCGCACAAATTAGCGCATTCGTCAATGTCACGTAATTAGTAAGTAGAATCGACATAAAGCACGTTAGAAGTAAATTCGTTTTTTCTTCTTATCATAAAACTCCTCCAGTAAAGTGATAGTAGACTTTACTGAAGTTATAAAAAACTTCTTGGAAGAGCGCGAGTACTTCAGCTACACATGTTTATTTAGACCTACTGCATTCTTTTCACTTATACAGAACTTTAAAACACAATTTTACCATACCAGTGGCGGTACCTTCATACACGCCCAAAAGCCCGGCTTGCTTTACTAAAATGCTCATTCAAGAACACAAATTACTAACGTGTCAAGAATGATTAAAAAATATCAACTTTAAATTATATCACACGGTTTTAAAAATTCCCGCAAATTACTTGTCAAACGAAAACAGTACAAGAATCTTAGAGAAATAAAACAGTTGTCGACCCCTTTTTTTTTTTTTTTTTTTTGCGTCAGAAAAAGCTTTATGCATTCCGTCCTGCCATGGGAGATGGCAGGGGGATATGTGGGACTCCACGGCTGTGAGGTGCAATGCCGGGCTACCCACTAAAACCTGACGGTGTTCCTCGAGAGCCTTGGTACCGGGGCAACGGGAGTGCGTTAGCATTCCTCCGCGGCCCCGGCGGGCTACGGCCGGCGCTAAACCGCCAGCCTCGTCTCGTTTTGGGTGGGAGGGCAGAACTCCCACCCTAAGTGCTTGAGAGGCGCGCGGGAACACCGCGCGCGCCATCTCGAGGCTATCTGAGGGGTGGCATTCCCCCGAATGCCACCCCAAGCCTCAGTGGGCTCTCCGCCGCTACTGTCCGCGGCGGAGAAAACGCACGCCAGAGACGTTTGTCACATGGGAAGGCCACTAGTCCGTGGCCATCCCCTCAACTCCCGGCCTGGCAGGAGCCACACGGGCGGCGGCAAAAGCCACCCTTTCGCCCTTTTTGGACTTTGCCCCCGCGCAGGCCTTACCCCCCGTTAGATGTCGGCGCACAGCGTGCAGTTGGGCGCCGCATTGCACCCGCCGGCCTTGTGCCCCTCTTGACCGCAGCGGTAGCACTGTCCGCTGCGGTCCACCTCTGACGTGTAGGAGATTCGCACGTGCCCAATCTTGAGGCATCTGTAACACCTCAAGGGGCTCGGCTCAAGTGTTGCACCCCAGCCGAGACCCATCCGACAAGCAGTCGGGCACCCGCCACTCTCTTCGCTGCCTCCACAGGGCAGCGGACCCAGGCTGCTCCGAGCCCCGAAGGGGCGCGGCGGATCTCTCCCACCTTTAACGCCTCCACGGCACAACCTCCGACTTTAGCGACGGCTGCGGCAACATCCGCAACCGTCGCCGAGTCATCCAGACCCGATACGCGCAGTTCAGCGCACTTCGTGGGCCTGGAGACCCGGACGACCTCATCGCTCAAACACTCCCGCAGCCGACTTGCCAAGGCGTCGGCCTTCTCCTTGTTGGAGGCACCCGGCAATTCTAAAATGCCGGCCCCTGTCGCCGCCTTCGGTACCTCATCTCCGTTATACCCAATTGGGTGAGGTCCACTTTATTTTTTGCCTCCGTAAGAACGGAGGCATAAGTCACACCTCTAAGTGCCGCCTCTGGCTGAAGCGTCAAAACAACTGCCGTCGTCTTAGGTTGTCGGAGCTTCGGCTTCTTCTTTTTGGGCTTAGCCTTGGGCTTTTTGCCCTTGGCCTGGTCCTCTTTGGGGGGGGGCTGAGAAGTCCCCCCGGAGCCTTCTTCTTGCCCCTTCGGGCAAACAGTTGTTGACCCTAGTGTAACGTAACACTATTTTGTAGAAAGGTGATTGGAATTCGTGATTACGAGTTAAAAATTTTTATGCTAATAAAATATTTTTTCCAAAAATTATTAATTTATTATCCTTAAAATATTATCTATAACTAATTAATAACAATATTAAAACAAAATTACATTATTTACAAACACATCATATAAAAAATCGATATAGGTACAGACAGACTCTGAATTTATTAATAAGAATTTTATACAGTGAATTCGAACAATAGACGCACGGTAGCCACACCGCGATGCGTTCGTAACATTCATTCTCGAAGAGAACGAATAAAATTCATTCTGCTAAAATAGTTTTTTTTACTCATCAGCGCTCACTCGTCTTAGTTGTTTTAAGTACAAATTGAAATCGCTTTTTATTTCTTTAAATTACAGTTTTGGCACTTTTTAATAATATATTTTATTTACGCCATATACATCTGTAGTTATAACAATACAAGTAAAATTACAGTTTGTTATTACATGGCTGTTTTTAAAGTCGCTTGTAACAATCGATATTACTGGTGCTTAAACTAGGAAGCCCTGTATTTTAAGCATCAGTCAGCTCCCTCTTTCAGTACAATTTTAGCCATAATAATATTATATTAGTTGATTAACAATAAAAATTAAAAATTAAAAATATTGCAACATCAATCTGGAAATGCATACGGTGTATGTAACTATATAATAATCAGCACTTATATGTGACTGGAATTGTGCACGTGTTTTGGAATGTGTGGGAATGTGATAGTGTGTGAGTGTGGTGGTTTATGTGTGTATGGTGTGAGTGTGATGGTGTGTGTGCGTGTATGGTGTGAGTGTGATGATGTGTGTGAGTGTATTGTGCAATTGTTGTGTATTGAAAAAGTTAAACAATAAAATAAAGTACATGCATATCTTGTCCTGCTAGATCAAATTAAAAGGAGAAAGAAATAAGAAAAAGTAATATTGGTGAATGTAATGTAATAGTTAAGGATAAAGATAAATACAATAAATAAACCCAAATATTACCTATACTTGGACCCATTGTCTAGACTCTCTTCTAATACTTGTGCCATGCCTTTCATGTAATTTTATTAAGCAGTTGTTCTGTTTGTATATGATTCAATGTAGATAACCAACCTTTAACCTTCTCCTTTGCTTTACTTGTAAGTGATCTGATATCAATTATTCTATTAATTTTATTGTAAAGGAATGGACCCACAACTGAAAACGCTTTGGCGGCAAAGGAGGTGTTGTGAAATGGTGTAAAATAGGTTTTGTCATATCTACGTTTATCTAATGATCCAGAGTCATGAATTGGTGGTACTTTATGTTGTTTGAGGATGCATTTCATTATGTAAAGCTGTCTAACGGTGAGGACATTAAAAAACGAATATAATTCGTTTGTTGGAAATCTTAGAGGTTTTGAAGTAAGCACTTTCAACGCTGCCCTTTGGGCTCTTTCTAATTTCAGTAGATTCGTTGTACACGAACCACCCCATACCGATATACAGTATTCAATTATTGGTTGACAGAGTGCAAAGTAAATTCTTCTGAGGAGTCCAAGATCACTGATGTGACGAATTTTTTTAAACATTGTTATAAGTCTTCGGAAGCGAGGTAATAACGCTTGTATTTGTTGTTTCCATGACAAATTGCAATCAAGTAATATACCCAGATATTTTATGCAGTCTACTCCTTGTATAAAGGGACATTGACAATGCGAACCACACTGAGTGATAGGTAGTTTATGTACTTGGAGTTTTAAAGACTTAGGTTGTAGTGTTTTTGTTATAGAAAATGACATAAATTTAGTTTTTTCATAATTAAGGGTTAAAGAATTATGTTTTAGCCATTGCGAGACTGTATTTAGACCTTCTTGTGCCAAACGCTTTGCTTCCTCCCAGTCACCAGCATAAAATAGTAAAGCTGTATGATCTGCGAAAGCTACGATATGTCCGTTTGTTAACTTCATATTACACAAAGAATTGATGTAAATAAACAAATATTAATAGAAAAAATATTCAGCTATTGTAATATACCTAATATTTGTAATTTTCTCCAACGTGCGTACGTTTTGGTGACAATCTTTCTAAATTTATAATAAGCGTAAAATTCTAAATAATATAATATATTTGTGAATCGTGTGTGATCCCGTACCGGGTAAGTTGTTGCAATGTGCATACCTACTTTTCACTATATTATTAAACATTGTTTGGCTTTATACATTGTAGGTTTGTTTTTTTAGTATCTTTATGTTTATTGCTGTATGATTTGAAACTTAAACGCTAAATAAATGTGTCTAGATTATATATAGAACTAGTTCATTCCGAATATCTCATATTTTTAAATTATTCAAATCATACTGGTTGCAAACCGTCATTTTGTTTTCACTAAATTTTAAACTTGTACAGTATCATTCACTGTTTATTCTTACATAACGCTTTGTATCTACAGCTATAAATTACTGGTAATTTTAATTATCTGGACTGCCGCATCACCCAGTTTGCTTCGTTGCTAATTGTAAACCTACCCACTTGTATATATGATAATCGGCTATGGCAGTCCAGAACGAACAAAGTACTTATTATAACTCGATCCACGCACGTTCCAGGAACTCCGTTGGGATTGGACTCTGCCCTTTCTACTTACATCGCAAACACCTACATGAATCACCAACCAACAAGCAACAACAATCTACCTACAGCGCGGCTGTACGGGTTGCAACATCCGGCCAGACCCAGACTAAGAGGACAAGGGGAGTACGGTGTCGCGAAAGGACGGTGACCGCAGTAGATCTAAACTCATCGCTAGCCTGATCCACGACCCGCTTATTTTTATTTTCAAATTATGACTTAATTATTTCTTAAAATAAATGTAGCTAATTTTTGTCTTGACTTAATTATTTTTTTAATTGGATTTTTTTAACTTATTTTTTCTTAATTTACTTATTTCGCTCCCACAAGCTAAGGAGCAGGAGGTGACACTAGTCGCGACATATCAGTGCGTTGGTCGATCGACATTAACGATCTCTAAATGCATAATCAGATTAATCAACCATTCACTCTCACGCGTTGGCTTGCAGCCTCTTTTTCACACTAATGGCAAAATTCGTTGTAGCTGCAGCTTTTTTACAAAGGTTAATACAGCTATTAGTATGAAGCGAAAAGCCCGGCTTTCATAGTGAACTTGGTACAGATTGAGAACAATTCAACTTATTGTTTATTTCTAATATTTACTTGTTTGTGCCGGTAGACGAGTGATAAGTATTTATTAAATTTCATAAATAAATGGGTTAATTTGTAGTAAAAATTCAATAACTTGTTCATTGTTCAACATAGAAAATGTAAAATCGTTGAACTTTGCACAGAAAAAACAACTAATTGTTTCGTTAAAACCTACGCCTGATTTGTGTATCGCTCAAATAGTAAGTAAATTGCATAAAAAGCAATAAATCAGTGCACAAAACTATTTAACTCATCGCAATTCGCATAAAAGATGATATATCGAAACTGATTGGATTTTTGTTTGTTTTCCCGTCAAGTTACAGGTAAGTAGTAATACTTATTATTGTTGGTGCTGTATTTTATTCAAATGACGAAAATATTTAGAATTATTCTGGTTACGATTAGAAAACTACTGGCGCCTTAAAAAACACACGAATTCACGAAAACACATGATTTCTTGTAGTAATTTGGATAAACAACGAGTTGAGACACATTAATATGTTACGTACTGATAAACTATTTACGTCTGTGCATTTTTAATAGCGAAGTATTACAAAAATGATTTTGTTGAAAAATAATGCGAGAAGCAATCTCTTTTCTTGTCCACCGGTTCTGCCAAAGTTTATGATTAATTAGTAATCTATAATATTTTACCCTTCCCTTTACTTTTACAAAAATAATGAAAAACATGTATGTCGGGCTTACTCTAATCTGAAGCTCTAGGCATGCCACTGATTCAATCATTTTTGTACTTTAAAACTCCCAAAAATGTAAAAAATAGAAAACCAAAATAAAATGACAACCTCATTTCTCCCGATCCCGTCAAAAAGCCCATTGCGGTCCTTACATACTTCTTTAACCTCCTCAATCCTCATCGTTCTTCGTACACACTTTCGCCTAGGTTTACGTGTGCTTTTAACATTTCCGTTAGCTAACACTCTGGCTATTTGGTATTCATTAGTCAGCCTTGGTCTTCATTGGCTTCTGCTAGCACTCACTTTCGCTCTGTTTTATTCGTTATTCCTTCATCTCTCATTCTTTCCATATGTCCGAACCATCTATGCATTCCTTTCTTCATTTTTACGATAACACTGTCGTCTAACCCTGTCATACTGCGTATCTCTTCATAGCTTATTGTGTCAGTAAAGGTGACTCAGCACATATTTCTAAGAGATCAGATCTCTACAGCATTTATCTTAACTTTCTCCTGATTTCGGGCATTTATTTCTTTTGGTATGTGGGTAATTTAGTGTGTGAATGTAGTTGTAATGGATAAGTCTAAAAAAGAGTCGGTCGCTTTGTGATAAGAAAAAGGGAAAGTTTTGGAAAATTGGTTGTAAAACTCAATTATCCTTTTTGTTTTGAAGCTAAAGGAAATTCTGCCGTGTCATGTTTACATGTTATGTTGTGTTCGCCGACTGGAATTGGTATTTGATTGTTTTACATTATGCTGTCACTATATTAAAATTCTTTAAGTGGTAGGCAAAGAGGTTAGGAAGGTGAAAAGTGGATCTATCTTCCGTTTTGTGGCTTTGCGGCGCCGAAAGTCACCTCCGATTTCCGCCTCTCTTATTTGTACAATTTTGTTTATTAGCGCCGCGTATCGCGGTCGATGTCGGCGCAGTTCCCGGCACGTTTGTTACCCTGCCGAAAGTAGATCTTATGCCTAACTAAATAAAGATAGTTTCCATTTGCTGTCTTTGTGATGTTAAGCGTACTAAAGCGCGCATTCAACTGAAGTAGGCGGAGACCAAAGTGAGCATTACAGGGCTTACTAGTGATATGCAGGTACAGCCCACTTGGGCTTTCTAGTCGTTTTTTCTGTTCTGAGGGGGCCACGATATAATATACGCCATATTCAGGCAGAAGTTACCACAATTTATTTCACGCTACTCTATCAAATGTTTTCTCTACAAAAGCGCAGAAAACTTACATTTTTTGTACATTTACAGATTTATGCGTAAATTGATTATCCTCTATATTTTTTATTCTTAGTACAATTTGTGACTACATGTGAATAATTTCTTTACGCAAATTTTAACTGATTACACTCGGAACAAAAAAAGACATATAAAACAGGAGAATGGAAAATAAGAATAATTTACGATCATCGTCAGACACATTAAAGTGTTACTGGGCTAACAAATAGCAGTCCTAAATAACAGACCGTTCATACAAATGTAATAATTTTTGAACTGGTCCAGCATCAACTTGCTTGATAGTACAGGATGTCAGTGGCATATTTCAAACTTTAAGTGCATTTAATTTCTGAACGTGGCAAGTGTGAATGGCGGGCGGGACGCCGTTGGAAGCCCGGATGCTGTGGAGTTCTTAACAGCCATGGAACAGTAGATTCGAGAGCACAGCGTTTTTTCTGTCGAGCCTTACATTTCGAGTGGGTTTTATCTAAAAAATAACGGAAAAAAATGATTATTGGTGTGCATTAAAATTTCTTTTGTCATTTAGGACATAATAATAAATTAATTACAATTTTTTTCTAATAATACCTAATGCATGATAAAATGTATTTATTGTTTATAGGCTTAACAACAATCGTTACTGTTGTACTATACTTCCGAACAGATTTCGATTGCCATATAGGACTAGGATATTTAAAGGAAGTGATATGGGTCCCAGGCGCAGCAATAGTCACACTTACATCGATTATTGGGGTGTATGCTGGTCCTACAAGAATTAAATATATGATGGAATGCTGGAATAAAATCCGTAAGGTATGGAATAATGATTTCAAGACGTTATGATTCTTCTCAGGAAAAACGTCGTAAGCGAAATTCTATAATTTTTACAAAAGATGTCATTTCTTAAATAATTTAGAAGTAAGTAAGCTTCAAGTTCTCGGCCAGCACTGCCGAGAACTTGAAGCGGCGTAAGTATGTGACTCTCTCTGAGAGTTTCATATTTACGCCCTTTGCATTCGAAACTTTGGGTCCCTGGGGCTCCGAACCCCATCGACTGGTTTCTGATATTTGTAAGAGACTGGTCGAGGCTTCGAGAGACCGCCGGGCTGGCAGCTTCTTCCGCTAACGAATAAGTTTGGTTGTTCAAAGAGGCAATGCTGCCAGTCTGCTGGGTACCTTGAGCAATGACAGCTTTCTAAGCGGCAACTTTGAGGAAGTTTATTATTTAAGATAATGTGTAGTTTTAAATTTGTAAATATTAACATATTTATGTACTTTTCGAAGTAAGTAATGAAATAATTTTAAGACATAAACTCTAAATTTTGAAAGTAATATCGTACACATACTTTAGACAGAAATGAAAATTGCAATAAAAAATTAAACAGAAAACTTTCCTGGAGTTCATGCTTGAATTTTTACATGAAAATCTGAAGGCAATTTTAATGATAAAGATATATTTTCTGAGAAGACTACATGCGTATATCTATCTACTCAAAAATAGGATACAATTGAAATAACACAGAATCATGAAACTATTATTTTTAACACATCGCCTCTTTGCGAAAACAACGTGACATTTCGGAAAAAGCGTTTTTTTTTTTTATTCGATAATCAGAACCGCCTTATCCATCTTCATTTTCTACAAGAACGTGATATTATTTAATAGCAAAATGGCAAATTTCTGAGCAAAATGGATAACACAGCTGTGGTATATTGTGTTGTCGCGTTGTCTCTTTTAGACAGAACTTTGTTTCTACAACGCGACAACTTGACACGTAAAGGCTCTCGTTTTTCTGAAACAACATGGCATCACGAATTTACAACGATTAGGTTGCAAAGGTATGTATCAATTCAATGTTATTTTTTGATTATTTATTGTGGTATGCGTATTTATCTCGGTTTTCTTGAAAAATCGTGTCTTAATATGAAGTATTATAAATACTAATATCATGTTGTTGCTGAAAAATAACATTTTTTCAAAATGATATCTCAAGATGAAACATTGTTGATGATGAATAATTTTCAAATACAAAAAATGAGTTCCGGTTATTTGTTGTTGTTTCAGTTTTCCAGATAATTTATTTATTTTGATTAAAAACATATCGTTTAATTACGTTATATATGCCAAAACGAAATAACTATCTAGACTTAATTTTTTTGATGATATCGCGGTCTAATAAGCTAATTCAATTAGCAACGAACACGTTTAAATACAGTGATAAAATTCCAGTAGTACTCAAATACAAATAACTGATAACTCCAGCATCCAAACTGAGGAAGTTGATGGTTCTAACATTTCTTCGATTGCAGTAGGTAAGTAATATTTTTGTTTTTTAATGTATGTTTGAAGCCTACCTGTATCTGTAATACAGAATTTGTATGTTTGAGGGCACTAATTGTTCTCAATAGGTAATAGATGGCTTTAGGATAACAGCAGGATCTGATGATGGAGCAGGAGGGTAGTGACAATATACCGTTGTATATAAGCCTAAACACATTTGAGTTCGTTGGAATTGTCGCGATGAACAGTCATCAAGCAGATAGTGGTCGGGAGTTTCATTGTATTTATATAACGTTAGATATATTTATGTTCATTTTAGGGAAAGAAGACCCAATATCCTTCAAACGTCGCCATGGTGAATTGAGTAGCAGTAGTTCTTCGAGTACCTCTTCAAGCAGTTCATAGGCAGCTGTGATCCGTCTTTCTACGAAGGTAAAAATTTAATAAAAGTTTTTAAAATAATTTACTCAACACCTATATTGAGGTATTACTTAATATCGAGGTATCCTATCCTAATATAGGTATTGAGTGAGTAACCGTGTACTGATAAATTTAATTACATTTTATTGTTTTTCCAGATAGCGACGATTCCGTGATAGACCGAAACTATCAAGCAATATAACCAAAAATTAAATGTATCGAAACTTCTTCAGAATCCGACGCTCAAGATGTCTGTACTGTACCGACAACTTCCCAAAGGACACATTTTTTTTTACTCATGGTGTAGTTACTGTTAACACAACCAAAACAAGATGAAATGTTACTGACAAATTTTAATGTAATTTCTGCGAAAGACCACGAAATTGTATTTAACACCACACTGGAACCAGATCTGCTCACAACATGAAACGAACCATCTGCTGTTCAAAATGTTAGCACCATGCAAGTAGAGTCAACAAAACTAAGTTCTACTCCAACTTCATTTAAAGTAATAAAAAAGACCAAGACAAGAAATAAACTGAAAGAAAAATGTTGTAAATCTAATAAGGAATAGTGGTCAATCCACATGAATCAACAAATACTAAAAATACTATTCTAGATTGTCAGCTGAAACCACCTTGCACAAAAGATTATACGTTTAAATGTTGATCAAATATAACAGATTAACCAAGAAATAAAATCAGATCTCATGTATTTAATTGATAGAAATCTCGTCCCATGTGATACACATGCCATTTTTTGAAGCCTTATTACTGCTACTGTAAATATTACTGCTACGACTAATTTTTACTAAGTAAGTGCAATTGTAATTTTTTAGAATGTTATCTTTTAGTTAACTAGTAGCCACAAAGAGATTTTACTGATGTTTAAAGTATTTACTGTGATGAATAATTTATTAAGTACTGATTATTACGAATGAAACTGGTTTTTTTTTGAATTCGTAAATGTTAAGCTGCCTGCCTAAGAGTTCTTAAGTTATATTATAATGTGTGCCATAGATAGGTAACTTTTCTTCCTGATTTTAATACTACTTAGCTATTTTATCAGCATTATATGGATTAATTTGTTATCAACCTATTATTCTATTGTGCGGTAGAGCCATGCTGCATCGCAGCATGAATTGGGCCGGTTTGCCCGGTGAAACACTTCCCTCTAACAGAATATCGGCGTGAAATACCAGCATTTATTACTATTGTGTTTCGTTCGGTAAGTGAGAGTGCCGGTAGCTCATCTCCTTCCTCCCACTCCTTTCTTTCCTTTTCCTCTTTCCCCAAATACTGGCAACGCACCCGTGATTCCCCGGATGTTGTGGATGTTACGGGTGTCTATGGGTGGCGGTGATCACTTTCCACCAGGTGACTTGCTTGCTCGTTACCCCCTCTTTTATAAATAAAATAATAAATAAAAAAATAAATGGTAGGTGTATAATTAAAAATAGTGATTCGAAATAAGAATAATAGTTGTCCGATTTTATTAATTGCTGATTCGCGATATATGAAGAAAACTGTTGGGTTTCATATTTTTTTTTTATATTTTGTCCATAATAACCACTGTTATGCTACAAATTTCTCTATTGTTTAACAAATATTGTTAATTTCAAGAATGTGTTTTTATCATATAATTCAGTACAAAAAGAATACGAAACAAAAATTACATCATCAACAACGTGACAAGTACATTTGTTACATCGATACATTATGTCATTTTCGTTAAAAACGTGACATATTTTCCCTTTTTTTTTAAATGTGCTAATTTATAGCAAAAACAATCAAACTTAATGTTGTTTTTTTTAATTTTAGAAAGCTTATTAGTTGAATTATATGATTAATGACAGATTTAATGTAAATATTATTTCATTTAGATTTTATACTTATTTGAAAGTTTAAAAGTAGCTTCCTGTAAAATTGCATTTTTCGAGATAACACGATGTTTTCGCAAAGAGGCGACATTTACTACTGGTAGAATGGAGCACATTTGAAGTCACCGTGAAAATCGCGAACTTTTAAAAAGTTGTTTTTACTTTTTACACTAAACTTTTTACAGTTGTAAATCTTTTGTGACAGTTCAAAACGGGCTTAGTTTTTTTTTCCAGATAAACTTGTCCATAGATTATAAAAAACCTGAAGGCGCAGAGAAAAGGAAATATGTTATGATTGAGTTGATAATGATACTAGGAGTGACTCTGCTGCTATTATGTAATTATTTTATTATTGTTGGAGATACGATTTATTCTGATAAAGGATGTGAGTACATTTTTATAAACAAGAGTACATTTTCATAACATTATGTACACTGAATTTTGGTTATAACGACAGTAAGGATAGCATCGACTTGGTCGCTATTGCCAGATGTTACTACACGAGAATCTTACAACATTGACATTTTAATGATTGTACACAATTAGCTATGTAGCCTACTACTACACTTTGCAACGATATATAGCATAGTTATAGATATTATGTAGAATAGGTTCGAGATTTCTCGAGTCAAAAAAAAACAAGAAATCCACGCAAAGTCGAGACGAGAAAAATTACAGTGAGAACTCAAGAAATTTAAATTTTATAAAGTCTGCAAAATTAAATAGTGAGCACGCATTTTTTTTTTTACTCTGAGCTAGTGCGCAGTAATGTGTGAAGGCGGGGAAACGGGGCGAGGAATATTAGGTACTCTGGTTTGCTGTCAAACAGAACCTCAAACTTCCGAACTAAATAAAATCCTGAAGAATAAAATTTTCTATATTTATATAATTATATATTCAAAATGTTGATAATTTACAATTTTCAAATTTCGAGTAATAAAAAGAAAAATTTCAGTGTCATGTAGTATTCGGTGCTATTATATTTCTTATGTTTATTTTTATAAAATGTGTTTTGTTCAAAATACTAATAGATAGAGATTTTAAGCATGGGGAATGTCATTTTTCGACATTTTATTTGGTTTATTTGGTTTGGATTTTTTTTTGGTATTTATTTTTCTTTAATTTCTCGAACAACTTGAGAAACGACTGTCGAGAATTCTCGAAACTCGAGAAATGAAATATGTAGAGAAATCGAATACCCTAAAGTAGAATCTACAACGTGAGACACTGCAGGTTTGTAGAAACTACAGTATGAGATGCTATAAATATACACATCAAAAAAGTGTAAGCAACATGTATGATTTTGAACTTTTGAACGATTTTTACTATTGTAATATATTTATATTTCTTTCATAAATAATAACAAAGCATTTTTTGACGCATTAGTGACTAAAGCAACAAAATCCTTCATTCAATTGTTCATTTAATCACAGTAATTAACAATGTGTGTACCATAACATACGTAGTACAAAATAAAGTTAAAACAAAATTAAACTTTTCAAGTTTTACAAAATTAAATAACGACATTTTTTTTATTATTTGGTAATTCAATGCAAAGTGTGACCACCTCTGTTTTCGATGCGTGTTCGATGGGATTGAGGTCTGGCAATTGTGCAGGCCACGGCTGTACCCGGATGTTTTCCATTGCCAAGTACTCTCTGGTCCACCGATCTGTGTGTGAACGCGCATTGTCATGCATCAGCGTGAAATCTGAACCGAGACTTTGTGCAAATAGGTGAACATAAAGCCCGAGGACATCTTCAACGTAACTTTTAGCGTTCATATTGCCAACTACAAAAACGAGCTCAGTTCGTCTGTTCTTCATAATACCCGCCCATACCATCGCTGTGGAGCCACTGTAAGGGTGCACTTCCTGGACAAATCTCAGCCGTTCAGCATTTTCGGGACGACGGTACACTCTTACCCTTCTCGTATCAGGCCTAAATCCAAACCGGGACTCATCACAAAATAAAATTTGGGTCCATGTCAAGTGTTCCCTACACCATTCGTTTCGACGGGCGCGATTCCCATGGCGTATAGATGGGCACCCAATTGGGCGTCGTGCTCGTAGGCTGTATTCATGCAGCCTATTTCTCACGGTTTGGTGGCTAACAACAACACCGCATGAGAATTGTAGCTTTAAATCTATCTCCCGGGCGGTTAACATCGGCTGACGTCTTGCAGTCAATTGTATGTATCGATCCTGTCGAGCAGTTTTACTCCTTCCACGTCCTGGGTGCTGCTCAGCAGGATCCCCTGTATTAACATAACGCTGCCAAAGACAACAAATCACGCTCCTATTGACACTAAAATGCCGAGACACCTGGGATTGATTTCTTCTCGCTTGTATCATTCCTACAGCTCTCTGCATTTCATCAGCAGTCAAATGACGTCGCTGCATAACATAAAGAACGACTCATCAGTCAATTTTTTCAAAAACTGTATGTCTCAAAATGATAAAAGTGCGATAAATACCAAATTTATCAAGCAACGAAGACACATGAAATCCGGAAAAAATAATTAGCTTTTATTGTAATGAAAACAAAACACAACCGAAAAGGTTCTACTTTTAAAATCAGCCGGTATATGTTGCCGAGAATAAAAAAGATTGTACACCAATCTACTTTTGTAAGAAAAAAATAAAGTCTCAATTAATAAAACATGCTTACAGTTTCTGTAAATGATGCGTGTTGCTTAGACTTTTTTGATGTGTGTATGTAGGAAGCTACAATATTATAACATGAGCCATTGTAGATTTAAGACGAGATAACGCGGGATGTTGCAGACATGCAGAGGCTGCAGCACAAGATATCGTAGATATGTTGGAGGCTACAACATCAAACAACATGAGACATTGTATATAAGTAAAGTCTATAATGTGACATGTTTCAGATATGCAGCTGCAACATAAGATGTTCTAAAAGAGGTTGCACCGTGGAATGTTTTAGATATGTAGATAAATTATCGTGATATGACGGCATTTCAATGAAATATTTAAATTCATAATAGATGAGGTAGTGAAAACGCATGATGGTCGACTGTTTACAACAATTTTAGTCACATTAATTAGCCATCTGTAGTAGTTTTGTAACATTTTAATCGCAAGAGTGGGGGCGAAATATGTTGCCTACGTAATAATAAGGCCGTACCATGTATATGAGTCTGGCTTTAGTCTTTATGAAATAGTTGTTAAATAGCGGCGAAATAGTCGTGTACTATCTGAGATAGTCAGAGGTAGTTTAATTCTAACCGACGCCATGTGCTGACAGATAAATTTTTATCTGCGAACGGTTATTGTCTAAATATAGTCAAAATTAATAGTTCAGTCAGTAATATATTTAGTGAACGCAATGTATACTTTTAATAGTCCTTTTCACATCAATTGCTCGTATTGTGTGAAAATGTGTAGTAATGCTGTTAGTTCAAAAAATATAACCCCGGCGCCACACTCTCGCCCAGTGGACGCGAGTCGAACGCAAACGCGAGAGCGTGGTTTCTGTGCTCCTGTGCGCTTGTGTCCGCTCGCCCCAACTCGCCACCGCTTCGGTGTTTTGTGCACGACTCTTAAACACTTAAGATTTACGAGTATCTTGTAAATAATTATTTCACGACCGACTCATAAACTGACACGAAATACACTGACAGTGCGAGGTTGCCATATCTTACTATAGCCTATATATAGCATATATATATAGAAAGAGACACAAAAATTCGTTTCACACACGGTGGTAAAAGCGGCAACTTATTGTGGCTCCGTCCATTGTGTTAATTGCTCCGAGGCCGCAACACTTCTCAGCAGAAACGGAAACAGCGTCTCTCACCCCAGCACCCTCGCAGTGCTACAACCGCGCAGACCACATTCGCTGTCCTCCTTGAAGTCGCATGGATGGAAGATCGGCACGCTTATTACGTAACTTGTAGACAGCATGCGACAGCTAATATCGCGCGTTATCTGCTGTCAAAACGAGAATTTGTGTAATGTAATTTGTATAGTGGCGCAAAATATTCGCGAAAAGTGCATTTTACGGTCATACAATAATAGATATGCAATCGTCATATATGTTACTAATTTTTTATTTCAATTAATCACCGTTCGCGCAGTAATCGCGTGGCTGTCGCTGTCTGCAAATTTTTAGGTAATAACCCCGCGGGCCACTGTCGAGTTACTCGGGTTATTGCAGCGGGAGCGATTTAAAACATTGAACTATCTTTGTATCAGCCGCGACCCCGAAGACCTCTTTTTCTTTTCGTAGTCTCTTACGACAGGCGGGGAATACTTTAGCCATATTCTTTCGCCCACAGTGCTGAATAATAAGTACCTACATTGACTAGCCTTCAATTTTTAAGTGATTGAAGTGATTATAATCTGCATACATAAAAATTGATATATGTATGTATTAAACCACTAAACTCTAACACCGTGTAGAATGGATATAGGTTAATATAGATATATAGATGGAGACAGAGTCGCGAACAACAGCTAGTTATCACAGAAGTTATTAGCTGATTTCCTCTTTTGTCGCCATTGATTTGCCTGTTTATTGCAAAAATTGTATGTCTTCATTTTATTTAATCTGAATTTTCTTTCAGTGATCGTATCGTTTGTGTATGGATCTTATTACATAAATTATTTCATGTCTCTGTTAATGGAAACACAATTCATTTTAATTGTTATATCTTTGCACTCGTCATTAAAGGCTGTCAATGACTCCCTGAACAATCTCGTCAGTACTTTAAAGAGTAAGTATCGCAGAGATTACATATCTTGATAAGTATTGTAAAGAGTAAATTTAATCGGAATATTAAGTAGTTTATCGCATTCTTATAATAGCAGCTTATACAGTTTCTTATAATAGCAGCTTATCCAGTCCAGTTAAGTTTACTGATGCACCTCAGACCAAATAAAAAAATTTAAACAGACTTCAAAAAAAACAACGCTGAAAAGTACAAACTAATTTACCTTTACTAATCAAACACATGCACATTGATTTCATTTGATTAAAAAAATCGGTTTATAAATGACGAAGTTCTGAGGTAACAAACATAAAAAAAAATATAACCGGATTGAATACCTCCTCCATTTTTTGAAGTCGGTTAAAAAAGAAAGTATACCACCATGAGTAATACAGTAACGTCGAGTTTTATAGTTTCGCATAGCCGAATGACAAAAAACGTCTGTCCGTCTGTCTGTTCATCTGTCTGTCCGTATGTCATAGCCATTTTATTCGGGGGCTATTGGCACTACATAGATGAAATTTAGAAGATAAATGCATTCTACGAGCCGCTATACAATGGAGCATTTAAATTTTTAATGAAATAACTCGAAGTTCAGAAGTTTAGAATTAGGCTACTTTCTCTAACCGCATTATAAACAAAGATAGGAAAAAATGTGATATTAAAACGATATTAAATAGAAGAGGATAGTAATTTTCCTTATTTCTCTCAACTTCGTGAAAAAAATTGCTTCAAAATGTTTAAAAATTTCCATTTTCTATCTCAATTATTGGACGAAAAATAATATTATATTTATTCCATTTCAAATACATATAAATACATCTCTATTTATATTAACACAAAATATTTACAGAAACATTAACACAAAACGTTGACTCCTAATAACTAATTTTCCAATTACAATTTCAGAAAAACAAGAAACTACACTATTCACAAACAGTTTCAACGCCCCAATAATACAACCGTCTCCGTCAATTAACAGCGTCATTGATTCCATACCTACACTGGGGAGTATAACTTACACAGGTAAATTGATATATTAATGTTAGTATACATAATATGTATCGCACTTTAACCAAAGTTGATTTAACATTGTTAGTGTTTAAAATCGTTATCATTTTTTATATGTTTATTGTTCGTAACATATTCATATATGACTTTAAAATTGAGTCTACGATTATCAACGGATCGTGTTCTATTACTTTTTTATAATTCAAACCAATTATCTATTCTCATACCTCAATCACAATCAAATCTGTTTTATTTAATCTTGTGTAAGGAACTAACGACCTATACATTCTACAGTCCACTAGTAAATACATATAAACTTTTAAACTTTCGCGTTGCATTATAATAGTTATTTGTTATACAAGAGTGCAAAGCTGCTTTTTAACCGCGTGCTCAATTTTGTTGATCGAGCAAGCAAAGGATCTAAAATTGAATCACGAACGCAGCTAGTGATTCAAAAATTAAAATCCTGAGCGTTAGCGAGTGAATCAAAAGAGTACGAGGTGAAAAATCTTTGCACTCGAGTGTAACACGTAACTTTTCATCCCACCTCAGCGAGGAAATGACTAAATGCAAAAAAAAAACATTTACAATCACAAGATACTTTTATTTCGGTTTAGGTATTAACTACTACATTATGATAGGTAAGTATTACAGAATAATCTTGACCTTATAACAAATAATACTTAGGTATAATTGAGAAAAATTGAAAGTAACATTGCTACAGTTACTTAAGTTGAGTGTAATATTTTTGTTAGGTACTGTAATGTTGGTGTTAGTGACTTGTGTACTGTTTTTCTGTAAACTATCTGTCATACTTAATAGTTGAACCGATTCATCGGATTCCCTTGACGTAAATGTTGGCGAGAGAGGGCGATGGTTAGGTGTTTTGTAACGGCTCATTTTTGATATAGAAGGGCCAGTCCAAGGATCTGACTGAGGCTCTTTCAGTGTAATGGCTCCTACGATGCCTTTATATATTTTAGACTTATTTTGGATGGAATCTTCTATGTATCTCTCTACAACCGCATTGGACTTCCAGCCTCCATGGCGCTTAAGGGACAGGAGATCAGCTCCTGAATCGGCCAAAAATGTGGCTGAAGTTCGTCAGAAACAATAACCCGTGTACAACAGGGGTTCTGGAAATTCAAGAAATGTTGCTATTTCTCATGGGATATTGCCAATTTTATTAGCACTCATAGGCTGTCCTAACACACTTTCTGTTGAGATATTGTAGAAAAAATCGATTGATTAGTGTGTTAGGCGGGCGTAAGGCTTGATATTTCTCAACAATTGTTACGTATTCCTTGCGAATGACGAACTTGCGGTCTCTTTTGTTCTGTGTATTAGGTAAATTAATTAATAATAATTCATCTGAATGTTTCTCAATGTTTTTGACATTAAGTTGTGTTATTTCATTAGTTCGACATGCTCCGTTTATACCAATAATAAGAACAATCTGTAACGTAAAGAGTATTGTAGTAGATAAATTAATAAAATTGATATGCATGCATAATTATACCTATCAACATCTACTAAGTACGTATTATATTATTTTAAGTAGTTGATTAATATATTTAAGTAGATACTGAATGTGCAATTGTCGCCAAATATACGGAATCAGGTGCTTCGTTAAGAAACTTTTCAATTTCAGATGCTGTGAAAATCGTCGATTTTTTTGGTTGATGACCAGATGAGGCTCTTTTTAAAAATGCCACTAATTTAGGATAGGTGTCGATATGGATGTCGTTCTTCATCTTTATTGTTGCTTTTAGCATTGAATACGTACTCCATACAGTACTTGATTTCTTGGTATCGAATAATTCAATAAAATATGCCAGCAAAACGTTTTCTGAGAAAGTTTTGGCTCCTTTAGCTAGTCGCCACGTGTTAAACATATCGTACTGTTTCAAATACTTCTCGCATGATTGTTGAGGGAGAAAGATCATTTGCGCATTATTAACAGTTTCAGTCAATTCTGTTGGCGTCAAATAAACTTCCTCGTCGCTAGAACCACTCATTTTAGGTTTTTCGCTTGTTTTCAAGTTTTTTGTTTTTAACTTAAGGTTTTAACAATATGACGTGAAAAGAAAATGGCGCGCGCAAAGCAAATTAAAAAAAAAGTACACCAAGAAGGTTCCGAGTCTGAGTTTTTAACAAATTAAAAAAGGTTGTATGATAAGTTCGGCACCATGGAGGAAGAAGTAAATAGGTTCAATGATGTTTTTTTTTATATTTCTTAAGGCATTGGTAACAAGACTATCAGCCTAATGACGAAACTTCTGAAGAAACATTAATTGTCCCTAACACTCCTCCAGTAAAGTGATAATAGGCTTTACTGTAGTTAAAAAAGGACTTCTTGGAAGAGCGCGAAAACTTCAGCTACACATGTTTATTTAGATCTTCTCCATTCTTTTCACTTACACAGAACTTTAAAACACAATATACTATCACTGTTGTACTTTAAAACCGCTAAAAATGTAAAAAATAGAAAATCTAAATAAAATGACAACCTCACTTCTTACGTTCCCGCCAAAAAGTCGTTTAATGATGTTTTGAATTCACAAACTTAGTGCACACGATGTTCTAAATTCAATTTACTTTATCCTCTAGCGGATAAAAACGGCTTTTGCACTCAGATATCGAAGAGCAAAAATATTCTTTCCGAGATGGGGGGATGATAAATATCTAAAAATATCTTTAACGCGATTACCCTTTATTTTGGCTTGACGTTTCGACCGAGTTGCATTGGCGTGGTCTCAAGCTAACTGTCGTCGATACAATTCGGTCGAAACGTCATTGCAAAATAAAAGGTAATCACGTTAAAGTAAATAGGTACATAACTGTTAACTTGTACAAAATCTATAGTTATCACAGCAATTGTATAATCGTACTGCATCCCTTCTGCGTGTAGTTACTTCCAGACTGCAAAACGATTTAGAAGCCCAGGCGATATTGCCAGCATTGAGTAAAATATTCGAAAAAATAATACTCAACCAAATGCTGGCCTAATTTAGGATATTTCATGGTCAACAGTATGGTTTCGCGAGAGAGCGGTCAACAACTCGTGCAGGAGCAAGCTTGATCAAAAATATACTTAGAGGCTTGGGAGGGGAACGGAATCCCATTGGCGTGTTTTGTGATCTTTCCAAAGCTTTCGATTGGTTTGACACAAGACTTTATTTTACAAGCTGAAATACTATGACATATGTGATGATGCTGTCGACCTCATGATTTCATGTCTGGTTGACCAAGAACAAAAAGTGAGTGTAAATGGGGTTACATCTGTCGGTTCTAAATTAAAGATAGGCTTTCCCCAAGGATCAATGTTGGTACTTTTCCTATGTTTTGTTTACGTTAATGATCTTCCATTTATGCGTAACAACCTATGTGATATAATATTATTTGCTAATGACACATAATTGTTGTTTAAAGTAAATAGATAAGATAGACATAATATAAGACATAGATTTAGATATTAGCGGACATAATAGGACCTTGGCGAGTCTCTCGAGATGGTTCGCTGCTAATAATTTACTACTGAATGGACAAAAAAACAATTGTGTCAAGTTTTCTCTATCCAATGTACCCAGAATTCATTATAGACTAGAACTGGTTAGGAAATAATTACAATTAGCGAAATCAACTACTTTTCTTGGTTTAACAGTAGATAATAAGTTACAGTGGGCGAAGTTACAGTGGGGTTTTGGCTAATAAGCTCAATTCGGCAATATATGCTATTAGACGCATTACACAGTTGACATTAACAGATGTGGCCACAGCTAGGCTGATGTATTTCGCATATTCATAGTCTTATTATTATGTCTTATCCCCTGCTACTGTGAGGACCAGCAGCGCTTATGAAGTCTATTTTTATTTTACTAAAAAGGAAAATACGTTCTACCTACAGTAATAATGCCCGAGAGTCGCTGAGAGATCGTTTCAAAGATATGAATGTACTCACCTTACCCTCGGTATACTCGTACATCTTTGAAAACATAATGTACACTAAAAAAATATAGATCCATTTCGAAAGAAAGGCGTTATTAGTGGTATGAAAACTCGTGGTTGTGATCAACTAAAATTTAAATTACAAAAGTCGAGTGGGTCATTTTTGGGCAATTGTGTTTGTTGTTTTAATAAAATTCTTCAAGAAAATACTCAACTAACGGAAAATAAATTATATCTTGTTATTAAACGCACACTCATTGGATAAGGAAACTACAAAATTAGCGATTTCATTGAGTAAAAAATAATAGTCTGGAAATAATCCTCTCTGCGCATGCTTTTACTGGCTGTATGAACATTGTATTTTAAATAACTGCTATAGTAGAACGATGTTGAAAAAATGATACCGGACTGAGTTTCTTGTTGGGTCTTCTCAGTGACCAGTTTTCTTTTCAAACCGAACTAAAGTAGATTTAATGCTCAAGAATTCTCAGGGAGACACGCAACTCGACGAATTGCGACTGTCACGGTATTCCACGTTTTTCTTCGTCTAGCGAGCCGGTCATATCTCTTTGACTATGGGGTCTACGTTTACATGTTAAACGTCAAAATTATTAAGGTTGAATGAAAAAAATATACGGAATTTTCAGTGCTACAGGATTGCACTAAAAAAATTAAAAAATTGTGGAAACTGACTGTATTCTGCGACGCAGTTTTCGTGTACATTGTTTAGTGTGTTCGTGTTAGCTACACGTATTTTTAACGCCGTAAGTACACGTTTTGTTAAAATCTCAAAGTGAGTTTTTCCTGCTGAATGAAGCTTTCTATTGATATTTACATTACAACATTTCGTTAAATTTTACATTGTAAAAATTTAAATAAAAAGAAACCCCCGCCATTGTTGGAAACGTCGACTTTGCCACTTTGGGTTTGGATGGTCTTTACTTTTTTTTATATTTAGTGTGAGAGCAATATGCCTATCTATAAAAACCAAATGTCATTATATTAATGTACCTTGTGGAATTTTAAAAAAAAATTCTTTAACACGTCGCAACGACTTCACGACGAAAAGGCTTAAAGTTTTGAGTTTTACTGCTAATAATTTGCGGGTTTCACATGTAATTTCGGTATCAATAGAAAGATAACTAAGTCTACTTTATGCTGAAGGAATTAAATGTACATATTTTTATATTATTTATCGAAAAACCAGCGCATATATTAAAAAAAAAATTTAGAAGTCCATTTTTAACCTGCTGCCAAAATTCATTTCCAGGTATGAAGTATTACCGTTAACGGTTTTAAAATTCTTATATATCTAGCTTTAAATCAACAATTTTTTTTTAGCGATAGGTTTAGTAATGACGGAGATATAAGCGTTTCTTTTTCGCGCTATTTTTGGTAACAATTGTCACTGATGCTTACATGAAACTGAGTCGATCCGCATTGAAAAAAGAAATTGCCAATTTTACTCATTTTTATGGACAACTCACGTTTGACCAAAAAATTTCTTATGTCAAAGTCGTTTTTTTAAAAAAAAAGCCTTCCTAAAACTTAAAATTCAATACTAAACTTCGAAAGAGTTTTTGCTGCTAATTTTAAAATTAAATAGGTAGAGGAACAAAGGAAACCGCCTTAGCGTATTATATTCCCTTTGAAAGAAACTGCAACACAAAAAAAGTACGACATGCAAATGAAATGTCTTTGTAAAAATTTAAGGAAAAATTATTTTATTTATTTTATTTGGAAAATGCCTCCTGCAATTTCTACTGGGGACCGTTACAGAATTATCACGCTGCACCAACAAAGGCGAAGTATTAGTTCCATATATATTCATATCGTCACTAATAATGTCACTAATCTATCAATGCATTGTTCAGCTTCGGCTTTATATTTTTTTAGCACTGTTTACTTTACTTTTTTAGCGAAATACAGTAAGCTTATGGCTCAGAAGCCTTGCGGAAGAAAGCGACGTGCTAGAACCAAGATCATCATCCATCACCAAGGAACTCGTGGCATTGTGGCTTATCAAACGAGCAACGCTTGGAAATGTTACGAGCTTACGAAATAGATGGGTTTATACCAACTAGACATTTTCAGGAGCATTTCGATGTCCATACTAAGACTATAAGAAATCAATATAAGACATTCAATGAATTTACACCACAGAAATCCTGCGTACAAAGTAAATCTAACCGAATGTCATGAAATTGTACGTGTTAATTTTGCACAGCAATATTTGAATTTGGATTGGTCGTCTAAAATTTTTTTGAATGAAAAAACATTTAAATCAAGTGATCACGGTCGACTGAATTTATGGCGGTATAACCATACACACTGCCAAGAAAAAAACGTTATACGTAATAGAGAGTCGGGCCGTATCTCGTGTAACTTGTGGGGCTGGATGACTTTTAATCGAGTGGGAGAACTCGTTGAGCTACCGTGTAGCACGTTTTTTTAGTACATACTAGTTTTAATTACGATTTAATTGCATACGTAATATATTAGAACATTTTATTCACATTTCACAATAATACGGTATAGGTTATGATAGATGTCATTTGTCAACTGTCAAGGAGACAACGATTTTACAGAACACATTTGGTTTTTGATGTATCGATTAACATACTTATCGTTATAATAAATCAATAATCGATTAAACAAGTATAAATTATACACTTAATCTAAATAAAATAAAACAAATTCTTATTTGAAATTATAGTTTATATTATAATTCAATGTTAACGTAAAGTATTCAGGTTTACTATCCAACTTTCATGGTTGGATGAGTGAATTAAATCTTAAAATTTGCGATACGAGTAATTCATGATTATCGTTTGTTTTTGACGAAATCGATTGTTGCTGTGTGCATGAAGTACGCAAATAAAACACCTGCTTACAGCAACGATTACTTTATTACTGGCTTACGCAAATAATTTAATACATAAAATATCACTGACGCGGCCCGCGATCAGAGTATATACAATATGTGTGTATGTAGGCACACTATGCGTACGCAGCGCATACACATCATCTCCTTCCACCTTAATTTGGAAACCTGACAAAACACAAAAATTAAAGATTTTATAATTGAGTATCTAAATAATTACGTATTAGATCTCAAAACACCTTTCCGATTTATTTCCTATAATCAATTGTTTTTATCCTTGGTCTCAAACAATACCGACTGAGAGCACTGCTTGGTTGTTGTGTTTGTACAACTGTCGCGGTCGTTCCTACGTCATCCGCGTCGACGACACTACCCTGCGACTCCGAGTGGCCTGCTTCCTCCTCCCGCACAATTTCATTACTCCGTAATTGCTCTACTTCGCTATTGTTAGGTTCAGAACTATCCTGAGAAACGTTTCTCAATGCATTATCATCTGATACATTTCTTTCCATTGTTAATGAAGGTGTGTGTACAGTTCTAGTTGGGTATATTGGTGACCTTTTAAACTGAGGCGCCGAGGACATAGTTAATTGCTCATTATCTTTATTATTTATGTCCATATGTGGGGGAATGTATTTTCGAAGTTGATCTACATGCCTATTACAAGTACCATGCCCCTCAACTGAGACTGTATACATCCTATTGCCAAATTTTTTATTAATATTTTGCCAAATGCCCATGTAAGTTTACGTGCTATATACCACCGCGCCCAAACATTTTGATGAATATTATAATTGTGATTTTGACACAAATCGTTCAACATCTCTTTAGCATTCAAAATTCTCAAAATTCATTCAAAATGTTTATGTGGTCGTATTAGGTCCAACTTTCGCCGTAACTCCCTTTTTTTTTGCGTCAGGAAAAAAGGGAAAAAGGGTGGCAGGAGGGTATGCGGTACTCCACGGCTGTAAGGTGCAATGCCGGGCTACCCACTAAAACCTGACGGTGTTCCTCGAGAGCCTTTGTACCGGGGCAAAGAGTACAGTTTCGTAATCTTCCGCGACCCCAGCAGGCAGCGGCCGGCGCTAATCGCCATCTTCATCTCGTTTACGAGTGAGAGGGCAGAATTCCCACTCAGTGCGTGAGCGGCGCGCGAGAACAACGCGCGCGCCATCTCGAGGCTATCTAAGGGGTTGCACTCCCCCTGAATGCCACCCCAAGCCTCAGGTGGGCTCTCCGCCGCTGCAGTCGGCGGCGGAGGTAATGCACGCCAGAGGCGTTGGTCACCTGGAGAGGCCACTAGTCCGTGGCCATTCCCCCCAATTCCGGCCCGGCAGGAGCCACACGGGCGGCGGCAGAAGCCACCCATTCGCCCTTTTTGGGCTTTGCCCCCGCGCAGGACTTCCCCCCGTTAGGTGACCGACCGGCTGACCACTGGCAGCGCACAACGTGCAGTGAGGCGCCGCATTGCACCCGTCGGCCTTATGACCCTCTTGATCGCAGCGATAGCACTGTCCGCTGCGGTCCACCTCTGACATGCAGGAGATCCGCACGTACCCAATCTTAATGCACTTATAGCACCGTAAGGGCCTCGGCTCAAGGACCTGCAGCCGGGCCAAGATCCATCCCACTCATCCCACACATCAATTCGAATTTGCGTGCGCTGTGGAGTGTACTGTGTTCACAAAGCACGAATTGCCCCGTGTCTTTTCCGACATCAGAAGTGGGATTACGGGACCAGTGAGTCTAATGGAGAAATAAAGAAATGAAAAATAATTAAACTTTTTGCGTTTTGAATGTTTTGAGCATTAGGTGGAATGTACGCATTATTTTCTCTTTAGGAATTTGTTTAAAATAAGAGTTTCGCTTCGACGAGTTTCGACTGCATTACTATCGAGAGTAGTTTCTAATTTGGTTGATGAAATTGTTTTTATTTTTTTACCCTTATTTTTATTTTGGTGATACTTAAATAAATGATCGGAAATTATCCAAATTTAATTTCTTTAATTTATTATTATTTTTAGCTGTCATGACTTAGAAATACTTGTGCCTGATTTATTTATTTTTGCATACATGAGGAAACACCCGTTCACCTTGAAACGAATACAAAATTTGAGTCGCCATCTCATCGTCTGTAATTTGTGTCTTTCTATTCGTCATCAATCGCCTTATCTCGTGATAGTATAATACTGCCAATTTAAAGTGACGGCCAACCTGCTTAAGGTTCCCTTTCCGCGATAGTATATTAATAATATTAAATGAATGAAAAAAGTGAAAGTACTTACATACAAGCTGTTTTTTCAGAGACATTGACGCGTGAGCCTCAGTCCACACACGAGGTGCTCCGCAATCTTGCCTTCCTCCACGGCTCCTTGTATGACATTTTGCGACGTGTAGACAAGTATAATGGTGCACTGCTATTGTTAATAGTCATGTCGACTATCGTCCATTTGGTGGTCACGCCGTACTACTTGATATCGTCTTTATGTAAGTAATCACAAAGTTATTCTGCGATATCTTCTTCAAAGAATAAAACCCCGTTGGAAAAAAAAATTATGTCGATTTTTCAAAAAGTTATACATTTGTTAACTATCTTACAATATTTACTAACGAGTCTATGTCGTGTTTATCCTTTAAGGCTAGTTACCTATTTTATCCTGACGTTCCGACCGGATTGCACCGATCGTGGTCACGGGCAGACTGATGAGGATGAATTGTTAACTAAGTAATTTTTCATGGACTTCCATTTTCACGAAAGGCGACATAAATTAAAAGTCTAAAATGTTTTTCCTTCTTAGAGCTCTTGTTTATATACTTAACAAAATCACGAGATAAAAGTTTTTAAAAGTTTTATATTTTGTGTATTAAATTTTTTAAAGTTGCATAAAAAATGAAATGTCAACAAAATGTTAAAAACATTTTTTAATCAAATGTTTTGTTATTGAGCCGTTTTCTACTGTTTACTGAAATCTACCTCTAAGGGGAGGGGGAGAAAGCGGTGAAACTTGAAATGCGGAACCGATTGGGATGAAATTTAGCACAGAGATTGTATGTACCCGAAAACAAACGTAAGCTACTTCCTTTTTCTCATAAAAACTATCACTAACCCGAGAAAGCCACAGAAAATTTTCCACGCAGACGTAGGTGTGTATTATATAAGCGATTGAAATATTATGATGTGTTTAATAAATATTGTTTAATAAAGATTGTCCCAGTTTACTTAGCAAGATTGTCACTTGAGTTTCAACAAATCTGTCACTCCCTATTAGGTAGTTTACTTAGCAAGATTGACATTTGAGTTTCAACAAATCTGTCACTCCCTATTAGGGGATCCTGACGTGGTTCAAATGAAGAATATATTACGTCGGATATGTATGCAGCTTGGATGGTTAATATTCCGCATCAGTGAAACCGTCGCGCTCGTCGAACCATGCCAGTGGACTCAAGATGAGGTAAGATTTTTCAAAAATGGTGTATTTTTAACAAAAGCGAACAAATAAATAATAGGTCATAAATAGATAAATTATAAATATTTCAAGATGTAATAATCTATTCCTGCTTAAGTATATTCGCTTATTTTTGTCATTCTATGCAATAAAATTATTATTAAATGAAAAACAGTAATATTTCCCTATAGGTACGACATACGATCAACACTACTCGCCCCTCACAACCGACCCAATTATATTTATGTGTATTTTAAATTAACTGAAATCTCACTAAACGTTATACGTTTTTATTAACTTACTTCAAAACAGGAGATTCCATTTTTCATTCAATAATATGTCAATTGTAGATATGTGTAAGATTTTCTGAAAAACAATTAGTTTTAGTAGATATTAAGTATATAAATATATAAATATTTTATGCACAAAATTATAAAAGTTGTTCATGATGTAATGGAGACACTAAAGAGATTGAAATAAAATGTATGTTTTCTTCACATAAACAGATTTCATAAAGTGCATAAACTTAAAATTAAAATCAACTGATTTCAAAGTCTATCGACACTAGTATATTGTAGACATAAACAGAACAAATACTAAAATAAACTGATTTATACACTAAATACATATTTTTGTACACTAAAGTTATGCATTCCGGTAGTAGACATGAGACGATAACAATACAGACTTAAGCTGTAAAACTGCTGAGTAGTACTTGGCTTCTCGGTAAGTCGACCGGAATACGCAACAGATAAGGGTCTCTCCAGCGCTTTAGTATTAAGAAAATAAGTTAGTCTTAATAAAGTTACCAGTTGTATCGGACAACAATTTAATTCTCTCTTCTTTTAGAATACAAAAAATCGCGGCTCCCAATCTTGACTGGCGCAGCCGGTAGGATTGCTGGATTTCGTTCGTGTAAAGTCGCGTGCTAAGTAAAAGTACGCTATCGCGAGTGTTAACCAATTCGGACGCATTTCATTTAAAAATCAGTTATCTTGTCCTACAGCAATCCGTACGAACCAAATAAATTTGTCATTATTGCGCGCGGAAAATTAAAAGAAGAGCAGACCACTAACTACAACGGAAGGATGAGAACGGGTGTACTGTGAGTAGAACTTTTCGCATATCCATCCCTGTCCTCAACTATTTCTGTTTGTTCGACCAAATCGTTATTTGATTTTTCTTTAAAACGTAACAACTTTATTGTTATAACTTATAATTTTGTAATTTTAATAGTTTTATTAAGGTAATAAAGTAATTATTGAAGTGTGTATTAATATTAAATTTACGAAAATGGAACAAATTAGAATAGTACCGAAAGATTTACTATGTATCATTCCGAAATTCGAAGGCGAAGAAGGTCTATTAAACTTATTTATTAGGAAAAGTCAGTACATTTATAATGGTTTTGCAGACACCAGTAGCGCCACTCAACAGGCCTAGCCGGTAGAGCCGCGGCCGTTTTGAGTGAGCGTGAAGATGTAAACTCATTTGATAGACTTAAGAAAATTCTTATTCAACATTTCGTCGACCCGCGCTCGGAAGAGTGCATTTCTATCGAACTGGAACAAATGAAAATCAAATCCGGTGAATCGTACATTGATTTTTGCCACAGAATAGAACATACGCATAGTACTTTGTTCGCGAAGGTCAATTTACTAACCGATGAGGGTCTAAAAGTCTCAAAAATGATAATTTATAACAACACAGCGCTTAACGCATTCCTGCCTGAAGATTTGATTCGTATTGTACGTGTCAGAAGAAGTAAAATAGCATGAACCAATACAACACTATAAATAAACCTCATCAGAGTTCGACACCCCAAAAGTTTAAGCCGCCACCAGCACCCAACCTTGTAGTAGTGCCTAGTAGTAATTCTAATTTTAATTTCACAATCAAGGACCCAGTCAGAACTTTAAATTTGGTATTTCTCAGCCTCAAGCTCAAGGTTTTAGGTTGAGCCCCAGGAACCCACCAAATATCAGTGGTTTTAGGTCTATCAGAATCCAGGTCCTCATAATTTTAAGTTTGGTATACCGAAACAACCTAATTTTCCACAGCAAAGTCAATCCTTTAGGCCACTCATGAATAGTAACTTTAATAAACCAATAGCAGGCTTTGGGCAACCCCAACAGAATTTTAAATTCGGCATTCCAAACCAAAATTGGCAGCCTCAATGCGGATGTTTCTATGCGTACAGCTCGCCCTTTGAGGCAAAATATGTTAACTGCTCCTGTAGATGACGACCATTTGTTCTATAATCATGCACTGGTGGAGCCATCGCCAGATAACTGTGATGAACAAAACGTCGTTGCATATGATGAAAACTACAACTCAGAAACACCGGAAACGCAAACATAGTATGACGAAGCTGATGAAGTTTACAATTACTCTGATCCAAACAGTGCTGAAAATTTTTTTGTACAGGCCTTTGCCAGAAACCGGAAATAATCCAGATAAATTGCGATTCACTTCTTAAACTACCATATATAAAGATACCAAAAATTAGAGGCCATTTCGTGATCAACACAGGAATTACTAGATCATTCATAAGCCCTGCTAAAGCGAATGAATATTTTATAACGTTTAAATTGAACCTTTCGAAGTAATCAGCACATATGCTCGTAGCTAACACGATGAGGCTATTTACATCCCTATGCTGAAAACATTCAGAAGTTTAGGGAACCACAAATTATATGTCTTTGATGTAGATGCTCGATACGATGGCTTGATAGGTTCTGATCTTTTGAAACAATTGGAAGCAAAAATAGATATGAAAAACCAAATATTGCAAACACCTACTACAAACATACCCATCATATACAACCCACCATATGAGATAAATCTAGAACCAAGAACAGATACGCGAATTAAGGTCAATGCAGTAGGAGGTGAAAATCAGTCTATGAGTGTCAACATCGACAAAGAGGAAAGGCTACAACGACATTTAGATGACGTAATTAAAGAGATAGAAGGATTACTAACGGGAACCAACGAAAGAGACAAAAGTACTATAGTCATATCATCGGACTCAGAAAAGACCATCTCAATTTCTTCTCCTACGAGTAGCACCATCTCGGCTTCTGAAACTGCACAAACCGTACACTCAGAATTTAACACATTCGGAAATCCTATTTTAAATGAAGCCATAGACACCAAGCCTAACCAAATACTAATATTTACATGGCCTAGGGAAGAATTAACAGTAAAATATTAATCGTGACCCAAGCAAAAGGTTTTAGAGGTCCATTTACCTTTAAATAGACCTGAATTAGTAAAACAAATCCTTAAAGAATGTATCGATCCAAAGATAAGCATTTGTAGACGCGATTATCACACTCTTCAAGAAAGACACAGTTAAGATTTTTGAATGTACGCAAAGAATGGTGTATGTAGAAGATGAAAAAGAGCGAAAGGAAATAGTAATGAAATATCACATAGGGATAAACTTGCCACCGAGGAATAAAAGAAACCGTCATGCATTTAAAAAGAACATACTTCTGGAATAATATGGATATAACAGTTGCAACTATCATAAATGCTTGTGAAAGCTGTAAGGCAAGAAATATGACCGTAAACCAATAAAACCTGAACTTCAGCTTACACAAACACAGACAAAACCCTTTCAAGAAATTTTCATCGATGTCTTTACCATAGAAGGAATATCGTATTTGACACTCATGGATGCTTTTAGTAAACTGGGTCAAGCGATTAAAATAAACAATAAAACAACACCCGAAGTAATAAGAGCGCTATTAAAGTATTTTTACATGTATGGACTACCATATCGAATCAGCGCCGATTCCGGCATGGAATTCAACAATGTCCTCATGAAAGAGACTCTAAGCTTCTTTAAAATTGATTTACACATAGGTAGCCCACAAAACCCAAACTCTATGGAGCTTATCGAACGCTTCCATTCGACTATAACAGAAATTTATCGACTAGCCAAATATGAGTACAAGAGTACAAGATATGAGTACAAGACGTACGCACTAATGGCCTATAATCAGTCCATTCATTCGACTACAGGCCTTACTCTTTTTGAGGTCGTATTTGGACACACAGACTCAACCAGTCCCTTTAACGTAAAGTTCAGCAAAGAATATACACAAGAATTGGTATAGGATCACAAGAAGCGTACAAAATACTTATATGAGTACTTAACGAATAACTTAAAGTACTTAAAGAGTACTTAAAGAAAGAAAAGATTCAGGAAAAACATGGAGGTGAGAAAGATTTTAATGCAAAAGAAGGAGATACAGTATTTATAAAACGAGAGGAGAGATAACCATAAACCAAGATATAAAAAGGCGGAAGTAATAGGAGACATAGTTAGGAATGTCGTACCAGTTAAGTGTAAAGGTCGTGAAACTGAAGCACCTATTAAGGATCTAAAACGTCCTTCGCAGGTTCGTCCTGATCCTGACGTACGCGCCAGCAGCCCTGGCCCTTCTACTTCAGCGGATCGACCACAACCATGGGCTACTCCCGATTAAAGCAGGACAAGCCTTAATTAGTAATGATAAGTGGACTATTGTTAAGATTTTAGATTTAAGTTTAATTCGTGAAGATTTAGAGTTTAATATAAATAGATACGCTAATTCAAACAGACACGTTAAAAAATGTTTCGGAAAGAAACATTTTAGTTCAGATTTTAATGATATAAAAATTCAGACCGATTGTATAAAAAATATGACGATAGAGAAACTAAGTCAATTATTGCCATCAAAAAGACACAAACGTGGCCTTCTAAACCCTCTTGGCTCTCTTATTAAACTAATATCAGGTAATCTAGACAATGAAGATGCAATAAAGTACGATTCATTGATAAAAGATGTAACATTAAGGTAAAATGCGATAAATAGAAAGTTCACGGTAGTCGCTGAAATGGTGATGTCATTTGTGAATATTACGAATAGTACCAGATACAATTTCGTTCGGTTGGACAAAGCGATATGGGATATTAGAAAGCAGTTAAACGACACTAGCAATAAGCAAAACGAATTAAAAGTTTATAACATGTACCATTTATTTTTACATAAATTTCTTTACGGCTTTATGCCAAAATGGACGAAATTGAAACTACAGTAACTTTTAGTAAATTAGGAATGTTACACCAAGCAATTATTGACACTGATGAATTGATACTTATGTTAAAGAAAGTTGAACTGCACCATAAACTTGCATTTCCTGTAAAGCCAGAAAACATATTAAAATTAGGTAAAGTAAAAGCTTATTCAAAGGAAAATCAAATAACGTTCATTTTAGAAGTCCCGTTAGTTGAAAATGATTTCTATATGTACTATAAGGCCCTTCTTCTGTCCATCATGGATCACTCTAACCAATATTCCATTACATTACCTAAATTCCCTTACCTTCTGGCGAAAGGTTCGAAAACCATATCACTCCTTCGTCCCTGCAAGGAGATCGACGATGCCCTGTTGCTATGTGAGGAAGACTCGTTTTCCCTGGTCAAAGATGTGTGCGTTGCTAATATAATCAGGTTCTCTGCAAATACTACGCAATGCATTGGCATTGGCATATTCCAATAGAACTAGAAGATGTCAAAATAGAGAAGATTCAAATTAAAAGATGGATGATCTTCACCAAACTAAAGTGTAAACTCATCCAAAACTGCAATAACGATATCATCTACCATCATATTCAAAGAACTTACATTCTGACCATTGATGATGACTGCGAAGCAAAAATCGAAGGAATAACATTAAAAAGAAATCGAGGAAACATAGAAGACACCACCTTATCCGCATTGCCGATTATAAACTTACCTGAGATATGGCCAACACCGAAGACCCCGTCGGAAACTCGACCACTAAACCTGGATGGAGTGGACCTGTCTAATCTACAGCATCTGTCTAGTGTACTAATGAAAAGTGAAAGCGTTAGTGCGGAAGATAGTGCATATAAAAGTGTTATCAAGGTGAAGGACATGGACCTGGGAACATTGATCTTATACACAGTTTTAACACTAATTGTAACATTTTTATTGTACAGTATTTTAACCGAAACTCCTGTAAACTCACCCGATAATTTCGGAATCGCGATGGGAGAAGTTATGTATTCCGGTAGTAGACACGAGACTATAACAATACAGACTTAAGCTGTAAAACTGCTGATTAGTACTTGGCTTCTCGGTAAGTCGACCGGAATACACAACAGATAAGGGTCTGTCCAGCGCTTTAGTATTAAGAAAATAAATTAGTCTTAATAAAGCTCCCAGTTGTATCGGACAATAATTTAATTCTCTCTTTCATTTTAAAAACATAAAATCGCGGCTCTCAATCTTGACTATCTTCATTTTTTTATTTTTTTTTATTTTATTTATTTATTTGCACAAAAAAAAAATACACAGAAACAGTAGTCGAAAAAGTAAGAATGGCAAAAGGTAATGCTTATCTCTTTAAGAGATTTCTTCCAGCACACCTCGGTGATAGAGAAAATGAACGAGGGTAGGATGTGCTTCAAAATAAATATAATTTTTTTTTTTTAGGTACATAATACATACATAAACATACACATATATATATATACAAACAAATATAATATAATACATACATAACTATTATATTATGCACACATAATTACTAATACTAACGCACACGTAAGTATAGATAATACATAATATTGTAAAAAAGTAATTATGCAAATGACAAAAAGTGTTCTTTTAAGAGCTTTTTAAAAGATGCTAGTGTTTGACAATTTCTTATATATGTAGGGAGTGAATTCCATAGACTGACAGCTTTACAACAGAAAGAATCATCATATGCAGCAGTAGTATGGATAGGCGATTTTAGAAGGGTACAAGTGTTGCTTCTAAGGTTGTGATTTCTGGAAAAGAGTGGATGGAAACGATCACGGAGATATGAAGGATAAGAGAGATTATGAAGGATTTTGAACAAAAGTGTAAGGATATGAGTGTTCCTGCGAAGACGAATGGGGAGCCATTTTAGCTGTTTCCGGAAACTAGAGACATGGTCATATTTACGTAGACCGTATATAAGCCGAATACAAAGATTTTGAAGCCGCTCCAGTTTATCTAGCTGCTCCTCCTTGACGTCTAGAAAACAAACATCTGCATAATCTAACAGTGGCAGAAGAAGAGTTTGTGCCAGCGTAATTTTTGTTTTAAAAGGAAGAAAATATTGAAGGCGACTCAAAGAATGGCATGCATGATTCATTCGCTTCGAAATTTCATTTATATGAGCCGTCCAAGTAAAGTTAGCATCCATTAAAAGTCCAAGATTCTGAACTGTACCAGCGTAAGGAATAGGAACTCCATTTAAAATCACTGGAGGAATAACAGTTATTTAATAATTGTAGACAAAACCGATTGCCAATTATCATCGATTGTGTTTTAGTGGGGTTAATAAGCAGACCGTGAGAATGAGCCCATTGATGGATGTTCAGCAGGTCATCATTCAATCCCGTGACTGCTGATTGTAAGTGTTCAATATGAAAAGATCGATAAATCTGAAGATCGTCTGCGTAAAGGTGAAATTTTGAAGAGATAACAGAAGTGATACGACTAATAAAAATAGTAAAAAGCAAAGGGGAGAGAACACCACCCTGAGGCACACCAGACATTAACTCACACCATCTACTCTGATGACAATCCTCCGTACGCACGCGCTGTTGTCGACCTTTCAAATAGAACTCAAACCAATTTACTGCACTAGGAGAGGAGAAATATTAAACGACAAAAGAATATTCAATAGAATATCGAAATCTACAGTATTAAATGCACTGCTGAAGTCTAAAAGACAAAGTAGAGTGAGCTGTTTATTGTCCATTGCCAAGCGAATATCTTCAGTGACATTTAGCAATGCGGTGACCGTACTATGCCCGTTTCTGAAACCAGATTGAAGAGGATTTAAAAGAGAATTACTGAAAAAAAAATCACTCAACTGTTTATACACAAGATTTTCGAATATTTTAGAGAGAGTAGAAAGAATAGAGATGGGACGATAATGAGAGAAAGCAGAGGGATTATTGCATTTGGGAATAGGAATAATATGAGCCTTTTTCCAAGTTGCAGGAAAACAGCCAGTGTTTAACGAAGCATTAAATATATGGACAATTAAGCCCTTCAGTTCATCTAATAAAAAACGAATCATTTGAATGGAAATGTTATCGTCACCTATGGCTTTGGAAGAGACAGTATTAATGCATTTTATAGTTTCCTCAGCAGTGACTTGTCTGAATTTAAACGTAATGCAGTCAGGTTTTGGTAGGATATGCAAATCAGCAATGGTTCGAGCCCTGGTCGAAGAATCCAGAGTAAAAGGCGGCTGGGAGAAATGAACATTGAGAGAATCCAAATCAACATCATCACATACAGAGGACTGACACTTTCCAATACCAAATGTTTTAAGAAACTTCCAGATCTGTGTAGAATTACGACTTTCGATGGAATTAAATATATAACGTCTTTTTGCATCTCTGCACATTCTGTTGCAAGTATTTCGTAACTTCTTATATTTAACAAAATTATCTTCAGAAGGACATTTTTTTAATCTAAACCTAGCTTTATCGCGTTTCAACATAGTTTCACGAATTGAAGAATTCAGCCAGGGAGCAGGAAGGTATTTAACTTTCACCCGCCTGAGAGGGGCATGTTTGTCGTACAGTGTAAGTAGTAAATTACAAAAATGATTAACTTTTTCCTCTATGCTGGCACTGTCAAAAACCGAAGACCAATCCGTCTTATGAAAATCAGATCTAAGATCTTCCATAACAATTCCATTGAAATTACGAAGAGTAAGATATTTAGATTTTGTCTTTGGAGGACGTAGATTGTATGACAGATAAATGAGATCATGATAGGAGAAAGGTGCCTCAGATTGACCATGCGCAGAAACTTTCGTGAGATCGGATACTAACATAAGATCAAGTAAAGAGGGAGGACAGTTAGGGGCATGATGAGTTGCAGATAATGGAAGAATGTGCATATTATTAGAGGAAACAAGAGAATAAAGTTTACTAGTACGATTATCGTTTTTAATAAGACATGTATTAAAGTCGCCAAAAATCAGCGTATGCTCATATATGGGACAAAGATCTTGAAGTAAAGTATCTAAAGAGAGAAAGTAATTATTGTGTAGAGAGGGACTATAGTAAACACCGATAGGTACTTTTGCATGATTACAAATAACTTCTAAAAAGAGTTATTCCGATAAATGATTATCAGCGCCATTGTCAGAAACACAAATAATTTTATAAGGTATATCACAGCGTAGATATATAGCAACTCCACCACAGCTTCTAGTAGTACGATCATTGCGTATAAGTGTAAAACCAGGTAGATTGTAAGAAGTAGAGGGAAGAGAAGGCTTGAGAAAGGTTTCAGAGACAAAAATACCATCCACTTTGCTGTTTTCAAAAACTGTCGAAAGATCAGAATAATGCGCAGGAATACTTTGAGCGTTAATGTGAACCAAATTGAGATTGCGATCGAGTTTCTGGAAGATATTATTCAGTTTATCATGTAAGGGAAGTACAAACATGGAATCATCACTACCATCAAGCGTTAACGAAGCACACAAAAATAAACTGTCGTCAAAATTTAAAAAATTGTCAAAATTATCCATGTGATAAATAAATTGAAGATCAAAATAATAAATATTAAAGTACACAAACAGGTAAAATATAAATAATAATATATAATATATACTTGTAATAACAATAAACAATGATAAGCAGTACTTATATTATACTCGTATAAAAACAACAAAAATAATCTAAATTTACTCTAACTGTATACACTCTTTCATTTTCACTCAACCCTAAGACAGGCTGATACAGACAGGCAACAAAATTCATCGATAGGCCACAAATACTAAAGCAAAAATAATAATAATTACACTACATCAGAATTACACGTACAATGAATAATAATTAAAATATCCAATACTAAGAGAATAATAATGTAGGCATTTAAAAATATGCCCTGCGATTTAATTATCACTAAGTAGGACATATGACAACAGAAGTAAAATACACATCAATAATTGTCAAAGTGTCACTTTGACATTGACAGAAATGTGAAGTGGACTTATACAGACAAAAATAAACAAGTTAATTTATAAACAGAAAATTGAAATAAAATAACAGTCATAAAAAGTTCCAAATCTACCTGCACAAAAATCAAGGCAACACGCAAAACCAACAACACTATTTAACATCTCTGCGTCGAGCGCCTGATCTGGATGCTGAGGTCGCTGGCACAACATTAACCACCCGGGCCGAACTCTTCGCCAAAGGTTGTTTAACAGCAACAGGACTTTTAAGTGGAGTAAGATTTAAGAGATTATTCAGGTCTGACATACGTTCTATCTTGTGTCGCGTTTTATCAAACAACGAGACTATTATTCGGCCTTCTTCAGTCCAACAACTGTTGATCCCAAAATGCTTTCTAGCGGCACTAAATACGTCATGACGCGATTTTGTGAGAAACTCGGATATGGTCAAGCCTGTGCCCTTCAACATAGTCTTCGACTTCCACACTTGACACCTATCTTCAAAATTACGAAAACGTGTCAGTATGGGTCGCGCTTTATCTCTCTTGACACCCAAACGATGGCAAGCCGAAAAGCAACTGGCTGAAATATTATGAAGGCCTAATTTAGAAGTAAATCTTCCTTTAATTTTTATCAAAATCATAATATAAGTAAATATTTCATTAAACGAATATACTTACAGCAACCTAACATAAGTTTATACTTATAATTAGTTCGTAGTTTCGAATAATTATTTGATTTCAGATAGTACTCACTAACGAATTGGTATGTCAGCTCATGCGTCACTCTCCTAACCAAGAACTTCTCGAGAAGGAGTTAAAACTGTTTTATAGACAGCTCACTTTATGTAAGAACGCCCGTTACGCGCCGTTGGGTGTCGTGACAATTGGTAGACAACTTCTTGCCACGGTACGCCATAATTTGTCGTTATATCTACTTTTCTTCAATTCTATCTATCTATGCTAATCTTCTAAATTTTCTATTCCATTTTCTATATATCTATTCAATCAACCTATTCTATTTTATTAATTAAATGTGTAAAACAATGTTGCTGTTCGCGTCTGTCCGTTTCTCCGCTTACTTCTTCTTAATCACGCAATAGATTTTGATACGGTTTTCTTTTCCATTTAAAAAAATGTTCTGGAAGGTTTGTGTGTAAGTATAATAAATCTATAAATTTTATTTACAAAAAGTAAAAAAGGCAATATTTTGTTATCTAGAGCGGAGCGATGGATTCTGGAGTTCAGAGTGTACTTCAAAATTTTTAATATTGCTTTATATCTCTAGCGCGCGGCTACCGCCGCGCCGCACAATTAGTTGCCTACTCGCTGGTTAGCCAGTAAAATTGTTCATATAATATTTTCATTTGTCCTCTTTGATCGCGAAAGCAGTACGAAATAAATTCGTGTTCCTTATTCAAACTCATTTCTACCTTACATGAAAGTCTCTAAGGGATAAGATCTATTTTAGTCTCCCGCGAATGTCCAGACATTGTTTTTGCAGTAGATAGAATGAAGAGTAATCACAAACATACATAATCTCATGTTGTATCCCTAACGGAGTAGTCAGAGATATAATATTATTCTTAAAGTGTATACGTAGTTACGTGGAATTTATTTCAGTGCATTTAATATACTATGGTTTTAGTCTTATTTCTTATTCAGTTATAATTTTACTACCATAAATGTAAATATTTTGATCTACTTATTTACCTTAAGATAAGGGTTGCATTTGTGGATTTGAAAAATTATTACTTACTAGTGACCTGCCCCGGCTTTGCTCGGGTGGGATATTGAACATTCGCAACCAATTTTTTTTTATTGAAATTTTCATACGAAATTACCATCCAAATTTTCGACTTTTTCTGTGGATTTTCCAAAAATTTTTTTTCACAAAAACGTCCTGAGAATTACGAATACAGCAAAACAGAAATCAGACAAATCGGTCCAACCGTTCTGAAGTGATGGTCCGTTAAACATGTGGCAACTGGTTTTTATTTATATAGACTTAGTTTTCGAAGTTTAAACTTTCAATAAACTAAAAAACAAAACATTTTATGACGAATTGTCAATGTCAAAGCGCCATAGAATTAATCGGAGAGTACATGTGCTTAAATCATTCGGACACTTATGACGCCTCATTAGTACATTGCACCCGTGCAAAGCCAGGGCGAGTCGCTAGCAATATATGTATCATACTCGTATACATTTTGTCAAGAAAGTATCAGGAATGGATGATTTGTTTGTGGTTCCAAATTCATTTTTTTGGTTTTTTTTGTTGTTGTTAGATTGGCACAACTGTTTTCCATTTTGGTGCGGAGTTTGAGTTGCATCTGTTATTTAGATTAAATACAGTGCTGTTTTTAGTTATATCATTCTAGTGTGTATTGCGAATTTCATAATGGACAAAAACATCTAACAAAGAGTTTGTCTTAAATTTTGCATCGCCAATGGAATTTCGTGTTCGGAGTCAGTGAAAATGTGACAGAAGGCTTACGGTGAATCGACTTTATCAAAAACACGTGCTTATAAGTGGTACAAAGCGTTCAAAAGCGGTCGAGATGTGATGGAAAATTTGCCTCGCTCTGGTAGGCCCTCAACGTTTGCAACTGAAGTTAACATCGCAAAAGTGAACGAAATAGTGACTGAAAATCCTCATTCAAATTTGAGAGAGATAGCCGCGTAACTTTCTGTGTCTCACGAGTCGATCCGTAACATTTTAAATAATCACTTGGGTATGAAACATGTTGCCGCTCGGCTAGTCCCAAAAGACCTGAATTTTCTCCAAAAACTCAATTGCATAAGAGTCGCTGAGGACATGCTAGAACGAGTCAATTCCGATCCAACATTCATGAAACGCATTGTTACTGGTGACGAGACGTGGGTTTACGAGTTTGACATGCAAACTAATCGACAAGCTTCGGAGTGGCGCCTTCCAACTGAACCGAAACCGAAAAAACCACGCCAAAGTCGATCAAAAGTCAAAGTCGTGTTGCCTGTTTTCTTTAACTATCACGGTGTTGTGCACTCGGAATTCTTGCCGAGAGGTCAAACGGTAAATAAAGAATATTATTTGGGCGTTATGCGGCGTTTAAGAGAGCAAATTCGACGAAAAAGGCCAGATTTGTGGAAAGAAAATTGTGAAAAAAAAAGACTTTTTTCTTTTTCCTAAACTCAAATTACCACTTCGTGGCACCCGTTTTCATTCGGCAGAAGACATAAAGGAGAATTCGCGGCGAGCACTGAACTCAATTCCGGAAAAAGCGTTTAAAATATGTTTTGATGATTGGATTATTCGATGGCGTAAGTGTATAGTTTCTGAAGGAGCATACTTTAAAGGTGATAAAATAAATTTGGATGAATAACTAACATTTCGTGTATAATTGATCTTTTCCCGGTGCTTTCTTGACAGAGTGTACACTGGCGCCTACTCATTTTCATGCCATTTATCGCTGTTATTTGAGTTCATGTTATTTTCATAAATTATCTTCATGTTGACAATTTTATTGAAGTTTTATTACAATTTTATTTCATGTTTTTGTTTTTATTTACGTAAATGATATTAATTGAAATATTAAGGAATTTCTTAACTGAACTTTCGTTTTAAAAATTAAAAATTTAGTATCCAATGACTGTGTAAAGGCAAATGTTTGAAAAAACCGATAAATCTCCTCAAGATCCTACTACATTTTTTAAATATATAGGTACTTAATTAAAAAGACACAAAACACTAATCCTCCGTTTTCGTTATGTGTTTTCAGATTATCAGTGTCGTTGCAACTTACCTAATTGTCATTATACAATTTCAAAACTTCAACGAAACCAGCACAAATGGCACTACTACCTAAAAAACTTATTTCTGTAGATAACTTAAGTACTTAAAATATACAAATTTGTAATTTTCATGTTTATTTTAAATGTGATCAATTTGATGCATGTAACCACAGTGTATTAAATATGTATATTAAAATTTCAAATCATCTTTAATTCAATATTCTTTAACGTAGTGTTATATTAATTTTTATTTTGATCTTCTAACATCTGCTCAATATAAAGTACTTCATTAGCCACCTCTTCTGGTGTTAGACTTGAATTTCTTCGGTTCTACGTTCTACCCCTGAAAATTTACTGTTATTGTTTTGTCCTCGACTTTGCTCGCAACTTCATTTTTGTATTCACTTTGTAAATTCTGGTGTTATTCATATCTTTCAATTTTAAAATTGTCATCTGTAAAATTTTCAACAAAATTTGAAATGTTCAATTATTACTATGATGTTTTTACCCGACTGCTAAGAAAGAGGATGAATTTTTAAAGTAAGGATGTACATAATTATGTATGGAAGGGTATTGTGTACAAGTAAGTCTGTTTCTTTGTGACTTCCTGTAGGTTATATCATACATGTTGATGGATTTTGTAGTTCAAGGTATCGTTGGACTATTCTCTATCCCAGGAGTGTCATAGGCTTTATTTTAACCTTTGGCCCTTAGGTTCATACGTAAGGGTGCTGCAGAGGTACTGCTTACCTAAAACACGTGTTTATAGGTCTGTTCCTTTTAAATTAGTGTTGAGGATATCAAGTAAGTCCTGTTCCACGACACTTTAAGTTTCGATTATTTAATTCTGATGCTGTAGTAGTACTAACTACCTGAACCACCGGGTTTAAGGGTTTGCTCATTCTGATTTATTGTATAGATTCAGGCGTTACTTTGCAGAAATACATTTCAGGTGATGAATTCCTAAAATCTTTAGCTATTTTCCGCTCAAACTCAAAAACGACCATACGACACGTGTTTTTCTTCTCAACGTAGCATGCTCGGGATATTCCAGAGATCAGACTCGGTCAGCTAACCAGCATCGAATCAACAAATTTTTTTTGTTTCTAAGAGGGGAAGAAATCCCCACGGTCACAGCCGGACTTTACGCCCCCTTTTTACTGTTAGCCCTAGTTTTACAGCGTCACCGTTCTCGTTGGGGCGAGCGTTAGAGGCGCCCTGCCAAATGGTAGACCGCCTGAGAGTTCCTCCGATTACCGATTATATTGATGGTGCATGGAGGAAGGATATCGACTAATTTTAGAGGCCAGACAGCAATAAAACTAGCGATTTCAATTGTAACTAACAATCAAGTTCCTTCGTGTGTGTTTATTTTTTTTTGGTGCTGAGAAGGGAAGGGAAAAAATTCCGAACGAACACACAACCACTTCTCACGCTTCAGGAGAGAACGTGAGGACCGCCCGGGTAGTGTCGGACTCGAACCGACTAAAAAACTTCCTCTCGCCACTTGACTCTAGAGGCCGTCGCAGCGAACCGGACGCGTAGAGGGGGAGCAGCGGAAGGCGCTCCACCTGGAAAGTTCAACAAAGCCTGAGGGCCCCTCCTTCCGGCGAGTACCCAGGACGGAAGACAAGACCTCGGCTCAGGTTGTCGCCGGGAAAATGCGCACCTGCGTGCCGTCGAGATCCTACAGAGGTGGGGGCTGGGCTAGATGGTCCAAAATGGTGTGTGCCTATTGTGTAATGCATAACGGGCGGAAGGCCTGCATTCAAGTGTGGCACTAACGGTGTGTGTAGTGCAATCGAACAGACTCTACAGAAGGCCGCGTTTGATACTTTTGACGTTTGACATTTTTTTTTTCTATAAAAGAGGGGGCATACGAGCAAGCAGGTCACCTGATGGAGAGTGACCAACCCCTGTCCATGGATACCCGCAACATCCGGAGAATCACGGGAGATTTGTCGGCCTTAGGGATATAGGGAAAAGAGGAAAAGGAGAGGGAGGAGATGATGGGTCATCGGTACTCTCACTCACCGAACGAAACACAACAGCAATAGATGCTGTTATTTCACGCCAATATTCAGTGAAAGAGTAGTATTTCACCAGGCGAGCCGGCCTTATTCGTGTTGCAATGCAGTACGAATAAGGCCAGCTCTACCACTCTAACAGTTTTATCAACAAGCCTTTTCTGTAACGACCGGTGGTTTTTATTAACCAACATTCCATCATAATTCTGTTACACAGTAAATCTATAAAACAGACAGGCTTTTTCAATCAGTTTTTAAGGTTTCTTACCCTGTTAGCGCGCGAACCACAGACGCTAGCGGATGAAGGGGCGGAACGCGGAGGTGATCGAATGCGGTGAAGCGGCCGGCCGGGTAGAACGAATATAATATTTACCGCGGCACAACGACAAAAACAGGTTTTACATTTTTATTATTGTTATTATTGTTGATATTACAAATGCAAAAAGCTAAAAACGGCCAAGTTTGTTTTCAATATTGTTCCTGTAGTTACTAACATACCCGAAAAGGAAAAAAGGAACCCTTGTAGGATCACTTCGTTGTCCGTCTGTCCGTCTGTCTGTCTGTCAAGACCCTTTTCTCAGGGACGTGTGTCGGTATCAAGTTATAATTAATATCGAATACTCAGGTCTGCAATTTCTTGGAGCTGTGAAAAGATCACACATCTAAGTCAACGTAATCAAAAGATGCGACCTTTTATGCCACATGCTATTTTGACACTCGTAAGGTAATCAAATCTATGGGGTACTGCCCGTTGACCTATAATTATGAAATTTGCCAAGATGCAATGTTTTATAGCACTAGTAAAGGGAAAAATCTAAAAACCGTAAATTTATGGTTATTTGCCATTACAAATTTAACTTTACTGTTAGCTATTATCAATATTCTCAATTAATCGTTCTAATCATAATCGTTAACAAATGGCAACACTGTTTTTGATGGTAACTAACCGTTCTTCTAGGATGTTGACTTGGAGGGAAACGTAGGATGAGGAGATATAATTAAAAGACGTGCTTTCGCTAACTCTTGAATTTCTAAACTGACTTCTTTTCTGACATTCAAAAATACCATGTTATTATGAAAGTAGCAACACTCAAAAAAAAAAAACAGTGTTGCCATTTGTTAACGATTATGATTAGAACGATTAATCGAGAATATTGATAATATGTAACACTACAGTTGGTGAGTATGGAAGAATGTGTTTTTCAACTGCAAAGTTAAGTTTGTTTTTGAATTCAACTTATATTTTAACGGTAAATAGTAAATACACAATAATATAATAATTCGTTTTATTTCTTGTACAATACAAATACATCGTAAGGTGCTTATGATTCTTTAAGACCGATGGTAAAATGGCGATTTCTTGACCTGAACTTTTTTATTGTACTTTGTTTTTAGCACAATATTTTGTTTAAATTATTATTCTGAAAGGTTTGTTTCATTCGATAGCTATGTCATCGAGTTATTTGCTTCGTTTTTCATTCTGTCCACAGAACTGGAATTAATTACTCTTTTAAATTATTACAATCAACCGTTGCTAAGCAATTACATTTTAAGAATAGAATATCATATATGACAACTCTAAACTTAAAATTAAAAATGAAATAAAACAAAATTTACAAAACTAAAAATATACATACAAAGATAGTTCGTTTAATATAATAGTGGATTTACATTAAAATTTATTCAAAAATCAATAACAATGGATACGTACGTACGTGGCACTGAGATGTGCTTGTCTGTAAGCGCTAACGCATCGTTCAAGGCTTTGAGGCGTGTACGCACTTGGAGCGCAGTAAAAGCGAATTGCATTTCCGAATTATAACCACATACCATAGAACGTAGCATCCGGAGTATTTTATCACGAAGTCCCCTGAAATGTTACAAATGTTTTTTTATTTCTTTTTGTTGTCCTAGAATAGAATTGTCAAAATACTCCGGAATCATTGCGGTGACTCTCTGTCTCAGACATTTCTCTCGGCAATATTTAACGTAAGTGGTTGTTGGGAACATTCGTAGTTAGAAGTTTCCAAATTCTATTAGGGAATTTTAAATATTTAAAAGTCAATCTGTCACTATTTTGGAAAATCTTGTATTTATGAAAGCGGACAACAAAAATGAAGTAACTTTGAGAGTGATTTTAATCTCACCTCGACCGTTAATGCGAGGATAGTGACAAATTTTTATACATGAAATTACACGATAATTTGAAAATCTGTAGTAGTTTTGAAAATAAGTGGAATAGTGGTCAAGTTGAATTCAAATATTCAATTTCCCCTTCCTTAATTCTCTATTTTAAAATGTAAGCAAGTGTAAAAATGTGTTTTAACAAGCTCTATCACTGTGTCATGTTTCAATTATTAACGTTTATAGTTTCTGAGCAAATCCAACTGCGACAGACAGACAAACCGACAGACGCATGAACGACTTTAAGAAAGTAATTCTATTGATGTACAGAAACCTGAAATCTGAAACATTTTTAATGAAATTATATTCACGTTTTGAACCCAACCCTAAAGCTATCGCAACCTACAATATGTCCAGCACCGAGCTAACTTAGAAAATTCATGTTCTTCTTTGACTTGATTAGAGGCTAATTAATGGGTACACCGAAATGTGCAATTAAACCCTAGAAATCGAAACCTGTTGTGGTTTACGAAACAATTAGAGTCGTCTAGGCCGAAAGGTTTATCTTTATCTATATTGCTTTAGAAGTAACTTAGAGTAATCAAAAACTTAAGTACAAAAATAACTTTATAAATACGATACAAATACCCATGTAATTAAATTTGACGGTTACTGAAGTCGGTGCCAAGCTAATAGAGCCAAGCTATGAAGTCGGTGCCAAACTTTCTGTTATCGAACATTGATTTGGCACCGACTTCAATAACTATCAAATTTAATTACATGAGTATTTGTATCGTATTTATAAAGTTATTTTTGTACTTAAGTTTTAATTAGTAAATGTTAGTTATTTCTTATTTTTCAGTGTCCTTTTTTGAAGTCGGTTGAATTTTTTTTAATTTTTTTTTCTCCCTTTTAAGTAACCTTGACCTAAATAAATATCTAAGGCAGGTCTACAATCAATGTATTTTCTATTTCTGGAGCGCAATGGGTTAACTTTCATTCTATTGAATAGCACTGCGAACAGATCGAACATGGGACATTATTGCCCATTATGGCCATTATCAATATCCTTAATATCTTATTATATTAATATCAATCAGTTATAAAAGAACAGTGTAAAGTTTACATCATAATTACACCCTAGCGGTATTCTTACAATCCGAAGACGACAGCCACCAGCCGTATTCTCTGTCAGCCCCAAGACTGACTCTACTGACTGAATTTATTATATCACAGGCAATTTATATCTTCTCCCTACTACCATTATACCATGCGGGAATAACGAAAATTAGCAACTGACATACAAGAGAAACATCAATATAAACGAATAAAGGTTATAACCAAATCGCGTTATTTGGTGTATCTTTGAAACCAATATCAGTGAAATTTCAATGAGACTAAAACAGAAAAAAAAATTTTCAAATCGGTTCATAAATGACGGAGTTATAAGATAACAAACATAAAAGAAAAACATGCAACCGAATTGAGAACCTCCTCTTTTTTTGGAAGTCAGTTAATAATGAGATATTAGGATAATTATATTAGGTACTCTCATAGTTTGTTTGACTGCTTCGCCTGCACCATGTGAAAACAAAAATCGTCCACGATCAAGATGGAGATAAAAAAGAGGACCCCAAGGATAACACCGTACAACTTACGCTCCGTTACTACAGAGTACTGGTCACCGATACTCTTGTCTACCTGGAAAACAAATTACAATTTATATTTTTCTTTCGAAATAAAGCCCCCTCGCTCCTCACGAGGACTCTCGTGAGGGCGATGGATTTGCTCAGAAACTATAAACGTCAATAATTGAAACATGACACAGTGATAGAGCTTGTTAATACACGTTTTTACACTAGCTTACATTTTAAAATAGAGAAATAAGGAATTGAATATTTGAATTCAACTTGACCACTATTCCACTTATTTTCAAAACTACTACAGATTTTCAAATTATCGTGTAATTTCATGTATAAAATTTGTCACTATCCTCGCATTAACGGTCGAGGTGAGATTAAAATCACTCTCAAAGTTACTTCATTTTTGTTGTCCGCTTTCATAAATACAAGATTTTTCAAAATAGTGACAGATTGACTTTTAAATATTTAAAACTCTCTAATTGAACCTTTAGTTGCTTTTAGCCATTGTTTAAGAAGATGAGTTGTTTCCTAGTCACCGCTGTGAGACCTATAAAGATACACGTAGATTCAGGTGTAGCCGCCATCATCCACGCGCGCTCTCAAAATTTACAATACCCAGCCTACTAGTCAATATACATATTTGCATCCTCGTACACGCTTTTGCTATTCTATTGATTTGTACATACACTTCAATTAAAGTTACGTATATATTATATCTTAAAAAAAACAGTGAGGAAAAAATAGCATAGATATTATACCTATGAAAATAGAACTTTACCAATTAATTCCTTGATGTAGAACTGCGGCCTGCTGTGATTCCTTTTCATTGTATATCTGTAAATAAGCATTTTATATAATTTTTTTGACCAGCGACATAGACGAGTACGTACGTAATATCTCACGCTAATATTAACAAACTTAGAACTAAGTATTATCTCAAGTAATAGACTTCCTCAAAGTTGCTGCTTAGAAGACTGTCATTGTTTAAGTTGACCAGGAGACTGGCAGCATTACCACTTTGAATAGCCAAAACGATTCGTTGGTGGAAGAAGCTGCCAGCCCGAAGATCTCCCTAAACCTCGACCAGTCGTTTACCAATAACCAGTTGATGGGCTTTGGGGTCCCAGGGTCCTAAAGTTTCCACTGTATAGGGCGTAAATATTAAACTTTCAGAAAGAGTCCCATGCACATGCTGTTTCAAGCTCTCAGCAGTGCTAGCTGTGCACCTGCTGACATGTAAGTCGCCTGGACATGGAAAACACGAAGTGTATCGGCATAAATGGCACCTTACACCAGCGATCTTCCAAGTTTCCAAGGAGTGAGTGTCAAACCATCAGATTTCCTACCGTCTCGACAAGGCGACAAGAGCTGAGCTTGTAGTCGTAACTTGCAGTCCGCGCTACGTAAACAGGATAAACCGTGATGACCTAGTACATCGACGAAATCACCACAGCGGCAACGGTGAGGAAGGTTAGGTTAGGTTAGCCTTGCCCCTAGACGAAGGGACACTGTGAGAGAAAATGTGTTATTCTTTGTTATGATTCCTAAGATTTTTGAAGGTATTACCTGCAACCAGTGTCCTGGCTCCTCAAAAACAGCCAGGATGTGAGACTGATCTTTTTCGGTACTACTAAAATCTAAAAGTTGTAAGTGGGCGTTTTTGATAGAGGCTCATCCCAGTTTTTCTGACAAAATGTCGACAAAGCAGGTTAGTGCTCGGACAAACACTTAACCAGACATTTCGAGCATCAGTCAAGCACGGTACTTCAACCGATCTTAAGAATTGTGAATAATAGATAGGAAAAGGTTTTCCTCGCTGTAAGCTCCCGAAAGAAAAGCAGACAGTGACACAATTGTGATTTTGCGTATTCGAAGTGAGGCTTGACTCAGACCCTGTCATCATCAAAGAAGCAATTTAAAATTTCAGATACCTAATATATTTTTGAGAATGTAGTCTACGTATATTGAAAGGGCTTGAAATTCAATAAGCTGAGACCAGCGAAGAGCATATGTTTGAAACGAAAAGGCAAAAGCGGACAATGAGGACAACTTTGTGGGAATTAATTTTGAAAAGTTTGAACACTGGCTAAATTATTGTACCTGATCATTGGATAAAGCAGGGTTTGAAGTAACGGAACATAGTTATATTTATTAATGATTCTGTTTTTACACCACCCACTAGGTTTTTCGTATGCTTTTTCTACTTTACCTTAAGGTTCCTGCAAGAGATTGCTTTAGTGATAAGGCTGCCTAAATTGTACTTTTTATTGTATTGTATTCCATCGGTCGTCAAAGTACCAAACATAGGAATTTAGATTACACTTATGTAGATAGGCTATGTGACATTGTTTATCGATATTATGCTACGATTCAATTCAATGAATGTTGTTGAAATGGAAAAAGTAAATTTTGTATGATAATTGATTTGTTTTATCATACTTTATACATACCGTCCTCAAAATTAAAAAAGAATTTACAATATCTATCGGAGCAACGATGTCGGTAGTTGAAAATATGTGTAACTTCAGTCTTACTGACGTCACTGGTTCTTTATATTGTTGTGAATCATTTAATATAATATTGAGTTATATTAAATGATTCACAACAATTTAAAAATTCACTCTGACATTTATCAACCACGTACAGGGAAAACCTTAAAGATCAACACTAAGCATCACCATGTAGATGAGAGATCTCTGCGTCATCGCTGCACGTCTACACTGCTCCACACCTCAGCACAGGGGGTGTCAAATTTGTATGGAGCTAACAGATTTTATATGGAAACAAAATGAAAGTGACAAGAGATGTAGAAAGAAAGAAGATAGAAAATACCAGGGATATCATTACAAAATATAATTTATTGATATTATTTATCAATGTACTGATATCGATTATTGATACTGAAATTTCATTTATTTCGTTAATTTATTATAATTATTTGAGTACAACATATAAAAATGACAATAATCAAATATTTTACTTCATTAAACACACATTTTGTTTTCGATATTAATAATCGAATAAACTGCTAATTGAATTCAATAATATAGCAACCCTATTTGATGAAATGTCAAAAACTTTACAAGTCGAAAAATTTTCTTCGTAACCGTCGATTATTTTTTCTATTTGTTTTTAGTTTTCTTTGTTTCGCACGAGCTATTCTCCCCCTGATCGCTTGAGGAAACTTGAATCGGTATGGTTGAGTCTTGTGGATCAAGACAGTGAATTTTGAAAGGATTGTTGTTATTATATCCACATTGAATTGTAATCAGAACTCGTGATTTAAAATTAAAAAAAATTTGTTTTATTAATTTTTTAAGTTCTATTACCTTGTTATCCGCTGAACTAAATAAAAATAAGCGAAAACTTTGTAGTTGAAACATTAACTTTATCAAGTAGTTTTCGCTAATTTTTATTTAGTTCAATCATCTAAGAAAATACGCTCAGAGTACAATTTAAATCCCCGCCATTTTAGTTTATGGAAGCATTACCAGATGGCGCTTAGTCTACACTTTTTTTGTATGGAGTTGTAATTCTTCTCCTTGGAGTATATGTGTTCTGTGCCTCAGTACAAGAAACAGAATTAATCCTCGCTCGGCCATTAACGCGTGTCAATTTGTTTACTTGTGTTCAAACATCACACATAATCAATAATTACCCATCGACTGCTTGTTTCTTGTGTAAGTTTTAGTTAATAAGATATTGTATCTATCTTAATTAATGTATGAATAATCTAATAATTAAATAAATATTTGATGTTGTCACCACTATTTGGTATCGTGCTTGACTCTATGAATTCCGGAAGCTAGCAACACTATTAAAAACAGTTTCTTAAAGAACATATAAAATATGAGGGTATCTTTTTTGGTTACAAACGCCATTGTGGAACGTATGGAGGGAACGATACGAAATTGTGGAGCTCAGTTCCATTTTGTAAAGGTACAAGGTACAAGATAAATACTAGCAGTACAGTGTAAATAATATAAGTAATAAGAAATAATAAGAATTTAATGATATCTAATTGCTTTCATTTTCTTTGTATTTTATGTTAACCTCACACTTGTTTCAACATTACAAATAAATTAATACGAATTCAGTTCGTATTACAGTTACGAAATATGCTTTTAATACACAATAAATTATGCCAATTTCATCTCGTAATTTCATTTCTATTGCTCTGTAGATTTTTTCGTCAGTCTATCATCACTAATTCTTTCTATGTGCCCGGACCATCTTAGCATTCCTTTCTTCATTTTTATAATAACACTGTCGTGCAACCATTATCAATGACCAAATATTATCAATAACCAAGTATTATCAATGACCAAAATATAATCATATCCTACAATGAAAATTCATGAAATAATGTTACAGTTACATGAATAAATTAAGTCTCTGTTTTGCGAATTAATTGGTGAAGGTAAAACCAGCTTTGTTATTTCACATTCGAAATTGTTTGAAGAAATGCAGTTAAGGTACCCACTATGTAAATTTGAACTGCATTTCTCTATAGGCTAGGCTTTAAGAACCGAAAGATTTTTATAAAATCAATGCCAGAGATCATTCATACTAATTACCTGTAGTTTTCAAATAAATTATCCAATATGGCCGCAAACGTTACAAAATTATAAAGTTAAATATCAGTAGTATTGGTAATGATTTGTTTGTTGCGACACGCCTACCGGCGTAACAAGGGCTTACATTAGCTTTTATTGTACTGTCTCGAATAAAATTTGAAAAATTAACTTAATGTTATTATGAAGAAAAACGAAGACAACGGCAGAATGATTGATATGTATGTTCGTAGAGCGAGCTTAGTTTTCAAATGACGCTTACGACAAATCTTTTTTTCTAATAAATCTTCAGGCAATGGCTCATACAGGTCAAATTGAAGCTTGTCTTATTAGCTTATGAATATCGAACAACTAATTGTGGCCAGTACCTAATCAGAACTATAGAGAAATAGCACAGCTGTTAGCTACGACTTCATCCGCGATAAATTAAAAAAAAAAGCCTATGTCGTTCAGCTTTGCCGTGAAAACATAATAGATTTATAGTATAATATAAGTTTGGATATAATATCAGTAAAGATTAGTATTTATTTAATAAAGTTCGTCATATGTATAGATCTTTTCGTATTTATCTATTTATAAAGGATTTGTACATTAAAAGGAAAAACAGAACTCTTATTTATAAAGTCAAAGTCAAAATTTTTTTATTTCGTAAGTATTTTTAAAATACACTTGAAATCGTCGAGAATTATGATATATAATTATGATCATGATATGTAATAATTTATAAATCTACCACACTTCTTAATGCAGTATTCCTTCTGTGAAGAACGTGCAAGAAACACAGAGGTTGCTCTTATGAACATATGTCTTAATCATTATTACATAATTATTCTATTATATACTTATAAGCAATAATCGGCTTGGTGGCTGAGCGGTTAATCCCAAGCATGCTTATCATTCAAATAATCCGAGATTTTATAATAACCTTTAGAGCACAATTTTCGCTTGACTGTGTTTTTGAATCTACTCAAAGGTAAGTTCTGTATGTCATCAGGGATCCTATTGTATTAGTGTATACAGACACCCACAAATGAGTTTCTAACCTTGTGGAGTCTAGTAGTATGCGGTGCAAGCTTATTCTTGCCTCTTGTATTATATGTATGACAGACCTTCAAGAATGCAGTTATATTCTTTTTTACATATATTATATTTTCATAAATATACTGTAACGCTAAAGTTAGAATGTCAATTTCTTTAAATTTATCCCTTAGTGATACCCTGGGCCCCAGCCTGTAAATTGCACGAATCGCTCTCTTCTGCAAAACAAAGATGGCATGTATATCAGCGGCATTGCCCCAAAGTAGGATGCCATATGTCATAAGACTATGGAAATAACTAAAATATTCGGTCTAGCGGTGGTTATGTCTGTTAAATGACGGATTTTTTAATAGCATATATTGCAGAGCCGAGGCGATTCGCTAGTCCCGAAATGTGAGGACCCCATTGTAACCTAGCATCCAGAGTAATACCTAAGAAGGTCGTACTTTCTACAGGGCCCAACACCCCACCCATAATATTTATATTTGTATTGACTTGTCTTACATTTGGTAATGTAAATTTGACACATTTCGTTTAAGATTATAAGGTCATTCACACACCCATCCGTATCACCAGTCGCTTTTTTCAGAAACTATACGACGTAGTAACTTACATACATTGACCTAAATACAGTACACTGTGTTTGTTATAAATATTGTTTATGGAAAAACTTATAATTACTTGCACTCTATATCTACGTAATTCTAATCTACTTAAGTAATCTACGTAATTTATCGGCCCCATTTGTGATCGTCCGTTATCTTTCTTAATATAGTATCATATTAAATGTAGTTAGTATATACATACTTACTTAAGTCTACATACATGCTGTATCCCTACTGAGGTAGTAAGAGAGGACAATGTGCTAAGTATGGTGGTCCTACATAGTTCTTTCGCCTCCTCAAATCTTATTATTTACTCTATAGGTCACTAATTATAGGTACTCTATGTGAGAGGTAAACAATAATAAACGCCAAAAGTCAAACTTTACAGTACGCGCAAAAAAAGACAGTAACTTATGTGCGTTCTGTGACACTTAAAGCATTATAAAATAATATCTGTTGACCATATCGGGATCTAATAAAAATCATTACACAGTGGTTTTAAGTATAATTATATTTGAAATAAGTACCAATTTAGAAGTAAAGGTTTGAAAATTTCTGATCTATTATGACAAAAATGAAACACCATTATTATTATGACAATAATGCAAAGAAAGTTATATTACTAAATGTTTTTATTCTAATCTTACAATGCTTCCGGTAAATCAACTTCATTATTATTATGTGGAAGCTGATTATAAAAAATGTGGAACATAGTTAGTATCCACTGCAGAGTCTTCTGCAGATCTTCATATTTTTTCATCGAAATAGGTTTCAAGGGTTGCCTCAATGCCTGCAAAGAAGTTGGAATACTATCTTCAAATGTTTTTCTTCTATTCCTGATCAGCGAAACTTCTTGGAACAATCCGTCACTAAATGAAGTTTTATAGTAAAGGACCCCGAAGTTAGATTTTTTCCATCCATACTACATCTGAGTATGGAACAGTTTCTCTTGAGTTCCCTTTTTTGCGATGTATAAATGGAGCTGATGAAGCTATACGATGGCTTGCAAAATTTTTAAAATTATGTAATTCCATACTAACAACATCTATAGGCAATTTCGGGGTAGAACAAGAACCTACTACCTGCTACCAGTCCCACGCCACGGCGTGATCACAGAAAATTGTGCTTATCTGTTTTTGTGTCTTTCAATCAATGAATGTATGCCATCCACTTCCATTTGGGTATGACCTTTCATCAAATATTTGGAGTTAATTACTTCTAAATGCGGAATAATTTGCAACAACAACAAATAACAAGTTATTACGTGTATGTACTTATTTTGCCCTGCACAATTATCAGACCAAATAATGACCTCCTTGATTGTCGTATTCGTCATAAAAATTTTCTCAAACATTTTTCTCTTTTTATTTACGTAAGTTGTGGACCTTAAACTATACAATTTTAGAATGTTCTTCTAATGAATGTACGTGTATTATATGGGATGAATCTATATCAGGCCGAGGTGGAAATGAACTGGCTTCTAGGTTAGTAAAGTGTTACTAACCCAGAAGTCGGCGCCAAGCCGTACTTGTCAGTGTACTTTTCAGTGTTTTTCTTTTGAAGGCGGTTTATTTTTTTTTTCTTAAAAATTTTTTATTTCTCTATTTTGAATGACCTTGGCCTAAATAAATATCTAGGGCAGGTCTACATTCACTTCTTTCTAATTCTGAAGCGCAACGATATATAAGAGAATCATCAATATAAACAAAGGTTATAACCAAGTCGCGTTATTTGGTGTATCTTCGAAGTCCAAGTCTAATACAGATGTAATTTAAATGGGCCCATGTCGGAAATATACCTTTTCAAACAAAAACAAAGTTTGGGACTCGTTCCACAATTGACCGAGTTATCGATGAACATAAATACAAAAAATTAAAAAAACATACATACAGAACATAGAACCTCCTCCTTTTTTTAAAGTCGGTTATAAAGATCGCCTTTTTACCATTTAGGCGTAATCGTACCTAGGAAACATATCTCGCGAAACTAAGTACCCAATATGACGCACGTAAATCATTAAGTATACAAATTGCAATTTTATTTATCTCTATGTATTATCAGTATATTTTGGAATTCGTCATGATCTCTGGACTCCAAACTGCGATATTGGTACTTTTTAGCATTCCGCTTCAAAATTGGAAAAACCGACCAAATGCATGTCAGCCATGCAAAGCGAAGAGTTCCATAGTCAGGATACGCTATGAGTTTGCATTTCATAGCATTTCTCAATGACACTGAAAAACAACGTTATTAAGGTCGCTGAGCGTGTAACCGAAAACACCATATCTCAAAAACCGCACAACATATCTTATACAAACTATTTTAATTTCATTGAAAGTGCTTTTCAAGATCTACTATCATACATTTTGCAGAATTCTTCACCCCGTAGTTGAAGAATTAGGGGGGTAGAATACATTTTTCCGACTTTATACTTGCATATCTCGACTACGACTGACTTTAATATTTCAATTTGAAACCTCTATACCATTTTTGAAGACCTATTCTACGTGCTTATCTGCACTAGATTTTGATTTTGATGGTTTTGATGGAATAATTTAGTAGGCTTGGCATCGACTTCAGTAACTGGTCAAATTTATTTATATAGGTATTTGTATCGCATTTATAATTATTTTTGTATTTGAGTTTTAATTAGTAAATGATAGTTATTTTGTACTTTTCAGTGCTTTTATATTGAAGTCAGTTCTATTATTTTATTAAATTTTTAGATCTCAGTTTCTGATCGAATCACAATAAAACATACGGACTCAAATGTATAAGCCTGACTTATAGAGACGCAACAGCGAAAAAACACTTTATACATTTATATATTCTTACATATATATTTATTATGAATATACATATACAGTATATGACCCTAAATATTACGAGTTATAAAAATATTAAGACACTAAAATGGGCGTGACTATTTATCTTATGGTGAATGTTTCGTCAAAATTAATTCAACCGTTTCGAAGATTAGTCCGGAACAATAAGCACACAGAAAGACAAATATTTCAAAAAAGATTGTATGGGTTTTGGTAACGTGTAAATAATCACATAAGCTAATGAAAAAGCCTTTATTTCGAAACCACATACAGACTTAAATTAACTTAAATTTTATTTATGTGTATAAATATACATAGATGTACATATAGATAATTTAAAAGAATCAAAACAGAACTAATTAATAATGATTCTGTAAATAAATTCAAACAACTTTTGTTTTTAATGTATCGTTATATGTTACAGCGTTTGAAATAAAATACGAATTTTATTCACATAGTTTGTTAAAGTATATGTTGCAAAAATTAAGTATTTATTCATATTATATAGTAATAATATTAAAGTAAATGTGAAATATTACTCACTCACAGTCACTACACTCACTAAATCACTACACTCACAGTATCTAATGCAAAACGTGAGTCAACATTTCTATAATGCAAGTTACAATCTAAGTGAATTGTATCTAAACATTAAGTACATATAACACACTAAATGTAAGTAAAATTTTGAATGAGATAAGTGTTCAATAAATTGTAACCTTTACACAGAAACAGAAACGTAACTCGCTGTTAACGAGAATAGAAAATAAATGTCACACATTCTTAGAATAAATGGTCCTAAATATATTTATTACATGAGATATTAGTTACAGTTTGAATTTACCAATGTGTCCATCTCATAATAACAGTTTTGAGTAGTGTTTAACCGAATTTTTTATTTTAACTGCTTTAGGTTTAAAGATCGATACGGGCATTTTGATACATTATTATACGTATTTGTTTTCAATCAACAGATCTTTATGCATATAAATAAGGCAATCCTTATTCACATTAATTAATATTATTATTATTTATAGTAATTAGTGCAATCCCTATATATATATAAATAAGGGCAGATTTACATTAAGTCGGTCACAAGCGTCTGTACAGGCGCTGAAAACTGACTTACACAGTTGACGTAGAGTTGGTGAGCCGTAGTTATTTATCCGCAGTATCCACACGTATTATATCCAGTAGGGAAAATGAGTACTTGAAAATGGCAGAAGATACAAGTATAATATAAAAATATAATTTCTTTTGACTATTTTTGTTGGAGATAAGAGCATAACCGATTTCTGATTGCAGCCGATCTTGCCGAACGTGTAACAATTTATATTGAACTCGTTGTTTGCAAGAGCAATTATAAGAGTATCGCTTGCTATGTATTTTTATAACTTTGATTGATCGAACAAGTAGATAGCCACGCCATATAAGCGCGACCGCTTGATCGACATCAACCGACAAAATCTTAACGTGAGAAATACTAAAATTATGAAAACAACGCAGGGGTTACCCTACAATGTAGTGCCAGTCGTGTCTAACTGCATACTTCGGCCTTTAGACAGAGTCAGTACCTCCGGCGCGGGTGGAAGGAGGAGCGTACTGACTTGAAAATATCTCGCGCAAATATTGAAGTCAGCACTGCCTCGACAGTCCAGTACTGACTTCAAATTAATTGACATGTTTGCAGTACCGAGTCAACACCCACTTATCGTGAATTTGAAGTCAGTTACTGACTCATTGTAAATCTGCCAAAAGGCTTTTGATGGAAACATTTAACAGTGGTTTATTGTTTTTAGATTTATTATCGCAACTTAAAATTTTACTAATTTTAATTCGGTTAATTACATTCTAAGGCGTGATTTCTTTTCTTATATTATAGGATTATTTGTTGAAATAAGGATACTAACATTTACATTATTGCTTCTAGTTAAAACTAACAGTGAACTGTCATATTACTTTGTTTACAGTGACAGTCGTATTACATGAAATTTGCTGGAAACCGTAAGAAAGTTTAATGAAGTTACGACCCTGAATAATACTTTTTAGAATTCCAAACACATCCTTTTAATACTTTCTTACCTAATAATAACACAGACTTCCACATTGTTAGTAAAAAGATGTATTTCATTTACTTTCAAACGTCGTATCGCTGGAACTGGATCACTATGACGAGATAAGTAGTCACCGCGCCGATGACCTGAAATGTGTTGAACTTGTTATGTACATCGAACTACTTCATGCATAACTAAGATTACAATTAGGAACCCCAATGGACACAAAAAATAGGTTTATTCATTCAACAGATACGATGCCACAGACTGTAACGTACGGTTCAAAAGTGTCTAGGGATCAAGTACGTTTTAGAGTACCGCCGCAATTGAGGATTATTATTGTAACTTTTTTGGATCGTTATTGATTCTTTTTAGTGATTTTCACTATTTGAATAAAGAATTTTCTTTAATATTTGATTAAAAATAGAAAACGAACTGTCAATCCGAATTCCTATAAAAGTGTGTATTAGCGTTTTTATAAAACCATTACAATTTCTGCATCGGAACTGAAAAAAATTGCATCGATATGGAGAGACGACATCATTTGATACGAGAAGAGATCATGGGAGCCGTCGGAATGTTGCAAGCTGGTTCCAGGCAACGTACTGTGGCGGTCGCTCTTGGCACTACACAGAACGTCATAAGCCGTATCTGCACACGCTATCGTATCACGGGCAGCGTGGCCGAGCGACATAGAGGACGATCTCGCATCACCACTCGCAGACAGGACCGGTACATCCAAAATATTGCTCGACGGAATCGTACTATGACCGCCATGATGTTGGCTATGAGGCTCCACAGCTCTTTAGGCTTGCTATCCGTCCGAAATCATCCGAAATCGTTTACGTGAAGTGAGTCTACGTTCCCGAATCCCGCTGAGAGTTCTGCCTATAGCACCCTGCAATCGTAGGGCCCGTTTACAATGGGCTCGTGATCACAGAAATTGGGAGAAAGAAGACTGGCGTTGTATTTGCTTTTCCGATGAATCTCGTTTCGGTATGAGGCCGAATACAAGACGTACTCGAGTTTATAGGACCTCTGGACGTCAAGAACGTTTGAAATTTTGTCAGGAAGTTCATTCATATGGAGGGGGAACAATAATAGTTTGGGCCGGTACTTGGATCGGTGGAAGAACCGATCTCATTTGGATTAAGGGCAACCTCAATGCTCAGATTTATGTGGAGAGGATTGTATCAGACGTGATCATCCCTCTGCGAAGCCGGTTGGATGATTCGTTTCGACTAATGCACGACAATGCACGTCCACATACGACTAGAGTCGTAACACGCGCTCTTGCCGACGCTCGCATCAACGGTCTGCCGTGGACTGCTCAATCGCCAGACCTCAACCCAATTGAGCACGAATAGGATATACTTCAAAGAAGAGCTCTGCCGAGTATGGATGCCGTGCATACCCCACAACAACTTTTTGACTTGTTAGAAAGGATGTGGGTGGCCATTCCTCAAAGTGATTTTGAGGAACTGATTTTAAGCATGCCAAATTGCTGATTGTGTAATTCGTGTCAATGGTGGAAACACAGATTATTATTTTTTTTATCTTTACAATAAAAATTTAAAAATCTTTATTTTTGCCTTTTTCTAACCGACTTCAAAAAAGAAGGAGGTTCTCAATTCGTCTGCATGTTGTTTTTTTTTTGTATGTTTGTTACCTCATAACTCCGTTTTTCGATTGGTAGGTAATACTTCAGAGGTGGTCCCATTTGAATTTCACCGATATCAAAGCTTAGACTTCGAAGATACACTAGATAATCGACCTGGTTATAACCTTTATTTATACTGACGATTCTCTCGTATATCATTGCGCTCCGGAATTAGAATGAAGTTAATTGCAGACCTGCCCTAGATATTTATTTAGGTCAAGACCACTCAAAAGGGAGAAATAAAAAATTTGAAAAAAAAAATGAAACCGCCTTCAAAAAAAGCACTGAAAAGTATAAAATAACTATTCTTTACTAGTCAAAACTCAAGTACAATTAAAATAACTTTTTGCCATTTAATTGACGACATTAACTTGGTTAATTTCCCACAATTTGCAAAGATTGTAATTTTTCTTAATTTTTACAAAATATAGGGATAAGAGGTAAGAAGGACATAAGAAGCCAGTCTGGAAGACTAGATTTGCTAAATATTAATTGGATAATTTTTTATAGTCAAAAATGTACTTGATCCATAGACACTTTTGATGTGTGTATATTATTAATCTCAACAACCTCAGTTAGCACTATATTTAAAGCGTATACAATATACATAAAATAATTTATATGACTTATATTTCAAATTATTCTCATAACTTATGTATGTTAACGCTAGAAGTTGTTTTGTATTTTATTTGTAGTGAGTAAGTTGACGTCTGTTATTTTTATTCTGCCATCGGCTGGGTGTTCGCTGCACTTGGGAGTTTAATTACATTCTAGGTACAAGGTTTTGTACTGAATGGAATTTAGTCGACGCATATTTTCCACTTTTCGGGTAAACGCGCCTTACCTACTTGCTGCCCGAATACGAGAAACTTCAAATTTGTTCGACAGCTGTGGTGGGGTGTTCTTTTTGAACTCCGCCTGCGTCAGAGTCGAAGTGATGGTTAAATTTTGTTTGAATTAATGTCGGTAGTACTTGAATTCGGTAAATGTGCACTAAAGGAATACTGGTGAGCCCGAAGTTGGACCCTATGAATTCCAGGCACGGCCCGTTTTCCTCCAAAGTTACATAAAATTGTATTATCTGATTGACGTCTTACCCGCGTACAAATTTCATGCTTCATACTTTTCGTGCCATTTCAAATATTATAGTTATTATAGGCTGCGCTTTGACTGCAAGTTTGGTATGCTTACATATTACGGAGTTGACATTGGCCCGCAATGGAGTCCAAGCCTGATCCATTTCCCTCCGATAGATTTGTATGGAAATTTCATACTAACCCACATTTATAAAATATTGGGCAATATCTGCACATGCAGACACTGCCCAATGTTTTGCCCAAACACATGTTTTGTGAGGGTGGTTTTTGCAATACCTTGCCGTTTATTCAAACTAATTCGGTTGTACGATGTAGAAAATTGCTACAATAGATACTAGGTACTTATTGTTAAAAATAATAATTTTGAAGCGACTTACTGTACATTATTAATATTACTTATGTGACGAGTATTTCTGTGTTGCACACAGACAATAAAATTATTTATAACAGCTCACCACATGAAACTAGTTACAAAGAATTCATAGCAACATTTTTAAAAAATAAGTTTCAGTATAGTACAATCATAAATATCTAACCGTAGCACATACGATGTAAATTTAATTGTCTACCAATCTGTATCGAGCTTTGATCATACACTTCAATTATCCACTTATTTTTTCATGAATGAAATTCATGAAAATTGAGTTACGAACCCATTGTCATATCCGACATATATAATATCGCATACCTAGGCGAAAATGTGTAATGACAATGATGAGATTCGAGGAAACAAAAGAAGGACCGCGAAGCTTGGCGCTCTGTCCTCTCTGACTACTCCGTTTGGGATACGGCGTGAAGTATGTATGTATGTATGTATATTCATAATATTTAACAATTTAGGTAGTGCAGTGAAGATTATGAAAATGGAGTAATTAGCATAATAGCAGTGAAATTAGCGTATTAACATCACAAACTAAAAACTGAAAAGTTAGTGCTGCAAAATATTTGTATTGCATTACACACGCGTCACGTATATTTTGTGATGTGTTTACGCTGGTATTTAAATATTATAGTACAATCATAAATATCTAACCGTAGCACATACGATGTAAATTTAATTGTCTACCAATCTGTATCGAGCTTTGATCATACACTTCAATTATCCACTTATTTTTTCATGAATGAAATTCATGAAAATTGAGTTACGAACCCATTGTCATATCCGACATATATAATATCGCATACCTAGGCGAAAATGTGTAATGACAATGATGAGATTCGAGGAAACAAAAGAAGGACCGCGAAGCTTGGCGCTCTGTCCTCTCTGACTACTCCGTTTGGGATACGGCGTGAAGTATGTATGTATGTATGTATATTCATAATATTTAACAATTTAGGTAGTGCAGTGAAGATTATGAAAATGGAGTAATTAGCATAATAGCAGTGAAATTAGCGTATTAACATCACAAACTAAAAACTGAAAAGTTAGTGCTGCAAAATATTTGTATTGCATTACACACGCGTCACGTATATTTTGTGATGTGTTTACGCTGGTATTTAAATATTATTAATGTACAAGAAATATATGTTAGGGACAATTCTAATTTTGATTAGATTTAAAGTCGAGGCTTTGATCTTAATAGCAGCGTTGATTGGTTGGAGCAATCTACAAAATACTATGCTCCTGCTGTATTAATGGTAAAATACTCGAAAAAAGCAAGACGTCGATCAGACCACGTGTCCACGAGCCCATCATATATCCCAAAGACTTGTTACAATTGCATCATACGATCCTTATCACTCAAAAATAGCTTCTAAAGACAAAATGTGAGTGTTCTGCATCTCAAAACTGGCACAAAAAGGGAGATGTTCGAAGAAGACCACCTTTGCTGTAACGTAAGTTTTGAGATGACAACACTGCCAACTAGTTAAGGTACCGTGAGTTAATCAATTGAAAAATAATGATTACTAAAACAGATAACTATAGCTCAGACCGATTCTTCATAAGAGTGAAGTTGTGTCTGTCGTTTCTCTCATTGAGAGATAAAAGAAGATATAATACATTTGTTGCGTGATGCACAACATTTTGAAATTAGGTCTATGATGAACATAACCTTGGAAAGAAGTTCGCAACAGTGAACTTATAGATTAAGAATATATCTGATATTCCTGTAATCATTTCAAGCATTTAATATGCACTTACGGACGCTACTAAAGGTCGGTCCAAAGTACACATTCCCAGCGGCGAATAGGAGGCGGAGCGCAGCATCAGCTGTCGCGAGAACAGCTGCAGCCTGGACGACAGCTCGCCCGTCGACGGAGTGTACGAAATTAGGCTACACACTAGCTCCTCTGTTCTTTTGTTCTGCAGCAATCGACAATAATGTTATTATTTAATATTCAAATTCAAATTCAAAATAATTTATTCGACAAAGCCCAATTGCAAGACATCAAGGTGTGAGTGCTCAAAAAGGACACATCTTGACATTTTTCCCTACAATCAAATATTGCAGAACCAAATGTATCAAATCGAATTTTATGCGGCTTACTTTGTTTAAAAGTAGAAATGTAAGTAAATACGTATCCTAATACAAATACTCACTGCTACTAGGCTATAAATGTTTTCCAATTGGGTAGTGATACTGACCTCTATGATAGTTAAATGGCAGGGTTCAACAATGATGAATATCCTAAGCATGTGTAATACACACCACAAACACAGCAATACATAAAAATGCACTCTGTTAGTGGAGAGAACTGGAATGAAACAAAGAAATAAATTAATAATAATTAAGTTACTTTAAAATTGGTCTATCATGGCTATGATTGGTCATTACTAAGATATTTTCTTTCTCGAATGTTTTGTACATACGCCCTGTTTTAAATAATTTTCGTAGTAAAAGCTAAACTTTATTAATAACAAAAAAGTACATACATATGTTAATATTTACAAACTTAAAACTACACACTATCTTAAATAATAAACTTCGTCAAAGTTGCCGCTTAGAAAGCTGTCATTGCTTAAGGTACCCGGTACCCAGCAGACTGGCAGCATTGCCTCTTTGAATAGCCAAACTGATTCGTTGGCGGAAGAAGCTGCCAGCCCGGCGGTCTCTCGAAGCCTCGACTAGTCTCTTACAAATATCAGAAACCAGTCGATGGGCTTCGGGGCCCTAGGGACCCAAAGTTTCGACTGCAACGGGCGTAAATATGAAGCTCTCAGAGAGAGTCTCATACTTACGCCGCTTCAAATTCTCGGCAGCGCTGGCCGCGGAACCTACTGACTTGGAAGTCGCCGGCACATGGGAAACAGCAAGTGTATCGACACAAGTGGCATCCCACACCAACGATCTTCCAAGTTTCCAAGGAATGAGCGTCAAACCATCCGGTCTCCTGCCGTCGCTGCGCGCATATCTGCAGGCTCTAAGAATGCAGGAGCGCCAGCGGCGAGAAGAGCCCGCACTACGTAAACAGGATAAACCGTGGTGACCTAGTACATCGACGAGATCACCACAGCGGCAACGGTGAGGAAGGTCAGTCCTGGCCCTCAGACGAACGGATACTATGAGAGAAAGCGTGGTATTGTCAATTAAGGTTCTTCAGTTTTTTGAAGGTATTTCCTTCAAGCAGTGTCCTGACTCCTCAGAAACAGCCAGGAGGCGAGACCGATCTTTTTCGGTACTACAAGAATCTAAAAGTTGTAAATAAACATTTTTGCATAGAGGCTCGTCCCAGTGTTTCTGAGAAAAGGTCGAGGTAGGCAGGTTAATACTCAGACAAACACTAAACCAAGCATTTCGAACATCAGTCAAGCACGGCACCTCAACCGATCTTGAGGAAGGGCGAATAACAGAACGGAAAAGGTTTTCCGTGCTGTAGGCTGACGAAAGAAAAGCAGGCAGTGACACACTCGAGATTTTGCGTATGCCCAGGCCTCCATAACAGATAGGAAGGAGGCTTAGGAGGAGGAGGATGGAGGCTTGATTCCAGACCCTGTCATCAACAAAGAAGCAATTTAATATTTTAGATAATGTAACATAACTTCACGCTGTATCCCTAACGGGGTAGTCAGAGAGAACGGAGCGCCAGGAGTCGCGGTCCTTACACACCTCTTTCGCTTCCTCAAATCTCATCATTCTCCTCACACATTTTCGCCTAGGTATGCGAGTGCTTTTGACATTTCCGTCTGCTAACACTCTGGCTATTTGATCTTCATAAGTCAGCTTTGGTCTTCCTTGGCTTCTTTTACCACTCACTTTCGCTCTGTATATTTTCTTCGTCAGTCTTTCATCACTCATTCTTTCCATGTGCCCAAACCGTCTAAGCATTCTTTGCTTCATTTTTACAATAAGTGTTGTGCAACCCTGTCATACTGCGTATCTCATCATTGCTTATCCTGTCAGCAAGCGTGACACCGCACATATTTCTGAGACACCGCATCTCCACAGCATTTAACATACTTTCACTCGATTTTGGGCATATCCAGGCCTCACTACCGTACAACAAAGTTGGCACCAACACCGCATTGTGGATGGCCATTTTAGCAGTGTCAGATATACTCACACTACCCACTAATGCGGACAGCGCACCGTTCACTTTATTGCCAGCTGCTACCCGTCTCTCCACATCCAACTCACATCTTCCATCCCTCGAAAACGCACTCCCCAGCTACACAATTTCATTCACCTGTTCTAGACATTTTCCATTTACACAAATCACACATTTCGTTTGTACCTCTTCCCTTTCAAACACCAGAACCTTAGTTTTGTTCACATTCATATTCAATCCTTTTACTTCACAATCTTCTTTCATGCACGTGACTAGTGTCTGCAACTCTGCTTCTGATGGTGCTATTAGCACAGCATCGTCAGCGTACAATAGGCAGTTTACCACTGTGTCATCATATCCCATACCACTCATATTACCTTTCAATCTCTGGAGGCAACTGTCCAAATACAGCATGAATAGCCAGGCAGACATCACGCAGCCCTGTCTGACACCAGAACAGATTTCAAACCAGGGCAACATGTCCCCGTCTATCCTTACACAGGCTCTGTGGACTTGATATAATGACCTCACAGCCTGCAGTAAGGAGCCCTCCACGCCATATCCTGGCAGAAGACTCCACAATTTCTTCCGCACAACTCTATCGAATGCTTTTTCTAGATCCACGAAAGCGCAGAAAACTTTCCGACCTAAAGCCAGAAACCTCCCCACGATAACGCGAAGCGAGAAAATCTGATCCATACAACCCCTACCGTTCCTGAATCCACCTTGCGCCTCCCACAAATATCTTTCTGAAACGCCTTTCATACGTTCACTCAATACTTAAGTATAGACTTTACTCGCTAAGCTGACCAAGCTGATGGCCCTATAGCACGCACAGTCTAGGTAGGAACCTTTCTCTTTATATAAAGGTACTATGACTGCCGTGCGCGAGTCCTCTGGAACCTCCCCCTTCTACCAACAAAGGTTGCAGAGTGCACAGAAGGCATCCCAGACCATAGGATCACCATACTTGATCATCTCAGCAGTCACCTCATCAATTCCCGCAGCCTTTCCACATTTTAAACTTCTTATCACTTTCTCAATCTCTTTCATACTAATGGCATCCTCCAGTCCCTGGCCCGAGTGTGGCAATTCATTAGAATCGCTCTCAGTATCAGAGACGGAGTTGCCACTCTTGATTGAACCTCTCATTGAGGTTTGGTTGCCGGTGATGAATACTTGCTTAAGGTGTTAAACTAAGGAAGGTTTTCTAAGGTCTCATAGTGATTCTTGTTTATATACATGAAATAGAGATAATTATCAAACATATATATTATTATACGTCGACGATTTATTGATATTTGGTTCTGATGAAAAACAAATAAATAACCTTAAGTGTATGTTAAAAAACGAATTTAAAATGAAAGACTTCAGTCTTTTGTCAGATTTTCTTGGTATAAATGTAAAACGAAATCTAAAAGATGGTGTAACAGAATTAAGTCAGAAAAATTATTTAGAATATGTTTTAAAAAGATTTAAAATGGAAAATTGTAAGCCAATGTCTACGCCTATGGATCAAAATTATAATTCTAAAGTACTACAAAATGATGATTGTAAAGCGGATAAAAATATAGAAAATATGTGTAGACAAGTTATAGGTTGCCTAATGTATGCTGTTTCTGGTACAAGGCCTGATCTTTGTGTGTCAATTTCTATTTTGAGTAGATATCAAAATCATGCAAATAATGTTTTTTTAACTGCTTTGAAGAGAGTGTTAAGATATGATAAGCATACCATTGATTATAAGCTAGTATTTAAGTGCAACAATGATATGTTGGTAGGATATTGTGATGCGAACTGGGCAGGAGATTTAAAGGATAGAAAATCTACAACAGGATATTGTTTTATGTTTGCAAATTGTGTAGTATCCTGATGTTCAAAAAAACAATGTTGTGTAAGTTTATCATCTACCGAATCTGAATATGTTGCTGTTAGTATGGTTGCTTGCGAAGCATCTTGGTTGATTAACTTGTTAAATGATTTTAATATCCAGTCCAGTTCTGTCTGTCCAGTCCCAATATTTTGTGATAATCAATCTGCAATAATGGTAGCAAATACAGATAGTGTTAAACGACTAAAACATATAAACATTCGATTCCATTTTATAAAAGAATTAGTAAAAAATAAAAAATTGTGTTTAAAATATATAAAAACTGATGAACAAATAGCCGATATGTTTACTTAAGCATTAGGTAAAGAATTATTGTTTAAGTTTATACATGAATGTGATTTAGAAGTATAAAATGTATTTTTTTTTATTTTGTGATTAACTGATTTTTTTTGTAAATTAGGTTTGTATTACATTGAGAGGGGATGTTAAGTTGGCAATGCAATGCAACAATTTAAAAGTTGGCAACAATGTGTTTGTGTGCTCTTAAGGTAATGTGTGCAATAAGTAAATTGAGAAATTAAAGTTACTGTGAATATTGCCTTTTTATTAAATTATTAAAACTTTCGTGAGACATTATTAACGCACTAATTATTGAATACGGCTTTACTCACGTGTAATCGGTATAGGTACCGACTAGTTTCGGACCTATTGGAGGTCCATCATCAGATTTGTACGCCCGTAAACACCAATATTGACGTAGACGCATCGGTCTCGCGGAGTTCGTCGCCATCGCCGGCGCACCCCGCGCCCCCCACCCTGTCAAGCCGCGCCTTGCGAGCTCAGGCGCGCAGTGCGAGACGGGGCGCGGCCGCGAACTCATCTCACTCACCCTGATGATGGACCTCCAATAGGTCCGAAACTAGTCGGTACCTATACCGATTACACGTGAGTAAAGCCGTATTCAATAATTAGTGCCTTTTTATTGATTTCGAACTACAAGCCAATATCTTTAAACCTTTGAATCAGGGTTTTAAGGTCATCTAAAACAGTAATTGCTTTACTTCCTATTGTTCCGTCGTCAAGGTACCAAATATTAAATTTGGAATTTAAATTACACATCGCAGGATGGATAGCCAAACTGAAAATAGCTGTTGACAGCCAACTTCGGAATGTAATAAATTATCTATATATATTAATTTTGAAGGGCTGCTGTAACATTGCCAGAGGTAGGGATATATGTCCGGAACATGCTGTTTTATCTGTGTCAACAAGGTGGATCTATCAACAGAATTAAATGCATTTTTTATGTCTACTTTGAGGAGTACCTCACCTCCATCATGTGTCAAGAAAGCACGCGCCGCATGCACTGCCGCTTCACATCCTCTCTTTGAGCCAAAACCTACTTGTGTAGGACAAAAATAGTTTAATACGGTAGAGAGAATGTAACGGCAACAAATTTTGGACGCAATGCGGCGTATGGTTGCACCTACGGCAATTGGCCTAACGTCACCGTCTTTTTTTTTTCAGGGCACATAAATTAGCACCATACAGGATGTCGGTTATCTCCGGGGGCACCTTACCAGCCAGCATAATGTTTATTAGAGCTGTTAAACTAGATAAGAGTGTCTTACCGGTATCACCGACAGATTTTCGTAGTTAGTTCTTGCGTACTTTTTCAGTTATCAAAAAGTATATAGGCCACATAATATGCACACTACATTACATACATATATACCTACTTATACCTTATTTATATTTTATATAACAATTTTTATATTACAATACTCATTAACATACATACACGAAAACATACGCAAATATAAAATTTATATAAGTATTAATATAATTTACGAACAGACAAGCATTTTATATATGTATTTTATTTTAAACCTACCGACACTTAACATTTTACATTACACTGTGCACGTCCCGCGCTTATAAAATAACTGTCGAGAGTAAACACATTCATTCTGCGTTCGTTCCAACGGATATTACAAGTATATTTTATTCGGCTTGTTTATAATCGTTAATATCTGTTGTTATTTACATCGTAATTCGTAATTATTGTCGTATCTGTATATTGCTTGTATAATATTTTTAATTGTGTCTGTAAATCGTGTTCCTCAAAAATATATTTGTTACCTCTGAAGTGTTCATTTTTTTATATTTTTTCATACATTTCTTTTGTAACCATAGTCCAATATTTTAAGAATATGTTTAGTGGACATAATATTTAGTTTAGTTCTCATAAAAAAATAATACAAATAGCGTCGGGTGTGTATGATCTAATTAATAATTAGACCAGACCATCCATCTACCAATTACGGACCGTTTACTTATCAGCTTATCACCTTAATTATGATAAGAGACACCTTTATATACGCATGTATTCTACTATTAATAATAATAATAATAATTCTTTATTTTACAGAAACATTTGACATTAAAAATACATTTTCAGTGGATTCCAAACTAGGCAATGCCTGTGTCTTGGAATCCGATTTGGTGTACTATGTTACAATGTGCTTTACGTTAACAAAACTAATATCTTTATACTAAGAGAACATAAAAATGAGTATTAAAACATTGAAGAAAAAGAAAGGAAAGGTGCCTGTGTGCGGGCGGGTGTGTGTGTGTATGTGTGTCGGTGTGTGCGTGTGTTTGCAGTGTGAGGGTGCACCAGAAAAATTATTTATATCGTGTTTTTTAGCAATTTTTCTGTTTCAGAATAGTTCAAACTTTGTAGCCAGTTTCGGACTATTTTCTTTGCCTCAGCGACGTTGCAATGCTGTATACCGCAGTTGCGTACTATTTTATTATACGAGTAGATATAAGGATGCATATACTCGGGCAGCTTTTTGGCAAACTTAGACTACCTGTGGTTGTAGACCTTTGAATATGCGTTTTTTTATTAGATGAGCATAGTTCTGGGAATCCAAAATTTTTTTGTGAGTTTGTAGGCAAGTTTTTAATAGATATAACTGTCGCACGTTTAAGACACCCGCTTCAGCGTACAATTTAGTACTGTGTTATATCTAAATGGTTTCCTGAACATAAATTTAAGAACAACTCTTTGCGCACGTTCCAGTTCCAGCATCACAGTAATGCCACTTGCACCCCAAGAATTATTACAATATGTTAGAGTTGACTCACACAGAGACATGTATACCAATTTCAGTATCCTTTCATTAGCACAGTTGCGCAATAGTCTCATAGGGTATATCTGTCTTCTAACCCTGGTGACTAGACTAGATATATGTGCTTTAAATGTTAGGTTGTTATCAATTATCACGCCTAGATATTTTAAATGAGGAGCGCGTTCGATCGCTTCATAGGTGCAGTCTGGTGCACAAATGCGGGTAGAATGTAGCTTGAGCGATGGTGGTAGGTCAAGTTTACGTGCTCCAGCCTTGTTGAAGCATATATATTTTGTTTTTTTCACATTAAGAGTCAGCAGGTTATTGTCGAGCCAACATTTGAGAGCAAAAAGGCCACGCTGGATCGCTTCTAGTATGTCGTTCCATGTTTTACCATTGAATATCGCCACTGTGTCATCTGCATAGCAGATTAAGTTCATGTTATCATTTTTTGGAACGTTATAGATATCATTTATATTTACTAAGAAAAGTGTAGGTCCCAATACACTATCCTGTGGTAATTTTCATTTCTTAGCTACAATGTTTTCCTATTTTTACTTGTTGGATTCTGTTCGTTAGGTAGCTTCCAAACCAACTCAGCGGTAGACCTCTGATTCCCAGGTGTTCCAGTTTTTTTATAAGTATGGGCACTGATACGGTGTTAAACGCCTTAGCAAGATCCAAAAATACTCCCGCACATTTTAGACCTTTATCGACATGTGAGGAGATTTGCGTTACAAGCGATTCGACAGCATCCTCAGTGGATCTGCCTTTCCTAAATCCAAATTGTTTGTTAGAAACGAGATTGTGTTTTTCTAAATAATCTACCAGTCGTTTGTTTACAACTTTTTCGAAAAGTTTAGAAGAAATATTGAGAAGCGATATGGGCCGGTAGTTCCCAGGGGCAGTTCTGGATCCGCTCTTGTATATTGGTACCACTGCAGCCTGTTTCCATCCATCCGGAAATATTCCTGAAGACAGGCTTAGGTTGAAAATGTGTGTTAGGGGTGTTATAATTTCCTGCCTAATTTGTTTTATTATGAAACTATTGACGTTGTCCAATCCAGGGGCGCTATCATTCTTCAGTAACCTTATAAAAGAGTTAACTTCGTGTTCATCAGTGGGCGTCATGAAGAACAAAAAAGCTGCAGACCGACCCAAGTTAATACTTTTTACTACATCAGCTGATAATTTATTAAGTTTATCAAGTATCGCTGTAGCAAGGGTTTTCCCTACGTTCGCAAAGTACTTGTTGCAGTGTTTCAAAGATACTTTTGGATTTTCACTGTTAGTAATTAGATCGGTAGACGTCGCAGTCTTGGTTGGGCATTTGCTAATACTTTTAATCGTTTTCTATAAACCCTTCGGATTGTTAATGTTTTTCTCTAATTCTTTATTTTCATAATCGATTTTTTATTTGCGTAGTAATGTCTTGAGATAGTTTCTGTATCTGGTAAAGATTAATTGTCGCACAGTATCGTTAAGGTTTTTTCTTACTTCTAAATTTAATTTGTCACTATCCTTCATACATCTGAGAAGACCTGGTGTAATCCAGGGTTTTAGTATATGTTTTCTATGACTGAATGTTTTGGTACATGTATTTTTATTAATTAGGTTGGATAGGGTGGTTGTGAATGTTTCTACCGCTACGTTGACATCATCGCTGTTCATGACTTCGTGCCAGTCTAGAGTTTGTAGTTCCGAGATAACCGCTTTGACATCGGTTTTTCGAATTTGTCTTTCGTTGTGATTTATTGATCTTTTTAAACCCATCAAGCCTAACATCGCAATGTCGTGGTCGGTTATGGATGTCTTACCAACGACTCCTATACCCTTATTTGTCTTGTTTTTGACAAATATATGGTCCAGTCAGGATTCGTGTCTTGTAGGCTTAGTGATAGCTGGAATGAAACCTTTTTCAGCAAGAAAGCAGAGATACTCCATAATTCGTTTGTCCTCAGAATCAAGAATGTTGATGTTGAGGTCTCCCATAACTAGTGCAGAGCTAGATTTGAGAGAATCGAGTATATCATTGAGTGAACTTATAAATATATCCACTTTCTTAACTGAAGGCGAACGGTAAATGCCCACTAGTGTCATGGAGTTTGGTAATTCCACAGAAAGACATTCTGCATCTTCAATTTTTGGTTCGCATACTGTGGCACACCAACAGTCCTTCACGTATGCAACCACACCACCGTTTTTATTTAAGTTTCGCGATGTGCAATATGATGTGAATCTCGGGATTTGACCAACAACTGAACCAGCGGATAACCAGCACTCCGTCAAGAATATCGTCACGTCAAAAGAAAAGTTGAGCCTTTTTAAAGCCACCAGAAACGGACTGAAGTTGCGCTGTATGGGTACGTATGTTATGGGTTAATACCTTAAAATTGTGTTGCCTATGTATAACTTTTTCACAATCCTCCTCCAGCAACTCTGTACACTGACATTCTGTAGTGAATAAATTTTCTTTTTTATAATCATTTAGAGCCATAGAGTGTGGACAGTAATCGTCTAGAAAAATTGTGGTAAACGATTTTAAGAGTGTCAGATAGTTGAAAATAGCCGTTGTGAAAGGCGATATAGGTTTTTTCGTTTATGGCAAGTGCTAGCTTGTATTTAAATACGTTATGAAGGAAGCTAGTGTTTTGTTGAATATGTGGGACATGGCAAAGATATAGCATGATACATACGTCTCGTGCTAAGTTGTAATGTACTACGTGATTATTGAATGGATGATAAGAGATTGTTGTGTTGTGGATATTTGTGTTTGAGTATTTGTTATAATTGTAGTAAGCTTTGTAATGGGTGATAGGTACATGGTGTGATACATAGCATAATAGTAGTATAAACAATAACAGTACAAAAATACGAATAAGTTCTAATCTAATTAACTGGGTTAGGCGGAAGGGTAGGTGATGGGCCAACTCTTGCGTCAAGGTCATCCATGTCTCGAATAAGGATAGCGGGTTTTTTGTCTGCTTTACGCACGTAAATCGCCCCATTTCGAACCCAGCAGAATTGGAAGTGGTGCTAGTTGGCTCTGCTTCGTGCGTTACGAAATAATAACCGATTGTCTCTGGTCAACCTTTCGTTTATGTAGACCTTACTGTTGGTGTTCAGAACAATATCTCTCAAAGTAATGTTACGCCTAGTCTTAGCAGATTTTAGAAATTTATCGCGTTTGAGGCGTCGGGTGAATTTTCTTCTTGGTCTTGGTTTTCCATTTTCTGTGACAGGGGTATTCTGTTTTACCGGCTGAGTCTTTCCAACGCGAGATACGAAATCAACGTCGCTTTCATTCAGCTCAATATCTAGTAACCAGGACTATATGACGTAGGCTTTCGTTATCCGACTCAGGTACCCCTGCAATTTCTAGTTCACTTTTTAAGTTGTACTGTTGATCATCATTAAGCCGTCGTTGAAAATTTTGCAGTGAAGCTTTCAAGCTAGTAATCTCAGAATCCTGAGCCTTAGGTTTCTTTTCGTACTCGTCAGTTTTGATTTTAAGAGACGCCGAAACTACAGATAGTTCAGTTTTTAGGTCGTGTACGTCCTGCCGCAGTAACTCTATTTCGGATGTTTTTTGTAAGATGCTTTTTAATTCTAGTCGCATCTCATGCAACTCAGTCACTATGTTTGACTTTTCCCAGCTATCTAAGCTCTTCTCCTGGTTAGGGCGGCAACCTCGGCTTACTGTGACATAGTCGGAAGTATTATACGGGTAAGTGTCGTTTAGGTTACTGAGACTGCGAATGGGTGTGTCTGAGTTATCCCCTTTCGGTATAGATCTCTTGCAGTTCGGACATACCCAGGACTCCTTGCACTGTACGGAGTAATTATTAAAAGACTCCTCCGAAATGTTAATGCAAGGTAAATCAAAAATCTCTTTACATTTCGAGTATTCCATGAATAAAATAGAAAGAATTTTCTTACCACATCCGTTACAATTTGTTGCCATTTCGTCCTCCAGTAGTAGTTACTACTCGTAGGTAAATAAGTATGCGCTCAATAGTAGAGGCATCGCATGTTATTCAATTGAAGACTAAACTCTTGCAGTAATTCTTAATTGATATTTCTCAAAAACAGTCTTTTATTTGTAGTATAAGTCTAATTGGTGTAATAGTGTATAGCGCTGCAGCGCTGAGTGGTCGTTGGTACTCCGTATTTTTCTTGTAAAACAGGAAACAGTGCACGGATTTTAAAAATTTTCTCACTGTCTTGTGGCTCACAGAATGAGGTTTAAGATTGTCCTAAACACACCAATAAGCAGTCACTTTGTTTACTGTTTTATAATTAAATTTTACGGAGCAAATAAACGTTAGTCTTTCTTCGATCACTACCCTCAATGATCGTGTCATTTACTTGTGCCAATCTACTAAGTCTTTTTACTAAGTCCTTTTTTATGTGTTTGGTGTAGTTTATATAAATCAGATTCTATATCTGCACTCCACCATTAGTACACATTTGTAAAATAAATTTAAACATGAATGTTGATAAGCTTTTTGTCCACACAACATCAAAAGCGCACTTTTTATGAAATGCAGCCAAAACACTAAATTAAGAAATAGCCTTCTCGGTATAGATTCATTTTGAACTAATGTTAGATTAAATTATTGTAATCAACAATTCATAAAAATTTTTACTAAAAAAAAACTCAAGTAGTTTTAAAATAGTAAAAACAAGAAATAAAAGAAAATAAATAGAACATACTTATTTCCATTATCAAGTAGTACGGTGTAACGATGAGATGTAGTACTATAGATATCAGTATTACAATGAGCGGCAGACCGTAGCTGTCATTAATCCGGTGTATGACCTCACACAGGGTACCGTGTAGCGAAGTTAATTGACGGATAGCTTCGCACGGTGGAACTATCAAGTGAGATTCGCCGCTATCTGGGAATATCAAACGTGAATTAGAAGTATGGACCAGAATGCCATATACGGAGTGAGTTTGAAATCATTGGCATCAAATGAACTACATTTTTTAATAATTAATCTTAAATAACTGTTCGTTATACATAGTTTATATATTTTTGATATCGTTAACTCTACGTAGGTATTCAATGCATTTTAAATTCTGGTACCTATATAATTAAATCACAAAAGCTGAATTGACATGAGTTTCTGAACGCCGACATGCGTAAACGTATCTGGATAACAATTTCAATACTACAGACAAACTTGCTCCTATAGTACCTGCACTGAAATTCTTTTACAATTTTTTTAGCGGCTTGCGTCTCTGTTCCTCATTTAACAGTAAAATTTTTAAATTTCGAATTTCTTATAATCGATAAGAAAATGGCGGTAAATGAAGTGTTCTTAGCATTAAGTATATTTTTAAGAATAGGTTGAATGATATATATTACGTAAGTTTATCAACATAATTTTAAATACATACATACATATCCTCACGCTGTATCCCTAACGGAGTAGTCAGAGAGGACGGAGCGCCAAGCGTCGCGGTTATTACATACTTCTTTCGCTTCCACAAATCTTATCATTCTCCTCACACATTTTCGCCTAGGTATGCGAGAGCTTTTGACATTTCCGTCTGCTAACACTCTGGCTATTTGATCTTCATAAGTCAGCCTTGTTCTTCCTTGCCTTCTTTTACCACTCACTTTCGCTCTGTATATTTTCTTCGTCAGTCTTTCATCAGTCATTCTTTCTATGTGCCCGAACCATCTAAGCATTCCTTTCTTCATTTTTACAATAACACTGTCGTGCGACCCTATCATACTGCGTATCTCCTCATTGCTTATCCTGTCCGCAAGGGTGACACCGCACATCTTTCTAAGAGATCGCATTTCTACTGCATTTATCATACTTTCACTCGATTTCGGGCATATCCAGGTCTCACTACCGTACAACAAAGTTGGCACCAACACCGCATTGTGGATGGCCATTTTAGCAGTGTCAGATATACTCACACTACCCACTAATGCGGACAGAACACCGTTCACTTTATTGCCAGCTGCAACCCGTCTCTCCACATCCAACTCACATCTTCCATCCCTCGAAAACGCACTCCCCAGATACACAATTTCATTCACTTGTTCCAGACATTTTCCATTTACCCAAATCTCACATTTCGTTTGTTCCTCTTCCCTTTCAAACACCAGAACCTTAGTTTTGTTCACATTCATATTCAATCCTTTTACGTCACATTCTTCTTTCATGCACGTAACTAGTGCCTGCAACTCGGCTTCTGATGGTGCTATAAGCACAGCATCGTCAGCGTACAATAGGCAGTTTACCACTGTGTCAACACATAACATACCACTCATACTACCTTTCATTTTCTGGAGGCAACTGTCCAAATACAGCACGAATAGCCAGGCAGACATCACGCAGCCCTGTCTGACGCCTGAACAGACATCAAATCAGGGCGACGTGTCACCCTCTATCCTTACACAGGCTCTGTGGTCTCGATATAATGACCTCACAGCCTGCAGTTAGGAGCCCTCCACGCCATATCCAGGCAGAAGACTCCACAATTTCTTCCGCACTACTCTATCGAATGCTTTTTCTAGATCCACGAAACCGCAGAAAACTTTCCGACCTAAAGCCAGAAACCTCCCCACGATAACGCGAAGCGAGAAAATCTGGTCCATACAACCCCTACCGTTCCTGAATCCACCTTGCGCCTCCCACAAATATCTTTCTGAAACGCCTTTCATACGTTCAGTCAATACTTTAGTATAGACTTTACTAGCTAAGCTGACCAAGCTGATGGCCCTATAGCACGCACAGTCTAGGTAGGAACCTTTCCCTTTATATAGAGGTACTATGACTGCGGTACACCAGTCCTCTGGAACCTCTCCCTTCTGCAAACAAAGGTTACAGAGTGCACAGAAGGTATCCCAGACCCTTGGACCACCATATTTAATCATCTCAGCAGTCACGTCATCAATTCCCGCAGCCTTTCCACATTTCAAACTTCTTATCACTTTCTCGATCTCTTTCGTACTAATGACATCCTCCAGTCCATGACCTGAGTGTGGCAATTCATTAGAATCGCTCTCAATATCAGAGACGAAGTCGCCATTCTCATACAGTTCTCCATAGTATTCACTCCATCGCTGCAGAACATCTTTTTTATCTGTTAGCAAGTTGTTTTCTTTTGAAAGTGCTTTATTCATTCTGCAAGGTGCCGGGCCACTTCAGTACTTACACACTTCTTTCCAAAATAATTTGGAATTTTCCTCGAAGTTGTCCGACATCCTGTTTTTGTCTAACATCCTACACCTTTCACGCTTCTCTTTCACTAGTGCTTTCGTTTCTGCTTTCTGCAGCTTATATCTATCTTTCATCAAATTATTCATACCACAGTCATTCTTTGTAGTAAGGTAGTCTCGCCATGCTTTCTTCTTTTTATACACAGACTCTTTCACCTCATCATCCTACCACACATCACGCTTTTTACTGTTCCCAATCTTAATCGTTCCACACACTTTTTTGCAGCCTCTATCATACTATCCCTAAGGTTCTGCCAACATTTTCATATTTATTCCTGGTAGTCGCATCTTGCAGTTTCTAGCTTTTGATGCGACAAACCGCTGCAGGTTTGGACACTACGCGATGTCACCATACTACAAACGAATCCCTTATTCTGGTTATCACCATAAAGTGGTCCGTTCCCAGATCGGCTCCTCTATGCCCTCTTGTGTACTGATGGATCCTTTTGTGCTTAAATACGGTATTAGCAACAAAAAGATCCTTTTCCATACACACACCTAACAGAATCCTACCAGCATTATTCACTCTCCTATCCCCATATTTGCCTAGGACAGACTCAAATCCAGTTCGAGCTGTCCCGACCCATCCATTCATGTCTCCGCACAAAACAATTCTCTCGTTCTCTTCAACCGTCGCTAGAACTTCTCTAACATTCTCCCAAAACCGCTCTAGCTCACCCACGCTGACGGAGGACACTGGAGCATACACCGCCAAAATAAAAATTCTCGTCAACCCCATCTTGAGGCGCACCCAGAGCAGTCTAGGGTTTACACATTTATAATCAGCCATACAATTAACTAAGCGAGAGGACAGTAAAACACCCACCCCCTGGCATCCTCTATCTCCAAGTGGTACGTCTGACCACAGAGCGATGCCCCCTCCGGGCAAGTCAGCAAGTTCACTGCCCCTTTGCTTGGTTTCACTCAAACATAACATATCCAATCTTTTCTCTTCCACAATATCAATCACTTCATTCATCTTCTCTTCAATCCCACCTCCCACATTCCACGCAGCTATTCTGCACTCCTCCCTCCACTTCCCGCCGCTAGGTGCACAGCGTGTTGGGTGGCGGTCCCCAACACCGAACTGCACTTTGCTTACACCAGCGGGGATACACTGGTGTCCGTCGATTTCGAGAGGCGCCTTAGCATTTAAATCTGCGTTGTCCGGCATGGTAAGCATAGCAGAGGAATTGCAGCCCTGAAAAGGGCTGGCAAAGGTCGCGACGAGCACGCTTTCTTGGTTGACCCCCAAACATAATATCTTCGTACAACCTTAACGACGATGCGTTGACGATACGCTCACGCGATGGAACTAATATCTCGTTTCTCGAAATGCGTATGTCTGGTAGCTTTTTCCCATAGAGCACTCAACCTATAGAGGTGAAATATCGCACCATTTTATTCATTACTGCTCAGTTTATTTACACTAACAAGTATCAACTCTCGCTCGCATTAAGCAGTACATAACCAAAACTGGACATATATTTAAATATTTATGTATTGGCTTATTACTCCATTCGGTTGTAACGCGGCTTCGGTGGTGTTAACTTTGAATGTTCTATTATTGGTAGGCATGAACTACTCAGGATATTGGGTTTCTTTAGGGCCACCCTGGAGAGGAATACAGAGTAAATTTTTATAAGGGCGCCTTCCCTGTATTGCTACAATCGATTTCAGTTGTGAAATAAATACACACTTTAATACAACCTTCACCAATTCATTAAAGAATTATAATTATCCCTAAATATAGATCTCATGAGCTCACTAAATGAAATCTTAAATGTTATATAGAAGAATTTTAAATGAGATTTTACATACAAAACAAACAAATTACATCTGTATTGGAAATTACAAAAAGGAGTACTGTAACCAATAATAATGTAACTAAAACATTAAGATGAACTACAATAACAAAATATAAGGGTAGTTATGTATATTTATTCTTGAATGTTAATAATTTTTATATATGCTTGTACATTACCATCTAAGGAGATAACCATGTATATATATAGCCAGTCGAGTTGTCCCACCAATGGTCCATAAGAATATCCACGGTGTTCACTAAACCCTTAGTGACTGCACAATTAAGTTAGGTCTTCTGCAAGCCGAGTTGTCCCTCCAATGGTCTCAAAGAATTTCCATGAAGTCCACTATACTCGTAACTCACAAATAAATCTCAAAGAAAAGAGATTAAATATGTGTTAAGGTAATCCACCTCATACTGCAATGCACAAACAAATGATCCGAGAAAGTAATCCATCTGATCATGTATCTTTAAAGGAAAATATCCAACTAAATGTGGAGTACACCGTCATTCCACGGTGTTTATGAGATTAAGAAGATAACATTAGTCCACTGGGTTTATGGAACTATGATAAATAAGATATGGCATTTAGCCTGGAATTTAAACATGGAACTTAGCCTGGAACTTAGCTTGGAATTTAGCTTGGAACTCAGCTTGGAACCCTGTAACAAAATTCCTGGGATTAATACACTGTACTAAGCACCAAGGAAAACACTTTTCAAAGAAAACTACAACTTCTACATCCTACTTACCATGAGGTCTATCATGGGACTTTATAATATATAAAAAATATGAAAAACAACTTCTTAATAACACTAGAAACATCCTAAATATATAGGCATGTATATTTTACTTCTATATGGGCATTTTTGTCTGCCACTTAATCACCACCTAAAGTGAATGGCTCCCTCCATTTTGGAATCACACCTTGACATAATTTGTACCCTCTCTAATCGTCATTATTCATGTAATTGAAAACTACTCAGATTTCAGTCTGAAGTTTCCGACATACGAAAGAGACAGCAAATCTCTGAAAAGACATCGACCAATAGGAAGTGTCTGAAAATTTGTAAGTGACAACCTCAAAATGTCAGATTGACAGATCCACAATAGAATTAGAAAGATCTAGATAAAAGTAGCCACTGAAAAACAAGACGGAAGCAATGCCCATTTGCTCGAACATTCCATTTTACCTGATTTGTGAAACAGATATATATCAACACTCGTCTCTCTCTCATCGAATACAATCGATTATTAGGAATTACTCGTATTTAAATTTTTACAACAATTTATTTATCTCCTCGTCAAAATGGGAAAGCAAACCTGGACAAATTATATTAATATCTAATAAAAGTATTATCACCCAAAATTGTTTTATTTTGTTTATAACAAAACTATATTTTTATGCAAAAGAAAATCGATTATCGATTTATTACCACGATACTTATTACTATCGATGTTTCCAAACATTCAATGTTATTACTGAACTTAACGTAAGTAAATGTAGATTTTAACGAAAGTAACAATGAACTTTATAATGAAACAACTAAATAATTAAAAGTTTAGTATATTATGTTCTGGTGTAAATAATATACACTTAAAGTGCAATATTTATTGACTTTACCTGAGAAGAAATGAAGTAGTACTACGTACTCGGTTGCGAACAACTTTCCGAACGTGTTACCTATTAATCATTGTATCGTAGACAATTGTCACCTGTCACACACTAACCTCAACAAATATTACTGTGGAATGCAAATGAAATTTGTGATCGATTCTAATTTGTATGTAATTAACCGTAAGTAAGAAAAAAAAGTGTTACACGGTGTTATGACAAAAACGGCAAACAATCATCTATAAAACAGAACACCACTAACTGCAACTGTGTTTACAATAGACGTAATTTGTTTTCATACAAAATAAATGACATTGCTGCTCTATAGGTTGAGTGCTCCATGGTTTTCCTCACAGCGACCGCTTGATGTCATTATTCAGATTTCGTAAGCTATTTTAGCGTAGATATTTCCGTTTTTATACGAAGTGTTGTATCTGTTACGTAGTAACTATTATCTAATATGCGGTGAAGGGGACTGATCGCTGCGCCAACGAGCGCAGGTCGCCATATACTTTTCCTGTTCCCTCGTTCAAAATGTATTTATATAATGATTGTGTATCCTTGGTAACAAAAATAGGCTCCAGACAAACCAAATACTAATGTTAGTCCGGTAGAGAATAAACGAACAGAATACTGCAGCGGTTTATTTTTCAATACAAGCTGTAAAAGGCGGCCAAGGGACAGAGCTTATTATAAAATATTTGTGCAGATCATTATCTAGTTCCGCTGTTGCATCTTTAATTCCAGATACTTTTTAGTAGAAGTTGTGTCAATATATATTGTTTCGGCAACCATCCGTAAGCCCAGATACTAATTATGATAATGATTCCTTACCACACTTCCTGAAAATAAGGCCGTGGTCCTTTTTTGGTAGGGAGTCCATCCACAGATTATCGATATCGGCTGTCCGCTGAGACTGCGCTGGCGCTACGCCAATTGTGAACGTATTCATTGGCCTAGGTTCATTTCGTTTTACCTCTGGAATTACATGAAGCCCATAATTTAGTACCGGTCAGTGTAATTTAAATTCAGAAAAAAATCACCATCTTATCTCTTTTACTCGAAGTAACGTATTACTTAAGTTTGGAACATCTTTCTGCTTACCTCATACCTACGATATAGAAAATAAATGGAGATTTTAAATGTTAAAATAAAAGCATAAGAGTTTAAAATGAAGCAGAAACCTGAAAACTCTCTGCATACATACATACATACTACATACATACGTAACCTTAGATCATTTCACATTCTATGTGAACAGAGCATCGGAACGTAATAAAAACTCAATTTGGGCAAAGTGGAACCAAATAATGACAAGTCTAACAAGCCCTATCCCTTGGTCAACATCTAAAACTTGCGCAAAAAACAAGCTGGCACACGCTATATTTAGTTTTTATTCTAGACCAACAATGAAATCAGTTCGAAATTGGTATTTAAAAACATCACACTTTTACTGCAAGTAATAAAGCTAGATTTATTTACAAACAGAATCGATACGTCGATTAATACGTACGTGATACTGAGAAATGCTTGACTGTAAGCGCTAACACATCGTTCATGGCTTGGAAGCGCATGCGCACAGAGTGCGCAGTGAAAGCAAACTGTAGTTCCAGTATCACTATCATCATCCACAGAATGTAGAACCCGATGTAATTTTTTACAAAGTCCCCTGAAATGATACAGTCTTTTTATTTTTAAGGTTTCACAACAAAAATGTAAAAAGAAACCGAAGAATCATTATTTTTTGTGTCAGACATTTTTCTGTCTATTTAAAATAATCAAATGATTTACACGATAGATATCAATCATATAAAATTAAAAAAAGAAATGCTTAAAAGGTTTTGAACTATCGAAACGTGCACATATATGTAGATTCACATATATGCATGTATGGTGTTAAAATTTAAACATCCTAGCAAGCATGGGAAGTTTATGTAGTGATAAAGAATTTATATAGGAATAACAAATCATATTGTCTACGCCGAGCTTAAAAAGATGATATATTAAATTTAAGTCAACCTCTCCTTGTAGTTTTGCAGCCGACGACCGCGACCACACCGACAACAAAGAGATTTGAGCATTCTATTTTGAACAAGTTCTATGTTGTCAGAATGCACAGGATGTCGACGTGTAATGAAACAGCGTAATGCTTAGGAAATTTCATTACATTTACTTTCTAAATGTTTCTAAGATTGAAATTATAAAGTACAAAGAATTGGAATGTTTCCTTCTCGAATGCCACTATCATTGCGTCGGACGTACAATATTCGTTAGGCTAGAATAATTTAGACGAATATGTCTTCAGGCTTTCATGGCTTGCTATCGCATGGAGATCTAGTAGAAATTCCGTTGGCTGCAGAAGGCAGGTTATACAGGCACACAAACTATTTTATTAGTATATTCTCCCTATTTTCAAGAAATATTCAAAATGAATTCAACTCAACATCCAATAGTATTTTTAAAAGATGTTAGTCACTCTGCGTTAAGAGACTTATTAACGTTTATGTATCAATGTGAAGTTAATGTTAAGCAAGAAACATTAACTTCGTTTATTAGTAACGAGGAAAAACTTCATGTTAAAGGTTTAACCGGTAATCAAAATGAAAAAAATTCTACGTTATTCAAACCAAAGCCGACGTCGCAGCCAAGCCCCAGGTTGTCACAACAAAGACCATATGTTATGACTAAGTTTAATACTGTTTTAGATTTTAAGTCTTCCTCAACTTCAGCAGCAATTGAGAGACCAAATACACCATCAATAGTATCAAAAAGCCTATCGTCATCACAATCTGCACGTACGAAACGTAAATGTAAACTTCGAAAACTATAGAAGTTTTTATCTTTAAAAATTCCACAATTAGCAAAAGTCGCAAATAATCTTTAAAAGTAGATGTATTTCATCAGCAAGTACATAGAAAAACATTTTCTTTAATCAATTGAAATAGATATTTTAATTTAATTTTAATAGGGCAATCAAATATTTGCAAATAACATTTTGATCCCTACACAATTTTACTGTATGTATTTGTTATTTAAACTTCAGGCAAGACTTCGTGTTCTCTAAAAGTTTGAGTCTTAGGTTAGCAATGTGGGAAATAAGTGAGGGAAATGGTCAAGTCGAGTTCAACTTCAAGTTGGCCCTTCCTTAATTCTCTAATGAATATTTTAAAATGTTAGCAAGTGCAAACTATGTGTGTTAGCAAGTTATATCACTTTGTCAACTTTAATTACGTACGTTGCATAGATTCAGGAAAAATTGACTGATGGACAATTTGAGACTTGAGATTTTGCGTTTCCGTGTTTCTTTTTGAACGAAGGACTACATTTTCTGAAATTGAATACATTTTCTAACCAATTTATTTTCATGTACTGAAAGAATCCTTAAAACTATGCTAATGTAAGAAACGTCCAGAACTGAGCTAACTGAGAAAATTTTTTTTGCATACAACCCGGTTAGAGGTTAATTACTGGTAACGCCGTAATGAACGAGTATCAGTAACTAATGAGTGAGTGAGAATAAGTGTACAATAACTATCTAGGAATCGACCATAGATTCTTTCATTTATTGCATTTCTTTACGGTTTAAATATAGCATGTCTTATACATAATTCTTTTTCTTAGACAATGTAGTCGTCTCACATGACTGGCGTCTAAAAAATGTTTAACACAATTAAATCTATTAATTAATCTATTACAGTTGTCCAGGCCGAAAAGCTTTATCTACATACTACATAGTTTTGGTTTAGATGTGATTTAGGAAGTTCCAACTAAAGCTACACATATTAAATACTCACATTGTCTGTCAAACTTTTTCGCCTGTGTCGCATGAAAGTAGAAATCGTCCGTGATCAAAACGGAGGAAAAAATGAGGATCGCAAGGAGAACACCGCACAACTTACGTTCCGTTACTACAGAGTATTGGGCGCCAATATTCTTGTCCACCTGGAAAAGAAAATCATGGATCATCGAATCTCAACGTTTTACCACCTCATCGATGTATTTGTTTCAAAAGAATATTCTTCATAGTGTTTTGCATTTGCATACCTACTTCCGTATGCACAGTGAATAGGACAGTCTTATGTCCGTCGAACTTGGCTAACACATTAATGATATTAATAACACTTGTGTTGCACGAGCTCTTTATAATTTATTGTTACAAATTCTGTGTGCATTCAAGTAAGACACAAACGTAGCTACTACGATTTCTGATGTAGCTTGTATAAATTTAGTTTCATGTGGTTATCTGATATCCATTTATGTTTCATGTAGTATCTGATACGTTTAACTAATGAGCCTACATTCAAACCACACACTCATAGAAGTAAATAAAACCATGGATGTATGTATTACTTGTACCCGTAATTTTGTCCGCGTGGAAATTTTCCGTAACGTTTCTGGGTTAGTGTTTCCTTTTCACCCCCTTAGGAGTAGATTTTCCGTAAAAAGTAGTTTTTGTCTTTTTGTTTAAAAAAGTCTATCACCGTACCAATCATCATAACCGGTTTACCGTTGGAGCATCCCTTTCCCATCCCTTTCCAATCCCTTTCCCATCCCTTTCCAATCCCTTTCCCATCCCTTTCCAATCCCTTTCCCATCCCTTTCCAATCCCTTTCCCATCCCTTTATCGTTAGATTTTGAGAAGAAAGTACCCTATGTACTTCCTCTGGTGTCAAACTACCTGTATGCTAAATTTCATCAAAATCAGACAGACTTTTATATTTATAATATTACTAGCTATACCCTCGACTTCGTCTGCGTGGAAAAATTTTCCGTGACCTCTCCAGGTTACCGAGGTTACCCGAGGTACTTATATTGTTATATTAAACAAAAAAGTTATTTTCTATTATGGAATATCCGTCATATTGGATTTATGGTGACGTCACATATGTATCTACCTTCCCCTGCGTAATACACTTCATTTGATACCCACATTATTAGTGTTGGATAAAAAAGTTTTATCCTATTATGGAACATCCGCCATTTTGGATTTATGATTACGTCACATATTCAGAAACCTTCCCCTGCCTATTCTATTTCATTTGATACCCATATTGTTGGTATTAACCAAAAAATTTATTTCTTATTATGGAACATCCGCCATATTCGACTTATGATGACGTCACGGACATAAAAACCACGTCGTTTTTTGAAAAAGAAAGTAGTCTATATTTATTTTCAGGTACATACTGTACCGAGTTTTCGGGTACATTGCTGTACTAAATTTTATCACAATCGTTTCAGCGGTTTAGCATTTCCCCTATAAAGTTTCATCCCCTTTTTCACCCCTTTAGGGATAGATTTCTGATAAAAAAAGAAAACTATGTTTTTAATAAAAAATATGTAAAATTACTACCCCGTTGGGGATACAGCGTGAAGTTATGTTATGTTATGTAAAATTACATCTTAATCGGTTCAGCGGTTTAAAATTTTCCATACAAAGTTTCATTCCCCTTTTCACCCTTTTAGGGGTAGATTTTTGAAAAACAAAGTAGCTTATGTTCATCCCCTGGTATCAAACTATCTCCGTGTCAAATTTTATCAAAATCTCTCCGGCGGCTTAGCCGTGAAAACCAAGTAGACAGACAGACAGAGAAACTTTCGCATTTATAATATTATATAGTATATAGCATGGAAGTATGGATTAGCTGTACCTGCGACTTCGTCCGCGTGGAAAATTTTTCCGTAATTTCTCCGAGTTACTGAGGTTACCCGAGATACCCACATCGTTGGAGGTCTTGAAAAAAATTATTTCCTACCGCGAAGCATTCGCCATATTTCATTTTATGATGACGTCACATATACAGAAACCTTCCCTTGTGTATTCTATTTCATTTGATACCCATGTTGTTAGTGTTGAAAAAAAAATATTTCCTGTTATGGAACATCCGCCATATTGGATTTATGATGACATCTCATTTACGGAAACCTTCTCCTGCGTATACTATTTCATTTGATACCCATGTTGTTAGTGTTACATAAAAAAAATAATCCTATTATGAAACATCCGCCATATTGGATTTATTATGATATCTCATTTACGAAAACCTTCCCCTGCGTATTCCATTTCATTTGGTACCTATATTGTTGGTGGTCTTGAAAAAAGTTATTTTCTATTCTGGAATATCCGCTATATTGTATTTATGATGACATCACGTATACGGAAACCTTCCGCTACGTATTCAATTTTATTTGATACCCATATTGTTGGTGTCGAACGAAATAATTATTTCCTGTTAAGGAATATCCGCCATATTGGATTTATGACGTCACATACACAAAATCCTTCCCTCCGTATTCCATTTCATTTGGTACCCATATTGTTGGTGGTCTTGAAAAAAGTTATTTTCTATTCTGGAATATCCGCTATATTGTATTTATGATGACGTCACTTATACGGAAACCTTTTTCTGCGTATTCCATTTCATTTGATACCCATTTTGTTAGTGTTGAACGAAAAAGTTATTTCCTAATATGGAACATCTGCCATGTTGGATTTGTGATGACGTCATATATATAGAAACCCTTTCCTTTCCTTTCCCTGCGTATTCCATGATACCTGTATTGTTGGTGTTGAACAAAAAAGTTATTCCCTATTATGGAACATTCGCCATATTGGATTTACGATGACGTCACATAATATACAAAAACCTTCAGAGGAAGGCTTTTGTTAGATGAATGAAATGGAATACGCAGGGGCGTATTCCATCGGTTCAGCGGTTTAGCATTTCCCATATAAAGTTTCATCCCCTATTTCATCTCTTTCCAGGTAGATTTAAAAGAAAAAAGTAGCCTATATCGGTCCCCGTGTGTCAAATTATCTCCATGCCAAATTTCATAAAAATCGATCCGGCGGCTTAGCCGTGAAAACGTACCAGACAGACAGACAGACTTTAGCATTTATAATATTAGTATGGATTGTTTGGGTCATCATAACATTATACTGCATATACACTTATATTGCTAACAGTAAATTATTTTTAATTCAATCAGTGAGAAGACTTTGCCTTACAAAAGACGAACATCCATTTCTTAAAAAAACTGGTACGGCAGATTAGCAGCAAATCCTACCAGGTCTGGGTTGTTGAGCTGTCATTGATCACTACATGTTAGGCTAAAATAACTAAACATAAAATGGCTGGTATGGAATTGACAAAATCTCAAAACACTACAGCTACGAACTTGCTTTTTTTATACCACAAATACGGCCCGCCTTACGGTAAGCGGATAATTTATTGTATTTATGCATGCAAAACCAGAGAGCATCATACGTGCGTTGCCGACCCTGTAACAATCTCCTTACGCCTTTTTTGAAGTATTCAATGTTATTAGTCATTTGGGAAAACCTCGACAGAAATTTCATTCTACAATTTGACGGTTCGAGGGAGTAAAGTCATTTGAAAACACACTGCGCTTGACCATTTAGATTTACTTGGTGACAGCAAGCAGTACAATAGAAGACAGTAGGTATCATGTTCAATAATTCCTCTGGACACAATTCATTGTGCAAACGGTAGAATACACATAGCCAAAATCTCTTCTCAGATATTGGTTCTAGGCACTAGTAAGCTTGAAATCGTCAACAATTCTTACAACTTGTCCTTGAACTGATTTGAAATTGTCCGAGTTGGTATCCAGGTGCTCTCAAAAGTGACAGCAACATTTCACGCAAAGTCGGCCTTGTAATTAGCATAAAAGCAGCCTTTGCTTCGAAGTGAAGTATTGCTTCACCCTACTGAGCACACCGCGCTTTTTGTACGCCAGCTCGCCTCTATCTTCCAAGTAACTGCGGAATTCAACGTCGATGGAGACGTCAACTCTTAGGATCATAACCTGATAGTTGGCAAGGGACATGCCTTAGAATTGTAAACTTACAGCGAATGGCGTTTTATCTGGATTATAACAGTGACGTATGAACTTATACAAACAAGTTAATTGTATTACCATCCACCTTTTAGCTTCGCCGTAGTCAGATAAAAAGACTAGTTAACTTTGATATAAATTGCTACATTGTACATTACATGTAAATACATTAGTCCATGATATGATATTGCGTTATTTGCCTATATTTGTTGGAAATTTTTAATTACATATAATTGTGTTCAATGAAATAAATAAGCAATTTAAGTGTTACTTTAAAATGTTATACACACTTACCGACGCAACGCTCTCCAAGAATTTCAACATTTCTTGCATACGCCGGGGTGCACCGTACACGCCCACGCCGGCCAAGACCACGACGATCAGTATATCGCAACTGGACACCACTTGCCACATACGCGTCTTCATACGCGTAGAAAATTCAATGCCCACGTTGATCTCGGAGGCGAGGCCCACTACTGTTATGAGTACTATCAAGGAGAAATACTAGATTGTAATGAATTCCAAAACATATTACGTGATGAAGAAAATAGGTTATTAATCAAGGAGAAGTATTAGGTCGTAATGAAGTCGAAAACACATATGATAAAGGAGATAGGCTATTTATTTGTCTTTTAAATATTCTTAAGCTAACTGATAACAGGTTTAATATTCACGTACACGAGTGTTTTATTAGGTTACTGTCCAGATCTGAAATAAAGCAATGTATAATACCATAGAAGTAGGAACTATAATATTCATGTTCCTACTTCTATATATAATAGGTTTACTACTTTTTTCTAATTTACAGGGAAACTAAACAAATTAATTCGAGAAAAATAGAAGTTTAATGCATATAAAAGTTATATTGCAGTTAGTAAAGTGAAAGCTTTTCGTTCTTCTAGGATGTCGACGTGTGCGAAAAGATAGGATATTTCGAGATATAATGAAAAGACGTGATTTCGCTAGCTCATGTATTTCTCGACTGACCTATTTTTTGACATTCAAAAATACCTCAGTATTTTAATTAAGCAGCAATAACTTCAAAATAATAGTGTTGCCATCCAGTAATGATTATGATTATAACAGTTAATTTTGTAAACAAGTTAATTTTAAAACTCGAATAATATATATATAATTGACAATAACTAACAACAGTTCGAACTACTTATTTCTGTTAAACAACTTAAAATAGTGATAAAATTAGAAAACATCAACAACAGAGAATCTAATTGTCATTTGCGCCAATCCGCCCCCGCACGGTCGAGTTATATGATGAAAAATCTTGTAGATGAAAATTTTCATAACTATGTCCGCGCTTATTCGAAAATATTTAAGAGGGTATCAATACACGCTAAAGCAATCTACACTGAATTAAATTAGAGAATCAAATAAGATATTTTAATTCAAATTGGTAACAAAATTGTTACAAATAAAATTGAGGTTGCTAATGCCTTTGAAAATTATTTTTCAAATGTACCCGTAGAAATTACTAGTGGTCTAGGATCATGTTCGCATTCAGCGGAGACATTTTCGAGCAAGAATTGCTGCCAAATGTTGCTGGAAAATGATTATTTAGTTTTCAATTTAGGTGCACATCTTCACTTGAGATAGAAAAAACTTTCAAGCTATTACATAATAAGTAAAAGAGGATTGATAGGGACTATCAGTTCGTGTAATGGCTAATGTAACATCTACATCATCACCAATTTTGGTAGATACATTTAATTTTAATAAATGTGTTGATCAAGAGGTATTTTTTCCCAATTTAATGAAACAAAGTAAAATTATTCCATTATTAAATCAGGCTGTATGTAAAAATACTTAATCAAATGCTGGCACATTTCAATATTCACGGGGTATTTCGCAATCACACGAGAGGGCAGTCAACTGCTCATGCCGGAGCACGCTTGATCAAGACTGTACTTCAGGCTTGGGAGGGATCCCAGGATACTATTGGTGTTTTTTGTGATCTATCCAAAGCTTTTGATTGTGTTAGTCATGGAACTTAAATTTGCAAGCTTAAATACTATGGAATACGTGGCAACGCTCTCCATCTCGAATAATATGCGATGATTTCATGATCTCATACGAGACCTAGATATTACCTGGGTGAACTAACATACGTTTATCATACTTACGTTATCCTAACAGACGTTTTGAGATGGTTCGCTCTTAACGCTCTTCGCTCTAATAATTTAATACTATATGCACAAAAAACCAAAGCTAATAAATTCTCCCTTTTTAATATACCGAGAATCTGTGTGGAAAACAATTACAATTAATTGAGTCAGCCACTTTTCTTAGTCTAACAGTAGATAACAAGTTACAGCAAGCGGACAATATCGGGGCTTTGGCTAGTAAGCTCGGTTCCGCGATATATGTCGTTAGACACATTAGGCAATTGATGGATGTGGACACGGCTAGGCTGCTTTACTTCGCATATTTTCATAGCTTAATGTCCTATGGCCTACTGCTGTGGGGATAAGAGGCGCGTATTAACTCCATTTTTATTTTACAAAAAAGTGAAATACGCGCCATCTACAGTACGAATGCGCGAGAATCTCTAAGAGATCGTTTTAAAGACATTGATGTACTCACCTTGCTGTCCTAATACATCTTTGAAATTATTATGCATACGAGTAAAAATTTAGATCTGTTCAAAAAGAGAGGCGATATTAATGGAATGGAAACCAGAGGTTTCAAATTCGTTATTCTAAAATTTTAATTACATAAGTCAAATGTTTCAATAAAAAGGTAAAAGAAGCCAAGGAAGACCAAGGCTGACTTATGAAGATCAAATAGCCAGAGTGTTAGCAGACGGAAATGTCAAAAGCACTCGCATACCTAGCCGAAAATGTGTGAGGAGAATGATGAGATTTGAGGAAGCGAAAGAGGTGTGTAAGGACCGCGACTCCTGGCGCTCCGTCCTCACTGACTACCCCGTTAGGGATACAGCGTGAAGATATGTATGTATGTATGTAAATGTTTCAATTTTGGTTAACTGCGTTCGTTTTAATAATAGAGTTCCTCAGGAATAACGAAAAATAGATTTGTTATAAAACGCGCATTGGTTTTTGATTGGCATGGTGTTGTGTATAACGCGCATTGGTTAGACAGTCGTACTATAATATAAACGATTTTGTTGAAGGCCAAACAATAGTCTGGAAATAATCTTCTCTGCACATGCATTTACTGGCTTTCTGAACATTGTATTTTAATAAACCTATTGTAAAGTGATGTTGAAAAAATGACATTTGACTGAGTTTCTTGTCGGTTCTTCTCAGTGTTCAGGTTTTCTCTTTGAACCGAACTAAAATAGATTTGATGTTCATAAACACCTCGTAATTGGGTTTACTTGAATAAATTGATTTGACTTTGACTTTGTTGTCCATTTCGTTTAAACTCAGCCTTTAAACGTTTAATAACCGCAATATATTTCATAAACTACCTTGTTAAACTCCAGTTAAACTAGTTTTCTATTTTTAAAAATCACATCCGAATCGGTCCATCCATTTGAGAACTACGAAATTACAGATAGACATATACGTCAGATTTATGACACTCCTCTTTTTACGTCAGTGGTTAAATCGAAGTTTTTCTACAGTTTACATTAACAGAAGCAGACCATCTTACGTACCTAAAACAGTGACTAGTAGATAACTATATATACACATTCCATTAGACAAGGTGACTGCAAAGCCATTAGTCCTCGATTCAAACCGTAATGGTGCTAGACCGAAGAAACTAGATATCTGAAAAAAAAAGTTATAGTAACTTTTGTACATCTTCTTATATAAAAATTTAGCCTCGTATGTTTGTGTTCACAAAATTTGGACACAATGTTGCATTCGAATATGGGCGTTTTATGTATACATAGAGATAAATAAAAATGCAAATGTTTCTTTGTTAAATGTGTGCCACAGCAACGCGTGGCCGGCGGGTTATTACCTAAAAATTTGCAGACAGCGACAGCCACGCGATCATTGTCCGACCAGTGACTAATTCTAATAAAAATTGATATCATGTATGACGATTACGTGTTTATTGGGCCATGACCGTAAAATGCACTTTTCGCGGTAGATATAGCGCGATTATACAAATTACATTATAGAAGTTCTCGTTTTGACAGGAGATATAGCGCGATATTCGACTGTTGCACATTGACTTCAAGTTAGTTAATAAGCATGCAGGAACAGCTAGTATACTTATAGTTTGTATATTTATGGTCCACGGTTGACGAGAAACACATACTGAGAAAAATATACTATATCGTGTAGACTCGCGTGGTCTTCCACAAATCGATCTCTAGTGATGAATCCATAATATAAATGAATAAAATTTACTTTATTTCTCTCACAAATTAAACAATAATCATTTAACAAATTCACAGTTTCAATGGTTGTAACATGTTTCCTTTGTGAGTCTGGTGTCTATACTAGGCATAATCTGTATTACAGAGCACCAGGCTCCCACCCCCGTTAGCATTGTGTAGATTATATTTTGTTAAATGATGTGAAAGAAAGGTAGTCTAATAAAATAAGTAAAATCAGTAGATTGTGTAGTGTAATCAGTAGTGTATGTGTGTAAGTGTGTCAGTAAGTGTATGTGTGGGTATGATGGGTATTGAATTTTAAGTAAATGAAGGCGTACGATTGCATTTAATTTTGTAATAAGTTGTTATATAATACATTGTATGTTTAAGTTTAACTTTTTTGATTACTTTATAATTTGCAATAGGTTTTCCGTGCCTTCATAGTTGTATGAACCTAAAGTATTCTTAATTTTTTCTTTAAATTGATGAGAGGTATAGGTACTTAAGTTTTTTATCCTTTTATTTAATATATTATAGATACGTGGTGTTACACAGTTATAGTGTTTTCGTGCAAAGGTACTCTTAGCGAATGGAACTGGACAAAAATTACGTCTTTTGTTAGTTAGTTATCTCAAATGTAGATATAATATGTTTGTGAAATCGACGTAAACACTGGTAGATAAATAACTTTCTTACACTAAGAGTGTTGGAAATTTTGTATAGTTCGTTAGTTGGAAATTTATATGGTAACTTTAACGAAACCTTCAAAACAGCTCTCTGCACTCTTTCTGCTTCTATTAATAATGATTTGACAGCACCTCCACAAGAGCAAATACAGTACATGGTGGTTGATTCGCAAAAAGCTCCGTACACCCTTAAGAGTAGTTCAGTTTGAGTCACATGTCTGAGGTTTTTAAATACATATGTAAACGTCTTATTCTGGATGAAACCATGGAAATTTGAGAGTGCCACCGTAGATTCTGATCTACTTGAACTCCTAGATATCTAATTGATGTTGTTCTGATTAAATTTATGCATGAGCATTGAGAACAGGTTTCCGCAGAGAGCCTATTACAAGGGTAAGTGTGTAGTTTCACCTTTAGTTTAGTGTCAGGACATAGAGTTGCAGTTTTGCCAAAACATAGATATTTTGTCTTTGACGTATTCAGGGATAGTAGGTTATTCTCCAACCAGTGGGTTACAAGTGCGATCCCATTCTCGGTGAGAGATCGGGTTTCCTCCCAGGTACTGCCATGGAAAAGTATAACCGTGTCATCTGCAAACATAATGAGCTCGGCTTTTTCTAATGCTATCTTGCAAAGCTCGTTAATATAGAGTAGAAAATATAATGTGGGTCCAAGCGTTCTCCCTTGTGGAACCCCATACGAGCACGTTATTTCTGCACCGACATAAGACTCAAGCCTCACTGTCTGTACACGTTTAGATAAGTTTCTGAACCAACTTAGTTGGTTCCCTCTAATGCCTATGTTTTCTAGCAGTGTCAGGATTGGTATTGACACAGTATCAAATGCTTTTTGCAAATCTAGAAACACTCCTATACATCTTATACATTTTTCGCCATAATCAAGATATGTCGTAATTAATGATGTAAATTTCAGAACTGCGTCTTCTGTTGACCGGCCAGTTCGAAAACCATATTGATTTTCTGCTAGAAATTTGTTACTTTCTATGTAGTTATATAATCTTTTATTTACGGTTTTTTCTAGTACTTTCGATAACGTGGGTAGAATTGAAATTGGACGATAGTTTGTGGGTAGTTTTTTGTCTCCAGTTTTATATATGGGTGTAACTAAAGCCTTTTTAAAAACTTCTGAGAAGATGCCGGATTCGTAGCTGAGGTTACACAGATGTGAAATAGGTTCGGCTATACTATATTTGATCTTCTTTAAGGTATTTGTAGATAGACACCATCATCTCCTACAGAATTGCTTGCTTTTAGTTCTGTTGTAATTTTCAGGATCTCTGGTATGTCAGTCGGTAACAACGTCATAGAATGCAGAGGGGTATTATTTGAACGAACTTTTTGAGCTAGTTCAATATCATTAGTAATTAATTTTGTAAGTGTTTTATAAGCTAATTTTTGTCCTACAGATACCAAGAATAAATTAGTTTCCTCGAGAGAGGTTTTTGGGGAGTCTTTGATATTTAGTAGATCCTTTGTATTTATTTTGCTGGGTTGTGTATTGCATATTTCCTTAATAATCTTCCAAGTTTCGCTCGGATTCTTCGATTGTAGTGTAAATTTATTTTGATAGTAGTTGCTTTTCGTGCATTCGATCACGTTTTCGTAAAATTCTGACCACACTTGGAGTAATCCAAGGCTTCAATGGAATATTTCTATTGGGAATCATCTGATTCAACGATTTTTTGAGAATTACGTTTTTTAAATTGTTTGTGAGCCATTTTACAGTTGGGTTAAGATTTTTTGAGTTAGTGTAGTAGAAATCCTGCCAGTCATAGATAGATTTTTATTTATCGCATTATAGTTTAATTTTATATTTTTCGTTTGAGATGTAAGTCTGGATTTAACATTTTCATTTTGTATTAACAGTAATATAGGGGAGTCATCGGTTAAACTGTTGAATACAAAAGTGCACCATTTATTTTTGGTTTTGATCATAAAGTAATCCAGACAGGAGGAACCTCTTGTGGGTATATTTATCCTTGATAAAAGCCCAAAGAATGAAGTTATGCATAAATATTCAAAGGTATGCCCGTTAAGATCGTTAGGTAGGATGTCGAAATTTAGGTCTCCTGTTAGAATTATATCTTTCGAATGTATACTCCTCAGGACAGCATCTAGGGAATCAATATATTTAATTGGTAATTTATTATACTGAGGATGACGATAAGTGCATACTATATTGAGTTCGTTGTTGTTAATATTAAAAATTAGAAAGTTTCCATCTTCGTAATTTGGTTCCGATACTGTGACATTAATATCAGATTTGACATAAGCCACTACCCCGTCATTTTGGTTAATATAGTTTTTAGTATAGAACATATTGTAATTGCTGACAATAGGGGGGGTAAAATTATCATTGGTCCAGCATTCAGTAAGAATAAATATATCAATATCGATTGTTAAAGTCGCAGAGAAGGCTACAAATATATGAAAGTTAGCGTTTATACTACAGATATTTACCGTGAGTATGGACAGTGTTTTTCTTTGTACATCAGAACCAATTGTAAGTTCATTTAAATATTGAGTGGGATTATTTAATTTGATGCAGGGCACATTATCATTTTCAGTATCAATGTCCTTAATAATATTATTACCAAAAAAATGTAATGTTATTTAATTGTCGTAAAGGAACAAGAACAAAGGCATGGGGCCATTGTAAAGGTATTTTTATACTATCGGTAATTAATATAATGTAAACTATGAGTAACATGTATTTCATTGAAGATTTGTATATATTGAAATTGTGTATGTTTGTTTTAATGTGTGTATAAGTGTGATTGACTTGAGATTTTGTTAGTACAGTTAGTAGGTAATTTAAACAAAAGAAGAAAATTTGCAATAGGTATCAAAAAACACAACAAATCACGGCAGAAAACACAGGCAGCGCAGTGGAGAGCGATGAACACTTCTAGTCAGTCCTTTTTAGTTAAGGTAACTAAGGCACTCTCGTTATCAATATAAATCTTTGGCGTTCTCTCATTCTGGCGTAGAAACACTCGTCCATGTGTAGTCCAGCAGAATCTATAACCATTTTGAGCTGCAAAGCTTCGTGACAAATAGAAAATTCTCTTTGTTTTGGAAGTTAGATTTTCAGACAAATAGGTAGGTATTTTAGACCCACCTATATTTACGTTCGATGTGCCGAGTTTCTCTGGTTGCTCCTTGTTGTGTCTTGAAAGCGGTAATTAAATTATCTTTTACTATAATAGTAGTAAGCTCAGCAATTTATAGGTTTACTGGTATTTGCAGTATTGATGCGAAATATATCCTTTATTTCATGGTGTTGAATAGCCGTGGCCAATTTCTGACTCAAGTCCACTACAATCTTTATCAAATCTTGTTTTGTTTCACTTGCTTTGACAGGGATATTCTTCAATTCTAAGCTTGAGTTTCTTATTTGTTTCTCCAGTTGCTCGATTCTTTCTTCTAGGTATTTTATACATTTTTTCTCTTCAGTTTTTTCTTTCGTTAATGCTATTATTTCCGCTATAAACACATCATATTTTTCTGATAAAAACTGAATACTGTCCTTAATTTCCGAATTTTGATTGCTAATTGCAGTTCTCATTTCTTCGAATCTTTGTTCTTGGCGAACTGACAGATTAATGAATAGAGTGCGAATCTCGTTCATGAATTTATCCATGTGTGGGCCAGTTTCTACACGTGGAGGGGTTTGGAAAACACGGCGTTTGTATCTGGTTGTTTTATATTATTTGCTGCTCCGTCAGGGCTGCATCAGATTGCGAATCAATGGTATTATGGCCTGAACGGGCAGTTGAGTCACTTTTTTCCTTTTACATTTTTCTGATTGTGCAGTGGAGTGCGTTTGACCATTAGGACAATATTCAGTGACTTTTCTTCTTGTGTTGTTTTAACAATCTGTATTTTAAAATTATCGGTAATGTCAAAATTACAAAGCTCGTGAGTACCAGGTATGCATAAATCGGTAAGTGGTTTCCATAATAAATTGTTTGGTTGAGTCCCAATTCGAAGTTATAAATTTTCTTGATTTATTTAGTTTCGATACTAAGATAGTATATAGATCTTGTAACGGTTTTAATATGGTAATTCAGAGTTCACTTGTAAAACGATAGCCGGTTACGGTAAGTCATACGATAAGTTTAATTCCTTTTTCCTCCAGTATCCTCCTCCGGGATCCTCGTAGGTCTGCATAAGTAAGAAGATAACCGGGTCCCGCAGCTAGCAAGTGCGAAAAATTGTTATTCGCGCAAAGATAAATGTACTAGGATAGCATAAACCTTAAAGCGGCTCGCTCTGTAGATGCGTCAGCGAGCGCAGCACACACGATGCGTATTCCAGTGTGTGTTGTTGACTTACGTAGTGATGTGGTAGCCGGTAACTCTCACACACACAGTCGCGGACCAATCAGTAAGATCTCCTCCTATTTTATGCACTTCTATTCATTCAAATAGATTTTAATTTCACAAAAATTTTTTTTTTTTGAGATAAATATACGTAAATTGGTTTAGAGATTACTCGTAGCCGAGGTCCGGGGGGAAAAGGATATGTTTTTAGCTGTCTTGACAAAATGTTAAACTTACTGTAAATCGACACGAAAAACTTTCGACGTAAGATTTCTAAGTACATACGAATGCATCACTTAATGTTTCACTGTAAAAATTTTTTGATACATGCATTTTCTATATGTGACTACAATTAATTTACAATAGGCTATTAAAATAAGTAAACATTGTATTAAAATAATGAAACGTGTTGAATACAATTGAGAAAAAGATAATTAACATTCATATACAGAAAACTAAGTTATTGGATTTTAAGCTTCAGTAGTGGGTACAGAGCGGGGACGAGCTAGAGGGAGATAGAGTTACATAGGCATGACGTCACAAAGTCGCGATGACATTGCACAGCGCTAGGAGTGACAGAGACGGAGTGTTATCCATACTCTGTTCTCACTATTAAAGTTTAAAAGCGAATATTTCCTATGTTTTTTATTGTATTTCAAATATTTTTTCTCAGTTTTGTTTATGATTACTAAAACTATCTTTTAACTAAGTCGTTAACAAATACTCATCTAGTCTACTAAATCTATTCTTATAATTTACAATAGCTGTACTATCTTTAAAAAATGTTGCCATTGAAATGCACCAGATTGTGACAATACAAAACCAAGACCGCTTTAATTATGTAAATTATGGAATCGTTAAGAAAGGTGTATTTCCTTCCTTATTTGACTCACCCTGAGTAGAAAGGCGTATGGCCCACCGACGACCCCTTGTGTGATGTCAGAGGAGCGAGGTCTGGTCGGCGGCGGAACAGCGGAACCTAGAAAGAAACCGGTAAAAGTGTGTTGGATACGCATTAACTTAGGGTTCCGTACAAGTTCCGTAGCAATTACAAACGAAATATATAAAGAAATTAAATTCGAGGAAAATTAAAAAAGAAAGTGTCTGAAATAAAAATTGCTTATTTTTTTTCTTTTTCTAGTTTTGACTGACGTCGATGTTACCTTTCAGCTCAACGGGTGTAAGGCAACGGAGTATAACGGCTGTGATATACATATGGACAACAGACTCGAAACCACAAAGAGTGAATGTGACAACCACGAACTGACAGACATAGAATGAAACTGTAAAGGTTCGATTTTTATCACTTTGTCTATATGGAAAAATGAACAAAAATATATTCCATATACGTTCGAGTATTGAGAAAAATTTACAGAGCAAAACCAACTGATATGAAAGTCATAAATGTCTAAGGCCAACTTTCTACTTTGTATTAGATATATGTACACGTAATGTACACGACATTGTATAAAATATACTCTTGACAATAATATAGCGGAAAATTTTGAAATTAGATTTCTGGCTATACGTAATATACATACGTTTTTGTATTAAGCTACGGACTAGCTTCGAAGCGAGTTTCGTAGCATGTTCGTAGCGGAGTTTGTAGCATAGTTCGTAACTTGCTAAATGATTTAGACGTTATGTTTCTTTCCTACGTAAGATACTTATAATTAAACAAATCACCTTACCTATGTTTACAATAAATACCTCCATTACGAAAATTATAACACTGGTTTACAAAATGAGATACTTCATTTTAATTATTATGTAATGTTTCACTTCTATGCCGTATTTACCAATGAAAATATTATCACATCGTGAATAATAGTAACATATATTTTTTTTCTTGGTAAGCTCTCCATTTTATAAGCAAATCTAATCTGCAAATTAGCAGTACTACTTGGTTCACTTTTTCATCAGTCAGTCAACACACGTAAACAACGTTGTAAGAATAATATTTTCATAAGTTCCTGCATCAATATAATACAGTCCGTCGATTACGATAACTTTTTATGAACTTGACTCTCATAACCGTACGGTTTTACTTTTTATTTAACATTGTTTTCGATTTTTAATCAACTTTTAACAATTAACAGGCTAGTTTTAAAATAAGTCAGTTATGAGTTTTCAGTTATATAGAACATATCGTATACTGATATCACATAATTCTAACTATGTTCATTCAATACTTAAAATTTATTTCTCGGCACTGTTTTAGTCTCTCAGCAATTATTTAGTATTTAGAAGTGCTCGGTCAGTTGAGGCGACTACGCTAGGTGTCGAATAAAAAGTTTAAAGGCGGAATGCAGCTGGAAATATGGACACAATATGGCAGGGCCAGATTTGTTCCAATATTGTTTGTATATTACATAATATATTGATCTATAATTGAATTTACCTACTAACCGATTCTTATTTTTTCTACATATAATATAATTCAAGCGTTTTACTGGTCCTTTCGTTATGGTTAATATGTCGTATAACTGAGACTTGGGTTCGATTCTCAAGTAAGTCAAATTAGAAAAGGTTAAGCATCGCACTTAGGAATTTTTCTTTTTTAAGAAGACGGAATACCATATTAATAAAAATTACAGCCAACAAAGGGCTGGTAATAGTATTTTAATAATAAATATTTTAACCATGGTAAGTTTATGGTATAAACCATCAATTTTAACCTACTTATTTTTCTTATTTAATATTAGCAATTATAGGATATTTTTTCAAACAAACTAATATTATTCTATATAGATAGATGTCATGTTATCGAAGTTTGCGGGAGGTTATATTAATAGCTGTTTGTAAATATTACGTTATTCCATTGTTTGAAGTATGCCGACACATACAGATACCCATATAGATACCAGTATGTGTAGGAATAAAATAGATAAATATCTACTTTGTACATACACACATGAGATAAATCGTTTGATTTGGAACTAGTTAGGAACAAAAACTATTATTATTTATAACTATTATTATTTGCTTTCTTCTCATTTCTCGCCTAATTTCACATACGTAGTGGTTGAAATGGTGAGTAACGGCAAATGTAACTATTTTATCAATATATTATCTAGTTACTAACGATGTTAAAAACAATAATTATTTTGAACCTTTGAAAATTAAGACATTTATAGTCACTTTTTGATATAGAATGTCAATATCGCATGTAACACAAAGGACTGCAATAAATTATTCCCTGTTCATGTATTTAACTGGGTTTACTAACTTTCTTGATAGTACTTTTCTCCAGGTTTATGGTTTAATTTCAACTAAATCCAAACGATAAAACTCACACTAAGACACTTATTCGTTACAATTTCTTTAAACTTTTAAACATCATGTAATACATACACATATATCCTCACTCCGTATCCCGGACGGGGTAGTCAGAGAGGGTAGAGTGCCAATATGAAACATACTTATTTCATGATATTTTTTTTAGTTTACCCAGATATCATATTTTAACCAATGAACATATTTGAACGTATGAACGTCCTTAAAAATTATGTACAAAGTGAATTAGCAAAGTCTGTTTATCGACGCTAGGTTTAGTGGAATATTACTATTTTCTTTATTTATCGTATACATAAAATACAAGAGAAAAAATAACACACTTTAAGTTTGTCGGTGATGTGCGTGGTCTTCGCGCGAAAATATTATATGCAGGAGACATATTACGTAGATATGTAAATATGTTATACAATCGCAACAACGGACATATCTACTGATACATTAAATAAACGTAAATCAATTTTAAATATCACCGAAAATGTATTTGCATCCTCTTTCATGCTTCTACTCTAATCGACTATAATAATAATACTTCTAAGAGATCTGCATGTACACAATTAAATTTACGTACGTTACACATAATATATTATATTCTATCCTTATTCTATTATATCATTATAAACAGCGGGATGAACTAGCATCGATGTTACACGTATAAATATAAAACATAACCAATTAGTTCCTTCTCGTAGTAATGCGTCCAGCTGAGATTCGTTTTCATTGTTTGTCTATAATCTAATATCTTGTAACAATTTTTTTTTTGAGAACCGAAATTAAAATTTGGTTAGAAATAATGTCAGAAAATAATAATTTATTGACAAAAATCGTCGCATTGCTATTAAGGGATTGTTTCCATTGGATGAATATTGACGAAACAGAAAAAGCATTCAAAAGTTAACTTCGTAAACGACTTAGTTTTCCACACTTGATGTATACGGTCAACGAATTCGAAACACGTTTTTTGATTCCATCTATACGAAAAACTATGATTGGTTCTTCTTAAGTGCGACCAAAGAAATTCTTTTCTTTTCAAGACTTAGAGTGTAGAAATGAGTTTGAATAAAGAATACAAATTCATCTTTAAGATTCTGCGAGCAAAGAAGTCAAGTGAAGAAAATTAAAACCAAAAATTAAGCTATTTCGCCAGTTTTCGACCACAAAATTTAGTTTTCGACCAGCATTGAATAAGTTTTCGCCCATACCATTTCTCAGTCTAAGTTGACGGAGTTAGAGTTTTATAAATAAAATCTTCATAAAACTCCAACTCTGTTTATGTAGTTACTGATAAGATTTATAAGATATATAAGACTGATAAGATATATCATATCAGTAACACAATCACCATGAATTACTTTACCCCTGTTATCACCACTAAAATTCATCCTTAACTTAATTTTTTTGCCCATGATTTTTCAATGTATGGTTTTCAATATCTCGATCATTCTTTGTATCACCAGCTTTTTCAATTTCTTAATCCCCTTAGTCATATCATAATATCGTCATGTTGTAGTCATCATGTTCAACATTAGAATTTTTGCTTGAAACTTAAACTTGTTTACACTTGTTGTTTTACACTTTGTTTCGTCTTCTTATTCTGATTTTCAACAATTTCTATTTGTGACTCTCACTTCTTTCCAGTCGTTTCTTTTTAGATGCTTATTTCTTTTCTATATTGATTATTTTTTATCTTCGTGGAACTTCCTTCAAGTTGAAGATGAAATCGCAGCTAGAAATATTACAGCCGCAATTTTATCTTCAGCTTGGAGAAACTTGAGAGTGAAAACAATATACCTATTTAAAACTTGTTTTTACTTTTTCATTAGCGTTAGGACAAATAAACGTTTACCAAAGAGATCGTTATTTTCACGTAGCGAGAAGTAAAGGGAGGAATCATTGCTTTCTAATGTTAATGTACAAGTTTGGGTTGGTACAGTTAGGATGTCATCTAGTGAAACTAGGACACAGACTTCCAGATAACCACCAGATAGACAAAAAATTGAAAACGATTAATCACCTAATAGTGCTTCATTGGCTTTTACTGGCTCGAATAGTGTAAACCCTTTCTGAGGACTCTGGTTTGGGTTCTTGTAATAATATTGGTTTTGTCAATATAATGTATCTCCTGGGATTTTAGAAGTGAGAAGTTGCCTATGTTGCTCCTGACCGTATAACTATCTCGGTGCAAAATATCACAGTGATCCGTTCCTCTGCTGTAACTTGTGAGGTGATAAAAGGACTAATAAACAAACTTTGCATTTATAAGTATTAGCTAGGATTACAGACCTGAAGCAGTTTAAACAAAGAACAAGTAAAATTCACTAGGTAAGTACAGTGGACAGTATGACTCGAAATCCTTCATGTAAAGGTAGGCCTGTATCCCAGCCGTGGAAACTTGTATAGGATAACACTAGTGGAAAAAACGCAAATTTGATTAACTTTTAATGGAAATAGAAAATTTCAAAACAATGACGGCCGGTAACTCAGACATAATAAATTTCTCTTTTAGTTTTCAGTCGTTATGTTTTCCATATAAATGATAGATGGTCGAACACTCAACTAAAATCTGAACACATTAGGTTTTCGGCCACTGATATTTGAATCTTATATTTTACGTGAAATATGTATCAATATCATGGTCGAAAACTAACTTGCTAATTCAATTGATTTAAACAAATTCACAACTCTAAAAGAAAATAAATTGCTCTTAGCTTTAATAAAATAGAATCAAAAGTTACTTTCTGTTACTTATACTAGTAATTACACATTACGCTTATACAGAATTACCAAAGAAATATTATTGCGGTATCCGACCACTTCAAATTTTGAATATGCATCAAATAATTAATGAAAAATTAAGTGTACAAATGTTTTTTTGGGTTTTAAGAAAGTAACAAACTCACTTTTGTGTAAGTAAGACTCACGGAACAACTTGAAATTTGCCGTGCAATTTGGATGTCGTCACTAATTTTTTATGCACTTTCAGACACAATTTGTGTGCGCGGATGTGGGCTCTAAACTAAACTTAGAAAAGTTATTAGTTTATATTCTTTCTACCTTTAGTATTCTGTTATAATAGGGTTAGAAGATTAAAAGTTGTCCACGTATAAATTTGACACTATAAAAAGAACTACAAACACTATTATTTCATTTTGAAACGAAAGAGGCAGTCAATTGGTCATATACTAGAGCCGGCTGCGAAACCGGCGCAACGACCCTATATGCTCATGACAATAACAATAAGATTTGGGTTCAAAAGACTCATATCCGGAATTTCTTCAATTGCACTAGTATCTAGAACTATTCCAATCTCAATAACTATGCAGTAGGTAAGTAATCAAAACCAAAAGAATAACTTTTACAATTTTAAATTGGATTCTTTACAAACAAATGACGACAAAAATGCTCCAACACAAAACAACAACAATCACAATTAAAAAGTGCAGAATAAAAAACAGTTAAAAAGCAGAGTGTATATTGGAACGTAATGTAATTTGTCTTCAACTGGTTTCAACAAAAAATATTTTGCATTATGATCTCTCCTGAAACTTCTTTCCTTTATTTTAGGCAAATCACAGCTTCGGTGAATTGAAAATCAACACTTTGAATTTCCTCAATATAATAGGGAATATAATTTATGAAAATGTTTGTTTTGTAATTATTTTTAAAATTAATAGACATAGACAGACATTTATTTGACATCACTCACGCATTATCACAATTTATACAAAAACAAAGAAACATTGACACAAAATAACATGACTTAATCGCGTCCAATTATTGTTACTTATTTGGACTGTAGAGTTTTTGTGATTTGACATAATGAACTGTATGCCACGAATGTCCTCATTAAATAGTAATAAAATATTTGATTTACATTTCCATTAGGGTTGGTAAAAAACAACAAAATATCTCTATTATTTCCTCATTATTCATAATTTTTTAACGTTGAATTCAAACAGTACACAGAGAGAAAAACGGTAAGCCAAAATCGAAACACTATTTAGAACTGCCCTAAATATTGTGTTTAAGTCTACTTAGACTACTGCTAAGAAAAATGATTAAACTTGTATTTATATCAACATAAATATGTATATATGCAGTTCATGTTATTTTTTTGCTGTCGGAGGAATATCATTGTTTTACAGCTGCAAGGACATAATCAAACCTCTCTCTGGGACGCTCTTTGATTCTGTTCAATAACTCGAGGATTATTCTTGATAAAAATCTGAATATTTCAAAGTATTATTAATACAAGAATGCAATGCAATGCAAGAATGGGAAATCTTGTTGATACTATATATATAATATGCATTTAGAAACGCACCTTTTGTATCAACCTCGCGCCTCTTTTACCTCGCATTATGCTAATCAGTCTTTCATACTTTCTGAATATTCCATCTGTAGGTACCTAGGTCCAAAATATTTGCAGATTATTATGATTTAACTTTATTGGCCTTGGTACTCTGCTCTGTCTATCTTTAGCGAGAAATGGCGTGAATGTACTGTATACGCGTTCATGCATAAAATAGTACTTTTTCATGTATCACCTCTGCTTCCAGTCTTTAAAGGCTTAACAATAATGTTATGTATGACCACCCACTAAATGACCAATCAAGTTGCATTCATATTGAGTCTTCCATTTCGAACGGCACTACGTCGTTAGTGTTTGACCGTTGCTCTAATATGGAAATTTCGAAATTAACGGAAATATGAAGAACAATGTAAATAAGTAAGTAATAAATAAGCAAAGTTAATTATTCTAATTTCGTAATCACTTTTTGTCACCGAAAATTGTCCTCAGCAAGTATTTATCGCTCAAGGAAAATTTGCAGAAGCTTAATACATTCAACAACATATCGTAACAAACATTCTGCATGATTTGAAGAAGTTGTCTAGACATCGCACCTTATTTAAAAATGTGTAGACTTTTTAAATATTTCACCGAGTATCTTAGAATGAACTCAAAAGTCAAAAGTCAAATCAATTTATTCAAGTAAACCCAAATGCAAGGTATTTTTGAACGTCAAATCTACTTTAGTTCGGTTCGAAAAGAAAACCTGAACACTGAGAAGAACCGACAAGAAACTCAGTCAGGTATCCTTTTTTCAACATCATTCTACAATAGTTATTTAAAAATACAATATCTATAAAGCCAGTAAATGCATACGCAGAGAGGATCACTTCCAGTCTATTGTTGTGTCTTCAATGAAATCGCTAATTTTGTAGTATGCTTTTCCAATCAGTGTGCGTTTAATGACAAGTTTAAATCTGTTTTCCGTTAATTGAGTAATTTCTTGAGGAATTTTATTATAAATACGAACACAGTTACCCAAAAATGAACCACTTGACTTTTGTAATTTAAATTTAGGAATAACTAGCTGATCACGACCACGAGTTTCCACACCACTAACAACGCCTTTCTTTTGAAATAGATCTAAATTTTTTTTTGTGTACATTATGTTTTCATAGATGTATAACGAGGGTAAGGTGAGTACATCAATGTCTTTAAAATGATCTCTCAGCGACTCACGTGCGTTCATACTGTAGATGGTACGTATTGCCCTCTTTTGTAAAATAAAGATAGATTTCATATGCGCCGCTGATCCCCACAGTAGCAGACCATAAGACATAAAGCTATGGAAATATGCGAAATACACCAGCCTAGCCGTAGCTACATCTGTCAACTGTCTAATGCGCCTAATAGCATATATTGCCTAACTGAGCTTATTAGATAAAATCTCGATATGGTCCGCCAACTGTAACTTATTGTCTACTGTTAAACCAAGAAGAAGTAAGAACTCAGTGATATAATATATATTTTTTATTATAACAATAAAAAGGAACGGGTTCTCGAGCTTCCTGATATTTCGATACTGTTGCGAACACCATAAACACGGGTTAACTAGCAAACCTGCGGCTGGCTATTTAAGAGCAAATATTTCACTATACTTACTTTCTAGTTCGTAATTTTGTTTTGAAACTCTTATTGTTCTAAATCCTACCACCATATTCCACATATTGGACAATTTAAACCCATTCTCTCGAACTCAAAGTTTTTATCCCAAGAACGATTTCTATGGTTTCTTTGACCATTTTGGGTATCTAATGGCGTTCTGTCGACAATATTAGTCTCTTGTGAAATTCGATTCAAAGATTAGAGCTTGCTTCAAGAATACGTTCTGTAATAGCGAACGTCATTATTCTTCACTACTCTAATGTACTCCTTGATACGGCACTGCACGGCACGAAATCGAGTGATTGGTTTGTCCAATGTATGCACGCCCACAACATCTTATACACATCGTGATTTTCTAAAGGAAAATTATCCTTCGGTGAATGCAAATGTTGTGTAATTTTCTTCAAAGAAGTGAAGACTGTTTTTATCGAAAGTTTCCTCAACAACGTCGCAACTTTAACTATCACTCCCTTAATATGTCATGTTAAATGAGGGGACAGGTAAACTTTATCACTCCCTTATTATGTCTAACCATTACCTTAATATGTCTTCAGTCTATCCGACTCTAGTGCGCAAACAACAACTACGTCCACGAAATCCATCGCGAAATGAACTGTCGCTCATGCCATGCCACGTTGACGCGGCAGCGAGTGCAAACAATGTGCGCAGCAAAGTGAGGGGACGAAAAGTCGCGTAACGAGAAGTCTCTTATTTGAGAACGGCGTTGAGCCGAAAATTTTCACAAAACACTCCGCATAGGCAACATGCATTCGCACCTAGAATATTATTACGTAATTAAAAAAAGCGTATTGAGTAGAATACGCTTTTACATCTCTATTAGTCATCTGTTAACCGATGGAATCGGTAGGATCGCTCGGGCTGTGATCCTTCTGAATAATCCACAAGATTTCTGGCGATTAATATTTACTGGAGATGTTAAAAGTTAAGGCAGTGCATTGTATTTCTCAAATCCAAGAAATATACTATACTTTCTATTGAAAGAAGAAAGCCAGCTGACGTCCAAACAAAAGCGACATACTTATACCTACGAATATATACTACAGCGTCACCATATTGCCGCAGTGAACGAAAACTTAAAAGAGGAAAATTCCAACAGGTGTTGCTTGTTACAGAAAAGAAAACAGCGAAAGGTATAAGGCAAAACCGCACTCTCAGTACCTAACTGATGTTAAAAAGCAACTTAAGATCATTATTACAATCATCAATTAGATATTGGCAGTGTAATTTTTCTTTATCTAATAAAAAGATGCTAAAAAACATCACGTGATTAATGGACGACCCCTAATCTGTGTTAATAGTTCTCATCAGCCTGGAAACGTCCAGCTTCGATAATAGTGATAAATTAACTTTTTTACAAGTGTTGCCAGTTTTAAAACCTTATTTCAACAGTTTCTATTATTTACTCTTAACATAATTAATATGTAATAATCTAATAAATCTAAAAAGAAATATAGAATTTACGTAAATCAAGTAAATATCTATCTTTCTGCTATGGAACTGTCACTCTCGCATGTAATTGCTATTAGAAGTAAGTACCCTTTTCTCAAATTCTCTGTGTAAATTTCTTTTTGTGTATGGTATGTTGTGTGTGCAATATGAATAATAAATATTTAAATAAAATTCAATCCAATTCAATCCAAAATCCAATAATTTATGAAAATTTATTTTAAACCGCATTTTTGTTGTTGTTTCTTTTACATTTTTTAATAGACTTCAAAAAATGGAGGTTTTCAGTTCGACCGTATGTTTTTTTTTTGTATGTTTGTCACGCGATTATTCCGCCAATTATGAATTGGTTTCGATGATTCTTTATTTGTTTAATAGGTCATCCTTCAGAAATAGTACCCATTTAAATTTCACTGATATTGGAGCTTGGACTTCGAAGATATATCAAATAACGCGACCTTTATTTATATTGATGATTTCCTTGTACATCGTTGCACTTCAGAATTAGAAAGAAGTTAATTGTAGACCTGGCCTAGATATCAATTAAAACCAAATCATTTAAAAAGGAGAAATAAGAAAAATTTAAAAAAAAAATTAAACCGCCTTCAAAGAAAAAAACACTAAAAAGTACAAAATAACTATCTTTCACAAATCAAAACTAAAGTACAATGAAAATAACTTTATAAGTACGATATACGTACCGATATAAATAAATTTGTCAGTTACTGAAGTCGGTGCCAAGTCTACCAAACTAAGAAACTTCTGTTGTTGCACGTTGATTTGGCACTTCAGTAACTGCCAAATTTAATTATATAGGTATGTGTATCGTACTTATAAAGTTAGTTTTATTGTACTTGAGTTTTGCTTATAGTATTATATATTATATATTAGTAAATGATAGTGATTTTGTACTTTTCAGTGTTTTTTTTGAATGCGGTTTAATTTTATTTCTCAAATTTTTTTACAGTATCACATGCAGGAAACACTGGATTTTTCGCAACTCACACTACCTATCTAAACGCCGTAAGAAAAACATTACACAACACATGAAAGCCAAAGCCCATCAAGCCCAAATCGCATTATATACTATATATAATACTATATAATACTGGGTCCTCTCGGACTACCTCATTAGGGATACGGCGTGAAGATATGTATGTATGTAATACTGGGTTATTTGAAAAATATTGATAACTTTTTTTGCGATATATTTCGGTTCGGTTAAATCCGGTTAAGTAGAAAATGAGGCTAAATTAAATTATGTCGACTTAAGTTTTATGTTTTTTTGACATGGATTTAGTACTTTTTACACTATTCATAGATAACTGGGCAAAACGTATATAGTCTTTTTATACATATAACATACATGTATGTATCAATAAATATTGACAAAGTAATTAAGCTAAGTCGCGATCAATTTGTAGTTGTTAATGATTGCTGACACTGTCTTCACAGAATTAAACATAATAAAGAAACAGGGAAATCTAGCCAAGTAATTTTTAGTTTTAAGTTTGTAAATGTTAACATATATATGTACTGATTTCTGTCAATAAATATGCTCGAAGAATTTTAAAAGTTATACATCTATACATATAAATAAAATGTGTCTGTCAGTGATTTTTGTAATAAAGATAAAATTTACTTGCGCTCATATAATTATTTTGACTTTACCGAAAACCCAAATATGCATTTTTTGAACTTACTTTCGTCTGTTTGTTTGTCCGGACTAATCTCCGAAACGGTAGAATTGATTTTGACAGGACTTTCATTAGCAGATTTCGAACTTTTTGGAGAGTAATCTGAAGATATTTGTACTACTTATTTCGGTAAAATGTTAATTTTAACGCAGGTGAAACCGTGAGGCAGCGCTAGTCTCTAAATATAACAACAAATCAACTTATCAAATTACCCCTTATTTCGGATAAACATCCTATACTTGTAATTCGGTTTTAAAATTGGGTTTCGAGGATACCAGTCCAGTCCAGTCCAGTCCAGTGATTATTTGCTTGTATTTAGATTTCAGTGTACTGATGAAAATAAAAGTTATTTCGTGATTCTATAATTAAATACTTTTATACTTAAACTTTAAATTTACTTACCCATTGATTTAATTATCCTTAACCACTTTTAAATTAAAATTAAGTAGAAGTCACATATTTAATTTAATTTCTTGTCTGCGTTACGTACGTATATCTTTAATACCAGGGTAACATAAGTGGCGTGGCGATCTCGGGCGCGCAGGGCGTACACTAACAAATCATATTACAATTGTCCTACAGATCCGAACCCTTAGCGACTAACCCGGTATGTTACACTTCAATTACAATTAGAGTATTGGTTGAAATTCAAAAAATACAATTTAGAAATGGTAATGTACGATTTCTAACTAATAAGGTTTCTCGTGACAGTATCAAGTCATTGACATAGTTGGGCAACTCACACTTAGATTAATAAAATGGCACGATTACGGTATTGTGTCACTTGCGTATTGTTGCTCACAAACTTTTGTTTATTATAATTAAATTATTGACAAATACTAACTGAAATCGATATCTAGTTGCTCTTAGTAAGTGTCTTCATATCGTATAGTGTTATTAAGTGTAGGAATCATCGATAACTTACCTACCTAATCAAGCATTATACCGAATGGGTGATTGTTGAGATGGTTTCGTTGAATTGTGTTGAAACCAGTACTTACTTCACGCATACCAGTACTTCATGCATCAAACTGATTAAAAAAGTTCTACTCGTCGAAGTGAAAAATTTTACCATAAATAACCTTATTAGTGAATAGTGATTAATTGCAGATTAATTACAGATTAATTACCCACTCATAATTTTATTACGTACCAGACTAATTGTATTTACCATCAAATAAAATAAATCACTGATGGATCGATGCGACTTGCGCCATCTAGACTCGGCTTTGAACACGAAGTAAAAACGAAGAGGAGAATTGAGTGCAGAAGTAATGGAGCTAAAAGACAGAGATTGTGAAAGGAAAGAAAAAGGGAAAATGTATACAGACAGGAAAATAAGCGAGATTTGCGAGATAAAATTGTTGTAGTAGTGAAGCTAACTCAGATATTCTTCTATAAGATCGTAAAAATAAAAAACAATTAAAACAAAGGAGAGATGTAGTGTACAGTACTTGTCTCAAGCGCGTACGTCACAGTGGGAGAGGTAAGCACTCGGCAACCAGCCGCAGCGAGCACTAGACGTGGCGTGTGTGTTGGCGAGCCAAATCATCAACCTCCTTTGGTTGAGAGAAGGTAACCTTTGTGGCTCTAGGGGACTGCGAGGGACTTGTATGTTACATCACATAGTATTCACTCCATCGCTGCAGAATATCTTTTTTATTTGTTAGCAGGTTGTTTTCTTTCTAACGTACTTTATTCATTCTGCAAGGTACCGGACCACTTCGGTACTTACGTATTTCTTTCCAAAATAATTTGGAATTTTCCTCGAAGTTGTCCGACATCTTCATCTAACGCTTTCTTTCACCTTTCACGCTTTTCATTCACTAGTCCCCTCGTTTCTACTTTCTGTAGCTTATATCTGTCTTTCATCGTAAATTGACAATACAGTTGGTAATATACGCTTTAGTGTGCGATACATTTACGTTATAATTTTTTATGCACTTTGCAATTTATGATACATGATAATTTTTAAGAAAAACTGAAAATTCTAGGTTTTAACATTGAAAATGTTTTTTCGATCGCTGACAGTAAGCACTCATTTCCGGCAATTGTACAACACGTTGATTACACTGAAACTTCTGGTTTTATTGTGACAGCTTAGGTACCGAAATCTGTCGATTCATGAAGGCTACAATAGGAAAAAACAAATCGAAATAACTTAAAAGTTTTTGTGAAAATTGAAAAAAAAAACGATAAAAATAACCGTTTTCGAGTATCTCAGCGGCTCCCTAACTTGTCTTAATATGCATAATTTTTTAATTGAAATAGATTTAACCTGTAGAAAAAGGATATAACCCAAAAGTATTTTTTGTATTTTTGTATATATGTTAAAAATTTTTTGAGTTCTTGTTCGTATGAGGAGCGCTGAAGTGCGCAAAGCCTCGCGCGTTCCGATGTGTTGTTCAGAGTTAGCGTGTTACTATATGGAATTACATATCATATGTGATTATATTTATAAATTGCAAAAATTGAAAGTGATTATGGAATGAAATAAACTAAATGAAATAAATTTTCATGTAACATCGATACAATTTTTATTTTTACGACACTGATTTATGGATATGCACTAAACATATTCCTTTCGGCCATTCAGTGTTGTTAATCTTTAAAATTAACTGTATTCTTTCGATCATATTTCGTCCAGTTTAACCCAAGTGTCCCGTAAGTGACAGTAATATTATTGATAAAATTTGAATAACTTGTAGTCAAGACTACCTTTTTTTTTGCGTCAGGAAATGCTTTATGCATTCCGTCTCGCCTGGGGGAGGCGGGGGGATATGTGGGACTCCACGGCTGTAAGGTGCAATGCCGGGCTACCCACTAAAACCTGACGGTGTTCCTCGAGAGCCTTGGTACCGGGGCAATGGGAGTGCGTTGGCATTCTTCCGCGACCCCGGCGGGCAACGGCCGGCGCTAAGCCGCCAGCCTCGTCTCGTTTTGGGTGGGAGGACAGAACTCCCACCCATAATGTCGTAAGAGGCGCGCGGGAACACCGCGTGCGCCATCTCGAGGCTATTGGAGGGGTGACCATCGCCCGACAGTCACCTCAAGCCTCCATGGGCGTTCCGCCCTGGGTAAGGCGGAAAATCTGCTCGCCAGAGGGCGTCACTCATTGCGAAGGACACTAGTGTCCATCCGCTCTTCTTCGCTCCTTGTAAAAGCTACCGGAGTAGCGACAGCCGTTACCGCCTTGCGCATCTTTTTGGGCTTGGCCCCTTCACAAACCTTGCGTCCTACTAAATGGTTGGCCGGCAGATTGCTGGCGGCGCACAACGTACAATGAGGCGGCGCGTTGCATATGCCGGCCTCATGCCCCTCCTTACCGCAGCGGTAACACTGCCCGCTGCGGTACACCTCTGACGTGCAGCTTAGCTGTCTGCAGATTGGCCACGTACGGGTACGTGGACAATCTGCAGACATTTATATCATCTGAGTGGTCTCGGCTCGAGGATCTGAACCTCGGCCGAGACCCACCCCACTAAAAGGCGACCACTGGCCACCTTTTTTGCCGCCTCCATGGGGCACCTCACCCAGACTACGCCTAAGCCCGAAGGAGTGCGACGAATTTCCCCGACCTTCAGCGCTTCAACGGCGCAACCTCCCACCCTTATGACGGCTGCGGAAACGTCAGCAGCCGTTAGTAGTCAAGACTATCTAGCTTTAACGTGTTCAACCAATGTATTATATTGTTTTGCAGTTACTAAATTTCGTAAATAAAATGCTTCTTTGTCTATAAATCCTATGCATTTTTATTTTAGAAGTAATTTTTTTCTATTTTTTTTTTTATTTAGGCCACCAACAAAGTTTACTCTAATTACATGATTACAATATATACACCGTTACAATAAAAGAAACTAGTTAAATGCAGCGATAATTATAGATACGACAACACGCTCAAAAAAGGAAGTTGATCCAAAGATTAAAATAATTAACTACATTACATACAAATTATATTCTATAAAAAATATGCACAATATATAAACAGTTGAGAGTGACTTGTGGACCAAAACACATACGAATATAAAAAATATACAAGAGAAGAGTGAAGTCAGAAATCACTCAGTGGTGTTTGTATAACACCTTTTGAATCTAAGTATCTTATCTCCGATAATATCAACGCCACCATGTCTTGTGCAAACGGTTACAAGAGGTTATTCAAACATCATTCAAAAAATCTATATACATTTTCAATCCCCCTGTATGAAGTGTGACATCTGCGAATTTTTTTGTATTCTTCAATAAAATCAATTCAATTAAGTCAATTAACTAATCAAGTCAATTAAGGCATATAAAAAGCCTGTACAATTAAATAATCAAAGCCTCTAGATTAATTATTTTTTTAGAAGTTCTTCATTTTTATTGTATTTTTTCTCTGTCAAATTAAAAGTTAAAAATGACACGAAACATTGTAAAAAAATATATTATTATTCTGAAACAAAATTAAAAATAATACCAGTTATAGAAAGTCAATTGTCATCATTGCCAACTGTTTGGCTCTTCTTTCTTAAAATTATTTTTAAGTCCTTTCGCCTTTTTTTGGTGAAATTTCATTACCATCATTTTCCCCAAATGTGGTTCTCACAGTGGTGTTTTTGTTTCAGGTGGTAGACGCAGCGGCAGTCCACATATTGCTGGGTATTCTTATCCGGCCGGGTGTGACAGTTCTGCCATAGCAACGTCAACAAGAACGGTTGAACAGTGATAGAGACTTTAGCGGTTATAGCTTATTTTTCACTGTAGTTTCTTTGTATTTTTTCGTAATATTATGTCGTGATATGCTACCAGCCCTCACATCCTCACCTTCCTCTAGCTTACATATAAATAATGACACATCGCTGGAAAATTTAATAAAATGTGAGCAGTGTTCCCAACCTCGTTTCTTTCGTGGAAATGGGGGCATGAAGATTCATGTCGGCAGAGTACACAAACGGTGTGACACTACCGGCATTGCTTCAGGCCCCTCTTCCTTGTCAGTGCCATCTCAGTCCAATAATTTGACCAATTCCTCAAATTCTAATCACAATCGCACACCTTTTTGGGAATATATTGGTTCGCTCAAAAACAATATATGCTTAATAAAGCGTATTCCACGTGGCGCACGCATCAGCGTTGCCAAATACCTTAATTTAGTAATACAAAGAATATTAAACCGAAATGACAAACGTGATTGGGAAGAACTGCTCATTTTCGGTTATAGAAGTTTATATTTGGAACAAAATGATAAAGACAAAATTTCCTTAACACAAAAAATCAAACATAAGTGCTCTAACTCTTCAGTTCCGAGCATTCATGTTCGGCCCATTTATAAATCTTTCAATTATAATCTAAGAGGAGCCGCCCATTTGCTATTTTCCACCGATGTTATGGCACCGAATACGCCTGAGACGTGTCAGCTCGAGCTACGAAGGAAGATGTGCTTGCCGCAATAAATTCTTTTAAAAGCGGTTCCACGGGAGGTCTCGATGGCTTAACGCCACAACATTATAAAGATCTGGTTACAGGCTCTGTCGGTGATACCGATAAAACACTCTTATCTAGTTTAACAGCTCTAATAAACATTATGCTGGCTGGTAAGGTGCCCCCGGAGATAACCGACATCCTGCATGGTGCTAATTTATGTGCCCTGAAAAAAAAAGACGGTGGCATTAGGCCAATTGCCGTAGGTGCAACTATACGCCGCATTGCCTCCAAAATTTGTTGCCGTTACATTCTCTCTACCGTATTAAACTATTTTTGTCCTATACAAGTAGGTTTTGGCTCAAAGAGAGGATGTGAAGCGGCAGTGCATGCGGCGCGTGCTTTCTTGACACATGGTGGAGGTGAGGTACTCCTCAAAGTAGACATAAAAAATGCATTTAATTCTGTTGATAGATCCACCTTGTTGACACAGATAAAACAGCATGTTCCGGACATATATCCCTACCTCTGGCAATCTTACAGCAGTCCTTCAAAAATAATATATACATAGATAATTTATTACATTCCGAAGTTGGCTGTCAACAAGGTGATCCTCTCGGACCAGCTATTTTCGGTTTGGCTATCCATCCTGCGATGTGTAATTTAAATTCCAAATTTAATATTTGGTACCTTGACGACGGAACAATAGGAAGTAAAGCAATTACTGTTTTAGATGACCTTAAAACCCTCATTCAAAGGTTTAAAGATATTAGCTTAGAATTAAATTTTTCTAAATGTGAACTCTTTGTTTCCGATTCTGTTCCAATTATTAAAAAAAATGAAATAATAAATTTAACAATCTGGCACCAAATATTAAAGTCTTGTCAAAAGAATCGCTTTACCTCCTTGGTGCTCCCGTTTTAGATGACTCCATTGTATTGGAGTGCAACACTATGTTTTGATATATATGTTACTTGTGCAATTCGCGATTGTAACTGTAAGGTCCATGATTGTAACAATTATAAAATCTAATAAAATCCCCAGTGCCTCACATTAAAAGTATTTTTTATATTAATTAATAAGGACATCTTGAAGACAACAATACATCCATACCCTGCTTTATCAATGATCAAATACAAAAATTGAGCCAGTCTTCAGACAAACTTTTCAAAATTAATTCCCACATGGCTCTCCTCATTGTCCGCTTTTGCCTTTTCGTTCCAAAATTTACATATATGCTCTTCGCTGTTCTCAGCTTTTTAAATTTCAAACGCTTTTAAAATCTGTAGACAATATTCTCAAAAATATATTATCTAAAATATTAAATTGCTCCTTTGTTGATGACAGGGCCAGGACTAACCTTCCTCACCGTTGCCGCTGTGGTGATCTCGTCGATGTACTAGGTCACCACGGTTTATCCTGTTTACGTAGTGCGGGCCGCATGTCACGACATGCTGCCTTGAATGACGTCATTCGGCGGGCTCTTGTCGCCGCTGGCGTTCCTGCAGTCTTAGAGCCTGTAGGTATTGTATGCAGCGACGGCAGGAGACCCGATGGTTTGACGCTCATTCCTTGGAAACTTGGAAGATCGCTGGTGTGGGATGCCACTTGCGTCGATACACTTGCTGTTTCCCACGTGCTCGCGACTTCCAAGTCAGCAGGTGCCGCGGCTAGCACTGCCGAGAACTTGAAGCGGCGTAAATATGCGACTCTCTCTGAGAGTTTCATATTTACGCCCTTTGCAGTCGAAACTTTGGGTCCCTGGGGCCCCGAAGCCCATCGACTAGTTTCTGATATTTGTAAGAGACTGGTCTAGGCTTCGGGAGACCGCCGGGCTGGCAGCTTCTTCCGAATCAGTTTGGCTATTATTCAAAGAGGCAATGCTGCCAGTCTGCTAGGTACCTTAAGCAATGACAGTTTTAAGTTTGTAAATATTAACGTATGTATGTACTTTTTGTTAATGTAAATAAAGTTTTACATCTTTAAAAAAAAATCTGTTATATTTACATAATTTTGGACATTTACCACACGTGACATATAATTCTAGGATTTATTGTTTTCAAATGAATCTCTCATTATTCATGTCCCGTTAGGCGACTGTCAAAACATTTATTATTTTTTATTGTACATTCGTAGGTACGTGTATCGATTGTAAAAGAGAAAAAAATAATGGATTTAAGTGTTTTATTTACTTAACCGTTCGTGTTTCAAGTGAGCGACATTTGAATATTGTCGCGCCTTGTCGCGTGCTTTATTGTGTAATAAAACAAATAAACCAGATTTCAAGTTTCAAATAGTACTACGAAACAAATAATTTCATATTATTTAGAGAATATTCTTATACTATACCTTCTTAATTGTGAATTGAGGTTTCAAGGTTGGGGTTGGTTTGGCCGACTCTAACCACTCCCGCTCGAGCTGCGCTGCGTGCAGTCTGTTGACCGCATGTCCGCCTGCAACACCAGGATACAACACCTCGTCAAATTCTCTCTGGAGCTATTGTCCGCCGGCCGAGCATCTGCTTTCCAGGGAAGTGGAAAACCCGCGGACACGAGATCAGGCGAACAATTTTTTTATACCACGTGGTAGTATAAAAAATTACGTCCGCGTGGTGAAGCTATAAAAACGACTACAATTAATTATTATGTCTACGGAACCCTAAATTCGGAGGCAATTAGCGCTGGTCAGAGTAATGTGCCGAAGGGCTCTGTGGAAGATTCGCTGGGGGCCCCCTTGGAAGTTGGCAAGTCACGGCTGCTCGGTGAGTTAGTTCAACTTTCTCTGTCAACTCTTGTGCTATCGAAGTACCTAATATTACATGCGGTATTTTACCCAACATCCATTTGGTTTACCAAATTAAAAAAAAATGGTGTCAACCGAGTTGTTTAGTTTCTCATTTCTCAACCTTATCTTACTCTACCGTCGTTCACCGATATGATAAGTTACTACTACTCTGCTACTACTACTACTGTTAGTACTACTACTACCAAAAGTAATAATTTTGAAAACATCATCCTGAGACTATGCGTTGTTAATGCTAATCATGTAATGAATATTTCTACGTTACGTAGTACTGGGTTCGATTCCTGACTGGGTCAATTTAAGTAATAAATACTTTTATTCAGAAAATGTAGCAAAATTTCAACGATTACACGAGCGTAGGCTTACTCAACAAAAGTTATCTAATTTAAATAATCATCATCAATACAAAAGGTTGGAAAATAAAACTCACTTATTCACGTTTATTTTAGATTGCAATTTTGAGTCAAAAAGTAATGTTAAAACTATTTTGTTACCGTTTCTATAAAGCAATCAAAAAAATAGTTTAAGCGACTAATATTTGGATTAATAAAATTTGTTGTCGCATCTTCTATTCTTTGCCTAAACACGACAACGTTTAACACAAAGTCAACAAATAAATCTATCGTGTTTATTCGCTTGGATAGACGTTCGCTTGAATATCTGAACAAATCTTTTTCCAAACTAACATTTTTGTTTACATACTTCCTAAATAGTATCTTGTCAGTTCATCACATCAATTGTAAAAATAATACAAATACAATTTTCATTTCATGGGCTAACAGAAATAAATAAACATTCACTACAAGAAAGTAGGTATGTAAAAACATTATTAAATTGTTTTATTGATGTTGTTTTTATTTTAAGTATATTTGCAATATTCCAAAATTGTTGATTATTTTTATATCATTGACAAAACTTTAGTGCGATGAAGTTGATGATAAAGTGCGTAGACATCAACATATATCTTTGAAATTCTCCACCTCACATTGAGGTCCAGATATCTTTGTATCTTTCCATATTGGGGGTGGACAGAGGCGATTCCGATAATCATAGATGAGTATCAGTTTCAATCTTTCAACGTGTCGGGTGGGCAGCATATCGCCGACTACAAACAGGCCCGACATACATACATGTCCTCACGCTGTATCCCTAACGGGGTAGTCAGAGAGGACGGAGCGCCAGGCCCGACATGATTTGGGAAAATCCGTTTCCCTAATTAAGCATCGAGTACTCACTGTTCTTTTAAAAATTAATTACTTTAACTTAGATAGTTTACTTCTTGATAGTTTCTAGTTGGTTCTTCTTCTTCTTCGTTCTCGTTCTTCTTAATTTTTCTTTTTCTAACGTTTGAAATTTAATTTTGAATAATATGGTAATTACATTCACGGAAGCGTTAGAAATTCCTTGTTTGTCTATTTGTTCGCCATCTATCCGTCGGTCCATTTATCTCTATGTCCGTATGTCATAGTCGATTTATTCCGTCATCTTTATATCTACGTGCTGAGCTGAAATTTGGCACAATGACATAAATTGGCACTCCAACCACAAACTAGAATCAAAAAATTTAATAATACCTTATTTTCAAACCCCTTTTGGATTTTTAAGGGTTCCGTACATCCGATGAAAAAACGAAAACTTTATACTCATTCGCGTGTCTGACTGTCCATCTGTCACATCCTGTTTTTTTTTCGAATCTACTGGACGAAAAATGTTGAAATTTAATACATGTACAGAGTCAGGTGATACAATTACGGACTACGGTTAATTCTAGAAGATAAATAAGATAACTAAAAATATTTTTCTTGACTGCGTCATATGACGTATGCAATGAAAGGATTCGTTATGAAGTATATAAATGACCTTTTGTATAATTTGAAATTGCGCAATTTAAAAGACATTAAAAAAATGCGAAAAACGAGCATTTCCCTTTACTTCGGAATTACTGAGCCTAAAAGAAGAAAAAACTGTAGCGCTTCACTAATAGTTTATAGAAAAATGTACTGAATTGAAAATTCTAAGTCTGAAAGACTTACATTTCATTCATTATTTATTTAGTTAGGTAACAAAGCACAATGTTTTTAACGTGGCCTCGGTGATGCTACCTTTGAATGTTCTATTATTGGTAGGCATGAACTACTCAGGACATTGGGTTTCTTTAGGGCCACCCTGGAGAGGAATACAGAGAAAATTTTTATAAGGGCGCCTTCCCTGTATTGCTACAATCGATTTCAGTTGTGAAATAAATACACACTTTAATACAACCTTCACCAATTTATTAAAGAATTATAATTATCCCTAAATATAGATCTCATGAGCTCACTAAATGAAATCTTAAATGTTATATAGAAGAATTTTAAATGAGATTTTACATACAAAACAAACAAATTACATCTGTATTGGAAATTACAAAAATGAGTACTGTAACCAATAATAAGTGTAACTGTTTCTTAATACTTGGTATAACTAAAACATTAAGATGAACTACAATAACAAAATATAAGGTTAGTTATGTATATTTATTCTTGAATGTTAATAATTTTTATATATGCTTGTACATTACCATCTAAGGAGATAACCATGTATATATATAGCCAGTCGAGTTGTCCCACCAATGGTCCATAAGAATATCCACGGTTTTCACTAAACCCTTAGTGACTGCACAATTAAGTTAGGTCTTCTGCAAGCCGAGTTGTCCCTCCAATGGTCTCAAAGAATTTCCATGAAGTCCACTAAACTCGTAACTCACAAATAAATCTCAAAGAAAAGAGATTAAATATGTATTAAGGTAATCCAACCTCATACTGCAATGCACAAACAAATGATCCAAGAAAGTAATCCATCTGATCATGTATCTTTAAAGAAAAATATCCAACTAAATGTGGAATACACCGTCATTCCACGGTGTTTATGAGATTAAGAAGATAACATTAGTCCACTGTGTTTATGGAACTAATATTTAGAATTAAACACATGAAACTTAGCCCGGGATTTAGACATGGCACTTAGCCTGGAATTTAAACATGGCACTTAGCCTGGAATTTAAACATGGAACTTAGCCTGGAACCTAAGTTAATACACGGTACTAAGCACCAAGGAAAACACTTTTAAAAGAAAACTACAACTTCTACATCCTACTTACCACGACGTCTATCATGGGACTTTATAATATTAAATATAATAAAAAAACTTCTTAACACTACTAGAACCATCCTAAATATATAGGCATGTCTATTTTATTTCTATATGGGCATTTTTGTCTGCCACTTAACCGCCACCAAAAGTGGATGGCTCCTTCCATGACTGATACTACACCTCGACAAAATTTGTACCCTCTAACGTCATTATTAATGTTACTGAAAACTACTCAGATTTCAGTCTGAGGTTTCCGACATGAGAAAGAGACAGCAAGTCTCTGAAAAAACATCGACCAATGGGAAGTGTCTGAAAATTTGTAAGTGACAACATCAAAATGTCAGATTGACAGATTCACAATAGAATTAGAAAGTTCTAGATAAAAGTAGCCACTGAAAAACAAGACGGAAGCAATGCCCATTTGCTCGAACATTCCATTTTACTTGATTCGTGAAACAGATATATATCAACACTCGTCTCTCTCTCATCGAATACAATCGATTATTAGGAATTACTTACTCGTTTTTAAATTTTTACAACAATTTATTTATCTCATCGTCAAAATGGGAAAGCAAACCTGGACAAATTACATTAATATCTAATAAAAGTATTATCACCCACAATTGTTTTGTTTTGTTTATAACAAAACTATATTTTTATACAAAAGAAAATCGATTATCGCTTTATTACCACGATACTTATTACTATCGATGTTTCCAAACATTCAAGGTTATTACTGAACGTAACGTAAGTAAATGTAGATTTTAACGAAAGTACCAATGAACTTTATAATGAAACAACTAAATAAATAAAAGTTTAGTATATTATGTTCTGGTTTAAATAATATACACTTAAAGTGCAATATTTATTGTCATCTGTCACACACTAACCTCAACAAATATTACTGTGGAATGCAAATGAAATTTGTGATCGATTCTAATTTGTATGTAATTAACCGTAAGTATATATCTACGAAAAAAAAGCGTTACATGTTGTAAAAAAATTTATAACATTGTAAATAAGGTATAAAACGAAAAATACATTTTGTATTTTTCGTGTGTCATAATTACAAAATTTATTGTTATAAGCGTATTTTGCTGCCGATCTTTTGAATATAAGTTTTTGGTTCTGTACATCCAATGGATTCACAAAAACGTAGTAGCTATTGCGATGATTTATAGCACAGAACCCTCGTGAAGTTTGAGTCATATATGACTCGAACTTCACCAGCGCGTTTTTTTTTATTACATTTACATTTAACGTTAATCCATTAAATTAAACTTATAGTTTGTCCGAATTTATTACAAAACCTTCAGCTAATGCGTGTTCGACACGCGCTTCTCTATTTGGCTGTAGTCGTGCGATATCAGTCTTCGTAAACTCATTGTGCTCGCGACTTTATTTATTGCTTCTTATTACAAATTGTTTTAATAAAATCGCTTTTATAATTTCTGAGTTCCACGTCACCACTCACCCACATAATGACGTCAGTATAGTTACATATCAAAATAAAATTCAGTTTTTAACAGGGGCCCGCACTTTTCAGGTAATATTCAGGACATGTATTATACTTTAAATATCATGTTGAGAATAACGTTTAACATAACATAACATATCTTCACGCTGTATCCCCAACGGGGTAGTCAGAGAGCACGGAGCGCCAGGAGTCGCGGTCCTTACACACCACTTTCGCTTCCTCAAATCTCATCATTCTCTTCACACATTTTCGCCTAGGTATGCGAGTGATTTTGACATTTCCGTCTGCTAACACTCTGGCTATTTGATCTTCATAAGTCAGCGTTGGTCTTCCTTGGCTTCTTTTACCGCTCACTTTCGCTCTGTAGATTTTCTTCGTCAGTCTTTCATCACTCATTCTTTCCAAGTGCCCGAACCCTCTAAGCATTCCTTTCTTCATTTTTACAATAACACTGTTGTGCAACCCTGTCATACTGCGTATCTCATCATTGCTTATCCTGTCCGCAAGCGTGACACCGCACATATTTCTGAGAGACCGCATTTCCACAGCATTTATCATACTTTCACTCGATTTCGGGCATATCCAGGCCTCACTACCGTTAACAATAACGTTTAAGTTTCCCATTAATGGTTCTACCAGCCCTAAAATATAGGTAGCATATTTATATATACTCTACTTAGTACCTCGGATCTTAGTCTATCAAACAGTGCAATTGGTATTTATAGCAACCTAATTTAATACATAAAATGCCGAGTTGCATTGAAGTAGAATATAATGCAACACGAACGCGTGGCTCGCCAGTCGCTTGCATACCACTGCTCTGCCATGCCACTTTTTCCTTGTTATAATTGTGTAAGAAGAAATAAAAAGTTTGACAGGGACATGTAATTTATTTGTTTGGACTTATAATGAAAGAAGATTTAATGAACACTAAGGAAATTTCAACATTGGTGACCCCGACTTGATCACGAAATGAACCTCTACATTGGTGACCCAGACGCAGACTCGGTGATTTTTGGATTTCGTAAGCGACTCACTCACTATACGGACGTGACTGCAGGTTGCAACATCTCAATAGTTTCTCAACCCATGATACGACACGGTACGGTACGCGTACGGTAGCTCATGAACTAGGGCCAAATCAGGCGGTAGCCAAAAGAAGAGTTAATGTTCAAATGCTATCTGCAGTCTATAGGACAGTACATATTGGGCCAGTATCTAGCAAATTAAGTATACGAAGTATGGGCAGACCCTGTGGCGATTATCGTGCAATTAATGGATCACGAACACCGACTGGTACCCAATCCTGCAGCTGCAAGATCTTACGTATAGATTGGCAAGAAGAGGAACTGAACTGGAACACTTTCTGTGGTGCATTTTTAACCGATGCGAATTCCATAAATTTCCATAAATTTACAGGAAATGTAATAGCAGACAGCGTCAGTTTAGAACGTTGACAAATTAGATTCGATGGCATTGCGAAGTACTTAAACGCACGAGGCAATTACTGTTCTTAAGTGAATTTACAATGGATGTTACGTACGTTAAGACCGATAGCAACAAAATCTCTGACGCATTATCGAGAGTCGAGACTGTATTGTGAAATTTCAATAAAATTGTAAACATGCTTATGACATATAACATGAATTTTAGAAGGTTTATTGTACACATAAGTTGTTAAAAATTTGAAATAGGGGAGTGTAATGTAATGACTTGGTGAGGCTAAAATACTGAATTGCGTTTAAATAGAATATAATGCAACTTGAACACCATTCGCTTACATACCACCGCCTTGCTTTTTATAATTATGTAAGAAGAAATAAAAAATTTGGAGATGGAGCCTCATGAAACTTTGCCGGAACTTAAGTCATTCGCACACGTCACTCAGTCGAATAAAACATCAGACGAGTTGAATGCATTGCTCGAGTGGTATTCCTCTTTCTCTCGTCTGCAGCGTGCTTTGGCGTGGTGTTTTCGTTTTGCACATAACATTACATACATGTCAAGTCAACGTACGAGCGGACCCGAGACTTGTCTTGAACTTTACTAATCTCAAAGATATTTAATAAAACATGTTAAATTACAGTATTTTGCTAACATTTTAGATAAACTTTCAAAATGTATATTTATACTTACTTCAAGTTGCTCGAATTTACCAAAACACATTTAGAAACCGTCTTCTTTTCTGGATGGGGATGGTATGTTGGGAGTGGGGGATCGGTTAACGATCGCAGACTTGCCTTACCAGATGAAGCACCCGTATTTATTACTAAAGGGATCAAAATTATTTCAACAAATTTCATTGATTATTTTAATCTAGCATACTTGCCTCGTGGGTCATGTACATTGCAATCTTTAGTTCCGCGAAGGTTCTGGATTCTGGGCGTACGAAATTTGATTCGCTAAAGCTTAAAGGATAGGGATCGACTTTGCTGGACCATTTACCATTAAGGAAAGTCTTCGGCGCAATGCAAGACTGTATGAAAGCTATATTTGCCTAAGTATAAAAGCCGTTCATCTGGAGCCAGTTAGTGAACTCAGTACCGAGGCATTTCTTGCGGCTTTAGGTCGTTTCGCGTCTCGCCTAGTTTTGTGCCGCATGATTGTGACTGACTGTGGAACTAATTTTGTGGGTGCTAACAATCGATTAAAAGAAATAGTAAAACGAAATGAGTGGAAAATACCAGAATGGCTAACGGATCAAAATATAACATGGAATTTTAACCCCCTAGGCCGCCACATTTCAGAGGTATTTTTGAAAGCGGTGTAAAAGCCACAAAATATAACTTAAAACGCGTTGTTGGGTTACAAGTGCTTATTACCTTCGGAGAAATTATGATCGTATTAGCGAAAGTAGAGGCAGTGCTGCTGTGTAATTTGGCCTCAGAACCGAACTAGGTAAACGTTTTGCCTCCGGGACATTTTTTGACTGGAGGTCCTTTTGTGTTTCTCCTGAATATTCTCTGGCGCATACTAACATGTCGTCTAGAGCAAGTAGCAGATGCTTTAGAAGCTAACTCAACCATTTTAGCGGGCTTGGCAAAGAGATTATCTGCATACTATCCAGTTGCGCGCAAAAAGGTTCAAAGGAATGTAAAGACCAACGTTCAAGAGGGAGATGTTGTTGTTGTGGTGGAATCAAACTTACCTACTCTTGAATGGCGTTATGCTGTAGTCGAAAAGATTGTTAGAGTGGTAGCCTTGCGTACAAAAAGTAATGTAATCCGTAGACCTGCCACAAAGATTTACCCACTACCTAAAGATCATTAAAATTTAGGTATCAAGTTAAACAAACTGTAATAAATTAAGTTTAGTTTTAGTTCTTAGTATTAAGTACGTTTTGTAATGGACTCGATTCCCATTTTGTATATAGTCGGACCTTCAAAATTTTGCTTTTTGTGAAATCTCCGAGTGATTCAAGTGGGGGATATGTTTAGTCTTCTACGAGAAATTTCGTGGGTTCACCTTCGGTTACTAAATGGCGCGCGCCAAGAAATCAAAACTAGCGTAGTCGCGACTAGAAGTTCGCTTTATTTTTTGTTGTTGTTGTTATTGCCTGTTATCGCTGAATACGGTGAAAAGGGATATGATAATACATTTCATTACTTAATTAATTAATAATAACAATAGATCGATATTAGGCAATTCTATCTATCCTTCCCCAAGGTTTAATTTATCTCCGTTATATTTCATCAAATTGTCAAACCGTTTAGAAGGAGAAGAATTACGGACACCGTAATTTAATATATAAAGGTTCCAACCATACTATTATACATGTATTTTATTATCTGCAAAGTTAATTACCTTAAAGAATATATTCCAATTGGAACCCGTTGTAATTTATTAAAATATTTCAGTGTACCAACTTTTTACTATTTAATTTTGATCAAAGCGGTCTGAATATTGAACATTTTCGATTGAAGAGACGAAAAGGTCTCAGAAGAAGAGAGAATATTCGTTTTATATTACTTTATAAAAAATTAATTAAATTAAACCCGAACGAACTGCGAAGATGTAAAAAATTACGTTATGAAGACGTATTTGTAATAACATTTTTAAAATTCAGACAATACTTATTTTTATACTTCAGAGTGTGCCTTTGTAATAGAAATTTGTATGTAGGTTTTCAAAAATTAATTCTATTAAATTACTGAGTGTTAAAATTTAACAGCATGAATTTTTGAAAGCCTATTTCAATTTTCTCTAAAACACTGAGGTATAATTATAAGTAAGTACGAATTCTAAAATTTTCAATAAGTTGTTTATTTATGAGCATGCATAGTCGTAGGCCGTCGCTGATTGTCCGACAGTCTTGTTGCATGTAAGCGTACTCATCGCTTCCAAGTGCTAGGTATTTGGATGGTGGAATTATAGTTAATTGATTTTGATTGGAAATGGAATAGAGATGTATAAGATCATATATATTAGGATCTACAGATAGAATTTCTAATATAAACGTCAGCGTTTGTCTAGTACTGTAGGCTTTGATATTTATGAATTTCTCTATTTCGTGAATATTATTAACATGAATGTCAGCTACTGGTCTAAACTCTTTTATATTACTTTTTAGAGTTAATATTTTTAATATTAAATTTCTAGAACTTAATATACTGAGGTGCATTGTTCCCAATTGCGCGAAAGTCACCGTCTTCTAACATCGTTAGCTTTGTCAATCTTTATCTTGATAATTCAGTTTAACTAGCTTTGGTCGTTGTCGTCTTTGTCCACAATAAAATCCTGAGTCATGTTCATCTCGTTCTTCATTCTGAGGCTCATACATTTCATCCTGACTGTATTGTCCATCGTATTCTTCATATCCAGATTCTGGTGTATAGTGTAATTCCTTGAAAGCAAATTGAGGCTTTTATGGTTTATTTATTGACCTCATAGTAACGTCCGAACTTTTCTGAGGTGGATTTATTTGTTGTGGAACCTGCTGCGGAACATTTGGTTGGGTTTTATTTGCTGTTCTATAATTACCAGATTGGCGGAAATTACCTAATGATCGATTTTTCTATGGCAGCATAGATTGTACCCATTGTTGTCGATACTCAGGTGACCAGTTATTTTGTTGTGCCATGAAAGTACGTTGTGTGTTAAATTGTTGCTGATTAAATGGTTGATTATTATTAAATGGTTGATGGTTGTTAAATGGTAGATGATTATTTGTGTAACGAGGGTTCATTTATAACCGACTTCAAAAAAGGGAGGAGGTTCTCAATTCGTCTGTTTTGTTTTTTGTAACCGGCACACTTTTTAAAAAAAAAATATTTATTTAATATAATTACATTGATTTCTAATACTAAAATATTATTAGACAAATTACACGAGACTGGCTTTCTAAAGTAATGTGTGTCTTATTTATAACATATTCATGTATGTTGCAGTAGTTGAAATTGCTGAAGTTGCATACTGCTGCCTAAGCGCTTAGGTTTATACTTCTATAACTCGACTTTGCTTGATTTTTTCTTTTGCGTGAAAAATCTGAGGACAATATAGATAGCGATATTTTTTTGAAAAGACCATATATCTAGTGAAAATTATGAAAAAAGGAAAATAAACATTGGACATTTCTTTTAAAAAATGTACTACTGGTAAAATAGAGCACATTTAAAGTATTATACGAATTCCTCAAAAGATTTTTTTTAGAGATTAACGAAGATTTTTTTACGGATGCAAATCATTTTAGCATCCAATGGTTTCATTTTGAAACCCTCAATTGTACAAGTTCGTGTCGGGCTTGGTTTAATTTTTTTACAGACAAATTTATTCCTAGATTACAAACAACTTAAAACTACAAAGAAAAGAAAAACGTCACTGAATTTCTAATGATTATAGGAGTGACTACGCTGATATCATGTGTCTATGTTCTCATTATTAAGGAATCATTTAAAATTGATAAAGGATGTGAGTACATTTTACATACACAAGTATATTTTCATATTTCGTACATGGGATTTCGTTTACAACGACAATCAAGAGCAGCGACTTCGTTATTGTCGAAAGTTTTGATACACTATATTGTTACAATATCGAGTAGTTTAGTGCATATGTATAATTGGCTATGAAGTCTACACTACATACATATTCGTTATAAGAAGTCGAATACCTAACAGATAAGAGTGAGTATGGATCGGACACCCGTCGGGAAATTGGCTTACATTTTTACTTCTACATAAACTATTATATAAATGTTATGAGCATTCTTTTAAAGTAAATGAAGTATCAACACTTATAAGTTAATACTTTTTTTTTAATATATAAAAAATGGCAATAATTTATCGTTTGCCCCTAAATGAGTATCTGTGACACTAAACATAAGAAAGATTAAACAATTTCTTTGTGTTTAAGTCTGTCGTAATAGCACAGATTAATTAGTTTACTACCGTAAAGTTAATAGCTTACAAGTGACAGTAGGCGATATTGCAACTATAGTAGTAATACCACAGATTATTTATTATATAAAAAAAGATTATTACATAAAAATAAAAAAAAATACCACAGATTAATTAGTTACTAACATGTAATACTTACTCGCAAATATGAAACAGAAACAGACGTAGAAGACAGTAGTATTACACTAACTACACTGACAATTTGCTAATTAAACGATATAAAATAGAAAAATGAATAAATAAGTAACAAATGTAAATTGTAAAATAGATCGCAACCAAAAACATATATTTAATATTTTCGCGTTCGCTTTTTCTTTACCAAAATGTGACGATAATACAAGTAGCAATTTTGCTATAAATGGAAGATTTTTCAAAGTTCCGATAAATAAAAAATCATGTCAACGAAACAACTTTATTGGATAAATCGACATAGGTGTCATATTCTAGGTTTCTAGGGGTGCTAATTACGAAAATGATGTTCATTTTCAAATCTAAGATGGCGAATATTACTTTTTTTTTGATAAATCGACATAGGTATCATATTCTAGGTTTCTCGGGGTGCTTATTAAGAAAATGATGTTCATTTTTAAATCCAAGATGGCGATTATTATTTTTTTGGATAAATCGACATAGGTGTCATATTCTAGGTTTCTAGGGGTGCTAATTACGAAAATGATGTTCATTTTCAAATCTAAGATGGCGAATATTACTTTTTTTTTGATAAATCGACATAGGTATCATATTCTAGGTTTCTCGGGGTGCTTATTAAGAAAATGATGTTCATTTTTAAATCCAAGATGGCGAATATTACTTTTATTTTTTGCAAATTGTGTTGCTTCTATATTATCCGAAGGAACTTTGTTCCTAACTGGTGTCCCATGACACCACATCATTTTTTTTCTGTTACATTATTTATTACATTATTTATATTAGTATTGAATTATTCTTTATCAATGTTAAAAATTGATTATCAGATAAGATAATTATGCCTACTTATTTTCGATGGTCTAACTATTGGAGCCCATGTTGAATTATAGATTTCCTCCTCTGTGAACTTACAATTATTTCATTTTGCAGATAATATTTATAAATTGACTAAAGCTTTTGAAATATAATAATGTAATAAAGTTCTAAGAATAAACTATTCTAATATTATACCACAACTATTTTATAGGCGTAAGTTTCCTAAAATTTATAAGTTGCCGACCCATTTCATAGGAGATCAATATGTATGTAAACGCGACGGCAAATCAACGTTCATAATTAGTTTTTCCTTCATATGTTGAAAATAGTTCATAAAACTATGAAGACAGTCCTAACCTGTAGTTAGAGGTTTCATTTATACCCTTAAAAATATACGATTCTTTTTCAAGTAATTAAAAGAAATAGTAGACTCTGTATTCTGACATTTTAAGCATAGATGTCCACTGAACCGATTGCAAGCAGTAATTGCATATTTAGATAACAAAAAAACTAAAGTCTAAACTATAAAACAATACTAAATTGAAACTTAGAAGTTTCTCTAACAGACTATGCTATTTACTACGTATGTATGTCTCAGTGTTGAGCACAAGTATCTTCTTACAATTTTCCCCCTACTTCATCACGTCAGTCTATCTATTGTCAGTTTTCTAAACCGCCTATAAAATTTCTAATCTCTCTCGATGACTATTCTCGTACACCAACAGCATGTGCCTTCTAAAGCTAGCAAAAGACCCTTGATAAGGATGGCACTAGATCACCTTGTAGCGAACACCGGTACGTACCTGAAAAGAAAATACACGTACATACATGTAAATATTATATACTTGCATGTACGTGTATTTTTTTTTTCAGGTTCGTACCAGTGTTCGCTACAACCTGTCCAGTGCAACATTACTTGACCTAAATGATCATATCATTATTGAAAACGGCTATACTCACGTCCAATCGGTATAGGTTCCGACTAGTTTCGGACCTATTGTAGGTCCATCATCAGGGTGAGTCTCTCCCTATTATCCCGTATTCAATAATTAGTTTGTTGTTGACCTAAATGATCATATAATTATTGAATACGGCTATACTCACGTCCAATCGGTATAGGGGCCGACTAGTTTCGGACCTATTGTAGATCCATCATCAGGAGAGTCTCTCCCTATTATCCCGTATTCAATAATTAGTTTGTTAATAATGTCTCACGAAAGTTTTAATAATCTAAACGATCATAATATTAAACATCAAAGCCAAGAGCCACGAGCGCTTCAAATGGACGTTTAAACTTTTCATTTCAATCTCGATAATGATGCCTGCGTAAAAAAAGAAAAGAAAATATTAAGTGTAACGGAGCAGGGTATCGTTACTGTCTCCGAGACATCACATCCTTTCTGCTATACATAAATATGTCTGCTATAAATAAATTATTATTTACAAAACCGTGGTACGAACGACTATAATCACTAATACAGTACATGATGTATTCCTATCAATAAATCGTTATACTCTTCTTCTTTCGTGCCTCATTTCCCATGTCTTTTGGGGTCGGCCCTCCTAGTTTTAATTCACCACTCTATCGCCATTAAATCGTTATACTATTGGGTAGATTTTCCAATCACAGTGTATTTAATTATTTGCACTAGTATCTTATAAAAAGGAAGACGATTGGAACCCATTTTAATTAAATATATTTAAAAGTAGTCCAACGCTAAGGACACGTCTAATCATTCAACACGTTCGAAAGAAGCGACGAAGAGGAAGAGCATATACATTAATACTCAAATCGGATACTGAACTAAAATCGGGAAGTAATTACGAAAGTATCGGGAATGGATGATTTGTTTATGGTTCCAAATTCAATTTTTTGTTTTTTTTTTGTTCTTGTTAGATTGGCACAACTATTTTCCATTTTAGGGAGGAGTTTGAGTTGCATCTGTTATTTAGATTAAATACAGTGCTGTTTTTAGTTATATCATTCTAGTCTGTATTGCGAATTTCATAATGGACAAAAACATCGAACAAAGAGTTTGTATTAAATTTTGCATCGCCAATGGAATTTCGTATTCGGAGTCACTGAAAATGTTACAGAAGGCTTACGGTGAATCGACTTTATCAAAAACACGTGCTTATGAGTGGTATAAAGCGTTCAAAAGTGGTCGAGATGTGATGGAACATTTGCCTCGCTCTGGTAGGCCATCAACGTCTGCAACTGAAGTTAACATCGCAAAAGTGAAGGAAATGGACGCTTTTATAATTTACCGTTGAAAGTTTTTATCGCCATAATTTTACCGTCCAAAATACAATAGGTAAGCAAAATGCTTCCCTATTATGTCAGTGATAAAGACGCTTTTTCGACGAGACGCTTTTATATTTCCGTGCACGGTAACGTCATTCCGTGGACGTTGAAAAAGCGTCTTTATCTAAGACACTTTAGGGAAGCATTTTGTTACCTATTGTATTTTGCACGGTAAAAAGGTGGCGATAAAAACGTGCAACGGAAAATTATAAAAGCGTCCATTAGGGACTGAAAATGCTCATTTAAGTGTGAGAGAGATAGCCGCCGAACTTTCTGTGTCTCACGAGTCGATCTGTACCATTTTAAATAATCACTTGAGTATGAAACATGTTGCCGCTCGGCTAGTCCCAAAAGACCTGAATTTTCTTCAAAAACACATTCGCATAAGTCGCTGAGGACATGCTAGAACGAGTCAATTCCAACCCAACATTCATGAAGCGCATTATTACTGGTGATGAGACGTGGGTTTACGAGTTTGACATGCAAACTAATCAACAAGCTTCGGAGTGGCGCCTTCCAACTGAACCGAAACCGCAAAAACCACGCCAAAGTCGATCAATAGTCAAAGTCATGTTGACTATTTTCTTTAACTATCGCGGTGTTGTGCACTCGGAATTCTTGCCGGAAGGTCAAACGGTAAATAAAGAATATTATTTGGGCGTTATGCGGCGTTTAAGAGAGCAAATTCGACGAAAAAGAATGATTTGTGGAAACAAAATTCTTGGATTTTGCACCACGATAATGGGCCTTCGCACAAGGCCATCATTGTGAACGAATTTTTAACCAAAAACTCAATAAATACCATCGAGCAACCACCTTATTCATCAGATATGGCTCTAGTCGACTTCTTTCTTTTTCCTAAACTCAAATTACCACTTCGTGCCACCCGTTTTCATTCGGTAGAAGACATACAAGTAAAGGAGAATTCGAGGCGAGCACTGAACTCAATTCCGGAAAAAGCGTTTAAAAATGTTTTGATGATTGGATTATTCGTTGGCGTAAGTGTATCGTTTCTGAAGGAGCATACTTTGAAGGTGATAAAATAAATTTGGATTGAATAACTAACATTTCGTGTATTATTGATCTTTTCCCGGTACTTTTTTGACAGCGTAGTATTACTCTTATTATAATCGTAGTGAAATATTCAAGGCAAATCTTATGTATTAGCAAAAAAGAATGATGTTCTTACACTCTCATTTTTGCCTAATTTAGTTAAAACTCTTCGATTTATTGTGAGAAGAAGAAACGCCACATGTCGCCTCCAGAAGAGTACATGGTGCGTGGGGCTATGGCCTTCACGCTACGAGTTTCTCGTGTATGGGGCATCGCGCCGTTACGTTTTCAAAAACGAGATAACGCTTGGTTTGTGTCCATCTCGCATGCGTCCAAAATATACAGTTACATACTGATTACTATATTAAGTAAGTATGATATTATTTTATTATCGTTTCAAAAGTTTATTAACTGTTGAAGCTAGAAACACCTAACGAAAGGATTTCATAATTTTATAAAAATTATGGAACATCATATTTTCATCAATTAGCTGATTTCAAATTTAGTAAGATAGGTACAGAGCATCTTCGCTTCAAAAGAAGAGCTTATGATTTGTGCAATTGTGTCTGATTAACGGAACTTCACTCAGTGAAGCGGCAAAAAAACCGCTGTGAGCATATAACTTATCCCGAGCGATTGATATTCATAATCGCTATAACCTTTTTCTACAAAGCGAGCTCATATTATTAAAAAATATTATTTTATTCACAAACATAGTATACTAGCAATATGCTACCTTTATTATTTTATTATAAGTTGTACCTTCGTATATTATGTATGTAATGCACATATTACGTATTATTGACTAATACCTACCTATTGCTTATTGCTAAAGGCAGCATCAAATCAAATCTAATTTTGTTGCACTTACGCTTTGATGCTCTGAGCACTTCGAATAGGAACCTGCATGTATGGATGTAGTATGTCTGTACCCTTTGTGTGGGTGCATATATGGTGAGTGTGTATGTATGATAATATTATGGAACATTATATTTGTACCTGTAACTCCATTCATTTTATTTTTGAGCGTAAAGGACCCCGTGTATAATATTTAGCACGTATTTATCGCTCACAGGCTTAACAACTATCGCAGCTGTGATGGTAAACTTTCGGGCAGAACTCGATCGTCAAATGGGAAATATCGTGTTAAATCAAATAGTATGGTTCACAGACGTAGGAGTAGTCACACTTATATCTAGTATTGGGGTGTACGCTGGCACTTCAAGAATGAAATATATGATGGAATGCTGGAATCAAATCGATAAGGTATGAAATAATGAGTACAAGATATTATGAGCCTTTTCACGAAGAACGTCGTATGCGGAATTTTGTACTTTACAAAGGTTAACGTCTAAATAATTTACGAGTAGAAGTAGGTAAGTGAGGTAACTCAATTTTGATAGACATATCGTATATCATACTCGTTGTACTTAATAAAACATAAATTAAAAGTGCAACAGGAAATTAAAAAAAAGAATGTGGAAAGATTGCTTGACTTTTTTCATTGCATGAAATATCTGAAGGAAATTTTAGTGATAAAGATATTTTTCGTTAAAGACTCCATACAACTATTCAAAATTAGGAAAAAAGTGAAAAAACATGAAACCCTTCTCTTTAAGAAATGGAACACATTTGAAGTCAACATTTGAGCACATTTGAAGGTTGTAAATCTTTTCAGCTTAAAACGGTTTCGCTTTCTAAATTGTGTAAGTTCGAATCGGGTTGGATTTTTTTTTTTCAGATAAATTTATCCATAGATTATAAAAAATCAGAAGGTACAGAGAAAAGGAAATATGTCATTGTGTTGCTAATGATTCCAGGAGGAATTATTCTGATATTATGTAACTATTTTTTGTTAATCAAGGATGAGATATATTCTCATAAAGGATGTGAGTACATTTTTTTATACATACGAGTATAATTTCATAATATTATTTATATAGGATTTTGATTATAATGACAGTAAAGGGACTGCGTCGACTTGGTCAATATTGCCGAAAGTTATTACACGAGAATGCTACAACAAAGAGCATTTTAAGGAATGAAAACATTTAGCTATGAAATCTACTCTGTACAACAGCATGTAATGTAATGTATAGCTGGCACTGTATACATGTTCGTCATAATATGAGTACGAATACTTTTTCCTGTGACACTACCATAACAACTACATTATACAGAATATAAGAAATAAATGAAAAAGTCTGATCACGATTCAACATCAAATCGCCATAGAAAAAGTTATTTTCTGTTAATAAAATTTTATATTAGGAAATGCAATTATTAAAAATTTTGCATGTCGTACATGTCGTGCATGTCGTAATCTTGATAGTCTTTTTCTACTAACGCTAGCAACAGTATGACTTCTTCATAATGAAAATACACGTTTTTTCATTGACAAATCAAAAATAATGACTCGCGAGAAGTCGCGTCAATGCGAACGAAGCGAAGCGAAGCGAGCGAGCGATTCGCGCAAACTGTCATCCCGCGTCCCCCACGGTATGCGCCTCAGTTTGAGTACAGCTTTTTTATGCTTTAAAAACCTCATTTGAGATTCATTAAACTTCGCTTTACTCTGCATAAAACAAAGAAAAAAAATGGTAGGTAATTGCTTAAAGTCTGTATTAGTTGTCTATATTTTTTTTATTTTTACGAGATTTTTTTACGAGATTAAACTGTAAATTCATAAAATAAACCGTTGTAATTACATCCTAATGATTTTACTTCCCAGAGTACATATAAATAGAAAAACAATGCAAATCAATAAGTTTTTGGTTGATTTTTGATACAGAGCTGCATAATAGTATAACAGTTATTATTGTTTATTATTAAGCGACAGTGGCGTTCAGTTGTATAATATAAGCAATAATAATCTTTATATTACGCAACTACACGCCGTCGTCGCTGGGCTCCGGCATTGCTTGTAGATCTCTTTTAATCGTTCATTTTCAAAGATGTGATCGTTCTAATATCAATATGAAAAAAGATTCGATCAAAAATTGATCTAATCATTCGTTCATATTTGCAAAGATGCAGTTCATGCGTTTTTGATTGTTGTGAAAGATCGAGCAATTGTATTCGTAATCGTTCTCAGATTTAATCTGCCCGACGTTTAATAAATTAAAATACCTTGTTAACGATGAAATTATAAATGACGTTAAAATCTTATATGACCTAACATTAAAACTACTTACTATATATTTACTATTATACAAACCTATATATGTATGCATACGTACCATCGCGCTGTATACCTAACGGGGTAGCCATAAATATTACAAAGAAATAAGTATACCTGGTAACGTAATTATATTGACATAAATTTAGAAACGAACATTGTTTGTATATGTTTAAGTTAAATAATATATGTACATGCAAAAGTTTCATATTACATATTTTTGTAAAAACACTTTTATAATAATTGTAACTTGTATAGAGGTACTTCTGAATAAAGTGACAAGTTTAAGTGTGTGTAGTACTTATATTAACAATTTGCAAGCATGCGGTTCAGTCTACTCATTGACGCGCGGTTGAATTGTTTACATACCTACTACACTTACGTATGTGTCAGTTTTGTACCTAAGCGTTCTTTCATTTTTGGACCTAACTAAGCATAGTTTCGTAAGAAACCCCTATCTGCTACAAAAGCTGGTCTTCGAGCCTGGATCACCGAAATCTGTGCATTACTTTAACATGTTCAGCACTCCACCTTCGCACACAGTAAAAACACGCAGCGCACTTAGGAGGGAAGAATTAGCGAAGGCTAAGCAGATAAACAGTGAAGTCAAATCTGAGACTCTGGGACCAAGGGTCGCATTAGAAGCTGCAGCACGTCGTAAACAATTGGAATTCTAATCTGCACAGACAAAGGTAGAAATAGATAAAAAATTAATAGATAAAAAATTAGCTGCTGATTTTGCCGCACTAGAAAATGAATATGTGGGTAGTCATAAATGTGAAAAATCGTGCAAATCTGCTATCAATGCTGAAAAGAAAGTGGAGGAGTGGTTCCAGCGCAGCAACATTGAAGTCGATGAACGCCCGCCGGACGGCGCGGCGCCAGCGCGAGCCGTGCGCACTGTTGATCTCGGTGACCTAACTCTCGCTCTTAATAACGCTCTCACCACAGCCGCTACAAGTGCAGCTACAAATCAGGAACTACTATCCAGACTAGCGGTATCCAAAGACACCTTTATTCTTCGGCGATCCCCTCGAATGGCTACTATTTAGAGAAGCATAGTATGAGTCTTCAAAGCTATGTCAATATAGCGACACTGAAAATATATGGAGATCACGAAAATCATTACGTGGAGAAGCCAAGGAAACGGTATCTTCTTTACTTATTGGTAACACATCTCCGGAGGCGGCAATGGACGCCTTGAGGCTACGTTACGGTAAGCCCGAAATTATAACACATAAAATTGTAAATCAGTTGAGCAAATTACCACCGTTACCACATAATTATCATAACGAAATAGTGAATTTTTCTATTAAAATAAGGAACTACGTTGCAGCTGCTCAAGCTGTAGACCAAAGTGACCATCTCCGAAGTCCAGATTTAATGTCGTCTATTTTATCGAAATGTCGAATTACGCTGATTACGAAGTGGGCTGACTATGCATATAATAACAACGTAGTACATAAGGCTAAATTGGAAATGTTCGCCGACTTCCTACATAACGAAGCTACGAAGATCGCAGCAGCCGGAATAAGTTATATTCACTCTCAAACCGATAGCAAAAGGAAGTTCGAGGACCGTCGACATCAGTCAGTACTTTGCATCAGACGCTCAGATCAGACTCCTACTGATATTATATTATGTGACTTTTGTCGAAAAAACAATCACCGAGTTCCTGAATGTACGAAATTTAAACGCGCAATGCGTAAGGATAGATGGCGTTTCATACGTACGAATAAACTATGTCACAAATGTTTGATATCTAAACATAATAAGGATAGTTGTTCCCCTGACACTTGCGATGTGGAAAACTGTGGTTTACCCCATCATCGACTCCTTCATTGGACAATTAAATCTCCAGTAAATGCTAATGCTGTAATAAATCACAGTTCGAATGATGAAGCAGAGAACACTGTCTCGGAGCAAATCGTTACAAATACGATCGCTCTAATAAATCCCGTCGTAATGTTAAAAGTGGTGGGCGTGAATATACACGGACCGCGTGGTGTCGTGTCTACGTACGCATTGCTCGACGATGGTGCAAATGTATCGCTAATATCTACTGATATAGCTAACCATGTGTATTTGAATGGACAGAAAGTTACAATGCGTGTACGAGGTGCATGGAACACTGAACTAGTTGTGAAAGTGAAATGTTAAAGTGTTAAAGTGTTAAATAGTTAACATGAACAATGAGGAGAGAGAAAATTAATGAACTCTGTTTACCTGTGCAAAAACTGTCTAGTATGAAAATTGATAAATATGGACACTTAAACTCTATTAAAAATTATCTCCCTTTAAGTACAAATGTTAAGCCTACAATATTAATTGGTCAGGACAATATTCACCTTATTACGCCAATAAAAACCACAATTCGTGGTAAAAATGAGCCATGTGCAACGCTTACGTCTTTGGGATGGTGTTTACATGGAGTTGTGTCACCTATGCATTCGTGGACGTCGACTGAGAGCACACTAATAGCAGACGTCGAGTGCGCGCCCCCCCACGGACCCGAATGCCAAATCAATGTGTGTGTTTGGTAGGCTTGGCATCCACTTCAGTAACTGTCAAATTTAATTATATAGGTATGAGTTTCGTATTTATAAAGTTATTTTAATTGTACTTGAGTTTTGATTAGTAAAGAATAGTTATTTCATACTTTTCAGTGTTTTTTTTTGAAGGCGATTTATTTATTTTTTTAAATCTTGTTCTCCTCGAGCCCTTACTGCCGGCTTATTGTAAGTGGCAACAATGTAATTTTACAAGAGAACATTTTTTTTAATTTCTTCATAACGCGACTATTTACAATCCTAAAACTTCGTACGAAATTCATGTATTGAAGTTATTATATATTAGTGACACTATTTATTGAAAATATTGCGTTATAAAGTAGTTTATGGCGGTTGCGATACTTTTACTGTCAAAATTAAAGACTGCATATTACCTAATGGCATTTAATATTGTACCGCAGATTAATTAGTTACTAACGTAAAATTGTACTTACGAAATGCAGGCCAATAAAGTAACGCAAACGACAATTATTAGCTTCCTTTTTTCATTTTCTAAGAAAAAGAAATGGTTTCGTGACTAAATTTCTTTTCATTTTTTTAAAAAAGGAACAATAATAACTGAGTGCAATCAGAAATAGAAACACAAGTAATAGCAATTGTTAATTATTTTTGTAACTGCTAAATTCACTCATACGAAACTTGCAATAGTGAGTATCTATGATTACGAACTCAAAGATCTCTCTTCACAAATGACTTTTCCAAATAGTACCTACATTTGAATCACCCCAATTAGAACAAAGTCTAAAAAAAAAGGTAGCTCAGCAGAAATCGTAAAAAAACATCTTGTTGATTATAATTAGTCTGGCTATGAGAATTTATATACCCTAATAGAATTTGATATGCAAAATACAACCATAGCTGTAAACTAGTCTTCGAATAGTCGCATTGACTTTGTGCTAGAAAACTACTCCATTCAATTTGGTCGTGTATCAAGTAAAAACTATTTACAATCAAGAGTTTTAGTTCACTTCCTTACCAACCAGAAAACGTGCCTATTTCTCCCGATTTCCCTTGCCTTGATTCTGAGGATTCGTGGCATCTACCACACTCATCCACTGATTCAGCTGCCACCTGAATTAGTTGATTTTCTTTTCCCAACACAAGTCTCCTGAGTAGGCCAGGAGACTTGACAAGTCTCCTGACTTGTGTTGTCTCCTGACTTGTGTTGGGAAAAGAAAATCTACTTATACCAAAAAGACTTTCAAACAAGAAAAACTGTCGGGCTGCTGTCAGAAAATATATTAAACCTAATCCTTGCAGCAAAAAAAAAATTTTATTAATAACATAGCAAAATTTTAAAGCAGGTATTAATTTAAGCAAAATACAAGACGCACTATACTGCTTATTTCAGAATTCGAAGGGTTTATTTCAGCCTAAATTTCCCGCTATCTGTCCTCAAAAGTTGGATTAGCAGTATTATCGTCTTTATTTTTTGATCATTTAAATAAATAAGGGAAGTAAAGTGTGATTCAAAACCTTTTTCTCCAAATGAGATGTTTCAGATCCGTAGGGGGCTCAGGCAATGACACTACAGTATCACATAACATATATAAAGTCGTACTGAATGCTGTCTGCTTATTAGTTTTGGTCCTATTTGCTTGATTTGCCGGCAGTAAATTAATTTCTATGATTATGCGTTAAGTAGACGGACGAAATATAAGTGTAGTAACATTACTGATTGGTGTTTTGATAATTATTTAAACCTGATCTTCTTTATTTGGACGTACGTAAGTACACGATAGACAACGCATAAAATCTTCTTTTTGTTATGAATTTAAAAAGTTGAGCAAATAGGCGCACCTAGATGGAAAAAACATCACAAATTTTAGTTATTTAGATTGAGACAGATGACATTTCATTTTATAATTCCTTATAGTGCCAATGTCATTAATCAATTTTTAAAAAAGGAGCATAGATGGCTGTTGCGGTAGTTCCGAAAATATTTACTACTAGTGAAATCAGGAATAGATTAATATTTTGTTGAAATAATCTTGTTCTCTGTACATTTTTTGATTCCTACGTATACTGTACGCAGTAATGGCCGAAAATAAAACATTACAATACTATTATTCGATGATTACTATTATTTGATATTGACTACCTCCGTGGCGCAACGCCTTAACCGTCGAAAAGTAAACGGAGGTTGCGGGTTCGATTCCCGCCCCGAATCTGGGTGTTTATGTATAATATGTATTTATTTACAAAAGAATAGTATATAACTAGTATATTAGTTGTCTAGTACCCATAACGCAAGCGCTGTGCTGCTTACTTTGGGACTCAATGGCACTGTGTGAAATATCTGAGTTTATTATTATTATTATGATTAGAAAAAAATACTTATGAATAGCTATCTGTATTGTAATAGCTATGTCGTTTACTTTAAAAATCTTAAAGAAATAAAAGCTTACGATGAAATCCGTGTTTACCATTAGTTTCGATAGGTAATTCTGGCGTTTATAAAAAATTTTAACGATATCCGCTAGGTTTAAAGATATCGGTTTCAACAAAAATCGCATTTTCAAAAAATTGTCGCTTACGATAAGTCGGCAGTCAGAGCTCGCCTTGTGTTAGAATAATGACGCGAAAGATGACAAATTACACTCGTTGCAAAATGCTGATATACGTCAGATTTATTTCTTCCCACTGGAAGCATCCTTATAGCACTTTGTATTTCTTCAGCCTTCTAATGACGTCATTCCATGACATAACTATACTTCAGAAGCTGATCATTTTGAAAACTATATTTAATTTGCGTTAAAATGACAAAATTTTCGAAAAACCAAGGTTTTTGTGATCAAAGGCAAACCAACCCTACTTTAAATTCAAACAAAAGAAAAATTTTTCATATTTTTTTTCTTTCTTCATGTCATGGCGCACAGATAAGCCATTTGCCAATGTCACGTACTGTAATACAGTAGAATCACGTATTGTAGAAGAGCGTGAAAACTTCAGCTAAACATGTGTTTATTTAGACCTACTCCATTCTTTTCACTTACACAAAACTTTAAAACACAATATTCTGTCACTTTTGTACTTTTAAACTCCCAAAAATGTAAAAAATAGAAAATCAATATAAAATGACAAACTTACTTCTCCCGTTCCCGCCAAAAAGTCCAAAAATTTTCATTTGAGAATTTATAAATTTAAGAATAGAGAATAGAACATACAATTTAAGAAGAAAAAAAAGATAGTCGTAGTATTTTCTTTTTTCAGTACACCAAGTATGTTTTTTTGGAACAATAAGATTAAAAACGGAAAAAGAAAAATAGACTAGAAAGTAATATTGCAGTAGTTTTCGTCAGACATAATTATTATAATTATGTCTGACTCTCCCTTAACTTTTTCACATGTGTATTAGCTGAATTCCTCTTCCGTCACCATTTGTTTGTTTATTACAAAAATTTCAGTGACAATAACCTGTATGTACGATATTCTTTCAGTAACAATAATCTGTATGTACGGATCTTATTACATAAGTTATTTCATGTCAGTAATATTGGGAACACAATTCATTTTAATTGCTGTGTATTTGCACTCGTCGTTAAAGGCTGTCAATGACTCCCTGAACAATCTCGTCAGTACTTTAAAGAGTAAGTATCGCAGAGATTACATATCTTTATAAGTATTGTAAAGAGTAAATTTAATCGGAATATTAAGTAGTTTATCGCATTCTTATAATAGCAGCTTATCCACGGAAGTTTACTGATGCACCTAAGACCAAATAAAAAAATTTAAACAGACTTCAAAAAAACAACGCTACAAAGTAATTTACCTTTACTAATCAAACACATGCACATTGATTTCATTTGATTAAAAAAATCGGTTTATAAATGACGAAGTTCTGAGGTAACAAACAAAAAAAATATAACCGGATTGAGGAAGTCGGTTAAAAAAAAAGTATATCGCCGCGAGTAATATAGTAACGCCGAGTTTTATAATTTCGTATAGCCGAATCACAAAAAACGTCTGTCCGTCTGCCTGTTCATCTGTCTGTCCGTATGTCATAGCCATTTTATTCGGGGTCTATTGGCACTACATAGATGAAGTTTAGAAGGTAGATGCATTCTACGAGCCGCTATACAATGGAACATTGAAATTTTTAATGAAATAACTCAAAATTCAGAAGTTTAGAATTAGGCTACTTTCTCTAACCGCATTATAAACAAAGATAGGGAAAAATGTGATATTAAAACGATATTAAATAGAAGAGGTTAGTAATTTTCCTTTTTTGGATGTAATATACACCTAACAAGCAGATTTTTATCTCAACTACGTGAAGAATTTAGAATAAATATTTAATTTCCCTAATAATTTCACCCACTGTACTTTTGTATAAAACATTGACTGTTGAAAACATATTACACATTTACTATTTCAGGAAAACCAGACCAGAAACAAATAACTATTCCATCAACAAACGTTTTCAACACCCCTACAGTTCGACCATCTAAGTCGGTTATTAATGTCATCGATTCCATACCAATACTGGGGAGTACAACTTACGAAGGTAAATGGACAATATGTTATGTGTGTGCCTACGCATGGCATTTTCATCAAAATTGGCAGTGAGATAATTTTTAAGTGTTATAAGTATGTAGTTATCACACCAATTGTATAATCGTTATGATCGGTAATGAATGCGCTATTAGCACAAGGAATTTCGGTCATTAATCTACTTATACCTACTATGGACAAAAACGACAGTAATCGCAACTGTCAAACACCATACTAAAATCTTACGATTCTAAATTAAACGGGTCTATGACATGTTAATATGTACTTCAAGGCGAATACCTTTTTCATCCTGACGTCGACAACAACGACGACTAATCAGGTATTGTCGAGCACTTGCCGGAGTCAGGACTGAATTGAATTACATCAGCCACAGGTCTTCTCCACCGATCGACACTATTACTCCAGAATAGTTAGAGAGGTGGTTGAAATTATAAAATGCCATAATTTCAACCGGGAATATGGATACCACTTATCAATATCATGGAATTCTGTCATCAGTGAACGTCTTCGGAGCTAGAAAATCGGACGTTGCCACAGAGTGTAGCCGTCGCGTCGTTAGTGTAGTGTGTCGAAGTACCGACAGGGAGGATTATAAAAAAATGTGATCAATAAATGTGGGTAGCGTGAAAGGTGCAGGGTCTTAGACGAAAACAAGATGTCGGACAACTTCGAGGAAAATTCCAATTTGTTTTGGAAAGAAGTACGTAAGTACCCAAGTGGTCCGGCACCTTGCAGAATGAATAAAGTGCGTTCGAAAGAAAACAACCTACTTACAAATAAAAAAGATGTTCTGCAGCGATGGAGTGAATACTATGGAGAACTGTATGAGAGTGGCGACTCCGTCTCTGATACTGAGAGCGATTCTAATGAATTACCCTACTCGGCTAACGGACTGCAGGATGCCATTAGTATGAAACAGATTGAAAAAGTGATAAAAAGTTTGAAATCTGGAAAGGCTGCGAGAATTGATGTGACTGCTGAGATGATCAAGTATGATGGTCCTAGGGTCTGGGATACCTTCTGTGCACTGTGCAACCTTTGTTGGCATAAGAGGGAGGTTCCAGAAGACTGGCGCACGGCAGTCATAGTACCTGTATATAAAGGGAAAGGTTCATATCTAGACTGTGCGTGCTATAGGGCTATCTGCTTGGTCAGCTTAGCGAGTAAAGTCTATACTAAAGTATTGACTGAACGTATGAAAGGCGTTTCAGAAAGATATTTGTGGGAGGCGCAAGGTGGTTTTGGGAATGGTAGGGGTTGTATGGATGAGATTTTCTCGCTTCGCGTTATGGTGGGGAAGTTTCTGGCTATAGGTCAAAAAGTTTTCTGCGCTTTCGTTGATCTAGAGAAAGCATTCGTTAGTAGTGCGAAAGAAATTGTGGAGTCTTCTGCCTGAACATAGCGTGGAGGGCTCCTTACTGCAGGCTGTGAGGTCATTATATCGAGACCACAGAGCCAGTGTAAGGATAGACGGTGACATGTCGCCCTGGTTTGAAGTCTGTTCTGGTGTCAGACAGGGCTGCGTGATGTTTGCCTGGCTGTTCGTGCTGTATTTGGACAGTTGCCTTCAGAGATTGAAAGGTAATATGAGTGGTATGGGATGAGATGACACAGTGATAAACTGCCTATTGTACGCTGACGATGCTGTGCTAATAGCACCATCAGAAGCAGAGTTGCAGACACTAGTCACGTGCATGAAAGAAGATTGTGAAGTAAAAAGTTTGAAAATGAATGTGAGTAAAACTAAGGTTCTGGTGTTTGAAAGAAAAACGGTAAAAACGAAATGTGAGATTTGGGTAAATGGAAAATGTCTAGAACAAGTGAATGAAATTGTGTATCTGGGGAGTGCGTTTTCGAGGGATGGAAGATGAGAGTTGGATGTGGAGAGACGGATAGCAACTGGCAATAAAGTGAACGGTGCTCTGTCCGCTTTAGTGGGTAGTGTGAATGTATCTAACATTGCTAAAATGGCCATCCATAATACGGTGTTGGTGCCAACTTTGTTGTACGGTAGTGAGGCCTGGATATGCTCGAAATGGAGTGAAAGTATGATAAATGCTGTGGAGATGCGGTCTCTCAGAAATATGTGCGGTGTCACACTTGCGGACAGAATAAACAATGAAGGGATACGCAGTAATGAGTGATGAAAGACTGACGTCGAAAATCTACAGATTGAAAGTGAGTTGTAAAAGAAGCCAAGGAAGACCAAGGTTGACTTATGAAGATCAAACAGCCAGAATGTTAGCAGACGGAAATGTCAAAAGCACTCGCATACCTAGGCGAAAATGTGTGAGGAGAATGATGAGATTTGAAGAAGCGAAAGAGGTGTGTAAGGACCACGACTCTTGGCGCTCCATCCTCTCTGACTACCCCGTTAGGGATACAGCGTGAATATATGTTATGTTTATGTAATGTTAAATGTGGGTAGTTGCCAGGAACTGCACACTACGAAGACGATGCTCATCTTCATCAGTCTGCCCATGACCGCGATAGGTCAATACGATTGCAACGTCGGAATAGAAAGGTTTTAACCTTGAAGTATTAACATGACATAGACCCGTTTAATTTACGTGTACATGTGTACAAGTCTTGAAAATTTAAAAACCATTTTTTTTTTGGAAATAAAGAATCTTGTTTTGATTATATATACATATTTTATTATTTTTATTTTTAAAATAAGCTTATGAAAATAATTCTTGTATTTATCGATATATACAATATCTACGAGTATATCACTATTTCGTTTAGTACGTGACGTTACCTTGCCGCCCGCTTACGTCTCATTCCTCTAACCTTGACAGAATAGTTCGCTTAGAAATTCGTAAACATTTCAGGTCTCTTAGGGTAGTTTGTCTGTGGTTCGAGTATTATTTTTTCAAATATTTTACTCACCGCTGGCAATATTGACACCAGGCGATAATTGGTTGGATTTAACATACAGCCTGATTTAAATAGTGGAATAATTTTACTGTGTTTCATTAAACTGGGAAATACGCCTTGATTGACACATTTATTAAATATATCTACCAAAATTGGCCATAATATAGGTATTACATTCGTTATTACATTCATTGATAGTCCCCATAAATCCTCACTTTTATTTTTATTTAATTGCCTGAAAGTCCTTTCTATTTCATGTGCAGATGTTTACCTAAATTGAAAACTAGGAAACCGTTTCCTAATATTTTTGCTCAAAAACGTCTCTGCTGTATGCGAAGACGATCCTAGACCACTAGTAATTTCTATGGGTACATTTGAAAAATAATTTTCAAACGCATTAGCAACCTCAATTTTATTTGTAACAATTTTATTATCAATTTTTATGGAAATATTTTCGTTTTTTTTATTTTCTGTACCCCCAACTTCTTTATTAATGGTCTTCCATGTAGCTTTTACTGCGTTATCCGATTTTCTGATTTTATTCGCAATATATATTGCTTTTGCGTGTATTGATACCCTCTTAAATATTTTTGAGTTAGTGCGGACATAATTATGAAAACTTTCATCCACCGTGTAAGATTTCTCATCATATAACTCATAAAGCCTGTCCCTACTTTTTCTTATGCCCTCGGTCGCCCAATTCGCGAAACGTGTTGTACATGTGTACAAGTGTTGAAAATTTAAAGACCATACTAAAATGATGCTTGACTATTTGCTGCTGCGTCTCACAGTAGCGAGGCGAGTAACAGAGCTAGGCTGAGATTTCAAACCGTTTTGTCTTTCAAAATTCAAATGAAGTGAAGGACGTCAACGAACACGCTTGTTAGTTCGCTCGCTCATAATCGCTCATTTCGAATTCTAATTGGGAATATATTAACTGTACTCTATTAAACTGTTTTGAACACATCACAAAAGAAGAGTAAATAAATATTTATTATTGTAGCTACGCATAATTTTTTTTTAAATATGTTCACTAGAAAAATCTGGATAAAATGTTGATAGAGTCTGTAACTTTAACTAAGGTCGATGTGCAAAATTCCTTCCGCTCATAGCGTGAGCTATCACACAACGAACTGGAAAAGTGCCAACTAACAACCAAGAACGGACGAAGACGAGAAGCAACTAGCATTTTCTGTTTTCCTTTTTTTTCCAGACTAACACGGAACTATTTAATAGAAGTATTAAAAATATTTTATTATTTTCGCAACGGTTCAATGTTTACACTTAACAATAATTAACAAACTGTTCTTTCAGAGGCAATGACACGTAAGCTTCAGTCCACACACGAAGTGCTCGGCAACCTTGCATTCCTACACGGCTCTCTGTGTGACATTTTGCGACGGGTAGACAAGTGTTTTGGTCCAGTCCTATTGTTAATACTCATGTCGATTCTCGTCCATTTGGTAGTCTCGCCGTACAACATGATATTGTCTTTATGTAAGTAATCACAAAGCTACTCCGATATTTCTTATTCCTTTGTTAAATTCTACTGAATTTTCGAAAATTGAAAATCGGAGGAGAAAATGTTCTATTTATTTTCGGAAACTATTGGATGGTCTTAAGCGCCTGATAAATTATATATTTCTTCTTGTCTCAATTTACCTTATTTTACTAATCTTATATGTACGCGCGATATTACATATACAAAGTGATGCAAAGTTGTCACCGGATGTTCTTTGGCTGTAATTTTTTTTATGAATGTAACGCTTTGGTTCTGTTTTTGGGTTGTGTTTATTTGATACCTTAATTCTTTTTCCATTTGGTCGAGAAAATGATATCGGCCAAGTGTCCGCTGCTAGAGTCGATGACCATACAGGCCCGATTTATGGCATTTTCCATCACTCATACCAAAATTTGTTCTCGTTCTCGCATCCTTAATGCATATTATCTATGCTAGAGGGCTTCAAGAGGTGAAAACATAATGGCCACACCGAAGGATATTTTGCCATTGTAGACACCAGGAGTCTATAAAATAGATTGTAGTAGCGGTAATTCATACATTGACCAAACGAAATGGACTGTTGCTGAAAGGGTTAAAGAACATATTACAGCGGTGAAAAACCGGCAAACAACCAAATTAGCGACAGCGGAACATCTGTTCCAATCAGATACCAATCACTAGATTGAGTTTCATCGCTGACAAGTCCTTACTACTGATCGGCACTTTTATCCAACAGTAGTGCGTGAAGCGATTGAAAACAAGAGACATAAAAATTTTAATGGCATAAACGGATACAATTTATCGACGACGTGGAATCCTGTGATTCAAGGAAAACCTCGCGTTTCGCATTAGCATTATTATCCTAAAAACTACAAATATCTGGGATAGATGACAAAACTTGTACCTCGGACACGGAATGAAATTTACTGCGACAGTTTGCTAGAGACCATTGCCAATGCAACTCGCTCGAAACGTCAAGCCGAAATATAAAGTAATCGCGTTAAAGTTCCCGTTAAAGTTCTCACCACTGACGAATTATTCCGCAAAAAAAATCGAAAGAAGACGGAAAAAATGATATAGCATTAAATATCAAATTTTGTAACATCTTACTCGTAAATACCACGACTATTTTATAGATTATGTTTTTTCTTAATATTTAGAAGTTACCAACCCGTTTCGTAGAAGACCAACACTTAAACCGGACGGCAAATCATTGTACACGATTTGGTACCTATTTATTAATGTATTTAAATGAGTTTATAAAATTTTAAAAGTAGTCGTCATCATAAATTGTAAGTGGCTATCTTTCGAGGCTTTGTTTATTATACCTATGAAAAAATTACAATTACAATTTAGAAAACATAACACCCACTGAACATATCGTATAACAGTAATTTCATATCTACATATAACAAATAAAGTAATAAAGTCATGTTATGCTGAGCTATTCACTAATAACCGAAGCGATAAATATGAAAAATATGTAAGTATAAGTAAGTAAAATCATATGTAAGTAAAAGTAAAATTTAGGACGTCTTTTAACGAAACTTCTTACATCTGAATCGAGACTCGATCAAAATAGAATTTGGTGTCATTGATCATTCGTCTTATCCATAAATTTCGATACTGAAGTAACAGGATAATTAAACCCCTTCAAAGTTGCGGCTCCGGCTAGAATAGAATAGCAACAACGAGCACAAGACTTTGTCTCTTTCTGAGGGCTTGGCAAGCAACTACATAGTTTGCTTTTTTCAAAGATATACGATTCGCAACAGCGTAAATATTGTTGTACACAGTAAAACTAAACGTATACGTAGTGTATGATTTGACGAATTATCTTAATAATTCATGGATAAAATTAATAAAATAAAGCATTTTGATAAATTTAAGATAAAACTTACCACAAAGAAATTCAATTTCAATAGTTTCAACCATGTTTCAACTTACATGTGAAATGAAATACTGAAAGACAACCAAGCACAACATACATCCTTCTATACAACAATTTGTTACCGATTTGCAGTTTTAAAAGTCACAAAATACTTATACCTTCATATTTCCATAAAGTTTTCTGCAGTAAACAATTTCGTTGATAGCAGTTAGATTCGACTTATTTGACTTTGCAAAAAATGTGTCACCAGTACGACTTTAATAAAAAACGGGACATAACGAGGTAGAGTTTACAAACATAAAATCTTCATACAATACATAAAGTGATTCGGTTGATTTTAGAGCTAATATACGTAGATCTGGTCCAAGCAGATGCTGCTTCTGATCCTCTGATCCTCTGATTATTCAAGCAAATAATAAAATCACTACAACTACGTATGAAATGAGATTGTAACACCAAAACGATGGCGCGGCAACGTCATATCGTTGTAGTTCTGCACAGATGGTACAATAATTATTTCAAACGCGCTATCATTGACTTCATGTGTAGACACTTACAACGAATGGGATCTTGTTCTGTTATTGTTCGCATAGCCTAGTACTTGTTAGTACAGTTGCTTCCGATTCACGTTGAAACAATTGGACAACATAATTAATAGACGTACTGGAGTTTCTGAACAATTAGAACTCTCGGACTCAACGGAACCTCGACCAGTGTTAAGAAGTTTTCAAGTGTTAAGAAAATACATTTCTTTATAATAAATGCGTTCAAAAACTTTATAAAAAAACGAAAGTATTTTCTTTAAAACTTTGACAGTGCAAGTAATTTAAAAGGTTATAACAGAAAAATAACTTTTTACGTTGAATTCAGAAAGTCTTATATTAGCCAATCAGCATTCATGTTTCCAATCATAATAAATTGAGATTTTTGCTATGATCCTGAACATATTTCGGCTTATTATGAAATTCTTTTTAGATTCCAATTACACGGTCCTTTAAAAATAATTATAGCGTAGAGCCAATTTATTCATCATTAGTTAATCGTTATTCGGCATACTACGTTAAAACATAGTCTTCGAAATCTCATTTGTTATTGAAAAACTAAATTCAAAAATGATTATAAATTATATGTCCTATTACTTTCTTTAACAGTAGTATTGCAACAGAATACTTTTATTTAGACTGAATGTTATTTAAACGATTGACATATTCTTGTTCTGACACTCCACAGTACGAGATTCTAACGTGGTACAAAAAAAGACCGTTTGTTATATATGCATACAGTTCGGATGGTTAATATTCCACTTCATTAAAACCATGACCATTGTCGAACCATGCCAGTGGACTCAAGACGAGGTAAGATTTTTCAATAAATATGTGTTTTAAATAAAAGGAAACAAATAATAGTTCAAAAATAGGTAGATTAGATAACAAAGACTTTTTAATGCTTTTATCTTATTTTCTACTCTAGTTTTTTGTATTTTTTTAGGTAATATTATGTTGTGCTATGCTCCCGGCCCACACATTCTCACCTTCCTCTAGCTTACTTAATAATAATCACAATAATCACACACCACTAGAAAATTTTATAAAATTTGAACAGTGTCCCCAACCTTTCGTGGAAATAGGGGCTTGAAGATTGATGTTGGCAGAGTGCACAAACGGTGCGACACTGTCTTTTGAGCCTCTCTTCCTCACCACAGCTATCTCAGTCCAATAATTTAACAAATTCTTCAAATTCCATTAATAATCAGACCCCTTTTTGGTAGTATATTGACTTGCTCAAAAATAATTTATGCTTAATAAACCGCATTCCACGTGGTGCACACATCAGCGTTGTCAAATCTCTTATTTCCCATATGCAAAGAAAACCGAACCGAAACGACAAATGCGACAGATGTGATTCCGCTATAAAACGCTATAAAACGTACAAAATGACAGACACAATTTCGTTAACTCGTAAAATAAACATAAATGCTTTAACCCTTGAAATTCGAGCATTTACATTCGCCCCATTTCTAAAACTTCCAATTCAGAAAATAATCCAAAATTAGTGACGGTAACCTAAGAGGAGCCGCCCACTAACTATTTTCCAGCGATGTTGTGCCCTCTTTTCGCCCTAAGATCAAAGCATCCTTCCTACTCTGTAGCTTGTTGTCTGCCAGATCCCCCTATCCAAACGATGTAACGACTCGAACTAGAGAGGACGATGTGCTTGCCTCAATTTTTTTTTTTAAAAGTGGTTCTGCAGAAGGTCTCGATGATTTAACGCCATGATTAATAGATACAATAAAGGTTTCATTACAGGCTCTGTTGATGATACTGATGAGATGCTCTTATCTAGTTTAACAGATTTTTTAAGCATTATGCTGACTGGTAGGGCTCCCCGGAGATAACCGACATCCCGTATGGTGCTAATTTATGTTCCCTCAAAGAAAAGTCGGCGTTAGGCCAATTGCAGTAGGTGCTGTAATTGGCCTACTTTACATTGCAATTATTTTTGTCCCACGCAAGTGAGTTTTGGCTCAAAGAGAGGATGTGAAGCGGCAGCGCAGGCGGCGCGCGCTTTCTTGATAAGTAGACATAAAAAAAGCATTTAATTCTGCCTATAGATCCACCTTAATGAAGTATATAAAACCGCATGTTCCGGACATATATCCCTACCTCTGGCAATCTTACAGCAGTCTCTCAAAATTAATATATGAAGATCGTTCATTACATTCTGAATTTAGCTGTCAACAAGGTTATCTTTTCGAACCAGCTATCTTAAGTTTGGCTATCCATCCTGCCATTTGTAATCCAAATTTCAAAATTTAAATTTGGTACCTTGACGACCGAATAATAGGAAATAAAATAATTACTGTTTTAGATGACCTTAAAATCCTCATTCATTCTCATTCAAAGATTTAAAGACATTAATCTTAGAATTAAATGTTTCTAAATGGGACCTCCTTGCTTCGATCATGTTCCGATTTTAAAAGAAATGAAATAATTAATAAATTTTAGGTGGTTCGTTTTCCATACAAAAAGTAGTCATAATATACTGTTTCATTGAATAGTAAAAATGCTTAGAAATGTGCTCATTAATACTAGTTCAGGTACTTATTTACGCAAAATTAATAAAAAGGAATAAATCTTTAATAGAAATAACATATATCAAATACCGTTTTTTACAAAATGATATGCGTGTGTGTGTGATGATTTTCGTGTAACAACACGAAATGCAAATAAATTAGCGATGTTGCCTTCCTGGAGTGCTATTCACAACTTCATTTCATCGGATGAAACATCGGATGAACGCATCGTTGATAACATCGATGAAAAATTACATCGGTTGTTCGCAAGGATTTTCCTACGATGTAACAGCCAAGGAGTTGGCAGCAAAAACTTTTTACAACCTACACATGTGGTAAAAATGAAATTTAATAGTATAATGTAACAACAAATTTGTTTTTAAAATTGTTCTGATCATTCCGATGATGTTTAAATACAAAGCTTATTTAAAATACACATATAAATATTTTAATGAATGTAATGTTACAATTATATGAATCAAACTAAATACCAACTCCCGGTTCATTCATTTTATTACATACGGAGACGTCATTCGTCAACTTGTCAGTTGTCAATAACTTTTCAAAATGGCGTCGTGATGCCCAATTAATATCGTTAGGTACTCTCTTCACTTACCTTTATATTATTTAAGCAACGGTGTTGTACAGTGATCTCATATTCGTGAAATAAATGGTGCTAAAGATTTCTCAAGGAATTAATGTGACTAAAACTGCAGTTCATGGACATTTATGGTGATTTTGGTGATCGAAGACGCCTACGAATCCTACAAAAGCCTACAAACTATCCATTTGTTTCTGTTAAAAAAAATATAAATAAATGTGAGACTTAAGAGTTAATGCCATTTATAAGTAAGTATTGTAGAAGTTAGGACAAAAATGTGTTTCATATTTTGCTGTAATAGCCAACTAAACATTAAACAAAAAGTGCGGGAAACTGCATTCTCTGTAATTTGTCATGTTTTTGTAAAACTACAGCTTAAAGGTGTTTATTTTAATATTTCAGTGGGAATGGATGAAAAGAGAGGCAGTGTCAAGTTCTCATACAAAGAAATAACCAATATCCACTTATCATTTTATGTATTATAAGGCAAGATCATGATGTAAAAAAATAGAGATGATTACAAAGAGAAATGTTGATGCAGTGAATTGTTAAAATGTATTTTGAAGTGTAAACCTTGAACAAAAGAAAAAGAAATGATAATGTACCTGCCTACCATGTGCCTGTGAATTATAAACTACCTATGAATTACAAAAAAGTTATAATAACTGGTATAGGTTATATTTATTTATACTTTTATGTATATAAATAGGTTTCTAAAACTTTGTGCTATTTTTGAAATACTATAGAAGTCATGTTACAAACAATTATTATCAATCTTATTTAATATAAATGTAATAAGTAGCTATTAAACTTTGCATTATGAAATAAATACACTAATGATATCTACTGATCTACTTATTTTGTACCTGCATACTTTTATTATAATTGAGGTTCATAAGGTAAAATTTATAAACGAGGTACATTTTTTTTATTCTTTTAGTTCTCCAAATTATATCTCTATAAAATTATACACAATGTTTTCATACATCTTACCTGGGTACTTCTATACTTTCTGTAGGTAAATAAGTATTAATAATTCTAAAAATATTAGTAGTTACTCCTATCAATCATTCTCATCGTTAGTGCCATAGAATAAATTACTTATAAATTATATCAGGAATGAAATTAAAAGACAGTAGGTATGTACGTGCTCTTGCTTTTAATAAATCTTTAATTATTATTTAACAATCAATACAAAATTTTCTGTGACTAGAAAAGTTGTGGAAACTTGTACAAAGCTGTGTTGAATGCTATGATTTCTTAGTTCTTACTTCTCAACAACAATGATAAAATTGTAATCAGTAGCTGTATCCATATGTATCTGTAAAAGAAAAGTTGCATAAAATTCATTACCTAAATAATATTAATGTGCAGCTATTGAAAAAGTTACTGTTTCTAATAATCAATTCAACTGAATTTTAATTCATTGCTGGTCAATATTTAAAAGAAAAAAGACCATTAATTTGTTATCCTTCTGAGTCATACCACTAATACAATTCAGAAAATGTACATACATGTCAACATTTTATTAGAAATATACATACTTATTATATTACATACAGCTACAGCTCTATTAATATCATTAATGTTAATACTAACTTCCTTAAAAAGGTTCCTCTCTGTACATCATAAATAAACAATACTGTTGTGATTTCATTTACCTATACATAAATACTTACAAAGGTGTGTAGTTCTAAAACTTCATGGTTATGAGTTCTTATTTAGTTTTAGAATATGTACATATTACAATAAAAGTGTCCATACTCCCATTGCGTGGACATTATATTTACGGGATATATCCATATTTTAAGTCTGTATGCTGTATGTCTGCTGGTGCATGACATAAGTGATGACGTACAGCATACAGTATCCATTGTAACCCTATGATTCGAAATATGTTGTTTACAATTCCTGAGGTTTTTGAAATATATTATCTACCTATCACACACGACATCGAAACGTTTCAAATACTTTCTTACGAGGGATTTAGATTTATTACATCAAAGAAGAAATGGGTATTAACAAAAATCAGGCAAAAATCAACAATTAATGATTACATAATCAGTGTCATAAATTGTTTTTTCTATTTGAGAGGGAAGGCAAAGGGATCTACGCCCACAAAGCCGATGTCTTTAGTAAGAAATAAAATGACAATACATACAAAATACCTTTCTGCAATAAAATAACTAGCAACCAATTTCATAAAATAATAATACTGTATTACTAGGTGTCTCTCTTTATAGCAAGGATTAATCTTTTAATAAGAATGAGATAATAAATATAACAGAATAAATGAGACAAGTTATGAGACCAAATAAAATCTCATAATCTATCGTAAATAGTAATGGGTAGGTATTTATGTATTTCTCGTTCATACGTACTTATACGATAGTTTCACGTTGTATTGCAGACGGAGTTGCCAAGCAAAGCGGTCATTGAATACTTCTTCCACCTTATCAAATCTCATTACCTGTCTTTGCATTATTCTTCTCACACACTCGCCTAAGTTATGCAAGTGCTCTTAATATTGCTGTTATTTGTAATACTAATAACGGGTATTTACTATTTTAAAGAACGAATGTTATAAGTAGTATTTGTTAGAGCGTTTTTTCATTGGCTGACACGATAACGATATATCGTCGCAGATGCAGACTCATCGATATCGGGGCACAGAAATCTATGGAGCGACGCTTTTTCACTAAACGACGCGACCCCGATTTATCGTTCGTATCGATCGGCGACGACATATCAGTACTAGGGATGGCGATCTGAGATCGATTAATCGAAGAATGGATTATTTCGACCATATAAATAGATTTTAATCGATATTTTGTAGTGAATCGATTCCGTGAATCGATACTTTACCCTTTAAAATCGAGATTCGATAATTTTTGTTATGATAAGAAATATAAAACTGTTTAGAATGAGTTGAATGTAGGAACTGTGAATTTTATAATTTTTTAACTTAAATATTATAATTTATCTTAAGTAGAGGTTCTTAAACATGTAACATTTAAATACAGTTGTAATTGTTTAATTCATTAAAACTGATTAGATTGATTATTTTAGCGTCTTCCAAGTTTTCTATAATTACATTCATATCTGTCATCAATACAAACTTATAAGTCGATGAAAAATCGATTTTCGAGAGATCGATTTTTTAGACTTCGAGTTTTCTATGAATCGATTTTTCATACTTCGAGTCGAATCGATTCGAAGATCGATCTTCTTTCGAGAGAATCGCCTTCCCTAGTCAGTACTACGTCCGCTTTCCATAGAATCGTCCCGATAAAATCAAGAATGTATGACATAATTACACAATGGTGCAAGTGTGGGTTCAACATCACCATCCTCCCACCCCCCGCTAATCTGTCGTTCGCTCTACTCCATTTTACTGAACAGTTTAGTTTGATTAAATATTCAAAATGACTTTTAAATAAGTTCCTTCAACGTTAGATACGTTAGACGTAAGTAAAGCAGATATAATAAATAACTAAATATAATTTGTCGTCTGCCATATGAATAAGTATACGAGTAGTTTTATAGTTACGCACTGATCTCGAAGGTGTAATGTTTGTCATTGAGACATGAAAGTTCTGTTTTTGTTTTGTCGCCATCGATATTGGTACCGTGTCGTTGAATCAAAAAGTTTCAAGATAATAAAATATCTACGTGTGACGGCTACGATATTATCGTTATCGTGTCGGCCAATGAAAAAACGCCCTTACGTTAAATTGTATGATTTACCGCTAGAAATAAGGACTTATTTAAAACCGGCGGCAAGTGAAATTTTAATAATTTATCACATACCTACAACTTATTGTATAATAGTTTGTAATGTGTAATTAGATTACACTGATTTTAAAATCAAATTATAGAGATTAGGTTTATATGCCTACTTTCTCAGTGTTTCGAAACTATTTAAAATTAAAATATCGATTTTCAATTTAATGCATACTTAGGTATATTCATGATGTAAGTTGGCAGGCTAATAGCTTATCCCTTCATGCTATAAGTACCTACTTATCCTCCATGCGATAGAAATATTTTATGTACTTACTATACTTATGTAGCTTAAATGTATTGCTCATGTGTTGCTATGATTTTTTATGCTTTAGTCTTTTTAGTCTTAATTTATAATGCAATGATGGTGTTAAAGAGACCAATCACAAACAGAAAACAATAAATTTATAATAAATACCTACTGTGACATTAAGACCATATACTTCATTGTAATAGTATTGCATAATATTACCCAGTAATTAGATTTAGGAGTACCTACCTATTATTACATTGAATGTTTTACTAATTTTTCGGTATTGTGACTTGTGAGGTTGTGAATATATTAATATTGAATAAAATTACTGCTTAGGTATTATCTACTAGAAAGTTAGTTATGTGAAAAGGGATGAAAATGAAAGTTAAAAGTGAACTTTAAACTTCAATAAACATTGAAAACAATAAAGGATACACCTTTAAAGTATACTAATTCCTACATAAAATGGCCTCGATCTGGAAGTTTCCAATTATTATCTGTGAACTATATAATATACCTATTTCAGTAATCTAATTATCCTGATTCATATTATATTTATCAATTATCACACTACAGCTAATTCATGTAATTAAAACTCCTATTGTATTTCATGTTTTATTTTTATTAAGTACTCATGTTTACTTTGCTCAATAATATCTCTAAAATATTTTTAACTTATTCAATACATTATATACATTTTGGAAGATTTCTTGCAAACCTTAGACATGATGTTTTTTAGGAAGGTTAGTTAGCCGAGTTACCTGTAATACAATAATATTAAAAGTATTAACTAGATTACATAGAGATATAATGTTTATAACTCAAAACAAGATTAGTGAAGTTGTTGGAGGATTATGCATGTAAATTTGAGTCAGTTTTAAGTTTTGGTTATTTAAGTCAGTATCAGTTTCCTCATATAGCAATGTGAAAACAGCAGTCAATTTCAGTAGGTACCTATAGGTTGTATATCAACTTAAATCTTACATCTTTGATTTCACATTACTAACTAAATACTAATAGACTAGTGTTGCTTTATTATTAATATAGTGTCACCGGGTAACTAAAATATCACTACACTAACACAAATATAATCCAGACAAGATTTGTATTTTGTACTCAAGAGCAAAATAAATACCTATATAAATTGTTAACTACATGGCAAAACCTTGTTTTTGTTCATAACTTTGTTTACATATGACTATTGAGATATTTTATTGTGGCCTGGGTGTGCTTCAATCCAAAACTAGTACGAAAAAATATTATCACAATTTTTCACCGCTAGATTTAAATTTTACTTAAAATAACTTTATATCATATACGTAATCATATACGTAATCGCACCTACAGTTACATGTACTTACTAATTTTATGAAATTAATCATTTATAACATTAATTATAATTTAGTAATAAAATTCAATCCAAGAAAACAATTGCAATATTCATGGTAACCTCACCTTCGTCTGCAAACACTAACAGCAAAATTAACATTTTGCGTATAGAAAAGATATTGAAAATCGCTAAATTTATTCGCTCCTTTTCTACTATAAGTCTACCATCTTGATGTGAATTTCCATACTAAGCATCTTCCTTCACAAAATTAGTTTTTTTGTTCAATAAAATTGCACGTAACTTTATGACACATGTATCACACGTTGAAAATAGAGTATATTTTAATTATTTTAAGAAAAACTTCCAAAACTTTAACTGTTCACCGAGAAAATAGCTTAACATCGTAGAACTCGTCTAATAGAAAGTAGCTTTTCGCTCGTGGATGTTGTCATACAATTTAACAGATCACAAGCGCGAGGATGTACGCAACGTTGCACGCGACGAAGTGTCAAAATTACATTTTGACAGCTAAAGTCGAGGTTGAGAACGAGAGGTTATCGGACTTCTCTTTCTCACAATTTTACATCCGTGAAGTTGTGAATGCCAATTTCATAAATTAGTATGGAAAATTCGTACATCAGATGTGATCATCGGATGCAAACAACCTTTGCGCATTCACAATTTAAAGCTCACGGATGTTTCATCCGATGCAAGGATGTTTACGTGTTGTGAATAGCACTCCTGCACGCGCCGCCCGTATGCTACGTTGCCATTCATGATATCTTTCCTTCAAATTTCAAAATGGATTAGAAACAATAATTGCGAATTTTTAACAGGACTAAAAATTGTTAGTGTACACATTATATTGTAAATCGGTATCAAAAATGTAGACCTAAAATGAGTTAAATTATTATTTAAAACGATATACAATTATATGATTTATATTATTTATGTACTTTTATAGTTGATGACAACAATATTTGGATATTATTATCTACAAACATATCTTCATGCTGTATCCCAACGGGATAGTCAAAGAGGACAGAGTGTCAATCGTCACAGTCCTTATATACTTCTTTCGCTTCCTCAAATCTCATCACTCTCTTCACAGATTTTTGCCTAGGTAGGTATACGCGTGCTTTGGACATTTCCGTCGGCTAACACTCTAGCTATTTGATCTTCATAAGTTAGCCTTGGACTTCCTTGGCTTCTTTTACCACTCACTTTTGCTCTGTAGATTTTCTTCTTCTTCTTCACTCATTCTGTCTATGTGCCCGAACCATCTAAACATTCCTTTTTTCATATTTACTATGACATTGTCATGCAACCCTATCATACTGCGTATCTCTTTATTGCTTATCTTGTCCCCAAAAGTACACCGCACATATTTCTAAGTGATCGAATATCGACTGCATTTATCTTACTTTCATTCGAATTCGGGCATATCCAGGCCTCACTACCGTACAATAAATTTGGAACCAACGCCGCATTGTAGATGGCCATTTTAGCAGTGTTATATATATTCACACTGTCTAATAATGCAGACAGAGCATCGTTCACTTTATTGCCAGCTGCTGTCAGTCTCTCCACATCTAACTCACATTTTCCATTCCTCGAAAACGCGCTCCTCAGATATACAATTTCGTTCACTTGATCTAGACATTTTCCATTAACCCATATTTCACACTCTGTCGTACATCTTCCCTTATAAACACCAGAACCATAGTTTTGTTCTCATTCATATTCAATCCTTTCACTTCACAATCTTCTTTTGTGCACGTAACTAGTGTCTGCAACTCCTGTTCTGATGGTGCTATAAGCACAGCATCGTCAGCGTAGAAAAGACAGTTTGCCACTGTACCATCACATACAGTACCACTCATACTACCTTCCAATGACTGGAGCCAATTGTCTAAAAGGCAGACTTCACGCAGCCCTGTCTGACGCTTGAACAGAATTCGAACCAGGGCGACATGTCACCATCTATCCTTACGCGGGCTCTGTGGTCTCGATATAGTTACCTCACATCCTGCAGTAAGGGGCCCTCCACGCCATATTCAGGCAGAAGACTCTATAATTTCTTTCGCACTACTCTATCGAATGCTTTCTCATGATCCACGAAAGCGCAGAAAACTTTCCGACCTATGGCCAGAAACTTCCTCACGACACCGCGGAGCGAGAAAATCTGATACATACAACTGCTACGGTTCCTAAAACCACCTTGTGCCTCCCACAAATATCTTTCAGAAACGCTTTTCATATGTTTAGTCAATATCATGACATAGACTTTACTTGCTAAGCTGACCAAGCTGATAGTCCTATAGCACGCGCAGTCTAAATAGGAACCTTTCCCTATATAGAGAGGCACCATGATTACGGCGTGTCAGTCCTCCGGAACCTCTCTCTTCTGAAAGCAAAGATTACACAGTTTATAGAATGCATCCCTGACTCTAGGACCACCATACTTGATCATATCAGCAGTCACCTCATCATTTGCCGCAGCCTTTCCAAACTTTAGACTTCTTATCGCTTTGACAATCTCTTTCATACTAATGACTTCCTCTAGTTCCTAACCCGAGTATGACGATTCGTTAGGATCACTCTCAGTGTCAGAGACAGAGTCGCCGCTCTCATACAATTCTCAGTAGTATTCGTTCCATTGCTGCAGAAAAGCTTTTTTGTCTGTTAACAGGTGATGTTGTTTCAAACGCACTTTATTCATTCTGCAAGGTGTCGGACCACTTCTTTCTTCCAAAAATAATTTGGAATTTTCTTCGAAGTTGTGTTCTTGGAGATTGCAAATGCCTTTCAAATGAGGTATCACAAGCCTACCCTTCTAATTTGAAACATTAGGGGTGATAAGATACTGAGGGGGTGTCAGTTAGGGGTGAAAAATTTAAGTTACTAAATTAAATTTAAAAAACAAAAATTGACCTGTTTCAGGGTTTCTTCATTCTACGAATATTAACTGAGAAAACGAATTTGTTCATTACACACAGTTCACACTGTACAACAAATACACCATAAAACTCACTAATCATTCACTAAAACACTACGTATAAAGTTCACTGAATAACTCACTGAATTCTCAATAACTCACTGCACTCTCATTTCGACTATATTTTAACGACTGTTCGCGGACGCACCAAAAATATACCAATACTGATTACACTGGACTACTTCTACTAATTTAACAGCATATGGCGGAGGATATAATTAAATTATCTGCGACTATCTCTATTTAAAATAATCTATAGACGATCGCTTGTTGCTACTTGACAACTGCTATTTACACAAAGACTAAAGTCAGATTCTTATATACAGCCTCACCAATACGTAAGCCATCCACTTTAACCTCACTCTTGCTATTAAAATGTTACAAAATATTCACAGGTGGCTAATTATTTGCAGTGAAGCTAACAATCGGCGACTTGTGTTGTAGCCTCTACTATCTACAACACATTGCGCTGCAGTCTCTACATATCTTCAACATCTCACTCCGTAGCCTCTACATTCCTACGACGACTTGTATTTCCTCTGCATATATACCACACCCCATGCTGCAGCCTCTACATATCTGCAACATCTCACGTTGTAGTCTCTTTATCTTTACTTATCAATCATGTGGTTTCTGCATATCCAATACATAACTCTCTTCTTCTTATTGCCATCATAATACCAGATGACCTCACAGCGTATTGCCATTATTTAATACACGCATTTTACAAACTACAAAATTAATGCAAATTCAAATGAAAAGTCCAATAACCAAGGCTGGACATATCCCGCTTCTGAACTAAAAGCACACTAATTAATGTCTACATTAAAATATATTAATTAAATCTATATATATAAAAGGCGATGTATGTATGTATGTTCCTTATGGACTCCGAAATGGTTGGACCGATTTCGATGAAATTTTCAGGAAATCTTCGGATTGGCTTAGCGGGTGTTCCTGTAAAGTTTGGTAGCAATCGGATCAGTAGAAATTTTTTTTATTGTTTTTTTTAAAAACTGTTTAATTTATTTTAACTTCAACTAACGCCTAGTGAAACAGGCCGGGTTTGCTAGGACACTATAAAACTCACTAATCACTCACTAAAAACTATGTATAAAGCACTGCATAACTCACTGAATATATTAATATTTTAACCCCCGACGCAAGAGAAGGGGTGTTATAAGTTTGACGTGTCTGTGTGTCTGTCTGTGGCATCGTAGCTCCTAAATGAATGGACCGAATATGACGCAGTTTTTTTTGTGCGAAAGCAGGTTTGCAGTGGTTCTCAGACATGTTTTATCAAAATCCGTTCAGCCGTTTGAAGAATATCAGCTCTTTTTTAGTTTTGAAACGGACGCGAGCATTTTCTATAGTCTAATCGATGCGAAATTTAGTATACTGTGATTTCAATAATGTCACAACAACATAGCAACCTTGACCAGATGCTGCAGCATCATCTGAAGTCAGCAGGATATCCAACTCCTCGCCACTTACAGTAGAGGTATCATGCTTAGACTCATTGAAATGGTCTGTATGAATAGGTTATAGATAGATAGATTGTGATCAGGGTCTGATGATGGATCAGACAATTATTGTCAGAATACTCGGATTTCGGCGAGACACGATCTCGTGTCGCAATTTCGTGTATCGTCCCGGAAAGTATTTGCGTGAATGTGGGAATAGAGTGTAGATTAGTAACGTAAAGTAGTAGTAGAGTGTACTGTAGTAAATTTAGCGGACCCCTGACGTAACGACGCTTGGATGTATTACTACTACTATTTATATTGAAACTTATTTAAAGGGCTATGAGGTACATATTATTTTCTTACTTTTTGGAGGTTTTTTTGAGTCGGGTGTTTTTTAAATTTTTAATTTAATATTTGAACAATGACCGTTTGCGGATGCAGCTTAAAATGGACTAATACTGATTGCACTAGACTACTTTCATTTAACAGCTCATGGCAGAGAGTATAAATAAATTATCTGTAACTACATCCATTTGAATATTATATTGTACACGATCGCTTGTTGCTGCTTCACAACTACTACACAAAGACTAGTCAGACTCTTTTATATACAACTATACCAATACCTAAGCAATCCACTTTAACACCACTTTTATTTTATTTTATTTATTTTTATTTTATTTATTAACAAGAATCAACAGCAATTTTACATATTATAACTTACTAAATTACATTTTTCTGTGCCTTTTGCCAATTACTGATTCTAAATGCTACACTAACATATTAAATATTATGTGATGTAGGTAGTTATTATTTTCATTTATTTACAATTTTACAATTTATTATAATATAAGGTAAACAAAAATTATTAATGTCACATCGAGTCGTGTGTGTAAATGTAATTGTGAAGTATTAAATTGTGGTGACATTGTGTTTTGTGTGGATGAGTGTCTCGTTCTTTTGTTACAAATGTGTGTGTTGTAATGGTGAGTTTACATGACGTTCCTCTTGAACTCGTTTTTTTTTTTTTTTATTTGCGTTAAGAATTTAACAATTGTTTTATTACACTTTTTTTGAATTTTATTTTTGACAAGCGAAAGATATCTATGTCCAAAAACCCCTTATTATACTTTCGTGGTAAACGACGCATGATGTTATTAAATGCATAATTGGTTCGAGAGATCGGTATATAGAACAACTGTGCGTGTCTAGTTCTTTTTCGTTGCGCACATAAATGCAGCATATTTGTGAGGAGTTGGGGGCAGTCAAGTTTACCGGAGCATACGTCGTGCAACAGCAGCATCTCTCTAAGAGTACGTCGAGCGCAGAGTGTTATTATTTTGTAATTGTTGCAAGATACCCTGTAGTCTACGTGGAACATACGAGTATGATGATTTAAATATTTAACAAATTTGATTTGTACTCGCTCTATTGCATGTTCGTAAACAACATAATGAGGGTTCCATATAGTGCAACAGTATTCAAGTACACTTCGAACGTACGCAAAATACAAGGTTTTGATACAAGAAACATCTGTAAAAGGTTTAGATACACGATAAATAAATCCCAGATTTTTTAAAGCTTTACCGACTATATATTTGATATGATCTGAAAAAGTGAGTTTGGCATCCAAGATAACTTTTGCTAATAAAATGTAACAAAATTATCACAGATGGCTAATTGAAGTGATTAAAATTGTAGTGAAGCTAACACCCGTTCCGGCCAAAAAATGTAATATACGTTGTAGCTTGTAACACAGTTTAAACGACTAACACGGACTACAGGGCATCATTAATTTTTGTAATAGAAATTGTAACAGAAAATAAACATTATCTCATCTTATTATTTTGTAAGAGAAATAAAAATATTTTTAATTTTCATTCGTAGGTTTTTTATATAAAGTGAATTACATATTTTAATTTTTAATATTTTACTACCTAACAATATAACGGTATACGGTAACGGTAAGAACGGTATAACAATAAAAAAAAAATTATTGTGTAGGGATTCGAACACTGAAATTTACGATTCTCTAGTATCAACATATACCATTGAGCTAAATTGACTTAAAAATTTATTGTGAAATTATTAAATAGTACAGTCACTTGAACTCAGTATATACATGTGTGAGTAAAAAGACCAAATTTGTTATTTGAATGATTTATCATGATATGTGACTAATAGATCTACAGGATAACTTACAAAGTTGTCGGAATAGTTGCGTATAGGTGTAAAGTGTACGCAAACATAAGTTTTGTGGGAGGAAATACAAAAATAACTCTATAAAAAAATAAAAACCACGAATTTGCGTAAGTGACGCCATCTATTGAGAAAATAGGCGCTCGGGAACCGAACGAACCACCTTAAGAATCTGGAACCAAATATTAAAATTTTGTTAAAATAATTGTTATACCTCCTAGGTGCTCCCGTTTTAGATGACCCCATTTTCTGCTTTATCAATGATCAGATACAAAAATTTTGCCAGCTTTCAGACAAACTTTTCAAAATGGATTCCCACATGGGTCTTTTATCTTATCTTTAGACAATATTGTCAAATATACATTATCTAAAATATTAAATTGCTCCTTTGTTGATGCCAGGGTCTAGAATCACGCCTCGCTGCCTATCCATTATGGAGGCCTGGGCATACGCAAAATCTCGAGTGTGTCACTGCCTGCTATTATTTCATCAGCCTACAGCAACGAAAACCTTTTCCTATTTGTTATTCGCTCTTCCTTAGGATCGGCTGTGGTGCCGTGCTTGACTGACGTTCGAAATGCCTGGTTAAGTGTTTGTATGAGTATGAATTTGTGTACCTCGACCTTTGAAACAGTGGGATGAGCCTTGCAAAAATGTTCATTTACAATTTTTAGATTCTTGTAGTACCGAAAAAGATCGGTCTCGCCTTTTGGCTGCTTCTGAGAAGGAGTCAGAACACTGATTGTACTGGACCGTATGTGAACACGAAAGAACCGAAAAGTTACTCATGCGGTTCGTTTCGTACCGCAAAGAAAACAGGACTGAAATTTAGAAAACAGGACTGAAATTTCGGGATGCTTCAATTTTTCTTCCTTTATAGGCTAAACACAAACTAAATTAAAAATTAAGTTTGTGTCTGCTAGAAGTACTTTAGAATTTTGATGATCGGTGAGTGTGTCAGTAACAAAATTATAGAATTTCGACTGGCAGTGGTTTATAAACTATAGTTTATGAATAGCAGGTAATTTAAGAACATATATAATAACATAACTAGTTATAATATGTCCATTTGATCACTCAAAATTTAGGCTTTTAGCTTTATCCACAACGAAGTTACGGGGTCAAAAGTGGCCAGTGGCTTTGAGATAAGGATGCTCGCCATGTCGGGTCACTGCCGTACCCCTAGATCAAATTGACATTCTAAATTTTGTGAAGAACGTTGAAAACATTACTAAAAAATAACTAGAACTATTTTATATATTCTTATATTTTTCTTATCTACATATTTCTGGAAAGATTTTAGTAATTAATGCATTAGGTTATCAATTTGTTTAAAAGTTGTAACAGTTAAGTTACGGAAACACTAAGAAATATTGAAATAAATAAAAATGTTTTTTCAAGAAGGAAATTCGAGAAGGGTACATATTAAGAGAGGAAGTTAACTGATTTAACAGTCAAACAATACTAGTATATTATACACATGAATGAACTCGGTTAAAAGAACAAAGACTAAACTGAACATTTTTACTGTTGATTTTACAAAGTAAATATATTTTTTTGTGCACTGAATAATCTCTTTTAATATTTACTACTTTACTTTATCAATAACAACACAATATTAGAAAATGATTTACTACATGAATATTCTTGTAACAGTGTAACATAACTCAGTACTTTAAATTAGTTATCATGTCACCATAAATTTACACTTTTATTTTTTCATAGTTACAAATAAATATTTGACTTCTAGATGGTACGCACTCACGAATTGGTAATTCAGCTCATGCGTCACACTACTTCAAGCCAAGAGCTACTTGCAGAGGAGTTAAAACAGTTTTATAGACAACTCGAATTATACAAGAACGCCTATTATGCACCGTTGGGTGTCGTGACGCTTAATAGAAAACTTCTTGCCACGGTACACTACAATTTTTCGTTATGCCCACTTTTAATAAATAGCTAAGATATTTATTAATAAATATATGGCATATACTCGTATCTACTCATTTTCCGGTCAAGTTTCCACTGTTATTTTATAGTGTTCGTGTCATTTTCATTTTTGTTATAGTTTTATTTCAATTTTATTTACTGTGATGTTTTCGTTTACCTAAATTATTAATTAATTAAAAAACATATTTATTAATAACAAAAAAGTAAACACATTATCTTAAATAATAGAATTCCTCAATTACCTAATTAAAATATTAAGCTATTTAAACACACCGGCAAATTTAGCAGAACTAAAATAAAACCTAAAATTAAAAAATGTAAGTTTTAATTTAAAATCTAGTATTTACATCTTTTTTCCTATTCATAATTACACCTTTTAAATTTAAAACGAAATCGTGTTTACTTAATATAAATTTTGTAAGTGAAATTATTTTTAGTGAGAAATGGACATTGTTAAATTTTATAAGGCAACCAACGCAAATCGGAAAAGTTAATTAAAAATCATTTTTTTTGTTTAATAATTAATTAATATTGCGTGTCTCCTCTTGCTCTTATAAAAATTTCCACTCGCCTAGACATCCTGAGAATGATGTTGTCTATTGTCTCCTCTAATTCACAGTTCATCCACATTGACCAGAGCTGGGATTTTGGATTTTACTCTTCGATCCAGCAAGTCAGACATGTTCTATCGAATTCGTTTCCGTTGATCTCGCTGATCATTCCATGTTTGTGGCATTCACATGATTAAGATACGCTTGAGTAGAACGAGCGGTATACGGCTGAACATTATCTTGCTTCAGAATGAAGTCGCTACCGACAAAGGGAGCAAACGGTGCCACGTTTTCCTCTACAATTACTTTGAAACACTAATCTGCAGTCGAACTCCCTCCATCGGACACCACCAAGTCCGTACGAGCTCCCAAACAATTCCCTCCACAATCCATTATTATTAACAAATGTTACTGTGGTTTTAAAATTTGCCTGATTATGTCGTTCACAATTACATCTGTGTATTCTTGGTCTCCTGCAAAGTGATTCAAAGAATTCTGCACTCATCAGACATCACTTAAGAATACTTTACCCCACTAAGTCAATGTTCCTGAGCAAAAGTTATTCTGTTTCCATGTTGATGTGCCTCAATTTTTAGAGCCTTGGTGGGTACGACCAAACTAAAACCAGCTTCTTTGAATCTTCTTCGTACCGTACGCTCACGTACTACTTCACCATGAACTTCGTCTAGCTAATTTCTGGCTTAAATGGCCATTAAACGAGGGTTCCTACGTACGCCAAGCTGAATGAAACGAATATACCTACTCGAAATAAGTCTTTTTCTACCTTGTCCTCATTTGCTCTCAATAGCATTAGTATCCCTGAACCGTTGGATACTACAATGAATTGTTGAAAAAGGTCGACAAACAATTTTAAAGATCACTCTGTAGGTTTGACCATTTCTCCTAATCTGAAGTGACCTAGCAATCTCAATTGGAAATTTTCGAAATTTTAAACTAAAACCATAAAAAGTTAGCGCTCGATTACGTAAGCTCTAAAAAATTTCATAAAACAGTTGCATAAAAAGTTACGTTTACTTGTTTTTTCGATTTGAAATAATTAATTCTATAATAAAACCAAATACAAACCAGCAATGTTACACAAAAAATATTTTTGACCTTTTTTTATGTTTCGCTAAAGTTGCCGGTGCGTGTAGATGTTGTTATAATTACAAAATAAAAATTATTAAACGGAATTCGCGTCTCGAAAATTAAAAATTTATTAAGCAATGGTTATGTACTTAGTTAAAGGTAAAGGTTTGAAAGAACTGATAAATCTGCTCAAGATTTCTTAGGTATTTCGTTAAGATGACACTAATCCTTCGTTTTTGTTATATGTTTTCAGATCATCAGTGGCGTTACAACTTACCTAGTTGTCGTTATACAGTTTGAAGACAAACGTATAAATTACTGTAACTGGCAATACTAACCACAAAAAACTTCTCTTTATTGGTAACTTAAGTACTTGACATACACAAAATTTGATATTTTCGTGTTCATTTTAAATGTGATCAATTAGTTACGTGTAACACAGTGTGTATTAAATGTATTCGAATTTCAAATCACATTATTAAATACCCTATAACTTAAAAGGATTTTATAATTTTCTTTTTAGTCAACTTTTGTACAATTTTAAGTACTTCGTTAGCCACTTACTCTAGTGTTAGATTTGATTTTTCAAGATCTACACCGTTTATATTCAATTCGTAAACTTTGGCGTTTCTCATATTTTCCCACCTTGAAATTGTTGTCTATAAAATTATCTAAAAAAAATCTGAATGTTCAATTATTACTGTGATATTTTTATAATTTCATTGTTACCTAAAATCTTTGACGTCTCTTTTAGAAACCGAGATATCACTTCTTCCTAAAATCTCTGGCTTTTGTCATAGCACATTCAAAAGATAATGTTCAAAAAACGATGATATATTTCCACTCCACTTGGATTTATTAAATCTTCAGAAATAAGGTAAACCGAATCCAAATATTGACAGGTTACTGATCGGTACAGATTCTTTATAATAAGCCCTAACGTTTGGTCGACTGTTATGACCTGTGAGGAAAGACAAGCTGCTGATATTACACATCACATATTTTCTTCTTTTTCTCTCCCAGATCAACATGGAGGCATAATTTATTCAAAATGTCTAAAAAAATTGGAAAGTAATCGACGTTTATCACCTAAAATTTACGGGTTGCAAGCCCATTGCATTCTTTAAGCGGCAATGGACATGTAGCCTCTCACGCATAAAAACAATACAATCAAATCCACGTTTTGTAAAAGATTATTATTATTATTAGCCTTTATTAAACCTTGAATTAATATTTATATATTTACATTGCATTCACTAATAACATTCTTTACGATTAATGAATTAAGATAATATATAATTAAACTAAGATTAAAATTTTTATTAATTAATTAACATAATATTGAATAAATTAAAAAAAATTTAAATCGTGTGTATTAGAGTACACACGTAAGAAGTGAAACTTCTTTATGACATCATTTTTCGAAAAATGATCCACTATTTATAACTTTACAGAAATTGGTTAATTAAAGCTAAAAGATCTAAATTAGATTGCTTAAGCAAAAAAAGCATGTGTGTACTCACGTACGCACGTAAGAAGAAATATTTCTTTAAAGTGAGTAAAAATAGAAAACAAAACTGGCCACATATAAAAAAAAATGTGACTTAGAAAGAAAGATGGCGCGGCACGTAACAGAAAAATGTGACTAGAAAGAAAGATGGCGCGTAACAGAAAACCGTGACGATTTTTTTTTATATTACTATAAAAATTTTCTCATACGTCGATAAAGAAGTTTCACTTCAATTATAAATTTTTAAATTTCCAAAAAAAAAAAAGCAACTCAATTCATGGTCCCTTTCGGTATAGGCCTCCTCCAAATGCCTCCATTTATTTCTATCATTTGCCATGCACATCCGGTCCCTCCCCGCTATCTTCTCTATGTCGTCGCTCCAACGGTTTGTAAAACATACTAAGTTTTATTTTTTGCAAAACGTGGAAATAATCCAGGTAAATATTTAGACTGCATATGTCTCAGATCCACCCCTCGGGGATGTATCATCATGAGGTACCATATAATGTTACATGTAGGTAACAGGTATGTATACATACATGATTAATCCAAACCATCAGAGCTATTTTTTGAGAAGTGACTTTTAATATTTACTTTGTATTAGGTAGTTATGCCGCCAGTACCCGGCTTTAGTACGATCACATCGTGCTAAGCTAAGCACTCCGTTGGCGGTCGATTCTGACGCAGCTTTCCATTGTTATGGCTATAGCTCGGCGCCGCACGTCCGATATAGAGATAAGGACCCTAGCTGTAAGAATTATTGTAATAAAATAAGTTTAATTTAGTCAGTTTTGAATAAAGCTTCGAACTGAAAAGACTCATAGTTCTTTTTAAAAAGCTTCGGCTCCCGTTCCGAGTTTTAACTGGCGCAGCCGGTAGGATTGCCGGTTGTTACTAGGCGCGATTCATTAAAAAGTACACCAAAAATCGTGAACGTACGTGAAAAGTCATAGAAATTCACAAAATAAAACAAAATAAATCGCGAGAAAAATTGTGAAAACGTCGCATAGGTTTAGAAATTAAATCGCGACTATTCTAGACAATCGCAAGTGGTACAGCTGCACGTTTCAACGCGCGAAAAAGCAATCCTCGAACCAAAGAAATAAGTTATCCTCGGGCGCCAATACTTCCAGTCGACGAGACCAGCTATACGAGAAGGCATGGGGTTGAGCGGACTGTAAGTAGACATTTTTACCTTCCTGTCTTTCCCTGGCTATTTCTTGTGGTTGTGTAAACGTACGACTTTATATTTTTCGTAACCGGACGTCAAAATCACAGAAGGTTATCTGATTTCTGCACAAAAATAGGCAGCCTTAAATATAAGAATTAAATTTATTTTGTAATCTGAAGTAGAAAATCACTGAAGATTATTTAATTTCTGCACTAAAATTGGCAGGCTTAATTATAAGTATTTGAATCTAAGTATCATTAAATTTATTTTGTAATCCGCAGTAGAAAATCGCTGAAGATTATTTTATTTCTGCACTAAAATTGGCAGGCTTAATTATAAGTATTTGAATTTAAGTATCATTGTGTAATCTTGTGTATTGAATAAATAGATAATTAAATAATCAATTAAATAATATTTAAATAATTAATAATATATAATTAAATTTTAAGTATTATTTAAGCTTTAATTTAAAAATGACACAAGCAGCGGGAACTGTTCAAATGATTTCTAGGGAATTTATGGATTTAATACCAAAGTTTGACGGTGACCAAAACATTCTAAACCTATTTATAAAGAAAGGAGAATATATTTTACGAAATTTTAGTGGTCCAAATATTCCCATTCAAGCGACCTATGTTTTTCATTGTATCACCAGCAGATTAACTGGTAGAGCAGCGGCTCTACTCAGTGAGCGCGATGATATAACCACCTGGGAACAGTTAAAGACCTTGTTCATGCAGCATTTCGGAGACCCTAGATCCGAAGAGTGCGTCGCTATAGAGTTAGAAAATCTAAAAATTGAAACGGGAGAAACCTATTTACAATTCTGTAATAGGATCCAGAAAACGCGTAGCGCTCTCTGCTCTAAAGTCAATTTACTTGCAGATGAAAACCTAAAAGCTGCGAAAATCACGATCTACAATCATATGTGTCTTAATGTGTTTTTGTATAATTTAACGGAAGATTTAATAAGAATCGTAAGGTTAAAAAATTGTGCAACCTTAGAAAGTGCACTTAGCGTCGTAATGGAGGAAGTTAATTTTCATATACAATACAACGCTAAAAACAAAACCAAAGTTAACGCAATAAAACCTCCCCAGAATTCTTTCTCACCTAATTTATTCCCAAATAATTTCAGACCACAGTTTAAATTCGGAATACCTAACCAAAGAGTTTTTACGCCAAATATAGGTAACCCACATAATCATTTCAAGTTCGGAATACCCCAACAACAACAATTAAATCCTCAATTTAATAACTCACAATTTCGACCAAATCAATTTAATAACTTACAATTTCGACCAAATCCTCAATTTAATAATTCACAATTTCGACCGAACTCACAATTTAAATTCTGTATACCTCATCAAACTCAACCACACAGAAACACTCAGGAAAACGATGTTTCTATGCGCACTGTTCGCCCCGTAAAACAGAATATGATTACACATATACCTGATATCGGAAATAATAATTTATTTTATTCAAATGATAACAGTAATTCAGAACAGTTAGAACCTCAATATTATGATTATCCGCCTGATAACCCCACTAATTATGAACCGTATGTATATTATACCGACGAAAATAATCAGAACAATTATGATAATTTTTCCGACAATAATACGGTACCCATAGTATATGAAACCGAAATACCGGAAGAAAATGCAAATTTTTCTATACTGGCCTCCAACAACGACCACCAGAAATAATAATAATTTGTAATGACATAAATAAATTACCTCACATTTTTTTACCTGAAATTAATGCTCACTTAATGATAGATACTGGAAGTACGAGAAGTTTTATCAGCCCAACGAAAGTTAACCAATTTTTCTCAAACTACAAATATTACGAACCGTTTGAAGTTGTTAGTACGCATGCGCGTAGTACACATAACGAGATCATTTATATACCTTTGCCGAAAACCTTTAAAAGCATGAACACACATAAATTTTATGTCTATGACGTCGATAGGCGATACGACGGATTACTTGGTTCCGATTTACTAAAAATGTTAGACGCGACAATTGACATGAAAAATCAAATTTCGCGAACAAAAAATACACAGATACCTATAGTATACAGTCCTATGTTAGAAGTCATATTAGAACCCCGTACTGAAATGCGAGTTAAAGTACCCACAGATTTAAGCAACGGTGAAGCAATAATTAATATTTTTGGAAACGGCGTACGTATGCCCAGTGCAATAGTCACGTGTATAGATTCGTTCGCGACAACCGTTATTCAAAATGCTTCTCGAAATAGTGTAACTCTTACCTTCACCGAACCGCTAATTACAATAAAACTTAATAACAATACTTGTGAAACATATTTTACAAATAGTGATAACCTTAATCAGTATGAAATTGATGAATTACTTAAGGAAAATTTATCAAAATTACGGTTGGACCATACTAATTCAGAAGAACGCGAAGCTCTATAAAGGTTATGTTTTGAATATAAAGATATTTACTGTAAGCAATTGCCCCTGTCCTTCAGTAATCAGGTTAAACACCAAATAACGACAAAGAACGAAGACCCAATTTTTATACGCCTCTATAGGCTTCCACCATCACAAAATGCAGAGATACAATAACAAACCGACAACCTATTAAAAGATAACGTTATACGAGAGTCATTCTCACCATGGAGTGTTCCCGTGCACCTGGTCCTAAAGAAAATGGAAGCTTCAGGTGAGCCTAAATTCCGGATGGTCATAGATTACCGACGTCTAAATGAAATAACAATCGGTGACTAATATCCTTTATCCAACATCAATGACCTATTTGATAAATTAGGAAAATCAACATACTTTAGTACCCTAGACCTGGCGAGTGGATATCACCAAATTGAGATGGAGGGGCAGGATATACCCAAAACAGCCTTCACCACCCCATCAGGGCATTATGAATTCACCCGCATGCCGTTTGGTCTCAAGACCACCCCGGCAACTTTTCAGCGAGCAATGGACAACGTGCTAAGAGGTTTGCAGGGAATCCATTGTCTTGTTTATTTAGACGATATTATTATATAATCAAATAGTCTTCAAGAACACATAGAAAAACTTAGGAAAATTTTTGACCGACTCAGACAGACCAATTTTAAAGTGACCTTAGATAAATGCGAATTCCTTCGAAAGGATGTGCTTTATCTAGGACACAAAATTACAAAACATGGACTAGAGCCAAATGATGAAAAAATTAAAGCCCTCTTGAATTTTCCCTTACCTCGGACAACCACAGAAATCGGTCTGGTTGGTTATTACAGAAAGTTCATCAAAGACTTTTCTAAAATTACACAACCGTTAACCCAGTGCCTGAAAAAGAAAAACAAAGTAGAGATAACCCCAGCTTACATGGAAGCTTTTGAAAAATGCAAGAAACTGCTTGTAAATGCTCCGATACTACAGTTTCCTGACTTTTCGAAATCTTTTATACTTACCACAGACGCGTCAAATTACGCCTTAGGTGCTGTTCTTTCCCAAGGAGTTGTAGGAAATGACAAGCCAATTGCGTACGCAAGCCGTACCCTAAATGTATTCTAACAGTACTTTTAATGTCGATTTCAATAAACAGTATACCCAACACCTTATAAACGATCACGTAAACCGCACGAAGTATCTTTATAAATACCTAACGGATAAATTAATTAATGACAAAGAGAAAATAAGAGAAAAACGTGGTGGAGAGACGTCTTTCGATATACAAACGGGAGATACAATATTCATAAAAGGTGTAAACGTTAGAAGGAGCAAGGATAAACCTCGCTTCCATAAAGTGCAAGTATCGGGCGAAACAAATAAAAATACTTGTCCTGTTATACTTAAAAATCGCGAATTAAAAGTACCTATTAAGGACGTTAAGCGACCTCCACAGGTACCTCGCGCTCGTGGCACTGACGATCAAGACCCACGCCCTTCAACTTCAAAGGATTGACAAAAATTCTGGAGTGCTGCTGTTGAAGCAGGGTCAAGCTAGTTTAAGTTACGATAAGTGGACTATTATTAAGGCTTTAAACTTAAGTACAATACAAGAGGAATTAGAAAGTAATATAAATAGATACGCGAACCTAAATCAACATATAAAGATATATCTTAATACTAAAGTACCCAATTTTCAATTATTTAATGTAAAAGTTCAAACGGATTTTATTATGAACTCTACCATCGAAAAATTTAAACAATTAGCCCCATCGATAAGAATAAAACGTAGAATTCTGAATCCTCTTGGATCTATTATTAAACTTATTACTGGTAACTTAGACTATGAAGACGCTAACCGATACGAAAACTTGATTGATTCTTTGAAAACACGTCAGGGGTAATCCTATTTCCCGAAATGTCTAAAAATTTTGTAAGAATAAGTAATACTACATATAACAAGTTTGTTCACATAGATAAAGAATTATGGGAATTAAGGAAATTAATTAATCAAACTAAGGCTAATTTAACAATACAAAGCTTTATAAATGTTTATAATCTATTTTTACATAATTTTCAATTATTATATAGTCATCTAGACGAAATAGAAACCTGTATTTCTTTCAGTAAATTAGGAACCCTACATCAGTCACTTGTAAATTCAGATGAATTATTTACTATGCTACTAGAAATAGAAAAATCAGACAAACTTGTGTATCCAGTAAGTTATGATAATTTAGTTAAAATAGAACATTGTATAGTGCTGAAGGCTTATTCTACAGGAAGTCAGATAACGTTCGTTTTAGACATACCTGTAATACGGGATGAAATATATATGTATTACAAAGCCATTCCTATACCCATGACCGATTCCCTTGACCAAACTAAAATAGTGATTCCCAAATATCCTTACCTCTTGGTCTCGCTCTCTCAGCCTTGCTACGAACTTCATGAGGCGGCATACTTATGTTACGAGGATGAATCGCAACTGCCTTTAGAAGACACCTGTATTACAGCATTGGTGAAGTTTTCACCAAACACCAGTTCCTGTCATCCAGTAGTGGCAGAAATCAATACAGTGAAAGTAGAGTCAGTAGGAAAGCAGAGATGGATTCTTTACAGTAAAACTGAAAATATATTTACAAAAACATGTAATAATGACATAACAAAAGAAAACACAAAAGGTACTTAGCTTCTTACTCTAGATTACCACTGCGACGCGAAAATTGGAGAAATTACTCTGAAATCGCATCATCTTACCACAAACTCCATAAACTCCTTGAAGTTCCCGATTATCAATCTTCTAGAGATAGCAGCCAACGAGCCACAGCTACAACGTGAACCCATTAATTTGGACAGCAGTGACCTAACAAATCTACAACATTTACGTAATCTAGTGGAAAAAAGTGAAAGTGAAGAGAAAAACAACGATGAAAAGATCGTTAAAGTAAAAAGTGTTAGCGTCGCTACTTTAGTGTTATATGTAATCCTAGTTTTAGTTATTTGTCTTTTTATATTATGTAAATAAAACCTTTTTAAAATTTTGTATCGAAACAATCAGAGTAATACAATTTCCTCTGATAATTTCGAATCTGAGGGGGGAAGAGTTATGCAGCCAGTACCCGGCTTTAGTACATCGTGCTAAGCTAAGCACTCCGTTGCCGTCGACGCTGACGCAGCTTTCCATTGTTATGGCTATAGCTCGGCGCCGCACGTCCGGTACAGAGATAAGGACCCTAGCTGTAAGAATTATTGTAATAAAATAAGTTTAATTTAGTCAGTCTAGAATAAATCTTCGAACTGAAAAGACTCATAGTTCTTTTTAAAAAGCTTCGGCTCCCGTTCAGAGTTTTAACTAGGTACAGGTATCTATATAGTACGTAACCTACCAATATTTAGGGTTAGTAACATAACATAACATAACTTCACGCTGTATCCCCAACGGGGTACAGCGTGAAGTGGGTATTTAGCGCCACTATTAATGATTAAACGAACTTACCTGTTGTGAAGTTCTATCATAATTATACGAAGTGCTTCGTCCGATGATTAGAAAGAGTATACATGTAGTAACCGTTAGATGTGGCCATTCATCCACTGTAGTTCAAAGCTAAAATAAAAAAAATTTAGCCATCGTTCACAATTTTTTTTTTTTTGTAGGTAGGTCGCACTCGATCACATCCCCGGATCACAGCACACAGCATTTCATATAGTGTAAAGCTACAAAATAAAAAACTCACAAAAAACCAATATTTCATCCCTGGGGGTTCAGGGATGGGCGGGTACTTCTAATCATCGGACGAAGCACTTCGTATAATTATGATAGAACTTCACAACAGGTAAGTTCGTTTAATCATTAATTATTACTCCGTGCTTCGTCCTCAGATTAGAAAGAGTATACATATAGATTTTGAAAGCTAGGGTGAAATATTGTTTCAGCAAAATAAATAAGGATATAAATCACTATTTATTTTTAACACATAATCTGAATAACTTTTCCAATAATAATTACAAACAATGGTCATTATCAGTCAGTTATTCTAATATTGACATCGTGAATTCATTTCCATTTTCCTTAACAATATTTCTATTATAGGATTTTGCAAAGACATTTTGATTTTCCACTCCAGCCTGCCGTACATTTTATCAATTCAACACTAATTCCTAATTAATAATATTTGTGTGCGGCAGACGTAGATGCATGTCGAATGGAGTGCAGTGAACATAAGAGGTATCAACTCCACTTCCTGATAAGGTCTCCTTTATCCAACGACATATCATCTGGCTAGTCACTGCCTTTTGGGAAGCTTGGAAGCTGATGAATAAGCTGTCACTGACAGTTAGATCTTAATGTTCTCGTTGCCAAGCAAGATAAGCTATTAACGAGTCCACAGGGCAGATTTTTTTTGGCTGTCTAAAGTAAGGAATACTGAGACACGGTTGTAAAGTACCAGGTCTTGAGGTCTTTATTAAATCAGGTATTTTTATATTTAATAAATTAGAGCAGATTTAAATATACTAAATTCTTATTTTGGATATGTTTGCACTCGATGGGCGGTTACAAGAGCTATTAAATTTACAGCCTCTTTTGTTAGATGCTCATTGTAAGGATAAAAATTTTTTAAGAACTCAAGCACTATATCAGGGACCCAAGTGACCTCGTATTTAGGTAAAGGCGGTCTTAATCTGAAAAACCCTTAAATAGTCATTGACGTTAATGTGAGCCCCTAATATAAGTGACAGAGCCAAAAATAAGTATTTAGGGTCCCATACTGAACACCATCATAATAGCAGCTTGTAAGAAATCTGGCAATCTGGTAATCTGGAAATGCGTCTGGGGTTGACGCCTCATATATGTTTACATTATTGCTACTATAATAATCAGATTATCGCGTATAGGCAGAATTATATTGCCCGTAAGAGTTCTCTGATAATGAAGTGCACCTAATTTGAATTGAATCTGGGGTTATTTTCCTCTTTAATAATGCAGTCCTGATAGTTTCGCTGCTATCATTAGACTGACCTCTGTAATTCTGTATGTGGGAACTGCTAGGACCACACAGTAAAGAATTATCAGAGGGTGTAAACGTAACAAGATCTGAACATTTAAGGTGCATTAAAGCGGATACCACGGTTGCGTTTTTCAATATGAAACAACAACAATACTTTCAGCTCTATCAGAAATTATCAGACGTAAGACCTTAAGTATTACTGCAATAGGTTGAAACGCGTAAAGCTATATGTTATTCCAGTCCAATGAAAAAGCATTTATCGCGAATGTTTCTGGATTTCTATATCATGGTACATACTGATTACACTTCTCGCTAATCCTAGAGGCAAAAAATCAACATCCGAATAACCTAATTTGTTCTCTTTGCTCTCATAACTATGTATATTCGTAATTTGGATAAGACTTCCTTTATTCGTAGTCAGTGATTTCATTATTTTGAGAACCGATATATGAAGCAAACACAGATATATCTCGTACTTTACAACACTGCCAAAGTTGCTTGGTGATATCATTAAGATGGGAAAATTTAACCTCGCCCGTGCGATTCACATAAGCAATAACAGTGGTGTTGTCAATCCTTAATAAAATTTGACAGTTACGTACACGTTTGGTAATTATTTTTAATACGAAAAATGCAGCAGCTAACTCTAGATAATTTAAGTGCACATTGGCCTTTTTGGCGTTCTATCGTCCATTGACGGTCTTCCCACCATAGGCTACTCCCCTCCCTTTTTAATTGTAAAAGAAAATAATTCAATTTTGTACCGGTCGTCCCGTAAGGGGTTGACAGAAGTTCGAATCACTTTGTAGGTGGTTAGGTATAGTCATGAAACCATCATAATCCTCCGAGCGTAAAAGAGCTAAGTATTTGCATCGTTCACCGTAATCCTAAAGATTCAAGAATATTTCTGGATAAAGTAATATTATTACTACATTCATTTTTTGAACTCGCAATTGTCCAAAAGTCGTCTGAATGTACCGAACACAAAATACCCATAGAACTTAAAAAACTACAGTACTTAAGCCGAAAGGGAGGATAATAATTTCGTATATATTGTTTTATTCAAACCGCAGGTACTTCCCATGAGCCGGATATATTGCAACCAAGAAGTAGGCGTCTTTTAAGTCAAGTCAACTGGCCATGAAATGGTTTCTTAAAACAAATTTCAAAGTTGTTCTTAAGACTAAAAAGGATCGGTTCGAATATTCGCTGATTTGGCGGAGCTCGTGAGCAAGGCCGCGACCTTGGTAGTACAGGCGCGGTCTGCTGCAACCTCGTCGATGACCGGCGACTCGTATCTGCTGCAGGCACTGCATTCCTCGACACTCCTGCCAACCTGCTGCTCGGAAGTGGAAGCTTCGAGTTTAAAGAGCGATTGGCTAGAGTAGATTTTTGTTTTTGGTTGGTAGGCTTCATATCCGTTCCGGATTTTTGAATTGCCTTAGCCGTTTTCGATGTGTCGGCTAATTTTTTACTGAATAAAAATCTGTCAATATCAGTATTATATAGATGGTCCTTTAATTCTTTTTTCAAGGTTGAGTATATAAAGCTTCGCTGTATTAGAAATTCCGTATGCTGATGGTTTAATCACGGATCTTTAAACCCGAGATCGAATAACCGCTTGTCTTAAAGAGGATATGGCGGCTGCAATCCTTTTTTGTTTTACCCTCTTTTTCTTATCTACCCTCTTTTGTTTGTCGTTTGTTCTGTTGTCAAGATATGATTCTATCTAATGGCCAATACGTTGTCGATATATGGCCAATTCGTTTTCGATATTTGGCCCATATTTCTTGTCTTTGGACCCTTCCAAAGACAAAAATTGTTAGGTTACACCCCTGTGTAACCTAACAATTTTTAAATATCAGCTCAGGATCTTCTTCTGATATACAAGTTATATCATTTGAAGGTAGGTCCAAATTTTTCTTTGTTGTTTCATGTACATTGCTTTGATTTTTGTCTCCGCTGAAACCCGTTTTTCGGTCTACTGTATAACTAGAGTTCGTAAGGTAACATCCCTTTCAGATGTACACATACTCACATCAGTTAATATTTTTTAGCACAGCTGTAGTCCGTATCAACTATGCACTTTTAAAATGTACACATAGGTAATAAGTAGCACGGCTGTAGTCCGTATCAACTACGCACTTTTCAAATGTACACATAGGTAATAAGTAGCCCGGCTGTAGTCCGTATCAACTACGCACTTTTCAAATGTACACATAGGTAATAAGTAGCCCGGCTGTAGTCCGTATCAACTACGCACTTTTCAAATGTACACATAGGTAATAAGTAGCCCGGCTGTAGTCCGTATCAACTACGCACTTTTCAAATGTACACATAGGTAATAAGTAGCCCGGCTGTAGTCCGTATCAACTACGCACTTTTCAAATGTACACATAGGTAATAAGTAGCCCGGCTGTAGTCCGTATCAACTATGCACTTTTCAAATGTACACATAGGTAATAAGTAGCCCGGCTGTAGTCCGTATCAACTACGCACTTTTCAAATGTACACATAGGTAATAAGTAGCCCGGCTGTAGTCCGTATCAACTATGCACTTTTCAAATGTAAACATAGGTAATAAGTAGCCCGGCTGTAGTCCGTATCAACTACGCACTTTTCAAATGTACACATAGGTAATAAGTAGCCCGGCTGTAGTCCGTATCAACTACGCACTTTTCAAATGTACACATAGGTAATAAGTAGCCCGGCTGTAGTCCGTATCAACTACGCACTTTTCAAATGTACACATAGGTAATAAGTAGCCCGGCTGTAGTCCGTATCAACTACGCACTTTTCAAATGTACACATAGGTAATAAGTAGCCCGGCTGTAGTCCGTATCAACTACGCACTTTTCAAATGTACACATAGGTAATAAGTAGCACGGCTGTAGTCCGTATCAACTACGCACTTTTCAAATGTACACATAGGTAATAAGTAGCCCGGCTGTAGTCCGTATCAACTACGCACTTTTCAAATGTACACATAGGTAATAAGTAGCCCGGCTGTAGTCCGTATCAACTATGCACTTTTCAAATGTACACATAGGTAATAAGTAGCCCGGCTGTAGTCCGTATCAACTACGCACTTTTCAAATGTACACATAGGTAATAAGTAGCCCGGCTGTAGTCCGTATCAACTATGCACTTTTCAAATGTACACATAGGTAATAAGTAGCCCGGCTGTAGTCCGTATCAACTACGCACTTTTCAAATGTACACATAGGTAATAAGTAGCCCGGCTGTAGTCCGTATCAACTACGCACTTTTCAAATGTACACATAGGTAATAAGTAGCCCGGCTGTAGTCCGTATCAACTACGCACTTTTCAAATGTACACATAGGTAATAAGTAGCCCGGCTGTAGTCCGTATCAACTACGCACTTTTCAAATGTACACATAGGTAATAAGTAGCCCGGCTGTAGTCCGTATCAACTACGCACTTTTCAAATGTACACATAGGTAATAAGTAGCCCGGCTGTAGTCCGTATCAACTATGCACTTTTCAAATGTACACATAGGTAATAAGTAGCCCGGCTGTAGTCCGTATCAACTACGCACTTTTCAAATGTACACATAGGTAATAAGTAGCCCGGCTGTAGTCCGTATCAACTATGCACTTTTCAAATGTAAACATAGGTAATAAGTAGCCCGGCTGTAGTCCGTATCAACTACGCACTTTTCAAATGTACACATAGGTAATAAGTAGCCCGGCTGTAGTCCGTATCAACTATGCACTTTTCAAATGTACACATAGGTAATAAGTAGCCCGGCTGTAGTCCGTATCAACTACGCACTTTTCAAATGTACACATAGGTAATAAGTAGCCCGGCTGTAGTCCGTATCAACTATGCACTTTTCAAATGTACACATAGGTAATAAGTAGCCCGGCTGTAGTCCGTATCAACTACGCACTTTTCAAATGTACACATAGGTAATAAGTAGCCCGGCTGTAGTCCGTATCAACTACGCACTTTTCAAATGTACACATAGGTAATAAGTAGCCCGGCTGTAGTCCGTATCAACTATGCACTTTTCAAATGTACACATAGGTAATAAGTAGCCCGGCTGTAGTCCGTATCAACTACGCACTTTTCAAATGTACACATAGGTAATAAGTAGCCCGGCTGTAGTCCGTATCAACTACGCACTTTTCAAATGTACACATAGGTAATAAGTAGCCCGGCTGTAGTCCGTATCAACTACGCACTTTTCAAATGTACACATAGGTAATAAGTAGCCCGGCTGTAGTCCGTATCAACTACGCACTTTTCAAATGTACACATAGGTAATAAGTAGCCCGGCTGTAGTCCGTATCAACTACGCACTTTTCAAATGTACACATAGGTAATAAGTAGCCCGGCTGTAGTCCGTATCAACTACGCACTTTTCAAATGTACACATAGGTAATAAGTAGCCCGGCTGTAGTCCGTATCAACTACGCACTTTTCAAATGTACACATAGGTAATAAGTAGCCCGGCTGTAGTCCGTATCAACTACGCACTTTTCAAATGTACACATAGGTAATAAGTAGCCCGGCTGTAGTCCGTATCAACTACGCACTTTTCAAATGTACACATAGGTAATAAGTAGCCCGGCTGTAGTCCGTATCAACTATGCACTTTTCAAATGTACACATAGGTAATAAGTAGCCCGGCTGTAGTCCGTATCAACTACGCACTTTTCAAATGTACACATAGGTAATAAGTAGCCCGGCTGTAGTCCGTATCAACTACGCACTTTTCAAATGTACACATAGGTAATAAGTAGCCCGGCTGTAGTCCGTATCAACTACGCACTTTTCAAATGTACACATAGGTAATAAGTAGCCCGGCTGTAGTCCGTATCAACTACGCACTTTTCAAATGTACACATAGGTAATAAGTAGCCCGGCTGTAGTCCGTATCAACTACGCACTTTTCAAATGTACACATAGGTAATAAGTAGCCCGGCTGTAGTCCGTATCAACTACGCACTTTTCAAATGTACACATAGGTAATAAGTAGCCCGGCTGTAGTCCGTATCAACTACGCACTTTTCAAATGTACACATAGGTAATAAGTAGCCCGGCTGTAGTCCGTATCAACTACGCACTTTTCAAATGTACACATAGGTAATAAGTAGCCCGGCTGTAGTCCGTATCAACTACGCACTTTTCAAATGTACACATAGGTAATAAATAGCAAGGCTGTAGTCCGTATCAACTACGCACATGCAAAAAAATATGCATCGGTAACATCCCCAGAAGATGTACACTGCATTGAGTTTTACCTAAGGTATTTTACCAACCTTCATGTTTAGATGGTGATTTCTGATGTCGAGAATCTGAGGAGCTACCGCTACAGCTCGTACTGTTTTGTTGGTGACTATTTCGTAACAATTTTTCCAACTTCATCTTGTTACGCACATAATAATCGTCTATTTCTTGGTGATCACGTTCACGTTTTCCTTCTTAGAATGCTTAGGCATATTTTAACACTAATTAAAAATAACAAATTTAATAACGAAATTCAAATAAAAAAAAATTTAATAACGAAATTCAAATAAAAAAATTTGAATCACTTTTTAGAGCGCGTGGTGAACGGCCGGGCACTTAAACGCATATGAAATGCTGTGTGCTGTGATCCGGGGATGTGATCGAGTGCGACCAACCTACAAAAAAAAAAAAAATTGTGAACGATGGCTAAATTTTTTTTATTTTAGCTTTGAACTACAGTGGATGAATGGCCACACCTAACGCTTACTACATGTATACTCTTTCTAATCTGAGGACGAAGCACGGAGTAATAATACAAATTACATTACACGAATTCTCGTTTTGACAACAGATATTGCGCGATATTGGCTGTCGCATGCTGATTGCAAGTTACGTAATAAGCGTGCGGGAAACCCTAACCCACTGAACTGATTATGATATAGCATGGATATAGTTTGACACCTGGGAACGGACATTAGCTACTTTTTATCAAAAACCTACCGCTAAGGGCGTGAAAAGGGAGATGAAACTTTGAATGGGAGTTGTATGGTGTTTACACTAGCAACATTACACTCTTTCTCCCGCTTCCGCTCCCCTCCTATAAAAATATATATACATATATGTATGTAAAAAATGCCTATGTATTTTGATAAAAAAGTCTTATCACCGCATTAAATTGTATCATTATCAAGTTTTAGTGTTTCCCATACATACATATATGTATATATATATGTATATATATATACATGTATCATGTTATGTGTATATATGTTATGTATGGCGCGCGCGCACGCAACTCACTGAACGCTAAATCAAATAATATAGAAAAATATAATATAAAACTCGCCGCGAGTGTACTGAATTGTGTGTTGAAATTTGTGGTGAACCTGAAGTAAACGACCTCAGTTCGAAGGTAAAATTATACGCAAGTTTCCTCTTTTTTTCATACCAAATCCAAAATATCAACCACCAGTCTCCAGCCATTCATTTTGTAATAGATAGTCATTTTATGACCCATTGAGTTCGATTCTACCATTTTTAAAATTTTTATCTGTCTGCCTGTATGTACTTTTATAACTGAAGAACGGCTTGACCGATCTTGATGAATATCGGTACGTAGTAGGAACATGTGATTGCGCTCATGTAGGCTACTTATTTTTTAGAAAATCTACCCCTAAATGGGTGATAAAGGGGGAAACTGTGTGGGGAAATGGTAAACCGCCGAACCGTTTATGATGAAATTTGGAAATAAGACACTTTGACATCAGAGAACGGACATAAGTTACTTTTTATGAAAAATCTACTCCTAACATTGTGAATAGGAGGATGAAAATTTGTATGGGAAACACTAAAACTTGATAATGATACAATTTAATGCGGTGATAAGACTTTTTTATCAAAATACATAGGCATTTTTTATCAAAAATCTGTGAAAAGGGAGACGGGAGGGAGGGGGACGAAACTTTGTACGGAAAATGCTAAACCGCTGAACTGATTATGATGTAGTATAGATATAGTTGGACACCTAAGAACAGACATAGGCTACTTTTTTTTATCAAAAAACTACCCCTAAGGGGGTGAAAAGAGGTATGAAACTTTGAATGGGAAATGCTGAACCGCCGAACCAATAATGATGTTTGGTACAGAGATAGTGTGTGCCCGGGACAGACGTAGACTTTTTTTCAAAAACAATCTAAACATGTTATGTACATGAACATATAATCTAACCTAATCCGGGAAATCCATGAAAAAATTTTTCACGCAGACGAAGTCGCGGGTACAGCTAGTCTTAGATATAAATGAAATAAGACTTTGCACGCTTTATCGCGTAACAATAAAAATAATCGTGTAATTCATATTAACAAGTTTAGTAGAAATTATTATTTAACAGGAGATAAATATTATCTCTCTTATTACCTTAGGAAATAGATAGCTATTTCGCTATCATATTATTTTGTCATCTCTGCCAAGAATTTGGCAAAACAAACTGCTTCTATTGAGCAATCAAGAACGTAGTATTGACATTCGAAAATTTCAATTAAATATTGAGACAACAGAATATTTTTCTGACAATTTGTTAAAATTAGATTCAAATATTAATTCAATTATAAAATCAAATAATTAATGTAAGAATGTTATGAATAAAATTCTGAAGTATAGATACAATTTTTGTGCTTCTGTTGAAACCTAAAAACCTATAAATTATTCTTTAAATTTTATGACAATAGAGAACACCTCTGGCTGTATTATTACATTAAATAATAATAATTATAATAATGTAAAAATGAATAACTCGTCATCTTTTTATAAACATAAAAATAAAACATTCATTCTTAACTTGGTGCATGAAAATATTCAAGGTATTTCTGGGAAACATTTAGTAATTGATTGTTTCTTAAACTGTAATAATATTGATATATTATGTATTGCAGAACATTGGCTAAGAAGTCACCAGATAACATTTAATTTTAGTAAGCATCGAGTCGCAAGTTCGTTTTTTGTCGCAAGACAAAAAGTAATACATGGAGGATCTCTAATACTTACTGTCAATAATTTGAAGTATAAAGAACGATCAGATGTAGTGAGACTGTCTATTGAGCGAACTATTGAGATTGCCTGTATACAGTTGGAACGGCTTATTGTATTGAGCGTATATCGACCCCCAGCTTCGTCATTATGATCTTTTTGAGAAAATTATGGATGAACTTTGTTTAAAATTAGTAATAATAATCGCAAATATATAACTGTTTGTGGAGATTTCAATATCAATTTATTAGAAGATTCCTGTTTAAGTAATAGAATAATTCATTATCATTGTTATAATTTAGTCAAGTTATTTTTGGAGCCGATAAGAGTTACAGCTACCACGTCGACTTGTCTTGATAATATTTTAACTAATATAAGTCCACGGTTTAAGTCAATCATAGGCAAATTAGAATCTGATCACTGTGAACTATTAACTACATTTGATATTGATGGCAATATACATATAAAATACAATATTAAGTATGTACCTGTAAATACTGATCGATTTGTTTTAGAGCCAAAACATTAACTAAGTTACCGGAGTTGCCCTATTGTGACGACCACAACGAATTATGTAATTCTATTTTTAGTATGATTAAAAGTGAATATGACAGCGGTAAGGACAATATTTGAGTTATGTGGGTATCAGCAAGTACACGGACGATATGATATCTACTTTTTAATGAATCTCGAGCTATCATGTAATTACCCGCTTCAATTCGGAGGTGCTGAATAAGTAGCCGAGGTTCGTCGAACGAAGCCCCTACTAAATAGTGTAATTTTAAAGTAGGTGTTAAGTTGGTTTGAGTATCGACGACACTCTCGAATTGTTCAATGAAACTAATCCAACTGTCAGGACGTCCATCGCAATGAGGGATAGGAAGATCAGAAAGTTTAGTCGTTGTGGTATCGGCCACGATGAGTTTTCTATCCTTTAAAGGAGTACTCGAAGCCGAAGGCTCTATTTTAGAGAGAGGTTGTACCTCTTCCAGTTCCAATTTCAGATCATCTACTATATCTCTAATTGAACGCATCACCCCTTTTAAGTAAGCATAGTCTTGCTCGTCTATATTAGGGTCTAAAGCACCTAATAACTTAGAACAAGCTATACTAAATTTAGACTGATGAGTTTCTATTTCAGAGAATCAAACACGCAATTCGATTGAAGATATTTTCGAATGAATGTGTGGAAAAAAAGAGAATGGTTCCACGACATACGTCACGTGTGTCGTGGAACCATTCGCTTTCAAACCTTACCTATACATTTAAGATATTTGGATGTATCAGTATATAGTATATGCTTAACAGTATCATTGCCATCTTCCGATATGTCAAAATTATTTAAAGTTATAAATGTTAAGGAACACGAAGGAAGGAAAAATTTATTTCGATATGCAAAATGCCAAGATATGGATCATTCTTTATGATTCTATATCATTCTGCGGCTTTAGCTGTTGATTGTTCATCGTCGGCTATTCGTGACAACGTGTTATAGTTTGTAATTTGTTATTAATTATAGAGAAATAAAATGTGAAAGTGAATATACGAGTCTGTGTTCTTAATCAATGGACAATGGACATAATGGACTTAGCAACAATGTTGTTAACAAAAATGGATAGTGGGTAAGACGTAAAGTTCTCACTCGACTGCCATGGAATGCACTCAACTATGTAGTAAACAATGTCATCGATTACATTATTATAATTTTGCAAATAAATTTATACCAATAAGGTAACAATACAAAGATAAACAAATCAATTGAATTTAATTAAAATGAAGTAAAGAGGACTTATTATAATATTAGGTTGTGTAAAATAAATATACCATTTTTTTTTAATTTTTTTTTAATTATATTTGAGTAAGATAAAATAAATATTATTCGATATAAATTATAGAATTAATTTAAAGACTGAATTTAAAACCACGCTCTGCTATCAAATGTTTAAAAAAGAGGGGAAGAGGGCCTGTTTAAATTAAAAAATAGTCTAAAGTCGGATAAACTAATGTGTACTTTACCCATATTCTTGCTTAGTCCATTCTCAGTGCACTATGAGGTATTTCAGGTTTAATAAAATTATGTAATTGTTTGTAATAAGAAATAAAGAATTAACACACCACGCACTCAACACAACAGCACGAGGGTTCAAGTTTTCACGCCCGAATTTTGTTACCATTTCGATACACTAATAACAATGAAAAAAAGGGAAGGTACAATCAAAGGTAAAATCAAAGCGGGTTGCCAGCAATTACATATGTGTGTATAGATGATAAATTATGTTATGTATTATTTCGCCTTCCATTCTCAAACACACAGTATGTACAGAGTGTCCACCTTTCTTAAACGAAACTGTCACTCTCGTGGGTCTGTTGGAAAAAATTACCAATAGTAATAAGCTGTACACTTTGTTTATCTTCTTTACATGTAACTTTCTATTTGTTTATTATGTGTGTACAACAAATATTTTAATAAATAAGTTATTACTTACAAGGAAAAATAAAATAATTTTAATATAATTGAATATACATATTCTACATGTATTATTAATAATTAAAACAAATTCTTTATTACGATGGGATTTTGTTTAAAGAATTAAAAGAATAATAACCGTCATAATAAGTTTAAAAATTTTCATTTTAAAACCACTTACATACACACATATCTTCACGTTGTATTCCTAACAAGGTAGTCAGAGATGACGGAGCCCTAGCGTCGTGGTTTTTACATATTTCTTTCGCTTTCTTAAATCTTATCATCATTCTCCTCAAACATTTTCGTCCAGGTATGCGATTTTCTTCTTCAGTCTTTCATCACACATAACGTCTATGCATTCCTTTTTTCATTTTTACAATAACACTGTCGTGCAACCCTGTCATACTGCGTATTTCTTCTTTGTATATTTTGTCCGCAAGGGTGACACCACACATATTTCTAAGAGATCGCATTTATACTCCATTTATCTTATTTTCACTCAATTTCGGGCAGGTCGAGGCCTCATTACCTTACAACAAAGTTGGAATCAACACCGCATTGTGAATGGCCATTTTGGCTGTTTTAGATATATTCTACATTGCCTACTAATGCGGACAGAGCACCGTTCACTTTATTGTCAGCTGCTAGCCGTCTCTCCACATCCAACTCAAATCTTCCATCCCTCGAAAACACACTCCCCAGATACACATTTTCATTCACTTGTTCTAGACATTTTCCAAGTACCCATATTTAACACTTTGTCTGTAGATTTTTCCTTTCAAAAACCAGATTCACATTCAATCATTTCACTTCAGTCTTCTTTCATGCACGTAACTAGTGTCTGTAACTCCGCTTCTGATAGTGCTATAAGAACAGCATTGTCATCGTACAAAATGCAATTTACTACTGTACCATCACATATCAGACCACTCATACTAACTTTCAATGGCTGGAGGCAACTGTCCCAATACAGCACGAACAGCTAAGCAGACATCACGCGGCCCTATCTGACGCCTGAACAGACTTCTAACCAGAGCGAGACAAGTCACCATCTATCCTTACACAGGCTCCGTGGCCTCGATATAATGACCTCACAGCCTGCAGTAAGGGACTCCACGCCATATTCAGGCAGAAAACTCCGCAATTTCTTTTGCACTACTCTATCGAATGCTTTTTCGAGATCCACAAAAGCACAGAAAACTATCCGACCTATGGCCAGAAACTTCGCCACGATACCACAGAGCTAAAAAATCTCATCCATACAACCCCTGTCGTTCCTTAAAGCGCCTTGTGCCTCCCACAAGTATCTTTCAGAAATGCCTTTCATACATTCATTTAATAACTTGAGTGGTGGAATCTTGCGGCGTGTGTTCCACCGGAGCAGTGGACGGTATAATTTTCTTTCTTGTAGGTATCAGCGGCGTGTTGTTTGAGGAAGATGTGACGTGTTAAGGGTTTATTAACAAAGAAACAATAAGTAAGCCAGAGTGAGCGCGCTTTGTACGGTCTCTCCTAACATCGCCTTCTCGTTCCCCCGGTCGCTTGTGTTCAGGAGCCGTGTGGCGTGTACGGGTGTCGGATGTGGAATGCGTGCAGTGAGCTTTCTCGCTGTTTTTATCCCCGTGAGTTAGACCATACATAGTACGAAGCGCACTCAATTTATTGGCAAATTTTCACTATGAATTTATGATATTACAATTTAATCGTTATGCCTGTCAGGAATATAATGACACCGATAGATAAATCTTTCATTGTATCACCTATGTACAAAACTATTATTCTCATATAATAAGCGGCGTCCTTTTAGTGAAAATTATTACAACTTTATAAACAATTATACAATTCAGTACAAATTATGACTACATATAACTATTATTTACAGTACAATCTTCCGTCGTCAACAATCTCCCCCTCGGTGCGTAGCAGCTACACACTCGTAGACGGAGTGATGTACGTTGTTGTGGCGGTACCCAACGCCGGACTGCACTCTGCTCACACCAACGGTAACAAACCGGTGTACTGTTATACGGGTTTTAGAAAATGCCTTTTTAAAAAAAGAACTAATTAACACCCGCGAAAGAATACTTTATTAGATATATGTATAAGAATAGTTTAACACAATAAGTAGTAATATTAAAGGATCTTTTGGCAACCGTTGAGTTTGAGAGCTAGGAACAGACTGCCTGAGCTTCCGTCATAAAAGAGAGACGATAGGATGTAGAATGCTTAGGTCAGCTGTTAATCAGTCAGAGAGGCACTAAGGCCTACATTGTTGGGGTATAACACCTCCCCCCTTAAGAAGAGACTTTGGGGTTTTATTCAAAGTCTCTGTTAGAATTTGGTCCTAAGTGGAGCACTGGATGTAGGGATTTCAACTTCAGGGTCTTATCTGTTTGTTCTGTCTTTTACTTCAGAAAAGTTTTGGGATGAAGAGTTATTTAGGTTAAGCCTGAATTGGAAAGGTCGGTTGCTGCCAGATTTATACAAATTTCTTGAAACATAAGTAAATTAAGACTATAAAGATTACCATAAAAACTATGATTATAAGGATAGAGTAATGTGTCCCATATTTTACAATGTGCGGAGTTTGTTGAAGTTCTATGCTATTCAAATCTTTCAACAAAGAGTTCATCATTGATTTATTTTTTGTATTTAGTTCATCTAAGTCTATATCTTGCAAGTAAACAGGGGAGACATTATCTATGATACTATTTAACCTAACTAGATTACAGCAAGTGTCATTAATTAAAACAAAATCTGGAATATGATTAATAGGTGAAGTAATATTCAAAACACTATGTTTTGGTATTAAGGTAGTGCTTTTACAGTATCCAATACAATTGTTGGGAATGCTTAATATTCCTGTGCCCAAGATATTTGCTTCGTATAATTTAGAATTTGGGCAGTCAATTGAGATTTTGTTTGGTTCAGATTGTATGAAAATCCACTTATTGTTTGTCAGGGGTTTCCAAATGTCTAATTTTCCTAATATGATTTTCGATTCACACTGTACCGGTTTTTCACTAATCACTTTCGTTAATAGTTCACTTTCACAAATATGGTTCGCATCCGTGGAATACACATTCTCAATGTCGCATATAAAGTTTCCTGGGCTTATAGATTTGCAGGCTTCCAAGTCATCGAGGACGCAATAATAGGATTTGTCTTTGGTCACTGCTATGTATTTACTATTTGGTGTAATTAGGCTGAACGTATTTGGTTCCTTAGAATCGTAAGGCGTAGGGAGTGCAATAGTATGAAACAGTATACCTATATTCCCTGGTGTTAACCAGCGGCACTTGTAAAACAAATATAATCTTATTATTAATAAAATAACACACTAACTTAGAAATATTTGAAATGAGATACATTAACTTATTTTCTAAGGTTATGGGCAATTCAAGATCGCTGGGTAAATGTCTATAATTATCGGCAAGCTCTCGATATAGTTGACTTGGCGTCATTATTGCAGGATGCAGAATGTTTTGTTTACTAAGTAGAATAGTATTCGTCACATCTTCCAATTGGAATGACAAGGTAAGAATTGATGTTTCTAGATTATCGATTAATTCATTAACATTGGCAAATATTTGTAATTTATTGGTAATTTCATTAAGATTTTTAATACTCAGTGAGAGGTTGTCGATAGCTTTATTGAGGTTTTCCTCATTATCTTTTATCTTACATAATGTATGTAAGTAATATTGTTAATAATGTATGTAATATTGTTTTAATATAGAAGTAGTAACTAAAATATTCTCTTTCATTAGTGAAATCAACTGTTCCTCGTTATTTTGAATAGATTGTATCGCATTTTCGTATTTGATGCCGTCGCTTTCATCTAGAGTACCGAAAATGTGTTTTAAGATTGTTCCTATACCTCCTATCCAAGCACTTCGTTTGGTTCTGATATCCATTAAGTGTGAGATGGATGTAAATTCTCTATTCATATCTTGGAATCGCGCTGTTAATGGTTGTAATTTATTACGGCATTCCGTGCCGTATTTCTATAATTTGCGTTTGATTACACAAGCGTTTTGTGATTCCTAAAGTAGTTTCGATATTTTGCATGTGTGGACCGAAGTGTGAAATATCTACTGGTATTAAGATTTTCAATTGAACATTATTAATTCTAAGTTTTCCTAAATAATCATAGTATAGACCCGAACTTGAAGTAATCGGCTGGATGAAATCTTGATTAAATTGACCTCGAACTGGACTGTAAATAATAATTAATATTTAAGGATAAACTAAAATGGATTAACCTAATATATTTCTTATGAACTAATAGTTTTATAAAATCTTATTTAAGGACTGGTTTCGATATCGGCTGGCTTCACTTGATCGTAATGATGGACGATATGGTGCCGATTGATGAGTAAGGTAAGCGTATTGTTACCATTTATCTTAACTACTTTATAGGGTCCCTTCCAAGGGGGCGAAAGTGCTTTACGCATCCTTAAATGGTTTTTAAGATATACATAATCGCCAACCTTGTACTTACTTGGACGAGTATGGGTATCGTAATAGGATTTAGAAGATTCCTTAGATTTTTTGAGTCGATTTTGTAGCATACGGACATTTCTTTACATAGTTTTCTATGTCACTGCGCATATTCTTCCAGTAAAAGGTTTCTTGGATTCTTTTTAGCATACGGCTACCACCGAGGTGTCCAGCGATTGGGATATCATGGTTTTCTTTAAGTATTTTTGGAATTTCAGAAAGAGATGGGTATATGATTTTATCCTTGTAAATGTGTACATTGATGTTCGTATTATTGAATAGAAAAATAAGCATGTTATAAATTTTTATGAATTGGTGAGTATCAAAAGGATTTTTAAATTCTGTTATCGCGATGTCTAAGGCTATATTTTTATCGGCGTTTTTAACCAATTGTTTCTAAGTGATTTAAGGCTTTTATAAATATCCTCGTATGTGGATTTGTCAAAATGATAGACTTTAAAGAATAAGAAGTAGTATGTTTTATTCTCATGAATAAATGATATAAAGGAATTAAGAGGCCTTTCTTTATCCGTAATTTCGGAATTATTGGGCACATTATCGAGAATATTATGTACAAATGGGTTAGATTCATCGAGATCAATCGACGTAGGTAAAACGATGATTTTATAAGTTGATTTAGTAATGTCTTCATTATGTTCCTGGATATTCGTGTTAAAATTGTTGTCTTTGTTTGACATCGTTTTCAGGAAAATGGAATAATTATCATCAAGTAAATCTGGACAAGCACTCGTAGATGGCATTGGTTCGATGACGTCAGGCTGAACGTCAGGAATTGGCGGTGGTTCATTAATATGATTAGGAAAGTCTACCTTCTCATTTTCAATTTCTTCCCTTAGAGTGTCGGGAATATTGGAAGGTAAATTAGTTTCAGGTGACGGTAGGACGATTTCGTTAGGATCGAGTAGATTCGGAAAAGGTAAATCCTTTTCAAGTAACGGGAGGATATTGTCGCTATGGTCAAGCGGATTCGGTTCATCAGGATTCAAGGATGCTGGAGAGATTAATAAATCTGCTAGATCTCTATCTAATTCTTGAACAGGTTCTCTTTCTATATTAGGATTAACAGTTGGGACTTCATCAGATTGAACTGGATTGACTGGGAATCGAGATAATGCGTCAGCATTGGTGTTGAATTTTCCTTTTTTTATATTTAACATCTTATTCGAATTCCTCCAGTTTTAGGCGCCAACGAATAAGTCGCGATCCTGGATTTTTGCATTTGAATAACAACTCCAGTGGTTTGTGGTCCGTCAGGACCGTGAAACGATGACCATATAAATAGGGTCTAAAGGTTTTAGTGCCGAAGACTACGGCGAGGCATTCTTTCTCAGTGACGCTGTAATTGCACTCTGCTTTATTCAGCGTGCGAGATGTGTATGCTATAGAACGGTCTTGTCCTATGGAACCTTGGGATAGAATTACTGATACTGCAAAATAAGAAGCGTCACAAGTTAAAAGGAAAGGTTGAGTGAAATCTGGATAAGATAGGATTGGGGCAGAGATAAGCTTACTCTTAAGAGATTCGAAAGCTAGTTGCTGTTCATTTTTCCATTCAAAATGGACGTCTTTCTTTAAAAACAGGTTAAAGGTTTGGCTAATTTTGCAAACTCTGGGATGAATCTTCTATAATAGGACACTAGTCCTAGGAAAGATTTAATATCTTTAGGAGATTGAGGAATTGTAAATTCGGATACCGCCTTGGTTTTATCTGGATTCGGCTTTACACCGTTTTCACCGATAATATGACCTAGATAGGCGACTTCTTTGCGTAGAAATTCGCATTTTTCTGGTTGGAGTTTCAAATGGAAATCGCGTAGTCTGTCAAAGACAGCTTTTAGATTGTTAATTTGGGATTGTAGATCTGGAGAATAGATCACGATGTCATCTAAATAGACGAAGCATTTGGTGCCCTGTAGGCCAGAGAGACAATTATTCATAAGTCTCTGAAAAGTGGATGGAGCGTTTTTAAGCCCAAACGGCATCCTATTGAATTGAAAATGCCCTTGAGGCACGGAAAAAGCTGTCTTAACAGCGTCTTCAGGAGAAATTTCAGTTTGGTGAAAACCGGAAGTGAGATCGAGCGTTGAGAAATATTTACTGTTACCTAACTGGTCGAGAATTTCGGATATTTGTGGAATGGGATAGGTTTCTCCGATTGTGACATCATTTAGCTTTCGATAATCAATTACTATTCGCCATTTGCGTTGGCCTTGGGAGTCTACCTTTTTAGGTACAATCCAAATTGGTGAACTCCATGGAGAGGATGAAGCTTCTATGATATCTTGTTCTAACATCTTACTAATTTGAGATTCTACCTCTTTTTTATGAAATTCTGGGAATCTGTATGATTCGGTATGTACGGGGATATCGCTGCTTGTTTTGATTTGATGCTTAAAAGCAGAAGTATACGTTAATTGATCATCTGGCAAATGAAAGATATCAGAATAATGGGAACAGAGTTCTGTAAGAGCGTCTCTTTCCTCTTGATTCAAATGGTCTGTTCTTAATGAGTTAATTATTTCATTAGTACGCTTACGTGTTTCTAGAATATTTATATTGATTGGAACTGCGGCAGAGTGTAAAGGTTCGATATTGATATTCAAATTTGTTTTTACATTTTTATAAGATTCTGAAGTGTTAGCAATCGTTAAATTAACTCTGTTATTGTCCTTAATCTTTACGATGCAATTTCATATTAGCAAATTATCAGCTAGATGCTGATCCACGACAATTCCTTCTTTTAAATTAGTTTTTTGGATAGAGCATTCAATGACGGCTTCAGTACGAGGTGGAGTAACATAAAATGGCTCGGAGAAATGTAATTTAATATCGAATTTACCTATTTTTAAAATATCGTGAGTATAGTCGATTATACAGCCAAATGCTGTTAGGAAATCTGTGCCTATGATACCATCATATGGCAGGTTGATGTTTTTAATAACATGAAATTTAAACTGGGCGGATTTATTTTCTTTTAATTTCAATTTCAGTTGGAAATGGCCTTCGGTTTGAGTTGGTTCATCGCCAGGATCTATACCTTTAAGCTTGATAGGTTCGTTAATGAGTTTAGGATTTTTCTGGATGCTGGTTGCCTTTAGTAGACATATTGCAGAACCAGAATCTACTAATAGAGATAATGGAATCTCGGATACAAGGGAATCCAGTAGCACGTGCGGTAATAATCTTTTTGTTGTATCTATGTTCACTTCGTAGATCACTTTATTTATATCATTGGGAGTAGAAGAAATGTTAGAATGTTTAATCTCGTAGGAAATCGATTTAGTATTTTTCTGATCATTAGTCTGGGGCTCGTTACCCTGTTGGTTGATCATAATTGATTCTGAAGAGTGGGCGCTTATTTGAGGCTCATGTGGTCCCTGGAATTGAATGATAGGCCTCTTATTTGGGGCTGGTTACCCGTGTGGTCCCTGGAATTGAATGATTGGGCTCTTATTTGGGGCTAGTTACCCGTGTGGTCCCTAGAATTGATTGATTGGGCTCTTATTTGGGGCTAGTTACCCGTGTGGTCCCTGGAATTAGTTGATTGGGCTCTTATTTGGGGCTGGTTACCCGTGTGGTCCCTGGAATTAGATGATTGGGCTCTTATTTGGGGCTGGTTACCCGTGTGGTTCCTGGAATTTATTGATTGGGCTCTTATTTGGGGCTGGTTACCCGTGTGGTCCCTAGAATTAGTTGATTGGGCTCTTATGTGGGGCTGGTTACCCGTGTGGTCCCTGGATATAGGAGATTGAGTGGAAGAGAATTTAGAGATGGTGTCGACTTGTGGGTGTTGTCTCGGACGACACCAAGTCGAGACCCTTACTCGTTTAAATGGCTTTGTAAAGGAATATCTGTTTCATCATAACCGGCTTCCGCATCGGGTTCTTCTATAAAATTTACTCGTGGAGGCCTATAAGAGTTTTGATCATTAGCGGAGCTTTGTGGAAATCTAAAACGGCTGTTATTGTATTCGCGTTTTTTACACGCTGTTATGTCGTGTCCCGGAATCTTACAATAACGACATATCACATTAGGGATGTTTTGTGCTGCGGAATTGAATGATTTCTGCGGAGAGAGATAAGTTGGATAGGTTGATTTATTTAAACCGGATTTAAATTTATTATCACAACTAGTTCCAGGTTTCTGGTCCGTCTGAGGTCGCCTATTTAAAGTTTGTTGAATGCGTTCTTCGGATACAGCGAAATTTATTGCTTCGTTTAAGGTTCGTGGAGATCTGCACCTTACTATATTAGAAATTCTGGAGTGAAGCCCCATAATGAAGTGATGGAGGGCAAGGTCCTCCATGGCTGCTGTGCGACCTGGTAATTCCTTAACTTTGGTGTTTGATAAAGATATCTCTGTTAATAGCTGTGATAGACAAGTCTCCACACGAAGCGCAAACTGACCTACGGTATCTTGCGGGCCTTGCTTGCTCTCTTGCAGATCAGTGAGCAGATGCGTGTAATGTTTACGCTCACTGAACTGAGTCTTTAGGAAGTCTTTAAGTTGTTCCCAACTTGTAAATTCTTTAATAGAGCAGGCAACCTCCGCTCTTCCATTTAATTGGCTTAAAATGAATTTAAATAGAATAGGCTTTTGGATTTCTGATGCTAGGTCAAACGCGTTGTCACTGTTCACTAGAAATGAATTCAGGGTTTCCCTGTTGCCATCATATGGCTTAATGAATTTAAATAGGATTCTCGAGTCGATTTCGGCCATTGCGAGAGTTGTAGCAGTTTTTCTAGTGATACGTGGTGAGAAAAACTTAATACAACATAATAATATTCAATAATTTAATTATTAGACTAGCGGAATCCTAAATTTCCAGCCTAGACATAACAATGGCCAAAGACTTACAGGAATAGTGCGTAGGCGACGGATAAGAATGCGGCGACCGGGAACATTCCGCTGAGATTGCCGATGTAGTTTCTTGAACGATTTAGTAGAATTGAAGTTGAATAATTGCGGCTCAGGATGCAATTTCTTAACTGGATGAAGAGGTCCTTTCCAGGATCCAACGATGTAACGTGATCTCGTCAGGTTATGGATATTGAAAATCGCAGTGTACTCTTGACATTTATTGTTCACCGACACAAAACTTATGTCACTGATTTTGAGGATAAGGATCCGGAGCGAGTCTGCGAAACGGTTGCCGGGCACTGAGAATTTCCGGATCCTACCGCTGCCACCAAAATGTTATACGGGTTTTAGAAAATGCCTTTTTAAAAAAAGAACTAATTAACACCCGCGAAAGAATACTTTATTAGATATATGTATAAGAATAGTTTAACACAATAAGTAGTAATATTAAAGGATCTTTTGGCAACCGTTGAGTTTGAGAGCTAGGAACAGACTGCCTGAGCTTCCGTCATAAAAGAGAGACGATAGGATGTAGAATGCTTAGGTCAGCTGTTAATCAGTCAGAGAGGCACTAAGGCCTACATTGTTGGGGTATAACAGTACGTCGCTTTCGGGGGACGCCCTAACTCAAGAAAAAGCGTCGTGGGATAGGGTCTCTCGGGCCTTAGACGCGCGCCGCATTAAATTTGTTTCCGCCCGCAACACTGCACAGGGCATTAAGGTGCAGGTCCCCACCCCGGCTGACCATCGAGAGCTCACAGCGCTCCTACGCTCGGAGCGCATAGGTTTCCACACTTATGCGCTCCCGGAGGAGCGCCAGCTTCGCGTGGTCATCCGCGGCCTCCCCAAGGAGCTCCCGGAAGAGCTCATCCTCGGCGACCTTAAGTCGCAAAACCTCCCGGCGCGTGAAGTCCACCGCCTTTACAAGCCTCGCTCGAAGGAGGCCTTCGACCTCGTGTTGGTCGTACTCGACCTCTCCCCCGAGGGAAAGGCCGTTTTCCAAATAAAATCCGTATGTAGGATTTCCGGACTCTCCGTAGAGGCCCCGCACAAACGCGGCACGGTGGGTCAATGCCACCGCTGTCAATTGTACGGGCACTCGGCCCGTAACTGTTTCGCACGGCCTAGGTGCGTCAAGTGCCACGGAGACCACGGCACCCCCGAGTGCTCCCGCACGCCGGAGACGTCTGACCCTCCCGGTTGCGTACTGTGCGGAGAGCTCGGACATCCCGCGAACTATCGCGGATGCCCGAGAGCTCCGCGCCGTCGCCGCCGCGGGGGTAAGTCGCGCCGAGCCGGCGGAGCACATCAGGGCCAACGCCGCGGCCCCCCTGCGCACCCAGCCCAACCTAAGGCCGCCCCTACCGCGACCTCCGCACCCACACGGCCCGCGCCCTCTGCGCCAGCCAAACCCGCGCCCTCAGCGCCGTCACAACTGGCGCCCTCTGCGCCGCCACAACCCGCGCCCTCCGCGCCAACTCAACCTGCGCCCTCAGCGCCGAACAAACCCGCGCCCTCAGCGTCGACCAAATCCGCGCCCGCGCGCGCTCTACCGGCCCGAGAGACCATAGCGCCGACGCCAGCACAACAACCGCGGCGTAAGGGGCCCGCGCCTCAAACGCGTCCAGCGGCGCCGGCTCCTTCAGCGCCGGCGTCCGATCTCCTCGGCGACATCCGAATGCTCGCCGACCTCGTTAAGGAAATCAACCTTAACGAAATTAAATTAGTCGCGCGTAAAATCCGCGACTGTAGCGACGGGATGGGACGGCTCATCATACTTGCCGAACACGCGTCCCTTCTGGACAGCCTAAGCCGCTTCACGGCGCCCCCTCGTAGGTTATAAAACCGGGCACCCACGAGACAACTCCCTCCGCGCGCATCAAACCGCGCGGGCTCTCAATCTCATTTTTTAACGCGGACGGACTCCGCAGGCAACGCGATCTTCTTCACGAGTTTACGCGAGACCACCAAATAGATATAATGCTAGTGCAGGAAACCTTTTTGAAACCTAGAAATCGCGACCCCGGCCTCTCCGGGCTTAACATCGTGCGAAACGATAGGGTGCCCGCCCCCAAAGGCGGCACTGTTATCTACTACAGAAGGTCCCTGCACTGCATTCCGATCGATACGCCCGCCCTCACCAACATAGAGGCGTCGGTGTGCCGGGTGGCCCTCACGGGGCACGCGCCTGTCACACTCGCGTCAGTTTATCTCCCTCCCGGTAAAGCGCTAATTAGAAGCGATCTAGAGGCCCTCCTAAATTTAGACGACTCTGTCATACTCGCCGGCGACCTCAACGCTAAACATCGTCGCTGGAATTCGCACACCACCTCGCGAAATGGCAGAGCTTTAGACGAACTAACCGATGTCCTTAACTTTGACGTTATCGCCCCCATGACGCCCACCCACTATCCCAGAGTTACAACACACAGACCGGACGTACTCGACATAGCGCTTCTAAAGAACGTAGCTCTAACGCTGCACTCAATAGAGGCGTTACACGAGTTAGACTCTGACCATAGGCCGGTATTACTCAAACTAGGACCTATGATAGACACTAGGACGCTCACAAAAACCGTGACGGATTGGCAGAGTTTAGACGAAACGCTAAACTCTGAGAATTCGCCGCGGCTTAACGCGATACCGGACGTTATCCGATCCGCCGAGGACGCGACCGCGGCGATAGACGCGCTCACCGCCCACATCCGCGAATCGGTCTCCTCGTGCTCCCGTGAGGTCCCGGCGGCGAACGACCGCCGTTGGGAGCTCCCCGGAGACATCCGTCGGCTGATCAGAGCCAAGAACGCCGCGACCCGCGCTTACGACTCGTTTCCCTCAGAAACGAATAAACGCAACTTACGCGCCCTCCAACGCGAAGTCAAATACCGAATTTCCGAACTTAGGGATAACAGGTGGAGCGATCTCATGCGAGAGATCGAGCCGACGCACCAGGCTTACTGGAAGTTGGCCCGATCTCTCAAATCGGACACGTTCCAAACAATGCCGCCCCTGACGAAACCGAACGGACAGACAGCTTTCGACGATGTAGATAAAGCCGAACTCTTGGCCGACACTTTGGAGGCCCAATGCTCACCTAGCTCTCAGCCTGTAGATCAGAATCATTTAGACATGGTCAATCGCGAAGTAGGCTCCCTACCGCCCGCGACCGCCCCCTGCCAACTCAGACCCGCGACGGTTGACGAAGTTCAGGACATTGTCAAGGCTCTCAAACCTAGAAAAGCCCCCGGTAGAGACGGCATCTCCAACCGAGTAGTCAAAATTTTCTCTATGCGCCTTCTCGCGCTCTTAGCAGCCATTATCAATGCCGCCATGGCGAACCGCGTCTTTCCAGCCGCCTGGAAGGAAGCGATCGTCATCGGAATCCCGAAACCGGGTAAACCCCGCAGTAGCCCCAATAGCTATCGCCCAATCAGTCTCCTTAGCGTGCTAGGGAAAATTTACGAACGGGTCCTTCTGGCTCGTCTCAAAGCCCACTTAGACACCTCCGGTCTCCTCATAGACGAGCAATTTGGCTTTCGAGCCAAACACTCGTGCATACAACAAGTGCACCGCCTCACGGAACACATCCTGGAGGGCCTTAACCGCCCGAGTCGCACTATAGGCACGGGGGCCCTCTTCTTCGATGTAGCGAAGGCGTTCGACAAAGTCTGGCACGCCGGGCTGGTGTACAAGCTGCGCCGGCTCGGCGTGCCTGACGATCTCGTACGCATAGTACGGGACTTTTTGTCAAACCGCTCCTTCCGCTATAGAGTCGAAGGGGTGCTCTCCTCTCCTCGCCCCATCAGGGCAGGCGTCCCACAGGGCTCCGTTTTATCGCCCACGCTCTACTCGCTCTACACGAACGACGTCCCCAAAACCCCCGGTGTAGAGCTCGCCCTATTCGCGGACGATACCGCTCTGTTCACATCAGACCGGAGTCGCCTCAGAGTCTCCCAACTCCTCCAAGTCGCGGTCACGAGCCTAGGCGAGTGGTTCCGTCTTTGGAGAATCGAAGTCAACCCCGAGAAAAGCGCCGCCGTGTATTTCTCGAGGGGAACGACCACCAGCCGCGCCCGCCGCGCTAACACTCTCAGAACGATCACACTTTTCGGCCAGGATATCCCTTGGACTAGGAAAGTCAAATACTTAGGAGTCACCCTTGACAGTGCCATGACCTTCGGCCAACACATCAAAACGGTCCGCGACCGCGCCGCGTTCGTCCTCGGTCGTCTCAATATGCTCATTTGCGCTAAAAGCAAAATGTCCCTCAGACATAAAGTTACCTTATATAAGACGTGCGTCAGGCCTATCATGACGTACGCCAGTGTAGCATTCGCTCACGCTGCGCGCTCTCACATCAACTCCCTCCAAGTTATTCAGAATAGGTTCATGCGCAGGGCTACCGGTGCTCCTCCTTACGTGCGCAACGTAGATCTGCACTACGACCTAGAATTACCCTCTATAACTCAACATCTAAAAGAGGCGTCCCAACGCTTCTTTCACCGTTCCTCCTTACACCCGAATCCCTTAGTGGTCAGGGCGTCATCGTACACCCCCGAACGCCGCGTCCGCAAACGCTATCGTAGACCTAGACATGTGTTAGGCGACAGCGACGACGACATTACACGTTCGAACTCGAACATGCCAACCTACACACTTCGACCGCACCGCCCCCACCGGCGGAGGCGTAGACGACCCCCGCGACACCCGTAGGGTCTCACGTTTAGAAGCTCGATCACTTAGCTCTACACGCACACACGCGGGCCTTAAGCCACATTGTAAACTGCCACGCGGAACACTAGGCACACTAACCGGCCCTCAGCCGTCTCGCCGGACGGGTCCGCTAGAGGCCCGGCCCTCACCCGAATAGGAAGCCCGTTAAGATGCACGCAGGTGCGGAAAGCTCCCCTGGCGACGCCTTGAGCCCGAGGTCCGCCCTCCATACGAGGCATCCCTCGGCTGGAGGAACCCTCAGGCGGTCGACCATCTGGCAGGGCGCCTTCAGCGCTCGCCCCAACGCGACCTGTGACGCTGTAAAAGCCACTAGGGCTAACAGCAAAGAGGGGTTTTGTTTAGTCGGTTCGATTCCGACACTCCCCAGTCGGCGTAGAGTCCGGCTGGGTAGCCCGCGGGGGTTTCATTTCGCCTCTCAGAAACCAAAAAAAAAAAAAAAAAAAAAAAGACGCCCTAACTCCATCGCTAACGTTGTCCCACTTGTTGTGCACGGGAGAGAAATTGCAGCCCTGAAAACGGCTGGCAGTGGTCGCGACGAGCACGCTTTCTCAATTGACCCCCCAAAAACGCTTAAAAATAAAGAATAAGCATTTTTCTGCCAAACAAAACGATTAACAGATAACCTAAATGTTTTCAATGCCGTCCTATATTGGATAATAAGTATTTAGTGTTTTTGCGAATATTCCATAGTTTCTTGTATAAAATAGAATAGCATGCCATTAAAGAGCTACGTGTACTATACGTCGGACCAGCGGATGATGAAATCTTAGCGAATTTTTGCTAAGTTTCTTGTTTATTTACATTTTTGGCAAAAACGGGAAAAGTATTCGATTATTAGATAGTTTAGCATAGATGATTGCACATACAGTAAGGTCATCAGTCATCACTCATCACGCATGGTTTTGTTTAACTTCAGCGATCGTATAAAACATTGAATCGAACACTGTCAATGCCACAAACATCTACTATGTATTTAGTCGTAGAATAAACAACAAAATGATTGATGTGAGATTAAAGTTAATTGGGTCATACTATTCATTCCGTATTGCATATACTCTCTTACATCAATTTTCAGAATACAAATGAAGTCAAAATCAAAACAAAGAAATGCTTTATGAATTTTATTTTGTCGCAACACTATTATATAATAAAAAAAATATATGAATACATGCATGCATGCAATATATTACATATTATGTTATAATACGTATTATGTACATCTAGCGAAATTATTACCAACATTATTTAATACTAATGGCTGTCTGCAAGAAGTCATCTGTACAGTTCAAGAACTTTAAATCTTGGCTTAAATCGTCCTAGCTTTAAATACATTGTTATGTATTTTTTATTGCTTCTGAGTTAATGTAATGGCATTACTTAATACATGACAGTATAATAAAAATGTTTGTGATAATAACTGTCCTAATTTTAGTGCAAGTTCAACCTGATCACCAACATGATATATAATGTGACACACAATGCCACGTTAGTAATAAAATACGCTACTCTTTGTTTCAACATATTATGTACGTCTTGAGGTTATTCAAAATATTTTCGGGGTTTATTTTATGACCTTTAGCAGAGCTCTTGTTTTATTTTGCCTGCAGCAAAAGCTTCAGACTCGTCCGTAGTGGTAGACTCTCATTAGCTCTCGTAGGATATTTAGATAGGATGGCCAGACTTATTCGTTTAACTCGTTTCGATCGGCGTCGATTCGTCCTGTGCCCAAGCCCGGCATTCTAAACATGTGATGGAATTGACGCGCGGTTCGTAAAGTTACGAGTTGACCCACAATGTTTTGAGACACTAGTATTTTTGCGATCACTTTAGGTTTACTGGTAAACATGGTAGTAAAAGTGTCTTCAAATGACATTAATCATCCTAATTAATTGACTGTCAATGCATTTATTATATTTTATTGTGTTTTTGTGGTACATCGATGGTAAAGGCTAAAGCAATGGATTCAATATAGCCTTTTTTTCGAGTAAGCGATATTCGAATATCGTCGCCCCTTGTAGCGTGTTTCCATGCGCGTATTTCCATGCGCGTGTTTCATTGAAAAATAAATACTAAGCCTAGTTTTAAGTTTTAACTTTTAACATTGAACAAAAAATTCGTTTTCATTTCAGTCATTTTACAGTCTGAAAATACCCTGCACAGTTCATTTTCCATTAGGTGACATGCTTGCTCGTTTGCCCCCTCTGATATAAAAAAATATTGTTATTATTATAAACCACTTATGGTTTTCTCTGTGCAGTTTACAATTATTGAAATATTTTAAACTGACCTAATTCAAAACTTTGGATCTTGAACCTTGATAATGAATAGTCGAGCAACGTGGGTGGTAACAAATAGATAGGTCGCCTCTTCATCAATGAAACAGGTATTTAACAGGCACAAAACTATTGTTAAGGAACGTACGCTGTGATGAAAAATACAGAAGCTGATTACAAATTATTTTTTTTAAATTTTAATTGTAGTTACTAACTGACAAGTACCTAAAACTTTGCATACTTAACTGTTAATTAAACTGTATTATACAAAATATGCACAAAAATAGTACCAGCAACAAGTAACTATTATTTACAGCAGACTGGCGCGGAGGTAAATGAATCCACATTCTTAGTGCTGGGTTCAATCCTGACACACAATTTTTTCAGTTTAGAAAAGAAGAATTTTTATTCAATAATTGTATCACATTGTCAACAAATAACAAATAGAAAAATATAGTCTTACTTGACGATAGTTATTTAAATCAATTTATCATCGTCTATATAAAAACTTGTAAAACAAAATTGTACACATTCAAATTTATTTTACATTACAATTTTTAAGTGAAAATAGTGACGTTAAATATATTTTATTACCGATTCTATAAAGCAATAATGTTTCATCTTGTATACTATGCTTTAAAACGACATACGATTACCACAAAGTCAATAAATAGTAATAACCAATAACAGTCAACGCGCTTCGATAGACGCACGCTCGAATATCTGGAAAATAGTTTTTCTCAAGAAAGATATTTGTCTATTTATTTTCTAAACAATATCTACCAGTTTACTACATCAATAATAATTGTAAAAAACAATGCAGTTATAATTTTCGTTTAAAAGCCTAAAATATATATAATTAGTAATTAACACCAAAAAAATAGGTATGTGAGAACATTGTTTTATTAATACTGTATTTATATTGACAATATTTCATCCTTAATTAATTTCGTTAAAATCATCAATTTTTTGACTAACGTTTTCCATGTAAACATTAATTAGTAGAATTTGAACACATCATTTAATTAGTGCTGCCCAAAATCAATTTTGGTCTAAAACATATATTTTTATCTACGTGACCACAGTTTAATTACATAACTAAGATTGTACAAACAGAATCGATTTTAGATCACAAATATTCGCATGATTCCCATCCTTATCATCGCTGTTATAGGATGATTAGTAGCAATAATGGATACGTAATTTGTCAAGTATTTAAAACGATTTTTATTTTTCATTTTCATTTTTCACATCAAATATAGCAGTTTCACTCAACTTTATCAACTACCTACATACTACATTAATTATATGCGCACGGTGTGTGTAGTGTAAAATTTGTGGTTAGATGTAAAATACGTATATAAAAAGTTCGTTTGTACTTAAATTATTTAATTATTTTTATATGTAAATATTGTGTTTGTGTATGTTCATGTATGTGCATGTATATGAGTACTGTAATAAAACATATAGATATATGGAATAGAAATAACATATAAATATTATGTGTGACCGTGTATACGTATGTAGTAAATGTAACTCCTACACTGTAAATAAAAAGTACAATTATAATATGAACATAAAAACTTACACATTACGGTACTATTAAGTATGTAGACGTTCCAGTCATACTATATATATTACCCGCAAAATATTTCAATTTTTGTTTTATTTGATGTAAGTGGCTATGCAGGTCACACCAGAATTGTATCACTGGCACTAACATTGATCTATTGAAATCGCTGCCAAGTCACAAAATACCACCAAGTCCCATTGCTTTGATGAGTGCGCATCATCAGTGGTCCGCAGTCACACAGAATGTGCATAGGCGTTTCATCCGCCTCTTAGCGGTATCGGCATATTTTTGCGTCAGAGAGCTCCATGTTAGACATGCTTGTTCGAGTACAAATGACATGACACATAAATAAGAACTCTAATCAAGATATGCAACTAGCCGTAACACTAGAAGTCACCTTGCGATTACATGCCTTTATTAGAGCTTTGGAGTGCTCTTGGCCTGGAATGTTTTCCCAATATTCGCAGGTGTCTTTAAAATCGGATTTCCACAATTCAGTTGAGCCTGGCTTTTAGGAATCCCACAAAAAAGTTCTGTACCGAAAAATGTGATTTCAACTCCGACCCTTGCGAGTTCGTCGGCATTGCATTACCTACGATTACGAGACGGGTTAGAATCATCTTATTTTTATTTAATAAAATATTTTAAAGAAGACCAACCAATTGTAACCTGTTGTAATTAAGGTATTTCAAAGTATTTCAACTCTGAGTACATGTTATTTGATTAAATCTGTCTAATCATTCAACATTACGAGTCAATCTCCGATCCTGAAGGCCGCTACGTGTGCCACGTATTGTGCTCCTCAATCGCAAGGCCCGTTTAGGTCAAAGTTGTGGGCCAATGGGTTCATGAACACAGAAATAGGGTAGAAGAAGAATGACGTTGTAAGTTTTATTGGCGAATCTCGCTTTAGCTTGAGACCAGATACTAGACGTACATGGTATTGGAGGACCAAGAACACTTTAAATCATGCCAGGAAGTTCGTGTATATAGTGATGGAACAATCATGATACGTGCGAATATTTGGATTAGTGGAAGAACATGACAATGATAATCCACGTCCACGCACCGCCAGAGCCGTTACAAACACAATACAATAAAACACACAAAATAACACAAAAAAGCAAAAGTACCTACTTCGTTAGTCTAAAGTTCTAAACAACGGAAAAAAAATTAATCAATTTCAAGAGATATTATTGTTTAATTTTAGTAGGGTAGTCAACTTTTGTAAAATATATCTTGATCCATAGACACTTTTGATGTGTGTGTTATGTGTGTATATTTGACACTGAACTAAAATCAAAATATTACATTACCCTTTTAAGAACTGATACACGAAATATTTAAATAATGTTTTTCTTAAGCTCTCATTTTTGTATTATTTCGTTAAAGCTCTGATTATCTGCGAGCGTGCAAAATGAGAAGAATAGCCATGCCCCGAACAGAGTACACTGTGCGTGGGGACATGGCCCTCATGCTGCGTGTTTCTCGCTTATGGGGCGTCGCACCATTACGTTTTCGAAAACGTCACGACGCCTGGATTGTGTCCGTCTCGCACGCCGCTAGAATATATAGTTACATATTGATCACTGTATTGAGTTAGTATGACATGTTTTTGTTATCATTTTTTCAGAACTTATTATTATTATTATACTTTCAAAATTTCTATTTAAACACAAACGAATTGTTATTCAGACACGCATACTTTTGCTATACTGGTATGCATAATTATATTTACAGTATCGGCAATATTTTCTTCACGTTCTTTTCTCTTTCGGTGGGCGCCTCTTTAACTAATGGTGTTAAAAAAGTGTAGTTACACTACAGTCCTTAAAATCAACAAATGGTTTTATTGATACGTGCATAAATGGTCCTTCGATACGAAGTTATTTTCGTGAAAATCATGAAAACTCAAGAAAAATTTGCTCATCGTATCGCATCGTGCTTTCTGTTAATAATACTTTAGAGAATCACCCCAATGATGTGGCCCCAAATTAAGCACTAGGCTTATAATGGTATATGTCTAGTGCTTAGTTTGGGGTAAGGGTTAATAAGATGGTGTGTATCACACAATAAACAACAGGGCTACTGCCGGTAACTCTAAAACAAGACTCTAAGACTCCAAGACAAATTAGAAAAGTTCGTTTCCTAAATTAACTTTACCGGGATTAATCTCGGGACCACGGCTTGGAAAGCAGATGCTCTGATACCGCACTGGTCGGTCGAGTTTATAAGACACTCATTGCAACGGAAGTTCAAAATTCAAGGTAAATACTTTAAAGATAAATCGCAGGAGCTATTTCAGACATTCTTACTAGTAAAGTAAAAATATGTCTGCCAGTACATACAATAAAAGTATGCGTTTGCTATGGACTTTACACCCCCATTACGGAAGAATATTTCCACGGCAGCGATGTGCTGAATCGGCACTACAGGGCGTTGAAGACACCGAGCTCGCATGAATATGAAAATTTAGTTTTTTTTTTTTTGAGGAATTCGGTTGCAGCCAATTATATCGTCCCTATAAAATAACAGTAAAATTTATGTTTAAATATTATCATATTTAAACATAAATTCTATAATATTGTGCAATAAACATCATAACTTCGACAATTAGTAGCTACCAGATTATATTCAAATTTTACCAGATTATATTATATTCAATTTCAAATTTGAGAAGATACAGCGAATTTTTACTTCAAAGAAAGAGCCTATGGGTTCCTTAGAATTATATTTAGTTAACAGAGCTTCTTCGAACCAATGAACATAACAATCATGATTATTGGTCAGAAAAAGCTTCGTTCATGGAGGCGGCAAAAATCACTGCGCATACACAACCTAACAAACTGATTTGTAAACCAAATAAATCCTAACCAATATTTTTTTTTTAAATCGTTAGAACCTTTCCCTACAAAGTGAGCACACGTTACAAAAATCATTCGTTTAACAGCTTAATATGATTATTTTGTTATGAGTACCTTTTTATTGGTGTACTTCAACAATGCAAGTACTAATGTGATATACCTAGTTATAACATATTACCTATTAATGATACTCTTATTGCTTAATGTATTTATCGGTTATAGGTTTGATAACAATCATAACTGTTATAGTAAGCTTCCGAAAAGATCTCGATAATCTAATACCACTAGTCGTAATTTTAAAGGAAATGGTATGGTTCCCAGACATAGCAATAGTCACAGTTATATCGATTGTTGGGGTGTACACTGGCCCTACAAGAGTTAAGTGTATGATGGAATGCTGGAATGAAATCAATAAGGTATGGAATAATGATTACTGGATATACATTATACATACATAATATGAGGCTTTTCAAGAAGAATATCGTGATCGCAATTTGCACGTTTTACAAAGGTGACGTTTCTTGAATGATTTCGACGTAAGTAATGAAACAATTTTAAGTCTTGTAAGAAATAATTTACTCTCAACTATGAAAACATGCCGTGCTGGTACCAGCTGGTACTTACGACAGAAATGACAATTGCGAAAAAAGATTAGAACATTTTCTTTTTACCAGAGAACTTATTTGATGTTTTCCATTGCATTACAAATCTGAAGGCAATTATGGTAATAACGATATTTTTCCTAAAAAGACTGCATTTATTTTATCAAGATTATCAAACGAGTGAAAGAACATTGCATGAAAAAATGCTAAAGATAAAATGGAGCACATTTGAAATCGTCATGATCATAATCAATTCCTTAATTTTTTTCAGATTTTAATGAAAATCTTTTCAATGTAGTAAATGTTTTTAGCATGTAATGGTTTTGCTTTAAAAGCCTCAATTGTACAATTTTGAATCGGGCTGGGTTCGATTTTTTTTTCAGGTAAATTTACTCATGGATTATAAAAAATCTGAAAATGGACGGAAAAGGAAATATGTTATTATGTTCTTAATAACATTAGCAATTACTATTCTGATATTGTGTAACTATGTTTTCATTATTATGGATGCAATTAATATTGATAAAGGATGTGAGTACATTTTATAAATACGAATACATTTACGTATTATCTACATTGAAATTTGGTTATAATGACAATAAAAAACATGCATTTCCGACTTGGCTAATGTTTACTTAGCTCAAAACATGCACACTGATTTTAATATGCAGACAGTTTCTAGCCAACTTCAGTGCCAGAAAAGGAAATTCTCAACCGTTTGAATCTTAGTCCTCATAATAATAACAATAATTATAATAATTTTATTTCGAAGCTATAAGCCCATATAGTGTTAGTAGATAACAATCACTTATTAAACTATTGCTAGCACTTAACTATTAAATTAAATTAAATTAAATTTAACACTAATTGCAGGCCGTATGTAGCCTCAACCAATGCTTCAACTGTGAATAACCCCATCCATTAGTAAACGCGCTATTGGTACTGTCACGCCAGGGACAGCATTGAGGCGCATAGCTTTCTCATAATGCCATAAAAATCAGCCGTTCGCGCCTCGGCAAACCTCATAGAGGCACTGCAAAACCGTGGCAACCTCAATAACAGCCTAAACGCGTTGTGGTATTGGACACGCAGGTCGCTGTACGCCCTCTGCGTGTAGAGAACCCACAGGCTGCATGAGTAAAATGACTGGCAGTACGATTTAAAAAGCATAATTTTAACTTGTTTACTACAACGTGCAAACCGGCGAGCCAAAACATTACATCGAACATTCAGCGACCTACGCTGTCTCTCTATGTCCATGTCATCTTTTAAATCCTCAGTGACCCAGTGGCCCAAGTATTTAAAATGCGATACTCGTGCTAGCGTTACACAGCACAGTGAGACATCTGGTATGTTTTTATAGGTCTTTGTACCTGATTTGAAGATCATTATTTCGCTCTTTTTCGCATTATACTTGAGCACATGGGCCTTTGCATAAGACTCACAAACTGAGATTAAACGCCTTAGACCACCAACCGACGGGCTCAGCAGCACCATGTCATCGGCCTAAGTAATATTTTTCACACACTGTCCGCCAATGCAACATCCGACTTTGATGCTACCGAGCTCGACGATTGGCTGGTTCATATACAAATTAAATAAATTAGGTGAAGTTAACCCCCCCTGCCTCACTCCACATTCCAGTCTGTATTCGTCTGAAAAAGAACCAGCCCACCTAACCCGATTTTTTTGATGACTACACCAGTATTTCAATAGTAATGATATCTCTCAGGCAAACTGGTCTCGTTTTGGAGTTTATTTCACAATACATCGTATGAAACAAGATCGAAAGCTTTTGATAAGTCCAAGAAACAAGCCAACACCGGCGTATTCCTGGACGTATAGTACTGAGCAGACTGTTTGAGGCAAAGGATTGCAATTTCAGTGGAAAGACCAGGCCTGAAACCGAACTGTGCATAATGAAGCTTTAGGTGTATATTTAATTGGTCATCCAACAAACTGTCCAGTACCTTCGCGATAATTGTAGCCAAGGATATCGGTCTCTAGTTAGTTATATCCGAGGAATCGCCAGTCTATTTCTTTACAACCGGAACTACTAATGCTGACATAAGTTTCTCGGGCAAGTAACTATGTGTCATACAAAGATTAAAAGACATGGCCAAAAGTCTAGGTAATTGAGCCCCCACATACCTCAAGTGCTCAACACTAAGGCTGTCATGTCCTGGTGATTTACCCCGTACCATATCTTTAATGATGCAAGACACTTCTTTAGAAGTAAATCTGACGGTGCTGTTTTTATTGCACGCGCCAGTGTTGAGCACTGGAGCCAGAGAGGACTTCACCCTAAAATTATTTCGAAACAGGTTGGCTATTTCATGAGGTTCTGATACGACCGCAAAACTCACAGGAAGACTCGGCTTAACATTTTATTTAATTGTATTCTTCCAAAATTTAAAAAAAAAAATTCTCTAAATGATATTGAGCAATTATATTATCTGTTGCTGGTTATTTTGACACCACCGAAGCTTTGATTTAAAAACCCGACGAGAATCTCTCATATTGTCATAAACAAGCCCCGATGTGGGTTTATTACATAGTAGCCAATTTTGATAACAAAGCCGAGCATCCGCATGTGCGCCGCGAACATACCCAATCCACACAGTTACAGATTTGCTACTTTTCGAGCTGTTCGGTTTACAACTTTTTACCGCAGCTTCGGAAAGCACGGTGATAATGTTATCATACATATCATCTAACAGAATCATATGCTTTTCATCAGAACACAATTTATCAGTACAATCATAAAAAATATTTTTAAAATCAATTTCTCGTAATTTATCATTACACAAAATAGAATATAAGTCAATCTGATTCGTATTCCTTTCTCTCCATTTCACCTTATTCTCTAAACATTTTTCTATTTTAATTTTTGGCGTAATTTGATTAAAGTGACACTCAAGAACAACTGAAAAATTGTCGGACCAATAACAGTCATGAAGCACACTAGTATTCGCCACCAATAACATCGCGGCACTAGTCAGTACACAGTGGTCGAGCCATCGGCGACATCCGTGCGCCTCACTGACATAAGTAAACGTGTCCAGTGGCAACAAGTTCATGTCTGTCACCGACCATAATTGCTCCGAACAAAAGTCAAATAGTTCTTTTGCAAAAAGCTCACCTGGATGCGCATTATAGTCTCCTAACATAAATACATATTCGATATCGTGGTTGTCTACAATAGCACACATTTCACTCAAACACTCGATAAATTCTACTAGATTTTCTACTAGACATTAATTAAATATTTTTCCATCTACTTTCAGTATTTTCTCTGCTTCTCGTTTTACGACCAAATTCAATAAAACGTCTAAAAGCAATGCCCTCAGGCTAAAAGTCGTCTTGTAGGAAAAAATCTAGTTTAGATCTAGACACGTAAACTTTATAAGCATCATAGCTTTTCATCGTCTTCATTGACACTTTATCAACGTTTACATTTAAATCTATTTTCTGTTTGATGTAGATAATGATGTCACATACGGACACCTCCTTCGGTACATTATAAATGTAAACAGGAACATCAGAAACAGCAGCTTTGAAATTATCATTCAAACCAATTACAGCTCTTCCTCTATTGCCCGCAAAGCGATTCCTTAATCTCTTTTTTTGGACGGTAATCCACTCTTCAGACACAGTTGGTTGTTTCCATTTACCTGTGCGCGCAACATCGACAAAACTCGAAGTTAAAACCGACCGAGTCAACGTTATATTCTCAGCGGCCGTGTGTTCGCGCCCAACCGAAGCGATATGAGTTATCAATTTCTGTCCCGGTACCGACGCGCTTGCTGTGACGGCCGGGTGTCTCACAGTTGATTCTTTGGCGGCGACCGTTGGACTACTATTTTTCATACTATCCTCTAAACTAACATCTAAACTAACATTTGTCTGTGGTAAGGGTGAGGGTGGAGAACACCGAGCTGAAGAGGACTCTTCGTTATCAGGACCTATAGGTGGTAATCCCACAGGACCATTATCATACTTAAAGCTATTTATCAAAGCAGCTCCTCTCTTCATACTTACACTGCGAGGAAAATTATTAACTATTGACGTTTTTTTAAGATTTTGAAGGTCAGACTTCAGTTCTCTCATTTCGACTTTAGAGGCACACTCTTCAATATCCCTTCGCATTCTGAGTAAGTCCTTAAATATTCGAGTGACGTTGACATGGTCAAATAAAACCGGCGGTAATTTGTGTAACTCTCGGGCAACGAATATAGGTATCCTTTCAGGATCAGTTTCCTTTACAAGACATATAATATCGTCAATATCTCGTGGTGTCCTCCCAGCTCTTTTGCGCGTCTTCATTGATTTTTTTACGGATAAGGATTCAAACAACAACTGTTTTGCTGTTTTTATCTCACTCTCCGAGAAAGCACTAACACATATTTGACTACACTTTCCTCGTCCATTACATCTATCCTTTTACAAATGAAGGCTAGCACTTCATTTATCACCATATTACATGACGAACTTTTCACTAAGTTAGACATTGTGTACAGCAACTATACGTGCATATACTCACGAGCGCTAGTGCGTGCAGCGCAAGACTAAATAAATTTTAGGCGCAATTTATACATAATACTATTTAGTTATGATGATTAAAAGTTTAAACGATAAATTTATCTTATTAAAAAAAATACTTGTACGTACACGTACAACTTTATTAAAAAAATATTGAACTTGGAGGTCGCCGAGATCGTCGTTTCTCTCCGTGGGAGGTGCTGAGTGTTTCTTCTTCTCGTCGTGTGTTCGGAATGAAAGATCGTTAATGCTGCGAACCGTGTTTATTTTTCTAACTTAACTCTATATATACAATTTTGCGTGAGCGCAACTAGCGCTAGTCCTAGTGATTACAATATCTTATAGCTATCTCTTTTGCACAATAGAGGTGTGCGCAACTATCGAGTGTATTAGTTATAAATATAAATATTTGTGTCTCTGTCACTCATTGAGTCCATCTCGCTTACTAACTCACTAAGCACTTTTACACTGCGTTCGATGTTGCGGCCGTCCGTAACATCCTCCCCCCGGCGAAGTCTCTGCGTAGCTCAGTCGACCGGGAGGACGCCCAGTTTTGTCACCGTGCGTCATAGGATCCCTCCTTTCGTTTTAACGTCGGCGCTCCGTACTCCGCCGTCAGGCTCAGGGTACACGCGTTCGACGACACCCCGTGGCCACACGTTCCGAGGCAGAGTGGAGTCCACGACGATGACTAGGTCCCCGATCTGGAGCCGGTGTTTCTCGTCGCGAGTAGAGTGGCGCAGGATCAGTCCCGGCAGGTACTCCTTTATCCAGCGGGTCCAAAAGTGGTCTACTAAAGCTTGGTTGGCTCTGCAAGCTCGTCGGTCGGCGTTCTCGCAGGCTACGGTGACAGGCATTCCCGACGAACCTCCGATCAGAAAATGGTTCGGAGTGAGTGCCTCGTCGTCTTCGATACTCACGGATACGTGCGTGAGAGGTCGCGAGTTCACAGTATGCTCGGCTTCGGCTAGCAGTGTGATGAGTAATTCTTCTTTGGGGGCCCTCTCGTTCAACGTGGCGTTCAGTGCGGCTTTGACAGAGCGCACCAAACGCTCCCAGGCTCCCCCTTGATGCGATGCTCCCGGCGGGTTGAAACGGCACTCCAATCAGTTCTGCAGGGCGTAGTCGCGTAGTGCCGAGGCCCACTCGTTGAAGGCGGCGCGCAGTTCGATGTCTGCGCCGCGGAAGTTCGTTCCGTTGTCTGAGTATATCACCTGCGGCCAACCACGTCGCGCTGCCATTCGTCGGAGAGCCATGATCGCAGAGTCAGTAGTTAGGCTGGCTACCAACTCTAGGTGAATGGCGCGGGTGGTCAGGCAGGTGAATAGCGCTACCCAGCGCTTCTCCTTGCGTCGTCCGATAGTGACTCGAAGCGGATTGCAGTAGTCTACTCCGCAGTATGTGAAGGCTCGGTGAAAGGGTTGTAGTCGAGCCTCCGACAGGTCTCCCGTTGCTGGCATCTCGGGGTTCGCCTTCCTCACCCGACATAGGCGACAGGCGTGTGCTATGGCTCGCACAGTTGGAAGTAAGTTTGTCACCCAACACTTTTGCCGCAACTCGTTCACGATCCTTTCGTTATTGGCGTGACCGGCGGCTCGGTGGATCTGTTCTACTAGAAGTCGAGTGAAAGGATGTCTTCCTTCTAGTATGATCGGTTTTTTCATAGGCAGCGGGACCGGGGCGGCGTTAATGCGTCCTCTAGCCCGCAGCATTCCATCTTCGATGATAGGATTCAATTTCTTTATCTTGATTCTTCGTTGTCATCTTTGGCGTCGACGTTTTCCGTGGGCCAGCACTTTCGGCTTGGCGCAGGAAGCCGGGTCCGATGTACCAACGATCGGTCGGTTGCATGGATGGTTGATGACAGGCGCGCGTAGCCTCGTCCGCTGCGTTCTGGTGTGAGGGCAGCCAACGCCATTGCTCTGTCTCCGTTTGTTCGGCGATTTCTCCAAGCCAATGCGCTACGAACGGCGTGCATCTTCATGCGTCGTTGCGGATCCACTGCAAGACTGTTTTAGAGTCAGTCCAATACACTATGCGGTTGATTTGCAGGCGATGTTCTCTAGCTATATGGTTCGGCAGTCGCGTTTCGATGACGGCGGCTTGTAATTCTAACCGCGGAATTGTCTAGGGTCGACGCGGTGCCACCTTTGACTTAGCTGCGACTAACGTGGTGCTGATAGCTCCGTCATTTCTGCGAATACGCCAGTATACAGCTGCAGCGTAGGCCTGTTCACTGGCATCTGTAAATACGTGCAATTCCTTAAACGCTATGTTGCTCGAGAGTTCGTAGCATAGTGGTAGGCGTAGCTGGGCGACGTCGTTTAGGCCGCGTAACAATGCTCCAAATCCAGCTGCTTCCTCTTCCGGTAAGTATTCGTCCCAATCTAATGGTATTTTCCAAAGGTTCTGGAGGATGAGCTTAGCGGCGATCGTGTAGTGACTGAGAAGTCCCAACGGGTCATAAATTGACATCACTGCGCTGAGCGCTTCTCGTTTGGTAGGCGCGCGAATATTGTTCCGTACCGCTTCAGGAACTCTATTCATACTCGTGTTGAATCCTAATTGGTCGCCTTCAGATGACCACGACAATCCCAATATTTTGTAGCTGGAGTATGTTCCCAATTGCGTCGGGACTAGCGCTCGTTGCTCCGGCAGAATTGCTCTCCTCAGTCGCTCGCTGTTCGTGCTCCAGCTCCTTAATACAAAACCAGTGGCTTTGTGCACAGTGTTTACCTCCGTCGCTATTCGGATAGCCTCTTCTTCGGTCTGGTAACTATCTACGAATTCGTCCATGTAGTGCGATTCCGTTATTGGCTTCAATGCGTCACGATGTTCGCTAGCGTTTGCTTCCGCGTTCCGATTCCGAACGCTGTGTGCGAGAAACGGTGAGCTTGTTGAGCCGAATATCATCGACGTCATTTTATAGTGCTTCGGTGGGTTGATTCTGTCTTTACCTCGCCATAAGAACATCTGTGCCGGTTGGTCCTCCCGCCGTATTTTCACTTAAAGAAACATTTCTTGTATATCGGCGGTCACAGCGTACGGTTGCTCGTCGACGATCTGTTCGAGGCTACGTTCATTTTCGATGATTCGCGGTTCATTGTTTCGCCTCGCATAAACATGTAGAACCGATTCTTCATTCTTACTCATAATCGCTCTGGATGCGAAGCCATGTATTATCCAGCCTAGCTGCGTTCAAGACGCGAAGGGTTTGTTCAGTCTCCCGATTCGCAACTGGCGTGTGACGATGAGGTGTCAATTGTCCGATCCGATGAGTAAGCGGGGTCTCGCTGACTCGTAGCAGACTTCGTCCTCTTTCAAATTGCGTAGGTGTTTATACTTCTCCAACGCTTCATGCGGTACTACTTGACTACGCAGCGGTAAGTCCTTTATTGTGCGTGCACAAATTTCGTAGCATTTTGTATCATTCTTCGCACTAATTCGTAGCTTCACGTTCTTGCTGCGAACTTCTAACGAGTTGCTTGTAACTCCGCGTAAATTCAGAGGGCGTCCGTCAGCGCCTATACTGCGGGCGAGTTCTTCGTCCATAAGAGTTACTGTGGATCTCCTCATCCTACGTTTCCATCCAAGTAACATCCTAGAAGAACGAATAGTTTTCATCTCAGAAGTGGGATGAAGCGATATAATTAAAAGACGTGCTTTCGCTAAATCGTGAATTTCTCAACTGACTTATTTTCTGACATTCAAAAATACCACGTTATTATGAAAGTAGCAACATTTTCAAAAAGACAGTGTTGCCATTTGTTAACGATATGATTAGAACGATTAATCGAGAATATTGATAATAGCTAACACTAAAGAGAGTGTTGCCATTTGTTAACGATTATGATTAGATCGATTAATCCAGAATATTGATAATAGCTAACAATTGGCAGAATGTATTGACTGATTTGCTCTTCTATCGCCATTGATTTTTCCACTTATTGTAACATTTTGTATTGTAACATTTGAAAACATTATTCTAATCCAATTTTTTTTTCAGTGATAGTAACGTTTATGTACGAATCTCATTACTTGAAGTACATCATGAGTATATTAATAGAAATACAATTCATTTTCATCACTGTGTCTTTGCACTTGTCGTTAAAGGCTATCAATGATTCACTGGACAATCTTGTCAGTATTTTAAAGAGTAAGTATCGTAGAGAGTAAGTTTAATTAGAACGAGTAAATATTTAAGAAAAAAGTTCATACATAACACTTATGGAAGCCAAAACATCACGTTCTTTTAAATTTTTGTCTGTCTGGATGTTTGCTTAAGCATAACAACTATTTAAGGAAAAGAATAGTAATGTTCCTTGTTTCAAACGAATCAACAAACATTTAACATAAGCACAAGCTTTTTTCTCAACTTTATGAAAAAAGACGCTTTCAAATGTTTGAAAAATATCCGTTGTCCATGCGAATTGTACATTGAGAATAATATATTTCTACCATTTCAAATGCATCCCCATCAAGATAACTGTATTGTAGGTATTAATTCAAAACATTGATTGTTGATAACTTATTGTACGATTACTATTGCAGAAAAACAAGAAATAAACAATTTGGACACTTCAACAATTCAACCACATGAGTGTGTTAATAGAGTCTTCGATTCTGTACCCGCACCGGGTATAATAGCTTGCAATGGTAAACTGATATTTTACGTTAGTAACTAATAAATGTGTGCCGCTATATTGTTCATGTATCTAAGTACGGCATTATAACTAAAATTGGTGAACACTTAACTTTTAACGTGTATATCAATATCTAGTTATTACACCAGTTGTACGACAACAAAATAGGCACCAGACTTATACTATGGTTATTGGGTAACACACATCAAGGAACTCGTACTCAGTAGGTAATAATGTCTGCAGTGCAAAACATACTTTGAAGTTAATTTTCTAAATTGACGTGGTCTAAAATGAAACACAGAACACTTGGATTGGAAAGTATATGTATTGTATAATGTGTATACTGTTAAAGAAAGAGCTCTATTTATCTCAATAAAAGTAAAAGAGATGGACTTTAAATAGAAAGGGATGTGAAATCAATGAAGGATTGACAGATGTCATTTAGACGTTCACCCGGAAGGCGAGGCGCCGCTAACGATAGCCGAGAGAGCACTTCACTTTTGCTCCAGACACTAAACGAAGAACACCTGCTCTCGATTCGTGATTATTTTCTGTTCTTAGTTATTAGATTTTTAGTGATTTCTAGTTACTAGCAAAATGAATCTTTAAATTGATATTAAGAGTTGGGATAATCATCCCGCGTATATATTTTTTTTAATGAATCTTACTTTTGATTATAACATCAGGGGGACAATTCCATATTTCCACGCGTAAACCACGTCAATATCGTGTCTCCTTTAAACCATGTCGCGGTAAGGAATCGAGTGCTTTGTATTCTGTATGCCCCAAGACAAATTGTCTATAGTACATTATAAATTCACTAGTACGTTCTGAACATAACTTTTGTAGTATTTGATCTTAAATATTTTTAATTGCAATTTTATTTTTTTTAATGAACAATATTACTAATAGCTGTAACCTTACGTGCTATTTATTATTTTAAAGATTAAAACCATAGGAATGGCTATAAATGTAAGATATTTGATAAACAATTCACCGACAGCATGACAGAAGTACCTAATCATAAATGACATGCTTTTGAACATTTTTATACAATGATGTTATATTTACAAAAGAGGTTTTTCTACCAAACTTTACCTAGTATCTTCTCCTTAGTTTGTGATTTTACCAAAGTGATGTTGTGAATATTATTTTATAACCAAATAATTATTAATCAATTATTGAAAGAATTGTAACAAAAAACGTGAACAGTAAACAGTTTTCATTGGAAATGTAATCGTAAGTATAATAATTTGCAACTAAGTACCATAATACATTTTAATTCTATTAGCGGGTTTTCAACATAATCTAGTCGATTACCTATATTTTGTTAATATTTACATTTGTTGGCAGACTGTACGAAAGATGTATGCCGTTGTGTGGCAAGTAAAAACAAATCAATTTTTAAAGTAAAAGTCACAACAGACATAATCTTACTAATTTGTGATCACAGCGATTCCACGCGATTGTCTAACGTGGAATTTTTGACAGTTCAAATCACGGTAACGTCGCGTTCATTCCGCGCGATTTCGTTAAATGTGTCATACGGAATACGCTTTTTGCAGATATCGTAGATAAGTATGGAATTGACGTGGTTTCGAAGCAAAGAATCGCTAAATGGTCATAGTGAATTAGGCCACAGAAGTGGGATCGGCCCGCGATTTGTTTCTATACACCGTGGCATTCGTGATTAAAATCAATTTAATTCGTTTATAAATATTAAATTAGATTAGAACACGTGGATGCTGTGAATCATGACGACATTGACAATGTCTGAACGTGCGATTCGAAGTATAGCGCACCGCAAAAAGGACGATGTTCTAGAGGCAATTCTTGGTAGATAAAATGCAATCGAGGATAGGTTGAACGCTACATCACCGACGCTGGCGGCACCGAGTACGCTGCTGCGACCTATTGAGCCAGCGTCTGCGGGCTAGGAGCCTGCGTCTATCGCCGCTACAACGCCATCGCCATGGGCACCAGTTGCGGAAGAGGCCGCCTCTGTTCATTCTCAGGGGCTAAACGTGTCCCAGTGTGATACCAGCGCCAGTAACGAGGCGACAGACAAGCTCGTTGGTGCCCTCATATCGTTAATCCAAGTAAGATCTGTCCATTTAACTTCTCGAACTTTGACTCTCAATTCTATAATATTGATGCTTGGTGTCCAGAGGTTGACCAAACGTTCGAATCGAATCATTGGAATAGTAGTGAGTGCTTATCCTGCGTCGCGTGGTGCTTTAAAGGTGACGCTCGTTCGTGGCTTAACGATTGGGTTTTGAATGACGGTTCATGGAGTAATTTCAAGGCTCTGCCCACGTAGTATCGATACAGCTAGCATTTTGTTTGACGTAATGTGTGGCGGTTCCCGAGATTATGTGACCTACCAGGTTTACGTCCTGCAATAGTTATTCGTAATATGACGAATCCACAGGTTAAAGCGGCGGCTACGAATGCAAACTTGAAATTAAACTATTTAGTAAAGTGTTTATCAGTCTATACAAAAACCCATTGCTGTTTCCATGTCACCGATAATGACCTAGTGAGACCTATTCGTTTTACTTCACAAAAGCAAGAATTCAAAATCCTCGAATTTGAATGTTTTTTGTGTGACATTAGCGGACATCACGTGTACAGTGCCCCAAGAGGCTGTGTCATCTACCCTCAATTCTAATTATCTTTCCGTGAGCTCTTCAATTGCTTAGCACAAGAAAAATCCGACACTGTTAGCATCTACCTCCAATAATCACAAATAAATCAACGCATATCAGAGCCTATTTTAAAATATTGTAGTTGCAATAAGATTCTTACTTATTGTACATTAGAGGGTGTAGATAGGCGGGAGATTGAGTGTATTTCTTCTGTCATCACAGGTTTTATAGAAGTACATTTAAACAGTGGCATCTCAAGTTAGCTTCACTACATTCTAATCACGTCAATTGTCATCTATGACAATTTTGTGACGTTTTGATAGCAAAAGTGGGGTCAAAATACTTTCCATCCGTATTAATGAGGCTTTGTAAAAGAATCTGGCGTTAGTCTTTGTGTAGTAGTTATCAAGTAGCAACAAGCGATCGTGTACAGTTTATTCGAATGCAGGTAGTCAGAAATAATTTAACTATACCCTCCGCCATGCGCTGTTAAATAGGTGTAGTCTAGTGCAATCAGTGTTAGTATATCTTTAGATGTATCCGCGAACCGTCGTTGTTAAAATATAGGCAAAATTAGTGTTCAGTGAGTTATTCAGTATGCAGTGAATTATTCAGTGAGTTTTATACGTAGTGTATTAATGAGTGATTAGTGTACTTTTACTTGGTTAAATATCGGCCCCAAAAGCCGACATGATGCAAAATGTGTCGAAATCGAATACTATGGAATACGTGATAAAGCTCTCGATCTCATGATTTAATATATAGTTGAGCAAAAAAAAAAGTGAGTGTAAATGGGTTTACATGTGCCGGTTCGAAATTAAAGGTGGGCATTCTCTAAGGATTAATTTTGAGACTTCCTGTTTTTGTTCTACATTAATTATCTTCCATTTATGCTTAAAGACAACGAATTCCCTTCATGAAATAATATATATCGTTTGCTGATGAGTGATGACACATCATTATTGTTTACAGTAAATAGAAAAGACAAATATTAGCGGACAGAATAGGACCTTGGCGGATGTCTCAAGGCGGTTTACTGTTAACGGTTTATTACTGAATGCATTTTTGTGTCAAGTTTTCTTTATCCAATGTACCCAGAATCCATGATGGAATGGAACTGCGTGGAAAACTATTAGAATTAGTGGAATCTGCTACTATTCTTAGTTCCGTATCGAGAATTTGACTTATAGGCTCAGTTTGGCTATATATGCTATTAGACGCAATAGATAGTTAATACATTGTGGCCACTCCTAGGCTAATGTACTTCGCACATTTGCATGGTCTTGTGTTATGACCTGCTACTGTGGGAATCAGTAGCTCATGTAAAGTCTATCTTTATTCTACAAAACCGACTTCAAAAAAGAACACTAAAAATTTGAAGTAACTATCCCTTACGGATCGAAACTTAAGTACAAAAATAACTTTATAAAAATACGATACAAATACTCATATAATTAAATTTGACAGTTACTGAAGTCGGTGCCAAGCCTACTAAACTAATAGACTTTCCGTTGTCGAACATTGATTTGGATTTGGATCGGTCGAATAAAGGATGTGAACGGATCTTTCTCGAAACCCATTTTTCTCGATTAGGGATAACAAATTCTTTATGTGGAACCTCTCTTTCTGTGTACAAAATGTCCTTTATATTTTGTAGAGAATTGGTCAAGTCTTGATAGAGACCTCTTGGTAAATTACGTCCCTTTACATCTTCAAAAATGTCAGTCAAGAATTAAAAACAAGAATTTTGGTAATGCTAATTATTCCAGTGGTGAAGATCGAACATGGGATATTATTGCCCATTATGGCCATTATCAATATCATCAATATAATATCATATCGATATCTATATCAATCAGTTAAAGGTTGCAAAATATAAATCAGTGTAAAGGTTGCATCATAATTACACCCTAGCAGTATTCTTACAATCCGAAGACGACCGCCACCGGCCGTATTCTCTGTCCGTCACAAGACTGACGCTACTGACTGAATTTATTATATCACAGCCAATTTATATCTTCTCCCTACTTTACCATTATACCATACTACCATTATACCATGTGGGGACAACGATAGTTAACAAATGACATACAAGAGAATCGTCAATATAAATAACCAGGTCGCGTTATTTGGTGTATCGTCGAAACCAAAGCTTCAATACCAGTGAAATTTCAATGGGACCAATCTGGAAGTGTATCCTTTCGAACAAAAAAGAATTTTTTCAAATCGGTTCATAAATGACGGAGTTATGAGGTAACAAATATAAAAAAAAAAACGACCGAATTGAGAACCTCCCCCTTTTTTGGAGGTCGGTTGAAAAGAGGGCAATACGTACCATCCATCAGTATTATTAGGGTACAAGAATCGCTAAGAGATCGTTTTAAAGACATTGATGTACTATACTGTACCTTGCTCTTGTTATATATATCTCTGAAAACGTAATGTACACTACAAAAAAGTATAGATCTATTTCAAAAGAAGGGCGTTATTAATAGTGTGGAAACATGTCACGATCAGCCAGTTATTCTTAAATTTAAGTACAAGAGTCGAGTTGGTAATTTTTGGGCAATTGTGTTCGTTTTTGTGATGAATTTTCTAAGAAATTATTTGGTTCATAGAAGACAGGTTTGGACATGTCATTAAACGCATACACATCAGTGTTCTGTTCAGCCTCTTTGTAGATGCGTTTGCTGGCTTTACAAATATTGTATTATACCTACGTAACTATTGAAGTTGAGAAGATTATATCTGGCTGAGTTTCTTGTCGGTTCATCTCGGTGTGCGATTTTTTTTTGATTCGAACTGAAATAAAGTGAATTCGGCGCTCGAGAACGCCTCGCAGTTGGATTTGTTTGGGTAAATTGATTTCACTTTCACATTGATTATGTTTCATAATTTGATGAATGCTCTAGTAGTCTACTAAAGGATAATTTCTGATGCATTGATATCTTCAACGACCTAGTTGACGCAGTGCTTTAGACGTTAACCCAAGCGCGGAAGGTTCCGGGTTCGATTACCGGTCGGGTCAAATTAGAAAATGAATTTATAGTTTATAGATTGTCTCGGGTCTGGGTGTACTGGGAACGCCCCCAGTAGTCGTCGTCTGGTTCTCATAGCACAGGGAATGCCCTAGTTTAAGATCAGATGATCGGTGTGTATTGTTTGGCGCATTATTATTATTATCTTTGGTGGAGATAAATTTCTAGTCTACACGGAATGCGTTGTAATTGTGATATGATGTCAATTGGTTCAAAAAGAAAAGTGATATTAACAGTATGAAGTCTGAACTGGCTATTCCTTAATTTGCAAAGATCAAGTAAAAGGTTGTTCATTTATAGAGTTGGAGTTCAATGGAAAAGGTGTGTTGATTCTCTTTGAGCGAAACGCTCTTCTGAAGATTTTACTAGAGAGCTAACGATGTCATTAAATACAAGCTTAACATAGTCTAGGAATAAACTTCTTGCACATGTGTTCACTAGTACGATGATGAAATGATGTAATAAAAAAAAGCCGATAATACCCTTTTGAGCTTGTTCCCGGTAGTTTTTGGTTAAGGTCAGGTTAGACCGAGCCCAAAAGAAAGACGAAAGTGGAGGTAATAATGAAAGCATGACGTTCCACTAATGTTATATCGTTGTTAGAAAAACCATGTTTGATTGGTATCAACGAGCGGCGCATAAATCAAGGTATTCATTTACATGCGTAGCTAAGAGGTCCGGTGGTAATCTTATTTCATTGCACCTGGTAGAAAGTATGAAATAGCCAAGGAAAATGCTAATGTCGCACAGTACTTGCTCAGAGCTTTGTTCAGAGTCTCAGCAAATAATGAGGACTCACTAAGCTGACGTACTCGTACCTTGGATGACAGAATAGATTTTTAGTATGATAAAACTTGCTGTAATTCAAACTTCGGTTTAATGGATTGTGGCTAGAATTAACGACTATGTTAGTCGTATGGGCACTTGTTAGTGATATAGACCTTCATACGAGAAGTTTGTACAGGATACGTCGGAATACGTTTTGTGTCCGTGAAGGGTATATTGCCCCTTTTTGCCTGTAACTTGCATCGTATTCTTTAAGAATAAATTTCATGACATATTAGGCGGTGATATGTGAATTATAGCGTCCGGATGTGTCATGGCAGACTGTGACTTACGTCATAGTAGTGGACTCTGTCCGTGGAAGACTACAGAACTTGCTGTAGTGGCGGACTCTGTTCATGGAAGACTACAGAACTAGCTGTAGTGGCGAACTCTGTTTGTGGCAGACCACAGAGTTGACTGTAGTAGCGGATTTAGGCCGTGGCAGACTACATATTAACTGTAGTAACGGATTCATTCCGTGGCAGACTGTCGCTTATGTATGTCGTAGTGCGACTTTGTGTCGCGGCAGACCGTAGCTAAAGGTTTACGGTGGTGACTTTGTCACGGCTGTGTGGTGTCTTGTATTCGCAATGTGTGGTTCATAGTTGACCTACATTGTAGCAGACTGTGGCCTATGCTAGCGGTGATAGCCGACTGAGTTATTACATTGCTCCACATGCACAGTAGTGGCTTTAAATGCCATGGCAGACGGACCACCGCGCAGGGCAACAAGTGAGTTGTTGGGGCAGACCATGGTATATTTTGGGGCGCCCAGTGATTGTGTGCTAGATGTATGATGTGCAAAATTCAATCAACTGATTTATGAAATAACTGATCTATTTTTGTTATTTACTTGATGTTATGTAAACCGATTTCGTTTGTCCCATTTATTAAAGTATTATCTATGCAGTCTTTACAGCCATCGAATCGACAGTAATGCTTAAAGATCGATCCAAGTCAATTGAAAAATTAGACGATGAGCAGTTGAAGGCAAAGGTACAAGAATGTTGAGCGGACGAGGACGTTCCGCGGTCAGGAACGGCCGTGTTAAAGAAACAGCTCTATTTATCTCAATAAAAGTAAAAGAGATTGGTGGGTAATGAAAGGAGGCCAGACTTACTTGGAATTCCTCGCTCGAATGGCGCTGATTCTCCCGCGTCCGGGACTTGCACTTTGCAGAGTTCTATTGTTTTAACTTATCATTGGGTCGACCCACACTTCATGAAACACTGTTATTACACGAAATTGATATGATTTAATTATTTAGAATTATTATGTTTGTAAGGCGTCTGGCTAGGTGCAATGACGGTGAGGAAGGGAAGGGGTACACACTTTACCAACTTAATAAAACTAACTTAATACCAACCTAATTGCGCTTTGGACTCTAGGCTTTTAAGATACTAACCAGAGATGGACATTAAATAGAAAGGGATGTGAAATTAATGAAAGATTGACAGATGTCATTTAGACGTTCACCCGGAAGGCAAGGCGCCGCTAACGATAGCCGACGCGAGAGCACTTCACTTTTATTCCACACACCAAACGAAGGACACCTGCTCTCTGCTAATTCGTGATTATTTTCTGTTCTTAGATATATTAGATCTTTCTTTTAGTGATTTTTAGTTACTAGCAAAATGAATCTTTAAATTGATATCAGGAGTTGGGATAATAATCCCTCGTATATTTTTTTTTATGAATCCTACTTTTGATTATAACAATACTACTTATATATTACCGATCAACGGGTCAGCCATTATTATTATTTTGTTCCGTACATGCGCATATACCTACGTAACATAATTTTCTATAAAGCACAACAAAATGAGCCTGCCTCCAATATTAAGTAATTGGGCCTACAGATGGTAAATTGAGAGTGAATAGCAATAAGTTGCCACACCAATTTCGCACTTACACACCTTACTTTTAGTCTGCTCTTGCGACCTACATTGGAACGATAAGCAGCTGGCATATTATTCTTTTTCTTACAGTCCAGCGCGGAAGCTTTGAATTTAATAGAAGCATTAAAAATAATTTATTGAATTAACAATTCTTCAAAGATTACTGCTCAACTATGATTAACATGAAATGAATACTATTCTTTCAGAGGCATTGACACGTAAGCCTCAGTCCATACACGAGGTGCTCCGCAATTTTGCTTTTCTACACGGCTCTCTATGTAATGTTTTGCGACGTATAGACAAGTGTAACGGTACAGTCCTGTTGTTAATACTCATGGCGATTCTCGTCCATTTGGTGATCACGCCGTACTACTTGATATCATCTTTAAGTAAGTAATCACAGAGTTATTCTGCAGTTTCTTATTTCTTATGATATTGAATTTAATGTACATCGTGATAGTGTATTGTTTCTTGTGATATTGTAGTGAATTATTCATATTGTTTGTAATTTTCAAAAATTGAAAATAGAAGAATGCAATGTAGTTTTTATTTATTTAATATTCGATACGCACGTTTCGAGCGCCCGTTAATTTATAAATTACTTTTTGCGTGAACTTATAATTATTCTATGTTAGTAAAATCACTAAACTTTTAGAAATATGAAATAAAGTTTTAAGAACAAACCATTCTCCGTAAAAGACTAAAGGTGCAAAGAGTGGAAAAATAATAAAGCAAACTTAATACTACATAACAGTTTTGTAACATCCATACTTATTATAAAGGCGAAAGTCTGTCTGTCTGTCTGTCTGTCTGGTACGTTTTCAGGGTCAAACTGCCATACCGATTTTTATGAAATTTGGCATGGAGATAGTTTGACACTAGAGGACGGACATAGGCTACTTTTTTCAAAAATCTACCCCCGAAGGGGTGAAAAAGTGGATGAAACTTTGTATAGGAAATGCCAAACCGCTGAACCGGTCATGATGAAATTTGCTACAAAGATAGTATTTGTCTGAAAACAAATGTAGGCTACTTTGTTATTCAAAAATTGACATTTACTTTTTTATACATGCGACGCTATTATAAATCCAATACAGCGATGTTCCTTAACAGTAAATAACCTTTTTGTTAAACATCAACAATATAGGTAACAAATGAAATAGAATACGCAGAGGAAGGTCTCTGTACATGTAACGCCATCATAAATCCAATATGGCGGATCTTCCATAATAGAAAACTTTTTTTGTTCAACACCAACAATATGGATATCAAATGAAATGGAATACGCAGGGGAAGGTTTCTGTGTATACGTGACGTTATCATAAATCCAATATGGCGGATGTTCCATAATAGGAAATAACTTTTTTATTCACCACCAACAATAAGGGCATCAAATGAAATGGAATAAGTAGGGGAAATTATATGTGACATTATAATAAATACAATATGGCGGATGCTCTGCTATAAGAAGTCAAGACCTTCAACTACATAGGTATCAAATTAAATGAGATACAGGAGACTAGGTTTCTGTACATTTGATGTTATCATAAATTCAATATGGCGGATCTCTGCGATAGAAAGTAACTTTTTTTTAAGACCTCCAAGAATATAGGTATCTCGAATAACCTCTGTAACCCGGAGAACTAACGGAAAAATTTTCCACGCGGACGAAGTCGCGGGTACAACTAGTCACAACTTTTTATAGCAATTAATTTCTTAAAATCTGTCGACCCTTTTCATAGGTGATCAATACGTACATAAAGCTGACAAGTTATTTCGCAATTAAATATTTTTTCATGAGTTTATAAAATCTTATGGCAGTCATCATCACTCCTTGGAACTGGTGACCTAACGTTGAAGGGTTCATTTATATCTATGAAAAAAATACAATTTTTATTCAATTAAACAAAAAAATTGATTCTGTATTTTGAAATTCTAAGCATAAACATAAGTTTTATTTTTTTTATATGTGACCACTTTTGTTTTTTCATATGTGGCCAGTTTTGTTTTTATTTTTACTCACGTCAAAGAAGTATAACTTCTTACGTGCGTACATGAGGACACACATGCTTTTTTTTTACTTTTTAGACATTATTTTGAGTCGGGGTTTATTTTTAATTTAAGATTTCTTTCATACTATTTAAACACGCCACGATCAACATTCTATTAGACTCTATCCCCACATTCACAGAAATATTTTTCGGGAATAATTATGTATGTGCATAGATGATGTTCATTTTCGAATTCAAAATAGCGAATATAATATTTTTGGATAAATCAACATGATTGTCATATTATTATTAGGTTTATCGGAGTGCTGATTACAAAAATGACGGTCATTTTCAAATCCTAGATGGCGAATATTAATTTTTGAATAAATTGACATGGATGTCATATTCTAGGTTTCTGGGAGTGCTGATTACGAAAGTGACGTTCATTATCAAATCCAACATAGCGGATATTAATCACTTGGATAGATTGACATGGGTGTCATATTCCACTATTTCCATATTTTATCTATCTTAATCTAATTACATCACATTATTTGTTTTAGTTTTATCTTTACTATTTCTATCACCTTCCTCTTTTTTATTTGTTTCCTTTAATTACTTTTTTGGTGACATCATTGAAATATTCGAAAAATTTACTTCTAATATGTTTATTTTCTGTAATCGAATGTATAGTACTTTCCTTTATTCTGCTTTATATTTCGGTTTCCAACTTATATCTCTCCTACTCGAATCTTGGGTAGCTCCTCTTTGAGCTGGTTCTACTTGCCCTTACACGTATTGTATACCCAGGTTGTCCTATTAATTTTGAATCCCTCCCTAGTGCCTAAATTTAACTCAAACAGGGTTGCCCCGTGATCTGAGGTTGTCATATCCGCCTCCATTCTCCAATTCCTCACCCAGTGGAGCATGTTGGTGGAGTTCACGGTCAGGTCCACGCAGTTCGTGTACCTTTTGCCTCCACAGACCGTGTTAAAAGTCGGCCTGGGCCCCCAGTTGAGGACCTGCATCTCCCATTCGTCGAACGTTCCCGCTAATTCCTCTACTCTTTCATCCATTTTCTCACTTCCCCACCACCTTCCATGCATTCCAATCTTCTCCTAGCAAAACATACTTTGTTCCTATTTTCTTAATTATTCTTTCCATCCATCGGGTGTATGGTTTTAGTGGCTTGTCTCTCTCCAGGTATACCGACACGATCCCAATTTTGCCATAACCAGTCTTGACTATGGCTGCTGACATGTTCGTCGTTGTCAGTGTTGGTAATGGAAAGATGTCGATATCCTGGTGAAAGACCACTATTGCGGCTTTAGTTGGCTCTTCTGGGCGTCCATGGTGTTGATTCAACACCATGGACACCATTCAGAGGCTACTGTGGCATATGAGTCTTTCAACACTGTTGAAAGACTCATATGCCACAGTAGCCTCTTACCTTCCTCGTACCCCCGATGTATGGTTCTTGCACCATCGCTACTTTCTATCTTTCTATTAGCTACAGCCATCAATAGCTCAGCAGTAGCTTGCTGGCTACGCTCGAGATTGGCCTGCGCTATCTTTATTTTCACCTTTTTTTCCCCCTGAGCCACCCACCTTGCTGATATAAGGGTCCTAATCTCATATCCTATTTCTCGATTTTAACTAACTATTTTATATTCAGTTTTAACCTATCCTTTGTTTTTCTATTCCATATCCCTTTTAAATCCACAGTTACATAGACCTTACTTGTGCTCCCAAGATGATATTGGCCACCCTCTTTCTATTTCTTATATTTCTTTACAGCGATTTCATAATAAAATTCTTATTGCTAGTGAAGTCTCAGAATAGCCCTCCCATTTCAGCCAGTACAAACTTAACAGTTACTTATCCAAGTTTCCTTACTTTTATATTTTGGTTTATAATTTCAAAACTATTATTTCTAGTTACCAAACTTAAGCAGGCGATTCTTGGATACATATATTATTATCTATTAATATTTTAAATTTTTATTTACACAAATTTATTTGTGTTTTTTTGCACTGTCCAAAAAAATTGTAAACAATGTTATCCAACTCCTAGTTAACTTTGTTTCAAACTATTTTTTGTCAAATTTCCTATTGCTATGTAATTTTTATACTCAAATTTACTCGTATTATATTCATTATTGTTTAATGTTCCTTACTTAACTTTTTCCTTTTCACTTTAATGATTATTTACTCTAAATTTTCAATATTTATACTATAATCTCCAAACAAACCGCACTGCTTAAGTTTGTATTGTATATAATTCTGTTTTTACTCATTAGATGTTACGCAATTTTATATTCTTACTTATACACCAACTCCCTGAGTCGTCTTCCTTGCAACTATGTCGTGCGATCATGCAGTCGCTATCTCCGTATTCCCACTGATTCCGTAGGGAATTCTGTTCCCAGCGGGTGAAAATCTTCTCTCTTGACCACTCCTCACTTCCTTTACTACTCACTTTTCACAATAAATGGACTTTTAGGAGGTAGGACACTTTTAATCGCTTTTGTAAATCCGCCACGTGCTTTTCACAATTTTTCGTTATAACTTATATTTGGAACATCTCAAAACTTTGGTATTGCACATAAACATCAATTGCCAATTCACTCATAAAATTTCACTTTAATTTTAATAGATTACCGTGGAAAAAACCGCACCACACGCAATCGACCCGGATTCCTGACGGTTTCCCGTAATAATTTAGGGACGTCCCGGTCGATTTTTATTCTTTAACAACCAATGGATAGCCCGTTTTACCACGAAAAAATAATATATTCTTGATAGTTTCAAAATTATTAGCAATTTAATACGACGGAGCGTCAGAAGTTGCAGCTCGCTCTATGGAGCTGGCAGGGTTCGTAACAAGCACGCTTCCTCAATAGACCCCTTAAAATCATGAAAAAGTCATAGAGAGCTATTAATCGACTCTTAGACTAGCCAATCAGCATTCCAGTTTTCAATCGTACTAAATAAACTGGGATTTTTGCAACGATCCTCAAAATTCCTCGTACGATTACGAAATTCTTCTGAGATTCAGGATCATCGCAAAGGTTCCATTTTTGTGATTGTCTTACTTAATATTTAAGCCGATGCGCGCCAAGATCTGGATGTATTTATTATTAGTTAATTGTTATTCGCCATTCGTCACAACATAGTCTTATATTTGTCATTTGTTGTCTAGAAGTTACATAAAATAGCAATTATACTTCGTATTTTTCTATTGATGTAACAGAATACTTTATTTAGATTCTGAATATTGTATAAACGATTCACATATTATGTTCATAATAAAAACGTAATGTTGCTGGTGGTCTGAATTTGCTACAAAAATTAACGCTCAAGTTGAGTTTCTACAAATCTATCACTCCAGCACGGGATTCTAACATACTACAAACAAGGACCATACGCCAGATTTGCATACAGATCGGATGGTTAATATTCCACTTCAGCGAAATCGTCGCACTTGTCGAGCCATGTCAGTGGATTCAGGACGAGGTAAGAATTTTCAATAATAATCTGTTTCAAATGAAATCAGATAAATAATATTTCAAAAGTTATCTAATAAATTAGACGAAACAAACAAATAAGGTAAATTATAAATATTTCAAGACGTAATTATGAATTACACGGGAAGTGTTTGCGTTTATTCTTTACTTTTGTTGTTCTGAATTACAAAATAATTGTTTAATAAGCAACACGGGAACATAAATATGTAGATACGATTCATATAAAACAATACTACTCGCCCTTCAGAACTGACATGAGACCATTTAAATCAACTGAACATTTTAAACTCTTTGAAGAGCTTTAAATACATTTGCATTAACAAACTGCAGAAAAGGAAATTCTATTTTTCCTCCATTAATATGAACGATTTTATTTTTATAAATACGACCGATTTTAATGATTCATGTATTGTTCTTATGATATATCTTATCTTAGGTTTACGTTTGTGGAGGGATTTTAGCAGATATTATAAGAAAATATTTCTTTAAATGAACTTGAATTTTTTTCAAGTAGCTACGTTCTGAGGAATGAAAATCAACTGATTTTCATTCCTTAGAACATGCATGAAGTACACATCATGAGTAACATGCATGAACTCGGTTAAAAAAACAGACTACTAAACATCTTTACAATTGATTTTACAAACTTGCTACATGTTTATATTGCTACATGTTCATTTACACTAAATTATTTCCCTTAATTTTTGGAGTACATTGTAAATCATAATATAAGAAAATGTTTTTATTGAATGAATATTCGTACATCACTGTAACATAAGTCAATACTATAAATTTGTTCATAGTTACAAATAAAAAATATTCAACTTTTAGATGGTACGCACTCACGAATTGGTAAGTCAGCTCATGCGTCACACTCCTTCAAGCCAAGAATTACTTGCAAAGGAGTTAAAACAGTTTTACAGACAACTAATGTTATACAAGAAAGCCTATTACGCGCCGTTGGGTATCGTGACACTCGGTAGACCACTTCTCGCCACGGTACGCCATAATTTTTATCGCATATACCAGCACCCATTTATTTGACAGTCTATTTACCGTTCTTATTTTATTGCATTTATATTGTTTTCACAAATTCTGTTTGTAGACACTTTGTTGATGTTTTATTGCAATTTCATTTTTTGTTTTTGTTTTAATTTACTCATATTATTAAATAAAATATTTAGCTATCTAATTGTTATTATAATTATAATAAAAAATAAAATTTAGTAAACAATGTTTATGTACTTAGGTAATGGTAATAGTTTGAAAGACCCGCTAATTTGCTCAAGATTTCTACTTCGTTATGAAAATATACTTACTTACTACTCAGTTACTTAGTACTTAGGTACTTAATTAAGTATACATTAATCTTTAGTTTTCGTTGTACATTTTCAGATTATCAGTGGCGTTACAACTAACCTAGTACTCATTATACAGTTTCAAAATAATGTAAACGAACAAAATAGTACTACTAACTAAAAAACTTTTCTTTGTAGATAACTTTTATATTTAACATATTAAAAATTTGCTGTTTTCTTGTTCATTGTAAATGGAATCGATTTGATATGTGTAATCAATGTAATTAATGTAATAGTGTGTATTAAATATCTTCAAATTTAAAATCATCTTTAATTCAATTTCCTTTAACTTATGGGGTTACATTATTTCTTATTGCGGTCTTAAAAGATCTGTTCAATTTTAAGTGCTTCATTAGCCACCTTTTCTGGTGTTTGATTATTTTATTTCACGAGATCTTTTTTTTTATTTTTTATTTCGTGTATGTGGCTATGCAGGTCCTACCAGACCTGTATCACTGCGACCAAAATTGATCTATTGTGATCGCCACTGTGTTACAAAACACTGCCAAGTCTCACTGTAGTCAAAAACTGCAAGGTATTCCTTGGAGTGATATGCTGAACCTCCTCCTGACTCAGAAAATACTGGCCGAGGCAGGATCGATGAGTCCGTATCAGTGGTCCGAAGTCACACAAAATGTGCATAGGCGTTTCATCTGCTTCCTGGCAGTACTGGCACATTCTTGTGTTGGAGAGCCCCATAATAAACATGTGCTTATTTAAGCAACGATGCCCAGTAAGTGCTCTAACCAAGATACGCAAGTTGCTCCGGCTCATTGCCGTGACACTAGAAGCCACCTTGCGATTATATGCCTTTAATTATGTTCTTTATTATGTTTTAATTATGCTCCTGGCCCGGAATATTCTTCCAATACTCGCAAGACACTTTGAAGCAGGATTTCCATAAAATCAGTTAAACCTAGCTTTTGGGGATACCACAAAAAGGTTCTGGACCAATAAATGTGATTTTGGTGTCGGCTCTTGCGAGTTCGTCGGCATTTTCATTGCCTACGATGCCCTCATGGCCAGGAACCCATCTTAGAATCACTCTGATTTTATTTCCCAGAGTGTTTAAAATAGTTAAGCAGTTATTAACTAGCCTTTATGTGATTACATTCGAGGCCAATGCCAAAAGAGCTGCCTGACTATCAGAGTGTATGTATATGGTTTGGTTTACGTAATGCTTTCTAACGTTAATGTCCGCACATTTATTATTAATTTCAGCCTGGAAAATGGAGGCGTACCTCCCAAGATTCAGCCTCCTCTTGAAACTTTGGCGCACTCCAAAAATTCCACATCCTACGGCGTTGTCCGATTTTGAGCCATCGGTGTACCAAAGTAGACTGCCAGATTTCCAGGTCATTCTTCCTTGAATCCAGTCATCCCTAGAAGGCATCTCTACTATAAAATCCCCTGTGTAGAGCTCGCCCTAATTGCGGACATAACTGCACTTTTCACCTCAAACCATAGTCGCCTCAGAGTTTCTCAACTCTTTCAATTTGTGGTCACGAGCCTAGGCGAGTGGTTCCGACATTACAAGCTTAAACCACTTATTTATAATTGAATTGTTTCTTTCAATATCTTTTTTATGTAATAACGTTTAGTTAAAGTACGTGAGCCAGAGGCATTGATTATTTAATAATCGAAAACTGAGAGCTCGGAACATAGACTACAGGTCTTCTTCTTTCTTGAAGCGATGAATAGAGATAGAAAGGTTACGAGCGTACAGGAACTAGATAGCGTAAGTGCCCAATTTAAAATATCTATTTACAACAAAACTACATATTATAAATAATTACATTTTCACTTAGACAAATTTTAGAAATGATAAATGCATTTGTTGTTACTAAGTTTCACCATTCAGGAACCCACTACCTATAAAACAGAAAAATGAGAAATTGAAGAGACTTAAAGATATATCTAAAAATCAAAATACTTCGTTGGAAACATTTATATTCGACAAACATAGATTTTATACTCTTAAGTAGTCAATCATCTCTACCATCACTAGATTAGCTAATACAAAAGTCATCACTAGATCTTAGTGAATAGATTTTCGCACTACTTTGATGTTAGTCTGAGTTCTGGATGATTATTGTTAGATGTCCAGATAGACAAGCAATCAATCAATCGTTTCATTTCTTTTGAGACTACTTAATTCAAGTATTTGAGAGGAAAAATTGTTGTAACTAATATCTCAAATACATACGTAAATTTCAAAAGTTGAATTTTGACTTTTGGTTTACTTTTGATAAATTTAAAGTTAAAAAATAATGTTTTTGAAATCACTGTGTGTCGTTAAGTTGTCTAACTAAACACGAAATTAAAACTATAATTTAAATGTTACCTAAGTACTTATGTTTAACACTCCTTTGAAAGAGCGTTTAGAAACTGCTGCCAATCTTATCTTCTAAACTCCCGGTCTGTAGTTGTAGAATAATGATACGGCATTTCCTGCTTAGGTAGGTATCGGTGAGTTATCGGTTACACTGGTCAACAAATTTTTGTAACAAGAGAAGTAACTACCAATTTTGCAATACTTACCTGCCCTCATTATAACACCGTATTTATATTGTGTCGATCAGGTCTAGTTTTTGTGTTACAGTTATAGACTACAGGCCCATGTCCAAAAAATAAATGGGTCATATGAACCACCAGGTGACATATATAGGACGATATAAGAGCATAAAATAATAAGATTCAGCACTATGCCGTCACTTGTAAGCTGTCCAACTGAGTGCTGGTGAGAATTCAATAGTGCAGGCAGAGTGAGTACATTTTGGTCATATATTTTTGTACGGCATTTTTACCATCGATAGATCCATGAAAAATAATAAGAAAGCGCGCAGTGCCGTAAAAAAATGGTGCGCTACAAAGTCGGTAAATTTTTTTGATTCTCTGACAATTTCCAGGTAAATTTAGTCATTTCATTCTGTACGGCATCAGTTTCATACTGTTTCAATACAGCTTCTAATCCATTATTTTGCAACGCCGTACAAAAATCATGCGACAAGGGGAAAAAATCGAGGATTGCAACCCCCTCTCTTTCCGTGGTCCGGTGGGTGATTTGAAACAACATCAAATTAATTTATTTTGAAAGTATTTTATGCATAGATAATATTTTTTTACATGCCGTACATTTTCGTTGGTCCAAAGGTTTGTAGGGGAAAAAAACTCAAGGAAAGATCCATAGAACGAAATGAAAAAAAAAATCCATATAATGAAATGTAAGGTGAAATTCATGACGATATTTTTTTATACGGCATTTAGATAGTTTATTTGTACTTAATGCAATAATTTATAAAAAGTTAATGCCGTACAAATCTAAAAGTTCATATTGATAAAAAAGGAATAAAAATATTAAATAAATATAATTTACATATATATCGCTTACGGAGCGACGTTCTGTTACGACGTTTAGCATTTGTAGGCATATATCTACACCTGCTTATACTGTACTGTGTGCTAAGTAGTCGTGGGTCATATCATAACGTATTTTATTCGGATGTACTCGGCTTGGACCCGAGTAAGGTGTTCGTTTGCGCTCGCTCACACATAGTTCGATTAGTATGTGTGTACTGTTCTTTCTATAGTTGTGAGAGACGGACGCTTCGGTCGAACGTTTCGGAGTCGATGCGGAGATTCAAAGCAGCTGTTGTTTACGTGTTGCGAGCATTCCGATCATGTCAGACCTCGAGGAGAATGAAAACATTAGTGAAAGTGAAAGAAATGTTCAAGAAAAAGAGCAAGAACGTGTTTGTTTTATTTGTGATTTGCCAGGTGATCCAATTGCTAACCGGATAAAATGTTTGTCAAGCGCAATTTTAAAAAATTGCATCGAAGCAATTGAGGTTAGGAGTAAGCAACAGTCTAACGCCTCCAGAAGATCCATGGATGTTGCTTCAATTCAATTACCCAAAAATCTTGAGGAAAAAGGATACCATCAAAAGTGTTATAAACAATTGACAAACTTATCCGGCAAACGAAAAATAGAAGAAATTGTTGATCCCGACGCCAACGAGAATAATCCAAGGTATTAATTCCAATTTATTATAAGTTGCCAAAAATATTTAGTTCATCACATTTATATCTTTGTATTTTCGATATAGCAATTGTTTTATATAAACTGACAATAAATATCATGTAAAATATACATGAATAGTGGCATTGAATTCGTAGTATGAGGTCGTTCGATGGTCGAGTATTGTATTTATAATTAATAACAATTAAAAAGGTAAATAAAAAAAATTGTTATTAAAAAAATTTTAGGAATTTTCAAAAAGCGTACATAGTGCAGTACTGATATGAACCTCTTCTATGAAATTTTGATTTTTCAGTCTTTTTTTGAATTTTTAAAGTTACCGGTATCAGTATAATTCATTCAGATAATTTAAACGAATCTCACAGTTATTTATTATAGATAGAAAAAAAGTTTTAAATACTTTTTTGTCTAACTTTTTTTTTTCTACAACTTTCATTTAAACTATTATTGCAAATTTGTTTTTGCTCACAAAAAATTAGCAAAAAACTTTTTTTTTGGGGAGTTTTAATTTTTTTTACCCTGATTAAAAACATTTGTTAAAAAAAATTGGAAAAATTCGCAACATGTAAATTGTATATCTATATAAATATATACAGAGAAATTCAAATCAATTGAAATTATTGAAAAAAATTCAAATCTCATAGTAGTGAATTTTTTTCAATGAATATTTTTAAACAGGGAATACAACAAATACTTTATTGACAATTATATTTGAAAAATTTTTTTTGTTGTTCTATTAATTAAAATTACATGTATTGTGACAATCTGACTATGAATAACCAGAATAAATAATTTTTTTCAGCGGAAATAACGAAGCACCTGAAGAGCACGTATCTTTTGAACAAGGTCCAACTGCTTGTGTATTTTGTGCGCAAGTACGCAAACGACATAACCGCCAGCTCATGACATGTAGCTTTACTAAAGCGAACAAAAATTACGAACCATTTCGTATTATTGCAGATTTAGCTACTCAAAAATATGATTTAGCGATTTTACGAAGGATTGACCAATGTCAAGAGATGTCAGTACCCATACCATATCATCGGGTTTGTAAAACTCAATATTTAAATAACTGTAGGCAAAAAAAAGAAAATACTGATTGGCACTTAAGGAGACAAAAACACGAGCGAGCTCGTAAGAATCTGTTTACGTTTATTCAGGAAGAAATTGTCGAAAATATGCGCATTTTCCAATATTCCTTCTTGCTCAATTTATTCAGACAATTTTTATTGGAAGAGTATGATAATGAGAAGTTACCTAAGTGTTTTGACACCTCCAATATACAGAATGAAATTTTAGAAAATTTCAAGGACGCTGTCATCATTATTTACAATCATGGATGCAAACACGTTGTCTCTGCTAGTGCAACTCTAGAAAATATTGATATGACGTACGTGAATGAAGAAAACACCATTAATACTTCAGCGTTATTCCTGCGCAAGATTGTTCTAGGAGTTGAAAAAAATCCAATCAGTGATAATGTAACTGCGCCAAAACTCATCAAAGGTGAATGTGAAATTCCATATGCTCTATTACGTTTTTATACTCTTTTGTTAACTGGAGGTGACGTGGATAAAATAAAAGACCCAAAAAAGTTGGTCTTAGCCAAGTCTTTTGCTTCTGATGTTATTTATGCTATTCACAGAGGAAGAGTTAAGACATCCAAACATATAACTTTTGGAATAACAGTCAAAAGTTTGAGTAGTAGTGAAAAGCTTCTACACCTCTTACATTCCTACGGACATTGCATTTCGTACTCGAAAGTATTAGAATTGGAGACAGAAGCAACCTATACTATATCGGAAACAGATAAGGTATGCCCTGCTGGTATGGTATTGCAACCATCTCTCAATAGTGGTTTTGCTTTCGATAATTTCGATCGATTTGTAGAAACATGTGATGGTAAAGACACTATGCACGATACGGTGGGAATTTCGTTTCAAGATCATGCTCCACAAGTTGACATATCTTCTGAGGAAAGTAACGATGGTATTGGAAGTGACCAGCCCCGTAGAAAACGATTCCGCAGACACTACGAAGCCGATACTCTCGTTATTCAACCACTTACACAAACTCCAAAGTTTGAAGGCACTCTCCAGTTGTCGGTAAACGATAATGCACCTTCTAATTTGGAAGAAGCTAAAAGGTTAGATAGAATATGGATGATAAGCCATGCTTTGAATATATCTACACCAATGTGGGTGGGATTCAACGCTCTAATTGCCAATGACAAAAGTATTACTCAAGATGTATTTTATTTAACCCCTATCAATGAATCACCTACCAAAGATTACGTGGTACATGAAACTATGATGCGGAGTATCAAAGGTGCTGAAGAATGCGGACAACAATACGTGCAGGTACATTATGATTTGGCCATAGCTAGTAAATCATTGAAAATACAAAATTCTGAACTGAGAAGAAATAAGGACTCAACATTGAAACGCATTTTTGTTCACTTGGGACCTTTCCACATAGCAATGTCGCAGTTTAAAGCGATTGGTAAATACATTGAAAATTGTGGTTTATCGGAAATTTTAATTGACTCTGGTTTATTGGCAAGCGGATCTGTAAACTCATTTCTTATGGGGAAGCACTTCAACAGATGTAAACGCTTACATCCTCTTATGTCTGTTGCTATTGAAATAATGCATTTCAAATTTTTCATGGAGAAAGAAAATGTAATAGTAAGCGATGAGTGTTTAGACTTCTTGAAAGCTTTTCAAAATAGGAAAGGTGAAGACATTAATGGAAAATTAGTTACATACCCTACAGTAGATAATGTTGATTTTATAAATATATTATATAAATATGACGACTTCCGTAGAAAAACGTTAAATGGTGATCATGGATGTACACCGAAATTCTATCTTACTTATATTGAAATGGTTAACAACTACTTTCTTTTTGACCGAAGTATTCGCACAGGTGATATCGATTTGTACAAATATACTTTGCCACTCATTGCCAATCTGTTCTTTGTCTTCAATCATCAAAACTATGCTAGGTACCTCACTTTATACCATTGCAACTTGGAAAATGTGGAACAATCGCATCCTGGATTGAATGTCGTAGTAGGAATAAAAAGAACTAAGAAGCCTTTTTCCAAGCGAGAAGTAGACTTTACTGTTGAAAGTACGATCAACGCTGATGCTGCTAAACGATCAACTGGCATTGCATGTATGAAAAACTCAATATCTGCTCGGCAAAGGTGGTGCAAAAGCCATGCTCTACGAACGGAGATTATCTCTCACGTACTCGCCGAAGTGCTAATGAAAAAACGAGAAGAGGTTACTAATGATTTGAGGAAAAACAAAATAGAAAAAAGTCAACTACAAATACAACAGTTTGAAGACAGTATTAACAATCGTTTGAATCCATTTTCGTCTTCATTAAAAGATAACTTGTTATATAATATTAGTAATGGACAGTCTGCAAGTCATGAAGTCCATGAATTTCTAATGAATGTTGTAAAAATTGGAGAAGAGCAGAGGAAAACATTTTTAGAACAATGTGCATCAAATCCACATCGTTTTGAACAAGCTATCCAGAGAAATGTTATTCATACTTTCAAAGCCAAGAAAATAGTAAAACGTCAAGGTGGAAAGGTGAATGAGGTTAAACTACAGAGGGATTTATTTGGAAGATTGTTAGGTATATGTTTACAACAAAATGTTGATATTGAAAAGGTTCTGGAGTAACCTCTGACCCCTGTTCCACTATCGTTATGTCATATGGATGGAACCATCAATAAAACAGATAAATCGAAGCTAGTAAAACCTTTGATAGATAGAGAAAAAATTGTTGAGAGTATTCCTAAGGAATTGGATGTCGTGATTATTGATGGATTTTTTTATCTCCATACTCTTCGAGACATACCTTCTACCTTTGGCGCTATAAGTTATAATTTGCTCCGTAATTTAACAAATCACGTGGCTACGGAAATCCACGTGATCTTTGATACTTACCCAACACCAAGCATAAAAGATTACGAGCATTCTATACGAGATAATTTAAGAAATGATGATTTCGTTATTGAAGGACCTCAAACGAAACGTCCGGCAAATTTCATAGCTGAATTAAAGAACATAAAATTCAAGCAAGCATTTGTCCAGTTTCTCGTCAATGATTGGTCGACTCGAGACAAAGCTACATTGATTAAGACTACACAGAAAGTGTTTCTAAATTATCAGGTGTGTCATTCTTACAGAAAATCGGGAGAATCTGTCGTTAGAGAAGTATCTGAAAAGTATACCTGCAGTGCTCATGAAGAAGCTCATACAAAAATAGTTTATCATGTTTGCGCTGTTGGGTCAAGTACGAACATTTTGATCAAGTGTTCCGACACAGATATTCTCGTCATATTATTAACTAATATGAAACAAATCCTAGTAAATGTGGGCGAGAATCAGTTCAATGTCGATCGCAAAATATGGATGCAACTCGGAACCGGTAATCACGTGAAAAACATTGACGTTTGTGCTGTGTACAGAGACTTGGGCGAAAAGCTCTGTTCTTCGTTGGCTGCATTTCATGCTTTTACGGGATGCGACTTCAATCCCGCATTTTATAGGAAGGGTAAAAACAGACCATTAAAAGTATTGGAGAAATCTGGGAAGTTCCAAGACGCATTTATTGAAATAGGGCATAATACGTTTGTTAAAGATCCACTACTCATGGAACAAACTTTCAATGTTCTGCAAGAATATGTATGCGTTTTATACAACGTAAAAGCAAGAAAAACAGTCAACGAAGCACGGTGTATCATATTCGATAGGATTTATACACCGAAAAGCTGTAATGAAGCTTTCAAAAAGACAACTATGAAATTGGAAGCAACGTCGTTTCCCCCTTGTTTCCGGGAGTTAAAACAACATATGAAGAGAAGTACCTACATAGCACAGATTTGGTGTAATGCCTACAAACAAATACCGTCGACCTTGTTACCAATAAGCTATGGATGGATTGTCAATGACGGTCGGTACGATTTCGATTGGTTCCACGGCGAGGAATGCCCCCAAAAAGTCAGTGACATAACGGAACCGGATGAGGAATCAAGCGAAGAAATTGATGACGTCATAGGTAAATAAATAAATCTTTACATCTTTAATCTGTACGTAAGACTTTGATTTTGACAAAAACTTATTCATGTTTCAGAAAATGATAGAGAAGATAATTCGGACGTCGATGAAGACGTTGATTCCGATAACAACTCAGCGGCTGATTCCGATACTGAATAATTTAAATAAAAACCTTATTTTGTATTATCATCTTTAAATATATCGGATTTTTCTAAAAAATAGTTATTTTAATTATTCACATCATTACAATGAAACAAATCAATTATATACATGTATCAATAATGTTTGAAGTATATATTAACCAAAAAGTATACAAAACTGTTAATACTGAGATTTACAGTTTCAATTCTTGGATATTATATACACACCCTTTCACTTTAGTTCGACGTCATAATGATTTTATCATATTATTAATTGTTCGCTTCAAAAATATGTTAATACCGTACAGTATCAGATGGTCATAAAGTACTACACCCTTAAAATGGTAGCGTCATTTTCATCAGCCTAAAAGATATGGTCTGCATTGAAATGTACGGCATCATTTTTTCCTAATTTATTTATCTTAATACTATTTAAAACAAGGGAGAAATGTAGAAAATTGCTATATTTTATTAATCTATGAATATTTAAACTTTTGCAATAATTTAAAAAATTGCAGTTTTTGTATTTCTTTATAATTTTTTTTAGAACAGTTTCTTTTGAACGGTAATATTATATAACAATTGTATTTTACAATATCATGTTAAAAAAAAAGTTGCCGTACAGAGTCAAATGATTTTACAGCTTTATAAATCAAGTATACCATGAAATTAAGATAATTATTAATATACATTCAAATGAACAATAATTTTTTGACGGCATTATTTTTAATAGTACTTTTGAGTGCTAGATAATGTTTTGGAACCGAAGCCGTACTTTTTCAAATCACCCCCCGGACCACGGAAAGAGAGGGGGTTGCAATCCTCGATTTTTTCCCCTTGTCGCATGATTTTTGTACGGCGTTGCAAAATAATGGATTAGAAGCTGTATTGAAACAGTATGAAACTGATGCCGTACAGAATGAAATGACTAAATTTACCTGGAAATTGTCAGAGAATCAAAAAAATTTACCGACTTTGTGGCGCACCATTTTTTTACGGCACTGCGCGCTTTCTTATTATTTTTCATGGATCTATCGATGGTAAAAATGCCGTACAAAAATATATGACCAAAATGTACTCACTCTGCCTGCACTATTGAATTCTCACCAGCACTCAGTTGGACAGCTTACAAGTGACGGCATAGTGCTGAATCTTATTATTTTATGCTCTTATATCGTCCTATATATGTCACCTGGTGGTTCATATGACCCATTTATTTTTTGGACATGGGCCTGTAGTCTATTACCCTACCCGTAGAATTAAATTTTAACCGTTGTATCTTAACTTTTAAATTCTGGATATATTGTATTTTAATAAAGTGCTTGTATTTTGTGTTTGCCGAGTTAAGTGATTCTTAAATTATGGAAAGAAAGTGTAAAAATGATCCTGACAAATTTTGTTACATTTGTGGTCCATACCGATTGATCAGGCTGCTAACATAAAAGAGACGTATGAAACCATGAAATTTATTTTGGATAAAATTCAATATAACGAGCATGAATGGAGAATTTGTGGAGATCTAAAACTTATTGCACTTGTTTTAGGATTACAGCTTGAATATATTGAATTCTGTTGTTCTATTTGTGAATGGGAAAGTAGGGACAGAAAAAATCATTACGTTAAGAAAGACTGGCCCAAATGAGAATCTTTTACATCAGTACAAAAAAATAATGAATATGCTCCGTTAGTATAACCTGATAATGTGTTTTCGCTGCCTCTTCATATAACTTGGCCTTATTAAAAACTTCGTGAAGTCAATGAATTGGGATAGTGATGGATTCTTATACATAAAAGAAAAATTTCCCAAAACAGTGAAGCAAAAATAAAAGAGGACATATTTGTAGGTCCTCAAATCAGGAAATTCTTGAAAAATGAACTTTTTAATAAAAACTCTCTGATCTGGAAAAATCTGCTTGGGTATCTTTCATGACTTCAAATTTTCTCGGAAACCATCTACCAAATGACTATAAAAGTATTGTCGAGGATCTTTTAATTTCCTGTAAAGCTTTAGGTTGTCACACGACTTTAAAAATACACTTCCTGCACTCTCGTTTGGACTATTTTCCTAAAGATTTGGGCGGCATCTGCGATGAGCATGGTGACAGATTCCACCGGAACATTCTACAATAGAACAACGATATCAGGGCAAGTGGAGGCCAGTATGCCAGCGAATTATTATTGGACATTACGACGAGATGTCCCTAAAGCAAAATACCGAGAAAATCACAAGCATGTAACACTACAATAACACACATATGTTAATTTAGTTCATGAAAACCGTATTTTTGTAAAAATGAAAGAAAACCTTATTACATTAAATCTATTCGTATATGAAATACTCTAATGTCAATTCTACCTTCCTCAACCTTGTTCTAAATGTTAAAAGTTAACAGTTTTCTTGTTACATACAAAAAGTGGATTTTTGTTGACTAGTGTTATCGGTATGCAGTCGGATTGAGGTCCCTGGTTCAGGTCTTAGATGATCCTGAAGAGAACAGCAAAACGTATGGTTTGTGCTACCTTAGTTCTGCAAAAATTCTGGGGAGGAGGGCACACTAGTCCTCTCCAAGATTTGCTTCCGCAAAACGTTAGCGGGACACCAGTGTGTTTTGTAGGGGATTCCGAGGTCTCCCAATATTAATTGAGAACGGCCAATTAGTTTTAGTGTTTAAAGATCCCACATTGCCCAACCTTCTCCAGGGTAACTCATTAAGGTTTCTTCTGCGTCACTTTAAAAGAAAAACGTACAATATGAAATCGGAAGACAACAAAATCTTATGTACACCAAGCATTATTCCTCATCTTCATTAGAGCAAGATTTTAAATAAGTTAAAAAACTAAAACTACGGCAGACTGCGGCATTCATCAAGAACTTGCAATCAATATGAAAATTGAATGAAACAATCAAATGAAAATCAGTATTTCCGTGGATATTAGTCTCGCAGCCTTGCTTGTAATCTCCCGCTCCAGATGTGAATTCAAATATTTAAAATTTTTTTTTATAATAATACTCCAGACAAGTACACAAATTATGTGACCCCAATCTAAGCAGTTAGCATGTACTATGCGTAACACATAAGGAACTCTGGCGGAGCTCCCACTAACATCCAGACTCCAAACCAATTTAAAAAAGTTCGCTTCCTAAATTGACCTGACTGGGGATCGAACTCGGGACCCTGGCTTGGAAGGCAGGTGCTCTGTCACTGCGCCAATGGGCCAGTCAATTATTTTAACTTGTTCGCAAGGTTTATTGTTAAAGCATTATAAACGAACCTTTTTAATGAGCTTTATCAACATAACACGCTTTGTTAATAAACTCCTTAACTCGTTATTAATTGGTTTAATAGACGTGCTTAAAGAGTGTTACAAACTAACCTTTACTTATGAGGCCTATATCTCAACGATGCCGTATGATGGTTATTATAATTAGGTCTGGTAATTTGGCGGGCCACAATGAGTGATCTTATAAACGAGCCACTTGACCGAGCCTTATCTTAAGGTCCTTATCGGGCTTTCTATATAGAAGTCAGGATGATGTTGTTTTTCCGTCCCCTCATTTGGTGTAACTCAGTACAGGTGTAAAAAACGAGACTATTCCGAGTGCGTTTTAAAATAGGCTTGACAAGAATCTTTAATTTTGAGAAATTTTAGAAAGAGCTGTAATTTTATTCGAGGATTTGAGTGAATCGATTGAGATTTAAGATAGTCTGAACGTGATATTGAGTCTTAATATCGATAATCTTGTGTGAGGCATTTAAATGAAATAAGGTCTTTTTGTGGCCAACTCTATATTTAAGCAAGACAATATTCATCAGTTCACATGAGAAAAAAAGCTGTGAAAGGTATGATCGGTTTGTTCTTAATGGATGCCCAATTCGGTAAACAAGCTATAAACATAAAAGCACATAGAGGAGCTTAACTTCGAACGGATCACTTTTAAGTTGTATCTGGAGTAAAGACTGTCACAAGATGGCGGTATCGAATAACTTCCAAACCACAGCAGGATGTCGCATGGAACGACAAGATGTAACTTCTAGAAATAAGTAATAAAAATGTGTCTTGTAAGCTTGACAACAGATTGAACAAATCAATAAGAATTCAGAAGAATGTTAGCAGGACTTTAGGGATAGTGTGATTGAAACTGCAAATTAGATTGGGAATAGTAGGAAGCGTAAATGTATGGGGGGATAATTAAGTGAAACAATCTGTGTACAGAAGAAGAAAGCACTACGAGACTATTGGGCTGCAAAACACAGCTGTGATATTAAACATTTGATGAAAGAGATCAAAATATTGAAAAGTGGTATGAACAGTAAGATTTATGATGTCTAGTTGTAAACTGTCTCTTACACACCGACGATATTATGTTTTAACGCCATTAAAAGCAGTACTATAGTCCCTAGTCGCGTTCATAAAGCAGAATGTGAAATAAAAGCGTTGGATATGATTATGGACAAAACTATGGTTCCGCTGTTTGAAGGTAGTGTGCCACAGACAAATTGTGCAAACGAAGTGTTAAATATGAATAAACTGAGAATGTCCATAACTGGTGAATAAAGTTGTATACACGAAAACTGTTTTCGAGTATCGATGGATACAGCGTGAAAACGTTGAAATATGGCTTTAAAATTTTATTTACATTTTGTGTTTAAATACATTTTAGACAGTCTTTTAATAAAAGCCTTAACGAACGTTACTAAATAAGACCATTAATAATCTTATTAATAAGGCTATTAAATAAATTTGTTAGTAAGGGTCTTAAAGATTGCATCATAATTCTGCGACATATTAAATATGTAAATACTCGCACGTCTCATCTTTTTACCACTCTTTCAATTAGTCGGACCAATTTCAGACCATAGCCAACGTCGCGACTTCTTATTTTGAAAGACTTGTTCCATTTCATAATTAGCTACTTGACAGTTGTAACAATATGAAATGTATTGAATATGATAGCTTATAAGAAAACAGTAATTATACAATATTTTTTTGCTTTAAAATTAATTGTAAATAATATTTTATTTTTGAAAATAAAATTTGAATTTTTTTGTCTGTGGAATACAAGACAAAAACGCGGGCGGCATGTTCGTGCATCATGTGACGTCACATTTCAAAAAACAAAACATCCATTACGGAGTACTGTTGTTCTTTGTCCATTACTGTCTGTCTATCGTTTGCGAGTTGTTGACGAAATATTCATTGAATTACCTATATCGATTTGTACTTGTGTGAGAGGTTTCACGAAATGGAGTCAGGCTATACAAATGCTGATAGTGCAAAAATTTCTTTGCATGTAATCCTGACGTCATTTTCACAATTTTAGTGAAAAAAACTAAACTTCCACTCAAAATACGGATAAGAGTTAATGCGTCGTAGTGGGTTTTATTGTTTTTTGAAATATGACGTCATAGCTTGCAAATGTCACGTGACCGGTTGTTTTCGCGCGACTTAAAAATATTTGGATAAAAATATTTTTTTCTACATTAATTTCCTTTATTTTGAGAATTTAATTGTAAGAAGTAGGTATATAATAAAACTAAGTAAATTTTAAAATATATTTCCGAAAACTGTCAAGTAGCCAATTATGTCGTCGATTTATAAGAGTTGCTGTTAAATCTGTCAATATCAACAGATATTATACATATATACATACCTATTTACTGACACTAATTTAAATTCTGTTGGTTCTACCAAAATTCCATATAAAAATGCTCTACCTCCTTTGAATAATAATTACTTATTTTCGATGTCACTTGTGTCTACACGCTACAAGTGACAAATTGAAACCATTGGCTTGTAATCATATAAAAAGCTTCAATTATATTACTTCTGGCTTTAATATTATCATAGGCCATACATTATTACCTCAAATTAACTATTTACTTTTATTAAGTTGAAATGTAACAAGTGAATATTAGTAAAAGAGTAGGGCGAGATGGCTTCGATATTGCAAGATTGGAAATACATGCTTCGTAAATATTCGTAACGAAATATTGAAATATGAATTCTTAAAAAAATGTATATTAATAACGAGGATTTCAACGAGAAGCATAATATGAGCTTAAATACATGATTTATTACATTTCATGGTATCAAAAAAAAACACAAAATTGTGTGTGTTTTCTGGTTTGGAACATATTTCACATGAAATCTATCAACTCTTACGCATTAAAAAAATATACATAAATAACTGTCACTGAATTTACAGGGAGCAAATGCAGCCCATATTTTAAGAACACTTATTTCCAAATTACAAAATAATACTTAATTTTACAGTTCTCGATCTAAAGCGCGTCACTTTTACTCATTACAGTCCCGAAAAAAGAGAAAGTAAAATTACTGGTCTCGAGGGGAGAGGTAGAACTTCTGTGGATTTGTGCGGAGTATAAGTACCTATAGCTAATCATGTATGCATATAACACGTTCGTTTTAATTCCAAGAATTTAAGTATCTCGTAAATAGAACGAGAATAAATATTAAAGAAGGATTTCCATTCACGCATATTGTAGCTATATAACGTTTAAGAAAATTGTAAACGGAGTGGTATGTAATTTAAGTTATCCACTACTATATTAAACGAGCGATATTTGTATTTAATATCGCTTTCTCGAAAACGGGTCTAGCGATTTCGATGAAATTTACAATATGGGGGTTGAGGGGGGCAAGAATCCGATCTAGCTAGGTCTCAATTCTGGGAAAATAATTTTCTCCGTCTTTCACGAACTTAAAACTTCTGAATTCTAAACTTCTATACTTTTTTAATTTTGCAACAGAGTTTACTGTTTAATGGTTAGTTTAATGGTTAGAGTGTAGGTTTACCAAGCCGAAGTGCCCGGATTCGAATCCTGTAATGTGATCAACGTTTTTGCTTTTTTTTTTAATAAGTTGAAATAATATGTCTAAGTTCAATTTGCAACAAGTTTCTATTAAAAACACATATCACTTTATTAATGTACTTATAATCTATATATATATATAATGAAAGTTTTTTCTCTTTGACCGCGATATACTTGAAAACTACTGGACCAATCGGCATGGGACCATGACCATTCGACGCGGAATTAGTTGAAGATGGTTATAGGCAATTTATTTTTTGAACTCCATAGACCCTTCACCATTTTCAAACAAAAATATACTATTACGTACAAAATTTTCACTTACGCCCAGCGAAGCGGGCGGGAAACGGCTTGTAAGTAAATAAAATGAAAAATAATGATAAAAGCATAGACTTCATAACTTCAGACAACCTGTCTCAATCCTGTTAAATCGGTCAGCCTTATCAGCCTTTACGGTGGTCAAAGATCGATTTAGCTAGGGTCCGATTCTGAGAAAATTCGTTTTCTCTATGTTTTCACACACTTAGAACTTCTAAACCGTAAACTCTTCTGATTTCACAACAGACTTTACATTTTCAGTAGTACAGTGGCTAGAGCATAGATCTACCAAGCTGAAATACGCGGGTTAGAATCTTGCAATGTGGTCAAACTTTTTTCATTTTTTTTGTAAGACATAGTAAAAGTCGATCGCCCAGGTATATTATGATATAAGGTAGTTCCTATATCATATTTTTCTATGAAGTAGTGCCGAAAATGATAAGTTTTTAATTATAAACTCGATTATACACCTGAAAAGTAGTCCGCATAAAAGAATCGAACATTTTTATCAAATTGAGAATTCATTTATCATATAATTAGAAGAAAAAGAATATTAAATCATGTCCTAAACATAAGAACATTCGAGCAACATTTGCAATCGCGATCTCGGATATCGGATGAAACCTCATTTCGAATCTCAAATCGAAAAATTTGCCGCAAAACAAGACCTTTGAAAAGCAATATACAGTATAATATTACTTATATTATAACAAAAAGTTATTCATATTAGTTTACGTTATTACTTCAATCCAAAAAATTGAAGTGAAATCTTACATACACAAGTATTCACATTAATTTTATATCACAGTTGTGAAGTCAAAAATAACGTTACAATTATTTTATTACTATTTCTATAAATCAATCAAGAAAACTTTAAGCGATTAATATTTGGATCAGTAAAATGTCGTGTCGCATCTTTTATTCTATGGCCAAAGACGGCATACGCTAGGGCCAAATAAATTACCATAACGTGTTTGTTCGCTTAGATGGACACACTCTTGGAAATTTGGAAAAATACTTTTCAGACCAATTTTTCATTTATGCAGTTCCGATATAGTATCAATCAGTTTATTATAAATAAATAGTAAAAAACAATACCATGACGATTCTCATTTTTTAATTTTAACAACAAGGAAGTAAGTACATAACTGTTTTATTATTACTGTATTTTATTTCCAATAAAATTAGCAATAGGCTATCCCAAAGTTTTTAATTTTTCATATTATTTTACAAACATAACATGATATGACCGTACATTAGTGGAATTTAAACGTATTTGTATTAGTATTTTGTAGAAAGTAAGATTAAAAAATAATTAGAACTAGTTTTAATTGAAGGTATCTCAAAGTAGTCGAATTGTAAGGACGCGTCATTGATAGTAAGTGCGTTCTCCTATTCGTCATGGTTACCAAAGAATTGTAATAATTATATTCAAAATTTAAATAATATTATGAGTAGGATGACACTATGTCATAGTGACAAATTAATAAATTTTGACACCGATAGGTATACTGGTAACATTTTACATAAATTTAGACTAAGAAAAAGTACTTTGTACTTGTCTAAAAAGACAAAACACAAACTCGCTACATCAGTAGCCACATGTATTAACTCGGTTATAGGGACTATAACTAAGAACTTGGTTAGGGACGAAGCAAGTTTTAGTAGTTATACTAATATTACTGCTGATAAAAAATATTTAAATTAAAAAATAAGACAACGAAGAAACTTCATAATAATTTCATTACGTTTGTACATCAAAATTTCAATAGTTTCTCTGGCAAAATATGAGATGTTGAATTATTCATAGAAAAATATAATATAGACATCTTGTGCCTCACCGAGACGTGGTTGAAGGCAGATAAAATGTCTTTTAATGTAAATAATTTTAATGTAGCCAGTGTGTTCAATAGAGCGTCGACAGTTGGCGGTGGTAGCATGATTTTGTGTAAAAATTATCTTAAAATCAAGAACCACAAAGACATAGTGGCTCGTTCTATAGAACGTATGTGTGAAATGTCGTGTGCAGAGACGGATCAGCACAAATTTTTATGTGTTTACCAACTTCCTTCGTCTGATTTTTGTCAATTTTTAATTTCTGTAGAGTAGTCTCACAAGACTTAGCAAATTTAAGAAGTCAATAATAGCGTGTGATGACTTCAATGTAGACATACTGAATAATTCGAAGTAAAAAGATATGCTCATTTCACTCTTTCTCTCATTCAATTTAGTGCATATTTTTAATGAATTGACCAGGGTCACATATCATTCCGCGACATGTATAGATAACATTTTTATGAGTAAGTGTGAAACTAAATAAAATACTATTGTTACTGGTATCCGCTCTGATCATAAAGCGCAGTTAATTAAAATAGAGGACATGAAACGTAAATCAGAACAAATATTTGAAATTAGACCATTAGGATAGAGTAGTGTAAAAAACTTTACACATGATGTAGCAAAATTTGCAAACACTGCTATTTTGATTGATGATCCAAATAACCTGTATGAATTATTAGTCAAAAACTTATCCGAAATATTTAATAAGAACTGTCCAAAGAAAAAGAAAGTAATTATTAATAACAGGTTACATTTCGCGGATTGGGCGACGAAGGGTATGAGAAAAAGTAGAGACAGGCTTTATGAGTTATATGATGAGATATTTTACACGGTAGATGAAAGTTTTCGTAACTATGTCCGCACTTACTCAAAAATATTTAAGAAGGTATCAATACAAGTCAAAGCAATCTACATTGCGAATAAAATCAGAAAATTAGATAACGCAGTAAAAGCTACATGGAACACCATTAACGAAATTGGGAGTAAACAAAATAAAAAAAACGAAAATATTTCAAGACAAATTGATAATAAAACTGTTACAAATAAAATTGAGGTTGCTAATGGTTTTGAAAATTATTTTTCAAATGTGCTTGTAGAAATTACTAGTGGTCCAGGATCGTCTTCGTATACAGCAGAGACGTTTTTGAGCAAAAATATTGGAGAAGGGTTTCCTAGTTTTCAATTTAGGTACACATCTGCACATGAGATAGAAAGGACTTTCGGGCAATTAAATAAAAAGAAAAGGAGGATTTATAGGGACTATCAATTCACGTAATAACTAATGTAATACCTATATTATCGCCAATTTTGGTAGATATATTTAATAAATGTGTCGATCAAGGGGTATTTTCCAATTTAATGAAACACAGTAAAATTATTCCACTATTTAAATCAGGTTGTATGTTAAATCCATCAAATTATCGCTAGGTGTCGATATTGCCAGCGTTGAGTAAAATATTCGAAAAAATAATATTCAAACAAATGCTGGCACATTTTAACATTCACGGGGTATTTTATGGTCAACAATACGGGTTCATAAGAGAGCAGTCAACAACTCATGCGGGAGCGCGCTTGATCAGGACTGTGCTTCAGGCTTGGGAGGGGTCCTGTTTTTGGTTTATATTAATGATTTCCCATTTCTGCTCAGGGACTTATGCGAAACAGTATTATTTGCTGATGACACCTCATTGTTATTTAAACTGGACAGAAAAGATCTGGATATTACTTGGATAAACAGGATCGTAACAGATGTCTCGAAATGATTCGCTGCCAATAATTTATTACTGAATGCACAAAAAACCAAATGTATTAAATTTTCCCTTTCTAATGTACCCAGAATCCATAATAAAATAGAACTGCGTGGAAAACAATTAAAATTAGTTAAGTCAGCCAGTTTTCTTGGTTTAACAGTAGATAACAGGTTACAGTGGGCGGACCATATCGGGGCATTGGCTAGTAAGCTCGATTCCGCGGTATATGCAATTAGACGCATTAGGCAAATGATGGATGTGAATACAAGGTTGGTGTACTTTACATATTTTCACAGTATAATGTCCTACAGCCTTCTGCTGTGGGGATCAGCGGCGCATATTAATTCCATTTTTTTACAAAAAAAGAGCAATACGTGCCATTTACAGTATGAATGCACGAGAATCACTCAAAGATCGTTTTAAAGAGATTGATGTCCTCACCTTGCCGTCTTTATACATCTTTGAAATTATTATGTATACGAGGAAAAATATAGATCTGTTTAAAAAGAAAGGCGATATTAATGGTATGGAAGCCCGAGGTCGTGATAAATTGGTTATTCCAAAATTTAAATTACATAAGAACATCAAATGTTTCATTTTTGGGTAACTGCATTCGTTTTTATAACAAAGTTCTTCAGGAAATTAATCAATTAACAGAGAATAAATTCAGATTGGTTATAAAACGTACATTGATTAGACAATCATACTATAAAATAAACGATTTCATTGCAGATAAAAGAATAGTCTGGAAATGATCTTCTCTGCACATGCATTTACTGGCTTAATGAAATTATTGTATTGCAATAAACCTTTTGTAAAATGAAGTTGAAAAAATGATACCTGACTGACTGAGTTTCTTGTCGGTTCTTCTCAGTGTCCAAGTTTTCTATTTGAACCGAACTAAAGTAGATTTGACGTACAAAAATACCTTGTAATGGGTTTACTTGTATAAATTAATTTGACTTTTACTTTGACTTTGATAAAAATCGGTCATCAATAAACATTTTCCAATGAAGAGACGAAAGAGGTTGAGCATACACTTCGTACATTAGTAAAAAAATAACATTTGTACTTGTAATATTTACATTATTGAATATTATAGATGAAAGATTAACTTAAACTTAAATTAGATTTTGAACTAAAATCAAATTACGTAACCCTTTCAACGGTTGAAATGACGTCTTCAATGCAAATCGTATGTGTTAGTAAAAAAAATTTGTCTTACGCTCTCGTTTGTTTTTTGTTTAGTTAAAACTTTTCTACTTTCTGCGAGCCTGATACATCAAAAAGAAACACCACATGTGGCAGCCAGAAGAGTACACGGTGCGTGCGCATGGGGCTATGGCCCTCACGCTGCGTATCTCTCGTGTATGGGGCCTCGCACCGTTACATTTTCAAAAACGGCATGACGCCTGGATTGTGTCCATCTCGCGTACTGCCCAAATATACAGTTACATAGTGGGCGCTATATTAAGTTAGTACGATATTCTTTGATTATTATTTTAAAAGTCTTATTTGTATACCGTTGAAACTAAAATTACCAATGTTACTCATATTTATTTTTAACCCATGCAGCAATTCCATACTTTTTACTGTCTCGCTTTCATTGCAACGACATCCAATAATTTTCAAATTCAATGTAAGAAATACAACGTAATTAGAAAACAAATGAATAAAAAGAAGCGCGACTACTATTGTTTTTATTGGCATAAAATAAAAATTCGTAAAAGTAAATCAAAATAAAAACAAGTGGTGAAAAGTGAATAGAGTGAAAAAATAAATAATTTTAAACCGGATATTTACAAATAATTCCTCATCGAATGGGCAAAATCCCAAGCTGATACGTTCAGCAGTGTTCAATTGATCGACGGACAAAGAAAAATTACGTATATCGATATCCTCACGCTATATCCCTAACGGGGTAGTCAGAAAGGATGAAGCGCCAAGTATCGCGGTTCTGTTTTTTTTTCTTTCTTCATGGCACGGCGCACAAATTAGCGCATTCGTCAATGTCACGTAATTAATAAGTAGAATCGACATAAAGCACGTTAGAAGTAAATTCGTTTTTTCTTCTTATCATAAAACTCCTCCAGTAAAGTGATAGTAGACTACTGAAGTTCTTGGAAGAGTGCGAGTACTTCAGCTACAAATGTTTATTTAGACCTACTGCATTCTTTTCACTTATACAGAACTTTAAAACACAATTTTACCATACCAGTGGCGGTACCTTCATACAAGTCCAAAAGCCCGGCTTGCCTTACTATAATGCTCAGTCAAGAACACAAAATACTAACGTGTCAAGAATAAGTAAAAAATATCAACTTTAAATCATATCACACGGTTTTAAAAATTCCCGCAAATTACTTGTCAAACGAAAACAGTACAGGAATCTTAGAAAAATAAAACAGTTGTTGATCCTAGTCCCGACCATTCACTGCGTTGGTCGATCAACATTAACGATCTCTAAATGCACAATCAGATTAATCAATCATCTCACTCTCACACGTTGGTTTGCAACCTCTTTTTCACACTAATAGAAAAATTCGTTGTAGCTGTAGCTCTTTCACAAAGGTTAATACAGCATTTAGTATGAAGCGAAAGGCCGGCTTTCATACTGAACTTGGTACAGATTGAGGACAATTTAACTTATTGTTTATTTCTAATATTTACTTGTTTGTGCCGGTGGATGAGTGATAAGTATTTTTTAAATTTCCTTCAATAAGTGAGTTAATTTGTAATAAAAAATCCAATAAGTTGTTCATTGGAAGGACTTAGTGTATAAGTGCAAGTTTTATTCAGCATAGAAAATATAAAACCGTTGAACTTTGCACAGAAAAAACAACTAATTGTTTCGTTAAAACCAACGCCTGATTTGTGTATCGCTCAAATAGTAAATTGAACAAAATGCAATAAATCAGTACACAAAACTATTTAACTCATCGCAATTCGCATAAAAGACAATTTAATATATCGAAACTGATTGGATTTTTGTTTGTTCTCCCGTCAAGTTACAGGTAAGTAGTAATACTTATTATTGTTGGTGCTGTATTTTATTCAAATGACGAAAATATTTAGATTTATTCTGGTTACGATTAGAAAACTACCGGCGGCGCCTTAAAAGACACAGGAATTCACGAAAACACATGATTTCTTGTAGTAATTTGGATAAACAACGAGTTGAGACACATTAATATGTTACGTACTGATAAATTATTTACGTCTGTGCATTTTTAATAGCGAAGTATTATAAACTTTGTTTTGTTGAAAAATAATGCGAGAAGCAATCTCTTTACGCTTTTCTTGTCCACCCACCGGTTCTGCCAAAGTTTATGATTAATTAATAATCTTTAATATTTTACCCTTCACTTTACTTTTACAAAAATAATGAAAAACATGTAAGTCGGGTTTAATCTAATCTGAAGCTCTAGGCATGCCACTGATTCAATCATATTTGTACTTTAAAACTTCCAAAAATGTAAAAAAATAGACAATCAAAATAAAATGACAACCTCATTTCTCTTGATCCCGCCAAAAAGCACATTGCGGTTCTTACATACTTCTTTAACCTCCTCAATCCTTATCGTTCTTCTTACATACTTTCGCCTAGGTTTACGTGTGCTTTGACATTTCCGTTAGCTAACACTCTGGTTATTTGGTATTCATTAGTCAGCCTTGGTCTTCATTGGCTTCTGCTAGCACTCACTTTCGCTCTGTTTTATTCGTTATTCCTTCATCTCTCATTCTTGCCCATATGCCCGAACCATCTATGCATTCCTTTCTTCATTTTTACGATAACACTGTTGTCTAACCCTGTCATACTGCGTATCTCTTCATAGCTTATTGTGTCAGTAAAGGTGACTCAACACATATTTCTAAGAGATCAGATTTCTACAGCATTTGTCTTAACTTTCTCCTGATTTCGGGCATATCCAGACCTCACTAACGTAAAATAAAGTTAGCATCAACATCGATTGTGGCTGGCCATTTTGATTGAGTTATATATATTCCCACTGCACACTAATGCGGCCAAAGCACCGTTTACTTTACTGTCAGCTGTCACCCGTCTCTCCACATTCAACTTACATTTTCCATCCCTACAAAATGCACTCCCCAAATATACAATATCATTCACTTTTCTACATATTTTCCACGTTTCATTATTTCACGAATAAAACATATAATTATTTCTATTGTCTCTTCATACCAAGAGATGGCGCTAGTTGTCCCGTCAGCGCCTGTTTAATTTATTTCTTTTGGTATGTGGGTAATTTAGTGTGTGAATGTCGCTTTGTGATAAGAAAAAGGGAAAGTTTTGGAATATTGGTTGTAAATCTCAATTTTCCTTTTTGTTTTGAAGCTAGAAGAAATTCTGCCGTGTCATGTTTACATGGTATGTTGTGTTCGTCGACTGGAATTGGTATTTGATTGTTTTGCATTATACTGTCACTATATTATAATTCTTTAAGTGGTAGGCAAAGAGGTTAGGAAGGTGATAAGTGGATCTATCTTCCGATTTGTGGCTTTACGGCGCCGAAAGCCACCTCCGACTTCCGCCTCTCTTATTTGTACAATTTTGTTTATTAGTGCCGCGTATCGCGGTCGATGTCGGCGCAGTTCCCGGCACGTTTGTTACCCTGCCGAAATTATAAAAGGCCCAGCACGCGCAGTGATCGTGCCTGGAGCTGTACCGCACAACAATCATATTCAATCCTTTCACTTCACATTTATTTCTCATGTCCTATCGCGGAAAAAGAATGTTTAGTAGGTTGGCCGTCACTTTAAATTGACCGTATTATATCACGAGATAACAATATTGATGACGAATAGAAAGACACGAATTGCAGGCGATAAGATGGCAGCTCAAATTTTAAAATTCACACCTTGATCGGATGTTTCCTCATGTATGCAAAAATAAATTAAAAATAAAAAATTTAAAAAACTTTAAAAAACGACTCAAAAAAAATCTCCAAAAAGTAAAAAAATAATATGTAGCCCTTTATAATATGTAGCCCTTTATAATAGCTCTTTAAATTTGTGATAAGTTTCAATATAAATAGTAGTAGTAATATATCCAAGCATCGTCACGTCGGGGAACCGCTAAGTTTACTTGTATTTAAACTTCATACATACTTTATTATTTACTTAGCGATCTCCATTACCCATTATGCGTCGAAGATCCCTACCGCAACTAACAAAAGAGCTGATATTCTTCAAACGGCTGAACTGATTTCGATAAAACATGTCTAAGAACCACCGCTAGAAAACCTGCTTTCAAACGAAAAAAAAAGCATCATAATCGGTCCATTCGTCCAGGAGCTACGACGCCACAGACAGACACACAGACGCGTCAAACTTATAACACCCCTTCTTTTGTGTCGGGGGTTAATAAGGCTACTTTCATAATTATTTCTCATAAGTCATGCATGAGATAACTAAAAATTATAAGAAATTAAAGAAATTGAATTTGGTTAATTTCCAATCATTTATATAAATATCGCAAAAATAAAAATAAGAGTTTAAAAATAAAAACAACTTCATCGACCAAATTAGAAACTACTCTCGATAGTAATGTAGAGTCGAAGCTCATCGAAGCTAAACTCTTATTTTAAACAAATTCCTAAGGAAAAAATAAATGCGTGCATTCCACCGAATGCGCAAAACATTCAAAACCCAAAAAGTTTAATTCTTTTTCATTTGCGGCAGCAGAATATCCAATATGTTTTTACGTTTAATTTACATCACAGACATCCTACTTCCTAGATCTAACTGAAGCTGTAGAAACACGTGTCAATTTTGCACGGCAATATACGCCAAATGTTCACTAAGCAATATGTTAGATAGATACATTCTTTGTTGCGCACATTCAAACACAAATCGTTTACAATTAAACTTAAAACTAATGTGTGCAAGGCGGTTTTATCTTTGTGGAAGAGACTGTGGAATACACGAACGACTGACATTTGCAATCAATATCGAATGTATGCACCGTTGTTATCAATAACAGATTGGAGTCCTGTACGCATAGACTCGCCTAAGCGAGTGCAAATGTTGGTCCCTCGCAAATTTTTCCATATGTCTCTACAATGTTGCATGAGATCCTCCGTTCTCCTTTCATTACGGTGATCCCATCTCTGCAATCTCTGCAACATTAAACCCCTTAAATTTACTATGAGGTTAAAAACAGGCGATTTAGCTGGCCATGGAATCACCGTAATGCCAGGATGTTAGCGAAACCAGGCATTGGTTATCCTTCCAGTGTGTGTTCTATTGTTACCGTGCACGTAGGATACCCTGGGCATTTCTTACTATGAATACATAATTCGCAAAATGGGCAGCACACTCTCCTTCAGCATGTTGACATAATTGATAGCATTTGCTCTAGGCGGTAGCTCAATGAGTTCTCCCACTCCATCAAAAGTCATCCAGCCCCACAAGTTACACGAGATACAGCCCGACTCTCTATTACATATAACGTTTTTTTCTTGGCAGCGTGTAGGGTTATACTGCCATAGATTCACTCGACCGTGATTACTTGATTTAAACGGTTATTCGTCCTAAAAAATTGTAGACGACCAATCAAAATTCAAACATTGCCGTGCAAAATAAATACGTGCAATTTCATGAGCTTCGGTTAGGTCTATTTTGTAGGCAGGATTTCTGTGGTGTAAATTCATTGAATGTAAATGATTTCTTACAATCTTAGTATGCACATCGAAACGCTCCGCAAAATGTTTAGTTTATATAAACCCATCTAATACGTAAGCTCGTAACATTTCTAAACGTCATTTGATAACGCCACAATGCTACGATTTCCTTGACGATGGTCTAGAACGTCGGCTTCTTCCGCATACCCTCTGACCCATAAGCTTACTGTATTTCGCTAAAAAATCAAATAAATAGTATTGAAAAAAATATTAAGCCGAACAATGCGTTGATAGATTCGTCACATTATTTGAGCCTACCTATCTGAATAATTCTCTCGACATGGCACTAATACTTCACCCTTGTTCGTGCAGAGTAATAATTCTGTAACGGTCCTCAGCAGAAATTTTCCGGAGGAGGAAAAGGCAGGAGGCAAGTGAAATAAATAATTTAAATATTTTTTCCTTAATTAAGTCAATTTTTATTTACTGTTCTTTGGCACATGTCGCTCTTCGATTCTCATCATTTATGTTAGTTCGGAATATGAAGATTACCGATTGATATCCCGCACGTTTATCTTTCTATTTTGAATTTAGAAATGACAAAGACACCAATAGAAATTTGTCGAGTCGATAAAACAGTATATTAAACGGCAAATTCAAAGGTTTTTTAAACTGCTAAAAATTCACTTCCCGCAATAGTAGGTAAATGAGAGAAGAATGTGAAATGAAAGGTCTAATGTCTACAACCCGGCTTCAAATGGTGCCGTAAGTACAGCATCGTCAGCATATAAAAGACAGTTTACCACTGAGCCATCACATATCACACCACTCATACTACCTTTCAATGTATGGAGTCAACCGTCCAAATAGAGTTCGAATAGCCAAGCAGACATCACACAGCCCTGTCTAGCGCCTGAACAGGGTTCGAACCAGGGTGACATGTCACCATCTAATCTTACAAAGACTCAGTGGCTACCACGGAACAAAAAAAATACTAGAAGAAGCATACCGAACTGTTATTAGGAAAACCAGCTTAACCTGTTAAATACATACACGTAATATTTACAGTACATAGAATGCTGTTCAGCTATTTGTCACCCAAACAAACATTCGTCAACAGAACAACAATAAATAAAAAGAAACCTTATTTCAAAGGCTTATAGACATATTTGCAATGTTTTTTACGACAGTGTTAATGTGTATAACAAGTTGTCTTTAGATTGAAATTGCCACGATAAAGAATTTTTATAAACATTATGTGAAATCTATAATAACATTGACATTGAATACATTGAATATTAATAAATACATTATCCAATAACAATGTGTGTCTTTTCTTTAAAAAGCATTATTCATTCAAAATAATTACTATTGTCGTAGTTAAGAAATTACTGCACTTGAATGTTGCACAATATTGTCGAATTTAGTTCTGACTGGTAGCACATTGTGGAATCGACTAGAGAAGTAATTTTAGTGAATCTTAATAAAAAATATCAAATGTTTAAATTAATTATGCTTATCGTTTAAGCACCAACAATTAGTATTGTTATTAACGGACTTCAAAAAGGAGGTTCTCAATACATCATTACGTTTTTTTGGCCTTTATGGTAATATGCTTTAATAAAGAAAAACAGAATTCCCGTAAGATTATTTATTAATGCTTCGGATTCGATTCGATATTCAGATTTGATTATTCTCCACTTCCCTCTCCCCCATCTCCAGAACTATTGAATCGAGAATTTTAAAAAATTTGGGGAATGTGAAGCTCTACCTAACGTTTAAAGGGAAAATGTAAAAAAGTCGTCACCATTTTATAAATATCGTTGGAAGACTCTCGTTTGATCGATTTTTGGAGTTTACTCCTGAAGAATCGATTTTCATATGTAGCCCGCGGTACGAAAATTTTATGGTGAGTAAAATCAAGAGTTAACAAAAAGCGAAGCGTAGCATTTTACGTTATTTTCAAATCCAAGATGGTGAATATTACTTTTCCAGATAAATCGAGATGAGTGTCGTATTCTAGGTTTTTCGGGGTGCTGATCACGAAAATGTCCTTCATTTTCAAATCCAAGATGACGAATATTACTTTTTTGGATAAATCGATATGAGCGTCGGTGTTCTAGGTTTTTGCCTCCCTGTTGCTTCAATCTACTGTTCTTTCTCATGTGGACATTTAAGAAAACTAAATTAATTAATATTCATGTATAAATAAAGATTACATAAACTAATTTAGTTGTAGTCATTTTCAATAACAAAATATGTTACAATAATTATCAGCATTTATATAATTTGTTATTGAAAATGACTCGTATAAATTGTTTGTGTAATCATAGTACTTAGCATATTTATGGCAGGTCTATAACTATTTATCGATATCATTACCTAGTTTATGTAGTGACATAAACTAGGTTAAATACAGTGGTACTACATCACTTATTGAGCGACTGTGCAAACTTCGTGCAAACAGCATTGTCTATGGTCGGAAACTTCAAAAACTACCTAATTAGTTCACTTGAAAGTAGACCTTATGCCTAACTAAATAAAGATAGTTTCCATTCGCTGTCTTTGTGATGTTAAGCGTACTAAAGCACGCGTTCAACTGAAGTAAGCGGAGACCAAAGTGAGCATTACAGGGCTTACTAGTGGTATGCAGGTACAGCCCACTTGGGCTTTCTAGTCGTTTTTTCTGTTCTGAGGGGGCCACGATATAATGACCACACATACCACAATAAGGGGCCCCTCACGCCATATTCAGGCAGAAGTTACCACAATTTATTTCACGCTACTCTATCAAATGCTTTCTCTACAAAAGCGCAGAAAACTTTTACATTTCTTTTACCTTTACAGGTTTGTGCGTAAATTGATTATCCTCTATATTTTTTATTCTTAGTACAATTAGTGACTACTTATGAATAATTTCTTTATGCAAATTTTGACTGATTACACTCGGAACAATAAAAGACATAATATATAAAACAGGAGAATGGAAAATAAGAATAATTTACGATCATCGTCAGATACATTAAAGTGGTACTGGGCTAACAGATAGCAGATAGTCCTAAATAACAGACCGTTCATACCAATGTAATAATTTTTAAACTGGTCGAGCATCAACTTGCTTGATAGTACAGGATGTCAGTGGCATATTTCAAACTTTAAGTGCATTTAATTTCTGAACGTGGCAAGTGTGAATAGCGGGCGGGACGCCGTTGAGAGCCCGGATGCTGTGGAGTTCTTAATAGCCATGGAACAGTAGATTCGAGAGCACAGCGTTTTTTCTGTCGAGCCTCACATTTCGAGTGGGTTTTATCTAAAAAATAACGGACAAAAATGGTTATTGGTTTGCATTAAAATTTCTTTTATCATTTAGGACATAATAATAAATTCATTACATATTTTTCCTAATAAGACCTAATGCATAATAAAATGTATTTATTGTTTATAGGCTTAACAACAATCGTTACTGTTATACTATACTTCCGAATAGATTTTGATCGTCATATAGGACTAGGATATTTAAAGGAAGTAGTATGGGTCCCAGGCGCAGCAATAGTCACACTTACATCGATTATTGGTGTGTATGCTGGTCCTACAAGAATTAAATATATGATGGATTGCTGGAATGAAATCTGTAAGGTATGGAATAATGATTTCAAGACATTATGATTCTTCTCAGGAAAAACGTCGTATGCGAAATTCCATAATTTTTACAAAAGATGTCATTTCTTAAATAATTTAGTAATGAAATAGTTTTAAGACATAAACTCTAAATATTTAAAGGAATATCGTACACATACTTTAGACAGAAATGAAAAGTGCAACAAAAAATTGAACAGAAAATTTTCCTGGAGTTCTTGCTTGAATTTTTACGTGAAAATCTGAAGGCAATTTTAATGATAAAGATATTTTTTCTAAGAAAATTACATGCGTATATCTACTCAAAATTAAGATACAATTGAAATAACACAGAATCACGGAACTATTATTTTTAACACATTTACTACTGGTAAAATGGAGCACATTTGAAGTCACCGTGAAAATCGCGAACTTTTAAAAAGTTTTTTTTTTCTATTTAGTCTTTTTACAGATGTAAATCTTTTCGGTATAAAACGGTTTCGCTTTAAAATCTTAAGTTGTGTCAGTTCGAAACGGGCTTAGTTTTTTTTTCAGATAAACTTGTCCATAGATTATAAAAAACCTGAAGGCGCAGAGAAAAGGAAATATGTTGTGATTGAGTTGATAATGATACTAGGAGTGACTCTGCTGCTATTATGTAATTATTTTATGATTGTTGGAGATACGATTTATTCTGATAAAAGATGTGAGTACATTTTTATATACAAGAGTAAATTTTCATAATATTATGTATACTGAATTTTGGTTATAACGACAGTAAGGATAGCATCGACTTGGTCGCTATAGCCAGTTGTTACTGCACGAGAATCTTACAATATTGTCATTTTAATGATTGTACACAATTAGCTATGAAGCCTACTACCACACTTTGCAACGATATATAGCATAGTTATAGATAATATGTAGAATAGGCTCGAGATTTCTGGAGTCAAAAAAACCAAGAAATCCACGCAAAGTCGAGACGAGAAAAATCACAGTGAGAACTCGAGAAATTTAAATTTTATAAAGTCTGCAAAATTTAATAGTAAGCACGCATTTTTTTTTACTCTGACCTAGTGCGCAGTAATGTGTGAAGGCGGGGAAACGGGGCGAGGGATAGTAGATACTCTGGCTTGTTAGAACAGTTAGAACCTCAAACTTCTGAACTAAATAAAATGCTGAAGATTAAAATTTTCTATATTTATATAATTATAGTATATTCAAAATATTAATTATTAACAATTTTCAAATTTCGAATAATAAAATGAAAAATTTCAGTGTCATGTAGTATTCGGTGCTATTGTATTTCTTATGTTTATTTTTGGAAGATGTGTTTTATTCAAAATACTAATAGATTTTAAGCATGGGGAATGTTATTTTTTGACATTTTATTTGGTTTATTTGGTTCGGTTTTTTTTTGTTATTTCTTTTTTTTAATTTCTCGAACAACTTCAGAAACGACTGTCGAGAATTCTCGAAACTCGAGAAATGAAATATGAAATCGAGAAATCGAATACCCTAATGTAGAGTCTACAACGCCCGTGAGATACTGCAAGTTTGTAGAAACGACAGTATGAGATGCTATAAATTACACATCAAAAAAGTCTAAGCAACATTTTGAACTTTTGAACGATTTTCACAATTGTAATATATTTATATTTCTTTTATAAATAATAACTAAGCATTTTTTGACGCATTAATCTAAAGCAAGAAAAACATTAATTCAATTGTTCATTTAATCACAGTAATTAACAATATGTGTACCGTAACATACGTAGTATAAAATAAAATTAAATAACGACATTTTTTTAATTATTTGGTAATTCAATACAAAGCGTGACCGCCTCTGTTGTTTAAAACATGTCGGCAGCGATTTTTTATGGAATTTATAAGATTGTTTATTTGATCCTGCGGCAATCGGTCCCAATGAAATTTTAACAAGTCTTTCAGTTGTTGGGTTGTCGACACTCCGTCCAGGTTCTCTAGAACACGTCTCTGGAGCATGTCCCATGCGTGCTCGATGGGATTGAAGTCTGGCGATTGTGCAGGCCACGGCTGTACCCGGATGTTTTCCATTGCCGAGTACCTACTCTCTGGTCCACCGAGCTGTGTGCGAACGCGCATTATCATGCATCGGCGTGAAATCTGAACCAAGACTTTGTGCAATTGAGTGAACATAAGGCCCGAGGACATCTTTAACGTAACTTTCAGCGTTCATATTGCCGTCTACAAAAACGAGCTCAGTTCGTCTGTTCTTCATAATACCTGCCCATACCATCACTGTGGAGCCACTGTAAGGGTGCACTTCCTGGACGAATCTCAGCCGTTCAACATTTTCGGGAGGACGATACACTCTTACCCTTCTCGTATCAGGCCTAAATCCAAACCGGGACTCATCACAAAATAAAATTTTATCCCATTGCTCCTGGGTCCATGACAAATGTTCCCTACACCATTCGTTTCGACGGGCGCGATTCCCATGGCGTATAGGTGGGCACCTAATTGGCCGTTGTGCTCGTAGGCCGTACTCATGCAGCCTATTTCTCACGGTTTGATGGCTAACAACAACACCGCTTGAGAATTGTAGCTTTAAACCTTTCTCCCGGGTGGTTAACATCGGCTGACGTCTTGCAGTCAATTGTATGTATCGGTCCTGTCGAGCAGTTGTACTCCTTCCACGTCCTGGGTGCTCCTCAGCAGGATCCCCTATATTAACGTAACGCTGCCAAAGATGACAAATCACGCTCCTATTGACACCAAAATGCCAAGAGACCTGGGAATTATTTCTTCCTGCTTGTAGCATTCCTACAGCTCTCTGCATTTCATCAGCAATCAAATGACGTCGTTCCATAACATAAAAAACAACTCATCACTCAATTTTTTCAAAAACTGTTTATCTCAAAATGATAATAGTGCGATAAATAGCAAATTTATCAAACTACGAGAACACATGAAATCGGGAAAAAATAATTAGCTTTTATTTTAATGAAAACAAACCACAACCGAAGAGGTTCTACTTTTAAAATCAGCCGGTATATGTTGCCGAGAGTAAAAAAGATTGTATACCAATCTACTTTTCTAAGAAAAAAATAAAGTGTCAATTAATAAAACATGCAGTTTCTGTAAATGATGAGTGTTGCTTAGACTTTTTTGATATGTGTATATAAGAAGCTACAATATTATAACATGAGCCATTGTAGATATGAGACGAGATAACGCGGGATGTTGCAGATAAGTAGAGGCTGCAGCACAAGATATCGTAGATATGTTGGAGGCTACAACATCAACAACATGAGTCGTTGTTTATAAGTAGAGACTATAATGTGACGTTTCAGATATGTAGCTGCAGCATAAGATGTTCTAAAAGAGGTTGCACCGTGGAATGTTTTAGATATATAGATAAATTATCGTGATATGACGGCATTTCAATGAAATGTTTAAATTCATAATTGATGAGGTAGTGAAAACGTATGATGGTCAACTGTTAGCTTAGTATTTACTGTAGTAGTTTCGTGACATTTTAATCGCAAGAGTGAGGGCGAAATACGTTGCCTACGTATTAATAAGGCCGTAACATGTATATGAGTCTGGCTTTAGTCCTTATGAAATAGTTGGCAAATAGCGGCGAAGTAGTCGTGTACCATGTGAGATAGTCAGAGGTAGTTTAATTCTAACCGACGCCATGTACTGTCAGATAAATTTTTATCTGCGGACGGTTATTGTTTAAATATAGTCAAAATTAATAGTTAAATCAGTAACATATTTAGTGAACGCAGTGTGTGCTTTTAGTAGTCCTTTTCACATCAATTGCTCGTATCATGTGAGAAAGTGTAGTAATGCCGTTAGTTCAAAAAATGTAACCCCGGCGCCACACTCTCGCCCAGTGGACGCGAGTCGAACGCAAACACGAGAGCGTGGTTGCTGTGCTCCTGTGCACTTGTCTCCGCTCGCCCCAACTCGCCACCGCTTCGGTGTTTTGTGCACGACTCAGTGCTGCGTAGCCAAAACACTTAAGATTTACGAGTATCTTGCAAATAATTATTTCATGACCGACTCATAAACTGACACGAAATACACTGACAGTGCTAGGTTACCATACTTACTATAGCTAACTCTTTTACTCGTGGTTACGCTCAATGACATAGAAAGAGTCACAAAAATTCGTTTGACACACGGTGGTAAAAGCGGCAACTTATTGTGGCTCCGTCCACTGTGTTGTTTGGTCCGAGGCGTCCCCCACCCCAGCACCCTCGCAGTGCTACAACCGCGCAGACCACACTCGCTGTCCTCCTCGGAGTCACATGGATGGAAGATCGGCACGCTTATTACGTAACTTGCAGACAGCATGCGACAGCCAATATCGCGCGATATCTGCTGTCAAAACGAGAATTTGTGTAATGTAATTCGTATAGTGGCGCTAAATCTACCGCGAAAAGTGCATTTTACGGTCATACAGTAATAGATACGCAATCGTCATATATGTTACTAATTTTTTATTTCAATTAATCACCGGTCGCACAGTGATCGCGTGGCTGTAGCTGTCTGCAAATTTTTAGGTATAACCCCGCGGGCCACTGTCGAGTTACTCGGGTTATTGCAGCGGGAGCGATTTAAAACATTGAACTATGTTTCGGCCGTGACCCTGAAGACCCATTTAGTCGTCTCTTACGACAGGCGGGTAATACTTTAGCCATATTCTTTCGCCCACAGTGCTGAATAACAAGCACCTACATTGACCAGTTTTCAATTTTTATAACCAATGTTAAGGAAGTGTTTATAATCTGTATATATAAAAATTGATATTTGTATGTATTAAACCACTAAACTCCAACACCGTGTAGAATGGAGATAGATTAATGTAGATATATAGATGGAGACAGAGTCGCGAACAACAGCTAGTTATCACAGAAGTTATTAGCTGATTTCCTCTTTTGTCGCCATTGATTTGCCTGTTTATTGCAAAAAATTTATATCTTCATTTTATTTAATCTGAATTTTCTTTCAGTGATCGTATCGTTTGTGTATGGATCTTATTACATAAATTATTTCATGTCTCTGTTAATGGAAACACAATTCATTTTAATTGTTATATCTTTGCACTCGTCATTAAAGGCTGTCAATGACTCCCTGAACAATCTCGTCAGTACTTTAAAGAGTAAGTATCGCAGAGATTACATATCTTGATAAGTATTGTAAAGAGTAAATTTAATCCGAATCACAAAAAACGTCTGTCCGTCTGTCTGTTCATCTGTCTGTCCGTATGTCATAGCCATTTTATTCGGGGTCTAATGGCACTACATAGATGAAGTTTAGAAGGTAGATGCATTCTACGAGCCGCTATACAATGGAACATTGAAATTTTTAATGAAATAACTCAAAATTCAGAAGTTTAGAATTAGGCTTCTTTCTCTAACCGCATTATAAACAAAGATAGGGAAAAATGTGATATTAAAACGATATTAAATAGAAGAGGATAGTAATTTTCCTTTTTTGGATGTAATATACACCTAACAAGCAGATTTTTATCTCAACTACGTGAAAAAAACTGCTTCAAAATGTTTAAAAATTTCCATTTTCTATCTCAATTATTGGACGAAAAATAATATTATATTTATTCCGTTTCAAATACACATAAATACATCCCTATTTATATTAAATTAACAAATAATATTTACAGAAACATTAACACAAAATATTTATAGAAACATAAACACAAAACGTTGACTGCTAATAACTAATTTTCCAATTACAATTTCAGAAAAACAAGAAACTGCACTATTCACAAAAAGTTTCAACGCCCCAACAATTCAACCGTCTCTGTCAATTAACAGCGTCATTGATTCCATACCTACACTGGGGAATATATCTTACACAGGTAAATTGATATATTAATGTTAGTATACATATGTATCGCGCTTTAACTAAAGTTGATTTAATATTGTTAGTGTTTAAAATCGTTATCATTTTTATATGTTATCATTGTTCATAACATATTCATATATAACTTTAAAATTAAGTCTACGATTATCAACGGATCGTGTTCTATTACTTTTTTATAATTCAAACCAATTACCTATTCTCATACCTCAATCACAATCAAATCTGTTTTATTTAATCTTGTGTAAGGAACTAACGACATATACATTCTACAGTCCACTAGTAAATACATATAAACTTTTAATCTTTCGCGTTGCATTATAAAATATCTAAAACGGCAAATTTAACGCGATTACCCTTTATTTTGGCTTGACGTTTCGACCGAGTTGCATTGGCGTGGTCTCAAGCTAACCGTCGTCGATACAACTCGCTCGAAACGTCATTCCAAAATAAAAGGTAATCGCGTTAAAGTAAATAGGTACAGAACTGTTAACTTGTATAAAATCTATAGTTATCACAGCAATTGTACTGCATCCCTTCTGCGTGTAGTTACTCTCAGACTGCAAAACGATTTAGAAGTCGTGGCGATATTGCCAGCATTGAGTAAAATATTCGAAAAAATAATACTCAACCAAATGCTGGCCTATTTTAGGATATTTCATGGTCAACAGTATGGTTTCGCGAGAGAGCGGTCAACAACTCGTGCAGGAGCAAGCTTGATCAAAAATATACTTAGAGGCTTGGGAGGGGGACGGAATGTCATTGGCGTGTTTTGTTATCTTTCCAAAGCTTTTGACTGGTTTGACATAAGACTTTATTTTACAAGCTAAAATAATATGGAATACGTGATGAAGCTGTCGATCTCATGATTTCATATCTGTTTGACCAAGAACAAAAAGTGAGTGGAAATGGGGTTACATCTGTCGGTTCTAAATTAAAGATAGGCTTTCCCCAAGGATCAATGTTGGTACCTTTCCTATTTTTGGTGTACGTTAATGATCTTCCATTTATGCTTAAAACCCTATGTGATATAATATTATTTGCTAATGACACATAATTATTGTTTAAAGTAAATAGAAAAATAGACATAATATAAGACATAGATTTAGATATTAGCGGACATAATAGGACCTTGGCGAGTGTCTGGAGACAGTTCACTGCTAATAATTTACTAATTAATGGACAAAAAACCAATTGTGTCAAGTTTTCTCTATCTAATGTACCCAGAATTCATTATAGACTAGAACTGGGTAGGAAATAATTACAATTAGCGAAATCAACTACTTTTCTTGGTTTTACAGTAGATAATAAGTTACAGTGGGCGGACCACATCGGGGTTTTGGCTAATAAGCTCAGTTCGGCAATATAGACGCATTAGACAGTTGACAGACCACAGCTAGGCTGATGTATTTCACATATTCATAGACTTATTATTATGTCTTATACTATGTCTTATGTCTATTATGTTATATACTACTGTGGGGATCAGCAGCACATATGAAGTCTATTTTTATTTTACAAAAGAGGGAAATATTACTTCCAGTAATAATGCCCGAGAGTCGCTGAGAGATCGTTTCAAAGACATGAATGTACTCACCTTACCCTCGGTATACTCGTACATCTTCGAAAACATAATGTACAGTAAAAAAAATATAGATCTATTTCGAAAGAAAGGCGTTATTAGTGGTATGAAAACTCGTAGTTGTGATCAACTAGTTATTCCTAAATTTAAATTACAAAAGTCGAGTTGGTCATTTTTGGAAAACTGTGTTTGTTGTTATAATACAATTCTTCAAATAAATACTCAACTAACGGAAAATAAATTGTTATTATACGCACACTCATTGGATAAGAAAACTACAAAATTAGCGATTTCATTGAGTAAATAACAATAGTCTGGAAATAATCATCTCTGCGCATGCATTTACTGGCTGTATGAACATTTTATTTTAAATAACTGCTATTGTAGAACGATGTTGAAAAAATGATACTGGACTGAGTTTCTTGTCGGGTCTTCGAGTGTCCAGTTTTCTTTTCAAACCGAACTAAATTAGATTTAATGCTCAAGAATTCTCAAGGAGACACCCAACTCGACGAATTGCGACTGTCACGGTATTCCACGTTTTTCTTCGTCTAGCAAGCCGTCTTTGACTATGGGGTCTACGTTTACATGTTAAACGTCAAAATTATTAAGGTTGAATGAAAAAAAAATACGGAATTTCCAGTACTACTACAGGATTGCACTAAAAAAATTAAAAAATTTCGAAACTGAATGTATTCTGCGACGCTGTTTTCGTGTACATTGGTACATTGTTTAGTGTGTTCGTGTTAGCTACACGTATTTTTAACGCCGCAAGTACACATTTTGTTAAAATCTCACAGCGAGTTTTTCCTGCTGAATAAAGCTTTGTATTGGTATTTACATTTCAACATTTCGATAAATTTTACATTATAAAAATTTTAATAAAAAGAAACTCCCGCCATTGTTGGAAACGTCGTCTTTACTGTTTTTATATTTAATGTGAGAGCAATACGTTTATCTAAAAAAAAAAAACAAATGTCATTATATTAATGTACCTTGTGAAAGGCCTAAAAAAAAATTATTTAACACGTCGCAACGACTTCACGACGAAAGAGCTTAAAATTTTGAGTTTTACTGCTAATAATTTGCGGGTTTCGCATATAATTTCGTTATCAATAGAAAGATAATTAAGTCTACTTTATGCTGTAATGTACATATTTTTATAATATTTATCGAAAAATCAGCGCAAATATCAAAAAAAAATTCAGAAGTCTATCTTTAACCTGCTGCCAAAATTCATTTCCATGTTAGAAGTATTTCCGTTAACGGTTTTAAAACTTATATATTTAGCTTTAAATCAACATTTTTTTTCACGATAGGTTTAGTAATGACGGAGATATAAGCGTTTATTTTTCGCGCTATTTTTGGTAACATTTTTATGGACAACTCACGTTTGACCAAAAAATTTCTAATGTCAAAATCGTTTTCACAAAAAAAGATCCTAAAACTTAAAATTCAATACTAAAATTAAAAAGAGCTTTTACTGCGAATTTTAAAATTAAATAGGTAGAGGAACAAAGGAAACCGCCTTAGCGTATTATATTCCCTTTAAAAAAAACTGCAACACTGCAAAAAAAGGACGACATGCAATTCAAATGACTGTAAAAATTTAAGGAAAAATTATTTTATTTATTTATTTCATTTGGAAAATGCCTCCTGCAATTTCTACTGGGGACCGTTACAGAATACTTATATACATACGGTTAATTACATACAAATTAGAATCGATCACAAATTTCATTTGCATTCCACAGTAATATTTGTTGAGGTTAGTGGATGACAGATGACAATTGTCTCCGATACAATGATTAATAGGTAACGCGTTCGGAAAGTTGTTCGCAATCGAGTACGTAGTACTACTTCATTTCTTCTCAGGTAGAATCAATAAATATTGCACTTTAAGTGTATATTATTTAAACCAGAACATAATATACTAAACTTTTAATTATTTCGTTGTTTCATTATAAATTTCATTGGTACTTTCGTTAAAATTTACATTTACTTACGTTACGTTCAGTAATAACATTGAATGTTTGGACACATCGATAGTAATAAGTATCGTGGTAATAAAGCGATAATCGATTTTCTTTTGTATAAAAATATAGTTTTGTTAGAAACAAAATAAAACAATTGTGGGTGATAATACTTTTATTAGATATTAATATAATTTGTCCAGGTTTGCTTTCCCATTTTGACGATGAGATAAATAAATTGTTGTAAAAATTTAAATACGAGTAATTCCTAATAATCGATTGTATTCGATAAGAGAGAGACGAGTGTTGATATATATCTGTTTCACAAATCAAGTAAAATGGAATGTTCGAGCAAAGGGGCATTGTTTCCGGTTTGTTTTTCAGTAGCTACTTTTATCTAGATCTCTCTAATTCTATTGTGGATCTGTCAATCTGACATTTTGATGTTGTCACTTACAAATTTTTCAGACACTTCCTATTGGTCGATGTCTTTTCAGAGACTTGCTGTCTCTTTCTTATGTCGGAAACCTCAGACTGAAATCTGAGTAGTTTTCAGTTACATTAAGAATGACGTTAGAGAGGGTACAAATTATGTCGAGGTGTGATTCCAAAATGGAGGGAGCCATTCACTTTTGGTGGTGGTTAAGTGGCAGACAAAAATGCCCATATAGAAGTAAAATATACATGCCTATATATTTAGGATGTTTCTAGTGTTATTAAGAAGTTGTTTTTCATTTTTTATAAACATTATAAAGTCCCATGATAGACCTCATGGTAAGTAGGATGTAGAAGTTGTAGTTTTCTTTTAAAAGTGTTTTCCTTGGTGCTTAGTACCGTGTATTAACCCCAGGAATTTTGTTACAGGGTTCCAGGCTAAGTGCCATGTTTAAATTCCAGGCTAAGTTCCATGTGTAATTCCATATGTGATTACATGTTTACTTCCAAGTTTCTTTATACGTTTAATCTCCAAGTTTAATTCTACGTTTGATTTCCAAGTTCAATTCTAAATATTAGTTCCATTAACACCGTGGACTAATGTTATCTTCTTAATCTCATAAACACCGTGGAATGACGGTGTATTCCACATTTAGTTGAATATTTTTCTTTAAAGATACATGATCAGATGGATTACTTTCTCGGATCATTTGTTTGTGCATTGCAGTATGAGGTTGGATTACCTTAATACATATTTAATCTCTTTTCTTTGAGATTTATTTGTGAGTTACGAGTATAGTGGACTTCATAGAAATTCTTTGAGACCATTGGAGGGACAACTCGGCTTGCAGAAGACCTAACTTAATTGTGCAGTCACTAAGGGTTTAGTGAACACCGTGGATATTCTTATGGACCATTGGTGGGACAACTCGACTGGCTATATATATACATGGTTATCTCCTTAGATGGTAATGTACAAGCATATATAAAAATTATTAACATTCAAGAATAAATATACATAACTAACCTTATATTTTGTTATCGTAGTTCATCTTAATGTTTTAGTTATACCAAGTATTAAGAAACAGTTACACTTATTATTGGTTACAGTACTCATTTTTGTAATTTCCAATACAGATGTAATTTGTTTGTTTTGTATGTAAAATCTCATTTAAAATTCTTCTATATAACATTCAAGAATTCATTTAGTGAGCTCATGAGATCTATATTTAAGGATAATTATAATTCTTTAATAAATTGGTGAAGGTTGTATTAAAGTGTGTATTTATTTCACAACTGAAATCGATTGTAGCTATACAGGGAAGGCGCCCTTATAAAAATTTACTCTGTATTCCTCTCCAGGGTGGCCCTAAAGAAACCCAATATCCTGAGTAGTTCATGCCTACTAATAATAGAACATTCAAAGTTAACATCACCGTAGCCGCGTTATAAATTATTACGCTGCACCAACAAAGGCGAAGTATTAGTTCCATTATCGGGAGAATTATTTATATCGTCACTAATAATGTCATTAATCTATCAACGCATTGTTCAGCTTCGGCTTTATATTTTTTTTAGTACTATTTACTTTACTTTTTTAGCGAAATACAGTAAGCTTATGGGTCAGAAGTTATGCGGAAGAAGGCGACGTGCTAGAATCAAGATCATCATCCATCACCAAGGAAATCGTGGCATTGCGGCTTATCAAACGAACAACGCTTGGAAATGTTACGAACTTACGAAATAGATGGGTTTATATCAACTAGACATTTTGAGGAGCGTTTCAATATAAGACATGCAATGAATTTACACCACAGAAATCCTGCGTACAAAGTAGATCTAACCGAAGGTCATGTATTGTACGTGTTAATTTTGCACAGAAATATTTGAATTTGGATTGGTCGTCTACAATTTTTTCGAATGAAAAAACATTTAAATCAAGTGATCACGGTCGACTGAATCTATGGTGGTATAACCATACACACTGCCAAGAAAAAAACGTTATACGTAATAGAGAGTCGGGCCGTATCTCGTGTAACTTGTGTAACTTGTGGGGCTGGATGACTTTAGATGGAGTGGGAGAACTCGTTGAGCTACCGTGTAGCACGTTTTTTTAGTGCATACTAGTTTTAATTACTATTTAATTGCATACGTAATATATTAAAGCATTTTATTCACATTCCACAATAATACGGTGTAGGTTATGATAGATGTCAGTTGTCAACTGTCAAGGAGACAACGATTGTACAGAACACATTTGGGTTATGACGTACCGATTAACATAACTATCGTTATAATAAATCAATAATCAATTAAATAGGTATAAATTATACAATGAGTCTAAATAAAATGAAACAAATTCTTATTTTAAATAATAGTTTATATTATAATTCAATGTTAACGTAAAGTATTCAGGTTTACTTTCCAACTTTCATGGTTGGATGAGTGAATTAAATCTTAAAATTAGCGATACGAGTAATTCATGATTATCGTTTGTTTCTGACGAAATCGATTGTTGCTGTCTGCACATCCTTCACTAATCGAGTAGAAAGATATGTTCTTAGAATGTTCAAGTTAATCCACATATCTCTTCCGGTTGTTTTTCAGGAGTTGTCTTTGTCGAGATCATTCTAAATCTATTGTCTAATTGTCATCGTGACATTTGCAATTCTTTCGCTACTCAATTTTCGGAGGCTTCTAATTGGTTAATATATTTTCAGAAGCTAGTTGTCCCGTTCTTTTGGCGGATATCTCGGACTGAAATCTGAGTAGAATCGGCTGGAATTCGAGATGATTTTTTTTTCACATTCTTTTCTCGTGAGGATGTAGCCATGGAAGGTCTACAATCTTTTTGGTGGTGGCTGTACGGCAGTCACAAATAGTAAAACTTCATCATTAAATGTGCTTTCAGAAGTTTTTAGTTACAATCAAATGAAAGATTTCTTCATTTTTATTATCCCAGAGCCGTGAATATTAAATTTTGTTTGTAAAGGAAATCTTTATCAGCTTCTTATGTTTTTAAATCTCGACTCTAAGTAGTTGTTTATTTTGTTCATAGATCCAAATCCAAGATGAGGAAGTATCTGTTGTTATTTATAACTAAAGTTTGGATGTCCCTTGATTGACCTCATGGTAAGTAGTTTGAGTAACTTTGTTATTTTCTTTTAAGGAATATTCCCTAGTGTTTATTCCAGAATATTAACGTTGGGAATTTTGTGACAGAGTTCCAAGTCTATGTTCACTCCAAGTCTATGATGACTTCATTTCCAAGTCTTAGTTCATTCCAAGTCTATATTCATTCCAAGTCTATGATGACTTCATTTTCAGGTTTATATAGGTTCCCGGTTTATGTGGATACCAAATTTAGGTTAATTTCATTTCCATGGTTGGGTTAATTCCATGTTTATTATAATTTAGGGATTTGATTACCCTTTAACATTTACAATTTTAGGCTGTACTACCCCAATATGATTACAATTTTAGGATTCTACTTCGGACTGGCCCTCTTCTTATTATTATTTTAGTGATACCTATGTAAGGTTTCTAAATTTATAAGATGTTACTCTTAGAACATGTTACTACCATTTTCTAAAAGTCACTTTATATATATTAATATGTTACCATCTCGGGTGGCATATTTTACCAATCTCACTATTTACCAATCTCAGGTAACACTCCAGATTGTATGTAGTAATATATATTACCATTTCGATGGGCATTCCTGGTTTTTTGTATAATATGTAGTTATTCTCTAGTAACCTTCCCGGACTTGTGAGGTCATTCAGTTAGCTTTGGGTAATGTGGACTTCATGGATATCTGTCAAGACTATTGGACGGACTGCTCGACTGGCTGAGGAATCTCATCATTTAGGCGGTCACTTTGGGCAACGTGTACACCTTGGATATTTGAACCATTGGTGGGACAGCTCGGCTGGCTGCTTGATAACATTTTCATGACTTCTATAGGTGGTAATGTACTATCCTGAGTAATCTCTTATTACTGAACACTTAAGTACTAACATTATTTAAATGTATTCATTTTCAATAATTATTTTAAGAAATTCTGTTGTCGATTTAAAGAATCAATGTTAAATCAATCTTTATTTATTTAAAATAGAATGTAATAATTTAAAATGTAATAACCTCGAGGTACAATTTTACAAAGTATTTATTAATTAGCTTTGTTTTATAAATTGGAAAAGTGAATTTCGATATATAATTAAATTAGGAAAACCCTTAATCATGGATATAAACCTATTATTATAATAAATAAATTGGTGAAGGGACTGTCAAACCTTTTCTTTTATTTCACAACCGAGATCGTTTGCATTAATACAGTTAAGGTACCCTAATATAAATTTATACTGTATTTCTCCAGAGTGGCCTATAAGAACCTAAGAACTTCAGGTCTTATCTATATATATATCATATATATATATGAAATCTTTCAAGATTTCATGCAAACCGAGCATATAAAAATATATAAATAACACTGACACAGCCAACGTTACAACCGCCTAAAGCAAATGCTATCAATTATGTCAACATGCTGGAGGAGAGTATACTGCCCACTTTGCGACTTGTGTATCCACAGCAAGAAATGCCCAGGGTGTTCTACGTGCACGATAACAGTAGAACACACACTGCAAGGATAACCAATGCCTGGTTCCTCTAACGCCCTGACATTACGGTGATTCCATCGCCAGCTAAATCGCTTGATCTTAACCACGTAAAAAATTTATATGGTTCATTGGTGCAGAGATGGGATCATCTTAATGAAAGGAGAACGGAGAAACTCGTGCAACATTGTAGAGACATAAAGGAAAATTTGTGAGGGACCAACATTTGCACACGCTTAGGCGAATGTATGCGTACGCGACTCCAAACTGTTATTGATAACAACGGTGCATACACTCGATATTGATTGCTAATGTCGGTCGTTCGTATATTTCCTCATATGAAAGTAACATTGAACTTGTGGAATGGCCTTCCTTCTCATGTCCGTCATTCCAAGTCACTGGTCTTCAGAAATCCATCTTCAGAAAAAACCTGCTCAAACATCTTCTTGCAAAATTCCTAAGTTGTTGCAACTAAACACGATACCATTCTCACTTCATCATTAATCTTTATATCTATTTTTGTTATTTAATATGATATGCAGAATATTATATATATATATAATATAGAATATATATATGTCGGAAAAGACACGGGCCAATTCGTGCTTCTGCAACTCGGCCGTGAGAAATATTAAACTAATCTTACAAGAGGCGAACTACTCCCTAAAATACCACGTTAAGACAAAGTTAATGTGCAAGCGACAGAAAACTCTTTGTAACAATTATTACGTAGGTAATTGGAAATTTCATAATGGCAAACGATCCGTCGGAGAAATGCTATCGCACCGGCCGCCGCAGTCTAATAGACTCTCAGCCAGCCCCAACGCTCCGTTAGTGCGTCATCGGAAGTCGCGCTTTGCCATAGTATAGTCGAATGAGTGCCTTTTATTATTTCCACCGACATGGCCTTCCTGACAACAACACGTCCTCGTGCGTTCTTCATCTCATTCTCATTCGAAAAGAAAAAAACGAAATCTGCACGTCTCTGCAAGAAACATCTCTTCATTCTATCATAAACACCCTAAACATCTTCATACAAGGTACGCTAACACAAACACCCCGAACACGCTAACACAAAGTACCCAATGACGAACACCCTAAACATCCCCACACAAGTTACACGTATAACACTCGCTACAGACCTGCGCCTTGCAGTCTGTCAACAAGATGCTACATAACGTACCTCTATCACGTCGTTACATACATTACGCGTATAGCACTCGCTACAGATATGCGCCACACACTGGGGACCAACGCGCATATAGAACGAGGCAGCCCAGCGGCTCGCAAGCCAGTCAACGAGATGCTACATGACGTACCTTCAACATCTCACACGCCGAATGGTCCCACGACCACCGTGTCACTCTCTGGCTCCATTTTGCCGACCGACTCCTCTCTCGTCAACAACACTATAGCCGACGCGAACTTGTTTTACTCTAAAGCAGACTACATAGTAATTTCATCGTCACCATGAGTCCTTCACTCCCTTTAGGTACCTTATGCAAACTTGTGAGGTACACGATACTTTTCAAATTCTTAAAGTTTACCCTTGAACACTCATCGTACACCTCATTCGCTTAGCAAGTTTTAAATCAGAATTTCCAGCTCTAACTAAGTCAAAGTCACCCTAATCCACTCAAGCAAACCCAGTCAACAAGCCGTTCCCGAACGCTAGATCCACTCCGGCTTGAATCGAAAAGAAAACCCAGATACCGTGAAGAATCGAAAAGAAACTCAGCCAGGCACCACTCTTTCAACATCATTCCACAACAGGCGTACCAAAATGCAACGTTCAGGCCAGTGACTCCCTCGTAACTACAGAAGACGTATTGAGAATTGATTGGATAATAAACCCAACTGCCTACCTAATGTAACTAGTTTATTTGACCTACTCCCCTAGTCTATACTTTAGCTATCTACCTGTTCACGAGGTACCTAACCTACCTACCTACACGCTTCTTCGTGACAACGGAGTAAACCGACAGTGATGTCACGCAAGGACACCTTTGCCAAGGATGTCAAACAACTGAAAACAAATGATCGCTGCCACATACAACAACTCTGTCCACGCAGCCGCCATATTAATTGACTCATTTTCACAAACTACTAGCATTATGCAGCAGATTTTAGCAATGACGGGTAACATAAAAAATCAATTTGATTACAAATTCTCGCTTAATTATCGCTCGCCACTACATAGCCATACAGACGTATCACAGGACTTCATGTGTTCCCGTGAACATAACAAAATTCAACTGCAGTTTGAGGTTATTACAGGTTTGGCCTACCTGACGCACGTTGCAATCATTAATTGGAATGAGGAGAAAAAAGCAGAAAGTGCAGTAAACTTTTGGTAATCTTTAACAACTATTTACACAGACTTATCACCCATCAGTCATGAACACACACACACACCAACAATTATGGCCCAGTTGCTACTAGAAACGTAATGACACATGTCACCCAGGTCATCGTCACATCACCAGCCGCCCAACGCACTCTGGACAATAATTAATAATAATAATATAATAATAATAATAATCTTTATTGACATGATGTACAAAGTATTGTGAAAGCTCTGAATTCCGAACTAGGTGTGTGTATGTGTGCGTATTTGTATGTGGGTGTGTAGCGTGTGTGTGTGTGTGTGTGCGTGTGTTTGAGATTTCCTGTGTTATAACATTCTTTCGAATAGAACAACTTCTCTGTTTCCTCATAATCCAGGAGGACAAGCCAATTTTTTAATTTTTCTTTACACTCGTGTTGTGACAGGGGGTAGTAATTGAACTTTTTATTTAATTTATTGTAGAAGTAAACACTAAGAAAAGCACTTTGTTTTCTTGCAAACGCAGTATGACAAGGGACAGGCGCACACACATTAGGGATATTTCTTTTTTCACAACAAATATTAGGATCATAAACAGTGCAAATGTGCTGTTTGGTGACCAAATGCAGTATATAAATTTGTCTGACTGTTAATACTTTACATTTCTTGTACAGTGCTGTAGTGGAGAACCGGTATGGACTGAAGGTCATTGTTTTAAGGAGCGACCTTTGTGCACGCTCAACATGTATGATATGGCTCTTTCCAGCTCCACCCCATATCTGGATGCAATAGCTAATTAACGATTGCACCATAGCATAGTAAATTGTGATCAGTAATTTCAAATCAGCCACATGTCGAAGAGTTTTAAACACCCAAATAGGTTTCCTAATTCTGGAGACTACCAAATTTAAATGAGAAGTCCAGTTCATTTTGTCATCTACCATGATGCCTAAGTATTTAACTGATTTTGATCTGGTAATACCAATACACGAACATGAATCTCTTTCAGTACATGTGTGGATTTTGATAGGGCAAATTTCTGTTTGTGTTTCTCTGATATTAAACTGCATGTATGTAGTTTTAGAGAGGTTCAAAGTAAGTAAATTACGTTTGAGCCAACGGTTAATCCTGTATAGTTTTAATTCAGTATTTCGACAAACCTCCGCTAATATCTGCCCCTTGAATACCAGAGCCGTATCGTCAGCGTATGTAAATATTTTTCCATTCAGCAAGGACATTTGACATAAATCGTTAATATAAATAAGGAAAAGACTTGGACCGAGGATGCTGCCCTGAGGGACACCAAAGTTAATGGATATGTCTGAACTGAGCAAGTTATTCATCTTCACTTTTTGTACGCGATGATTAAGGAAATCTTTAAATATCGAGAGTGCAGTACCACGTATGCCAACTCTGTCGAGCTTGTTTACAAGACTAAGGATCGAGACAGTGTCGAACGCTTTAGCCAGATCGAGGAAAACAGCAATACATTTTTGTTTCTCATCTAAATTCTTGATGATTAAATCTGCCAAGTTTCTTACTGCGTTTTCTGTACTTATACCTGCCCTAAAACCATATTGCGAATCTGAAAGAATTTTATTATGTTTTAAAAACTTCATGAGTCTAGTATTAAAAATTTTTTCTAGTATTTTAGAGAGTGCAGGCAAGATAGAGATCGGTCTATAGTTATCGACACTGTCCCGAGGCCCCCTTATAAACAGGTGTAATTAATGCCTTTTTAAATACTTTTGGAAAAATCCCTTGCTCTAAACATAATGTAAATAATGCAGTCAGATGTGGTATAATAATATCTTTCGACATTTTTAAAAATTTATTGGATATGAGATCCCATCCCACTGGACAGTCATTTAGGTTATTGGTCAGGGATTCAATTTCCGTTTCATCTGGTGGGAGTAGCACGATAGAATTTAGAGTACTTGGCACGTTTAACTGAGGTAAGTTTTGACTAAAATTTACTACATTCTCGATATTGTTCGCTAAATGTTTTCCTATATTAGCGAAAAAACTGTTTACGTTACGTTACGTTTTCAATTGCTTCTATCTGATTCTCTCTCTGTTTTAGTAACTCTTCCGCCGAAGAATTGTTGTTTTTAGCGTCTATAATACTTTTTATAGCAATCCATGTTTCTTTATTATTTCTAGCACCTTTCAGGAGCGACCTTTCATAATTTCTTTTGAGTCTTTTTAATAGTGAATTACACAAGTTCCTATAGCGTTTGTATGATATTTCAATGACGTTGTTATCTAGATTTTGTCTGAATTTCTTGTGTAATTTATCACGATGACGGATACACCGAAGCAGACCGGGCGTTATCCATGGTCTGATAAGTTCTTTGCGCCTTGATAATTTTGTCACACTCATGTGAGACTTGATTAAGGTTGACAACTTATCAACAAACAAAGTGGCAGCCACCTCTGCATTTGAGTTCGGGGATATGAACGAGAAGTCGGTGTACTGTAGGCATTTCAGAGCAGCTGAATAATTATTTCTTGTAACCAACCTAGAGGTGTCTTTTCTATATTTTGTCGACGACAAACTGACAAGAATTAAATCATGATCACTTACTGTACTTTCCATGACAAAGACTATTGTCGGGAGACTTGATTTTATTATAATGTGGTCCAAACAGTTATTTATTCTTGTCGGATAAGTATGTCCAGGTAAGAGTCCTAACTCCGCCGTCAGATTTAGGTAAGTAGAACTATTACTATCGTTATTATCTGGTTTAATGTCTATGTTTACGTCACCAACGAGCAATATATTTTTCGCAGTTATTGACCGTATGATGCTGTCAGTAGTGTCTAAAAAACTGTCTTTGTTTTTTATAGATGGTGATCTATACGTAGCTAGTATAACTAAATCAGGCTCTATTTTTAACAGTAGAAAATTAGCACCTATGGGATCCGGTTCAATACAAGAACATTCAATGTCCCTTTTTACATAGATAACGATTCCATCGTTTTCATTGAGGCATTTTTTGGAATAGAAACATTCATATTCATCAAGTGATTGTGGCTTTTTATATTCACTTAGCCAGCTTTCTGTCAAAATCATTATGTTAGGTTGAACGGATAGTCGAGATATGTTAACAATAAAAGGATGAATGTTCCTGTATATACTGCGAATATTTTGTGATATGATATTTAGATGTTTATTTTTACTTTTATTTATGCTATTGCAGGGCTCTATATCGCATCTATAAGCTTCAGCAACATTAACATTATCCACATCGCATAAATATTATTATATAGAAATGATTACCTAGGTCGCAGTCAAGATATGCTAACATGACACGGCTCATTGTAGATTTTATTATTTCAAAAATTCTCGTATGTTGGTTAATATAATTAGTCTGTACTTGTAAGATTAGAGTGTATGTATTGTATGCGATGAGTAAAAGTTTTGCAAAAGTGTGCTTGTATGATTTTTAGTGTAATTATTGTGGTACACATTCGGCCTTTTTGACAAAAGTTTTAATATTGTAGAGAAACATTTATAATAGTTATAGTAAAAATATATGAATTGTCCCCAAACAGTACACGGATAATAGACTTTGGTAGATAGTCAATCACATTTCCGAAGTTTTTGCAAATCAGCCTCGAAATCAATTTTATAGTGTTGATTTCCATCATTTTGATGCAGAAAGATTCTGCCGAATGAGGTCCAACAAAACTTGTAATTATTTTCCTTAGCAAAGCAGCGCGCGTGGTAAAAGAATCGCTGAGCTTTTGGGGACAGAGCCTCTGAGATGTATATTGGTTTTACCTGGCCACCTAATGAGTGAAGCGATGTGCTGAACTTATTAGTTTTGTTGTTAGCATTGTACAGGCGCGCCTTCTTGATCATGCATTCCTTCAGTCTTGCTTTTAAGCATTTTCAGTCTTGCTTTTAAGTCGAAAAGCGTCTTTTATGTCTTGCTTTTGTAACGGTGTATCCAATATCTCTGCAGCTTTCGATATATCACAGAGCTCTTCCCTCGTCTCGTGAGCTTTCTTCGGTACGTTTCTGACTTCGATCCCAGCTGAGCACATCATCCTCTCCAGATTATCAAACCTGCTCTCAAGTAGATAGATATAAGCAAGATTAGATTTCCTATCTCGTTCTAGAGAGACCATTCTTTCTTTTATTTCGACGTATTGTTTTGACATAAAAGATAAGAAATCTTTGATTTCTGAATTTTGGGAAATAATTTCTTTCATAGCTGTTTCCAATTTAGAAATCTTACCCTGGGTTCGTACAGATGAGGCATCAAGCATCCCCCGTATCTCCTGCATAAACTCATTCAAGTTAGAAGATTCCACACGTCTTATCCTTTGAGTCACATTCACATCATCTTCATTTCGCAATTCAGGCAATGGAGCTTGCCTTCGGGACGACAGTCGGAACGTTAAGATTTTTATCCTGTACATCCGAACTTTCCGGTTTTGGAGTACTGGGCGGAGTGCGTTTTGTACGTGGCATAGTGAATGTATATTTGTAATGTGTATATTACAGTAAACTTCGAAAGCAGACTAGTTCGTATAAGAGGGAAAACTCCCACACTTTGGGGTTTTTATTTTAGGCGGGCAACTCTGTTTGTGTCAGTATGTTAGTGACATTGACGGTTTAACTTGTCTATGTTTGAATTATCACACGGGGACGGAACGTAAACAAAGTAGGTATTCTGTGGTTCAACTATGATTCGTAATGTTGGTAGTCAGTACTTCGTTCATTCGTTCATGCCGAAGATAATGGTTCGTGCGTATCTATATTTACCTGCTGTTGTAATTTGTCGGTATTTCCCTCCTCTTGACACTCCAAACAGAATGCCAAAAAACGGTATGAATATGCTTCCCACTTTCAAAATGTGTCTGAAAAGTGCTGTATATATCCTAATTAAGTGAAGTGTTCTCCTCAAAACGGTTGCAACGTAAATAAGGTAATGTTCACAAAACCCGCACAAAACAAATTTCTCGAATTTGTACACTTTTGTTAATTAAAAAGCTTTAAAAACTGCGGAGCACAAACAAATAACACTTTCTCAAACGAAGGGTGCGGGTAGAATAATTCAGAGCGCAGTTACGACTACGCTTAGTGTGTGTATCGCGGCCAAAGTAGTCATGGTATAACATTACCTCCTCCACACTCATTAACATCGCACGAATCTAACTGAGAATTTTACCTCGTGAGATTTTAAGAAAACGTCATGAGCGTAGATACTTGTAGATCCGACTACTAGTCAAAGATTTCAACTAACTTTAAATGGACGTCCAAACGGAATATTGCGTTAGCTTCAATTACTCTCGTCGTTATTTTTCAACACAAAACCACCAACGTTAAATTTAATCAATTTCGATTAATTGCCATCAAATCTAATGTCATAACTAGCGTTCTCTTCAATATTCGTTACCACGTGTTCCGTCGCATTCGCAACATCGGATTCATTTCCTATCCGTACTCAGTTTGAAACACTTAGCTACTCTACTTTAAGAAGAATTCAAAAGCGCTATCCATGTGTAAACTTGTTTCGGTCATAGTGATAATAAGGTTTTAGAGTTTCACGGCTATTAATTAGATCACACCTTTACAATCGTCGGGTTCGACATGAAACAAAGTTTTCACACCAATAACTTACACATTACTATACACTCCTGAATCACAAATGCCAGTAAAACAAAATCAACAGACAGATCATCGGGCGCTAGAATCATAATAAAATGGTAACGACTCACCCGGGTATGTAGTATCTGAAGTTAATGTAATTCCTGCAGCCTGCAAGGGTCCACATGTCGCTCAGTAGCTGAACCTCCTTTCACAAAAGACCGTGGATGCGACGAGTAAGGGCGTAAACAATGTGGATAGGTTCACTCGCAATTACACCTCCATTAGACTCACGGGTCCCGTAATCCTACTTCTGATGTCGGAAAAGACACGAGCCAATTCGTGCTTCTGCAACTCAGCCATGAGAAATAGGTACCTAATCTTACAAGAGACGAACTGCTCCATAAAATACCACGTTAAGACAAAGTTAATGTGCAAGCGACAGAAAACTCTTTGTAACAATTATTACGTAGGTAATTGAAAATTTAATAATTGCAAACGATCCGTCGGAGAAATGCGATCGCACCGGCAGCCGTAGTCTAACAGACTCTCAGCCGACCCCGACGTTCCGTTAGCAGTCATCGGAAGTCGCGCTTTGCCATAGTATAGTCAAAATGAGTGCTTTTTATTATTTCCACCGTCATATATATATATCTTCTAAATTGCAGTTTTATATAAAGTGTTTTCCACAAAGGTTGTCTGGATCGATTCGAGCAATAAAACCAACTTGCACACATTCGTTTTAAGTTTAATTGTAAACTGTTTTTGTTAGTATACTCGTATAAAAATTATCTATCTTTCTTATACATATATAAATAATTTATCTATCTTACTAACATTCTGTTTATTGAACATTTGGCGTACATTGCCGTGCAAAATTAAAACGTGTTTCTATAGCTTCAGTTAGATCTAGGAAGCAGGATATCTGTGATGTACATTTATTGAATACATAAAAAGATTAAGACATTCTGCTGCCGCAAATGAAAAATAATTAAACTTATTGCGTTTTGAATGTTTTGGGCATTAGGTGGAATGTACGCATTTATTTTCTCTTTAGGAATTTGTTTAAAATAAGAGTTTCGATTCGACGACTTTCGACTCTGCATTACTATCGAAAGTAGTTTCTAATGTGGTAGATGAAATTGTTTTTATTTTTTTACTCTTATTTTTATTATTGTGATGTTTAAATAAATGATCGGAAATTATCCAAATTTAATTTCTTTAATTTCTTATTATTTTTAGCTATGTCATGACTTGAAAATAATTATGCCTGATTTATTTATTTTTGCATACATGAGGAAACACCCGTTCACCTTGAAACGAATACAAAATTTGAGTTGCCATCTCATCGTCTGCAATTCGTGTCTTTCTATTCGTCATCAATCATCTTATCTCGTGATTGCATAATACGCTAAATTTTAAGTGGCGGCCAACCTGCTAAAGGTTCCCTTTCCGCGATAGTATATTAATAATATTAAACGAATGAATAAAGTGAAAGTACTCACATACAAGTTGTTCTTTCAGAGACATTGACGCGTGAGCGTCAGTCCACACACGAGGTGCTCCGCAATCTTGCCTTCCTCCACGGCTCCTTGTATGACATTTTGCGACGTGTAGACAAGTATAATGGTGCACTGCTATTGGTAATAGTCGTGTCGACTATCGTCCATTTGGTGGTCACGCCGTACTACTTGATATCGTCTTTATGTAAGTAATCACCAAGTTATTCTGCGAAATCTTGTGTCTCTATTGTATTGACTGAATTGTAAATTCGAAAAATTAAAATTGTAGATGATAATTATACCTACTTTCGATGGTGTAGTGACTGTAGTGGAATAGTTATATTGCAGTGTCTTGAGCATCAAAACAGAAATTATAGATTTCTAGCGTGAACATACAATTATTTTATTTTACAAATAATTTTAGTAAAATGCTTTTGACATTTTAGTATGCTAACGCTCAGGCCATTTGATCTTCATAATCAGCCTTGGTCTTCTTTGACTTCTTTTAACACTCGCTTTTGCTCTCTAGATTTCGTTAGTCTTCAGTCTCTTGGTCAATCTTTCAACATCACTCATTCTTTCTATGTGCCCGAACCATCTAAGCATTCCTTTCTTCATGTTACAATAACACTGTCGTGCAACCCTGTAATACTGCGTATCTCTTCATAGCTTATTTTGTCCGCAAAGGTAACACCGCACATATTTCTAAAAGATCGCATTTCTACTGTTTTTATCTTACTTTCACTCGATTTCGGGCATATCCAGGCCTCACTACGGTAAAATAAAGTTGGAACCAATACTACATTGTGTACGGCCATTTTGGCTAAGTTAGATATATTCGCACTGCCTAGTACCTACTAATGCGGACAGAGCACTGTTTACTTTATTGCCAGCTGCTACCGGTCTCTCCACTCCAACTCACATCTTCCATCCGTCGAAAACGCACTCCCCAGATATACAATTTCGTTCACTTGTTCTAGATATTTTCCATTTACCCATATTTCACATATTGTCTGTACATCTTCCCTTTCGAACACCAGAACCTTAGTTTTGTTCACGGTCATGTTCAATCCTTTCACTTCCTAGTCTTCTTTCTTGCACGTACCTAGTGTCTGCATCTCCTCATTGCAATTGCATACAAACTGTTTCGATGACGTTGCATTCAATTTCCAATTGCAATTAACGTAACGCTTTAGTATTTCCTCATAATTCTGATTTCATATTTACGACAGTCTGGTTTTGAACCTCGCGACGGACACATACTAAAATTCTTGTACTAAAATTACTAAAATTGAAATAAATTACGTCTTTCTCAAGAGAACATTTTCTTTTTTAAGAAGTTCTTCAGGACCCGCCCTCTAATGTTGGTGTTAGAAGTGGGATGGTCAAGTCGTGATAGTTTTGACCATCTTTGTGTTCCGGTAAAACTGAGGACTATAATCATTTAAATAAAAAATAAAATAAATATCGCGTTTTTGTGTCCGTCATCTCGGTTTCTGTTTCCAAGTGCCGTTACGCTGATTCTTATGGTATCTTCTTGCGACTCAATTTGTGTAAAACAGCCCGAAAGCGAATTAAATATTCAAGCCAGACTCATTTAACACTGTATCCTGAAAACACACGCAACAGTGTTAAATCACTGAAGAACTGAACTTTTACCGCTGTCTCCTGAAAACTTTACACCGTGTGTGTGTAAACCACTATAACGTCTCTGTTTCGTCGCTGTATCGTCACTGTATCGTCGCTGCATCATCACTGTATCGTCGCTGTATCGTCACTGAATCGTCGCTGTATCGTCACTGAATCGTCGCTGTATCGTCGCTGAGTCGTAACTGCATGTCACTGAATCGTCGCTGTATAGTCACTGAATATTTCACTGCGCCATGTTGCTGAATTTCCACGAGTAGACACTCCAAACCTGAGAACCAGTACTCGCTGATCGTCGTCACTGCTGTCGTATTTACTCCGCGTCATGCTGATTGTAAATGTGTTTAACGCTGTAGCCGTACTTATGCTGTAAGTATATTTTATTATTTAAATTTCACCACAATTTTGATTTCTTTTTTTTATATAGTTAATAATATCATACTATTGTGTTAAAATGCCGCAGACCAAATCAGAAGATAAATCTGTAGCGTCTAACGCTGAAGTTTACCCAATCGCAGTTCTTTGTAATTTTATAAATACTTATAAGGGAGAACGCAAAACACTCCCAGCTTTTATCACAAATTGTCAGAATGCATTAAGCCTAGCTAGTGAACATCAAAAATCTCTTTTATTAAAATTCATAATCGCCAAATATGAAGGTAAAGCTCAAATCGCATGTTTGAATAAAATTTTTGAAAGTTTTGATGATTTAAGACTTTCTAAAACAAAATTTTGGTAAAAGAAAACATTATAACCATCTGTTACTAGATCTTCAGTCATGCAAGCAACAATTTAACGAGAGTGTATCTCAGTTTGCTCTAAAAACCGAAACGTGTCTTACACATTTACAATCTGAAATTCACAATTCCGATTCTATTAAAAAACATTTACTCGGAAGAATTGCAACGACAGAAGATTTAGCTTTGCATACGTTTACCTTAGGACTTCAACATAGACTTAAGTAATTTTGTAAGGTGTAGGTCACCCAAAAGTCTGAACTCATCTATTAACATAGCCATAGAAGAGGAAAAGATTAAAAATCTTTACTTTAAATCAAATAAAAACAATCTATTTTGCAAATTTTGTAGAAAAGCAAGACATAGTGAAACTGAATGTTATAATAAGATCCGACGCAACAAAAAGCCATTTAATCAACATAACTGTAATCATTCATACGTGAATCCTCATAATTCTTACAAAAATTCAATATCAACTACAAAATAAAGTCCAATAGTTTGTTCATTTTGTAAGAATATAGGTCATTATATTTCACAATGTCGAAAACGCCAATATAATTCCAAGTTTTCACAATACAATCGTACCGGTGGTCAGAAATTCCACGAACAAAAATATTTGGAATGCGCTGACGCTAATCATGCCAATTGCCAATCATACCATGAGCAAGAACATATGCAGTGCGCTCAAGTTACTTTCCCACCTTGTGAAATCAACGTTGGCGACAAAGATTTAAACTGAATTTGCGGGCTTCGTATTCGTGCCGACGAAAACCCGAGAAGTTAGGCACTTCGTCAAGTAATGAAGTAGTTAGTTCTAAGTCAAGTCGGTCTTAGTTGAGCAATACTACACCGAATTTTTCTAAATCAATGAATAATAATTCTCAAGTTGATAAATCGCGATTTACTAGTTCTTTGAATTGTTCAAAACGTGAACTCACTGATTCTTTTCTTAATCGTCCTATTGAAATGTATCAACATCATACTAATACTTCTAATCGCGAGTTAAAAGACTTCCTTTACGAATCGGAAAATTATTCCACTGTATTCGACGTTTTGCAAAGCAAAAATTCGTCTTTACCCTATATTGAAGTTCAAACTTCTCATACAAGCCGCCCTATTCGTCTTCTAATAGATTGGCACACAGTAGTTCAATCTGTCTTATAAAAAAATCTTGCTTATCAAAATCGCCCGAGCTCGACAATCATGTAGTAAAATTTAAGGGAATTAATGACGTCGATTCTTTTGCTGAAACAAAAGGTAAGTTCATGTTGTCCATACAAATGAATGATAAAAATTCGGTATCTTTCTACTTTCACCTAATCGACGATGTTAACATAAATTACGATGGTACACTCGGTTCTAATTTCTTAGAAACTCATAAGTGCAATCCAATTTTCTAGTTCTCGATTAGTAATTAATGACAATCCAAGTTTATTTTTTAAACGTTAAACTACTGAACCGACATGTGTCGTGCCTCCAAGACACGAAATGCTTATTGAATGTGTCGTAACAAATCCCGAATTAAAAGAAGGTTTAATTCTCGATACTCAGTTAAAAGAATATCTTAATCTTCATTTCTCGAAAAGTCTCGTTTGCGTTAAGCCTAATAATAAAGTCAATTTATCAGTTCTTAGTACTTGTGAGAAGGAAATGACTTTAAAAAAAAAATAATAAAAAATATTCAGTTTACTTTAGAACCCGTTGACTGTAATTTATTATCTTAGAAAATAATAAAACGTTAAATTACGCAGAATCCTTGATTGACGACACGACCGTCAATGTAAACACTATTCAACAGTTACATACACAGATGCGAATATTTGAATAAAGAAGAAGAAAAGTTACTCCACAATCTTTACTCAAAATTTAATGACAACTTTTATCTTGAAGATGAACTCTTAACAACTACCGACACCGACACGCCATGAAATTCGTACTACTCTAGTGATACTCCTGTTCACGCAAAAAACTATCATTTTCCGAAGAAGAAGTAAATAAACAATGGTAAAAATTATGTTTACTTTTTATCCGGAAGTATTGTGCAGACAATTCTTCAATTTCAAACACTTCATAACAATTACTACTAAAAAAAAAAAAAATTTGTGGTGAACTTTTTATATTTTCAGATATTTTTATTAATAATTTTGTATAAAATAATTTTTTTTCTCCTAAATATGTGAACATTATGTAATGAATTTATGCAAATATCTGAATTATTTAAAAATACACCTAACTAATAAAAAAAAATGTATAAAAAAAATCGAATCTTTCCTAGGGTTGGTAGGCTACTATCGTCGTTTCATAAACAATTTTTCTCATATAATCAAACCTCTAACAAGCCTCCTAAAAAAAGACAACAAATTTATATGGACTTAAAATCAACAAGATGCCTTTGACAAGTTAAAAACATTAATAAAAACAGCACCGATTTTCCAGTACCCCGATTTTTTAAAACGCTTTGTGGTTACTATAGGCGCTTCGAATTACGCTGTCTGCTATTCTCTCCCAAGGCGAAGTCAGCAAGGACTTTCCTACACTTACGCATGCTGCCTTATGCATCGCGTACACTAATCAAAGCAGAAGGCAATTATTCAACCACCGAAAAAGAATGCCTAGCGATAATATTCGGTACTAAAGTTTTCAGACCATACTTATATGGTCACAAACTCACTATAGTAACAGACCATAAACCTTTACAATGTTTGTTTAGTTGTAAAGATCCCAGTTCCAGATTAATAAGATGGCGTTTGAAATTGGAAGACTTTGATTACAATATCCAATACAAAAAAAGGTAAAACAAACTGTAACGCTGACTCATTGTCGAGAAACTCGATACATGCTATTGATAACTAATCTCCTGCTGTTCCGTAGGTCTGCCGCTGAAACATACGAAAAATATTTACAAATTAATCGCCAACCTGCGTGTTGTTCAACGTCTCGTCCATTTCATTTCTCACATTGAGATTTCTTGCGACACTATTATTGAAGAACATAATGAACCTTTATTAAGAGCGAAATGTAAACTAATCGTCTATCCAACTTCAATAGATCTAGATGAGTATATTCCTTACTGTTCCTAAATTTTAGAAATATCCAATAGTACTCCCGATATATGCAAAATCGAACCCGAATTGTAGACATATTACAACACAGCCAATGATAAATATGTGTTTACACACATTTTTACGTGTTCACCATTACGATGAATACAGTTATAAAGATATTTTTAATTTACTTCGCAATTATAGTTTGACCCGACCCGAGTGTGGCGATTCGTTAGGATCGCTCTCAGTGTCAGAGACAGAGTCCTCACTCTCATACTATATAGTTCTCTATAATAATCACTCCATCGCTGCAGAACATCTTTTCGTCTTGAACGCACTTTATTCATTCTGCAAGGTGTCAGTCCACTTTGGTGCTTACGTATTTCTGTCCATATTAATTTAGAATTTTCCTCGAAGTTGTCCGACATCATGTTTTCGTCGAACACCCTACACCTTTCACGCTTATCTTTCACTAGTGCCTTCGTTTCTGTTTTCTGCAACTTATATCTCTCTTTCATTGAATCCTTCATACTACGGTTATTTTTGGCAGCGAGGTAGTCTTGCCATGTTTTCTTCTTCTTGTACACATACACTTTCACCTCATCCCACCTCACACATCTCACGCATTACGCTTTTTACCATTCCCAGTCATATTCGTTCCACACACTTCTTTCGCCGCCTCGATCATACTATCTCTAAAGTTCTGCCAACATTCTTCAACTACGAGCGAGGGCTCGTCACTGTCAACCTATCGCCAAGCTTAGCTTACCGGATACTACTCTTTCATATTGGTTCTTAGTGGTCGCATCTTGCGGTTTTCAGCTTTTGATGCGACGGACCGCTGCAGGTTTGGACGCTACGCGACATCACCATGCTGCAAACAGACCCCTTATTCTATTTACCGAAAGTGGTCCTTTTCCAGATTGGCTCTTCTGTGTGCTCTCGTGTCCATAACTTGCTTATTGAGCCGGCTATCCATCAAGAATAAATAAATCATACTCCTTTCATTCTTTATTTCCCACGTGTACTGATGATTCCTTTTGTGCTTAAATAAGGTATTATTAACAACAAAAAGATCAATTTACATACACACTTCTAAGACAATCCTATCAGCATCATCCACTATCTTATCTCTATAATTGCCTAGGACAGACTCATATCCTGTTTGAGTTGACCCGATCTATCCATTCATGTCTCCACACACTATAATTCTCTCATTCTCTTCAAACTTCTTTAGAACATCTCTAACATTTTTCCAAAACTGCCCTTCATCACTTCGGGAAGCCGGCGGTCTGGCTATTGTCGCATAGTCCTCTGCCTTTCCATTTCGTCCTTTTCCCTCCTGCCATCAATCTCTCTTAGCATTGCCGCACCCACGTTCAATCCTTCACGGCACGACAGCATTTTGGCGTTGAGACTCTCTAGTCCTAATATTTTAAAAGACTTTTTTGCGGCTGCTCTCTCCGTTTCAAAAACCTTACACTCAAACATGGCATGTCTGAGAGTGTCCGTCTCACCACTATACCAGCTTTCGTCGCTGTCCGCCTTCCCTATGGTTCTTAGATACGTGTTAAACACACTGTGTCCGCTCAAGGCCTGAAATATTCTAGCGTCCACCTCTCTGTATGTTCTTCCTACCCATTTGCTCAAATCCGGTATGATGTCTCTACCAAAACTGCCCTAGCTCGCTCAAACTGACAGAGGACGCTGGGGTATACACAACCAAAACAAAAATCATCGTCAACCGTGTCTTGAGAACGCACCCAGAACAGTCTTGGGTTTACACACTTGTACTTAGTTACACAATTGACCAAACAAAAAGACAGTAAGACGCCTACCCCTTGGCATCCTGTTTCTTCTTGTGATACTGCTTATCACAAAGCGATGCCCCCTCCAGGCAATCGACAAGTTCACTGCCCTTTCGCTTGGTTTCACTCAAACATAAGACATCCAATCTTCTTTCTTCCATAATATTGTTATGAGCTGAGGGTAATAAGATGCCGGTTAAGGGTGCAAAGAGTTTATTTTCCTTCGTACAAGCAGATGTCAAGAACACGCGAACTTAATTACGGCGGTTCCTAGTTTACGCAGTCGCCCTAGAAGTAGGTATTCGCGTAGTAGTCACCGAAGGTACACGCTTCACTCAATAACAACGTTCCCGAATCGCAGAATTCTTCTATCCAAGGTTGTCGCAGTAGTCGTCGTAGTCGCCTATGTAATTCGCCTTGATGTCGTCTCGATTTATCGCTTCGATCGATAGTTGAGAAACACTGACTTGGCGGCGGACACGAAGCTCTATTTATAATCCGATAAAAATGAGAGTGGAAACTTTTAGAGTAAGCCCGAATGGTAGTAATAATAACGCATAGAAATAAAGAGAGTGGAACTTTCTAGTAAATTACGCTCGCAAACAATAATTCGGCATTGTTCTCGACGCCGCCTGTTTGCATGAGTCATAGGTATGTGGTGATGCTTAAAGGTGTCTAAGCATGGCTCCATTAACATAATATTATTTTGTATTTAATATTTAAAAATTATTTAATATTATTATATTTTATATATTAGTCGTTTGTATGTTAAGCGGACAAACAATCATATTTATAAGTAGATAGTTGCAATGTCCCGCGTGAGCTAGCGACCACTGCGCCTGCGCGTGAACGTACACCGCGCGCCCGCGCATGCACCGCTATGGTCTTACTGAGTCTTTTACGCTTTTTAATATTTAATTACTCGCGCGAGGCTTTGTAATCGCAAATTAGCTATTTGTTATTCGATCCTTCTTCTTATGTGCTTGTCATTGTTCTCATTAGTGTCATTCTGTGCTCCTTCTGTAAACTTTTGTACGTCGTAAATAAACTGTATAAATTTTGTGTGTTCCGCATCAATTTCAGATTACCTCCGAACGAACCACATATACCAACCACTACACTACAGATATATGACACGTCATCGCTCCGGAATTTTCGAGGTGCAACTTTGTTCTTCTTTCTTAATTTTACTTATACCATTCGATAGTAGACCTTATAGATATAAGTACTAAAAGTAACGTTTCGTTAAAAATCGACTTTATTCCTTAATGTTGGCTATTATCAATATTCTTGATTAATCGTTCTAATCATAATCGTTAACAAATGGCAACACTGTTTTTTTGAAAGTGTTGCTACTTTCATAATGACATGGTATTTTTGAATGTCAGAAAATAAGTCAGTTGAGAAATTCACGAGTTAGCGAAAGCACGTCTTTTAATTATATCTCCTCATCCTACGTTTCCATCCAAGTCAACATCCTAGAAGAACGATTAGTTTTCATTAAGCATAAGGTCCAACCATAACATTGCCCCCTCTTAATCATGCTCGGGACGAGCATGATTGGAACCATGATAGCGAGCTAGGCGATCCACGTGGACGATCTTCAGTTGTCCTCTAGGTTCCTTCTTGATCCGATAAGTAACGTCATTTATTCTCGTTGTCACCATATATGGTCCTTCCCATCTGGCTTGAAATTTCGGAGACTTCCCATTTCTCCTAATGGGATTATGCAACCACACTAAGGCTCCTTCCTCAAATCCATTACATTAGCTCTACGGTCATAGCGAGTTTTCATTCTTTAGCTGGTTTTCAAACTACTTTTTCTTACGAGTCCATAGACGTCATTTAGTTTTTGCTATAGATCTGACACTTTCTGACCTTCACATCTGACCTTAAACCTAGCAATGCGTTTTTAGGTCATAACTCTCCAAAGACTAAGTCTCGAGATATAAGCACTAAAAGTTACGTTTCTAGTTCCATTAAAAAACGAGCTTATTCCTTAATATGATATATGACATACTTTATGACATAAGAATAAGATGAATGTATTATTATATATGTGACATGCATTTTCTAGCTTTTGATATTGTGAGTAGTAATAAAGCATATTTTAAACCGACTGGTTGTCTCCTTGGTCTCCGGACCTTACATGGCGACCCTGCCATTTAAGTGCCTGCCATATATGGACTGCACGTAACTTTGTGAAGAAAAATGTGTTAAGCGTTCACAACATTTATTTCTTTTACTTAACAACACAAAATGGGCACAGAATGCGGCTGGTAGCAGTTCGAACAGTACCACAACAAGAAGCTTTGCCAGTACAATTGATATCCTGTTGGCCATCATCGCTTTTGTCGTCAGCGCTATCTTCTGTTACGGGCTATATAAAATTTATAAGAAGTGCCATTCTCGTTGGATGCGTGAAGAGCCGGCTGCCGCCAGTACAAGCCAGATGAAGTGCGTGTGGAAATGAAAATAAGGACTGTTGGGAAATTCCTGTGATTGCGTTACGTTATTCATGGTGTATATTTTACTTTTATTTAAAATCAATATGCATTGTTTATTTTCATATAATTAAATTGGTATGGCTGATGACCTCGAAAAAATATATGCAGAATTAATTGATATCAAAAAGTATTTGATAAAAAAAGGTAAGGGTAGGTATACTTGTTCCGTAACTAAGGAGAAGTTACAGAGAGCGCTAAATTTATTCAATAGTAGTAAACAAATATTTTTAAAAGTTAGTGATAGTAAATGTACGTTTACTAACAGTTGTTACAAGTACAATATTATATTTATTTCCAATAATGCTTTACACAATGTTTTACAATAATAATCAACATCACAGAGATATACATCATTAGCGTGGGCGTAGTGTACGAAGTGTCCACAGATCACAACATGGCTGGTGTGGTGTGTTCACTACAGATAACAGTGACTACAGAGCACATAAGGAATAACTACATAATACACTTCACAAATTAATACTTACTTTATTATCAGCCCTGACATCTCTCTTTTTTTTCATAGGCGATATCTAGCAGGTGGAACAATGGTACGGCCGCTGCGAGTTCTTTGTGGGGTGTTCAGCACGTTCATGGCTGGTTGCGCTTGGGTTTGGGTTGCCAACGGGGGATCCTCACAAACTGCTGGTTGAGACAATGGCTGGCCCGTCTGTGGTTGTACTTTTTCTACAGGATTTTTAGTTGTCGCAAGAGTCTCAACTGGTGCTGGATCTGGTTTTACAAACCAGGCATTCCTACGATAGGTCCCATCATCAGCCTGTAGTAAATATGAACGTGGTCCATCTACATCTTCAATTTTAGCGGGAATCGTTTTTATGACTTTTCCTCAGTAGCACTCTGTCGCCCTTTTCGTAATCTACGATTTCTTTTTTATTTTTGTCTGCATATTCTTTTTCTTTTCCTTTTATTTTCAGCAGTTGTTCTTTTACCTTAGTTATCACTTTAGGTTTTAACAGCTCTTTATTGATTGGTAATAATGTTCTGGTACGTTTGGACATAAGTCTTTGACTGGGTGAGCCAATCTCTAATCTGGGTGTGTTTCTGTGATGAAGAAGTGCTAGTTGAATGTCTGTGTTGTCTTCAATACATCTTTTAAGTAGGTTTTTTGCTTCTTGAACATAGCGTTCTGCAAGTCCATTGGACCTTGGAAAATTGGGACTAGAAATCCTATGAACAAATTGCCAGTCTTTACAAAATTTCTTAAATTCTTCGCTATCATATTGTTTTCCTCCATCGGTCAGAATTAACTCTGGTATACCGAATGTAGCAAACCATGTTTTAAGGCCTTTAATAACTGATGCACTACTTATATTTGTCAACTCCTGAAAGTCAAAGTAGCCTGAATATGCATCTGCTATCAGTAAATAGTCTTTCCCCTTTAGATGAAATATGTCAGATGCAACAGTACTCCATGGACGATCAGGTACATTCGGCATTAATATTGGCTCCATGGGGGTTATCATTTTGAATTTTTTTACATGCTTTACATGCTTGTACATAGTTAATTATATCCCGTTTCATGTTTGGCCAGAATACATGATCTCTTGCTAAACGCAGTGTTCCTGGAATACCTTTAGGTGACAATGTTTTACCAGTGACACCATTGTTTCAGGTACTAGCACTCTATTATTCTTGAAAATTGTGTTGTTGTGAACACTAAGGCTTTCTCTATATAGTACCAGTATTTTTTTAAGTTATCATTTACTCGGTCAATTCTCTTTGGCCACCCACTTAGTATCATTTTTTTGAGATCACATAATTCTTTACTTTTCTCAGTTTCTAGTTTAAGCTCTTCTTTCTTACATTTTGAAAAGGGAACTATTGCACATATCTGCAGAGTACCATCATCCATTTCCTCACAGCTTAAGTCTTGGCAGTCTCTGCTTAGTATGTCCGCAATGTACATTTCAGTACCTTTTTTATATATTATTTTGGGGTTATATGGTAATATTTGATATAACATTCTTTGTAATCTAGGTGGCGCTTCGGTAAGTGGCTTTTTACAAATGGTTTCCAGGGGTTTGTGATCTGATTCGATTGTTAAGTTTTTACTGCCCCAAATATATGTATGAAACTTCTTGCAAGCAACTAATATTGCATTTGCCTCCTTTTCTAATTGGCTATAATTTTTTTCACTTTTTGTAAAGGACACACCTCCGCAAGCATAGTTACTTGCATCCACTGACAACAGTATAGGCACTTTAGGATCATAATAGCCAAGAATGGGTGGATTCCGCAGCAGTTCTTTAAGTTTTAAAAAAGCTTTTTCTTGCTCATGATACCACACCCATTCTATATTTTTTTTTAGCAATAGTGTTAATGGACCTGTGATATCAGCCAAATTTTGAATAAATTTAGATAAATAGGTAACTAATCCCAAAAATCTTTGCAGTTCTTTTAAATTTGCTGATGTTTTTATTTTATTTATTATTTCTAATTTCTCCGGATCTGGCTTTAGTCCTTCACTTGACACGATATGACCCAAAAATTTAACTTCTTCCAAAAGAAACTTACATTTTTCTTTGTTGAGTTTCAAACCTGCACTTCTAAATTTTTCTAATACTTCTGCTGTTATAGTCTGTAACTCATCTTTAGTTTTAGCATGGATTAATACATCGTCCATTGACACTTCTGTGTTTTTGATATTTGTCAACAGGGAAGTCATTACTTGCTGAAATACTTCTGGTGCTGATGCTAAACCAAATAGCATTCTTAGACAGGAGTACCTGCCAAATGGGGTGCTGAATGTTAAGTATTCTGAGGTTCTCTTTGTTACTTTCAGTTGCCAAAATCCTTTTTTGCAGTCGAACAGAGTAAACCATTTCGAACCATTCAGTCTAGCTGTAATCTCTTCTATAGTATTTAGAGGATAGAATCTTCTCTTAAGATTGTTGTTTATATCTGATGGATCAATACACAATCTAATTCTGTTATTTTTTCTGACTACCACCATGGGAGACACTGCAGGGGTAGGCTTAGTTACAGGTACTATTATTTTCTGCTGCATCATTTCATCTAACTCTTCCTTCACCTGCTGTCTTATTATATGGGGAACTTTTCGAGCAGGGCAAATTGGTAACTTTGGATCATCTACTAAGTCAATGTCATACCTAAAATGTTTAAGGCATCCGATTCCTTCAAATAAGTCATCATTTGCTTTTAGACTTTCAACTCTCTTCACCAAGTTAAACTTGACACAAGTTGCCTTCCCTAGGATAGGTGTTACATCAGAATTAACAACTATGTACTTGACAGTTCTTGTATTTCTCTTAATTGTCGTCATTATTTTAGCTTCTCCGTTTACCTGTATTTTGTGGTTAGAAAATGATGTCAAGTATTTAGTCGTTGATGGTTTTATTGTTGCTTGAACTTTGTCAGCAATTGTTTTACTTGTAACATTACACTGACTTCCTGAATCTAATTTAAAACTTAATGTCATATTACAAGGTAAAGTGAGTCTCATACCAGTCCTATGTATCTATATCGTCTGAATTTATTGCTGATACATACAAGTCATTATCCTCGTCCGAGCTGTCTGTACTTTCATTCTGAGTCACTGTTTGTACATTCCTAGTCTTACAACATTTAGTAAAATGGTTTCTTTTGTTACAAATTTTACATACCTTTCTGAATGCTGGACATGCTCGTATTCCATGCTTTGTATTGCATCGACCACACAGAAATGTTTCATTCTGTAATTGTTTGTCCGCAGACCTGTTTCAACTTTTGTTTCTTTTCTTTTCTTACAGGTGACAGTTTCTACCGCTGCAGTGCTTTGCTTCATTGTACTTATTTGCATCTTTACTTGCTCTGCAGCACGGCAGATGTCTATCGTTTTTTGGAGGGTTAAGTTGTAGTCTGCCAGTAATTTTTCTCTTGTAGAGTCACTTTTAATTCCAACAATAATACGATCTCTCAATATGCTGTCCTCTAGATCACCAAATCCACAATTTTTTACTTTGCTTTTTAAATTAGTGAGGAAATCGTCAAACGTCTGTGCTTCTTTTTGAATTATTTGGTTGAACATATATCGCTCATAAGTTTCATTAATTTTTGGTGTAAAATGACTAGTGAATCGTTCTTTTATTGTGTTTAATTCTTACGACTCTGTTTCTGACAACTTGAATGTGTTGTACAAGATGGCAGCGTCTGGCCCAATACACGACATAAACACAGCTACTTGAACTTCCGCCCTCTTTTTTGCCAGCTCCGTAGCCGTAGCATACTATTCAAATTGTTGTAGCCACAGTTTCCAGGCGACTGCAACATTACTTTCTGCTATCGGCGTAAAATATTTGGGTGGTTTCACGTTCAGGGACGGCTCCATTATTTTTTCTTTGGTATTCATACTAACCAACTTAAACCGGGTATTTCGGCACCATGTACGTTTACTAACACTTGTTAGAAGTACAATATTATATTTATTTCCAATAATGCTTTACACAATGTTTTACATTAATAATCAACATCACAGAGATATACATCATTAGCGTGGGCGTAGTGTACGAAGTGTCCACAGATCACAACATGGCTGGTGGGGTGTGTTCACTACAGATAACAGTGACTACAGAGCACATAAGGAATAACTACATAATACACTTCACAAATTAATACTAACTTTATTATCAGCCCTGACAGTAAAAAACCAGAAATAGTAGCATTAATCATTAATATTTACGACAAAATAAAAATATTGTACGACGAAATTTCACAACTTTGTAATTTACCCAGTTTGTCAATCTGTAATAATGTGTCTGTAAATTGCGTATGAGCGAGAGTTACTCTTCTATTTTAGAAGTTATTACAGATATGAAAAAGCAGCTTTTGTCGAAAAAATCCGACACTACCATACAATAATAATAATAATAATAATAATTTATTTACCAAAAACAGATTATTCATGTAGATTAAATACAGCGACCCCCACACTAGGCACAGCCTGTATCGTGAGGATCCGTATATGTTACTCAGATTTGTGCACAATACTACAATCATTACATCAATTAAATCTAAAACATCATTAAATAATCATATCAAATATCATAATTAAATTAAAATTGACAATAATTTATGTAATCAAAAATAATAATCAAAGCAATAATTAATATAATAATCAAAATAATAATAATAATCAAAATAATAATAATAATCGAAAGAATAATCAAAATAACAGTCAAAATAATAACAATAATAATCAAAATAATAATCGAAATAACTAATAAAATAATCCTTAGTGCATGCTCAATATTTTAAAAATAAATAAATAAAATAAACGAAGAAAAATTTGCTAGGATGTAACTTTTAGTATTGCTTCGGTTTCACTATATGTTAAGTTTATAAGAAATTTAAACAATTCTATTTTAGTATCCTTGAGCGACCTATGTTTAATTTTACATGTTTTTAGTAATCGGTTGTAAATGATAGAAGACACGAAGTTACGGAAACGTCTTGCAAATGAGGTTCTAACGGTTGGAACTGGGATTCGAAAAACTCTGTTTTTGAGGAGTCGTTTGTAATCCGGAGAGTTCAAAACAACTTTATGGGCATGTAATGCTATAATTTGTACGTATAACTTCCTAACACTTAGGACTTGGGCGTCATTGTATAATGATTCCGTAGGGTAATACAGCGATTTTCGAAGCATCACCTTAAGGACCAAACGCTGTGAGCGCTCCAGCTTGATTAAAGCCGACGTAGTTGCGCCACCCCACACTGATAAGCAGTATACTATGACACTCTGACAGAGAGCCATGTATATGTTCTTGAGAAGCTTCCAGTCAGCAATATCCCGAAGTTCTCTCATTACGAAAGTAAGTCGCCTGACCCTGATTGACACTGAGTTAACATGTTCTTTAAAAGAAAGATTTTCATCCAGCATGACTCCAAGGTATTTGACTGATTTAACTTGGGAAATTTCATAACATTGGCAGGGATCCCTTCCAGTACTTGTGGAACCGAGATTACATTTGTGTATTTTTATTGAAGTGAAACAGTTTCCGGTCAAGCCGCTTCGTTTGCGGAAGCAAATATATTTTGTTTTCTCAGTGTTAAGGGCAAGCAAGTTTTCATTTAGCCATTTTGTTATTTGCGTCATTCCCGCCACCATCATACTAAAAGCGTCATCCCAGGATTTTCCATGAAATACCAGAACTGTGTCATCTGCGTAGCATATTGTCTCAGAATTCACTAGTGGGAGAGAAACTATGTCATTAATATAGATGAGAAATAGAGTAGGACCCAAGACACTACCCTGCGGTACCCCGAAAGCTATAGATTTTAAGTGGCTAACGTAGGTATCAACTCTCACGCATTGAGTCCTTCTCGTTAAATAGCTACGAAACCAATCCAACGAAACACCTCTAATGCCCAAAGCTTCCATTTTACGGAGCAGAATAGGTATTGACACTGTATCGAAAGCCTTCCGCAAATCGAGGAACACCCCCACGCACGCCTCACCACTGTCCAAATATGAGCAGACGCAATCCGTTAAAAGAGCAACGGCATCCTCGGTAGATTTTCTGGCCCTAAATCCAAATTGTTTTTTTGAAAGGAGACTATGTGACTCTAAGTATTTAATTAGTCTTTTGTTAACTATCTTTTCAAGAACTTTTGAAAAAGTACTCAGTAAAGAAATTGGACGATAATTGTCAGGTCGATCTTTTTCTTTAGATTTATATATAGGGGTTATTACTGCTATTTTCCAGATCTCAGGGAATTCCCCAGTAGCCAAGCTCTTATTAAGGACCCCCGTAAATGGCTGGATAATAAAGTCCTTAATGTTTTTAATTAATCTATTGTCTATACCGTCAAGACCAGGGGCACTATTAGAGTTGAGCTGATTTATTACTTCAGATACCTCGCCATAGTCTGTCGGATAAAGAAATATAGAGTTACTGGTAGTAAATGGTAACCTAAGTTTTGTAGCTAATGAATCTTCTGTTTTATTTAGTTCTGACAATGTTTTATTTGCCAACCTTGTGCCTACTGTGGAGAAATAATCATTACAAATATCCAAAGATTCAACCGGATTATTTGTTAATTTCAGTAATTCGGAAGAGCTGTTGTTCCCCATATTCATGTGAGCAATCCGTCTCACTGATTTCCAAAGTCTATTCGGGTTCGAGGAGTTTTCTCTCAACTCGTTGCGTTCGTACTCATTTTTTAATCGTCGCAATAGTCTTCTGAAAAAATTTCTATAACGAATGTAAATGTGTTTCTTTAAGGGGTCCCCGGGGTATTTCCTAGCCTCCGCGTGCAGTTTATCCCTGTGTCTGGAACATCTCAATAACCCTGGTGTCATCCAAGCTTCTTTGATATACTTAGATCTAGAAACCTTAGCAGCGTGAGTGTTCCGATCAATCGCTGACGTCACGATGGACATGAAAACTTGGGCCGCCTCAGAAGCTGAGGGGGCACTATCCACAGGGGACCAATTTACTTCCTTTAATTCGTTCACGATAGCCTTATAATCTCTTCGGATTTTTATTCTAGACGCCTTTTCACGCTCATGCGTAGATGGTGTAATATTGGTTCCCATCATAACGAGATCGTGATCGGTAACGTCAGCAGTACAAACTATAGATTCGAAATCATACCTACCACGCAAAAATATATGATCTATGCATGCTCGGGAATGGGTGGGTTTATCAATTGTGGCTTGGAAACCAAATTCTGCCAAAATATCAAGATAATCGGTTGCCAGCTCTGGAGCACTCGTAGTTTCACCTATGTCAATATTTATGTCACCTGCGAGTATAAGACAGCGATTACAGTTCAGATTTTTAAGAGTAGCTTCCAAAGAACGAAGAAATATGTTTGGTTTCAGCGAAGGCGAACGATAGATCCCAAGAAATGAGAAATAGCCTGGTACATTTATGTATAAAGAATTTGACTCTTCAATAGTCAACTCGTCAACTATTGGTGACAAGTTGTTGTTTACATAAACAACTAAACCTCCAGCCCTATTAGTATACCTAGTTGTATGGAAAGCTGTGTAACCATATATTTGTTTTATATTCGGTGTCTTACCCAGCCAACACTCCGTCAACAACACGATATCGAAATCAATGTTCAGTCGCTCAAATACAACAATGAAATTATCAAAATTACGACTCAAGCTTCTAATGTTCACTGTTAGAAGTTTTAATTTAAATTTGTTTATGATTTCTCGACAGTTCTCAGGTAGATCTACAGTATGACATTTAATCGTAAAAGTATTGTCAATATCCCTTAAATATTCTAAGGAATTCATTTTTAATATTTTTTGTAATCGACAATACAATTTCCGAAAAATCGTTGGGTCATACTGTTTTGAAGCATTACTATAGTTTTATTAGTTAACGCAATCGAGAGGAAGCTAGTTACATAATATGACGATATTTTGAGCATACACAAGTCAGCCACTAAAAGCAATATAAGCAATAGAACACGTGAATGTAATACAGATGAAATACATGCAATTTTAAAGCAGTTCAAGAATACAATAATATAATCAGCATGCCCGTACAACAAAAGAGTCAGTGCGATCGATTTCGACACAACAAATACCGTTACAAGCAATACAAGTAATATCAAGCTTAAATAATTCGATTCTCGTTTATCGTCTTTTCTATTCATATAGGAAAAGGAATCATAAAGGCCACATAAAAGGCAGGTAAGTACCAAAATTAAAACAAAAATATATACCAGAAGAACCGATGACTGCAACTGTTCTGTGTGATGTTGATGAAAAGCAGCAGTGTAATTAGTCATTTGTGCCTTGTGCTTCAGAATCACATGATATATGCGGCAAATCATCTCGAGAAATAATGCGAATAGCAGGTAATCCGGTACGTTTCCGAATGTAAATGAAGCCATTCTTCGTCCAACAGTATTTGTAATTTGTCTGTTTTGCTCGCTCTCTAGCTTCTCGAAATAACTGCCGGTATGTTTTGGTTAATCGCTCGTTTACAAATACTCTCCTTTCCTCGCTTCCTTCGACAATGTCCCTGCTATTTATGTTTCTCCGAGACTTAGCTGCCCTAAGAAAGTCATCGCGAGTGTGTTTGCGGGTAAATCTTATTACCAATGGTCGAGGGTGGTTTATATCTTTTCCAGTACGCTCCTCACCACTGCGGCGCCGTGATCCTGTTCGGGTGACACTATCAAGATCTTCTTCTGACATTCGGAAACCTATTTTTGTAGCAGTGACCAATACTGTATGATAAGGGTTCTCATTTGTAGTCTCCTCTATGCCCAATATTTCCAGTTCATTTTGAATCTGCATTTGCGACTGGTATTCCACCCTTTGCTGTAGAAGAACGTTGGTGGCCTTTAATGAATCATATTCGGCTAGACGTTCTTCAATACTATTTAATCGAGTTTCAGTAGCTGCTACTTTTGCATTAATAGTCTCAAGGTGAGATTCAAAGCGAGCCAGCCTCATTGACACGTCTGCAATTTCGGTCCTAAAAGTTGACATTTCATTTCGCAGTTGTCGGATTTCTGCTGTAAGGGTTAACAAGGGATCATCTTTTTTGTCATCTTTTGGAATTAGGCATGCACCACTAGGGTGTGTGGGCTTATTTCGCTTGGTTACGTTATCACCCGGTGTGCTCGCTCTAACAGGAGTTTGCGAGTTATCACCTCCTCTTTTTGTAGCAGCCCGACAGTTGGGACAGATCCAAGAAGCGATTTGTTCCTGGTTCCATGTAGCCCCTCCTATACATGGCATATGAAAATTCTTGCGGCATTCCAAGACCTTACATGTAACAAAGACATTATCCTTGATGTTGCCCAAACAAGCAGAGCACACGTTTCCACTTGACATTTTTGTCCGTGTGTAGACTTCTACTAAATGTGAATGCAATCTAACGTGCTTTTGACAAAAACAAGAAATATATGTAAATAAAGCGTTGAAATCGCAAAAGTAAGTGTATCGTGGTACCGCGTGATACAAATCAACGGCTAAATAACGACCAGGGAGCGATATATATCGCTAGCGTCTGCGTATCGTGGTACCGGAGCTGACGTACTGTGATCGGGCGTTTGATTCTCACGTGCTATGCCGATACGCGTGTACAGGCGTGATGACTCACCTCCGTACTCTGTCGCGTTACTCGCAGCTTGAGAACAGTCCCGATGTATGAGTTTCAAATCCCGTTTTCTTCTAGGCGCGTAGATCAGTTTTCGTTTAAATTTAATTCAGAAGGGTGGAGTATAAACTGTATGATTTTGATAGTTTACGCATCTACAAACCACTTTAAAACACTATAAATATTTTAAATACCAAGAGCTATATGAAGTACGTATGCACAGTTTGCCCGTCCAACGACTACCCCTACACCACTACAACAGACGCTGCTGCGTGCGAGACAGGACAAGATGAACATCGAAAAAATCGGTAAGCAAATAGAAGAATTATTTGTGGATCTGACTATTTCACAGGCTGACGGAGATAGTAAAAAATATGAAATATTAAAACCAATTAATGAAAAGATAGCTATAAAAAGATTCTCCGACGGGCTGCGAAATACTCGCATTAGCACCATTGTGACAGCTAGGAATTACACTTCCCTGAAAGACGCGATCCGAGCTGCCTTGGATGAAGAATTGTCATTGTATCCTGAAGGACAACTTACGAATTTCAGACGAGGAAGAGGTAACGTACCTTTCAATAATAATTATAATAACGTACGTTTTCCAAAAAGAGGCTGTAGTTCGTTTAGAGGTTACCCGAGAGGCCCGACAACTGCATATGTAGGAAATTCGAATTATAGCAATAATCGCGGATTTCAGAATAACTCATTTCGTGGAAGAGGTCGTCCAGCACGAAATAATTATTATAACTACAATTTAGGAGATATCAACCTCAAATTATTTTGGCACAGACAAGTAATAATAATTTGAGAGAAGATACTAACACCTCTAAATCAGATAATAGCGATTCACAAAATCTGTTTTTTCTATCTTAATCATGTTAGTTGTTATTGTAAAAATATTAATTCAGTTACTCTGCGTATGTTTGTTGTTAGTCATAGTTGGTTAATTGACACCGGAGCATCACTCTCAGTCGTGAAACATGAACACTTGATTAGAAATAACATTCCATTATATATATAGAGAAAATCCGTATTAAAGGTATCGGAGGAGAGTTATTCTCGGAGGGATTTGTTTATTTAAAACTCAGTACGTGTGGTTAAGAATTAGAGCATAAATTTTATGTTTTTAAAAATTTACCGTGTTGTTCCGTAGGCATTTTAGGTCAAGATTTTTTAAGTAAATTTAATTGTATTCTAAACTTTGAGAAAAATACTTTAACAATAAAGAGTGATATTAATGTTGAACTTCCCTTGCAAATGGGACATTTGGACTACAACAGCTATGTCATTTTACCACAGAGATGCGAATCTATTCACTATATACATACTATATTGCGACATGATTGCATAGTAATTTCAAACCAGTTATGCGATGGAATATTTTTAGCAAGTGTTTTAATAACTCCAGAAAACAATAAAATACCTATCAAAATATTATATACCAGAGATGAAGAAGTGCGATTGAGTTTCTTTACTCCCGAATTATTAGATTTAAAAGATTATTCAATTTGTTCGTTCGGAAAAGAGATTGTGAATTCAGATAAAGTTAAAAAATTATTTTCGTTCGTAAAATTGAATCATTTGAATCGTGAAGAACAAGCTAGTATAGAAAATATATGTGCAAAATATTCAGATTTTTTTTCTTGCCGGATGATAAATTGAGTATTACAAATTTATATAAACAATCGATATATCTGAAGGAAAACGTTACTCCTTACTTACCTCCATGGTTATCGTTTTTTTTTCAAACATTTTAAATTCATGTGTGAATACCCATATGTCACAGAAATATAATACTACATTAAATGCTATAAATAAAAAGTGAACTCGCCATATCCGCCTTAGCAAAGCAAATCCGCCATAGCAAAGAAACCTGTTTAGAGATTTTAGCGTACGGGACTTACACATTAGCAATATTGTATTCATGTAACAATTTTGAACAATAAAAAAAAAAATATATATATAAAACCTTATCGCCTTCCGAAATCTCAAAAATTGGATATAGATAAACAAATTAAGCAAATGCTGGAAGATGACATAATAGAAGAAAGTCAGAGTGAATGGTCCAGTCTACTACTACTCGTTCCAAAAATAAAACGATGGTACCAGCGAAAAAAAGTGGCGTGTTGTAATTGATTATAGGAAATTAAACGAAAGGATTAAGGACGATAAGTTTCCATTACCCAATATTACAAAAATATTGGATTCCTTGGCGGGTTCCATTTATTTTTCACACTTAGACCTTAGTCAAAGTTATTACCAATTAGAGCTTGAATTCGAGAGTAGAAAATATACTTCCGTTACAACAGATAAACAATATCAAATAAAAAGGTTACCAATGGGTCTTAAAACAAGTCCCAGTGCCTTTAGCAGACTTATGACAGTGGCAATGTCTGGTTTGATCTATGACAAATGTTTAATATATTTAGATGATTTAGTTTGTTTTGGACGTAATTTAGACAGTCACAATAAAAATTTATTAGATATTTTCGAAAGATTGCGAAATGTACAACTCAATGTAAAACTGAATCCTGTGAAGTGTCAGTTATTGAAAAAAGAACTACTATATTTAGGACATATAGTGTCTGAAGAAGGCGTATTGCCCGATCCTGAAAAAACACGAATACTTCAAAATTATCCAATACCAAAAACCGCTGATGAGGTTAAACGATTTGTGGCTTTTGCTAACTACTATAGAAAATTTATTCCACATTTTGCCGAAATTACAATACAACTTAATAAATTATGTCGTAAAGGAACTAAATTCGAGTGGTCTGGTGAATGTGAAAAATTATTTCAACATCTTAAAGAATCTTTAGGTAATCCACCAATATTACAATATCCCGAATTTTCAGAAAGTAGCAAGTTCATATTACACAAAGATGCGTCAGGTAGAGCTTTAGGTGCGATATTTTGTAATAAAAATAATTTACCTATTATATAGATATGCATATGCAAGCCGAACATTAAATAAGTCCGAAATAAATTACCCAACTATTGAAAAAGAGTTGCTTGCGATAGTATGGTCTGTGTGTTATTTTAGACCTTATTTATTTGGCAGAAAATTTAAAACTATAATAGATCACAAGCCTTTAGTTTATCTATTTAGTATTAATAATCCATCCAGGAGGTTGTTAAAGTTTAGGTTGGTTATGGAAGAATATGACTGCACAATTGAATTGTAAAAGGCGCGAATAATGTAGCTGCAGATGCATTATCTCGCATTGTGTTGTCATCTGATGAGTTGAAAGATATGAGCGTAAAAATTATGAATGTATTGACAAGAGGCATCAGAAGAAAGGAAGAGGAAAAGAAAGAGGACAATCTTTTGGTCGATACGATTTCTGACGATTGTACTGATCACCCAAAAGTTGTAGAAATTCTTAAAAAACCAAAAAATTGCAATGAACTAATAGTAAACGCTGATAAGAAATATTATAGTAAGAATGCAAACTTATCGATTCAAACGGATAGTTTCGCTTACTTGCTAACGAAGTCTATTATCTATATGAACCCGAATTCTCGATCATGTTCAACGCGACACGTTTTCGTGAGGGATTTCGTGGTATTTTGTAGAAAAATAAATGTAAACGAAGTTGTTATAGTAAAAAATCATGACAATAATGAATATATAAAATGGTTAACCAATGCAATAAAGGAAAATGCGATGTGGTCCGGGCCACGTATTTATATAATACATAGAATAAGTAAAATAACAAATGACGATGATAAACGCGTTATTATAAATGACTATCACTTGTTGCCAACAAGTGGTCATGCGGGCGTTCGACGCATGCTTAATAATATTAAAAAATCTTATTTTGGCCAAATATGGACGAGGACGTAGCAAAGTTTGTAAAGAAGTGTGATAAATGCCAAAAGCAAAAGCATTCTTTACATACTAAGCAACCAATGTCGATTTCAACGAACGCAAAATCTGCCTTCGACAAAATATTTTTAGATATAGTAGGTCCTTTAGATAGAGATTATTATAATTACTTATATATTTTAACGTTACAATGTGAGCTCAGCAAATTCGTTGAGGCTTATCCATTAGAATCTAAAGACAGCATAAGTATAGCTAAGGCTTTAGTAAACAACTTTATTCTTAGGTATGGTATACCACGAGAAATAGCCACCGATCGTGGGACAGAGTTCATATCAGCGACCATGTCAAAGGTATGTAAATTATTAAATGTCAAACAAATTTTTTCTACAGCATATCATCATCAGTCTATTGGTTCTCTTGAAAACACGCACAAATGTTTAAATGATTTTCTTAGAATTCAAACTAATAATATCCGAGATGTCCGAGGCTACCATATTGGTGTTTTTCATACAACACAACGGTTCATACTGAAACAAAATATTCACCATTTGAACTAGTATTTGGGAAACAATGTAGGATACCTAGTAATTTAAGATCTAATGTAATAGAACCTTTATATAATATTGATAATTACCCATTAGAATTAAAATACAGATTACAAAAAGCTCATTGCGAGGCAAATTGTAATTTAATTAAAAGTGAAGTATTAAGAAAGTGTAATTATGATGCTTACACGAAACCCATTAGTTATAAAAAAGGGGACATGTTATTAGTAAAAAACGAAACAGGCAATAAATTCGATAATATTTATTTAGGTCCATTTGAAGTTGTAGAAGATGTGTCCCAACGTAAAAATTTTTAAAAATAATAAGCATGAACACAAAAATAGAACTAAATTGTATTGTAGATAATTTGTAAAAAAAATAAAAAAATAAAAAAATAAAAAAAAAATTAAGATTAATCTGCTATATTAATTTTTTTTTAATCTATAATAGGGCGTATGATATATGATATACTTTATGATATAAGAATAAGATGAATGTACGAGTATTATTATGTATGTGTCATACATTTTCTAGTTCTTGATGTCGAATATGCTTTATTACTACTCACACTGAGTAGTAATAAAGCATATTTTAAACCGACTGGTTGTCTCATTGGTCTCCGGACCTTACATAAAGCATAAGGTCCAAACGTAAGAATGTTAATCACTTCATTTAACTTCTCTCACATTTCACGTATTCTGCACTCCTACCTCCACTTCCAGCCGTTAGGTACACAGCGTGTTCGATGGCGGTCCCCAACGCCGGACAGCACTTTGCTCACACCAGCGGGGACAAACCGGTGTACGTCGCTTTCGGGTGACGCCCTATCTCTCATATCTACGTTGCCCCGTATGGTGTGCACAGGAGAGCAATTGTAGCCCTGAAAAGGGCTGACAGGGGTCGCATCGAGCACGCTTCCTCAATCGACCTCCCAATCCCACAATCAGTACTTATCATTCTTTTAAATTATATACCTACTAAGTATAATTATTTTGGTTCCTTCCTACTATTACAAGCTTTTAATAATTTAATGATATGGACTAATTTCTATTTCAAAATAAATAATTTGGTTTCGATTATAATTTTTATTTTCATTTAGGGAAACACGAAAAGAAGTGTTGTACCTATGATTTATCGCGGCAGCGACCGGGGAAGCGACAGATCAGAATCCGCTCTATAAGAACTAACTTACTAACTCTTATATGAACTTTTGTAATTTTCCCTTCTTACATTCCAGATAAGAAGGGAAAATTATGTCAGTTAGTTAATCACTTCTTTTCCCATCTGCGCTTCCATAATCATCTCTTACGCAGAAAATATTCTGAAGCACTTCTTAAAATGTTGTTAGTAAACCACTCTCTGCAGCAGGCCAATTAGAGTTCAAAGGCAAGAAAGTATGGGAGCTTTTATTTGAATAAAAAATTACTAAGGCGACTATATCCCAAAGGGTCACATTGCAGTTATTTACGGAAATACACACATCAAAAGTGTCTAGGGATCAAGTACATTTTTAACTATAAAAAATTATCTAATTAATATTTATCAAATCTAGTTTTCCAGACTGGCTTCTTACTTTAATTCCTATGTTTAAGTTAACAGCTTATCCCTGTATTTTGTAAAAATTAAGAAGAATTACAATTTTTGGAAATTGTGGAAAATTAACCTAAATTAATGTCGTCAATTAAACGGCAAAAAAAGGCAAAAAATGAGGATTTTTAAACTTTTATTGTAAAGATAAAAAAATTAATAATCGGTGTTACCACCATTGACACGAATTACACAATCACAGCGATTTGGCATGCTTAAAATCAGTTCATCAAAATCACTTTGAGGAATGGCCGCCCACATCCTTTCTAACAAGTCAAAAAGTTGTTGTGGGGTATTCACGGCATCCATACTCGGCAGAGCTCTTCTTTGAAGCATATCCCATGCGTGCCTCAATTGGGTTGAGGTCTGGCGATTGAGCAGGCCACGGCAGAACGTTGATGCGAGCGTCGGCAAGAGCGCGTGTTACGACGAGCCGTGTGTGGACGTGCATTGTCGTCCATTAGTAAAAATGAATCATCCAACCGGCTTCGCAGAGGGATGATCACGTCTGAAACAATCCTCTCCGCATAAATCTAAGCATTGAGGTTGCCCCCGATCCAAATGAGATCGGTTCTTCCATCGATCCAAATACCGGCCCAAACCATTACTATTCCCCCACCATATTTGATTACTTACTACTTCTTCTTACTACTTCTACTACTTACATATAGTACTTCCTGACAAAATTTCAAACGTTCTTGACATCCAGAGGTCCTCCAAACTCGAGTATGTCTTGTATCCGGCCTCATACCGAAACGAGATCCATCGGAAAAGCAAATACAACGCCAGTCTTCTTCCTCCCAATTTCTGTGTTGGGTGCTATAGGCAGAACTCTCAGCGGCCTTCGGGAACGCAGACTCACTTCACGTAAACGATTTCGGATGGTTTGGTCGCTTATCAGCAAGCCTAAAGAGCTATGGAGCCTCGTAGCCAACATCATGGCGGTCATAGTACGATTCCGTCGAGCAATATTTTGGATGTACTGGTCCTGTCTGCGAGTGGTGATGCGAGATCGTCCTCTATGTCACTCGGCAACGCTGCCCGTGATACGATAGCGTGTCCAGATACGGCTTATGACGCTCTGTGTAGTGCCAAGAGCGACAGCCATAGCACGTTGCCTGGAACGTGATCTCTTCTCGTGTCAAATGATGTCGTCGCTCTATATCGATGCAATTTTTTTCAGTTCCGATGCAGAAATTATAATGGTTTTGTAAAAACGCTATTACACACTTTTATAGGAATCCTGATTGACAGTTCATTTTCTATTTTTAATCAAAATTTATAGAAAATTCTTTATTAAAATTGTGAAAATCACTAAAAAGAATCAATAACGATCCAGAAAAGTTAAAATAATAATCCTCAATTGCGGCGATACTCTAAAACGTACTTGATCCTTAGACACTTTTGATGAGTGTAGAAATGCCGGAGCAAATTAAATTAAAATATTTATTTTTGGTTCTTAAAAGTACACTATAAATGTATCAACAGCCCAGATGAATATAAATTGCTGATACTCATCGGGTTTTCATATGTGCTGCCCATTATCTCTTCAGTGTGATACTCAACTACAAGACAATAAGATTAAAAAAAATATCTGCCCGGTAATACCATTTAGAATATAACTACCCTTATATTGAAAACCCTTAGTGTGTTGGACAAGTTTAAAATGGTGTTAGTAGGGGTGAACTGGAGGTTCTGCATCACTTGTTCTCGCTGCGCTCGACGTGATGCAGAACACCCAAGTCACCCAGAGTTTTTCTGTTTTAATCCCACAAATCACAATTAATGTACCAACTTATATTTTTATAAGATTAATGTGATGTACGAACTTTTTAATCTTCTCGATGTGATGCAGAACACCCAATTCACCTAGAGTTTTTCTATTTTAATCCCACAAATAACAATTAATGTACGAACTTATATTTTTATAATATCGATGTTATGTATGAACTTTTTAATCTTCTCGATGTGATGCAGAACACCCAATTCACCCAGAGTTTTTCTATTTTAATCCCACAAATAACAATTAATGTACGAATCCATATTTTTATAAGATCGATGTGATGTACGAACTTTTTAATCTTAGAAAATTTTTTTCAAAACCTTGGAAGAAACTATAAAACTTATAAAAATTTTAACCAATTGTAACCATGACCGATGTGATGTTACAACTTTTAATAATGCTGGTGCCATCTAACGTGGAATGAATTTATGAATAAACAAAATTGATATGAGAGCGTTTGTTTACATTCGATTTAAGACATCGCTTAATTTTATTGACACATCGAAGTATTCTATAATATTAAAGCAATTTTACGCTAGTAGTTGCTTCTACACACTTTCGATACACTTTACAAGTATCGAAAAAAATGAAATATTTTATAATCCTTTGAATGTACTTATTTACATAAAAATATTATTATCTTTACACCATTTACTTAGACAAGTTACATTTTTAAAAGCACATACGTTACTATGATAGATACAACTTTGAATATCTAATATTGAATAATTTTTATGTAGCGTTTCTAAGTTAGGACAATTTATGTCTTCTAAATTATATACATTATCTATTTCTAGAATTTTTTTAACCATAACACTTTTTCATAACCTTTACAGTAAATACGTTTATTTTTGAGGAAATCTAATATTACAAATTTATAATTATGATAAGGCATAAAACCTTCATTCCATAAAATTCCTCTTGTTCTTTTCAATCCAAGTCACATGTGAACGTTCTTTCTTTGTTAGATTATAAAATGAAAGTAGCGGTTTTATTAGTAATATGAGAATTTGATTTCTGCATAGAATCGCTATTTCTTTGGGGATAAATTGATTGTCTTCATTCTTGAATCCTTGCACATCCACGATAGCATTCATGATAATTTTCGAATAATATTACTTAAAGATTTGTGTTCAAAAAGGCGAACGTTTATGATCAGGCAGTAAGCAGCTGTATTATCTGGTATATCTTCAGAAGACTCGATTTCTAAACGAACATCGACCAGTCCTGTTTTCAGCGTATCACTTTGTCTTGAACAGTCGATAACAAATAGCGGAGCTCTTTCTTTAAATGTCCACAAATCAAGCAAGGGGTCGATGCTGTAGTTATAATATGACTGACGAAAATTGGCATACATTTCATATAATATATCGTATTTACTCTCACAAATTTCAAATTAAGTGGAAGATAAGGAAAGTACTGTGAATTTGAATAAAATTTAACATCAGTTATTTTACAATGATCAAAATGGATGAACTTTTAGCTTTATTGAATTTTCTGTTAGTTTGTAGTCCTAGTATAACAAATCTTGGCTTTTCTAATTGTGAAGCAGTTTTAATAGACCATGAATGTTTTGTTGTTTTAGGTAATAATTGATATTCGTATAAATCCCAATTCCTAACCACTAACTGAATAGGACGATCTATTTCCAGATTCTTAATTAACGAAAGCCTATCGCGAGAGGACACTAATATGAGGTACACGCCACTGTACCTTCTGCATATCTATATCGATGTTATCATTCTTTTCCATAATCACACTATTTACGTTAGAACTGCTTCTACGTAATATACGTTCATGTCTACAATTAATGAGTATTTTGTTGTAATCTTCGGCAAATCCCAAAAGCTTATTCAATGGAAAAATAACATTAAAATGACCGTCTTTTTGTTTGGTTCCATTCATGTTCCAACCCCATAGTGCAGCCATCTTACTTTCTCCTTCATTCATGGAGATGTAAGATTTTATCGAAGTTGTAATTCCAACAATTTTTATATGATCTACTTCGATACCATTGATCTCGTATCTAATATCTTGAAATAAAAATGATATTGGATTGTTTATAAAATCAACATCTTTTTTATGGTTTTTCCTGTCGTATCTTTCGTGGTCACACTTGCATTCTCTTCAATGTAAATGGTGCTAGCTGAAGGTAGTATATAAATATCTTGTTGATTAATGGGTATTCTGATTTCATCATTTTCTTTAAAGCTGTTGTTATAAGGATTATAGCTATGGAATTCATAGCTTTATATTGAATTGTCATGATGTGGTAAATCAGTGATATTAAGCATTTTGTATTTTAAAACCAAGAATATTTATGTCATCATATATATCAATTATGTCTTCTTTTTTAAGTGACAATAGCGTGTCATTATCTTCTCTTAAAGAACTTTCGTGTTCATCTTCAGTGTAACCATAATATTCCAAATTTCCGTTAGAATTAATACTTAAATCTTTAGAATGTTCATATTTTATAGAAGTATTCAATGCTACGATCGTGTTATCCAGTGTACCAGTGTCTTGGGAAATATTATCATTCTGACTGACTTTACCGTTCACTTTTATGAGTGCCTGTAGAGGATCAGTAATAGGCTTAAAGACTTTTTTAAATTTGAGATTTGCTGCATCTTCTTTACTTCGAATCATCTTTATTTTGTTTTTTATGCTGTCTATTGATTTAATGAGTTGTTCTTTAATGTCAGCAGACATTTTGTTTGGAGTTGATATCTGACTGTTATTCACTGAGACCTAATTTTGATTGCGATATTTTCAGAAATATTTGATATATATGCGGGCTTTCAAAAACAAATGTAAGAGTCAAAGCCTTGTCTATATCGTCCTTTATTTATAGCACAATCTTTATTTATCAATAAAAAGTTGAAACAGTTTTGCCACAGTGTAGAGCAAAGCTCTTTAAATTTGAGCTGTCTTCTTTCTATATATGCTTTAAATTAACATCTTCTTGTTTGAAGACAATTATAAGATTAACAATATCTCTTAAAAGTTGTTTAGGTATTTTCGAATAGGTTTGTGATAAATAAAAACAATCTATATCTCTATGTCTTCCTATAATAAAGTAATTTCGAATATTTATTTGATTTTCGCCTGCAACATCATCGAAAATCATTACCGAATTTGGCAAAGCATCGTTAGGATGAAGAACGTCTTTATTATCATTAAATTCAAAGAATTTAGCTTCTGGAATTTTTCATAACATAACATAACATATCTTCACGCTGTATCCCCAACGGGGTAGTCAGAGAGCACGGAGCGCCAGGAGTCGCGGTCCTTACACACCTCTTTCGCTTCCTCAAATCTCATCATTCTCCTCACACATTTTCGCCTAGGTATGCGAGTGCTTTTGACATTTCCGCCTGCTAACACTGGCTATTTGATCTTCATAAGTCAGCCTTGGTCTTCCTTGGCTTCTTTTACCACTCACTTTCGCTCTGTATATTTTCTTCGTCAGTCTTTCATCACTCATTCTTTCCATGTGCCCGAACCATCTAAGCATTTCTTTCTTCATTTTTACAATAACACTGTTGTGCAACCCTGTCATACTGCGTGTCTCATCATTGCTTATCCTGACAGCAAGCGTGACACCGCACATATTTCTGAGAGATCGCATCTCCACAGCATTTAACAAACTTTCACTCGATTTTGGGCATATCCAGGCCTCACTACCGTACAACAAAGTTGGCACCAACACCGCATTGTGGATGGCCATTTTAGCAGTGTTAGATATATTCACACTACCCACTAATGCGGACAGAGCACCGTTCACTTTATTGCCAGCTGCTACCCGTCTCTCCACATCCAACTCACATCTTCCATCCCTCGAAAACGCACTTCCCAGGTACACAATTTCATTCACCTGTTCTAGACATTTTCCATTTACACAAATCACACATTTTGTTTGTACCGCTTCTCTTTCAAACACCAGAACCTTAGTTTTGTTCACATTCATTTTCAATCCTTTTACTTCAGAATCTTCTTTCATGCACGTGACTAGTGTCTGCAACTCTGCTTCTGATGGTGCTATTAGCACAGCATCGTCAGCGTACAATAGGCAGTTTACCACTCTGTCATCACATCCCATACCACTCATATTACCTTTCAATCTCTGGAGACAACTGTCCAAATACAGCACAAATAGCCAGGCAGACATCACGCAGCTCTGTCTGACACCAGAACAGACTTCAAACCAGGGCGACATGTCACCGTCTATCCTTACACAGGCTCTGTGGTCTCGATATAATGACCTCACAGCCTGCAGTAAGGAGCCCTCCACGCCATATTCAGGCAGAAGACTCCACAATTTCTTCCGTACTACTCTATCGAATGCTTTCTCTAGATCCACGAAAGCGCAGAAAACTTTCCGACTTAAAGCCAGAACCCTCCCACGATAACGCGAAGCGAGAAAATCTGATCCATACAACCCCTACCGTTCCTGAATCCACCTTGCGCCTCCCACAAATGTCTTTCTGAAACGCCTTTCATACGTTCAGTCAATACTTTAGTATAGACTTCACTCGCTAAGCTGACCAAGCTGATGGCCCTATAGCACGCACAGTCTAGGTAGGAACCTTTCCCTTTATATAGAGGTACTATGACTGCCGTGCGCCAGTCCTCTGGAACCTCCCCCTTCTGCCAACAAAGGTTGCAAAGTGCACAGAAGGCATCCCAGACCCTAGGACCACCATACTTGATCATCTCAGCAGTCACCTCATCAATTCCCGCAGCCTTTCCACATTTCAAACTTCTTATCACTTTCTCAATCTCTTTCATACTAATGGCATCCTCCAGTCCGAGTGTGGCAATTCATTAGAATCGCTCTCAGTATCAGAGACGAAGTCGCCACTCTCATACAGTTCTCCATAGTATTCACTCCATCGCTGCAGAACATCCTTTTTATTTGTAAGCAGGTTGTTGTCTTTCGAACGCACTTTATTCATTCTGCAAGGTGCCGGACCACTTCGGTACTTACGTACTTCTTTCCAAAATAATTTGGAATTTTCCTCAAAGTTGTCCGACATCTTGTTTTCATCTAACACCCTACACCTTTCACGCTTCTCTTTCACTAGTGCCTTCGTTTCTGCTTTCTGCAGCTTATACCTGTCGTTCATCAAATTTTTCATACCACAGTCATTAGTAGCAAGGTAGTCTCGCCATGCTTTCTTTTTCTTATACACAGCCACTTTCACCTCATCATCCCACTACACATCACGCTTTTTGCCGTTCTCAATCTTATTCATTCCACACACTTCTTTCGCAGCCTCAATCATACTATCTCTAAGGTTCTGCCAGCATCTTCAACATCCTCGCTCATCACTTTCAATCTATCATCAAGCTTACTGGATAATACCCTTTCATATTCATTCCTGGTGGTCGCATCCTGCAGTTTCCAGCTTTTAATGCGGCTAACCGCTGCAGGTTTGGACACTACGCGATGTCGCCATGCTGCAAACAGACCCCTTATTCTGGTTATCACCAGAAAGTGGTCCGTCCCGAGATCGGCTCCTCTATACGCTCTTGTGTCCATTACCTGCTTCTTAAGTCTGCTATCCACCAGGAATAAATCAATCATACTTCTCGCACCCTTCCTTTCCCACGTGTACTGATGGATCCTTTTGTGCCCAAACATGGTATTAGCCACAAAAAGATCCTTTTCCATACACAGTCCTAACACAATCTTACCAGCATCATTCACCCTCTTATCTCCATATTTGCCTAGGACAGACTCAAATCCTGTTCGAGCTGTCCCGACCCATCCATTCATGTCTCCACACACAACAATTCTTTCGTTCTCTTCAACCGTCACTAGAACTTCTCTAACATTCTCCCAGAACTGCTCTAGTTCAGCCAAACCGACAGAGGACACAGGGGCATATACTGCCAAAACAAAAATTCTTGTCAACCCAATCTTGAGGCGTACCCAGAGCAGTCTGGGATTTACACATTCATACTCAGTCATACAATTAACCATACGAGAGGACAGTAAAACGCCTACCCCTTGGCATCCCCTATCTCCTTGTGGTACCGCTGACCACAAAGCGATGCCTCCTCCGGGCAAGTCGGCAAGTTCACTGCCGCCTCGCTTGGTTTCACTCAAACATAGCACATCCAATCTTTTCTCTTCCATAATATCAATCACTTCATTCAACTTCTCCTCAATCTCACCTCTCACATTCCACGCAGCTACTCTGCACTCCTCCCTCCACTTCCCGCCGCTAGGTGCACAGCGTGTTGGGTGGCGGTCCCCAACGCCGAACTGCACTCTGCACACACCAGCGGGGACAGACCGGTGTACGTCGCTTTCGGGGGACGCCCTAACATTATCATTGCCGTTGTCCCGCATGGTATGCACAGAAGAGGAATTGCAGCCCTGAAAAGGGCTGGCAGGCAGGCTAATATTATTTTTCATAACCTGACAGATAACGATATTTTGGTTGGAAAGTCGTTTTTGAGTACAAATAAATATGCTTAAACTTTAGACCATTTTCATGTAATAGTAAGTTAAGCATAACATTAGTTTTACCGCAATTGGAAGGTCCACGTATTATACAACGAATTCTATTAGGCAAGAGTAAGCTATGTTTCACTTTCTGAGGATGATTTTCTACTTTTATATTATTTATTTCCAAAGTGTGAGCTTCCTTAACGAACTTCATTGTGAACTGAAATATAGCTCAATATTGCTAGTCTTTATATATTCAATGTGACCAAAATTAACTATAGCTTATTGAAATAAGTAGATGTTATAGATTTGTAAATCTGCTTATTACTGTTCTCTGTTCATAACTTTAATATTCAGCTTTCAGGAGTTGTAATGAATATATTGTCTATATGACCAACTTCCAATGATATGACTGGTACTATATGTAGACGATAGATATTATTTAGATTTATACAGAACTTCTCTACTTGTTTCGACATGTCTTATTACTCTCATGTTTAATAAACGAGTATTTTAATCATAGAGTGATTCGATACAACGCGTGTCAAATATGCAAGTCCCGTTATATTTGGCATATATATAAGAGGTATTCTAATTCAATTTCAAACTACACTTAGTTCAATACAATTATTTTAGAGTCACTTCCAAACTAATTATCAAGCGGTGAGTATTTTGTTAATAACATGAATCTATCCTTTGTACATAAATTTTGACGAGGTATGTTTAATAAAGAGTGTGCGTTTTTTCAGAAATGACCAATGTGGTGTTTTTTGACGAAGACGACGACAATTCAATTACGAACCCATATTACTATACTCAAGATCCTCTGTGTGGTTTTTCTGAGATGATAAATAAAAATCCGATTGTCACAGAGGTACAACAGACTATACCAGCCCGTGAAACTAAAAAAAAAAGACAATTATCAGCAACAAGTGAGCCGACGCCAACTTTGCTTGTACAAAATAATTTGAATTTTGTTATTCGAAAAGAACACGAAAAAGGAAGAAAATTAATAAAAATCGATATTTATGATTTAGATAATGTAAATAGTAAGAAAAACTGCATGCATAATATTAGCGCGGAGTATGTGGTAAAAGACAATTATGATGAAGTTGAAGATATCACCAAGTCTCTTATTAATAAAATTTAAAAAAAAGTAAATGATGATAATTTCTTGTAATTTTTAATATATTATTTTAATTTGGTAAGTTATAAGAATGATGTAAATAAAAGTTTAATAATAATTGAATTATATCCTTGAATTTATGTTTTATTTATTTTATAGGTTGAAAAAAGAAACAGATAGATATTTATTGATATTGTTTATTGATTAAAATTATGTAAAAGAATAAACGTAGGCATACATTATCTTTTCCTAAAAGTAAAACTAAGCATTTAAAATAATTGCACATATGTAATAATAATAATAATAATATTACAATATTGTGACGGTGAATTCCTAATAAAGTCATACAGATATACAGCAGTACAACCCAGCCATACATGGGCATTCTGACACCTATTTAATTAACAGTACTATAATGACCCCATGGCAAACTGTCGATATTGTTTTATATTACATATTTGTCTTTTATCATCGTTACTACTGAGTACTAATTTATTAACTTTCTGAGTGAAAACGTTATGATTTTTTGATGTTATGATGCACATAGTCTCTGAAGTTTTCGCTAGACAATAAGGCTCGTTTGTATTTCTCTATATCGAGTTTTTTAGTCATTGATTTTTTAACACCTTTAGCTTTTTTTATTGAAACAGATTGTGATTTTATGCAATATAACTTTGCTGTCAAACCCACAAACTCATTTATAATATCACCACCCATTTCGTCTTTAAAAAACCCGGTATTTTCATATTTACTTTTGGTATACCGTATACATTATCAGTTTCAAAGTTACTTGTGTCGAAATATTGTATATGTCTATTTAAATCTTCATAAAAATCTTTCGTATGTATCAAATATAAAAGGCTAGCTGTATCTGTATAGACGAATATTATTATCATAAATACGTTTCATAATAGAATAGTGAAATTGATACCAATGACTTTTAGCCATTTCTAGAATTGTAAAACCAACATAAATCGGGTGATCAAGAATAATTTTTAACTGACTTCAAAAAAAGAAGGAGGTACTCAATTCGTCTGCATGTTGTTTTTTTTTTTTTTTTTTGTATGTTTGTTACCTCATAACTCCGTCATTTATGAACCGATTTCGAAAATTCTTTTTTCGTTTGGTAGGTAATACTTCAGAGTTGGTGCCAGTTAAATTTCACCGATATTGGAGCTTGGACTTCGAAGATACACTAGATAGCACGACCTGATTATAACCTTTATTTATATTGACGATTCTCTTCTATATAGAAGAGAAGAGTTGCGCTCCGGAATTAGAATGAAGTTAATTGCAGACCTGCCCTAGATATTTATTTAGGTCAAGACCACTCAAAAGGGAGAAATAAAAATTTTTTATTAAAAAAAATTAAACCGCCTTCAAAAAAAACACTGAAAAGTATAAAACAACTATCCTTCACTAATCAAAACTCAAGTACAATTAAAATATCTTTATAAATACGTATACACATACCTGTATAATTAAATTTGACAGTTATTGAAGTCTAGCTACCCTACCGAAAGATGGTTCTGATGACAACAGACTGAACAGTCTTCTGTGCAAAGCGGCCACAGATGAGTCGGGGCAATGGATTTTCACTACTCGAATATTGATTGACGACTACTCTCGCATATTGACTACTCGAATATTGAACACTGATAACCCGAATGCGCGTGCTGTGGGGTTGTGGCCTCATCGAACAATTACGTGCGAGGCACACCCCACGGTACAGGCGCGCGCACATGTTTTGCAAAAATTTTTAAAGTCCGTAACATCCTCTTGGTTACAATTTTTCTAAGTGTCAGAGGCTACAATTTTTCTAAGTGTCACAGGTTAAAATTTTTCTAAGTGTCAAAGGTTAAAATTTTTATAAGTTTCTTTGAAAAGTTCGTACACCACATCGATCTTAATACATTAATTGTTAGGATTAAAACAGAAAAACTCTGGGTGAATTGGGTGTTCTGCATCACATCGAGAAGATTAAAAAGTTCGTACATTACATCGATATTTTAAAAATATAAGTTCGTACATTAATTGTTATTTGTGGGATTAAAACAGAAAAACTCGGAGTGAATTGGGTGTTCTGCATCACATCGAGAAGATTAAAAAGTTCGTACATCACATTGATCTTATAAAAATATAAGTTCGTATATTAATGGTTATTAGTTAATAAAACAGAAAAACTCTGGGTGAATTGGGTGTTCTGCATCACGTCGAGAGCAGCGAGAACAAGTGATGCAGAACCCCCAATTCACCCCTATTTGTGTTAATTCCTGATAAAGGTCCTAAAAATATATGCGATAGCTCATTGGATTCGGAATGACGTCTAGAAAAATGTATTTTAAGGATTTTACAGCACATAAAAAATTGCATAAGTTATTAACAAATTAAGATGAAAAATATTTATTTCGTTTTTCGCCTGTAATTCAAAAACTATTAATATATAACAAATTTTTTTTTTATTATATTACAATAACTTTATTTACATTAACAAAAAGTACACACATACGTTAATATTTACAAACTTAAAACTATACATTATCTTAAATAATAGACTTCCTCAAAGTTGCCGCTTAGAAAGCTGTCAATGCTTAAGGTACCTAGCAGACTGGCAGCATTGCCTCTTTGAATAGCCAAACTGATTTGTTGGCTGAAGAAGCTGCCAGCCCAGCGGTCTCCCGAAGCCTCGACCATTCTCTTACAAATATCAGAAACCAGTCGATGAGCTTCGGGGCCCCAGGGACCCAAAGTTTCGACTGCAAAGGGCGTAAATATGAAACTCTCAGAGAGAGTCGCATACTTACGCCGCTTCAAGTTCTCGGCAATGCTAGCCGCGGCACCTGCTGACTTGGAAGTCGCCGGCACATGGGAAACAGCAAGTGTATCGACACAAGTGGCATCCCACACCAGCAACCTTCCAAGTTTCCAAGGAATGAGCGTCAAGCCATCCGGTCTCCTATAACAAATTAAAAAAATATTCTTAATGAGGAGAAAATTTCCAAAAAAAAGTTCCACATCTCGGAACTCCACCACAATTATTTATAATTTTAATTTAAACCTGAAAATGGGGCTTTGCGCGGCCGGTACTGCATGAGCGCACCGCTATTAAAGAGAATATAATACCACGTAAAATTATTATTTTTTTATAGTATTAAATTTTCCACCCAGACGAAGGTGTGTATTATATAAGCGATTGAAATATTATGATGTGTTTAATAAATATATAATATTGCTGATTGTCCCACTTTACTTAGCAAGATTGTCACTTGAGTTTCAACAAATCTGTCACTCCCTATTAGGGGATCCTGACGTAGTACAAATGAAGAATATATGTCGGATATGCATGGAACTTGGATGGTTAATATTCCGCATCAGTGAAACCGTCGCACTCGTCGAACCATGCCAGTGGACTCAAGACGAGGTAAGATTTTTCAATAATGGTGTATTTTTAACGAAAGCGAACAAATAAATAATAGCTCATAAATAAATAAATTATAAATATTTCAAGATGTAATAATCTATTCCTGCTTAAGTATATTCGCTTATTTTTGTCATTCTATGCAATAAAATTATTATTAAATGAAAAACAGGGTAATATTTCCCTATAGGTACGACATATATTTATGTGTATTTTAAATTAACTGAAATCTCACTGAACACGAATATCAACTTGACATTTTTAATTGGTTATAGAACGTTATACGTTTTTATTAACTAACTTCAAAAAAGAAGATTCCATTTTTCATTCAATAATATGTCAATTATAGATATGTGTAAGATTTTCTGAAAAACAATTAGTTTTAGTAGATAACACGTTAGGATATCATTTTATGCACAAAATTATAAAAGTTGTTCATGATGTTATGGAGACACTAAAGAGATTGAAATAAAATGTATGTTTTCTTCATGTAAACAGATTTCATGAAGTGCATAAACGAAAAAATAAAAATCAACTGATTTCAAAGTCTATGAACACTAGTATATTATAGACATAAACAGAACAAATACTAAAATAAACATTTTTACACTCATTGATTTATACACTAAATACATATATTTGTACACTAAATAACTTCCTTTTATTTTCATCAAAATCATAATATATATTAGTAAATGTTTTCATTATACAAATATACTTACAGCAACCTAACATAAGTTTATATTTATAAATTATTTCCTAGTTTCGAATAATTATTTGATTTTTAGATAGTACTCACTAACGAATTGGTATGTCAGCTCATGCGTCACACTCCTAACCAAGGACTTCTCAAGAAGGAGTTAAAACAGTTTTATAGACAGCTCACTTTATGTAAGAACGCCCGTTACGCGCCGTTGGGTGTCGTGACAATTGGTAGACAACTTCTTGCCACGGTACGCCATAATTTGTCGTTATATCTACTTTTCTTCAATTCTATCTATCTATGCTAATCTTCTAAATTTTCTATTCCATTTTCTATATATCTATTCAATCAATTTATTCTATTTTATTAATTAAATGTGTAAAACAATGTTGCTGTTTGCGTCTCCGCTTATTTCTTCTAAACCACGCAATAGATTTTGATACGGTTTTCATTTTCATTTAAAAAAATGTTCTGGAAGGTTTGTGTGTAAGTATAATAAATGAATAAATTTTATTTACAAAAAGTAAAAAAAGGCATTGTTTTGTTATCTAGAGCGGAGCGATTGATTCTGGAGTTCCGAGTGTACATCAAATTTTTTATATTTCTTTATATCTTTAGCGCGCGGCTACCGCCGCGCCGCACAATTAGTTGCCTACTCGCTGGTTAGCCAATAAATTTGTTCATACAATATTTTCATTTGACCTCTTTGATCGCGAAAGCAGTACGAAATAAATTCATGTTCCTTATTCAAACTCATTTCTACCTTACATGAAAGTCTCTAAGGGATAAGATCTATTTTAGTCTCCCGCGAATGTCCAAACATTGTTTTTGCAATAGATAGAATGAAGAGTAATTACATACATACATAATCTCATGTTGTATCCCTAACGGAGTAGTCAGAGATATAATATTATTCTTAAAGTATATAGGTAGTAGGTGGAATTTATTTCAGTGCATTTAATATACCTTGGTTTTAGTCTTATTTCTTATTCAGTTATAATTTTACTACCATAAATGTAAATATTTTGATCAACTGGTTTACCTTTAGATAAGGGTAGTATTTGTGGATTTGAAAAATTATTACTTACTAGTGACCCGCCCCGGCTTCGCTCGGGTGGGATATTGAACATTCGCATCCAATTTTTTTTATTGAGATTTTCATACGAAAATACCATCCAAATTTTCGACTTTTTCTGTGGATTTTCCATAAAAATTTTTTCGTAGAAATATTGTCCTGACAATTACGAATACAACAAAATAGAAATCAGGCAAATCAGTCGAACCGTTCTGAAGTAATGCTCCGTCACACATGTGACAACTAGTTTTTATTTATATACATATACATTCAGTCAAAAAAGTATCGGGAATGGATGATTTGTTTATGGTTCCAAATTCAATTTTTTTTTTGTTGTCGTTAGATTGGCGCAACTGCTTTCCATTTTAGCGCGGAGTTTGAGTTGCGTTTGTTATTTAAATTAAACACAGTGCTGTTTTTAGTTATATCATATCTAGTGTGTATTGCGAATTTCATAATGGACGAAAACATCGAACAAAGAGTTTGTCTTAAATTTTGCATCACCAATGTAATTTCGTGTTCGGAGTCACTGAAAATGTTACAGAAGGCTTACGGTGAATCGACTTTATCAAAAACACGTGCTTATGAGTGGTACAAAGCGTTTAAAAGCTGTCGATATGTGATGGAAGGTTTGCCTCGCTCTGGTAGGCCATCAACGTCTGCAACTGAAGTTAACATCGCAAAAGTGAAGGAAATAGTGACTGAATATCTTCATTCAAGTTTGAGAGAGATAGCTGCCGAGCTTTCTATGTGTCACGAGTCGATCCGTACCATTTTAAATAATCACTTGAGTATGAAACATGTTGCCGCTCGGCTAGTCCCAAAAGACCTGAATTTTCTCCAAAAACTCAATCGCATAAGAGTCGCTGTGGACATGCTAGAACGAGTCAATTCCGACCCCATATTCATGAAACGCATTGTTACTGGTGACGAGATGTGGATTTACGAGTTTGACGTGCAAACTAGTCAACAAGCTTCGGAGTAGCGCCTTCCAACTGAACCGAAACCGAAAAAACCACTCCAAAGTCGATCAAAAGTCAGTCATGTTGACTGTTTTCTTTTACTATCGCGGTGTTGTGCACTCGGAATTCTTGCCGGAAGGTTAAACGGTAAATAAAGAATATTATTTGAGCGTTATGCGACATTTAAGACAGCAAATTCGACGAAAAAGGCCAGATTTGTGGAAAGAAAGTTCTTGGATTTTGCACCACGATAATGCGCCTTCACACAAAGCCATCATTGTGAACGAATTTTTGACCGAAAACTCAACAAATACCATTGAGCAACCACCTTATTCACCAGATATGGCTCCAGCCGACTTCTTTCTTTTTCCTAAACTCAAATTACCACTTCGTGACAGCCATTTTCATTCGGTAGAAGACATAAAGGAGAATTCGCGGCGAGAAGTGAACTCAATTCCAGAAAAAGCGTTTAAAAAATGTTTTGATGATTGGATTATTCGTTGGCGTAAGTGTATCGTTTCTGAAGGAGCATGATTTGAAAGTGATAAAATAAATTTGGATAAATAACTAACATTTTGTGTATTATTGATCTTTTCCCGGTACTTTCTTGACAGAGTAGTAGACTTAGTTTTCGAAGTTTAAACTTTCAATAAACTAAAGAACAAAACATTTTATGACAAATTGTCAATGTCAAAGCGCCATAAAATTAATCGGAGAGTACATGTGTTTAAATCATTCGGACACTTATGAGGCCTCATTAGTACATTGCACCCATGCAAAGCCAGTGCGGGTCGCTAGCAATAAATATATCATATATACTGGCGCCTACTCATTTTCAGGCCATTTATCGCTGTCATTTGAGTTCATGTTATTTTCACAAATTATCTTTATGTTGACATTTTTATTGAAGTTTTATTACAATTTTATTTCATGTTTTTGTTTTTATTTACGTAAATGATATTAATTGAAATATTAAGGAATTTCTTAAATGAACTTCCGTTTTAAAAATTAAAAATTTAGTATCCAATGACTGTGTAAAGGCAAATGTTTGAAAAAACCGATAAATCTCCTCAAGATCCTACTACATTTTTTAAATATATAGGTACTTAATTAAAAAGACACAAAACACTAATACTCCGTTTTCGTTATGTGTTTTCAGATTATCAGTGTCGTTGCAACTTACCTAATTGTCATTATACAGTTTCAAAACTTCAACGAAACCAGCACAAATGGCACTACTACCTAAAACTTCTGTAGATAACTTAAGTACTTAAAATATATAAATTTGTAATTTTCATGTTTATTTTAAATGTGATCATTTTGATGCGTGTAACCACAGTGTATTAAATATGTATCTTAAAATTTCAAATCATCTTTAATTCAATATTCTTTTATGTAGTGTTATATTAATTTTTATTTTGATCTTCTAACATCTGCTCAATATAAAGTACTTCATTAGCTACCTCTTCTGGTATTAGACTTGAAATTCTTCGGTTCTACGTTCTACCCCTGAAAATTTACTGTTATTGTTTTGTCCTCGACTTTGCTCGCAACTTCATTTTTGTATTCACTTTGTAAATTCTGGTGTTATTCATATCTTTCAATTTTAAAATTGTCATCTGTAAAATTTTCAACAAAATTTGAAATGTTCAATTATTACTATGATGTTTTTACCCGACTGCTAAGAAAGAGGATGAATTTTTAAAGTAAGGATGTACATAATTATGTATGGAAGGGTATTGTGTACAAGTAAGTCTGTTTCTTTGTGACTTCCTGTAGGTTATATCATACATGTTGATGGATTTTGTAGTTCAAGGTATCGTTGGACTATTCTTTATCCCAGGTGTGTCATAGGCTTTATTTTAACCTTTGGCCCTTAGGTATGATGCTGCAGAGGTACTGCTCACCTAAAACACGTGTTTATGGGTCTGTTCCTTTTAAATTAGTGTTGAGGATATCAAGTAAGTCCTGTTCTATGACATTTTAAGTTTCGATTATTTAATTCTGATGCTGTAGTGGTACTAACTACCTGAACCACCGGGTTTAAGGGTTTGTTCATTCTGATTTATTGTATAGATTCAGGTGTTACTTTATCGAAATACATTTCAGGTGATGAATTCCTAAACTCTTTAGCTATTTTCCGCTCAAACTCAAAAACCACCATACGACACGTGTTTTGCCTCTCAGTGTAGCATGCTCGGGATATTCCAGAGTTCAGACTCTGTCAGCTAACCAGCATCGAATCAACAAATTTTTTTTTGTTTCTAAGAGGGGAAGAAATCCCCACGGTCACAGCCGGACTTTACGCCCCCTCTTTACTGTTAGCCCTAGTTTTACAGCGTCACGTTCTCGTTGGGGCGAGTGTTAGAGGCGCCCTGCCAAATGGTAGACCACCTGAGAGTTCCTCCGATTACCGATTATATTGATGGTGCATGGAGGAAGGATATCGACTAATTTTAGAGGCCAGACAGCAATAAAACTAGCGATTTCAATTGTAACTAACAATCAAGTTCCTTCGTGTGTGTTTATTTTTTTTGGTTCTGAGAAGGGAAGGGAAAAAATTCCGAACGAACACCCAACCACTTCTCACGCTTCAGGAGAGAACGTGAGGACCGGCCGGGTAGTGTCGGACTCGAACTGACTAAAAAACTTCCTCTCGCCACTTGACTCTAGAGGCCGTCGCAGCGAACCGGACGCGTAGAGGGGGAGCAGCGGAAGGCGCTCCACCTGGAAAGTTCGACAAAGCCTGAGGGGCCCTCCTTCCGGCGAGTACCCAGGACGGAAGACAAGACCTCGGCTCAGGTTGTCGCCGGGAAAATGCGCACCTGCGTACCGTCGAAATCCTACAGGGGTGGGGGCTGGGCTAGATGGTCCAAAATGGTGTGTGCCTATTGTGTAATGCATAACGGGCGGAAGACCTGCATTCAAGTGTGGCACTAACGGTGTGTGTAGTGCAATTGAACAGACTCTACAGAAGGCCGCGTTCGATACACCGATACCGCACGACATTTTTTTTTTTTCTATAAAAGAGGGAGCATACGAGCAAGTGGGTCACCTGATGAAGAGTGACCAACAGCTGTCCATGGACACCCGCAACATCCAGAGAATCACGGAAGCGTTGTTGGCCTTTAGGGAAATAGGGAAAAGAGGAAAAGGAGAGGGAGGGAGTGATGGGTCACCGGTACTCTCACTCACCGAACGAAATATAACAGCATTAGATGCTGTTATTTCACGCCAATATTCAATGAGAGGGTAGTATTTCACCAGGCGAGCCGGCCTTATTCGTGCTGCAATGCAGTACGAATAAGGCCGGCTCTACCACTCTTAACAGTTTTATCAACAAGCCTTTTCTATAACGACCGGCGGTTTTTATTAACCAACATTCAATCATAATTCTGTTACACAGTAAATGTATAAAACAGACAGGCTTTTTCGATCAGTTTTTAGGGTTTCTTACCCTAAGGGAAAAAAGGAACCCTTATAGGATCACTTTGTTGTCCGTCTGTCTGTCTGTCTGTCAAGACCCTTTTTCTCAGGGACATGTGGAGGTATCAAGTTAAAATTAATATCAAATACTCAGGTATGCAATTCCTTGGAGCTGTGAAAAGATCACACATCAAAGTCAACGTAATCAAAAGATGTGACCTTTTATGCCGCATGCTATTTCGACACTCGTAAAGGAATCAAAACCTATGGGGTACCTATGGGGGCACGTTGACCTATAATTATGAAATTTGGCAAGATGCAATATTTTATAGCACTAGTAAAGGGAAAAATTCGAAAACCGTAAATTTGTGGTTATTTGCCATTACAAACTTAACTCTACAGTTGGTGGGTATGGAAGAATGTGTCTTTCAGCTGCAAAGTTAAGTTTGTTTTTGAATTCAACTTATATTTTAACGGTGAATAGTAAATACACAATAATATAATAATTCGTTTTATTTCTAGTACAATACGAATACATTGTAAGGGGGTATGGAACCCTCGGTCCAGGAGTACGACTCGCTTGGACGGATTTTAAATCAGTCGTCATTTACTCATGTGGTGTCAGCGACATACATTAGATTTCATGGTATACTAAGAACAATGAAAGATGTCACTACCAGTATCGGTAGAATGTGAACATAAAGTAATTCTTTTGTAATTGAAAATGTATCCAAAAATATAGTTTGTATTGGTATTTAGAACTGAATACTTTTAGATTTACGCACATTTTATGTGTTAATTTCAATTATAAGAATGAAAAACCTTTTATTAAATTTCAATGTCAGTGGCATCTAGTAATACCTTTTATATTTATGTTAAAATGTTTAGAGAGTATCAACGCAAGTGTTTTATTCTACTCAACGACAGATGGCCTCATAATACAACAAAATTAGGATAATGCTCTAATTACATGATGATACCTAAAGCGCACTGACTTTTCAATTCGGTAAAGTTCAAAACTAAAAGGGATATATAGATATGTCAAAACAATTCTATTTCGCGACAGAGGGCCATTATATTACAAAAAAAGATGATGTACTTCAATATCCTATATATATAGTTATAGACCCAAGTTATCCTTTTTACATTTCAAACAGCGTTGCCAGATTGGGGTTTTTTGCAATTATTTTGGAAGACAATTCAAATATTTTGAGAAATATTTTCGTAAAAAAATATGCGACAACGCTATTTTCGGAAATAATTTTTTTATGATCTAAATTAACAGATCTAAACAATAGGTTTGCAAACAAAGCAAACGACATCATATAATCAAAGCCTAAAAACTTGTACTTTATCCAACGATGCTTTCGGGGTTTTTGAATTTAGTTCCTGCGCAACACCTCCTATTTGTTTGTAATTTACATTAAACATTAAAACCTCGATAGTTTTGATTTTCGATAGTTGGTCAGATTCCCCTTTTTAGGGTTCCATAGCCAAATGGCAAAAAACGAAACTCTTATAATTTCATTCTGTCCGTATGTCAGTCATTTTACTCGGAGACTATAATTGGCACTACATGTATGAATCTTATAGGGCTGATGAAGATGATAACTGCAGAGGAACATTTAAGAACGACACTTATTTGCGCACTGAATTCATTTATTTATTTGTAGCATAGCACTGATACAAACAGTTACAAATATCGTGGCAGGCGTGGTACTGTTACACATTCACACATTACTTATACTACAAGGAGATAGGTGTTGCACAGCTTACAATATTGCCATAATAAATTAATTGATGTTGGAGATTCCAACATGCTCGCCTCTAAGGGAAATTAGTATTAATTACAATAATACAATGCAAATATCCATAAATGAGTGCAAAACAATCAAATTAATGTAACTAAAGTAATATGACAAATAAAGTACTTACAAAACAAAAACTTTCCTTTAGTTTTGATCTACATTTTCTAAAACTTCTCAGTCTACCATATTTAGTATTTTAGCCAAATAACTTATCACTTTCTGTATATGAATACACATCCAACAACTCATATTATTTGATGTACATACTAACACATTTTAAGTGTTTCGGTTTTTAAAAAGGTTTTAAGTGTTGATTACATTACTTATTACATCAACCCTATGCTTAAACATATGTATCACATATTTTATAATCAGGCTTACAGAATACCTTAGGAATACTGATTTTATGCAGTGCAAAAACAGTAATAAAAGGAATTTAAGAAACTTAAACTTTTAACTTCTTCAGTTTAAGGTAAGTAAAACAAACTTAAATTAATTGTAACACAAAATCATAATACATAATCGCCAACAAGTTTAGGCACACCATTTGTGTACACTGTTTTTACAATATATCTTTTTACTATTGCATTATTTTACACTTTTATGTCAAACAATACTGTTATCAACATTTTGTTTATCATAAATAGGTAATACACAAATACAAGACAAGGATCGGGTATAAGTGTTACCATTAGGTGTAACAACTTCCAAAGCTCTGACCTTTTTATCTTTACCTGGAAATATCTTTGTGACCCTAGCCATTGGCCAGTACAAGGGTGAACAATTTGGCTGTCTGAGAATTACTAACATGCCTACCTCTACATTTGGTTTATCACACTGCCACTTAGGTCTACATTGTAAAGAATTAAGGTAACACTTATGCCAGACCTTCCAAAAACATTGCTTTAATTGCTCACATCTTTTCCAGAAATCAAGCCTATTCACAGGTAAGTCTGACACATTATATTCAGGATAAGACGTTAGAGCTCCACCCACCAGGAAGTGACCTGGAGATAAATAACTAAAATCTGTAATATCTGAGGTCATAGGAACAATGGGTCTCGAATTTAATATTCCCTCTATTTGTATCAATACAGTATTCAACTGCTCATAAGTCAAAATGTGTTTGTGAAGAATTCTCTTTAAATGAAACTTTGTACTTTTGACACCTGCCTCAGCAAGACCAGCAAATACCGGCGAATAACTAGGTATAAAGTGGAATCGTACACCCTGTTGTGCAGTGTGTGCTTGTACCTGCATTTGGTGGTCCTTTGAGGAGTTAAGTTTGTACAATTCAACTAATTGGTTCGCTGCACCTTTGAAATTACTACCATTATCAGCGAATACTTCACTCGGTAGACCTCGTCTCGATATAAATCGTTTGAAACAAGCAAGAAAGGTATCTGTGCTTAAGTCAGAAGCCAGTTCTAGATGCACGGCCTTTATTGCAAAACAAACAAAAATACAAATATATCCTTTGGTTGTAATGGCTCGCCTTACTCTAGAATTTTTTACATCGAGTGGCCCAGCAAAATCGACACCTACTACTTGAAAAGGTCTAAACGCAGTGACGCGCTGTTGTGGCAATGAACCCATAAGCTGTGTTGCAGCTTCAGCCTTATTTCTAAAACAAACCATACATTTATGTGTAATTTTTTTAACCTGCCTCATACCATTAATCAGCCAATATCTAAGGTTTAAATTTGAAAGCAATAACCTTGGGCCAGCATGAAGAAGTCTAATGTGTCTGATTATTAGTTCAGTTATCCTAGAACTTTTATGTAAAATAATCGGATGTTTTTGTGAATAAGAAATTTGTGAATTTTGAAGCCGTCCCCCCACCCTTAATATACCATTTTTATCTAGGAAGGGATGAAGTGATTTTAATGCACCTTCTATAGCCTTACCCGACTGCAAAGACCTCAATTCTTGTTTAAAGTAAATGCTTTGATCATACTTAATAATAAGATGTAATGCATTTTGTAATTCGCTGCTAGTTAAGTAATTATGATTTAACCTTTCGTTTTTATTTTTAAGATTGTTGCAGAATCGTAATACATAAGCTATGATGCGTGTCATTTTATTTATGTGCGAATATCTTTCTAAGAAATTAAAGAAATCATTTTCTAATTGTATCGTAAGAGATATCTCATTATTAATAGAAGCTAAGCTAGGAGTTTTTAAATCGGGTAAGTCAACAGGTAAGTTGCAATTTATGTTATTAAATTTATACTCACTGTCTTGTAAGAAGGATGGACCATGCCACCATAATGAGCAGCTAGGTATTTCTCGTTCTCCATTCCTCTAATCAAATCAGCAGGATTATCCTTTGTATTAACATAAAGCCACCGACAGTCACATTGTGTAGTATTTTGTTTAATTATTTTCACTCTATTAGCAACATAAGCTTGTAATTTAATTATTTGTGTATTTAACCATGCCAATACAATCATAGAATCAACAAAAACATATATATTATTAATTGTAATTTTAAGTTTCAGTGTCTCGCATACCCTGTTTATCAATTGTGATAGTAAAAGCGTAGCATTGAGTTCCAAGCGCGGTACTGTGAGTGGCTTAGCCTTAGGATTAATCCTGGACTTCGAGCAAAGTAAATGCATGCTTACTTTACCTGTTGAATCCATTACTTGAAGATAGATACAACAGCCATAGCCAGTAGAACTCGAGGCATCAGCAAACCCAATTAACTGCACTGCTTTCGCCGCTTCAGGGATAGAAACATTCCTACTAATGTACATTGTCTTCATTTCTGAAAGGTTATTAGTAAATTGCACCCACTCTTCTTTAATCTGTTGAGAGGGTGAAGCATTCCAATCTATGCCTTCTAACCAAAGCCTTTGCATAATCACCTTTGCCCTTACTATTACAGGACTGACGAAACCCAAAGGATCATAAAACCTCGCTATATAACTTAAAATTGACTTCTTAGTTATAGACTCAGAATTAAATGATTGTGGACATGATACAATAAAACAATCCTTGTTTACATTTATATGCAATCCTAATGTTTTTATATTATTAATATTTTTTTGCAATTGTAATTCATCGACTTGTTGCTTATCAACAGGTATGTCAATTAACATCTCATAGTTATTAGAAGACCATTTGTGAGTCTCAAAACCACCTAGTCTAAGTAAATCCTGCAGTTCTCGCTTTGCTTGCATTAGCTTTTTTAAATTAGAATCAGCATAGACCACATCGTCCATATAGCAACAATTTTTTAATATAAAAGAAGCCAAAGGATAGTTGTTATTAAATTTATTAGCTAATTCAAGCAGGCAACGCGTAGCAAGAAAGCTTGAACTCTTCATGCCATATGTTACAGTGTTTAATTGTATACATTTTATAGCATCCTTACAGTTATCACGCCACAGGATATTTTGAAGTGATCGATGCACAGGATTTAATGATATGCAACGGAACATACGTCTTATATCTGTAGACAAAGTGTAATCCCCAATACGGTATAAAAGCATTATATCGAAAAGTTCCCTTTGCACTAAGGGCCCATTTAACATTATATCGTTCAATGAGATTCTTTTCTTTGTCTTCATAGACGCGTCAAATACCACCCTAGTATGAGTTGTTTTACTTGACTCATTTATTACAGCATGATGCGGTAAAAAATAGACTGCATCATGTTTCAAATCATATGATTGAATATCTATAAATTTTCCATGACCTAGCTCAACATACTCATTTATGAATTTTTTATATTCAATTAATAAATTAGCATCTTTAGATAATCTTTTTTCCAAACTCAAAAACCTATAAAGTGCTAAATCAAATGAGTTACCTAAATGAGATTTAATCTCACCTAATGGTAATTTGAGAGGTAAATCCACCTGAAACTTATTATTTCTTAATTTAACTGAATTAGAAAAAACATTCTCTGCTAGCTCATGTTCCTCCAATTTTTCAGAAAAGATTTGTGGTATACTCTCTGCTTGCCAGAAACTTTTTAATGTATCATTGAGCTCTATATCGCATTTAACACAAAATAAAGATACCTCGCTGGAAACCCTTTCATCAAACAATGTTCCACCAATAATGTGCCCGAACTGAGTGTTGATTATGTTTGGAGTGCTGACATCTGGCTTAAGCGCCTTCTGTTGCTCCATTGGCAGGAGAATCTGGAAAAATATGTCAGCACCCATTAACAAATCAATATCGGATGGGATATTATATTGGGTATCTGCTAAAATTAGATTCAGAGGTATTTTTACCTTTGAAACATCAATTTTATTCTGTGGGATTTTACATGTAATTTTTTCCACAACATGACAGTTCACCTATATCTCAAATGATGAATACAAAGAATGAATAAGCAAAGGAATACAATAACTTGAATTATTCTGTGCATTGCCAACCCCGATTATGTTTGTATGTTTGGGAATTGGTGCTAAGCCTAACTGTTTAACTAATTTATAAGTAATCAGAGAAGCCTGCGAGCCAGTATCTAGAATTGCCTTTGCAATGACTACCTTTTTGTCCCTCGTAAACAACTTCACACGAGCTGTGGGGAGTAAAACATTTGCTTTGTTCAAATCGCCTGACAACAGACTAACCGCTTTAGGTTCTTCATGATGAATCAGTGAATTGTGGATTTTTTTACATTTATCACATTTAAAATGGAATTTACATTTTCCTATATGATTGTTTAAACATATTTTACATAAATTTTCCTTCTTAGAGAATTGATATCGCTCAAGTGAAGGTAACAACTTAAAAACAGTGCAAGAAAATATTTTATGATCATTAGACTTACAGTAGCAGCACGAAGTAGTCTTCTTCGTAGTCGCCGCCACCATGTTGACTGCTAACTTACTGGGTTTGTATGCCGCTGGCTCGGCGTTCTCAAGTGCTAGAGCTCTCTTCTCCAAAAATATAATGAGCTGTTTCACGCTGGGTTCTGTAGCATCATCTCTCTCGAGCTGATATGCCCGAGCCGTGTATGAATCTAATTTACGAGTAATAATACAGATAACAATAGGATCCCAGCTTTGTAGTTTAATATCTAAGTTTTCTAAAGAAGCTAAAATTTGTTTCAATGTTGACACGAAACTACGAATGTTTGTTGAAGTTGATTTAGTAAGAGAAGCCATATCCAGTAAATGCCCTATATGATCACCAATTATTTTGTAACGATTGTTATACCTATCGTCTAATAATTTTATGGCCTTATCATAGCTGTTAGCTGTTAATGGTAAATTTTTTATAAGATCGTATGGTTCGTTTTTCAAATAAGACCTTAAATAGTACAACTTTTGTAAATTGTCAAGAAATTTGTCGTTATGTATTAGTGAGTCAAATAAAGCTTTGAATGGAGTGTAATCTGAGTAATTACCTGAGAACGTTGACATTTCAATAGGCGGCAGTTTAGTTTTTGAGAGTGGCATGGTCTGGTCATGGTTACCATCTTGTTCAAGCTTGTTTGAAGCGTTATTGATTTGGACATTAAGAACAGTTAAAGCGCTAAAATATTTATTTTCCATAATATCCACCTCCTCGCTGTCCTCCGGGTCGACTGCGAGAATATTTTTATTCAACTGTTCATACTCATTAAATACGTCACATAATCGTTTTCGCTTCGCAGTGAGGCATTCTAAAGCTTCTAATTCTATCTCACCTGAAGTCGTGAAATTGTAGATTCTCGTGATAGAACCTTTAACGTAACCGCGTGAAGCACGCAACTGAGTCAATTCAGCTTGCCCAGCCATGTCACCCTTATAAAACTTATAATAAATAATTAGCAACTGTTTTTTACTAAGTAAACAATTAAAATCCAAGTAAGCAGTTTTAGTCACACACTTTTGTACACAAAATGGCGGATCGGTGATCGTTTCATCGAAAACGTAGCAAGCGGCGTGGAAGAGTGGCGTCAGTCGGAAACACGTAGCACCGATGTTCTTCACTGCTATTGGTCGTTGCATCGGCTACTCGCTGCTGTATGGATGACACTCGCGCGCTCGAACGTTGTATTGGTCGAAGTTATGCGTTGTTGTTTCGAGCCTTGAACTTTTAAATTACCGGAACTCACAAAAATGCGTAAATAACAAGATGGCGTTAATTTTCTGGCTTGATAATATCTTGTAATTCACCCAAAATTTTTCCTCGTATTATTTATTTTTGCTCTTGTGCGTGTGCTGTTGTAGTCCAAAAATTATATCTTGGCTAACAAAAATTGCAGCTAGTACCTCGGTATTGCGTAATTTGTAATTGCACCTGCCAAGCGTCGCTCCGATGCTCCAATACTTTAACATATTTATCTTGCCGGTTACTCGGAGGACCAAAAACTGTATGAATCTTATAGGGCTGATGAAGATGATAACTGCAGAGGAACATTTAAGAACGACACTTATTTGCGCACTGAATTCATTTATTTATTTGTAGCATAGCACTGATACAAACAGTTACAAATATCGTGGCAGGCGTGGTACTGTTACACATTCACACATTACTTATACTACAAGGAGATAGGTGTTGCACAGCTTACAATATTGCCATAATAAATTAATTGATGTTGGAGATTCCAACACTACATAGATAGAATTTGGAAGATAGCTGCATTTCACAATGCTGTAGCGAAATCTTGAAAATGTAACTGAAGTATGAAAAAAGATCCCAGCACACTTAGCGTGTGATTTATACTCAGATAGGTGTTCAATGACATAGTGGTTTCGAAGTGACTTATCTAAGTCAATAGTTCCTGATATTCGCTCTTCTAAAGTAGTAAGACCGGCTAAGTGCGTGTCGGACCACGCGCAGGGAAGGGTTCCAGACGGGATGCGCAATATTAATTTAATCTCCCGTAAAAACGAATTTCCATTTAATAACGTTTCACAGTGAACTATAAGACAGTTATTTCTGCAGTCACTGAGCGCATAACCGAGAATACCCCATATCTCAAAAACTGCACGATACATTCTTATTCAATTCAATTCAATTCAAGGAGAATGATGAGATTCGAGGAAGCGAAACAAGTATGTAAGGAACGCGACGCTTGGCGCTCCGCCCACTCTGACTACCCCGTTAGGGATACGGTGTGAAGATATGTATGTATGTATATCTTTATTGAAATCAATTTTCCAAATGAAATTATAACGGTTCCGTTTTTTACCATTTAGCTACGGAACCCTAAAAGTGTGCCCTTTCTCTCAAACTTCAATTATGGATGGAGTGGAAAATTCTGAAAAAAATTTGGGAGAATAGATCTTAAAAAGCACTCTACGAAAATTAGTTTCAATACAATTTTCGATTACACGTTCAGCGACCGCAAAAATATTTTGTTTCTTACAGTATTATTGAGAAATGCTATGAAATACAAACTTAATTTTGCTGGCAATTAAATGAATATTGTGCATTTCAACTACGCAATCCTTCACTGCGTAGTCCGACACGCACTTGACCGATTTTTTTATTACCTACCTACCTACCTAATTATAGAAATTACTACTTTATTGCTCGTCTCTACGTCTCTGACTACCCCCTTAGGGATACAGCGTGAAGATATGCATGTATGTACTATTTTATTGATTCATTCATGACTTTTTGACAGTTTGAAAATAATCAGTATTCAATAATAATATCAATGTTAGGTTTTAATGTAGTTCGCACAGGATCCTTTTCAACTCTTTAGCGTGAGCTGTTTTCAACGATTTAGATAGACTTTCTGACTTTCCGTGCGCGATCGCACTTATCATGGAAGTCATAAAATCACTTCGCACTTATCATGGACTTATAATAAAAGTTAAAAAGACATGGATGGATGGATACATAAATAGCTAATGCGGGAATTTCAGCTGTATAAATCATGCATCCGCCTCTAGCAAAATATTAAGACAAGTGATTTTTTTAACAAGGCTCATATGTACATTGAGGATCGAAGCGGTTAAACAAAATATGCCACCGACGCTTTTTACACAAGGCTTTTTTTAGCTCTCGTGCGAACGCATACTTTTGACACAGGCATTATTTTATAAAGACTACATTTCTTTTTTTGCAATTTCAACATGCCAGTTATAAAATTATATAAGTACCGTGAAGATCGTATTAAAAAATTTCAATGAAATACTTGGAAATATAAAATCCAGTAAAGCATGTCCCCCGCTAAATTTTAAACTGCAAAGAATATCTGAAATATTTTTGTTAGCTCTTTAAGTACCTTCAATTAAAAATTATAGCGAACATTGTAGAAGAAATACCTAGCTTGTGAAAAGAAATAATTTATTTCGTCAACAAAACAATGCTCGCGCCGCAGTGAACGTACCTACTTTTCTTACGCATACACGCATATCTGTACAGTATTTCACCACCTATTATAATATTAAGTAATCTTTATTTATTTTATTTATTGAGTAACGCGCGAAATAATTGTTAACAGTAGGTATGTTTATGTACGTTACGTAGCACAGCTTGCGAGAGCATATCTGTACAGTATTTCAGCACCTATTATTTATTAAGTAGCTTTTGCACATACATTTCTTCACGTTGTATCCCTAACGGGGTAGTCAGAGAGGACGGAGGCCAGGCTTTGCGGTTCTTACATACTTCTTTCGCTTCTTCTAATCATCACTCGCCTCACACATTTTTGCTTAGTTATGTGCGTACCTAGACGAAGTAGCTTTTATTTTTTATTATCTACTAAGTAACGCGCGATTTAATTACTTATGATAGGTATACGTGTACTATGTTGCAGGTGCGAGGCGCGTGCCAACGGCACATAGCATTTAACAATAGATACTTATCTATACAACTATCTAACAGCTATGGGCGTGGTCTCCTAGTAGCCTAGCGAATGAGGTAGTTAGCAGGTAATTCACTACTCCGTGGGATTGTATATGGGGCATGAACTCAAAATAGTGATGCCGTCAGTTTAGTCGATATATTTATTTATCGTTAAAATTATTTAAGTTTTATCAAAATTAAAATATCACAGGATTTGTAATCTCATAGGTGGACTCTCTACTTGACATGCTAATAATAAATACCTTTCACGGATTAGGGGGACTTTTGTAACACCTTGTATATTATATTATATTTGATATCGCTTTCTCGAAAACGGCTCTAGTGATTTTGATGAAATTTACAATATATGGTTTGAGGAGGGTAAGAAATCGACCTAGCTAAAACTTCGAAACTAAACTTCAAAACTTTTTTATTTTTGCAGCAGTTTACCTTCTCGATAGCACAATGGCTAGAACGTAGGTCTACCACGCCAAAATCGCAGGTTCGGATCCTGCAATGCGGTCAGACCTTCCTTTGTTTTTTTTGTTAGCCCTTTAGTACTTTTAATCAAGAATTATTGCGAACATTGTAGAAGAAATACCTAGCTTGTGAAAAAAAATAATTTTTTTTCGTCAACAAAACAACGCCATAGTGAAATGTACCTAATTTTCTTATATGTATAAAAGGAAAAGCTGGCTGACAGACAAATTACACATGAGATTCTTATACGATGTAGAAAGGGTTATTAGAAGTTCACCCCCTAAAAAGGTTAAAAGGATGTAAAATGGATTTTACACAGTATGTAAATAAAATAATTTGAATCCAAATTCTGAACCCAAAACTTTGTGTACCCATATTATAATATTCAATAATTACTTGGACGTGTATTTTTTCAATTTAGAAAAATTAACCTCTGAACAGGTTTAATTTTTATGAAAAAAGTTAAAAACGTGTAACAAAGTAAAACTTTACGCTAGTAAACTAATTAATTTGTGGTAAAACTTTGAAAGTATGCTGAAACTATAAATAAATAATTGAATATGCATTTGGTCGATTTTTAAAAATCAACTTCCGAAGGGATGATAAGGGGTGTCAAACTAAGTACTATAAAAATAAAAAACACACTTTCTGTATAAAATCAAGATAAAATCCATTAAAAAAATAACGAAACACGGATTTAGCAAATTTTGATAAATCAACTCATAACGGGGTGAAAAGGAGTGTCAAAGAATATTGAAACAAAAAAAATTGCATATTGTATACAGATTCATTCGGCTAAACAATGAAACATGTATTTAGCAGATTGTAAGAAATCAACCCCTAAAGGGGTGAAAGGGGTGAAAGGGGTATCAAATCGATTTAAAAAAAATAATAACATTCTACTTTACACAAAATTCTACTTTACACAAAATATTTCGTTTTTTAGTTTATTGAAATAATAGCCTTTAAACTTAAAAAACCAATTAATATTTTTTCATGCCGCAAAGATATAGAGGAAGCACACTATAGAGTAGCGCACTATAGAGTAAATAAGTTAATCAAAATATTTTAATTCAGTAAAATTACAAACGAAATGAGAAATACATCAGGGTGTGCTGAAAGCACCTAAATAAAAAAACTACCAAACGAACTATTTATCTATGATACTTTTTTATTTTAATATTTACCTTTTATTCGTTCATCTATTCGTTACGTAATGATTGGATCTTCGACAAATGAGGTCAAAATAGGTGTTCTCACATAATAAACTTTTTTTTTCTCTTTGTTTTGGCTTCGCAGATTGCATTTAACCATTGACCAAGTAAATATGAGTCGAAAGTTAGAGAAACAAAGTTTCTCAATCTTTTTCTTTTCTTCTTCTTTCTTTATGGCATGGCGCATAGTGTAGAATCACAAGTAAAATAGTTTTTTCTTATCGTAATACTCCTCCAGTAAAGTGATAGTAGGCTTTGCTGAAGTTATAAAGGACTTCTTGGAAGAGCGTGAATACTTCAGCTACACATGTTTATTTAGATCTCCCCCATTGTTGTCACTTACACAGAACTTTAAAACACAATATACTATCACTGTTGTACTTTAAAACTCCTAAAAATGTAAAAAATAGAAAATCTAAATAAAATGACAACCTTACTTCTCCCGTTCCCGCCAAAAAGTCTCCATAATAAACTTTCATAGAAGCAGAAATGAGTTTGAATAAGGAACACGAATATTATTCCGTACTGGTTCCGCGATCAAAGAGGTCAAACGAAAACAATGTTTGAAAAAATTTACTGGCTGATAACGACGACGTGAGTAGTCACGCGCCAGAGAGAAAAAGAAATAAATTTTTTAAATACGCTCGGGACTAGAACGTTTGGCTCTGCTCTAGACGACAAAAATAAAATATGCATATATTATATTACATATATACATATCTTCAAGCTGCATCCCCAACGGGGTAGTCAGAGAGGACGGCGCGCCAAGCGTCGCGATCCTTACATACTTCTTTCGCTTCCTCGAATCTCATCATTCTCCTCACACATTTTCGCTAGGTATGCGAGGCTAACACTCTAGCTATTTGATCTTCATAAGTCAGCCTTGGTCTTCTTTTACCACTGACTTTTGCTCTATAGATTTTCTTCGTCAGTCTCATCACTCATTCTTTCTATGTGGCTGAACCCTCTTAGCATTCCTTTCTTTATTTTTACAATAACATTGTCGTGCAACCCTGTCATACTGCGTATCTCTTCATTGCTTATTTTGTCCGCAAGGGTGACACCGCACATATTTCTAAGAGATCGCATTTCTACTGCATTTATCTTACTTTCACTCGATTTCTCACTCGATTGACATTATGAAATTTTCTGGTCAAGTGCGAGATGTCCATAAAAGTTGGAGTACAATTGGCAATTTTTCTTTTAATGCACATCGGCTGAGTTTTATTTAAGCATCATTTCGTTGTATGGGAAGAAAAAATGTGGATAACAGAAGTTAGTCAAACTGAATAAATAATTTTTTCATGTAATAGAAGAAGCCAATGTACTAAATCATAATCGACTTACTCGGGAAGAATTCATTTAAAGTGTTCCATAATTGAATTTCATATCGATACGTCCTACATTAAATTCAAATGTGGAACACTTGGGAAGAATTAATTTAAAGTGTTCCATAGTAGAATTCATGTCGATGCGTCATATTCGAAATTCAAACATGGAACACTTACGTAGCACACAAAAGTTTTTGTCACTTTGAATTATTGTTTTCGACTAATCTACTTGACCGCCTCATTATTATGGCCATCTTTCGTGTAATAGAAATATGTAATGACTAAAGACATCTATTGTGAAGAGGACAGAAAAAAGTCATAGCTGTGACCAGTATCAAATGTATTCAGAGTATGCCGCCATCTAGTTCAATTTAAATGTAAACTTTCTAGCCAGTTGTGTTGCCAGTTTTAATGTGGGACAGTTTGTCTCTATGCCACTGACCATCTGTTTACGGTAGTAAACTAATTAATCTGTGATTTACTCTTTGTTTGCTTATGGTTCTTTAAGACCAATGGTAAAATGGCGACTTCTTGACCTGTACTTTTTTATTGTACTTTGTTTTTAGTACAATATTGTGTTTATATTATTAATCTGAAAGGTTTGTTTCATTCGATAGTTATGTCATCAAGTTATTTGCTTCGTTTTTCATTCTGTCGACAGAACGCGATGGATAATAGGTAGGTACATGTGAAATACAATTACACAATAACTACGTGTACATACTACGTGTACATAATAATTACTGACACTAATTTCAATTCTGTTTGTTTTACATCCAAATTCCGTATCAAAGGGCCCATGTTTCTTTGAATAAGACTTAATTTCGATATCACCTGTGGTGTGTTAGCGTGTAGGCCCAGGTGACATCGAAATTGATGTATAAACCATATAAATCAAACAGAAACCTTCAATTTATTGCTTTTGACTTTTACATTATCGTAGTCGACATATTATTATTACTTTATTATCTCATAGTAAATTCGTTGTTCACTTTTATTAAGTTGCAAGTAAATACTAATAAAACATTAAGAAAATTTCAGTATTATGTTGTCAGAACCTTAATTATACATATAAATCCATATTAGTTTTTAGCATAACGTGCAAAAATTCAGTTTATGGAATAATTTTTATTTGGACGTCATCGTTACCATTTGCCATGACAATTTCACGAAGCAACAATCAACAAAGAATCTATACATCAATCGTCGCGTTTGTTTAGTCATAATTATTCAAGGAACATAAAAAGAAACAGTAATTATTGACAAATTTAGGTTATATTATATAGGTTATTAAGGTTTATTACAATTAAATTTAGAGATTTTCTACAGAGCGATGTCGACACGGTCGATGTCGAAGAGAGAGAGCAAATGTTGCTACTCTAAAAAATTAAATTATTATTTTTTAATTTATGATTTGTCGCATACATATTCCCAGAAGGGGACAAATAATATTTTTAATATGAAATGTTATATAAAACAAATGATACTAATATTATGAACTTACAGTAATACAATTTCATAATATACAATATATCAATCTAGTGGCAAAATACAAAGTTTGTTTATTGATCTGCGGTATATTCCAGAAGGAGTTTTAACATCTACAACCCTTGCCTTCCGATCAGGACCAAAAAATAATTTTGTAACCCTGGCCACAGACCACTGAAGGGGAGCGGACTTCTCCTCTTTAAGTAATACCAAACTACCTATTTGTATATCATTATTAATATTGTGCCATTTAGGTCGACTGTTTAATTGTGACAAACATTGCTTGTGCCATACATTCCAGAAATGTTGCTGTATCTGTATGCATCGCCTCCAAAAGCGCAATCTGTTTGTTGGCACAGAGGTAACATCTGGCTCTGGAATGGCAATTATTGGCCTGCCTATTAAAAAATGACTTGATGTTAAGTAAGAAAAGTCTGAAGGATCTCTAGACAACTGTATTAAGGGCCTAGAGTTTAATATGCCTTCAGCACTAATTATTATTGTATTAAATTCTTCATAAGTGAAATTATTAAGGCCTATAATTCTTTTAAAATGAAATTTGGCGCTTTTAACTGCTAATTCCCAAAGGCCACCAAACGTGGGGGAATAGCTGGGTATATAGTCAAAATTGATACCTTTGATGTCGCAAAATCAGATACAATTGATTGATGTTGGTTTGAATTATGCAATTTGTAAAGATCTTTTAATACATTGTCAGCTCCTTTAAAGGTTTTAGCGTTGTCACAATGAATGTTATTTGGTAAACCTCGCCTATATATAAATCTTTTTAAAGCTGCAATGAAACTGTGTCATATCAGACACAAGTTCTAAATGTATTGCTTTAGTGGCAAAACATATGAATACAGCTACATATCCTTTGGTAATAATACTTCTTCGAATACTTGATTGCTTAATTTGGAAGGGTCCACAATAATCTATACCAACATTACTAAAAACCTTTGCTTCGGTTACCCGTTCAGAAGGCAAGGATCCCATCAGTTGAGAAACTGCTTCTGCTTTGAAGCGGTAACATTTCACACATTTGTTTATAATTCTTTTAACTTCCCTATTACAATTGACAATCCAGTATTTTTGACTCGGACTACTTACTCGGTAATATCTGTAATATGACAATTTTTAGGCAAAATAACAGGAAATTTTTGAGAAAATGGAATTGAAGCATTTTGTAAGCGGCCAGACACTGAGCACACTATTGCTGTCAATAAATGGAGCTAATGACATTAAATTAGTTTTTAATGGCTGATTATTTCTTATACATTTAATTTCTTTGTAAAAATAACAGTTTTGAACAAGAGAAATAATTTTATTTGCAGCATTGCGTAACTCATTAATTGACAGATTACCTTTTAGTTTATTTTTACCTTTTCAATTTGAAATGAATCTTAAAATCCATGCTGTAATTCTCTTAGCCTTGTTCCATGAAGAATATTTCAAGTAAAATGTATCAGAAGTGTTGACACTCAAGCAGGCATCCTGGCCACTGAGAGGTGCATTTTGATTACACATAAAGTGATTACAACTGAATGTTGATTTAGGTGTGAAATTAATGGCAGAATGAAGTGGAGAACTGTTCCACCATAATGCTTTTTCCGGCAATTCTATAGGATTGCAGCCTCGGGATAAACAGTCTGCCGAATTCAGTGCCCCATCAACATGAAAGCATTGACAATCTTCAGTTAGAGTTTTTATAGTCTCGACTCTATTTTTTACATAACAAGATAAGTTTTTATTTGAATTTAACCAACACAATACCACTTGTGAATCAGAAAACATGTATTTGGCATTAATTTTGATATTAGTAAATATAGTTACAACTCGATTATACAATTTAGCTAATATCAATGCAGCGTTTAATTCTAATTTAGGTATTGTTAAATAATTTTTAATAGGTGCAATACGTGACTTTGCACATAACAAGGTTGTTGTGACATTATAGCTATGAATGACTTTAACATAAATGCAACCACCATATGCAGTAGGAGATGCATCGCAATAACCTAACAGTTCGATATGCTGAGCATTACATATTTTAATATTTCTTACAATTGCTATAGGTGATATTGATGTCAATTGACTATAAGCTTTCCATTTCTTAAGTATACTATCTGGGACAGGGGAGTGCCATTTGAGATTCTCTTTCCACTACAATTGTAAAAATTCTTTTGCACGGACTGTGACAGGTCCTGCCAGCCCTAAAGGATCATAGAAGGAACCTATCGCACTTAATATGGATCTTTTATTCCAAAATTTAATTTCTTTTGTAGGACAGCTAATTTTGAATGTGTCATTTTTTATGTTATAAAAAACACCAAGCGCTTTCATTGACAAATGCTCATTACAGTTCGTGGTCATCAAAATGTTGCTTATTAGCTGGAATATCTCTGAGCAAACGTGAATCATTTGATGCCCATTTATGAAGTTGAAAACCAGCAAGCTTTAGTAATGATATAAATTGATCTCTTACCTCGAGTACCTTTTCTATGGACTGTTCACCAAAAACTGCATCGTTAACGTACATGGCTGTTCGAATAATATCTGCTGCAAGAGGATACTCACTACCATACCTTTCAGCTAATTCCTCTAGACATCGTGTTGCCAGATAGCTCGAACACTTAAGACCATACGTTACAGTCTGTAATTCAAGAATGACACGGTTACCATCTTTATTCCATAAGATGTTTTGTAAATGACGTTGTGAAGGGTCAATTAGGATAGCCCTATACATATGACGTGTATCTGTTAACTCAAATTTCAATCCCGGGTTTCGGCACCAATTTATGTTCAAGGAACATAAAAAGAAACAGTAATTATTGACTAATTTCAGGTTTATTACAATTAAATTTAGAAATTTTCTACAGAGCGATGTCGACACGGTGAATGCTGAGATGCAAGAGAGAGAGCAAATGTTGCTACTCTAAAAAATTAAATTATTATTTTTTAATGTATGATTTGTCGCATACAATAATTTAAAGTTAAATATCTCCTGTTTAATAGAAGTAAATCAAAATATTTATCCTTTAGTCTGGACTTTGGAATTCACATGCAAAGATGTGAATTCATTATTCAACAAATTGAAATCAGTAGACTCTCTCACGACGTCCCTAAAATAATTATTTTATTAAAATAAATTTAATAATAAAACAAATAAAGTAGTTGAGTAATTACAAAAATCTATAAATTGAACATGAAACTGCGAATTATTTAAAAATAGAGTAAAAATAATAAACGTAGATAACTGTGTGTGTGACACATCATTATTATTTAAAGTTAACAGAAAAGACATAGATATTAGCGGACAGAATAGGACCTTGGCGGATGTCTCGAGATGGTTCGCTGCCAATTTACTACTGAATGCACAAAAAACCAATTCTGTTAAGTTTTCCCTATCCAATGTACCCAAAATCCATAACGGACTGGAACTGGATGTGAAACAATTAGAATTAATGAAATCAGCTACTTTTCTTGGTTTAACTGTAGACAATAAGTTACAGTGGGCGGACCATATCGGGACTTTATCTAATAAGCTCAGTTCGGCAATATATGCTATTAGGCGCATTAGACAGTTGACAGATGTAGGCTACGGCTAGGCTGATGTATTTCGCATATTTCCATAGCCTTACGTCTTATGGTCTGCTACTGTGGGGATCAGCAGCGCGTATGAAATCTATCGTTATTTTACAAAAGAGGGCATTACGTACCATCTACAGTATGAACGCACGAGAGTCGCTGAGAGATCATTTTAAAGACATTGATGTACTCACCTTACCCTCGTTATACATCTATGAAAACATAATGTACACTAGAGAAAATATATATCTATTTCAAAAGAAAGGCCTTGTTAATGGTGTGGAAACTCGTGGTCGTGATCAGCTAATTATTCCTAAATTTAAATTACAAAAGTCAGGTGGTTCATTTTTGGGTAATTGTGTTGGTTTTTATAATAAAATTCCTCAAGCAATTACTCAATAAACGGAAAAGAGATTTAACCTTGTCATTAAACGTACACTGATTGGAAAAGCATACTACAAAATTAGCGATTTCATTGAAGACACAACAATAGACTGGAAATGATCCTCTCTGCATATTGTAACATTTTTTCGCTATTGTACCTTCTTTTTAAGAGCTTAGAGGTTGTCAGAGAAAATAATTGTAGAACTGACAAGTTAAAAATTTAAATATGTTTTTTTTTGAAGAATAGAACAGGATTTGAAAAATGAGAAAAAAAAGAGACCGAGGTGGTTTTTAGAGACAGAACAAGAATGGTTGTGATGGAGTAAAGAGAGTATTTTTCTCCTCAAAAAGAAGATATTTGATTTCTTTGTAAAAGTAAAATCTGTTAAGAATATTAAAGAAGATGTTGGCAAAGTGAAAGAGGCTCGAACCAGAAAACTGATGTCGCCCAAACTTTCAAGGCAAATGGACCCCTCGACAAGAATAAGGGGGAGCAATGGCTTCAATCGGATAAAGAGCACATTAATCAAGGTGATGCACCAGTTTCATACGAGTTTATAGAACTTATATTTACAATGACGATGCTGATTGCAGAATTATATAAAGTCGACTTATAATTTTGGAGATAACATTCGAGAGTGGAGTATGGGACAATACAATCTAAAGTAAGCCAGTGGTTTGTGTTTTTTTTATCATAATGTGTAAAGAATAAGGTGAAAGGTATTATATCTGATTTTTGTAAACTACACCACACCATCACAACCACTTCAATATCTTTCTGTTTCTATTTTATTTACAAAATTAGTATTGATTTATTTGTTTCAAATTATATTAAAATTTTCTTTTTAAAATAGAATTTTATTTAAAAAGATTTCCAATAAATTTCAAAATTTACTTTATCCGTTCCCTTTTTGTGGCATCCGGGTGGGAATGGTCTAATATGCATTTACTGGCTTTATGGATACTGTATTTTTAAATAACTATTGTAGAATGATGTTGAAAAAATAATACCTGACTAAGTTTCTTGTCGGTTCTTCTCAGTGTTCAGGTTTTCTTTTCGAACCGAACTAAAGTAGATTTGACGTTCAAAAATACCTTGCATTTGGGTTTACTTGAATAAATTGATTTGACTTTGACTTTGTGTAAAATACACTTCATTTGAAATTATACTATATAATGTCAATGTAATGTATACATCTCTATCTATACATCTATACATGTAAATAAAATTTAAGTGTCTGTGATTTTGAAATAAAGGCTTTTTCTTAAGCTTATATGATTTTCTGCTCGTAAACAAGACCCAAACACGCGTTTTTAAAATGTTTGTCTGTCTGTCTGTTTGTTTGTACGGGCTAAACTTCGAAACGGATTTTCACTGGATGATAGAGGATTTTCCAAAGAATAATCTAGATTAATTTTATTCCAGGAAGTGTTTAGGATTCTTGCGTTAATTAAAATCTCTTCTAAAATCTTAGGGTAAATTTATAAATATACATACAAAAATGTATAAGTATCAAAAATGGTTCTCACAGTTGTTTCTTTAAGTCAGGCATCCACATTAAAGTGCATTCTATAGTAATCTGTCATCTGGAAGCTGAGATCTGAAATGAGCTCTCATTAGCTGAGCGGCGCCAGTAAAATGAGTTTAACTTGTAGTGGTTTATCCATTGACCTATATTTAATAACAGAAACGGACACAGCAGAGACATCTATCCCTGATAATTTAAAACAGCAACGAAATTGTGCTTCTAACATTGGATTTTTTTTTAAATTTGATTAAATTATATATTTTAGCTTTTCCGATTCCAAAATAAATATTTATAGACATTGTCTGTGCGTTCGTATCTTTATTCTTTGAAAATCTATACATCTATCAAATTTTATCCGTCTGTATGTTTGTTCGAGTTCTACTTCGTGGCCAATGAACATTTCGACGAGACTTATACTGAAAGGTAGACGATTTTTCAAAAAAATATAAGTAACTCCTTATCCGAGAGCTATTTAGGTTCCTGCGTGAAAGCTGAATAATTCTAGAAATTAGGAGTAAGTAAATCTATAAACGTTCATACAAATGAACAAATATGTAAAGTGGTTTTCGAAGTTGCATCTCTTTAAGTCACTTACACATTAAAGTATGTTCTATGTTCTTTCGTGTACCGCCATTCAGAAGCTGAGATCTGAAATGAGCTCTCTTAAGCTGGATGGTGTTTATAGGTGTAGTGGGTTTAATGTATAATTTTAGAACATAAACAGACACAGCACTGACATCTACCCCAGTATTTTACAATAGCAGTAATACCGTATCTGTAGATTGGAGATATTATCGAAAAAGTGATTGAATTAGATATTTTAGGCTTTTCTGATTCCAAAATAAATATTTACAGAAATGTCTGTTTGTTCGTTTGTTTACTTTTTGGTAATTAAGTAACTGCTGCTAATAAGTTCATATGCAATTTTGACTGGTTGAAATGTAAGACTATTAATTACTTAATAATGTGCATCTCATTACGCTATATTTATCACACGTAATCTTTATTAATAGAACATTGTACATATACAAGAAAAGTGTTGCTAAAAAGTATTTTCGTGAAAAACGGGTGAAGTTCAGTTACACAATAGGGTGGGGCAGTGTACAAATTGAGAATGAATCTTGCCTAAGAATCATCCTTATGTTATCTCTTCATAAAAATGGGGAGTGTCGTGGAATTCCGAAATATAAATCGATGAACCGAATATTGACTAATGTATATTATGAATCAAAGTTGTGATCGCCATCGCTGTTAATTGCCGAAAAATGCGCGAAGGTGTTACAATACAGTATATTTTGTACATTGCAGAAGTCTGCGTTTCAAAAACTGTATCGAATATATGTACATGGGAAATGTTTAAAAACGGTTTGAGAATTTAAACTTTTGGAGCATTTTTAAATAGTAAAATAAATATTTTTAAAATTTTAATTTGGTTGTTTGAACTTCTGTTCGAGCAAAACGTCCATGATGATATATATATCTGCGATGTATGTACCTAGACGAAAACTATTATCAGTTAATAGGCATTGATGGCTAGCTATATCACGGATGTACAAAGAACAGTTTACTAACAGTTCACGACATTTTTGTTTCAACAAATGAGACAAGCACTCCGGCTTTTGTGTATTTTATGAACACTATATATTCTAACCATGTTTGTCAGTTAGACAATCGGTTTTAGATTGTATGTTAGTTGCAGATACGGATTGAACACGAGTAAAGATTTTTTAGATACGTAACGGAAAGGGAACTAAAATGAAAAGTAAAATTACATTTTTCTTTATATGTCATGTCACATTAACGAAATAATATTTATTTTGGTCTTAGAAATATACAGTGTTTCTTTCACAGTCATTCAAGCAGGATATTATGTCCGATGGTGACTGGTCGCTCTCAGCTCTACATCTGCATCCTTGACAACAACGTGACTATGTAATGTAGTGTACGTAATCCCTACAATAAGATTTACTTAAACTATATTTTCATCATGAATTTACGCAGATGAAGTCGCGGGTTACAACTAGTGTTTAATATTAGTAGTAATAATTATTGTTGGCAAGATGTCAGATGAAAATAAAAGTAGTCTACTGATTATTATGAGTATACATATCCACTTGATTTTATTACACTTAGGGGGTCAACTGAGGAAGCGTGCTCGTCGCGACCCCTGCCAGCCCTTTTCAGGGCTGCAATTCCTCTACTATGCTTACCATGCGGGACAACGCAGATTTAAATGCTAGGGCGTCCCCCGAAAGCGACGGACACCAATGTGTCCCCGCTGGTGTAAGCAAAGTGCAGTTCGGCGTTGGGGACCGCCACCCAACACGCTGTGCACCTAGCGGCGGGAAGTGGAGGGAGGAGTGCAGAATAGCTGCGTGGAATGTGAGAGGTGGGATTGAAGAGAAGATGAATGAAGTGATTGATCATCGCTCTGTGGTCAGGGGTACCACTTGGAGTTAGAGGATGCCAGGGGGTGGGCGTTTTGCTGTCCTCTCGTTTGGTTAATTGTATGACTGAGTATAAATGTGTAAACCCTAGCGACCTGTTCTAGCGACGGTTGAAGAAAATGAGAGAATTGTTTTGTGTGGAGACATGAAAGGATAGGTCGGGACAGCTCGAACTGGATTTGAGACTGTCCTAGGCAAATATGGAGATAGGAGAGTGAATGATGCTGGTAGGATTCTGTTAGGCGTGTGTATGGAAAAGGATCTTTTTGTTGCTAATACCGTATTTAAGCACAAAAGGATCCATCAGTACACTTGAGAAAGAAAACATGAGAGAAGCAAGGGCGTCGCCAGCTTATAACTAAAAGGGGGGGGGGGGGGGGGGGGGGGCAATGGGGCAATATTATAGAGGATAAAAAATAAAATAAGATGATGAATGGAGACACACTCAGAAACTTCACAACTCAACACTGAGATCTTATTATTTAATAAATATAAATCAATATTGACTAACACAGGCAAGCCGGTAGTCTTATATTCGCTTTCCAATTCGCTTGTTTAGCTTGTTTCGTTGATCGCTTCCAATTAAAAAGTGACTCGCTCGCAGCGGCTCACGTCTTTATATACCCAAACGAACATCATACTAGAATGTACGGTAACATTCTACCTGGTCTAGTAACTGCTACCAAATTCCAGAGAGTTCATTGAACAAGCGCCATCTAGCGTCGAGTAGCAATACTAGGTTTTACAAGGATTGTAGTCGATTTATTCAACTGTAGGTGTTTCTTATGAACACTTACAGATGACATTGTCCACAAAACCAATTAAAATTGTATGTTCGTAACAATAACTTCTACTTTATTTAGGCATGCCGCATACAAATTATACAAAATAACGTGAATGCTGGTGAACGGCTGTCGTAGAAAGAAATGCAATGCACACACACACCATACCTACCTACATATTTTTACACTGTTCAATGGCCTTGCGTTTTGGCAAATCTGATATAGTCGTAATGAAAATGGCGGCGATTTTAAAAACGGATGTCAAAATCTTAATGTAATAATAATAATAATAATAATAATACTCAGACATTTCACACAGCGCCATCTAGTCCCAAAGTAAGCTGCATAGCGCTTGTGTTATGGGTACTAGACAACTGATATACTACTTATATACTTTTCTTTTGTAAATATATACATATTATACATAAACACCCAGACTCGGGACGGGAATCGAACCCGCAACCCCCGTTTTACTTTCCGACGCGCTAAACCGTTGCGCCACGGAGGTCGTCAGTTATTCTGAATATTTCAATACTTTCTACAATATACATTAAACCTTGTGAATTTATTTACGTTTTGTCATGCGATGCGGAATTTATTAATAGGTAAGGAAGTCAATTGCTCGCACTTTGGTCGCTTTGCGGCTAGCCACATTTGATCTCTAGGGGGGGGGGCAGTGCCCTCCCTTGGCGACGCCCTTGATTCTAGTACTACTTATTGTCTTCAAATATACACACAAAAATAAATATTAACTATGTCGTTTTTCTATGCCTTCAATGCCTACTGCCTAATAACTTTAATCATTCCCATTAAGTGACTGTCAACATTTATAAAGCACAAGGTTTTTGATGAAAATGGATTTATAGTATTTTCTTTCACCGGCTGTGTTTCAACTAAACGACATTCGAATATTGTAGTGCCTTGTCACATCTTTTATTGTTCAACTAAAATTAAATAAGCCAAAGTTCAAGTTTCAACGGTTAACGAAGAAACCACCACCACGATCGGTGCAATCCGGTCTAAACATCGGGATAAAATAGGTAATTAGCTTTAAGTATAAACGCGACATAGACCCGTAATTAAATATTATAAGAGGTGTACAAGTCGTGAAAATTTAAAAACATTATCAACGAAAAAAGTCCTGTACAATCATAAACCTTCAATAATTTTTCCTGCGCCACTTGAAATTGCATACTACGAAATACGTAGTATCACAGCACCCTAAGAATGAAACCAACCTAATTTGAAACCCTGGGATCCGTCAGTAGCTACTACAGCTATGAATAATGAATATAAAAATATAATTTAACATTACTAAAATTTTTCAGATTAATTTAGATTAATCAGATTTACAAAAAAAATATTTAAACCGATTATATTAATCTGTTCGTAATATGCCCGAAATCGAGTGAAAGAATGATAAATGCAGTAGAAATGCGATCTCTTAGAAATATGTGCAATGTCGCCCTTGCGGACAAAATAAGCAATAAAGAATTTCGCAGTATGACAGGGTTACACGACAGTTTTTATTGTAAAAATGAAGAAAGCAATGCTTAGATGGTTCGGGCATATGGAAAGAATGAGTGATGAAAGACTGACGAAGAAAATCCACAGCGCGAAAGTGAAAGATGCCAAGGAAGACCAATACTGACTTATAAAGATCAAATAACCAGAGTGTTACCAGACGGAAATGTCAAAAGCACTCCCATACCTAGGCGAAAATGTGTGAGGAGAATAATGAGATTTGAGGAAGCGAAAGAAGTGTGTAAAAGCGCAACGCTTAGCGCTCCGCCCTTTTGACGACCGTTAGGGATATAGCGTGAAGATATGTACATTAATTTAAAAAATTAAAAAGTAAAACTACGCAGGTATTCACAATGAAATGTTAAAATAGAAAAACTGAAATTGTCACATTCACATTGATTTTATATTATAGTTAAGAAGTTTATTATCTTTTCTAAGCAATTAATATTTGGACTAAAAAAATTTCGTGTCGCATCTTCTGTCCTGTGCCTAACCTAACGACATACGCTAGGCACAAAGTCAACAAGTAATCATAACGTGTTTGCTTTGATAGAAACACGCTTGGAAAGCTGGAAAAATATTTTTCCTGACCAACTTTATATTTATATACTTTTTCATAGGTATCAAGCAATTTATTATACATTAATAGTAGAAAACAATACAATCGCGATTCTCATTGAAAAGATTAACAGATATAATTAAGTATTAACAAGAAAGTAGGTACGTAAGACCTTTGTTTTATTATTTAATTAGCATTTTTTATTTCTAAGAAAATTACCAATGTAATATTCTCAAATCTTCGGCTCGCATATCAAGACTCAAGACGGCCCAAGTAATAAGCGAATACGTGACCGGGTGGCGTTCACCCTTGGCAGACTCTACCCGCTTCTTTGTTCTCACAATAAGATGACTTTGTATAAGACATATATTCGCTTCATCGTTACCTACGCCGGCGTCGTGTTCGCACACACTGCGAAGACTCTGCTCTCGCGGCTCCATGTTGTTCAGAATCGGTTCATGCGCATAGCCATGAAAGCGCCATGGTATGAACACAACGTAATTCTCCATCGCCATTACCTACCGTCAAAAAGTGCCCCAAGAAGGAGTGTCAGCGCTACTTCAAAGTTGCTTTTCGCCACGTTAACAGTTGGACTGTGAACGCCGCGGATCCTTTCTGGGAATTCACAACCTCACCGCAGACGACCTAGAGTCAAAACGTGACTGACTCGGACGACATGATTACAGTGACGATCGACGCCCTCCACTTATATACGCCTTACACTCCAACACTCGAACACAGGACGAGACACGCCACCGCCTTCCTCTCGGAAACGTTGACGTCCTTCTGCGCGTAAACACTAGTGCCCCCAGTAGGGTCAGTTTGTTCGCACTACGCATCCCGCTAGTCTCACTTGAACACGGGCCTTCCTCCTGTGCTGCTTATCATGATAGGCATTACCCATTCAGCCAATCTCATCGCTGACCGGTCATAGCCACTCTGGGAGCGGGCCACACCGTGTAGGTTCTCATAGGCACGCATAAACTTTTTCGGCGACAACCTGAGCCGAGATCTCGTCCTCAGCCCCGAGTGATCCTTGGATGGAGGGATCTCAAGTCTTTGTCGACCTCTCCTAGTTAAGCGCTTTCAACTGCTCCCCCCCAGCACGTCCAGTTCCTTGCAACGGCCTATTACGTCAAGTAGCGAGTGGAGGTTTCTTTTAGTCAGTTCAAGCCCGACACTACCTGGCTGGTCGTTGCATTCTCTCCTGAAGTGCGAGGAGTCATTGGGCGAACGTAAGGAGTTTTTCCCTTCTCAGAAACAAACAAAAATCGGATGTCATTAATTTATTGATAACATTTTTCCAAGTGTATGTTAGTTGAAAGGCATGTATCTTTATTAGTGATGCCCGACAATGATTACAAGACCAAGATTTCACGACCAAAATCACAAACATTAATTGATTCCCATCCTCATATCATTATTAGGTAGATGTCACAATCATACTCTACTTAATTACCTGCAAAGTATCATGTAGAGAGTATTTTAAATTATTATAGTATATGTGAGATATTTTAAAGTATTTCAACTTCAATTCACGTCGTTGATTAAATTCGGTGTGATCTCATCGAAATAAAATCATTTGCGTATCGCGTTCCGTGAAGGTAACTATTACATGAAACGAAATGAAATATTCACTGCAAATTGTGTTAGAAAAAAAATGATTTTTCTTACGCTTGCATTTTTATGTTATCTAGCTTAATCTCTTCAATTTTCTCCGAGCCTGGTAAATGAAAAAGAAACAACACATGTGGCCCCCAACAGAGTACTCGGTGCGTGGGGCTATGGCCTTCACACTGCGTGTTTCTCGCGTATGGGCCATCGCACCGTTACATTTTCAAAAACGTCATGGCGCCTGGATTGTGTCCAATTCGCATGCTGCGAAAATATACAGTTACATATTGGTCACTATAATAAGTTAGTATGATATTGTTTTGTTATCATTTAGAAAGCTCTTTAAAGTGTTGAAACTGGAATCTAAAGTGCATATTTGAAACAGTTCATCAATTAGGTAATATTCGATTTTATTCGATTTCAAAAATAAGATACCTCAAAATAAGGACTATGACTTGTGTCTGTTTTTGAGTATCTGCTTATATATTACTATAATATTGGAAATAGGAAACTGCATAAATGTATACTTATATATGTAGTATAATACATAGATGTAGTTTTCTTTAATCCCTTTTTTATTTGAGTGAATGAGCCAGTGCATAAAATTTTGCATTTTTAAATGTGTCTATTGGTTACAGGCTTGACAATAATGGTAGCTGTTATACTAGACTGTCAGACAGATGTCGATCGTCAAATACGGCTAGGTTCGTTATTAAAGCAAGTGGTATGGTTCGCAGATGCAACAATAATCACACTTATATCGAGTGTCGCGGTGTACGCCGGCCCTACAAGAATTAAACATATGATGGAATGCTGGACTCAAATCGATAAGGTATGAAATAATGGTTTCAGGGTGTACACTGTGTACTACAGGGGTGTAGGTGTGTCTTTTCGAGAAGCGCCATTTTGTATTTTCTGCAAAAGATACGGCGTTTCTTAAATAATTTCAAAATAATTAAACAGTTTTCGGTCTTGTAAGACATTTGAAAATTTTGTAAGACATATCGCACTCGTACTCAAGACAGAAAAAAAAAGTGTTTTAAAATACTTGCGAAGAAAATTGTTCAAGAGTTCTCGCTAAATTTTTTTCATTGCATGAAAAATCTGAAGCCGATTTTGAATTTTTCCTGAAAGAGCTCCCATATAGCTACTCAAAATTATGAAACGTGAAAGAGCATAGCACCATTCGGTTTAAGAAATTTTCTACTAGTAAAATGGAGTACATAATATAGTGAAATTACAAAGGTTTAAAAGTTTATTTTTAGAAAAGACTCCATAGGTCTTTTCACAGATGAAAATTTGATTAGCTTGAAAAAGTTTTTTCTTCGAAACTCTAAATTATAAATTCGAATCAAGCTTCGTTTGATTTTTTTTTCAGATAAATTCATGTATAAAATATAAAAAAATGTACAAAGTTCAAAGTTCAAAATTTAAAGTTGCAGAAAAAAAGAAATATATTATTGTGTTGCTAACAATACTAGGCGCGTTCATACTGAATCTATGTGACTATATAACATTCATTGCGGAAGCGATTTATTTTGATAAGGAATGTGAGTATATTTTCATACGTTGTACTTGAGTACTTCTACTTGTGTTTTTTTTTCTTTTTTTTTTCTGCTGCCGCCTACATGTTTTGAATAAGGGTCTTTGTATGTCAGTTTAACTCTTCCACTGCTCGCCTCTTTGTCATACGTTCCTCAAGGGATCACTCTTCTTTTATTCTTTCTGTCTTTATTTTCTCCTAATACTAATCTTATCTTTTTTTTTTTCTATTATACCTTTGCATTTTGCCTATTTCTCTCTTTCACTGCTCGCCTCTTTGTCATTCGATCATCAAGGGTTCACTCTCCTTTCACACTTTCTGTCCTACTTTACTTTAATCTATAATCGTCTTATCTTTATTTATAATTTCTTCACTTTGTCTTATATTACCATTTACATTTTCTTATTTTATGTTTTACATTTCTCTTTTTCCTTATTCTATTTTACAGCATTCTTACTTTACATATTACTTCTACTTGTGTTATGTCTCTTACTTTTGTAACAAATTATGTAGATTCCATTGCTAGGCAATGGCGTATTCGCAAATCGCAGGACATATAGAGGCGTTCTTCCGTGCTAGTTGAAACAATCGTAGCGGCAAAAACTACAAAGTTGAGAAAAACGCGCCTAAACTGGTATTTTGTTTTTATGGCCGCTACTTAACCATCAAAAATATCGGACATGGTGTTTCTATGTTATTGAATAGAATATATACCGAACTTTATTATTGCATATGTCTTTTGTCTAAATCACGGTAATTAATATTAAACCATCTTCAAAAGCCAGTCGTGTATAACAAATAAATAAACATTAACGTGGTTTTCCTAAACATAATCACCATAAGATCAGCTAATACGGCAGGCATATCTAGTACGGGATGCAATTAAACTGTCTTCAAAATTGATGAAAATGTGGACAAAATTGCTATTAATTGCAATGTCAAAATGTAACGTCATACAATTGGGCTTTGCTGAGGCATATACAAATATTGAAACATTTGCGTTTTATAGTCATGCTCACTCACATACTCATGTTGTAGTTGTAACTTTTCATGTCTTTTAGGATCCAGTACTTTACAACTACAGCATTAGTATAAAACGCAAATGAAAATAATATACAATAATCTTTAAAAAATTTATAGGTGTTATATAAATTTAAAAAATTTATAGGTGTTACATAAATTTAAAAAATTTATAGGTGTTATATAAATTTAAAAAATTTATAGGTGTTATATATACGCTGATAAAAAAAATAAAGAATCATTGAAAATATTAAATTTTGTTATAAAATTTAATAAAATTCTCTATAAAATAAAGGAATAAACTTGGCAAGCTGTTATCCTGACAATGATGTCTGCCATGAAGTTTACTAACGTCTCGTGACAGAGCGAACTTGGCTGCCGCTGATCTTCGATCACAAATAAAGGACTAGATTCACAATCTCCTATAAAATTTAAACAAATTATTGTCCGAATTGACGTATATATTTTTAATATCGTAAAGTATTATCGGCAATATTGTGTTAATCTGAAGTAGATCTTAGTGTCAAACCATAAGGTTATAAACGCTCGTAAACGATTCTTCCATGACATTGAAACGAAGTTTGTTAAATAAAATATTTAAAATGTAATCTTACGTCTCGTGCATAAAATATAATTCAAATAATCTATTTGCGTTGCTATGCATGACATTTTGATTTATTACGTGAAAGTGACAAGGATAAGACATTTATTGTCAGGCAATATTTAAAAATATGATTGCGAATTTAATAAAAAAAAGCTATGTAACGTTATTACTATAATTAAATAATGAACACGTAAACAATATTATTTATTTATTAACCGAAAATAAGACTTCGCGTCTTTATTTAACGTACTAGATGTGTTATTTTTGCAATGTTTGAAGGAACACTGACATGTTCGCTATTAGCGTTTGCGAATACCATTAAAACAGAAGTGCGCTTAAATACTCATTTGAGCGCACATTTGGTTCGGACATTTTTGGAGCGTTGATTGTGTATCTAGTTTTTCATTTGTAATCGAGGCCGCTGATAGAATTATTTTTTTGATAGACGACTTTCGAATTTCGAATTTCTAACGAAAATTAATGTACTTCTTGCGTATGAGAAGATTAAGGTAATTTGTAATTTACATTCTGGCAAGGAGAGCAAATTACGAAAGTTTGTGTAAGTGTAAAAGTTAGTAAGGTTAAGTAAGTGTTATAAAACGAATTCTGATCTGGCGCTTCGTCGGCCGCTGCTGTGGCACGCTAGCTTCGCTCGCTCGGCTCGCGCGTTTTAGTAAAAAATGCTGACCTAATATAATAGTGGTAGAGCCATACTGCATCGCAGCACGAATTGGAACGACTCGCCCGGTGAAATACCACCCTCTCACAGAATATTGACGTGAAATAACGATATCTATTGCTATTATGTTTCGTTCGGTGAGTGAGAGTTCTGGTAGCCCATTTCACCTCTCCCCTTCTCTTGGCATGCAGCGGGTTTAAATTTGAAATTACCCAGGGAGGTTTTCGACACATCCTATGTAGGAGAATCCCTCCTTGAACGTCCGCGTTCAGGCTGCCCTGCGTGTTCTGGGGAGGGCAATAATGCGCTCGAGAAACATTGTGCTAGAGGCAAGAGAAAGACAAAACTTTTGGCACCCCCTCCTACGCTTCACGTAGATTTTTGTAACGTCAGGGGCATTCATTCCAACCTAAATGCTCTCCACCATCATCTTTAGACATAAAAGCCGGCCTTACTTTGCCCTACTGTGTAAGGATAAACGATGACACGTCGCCCTGGTTTGATGTCTGTACAGGCGTCAGACAGGGCTGCGTGATGTCTGCCTGGCTGTTCGTGCTGTATTTGGACAGTTGCCTCCAGAAAATGAAAGGTAGTATGAGTGGTATGTCATGTGTTGACACAGTGGTAAACTGCCTATTGTACGCTGACGATGCTGTGCTTTAGAGCACCATCAGAAGCAGAGTTGCAGACACTAGTCACGTGAATGAAAGAAGAATGTGATGTGAAAGGATGAATATGAATGTGAACAAAACTAAGGTTCTGGTGTTTGAAAGGGAAGCGCTACAAACGAAATGTGAGGTTTGGGTAAATGGAAAATGTCTAGAACAAGTAATGAAATTTTGTGTCTGGGGAGTGTGTTTTCGAAGGATGGAAGATGTGAGTTGGATGCGAAGAGACGGGTAGCTACTGGCAACAAAGTAAATGGTGCTCTGTCCGCATTAGTACGAAATGTCAATATATCTAACACTGCTAAAATGGCTATCCACAATACGGTGTTGGTGCCAACTTTATTGTACGGTAGTGTGGCCTGGATATGCCCGAAATCAAGTGAAAGTATGATAAATGCAGTGGAGATGCGATCTCTCAGAAATATATGCGGTGTCACTCTTGCGGATAGGATAAACAATGAAGAGATACGCAGTACGACAGGGTTGCACAACGGTGTTATTGTAAAAATGAAAAAAAGAATGCTTAGATGGTTCGGGCACTTAGAAAGAATGAGTGATGAAAGACTGACGAAGAAAATCTACAGAGCGAAAGTGAGAGGTAAAAGAAGCCAAGGAAGACCAAGGCTGACTTATGAAGATCAAATAGAGTGTTAGCAGACGGAAATGTCAAAAGCACTCGCACACCTAGGCGAAAATGTGTGAGAAGAATGATAAGGTTTGAGGAAGCGAAAGAGGTATGTAAAGACCGCGACTCTTGGCGCTCCGTACTATCTGACTACCTTGACTCTTAGGGATACAGCGTGAAGATATGTATGTATATACTTTTCCTTACCGAGAGGCAGATATCCCCTCTCTAACGTACTTGCGCTACCCGGGATATATATTTTTTGAAAATGTCTGTTCTGTGGCATTAATTACTAATATTCTATGAATTAGTCACGGAGTCGCTTAAAATGCAGTAAGAAATTGAAATTGACCAATCACAATGGTTTTACAGTCATGTGATTTGTTAGTTTGAAATGCAATTAAGTTTTACATTGCATAGTGACGCAGTTCTCACTTTGCTTATGGTATCTTGTTTATACTTCATCGTTTTATTAGCGTGCATACACAAAGTGTACGACTTACGTGTTTGCGTAACCGGGACAATATTTTACTTGAATTAGTACTAACGTAACCTATCTACCTCCTTTGTATTATAACATCATTGCTTTCAGGAAATTTTCTGTTGTGCCTGTCAGTCAATGTCTTTAATCTTAATCTGTACTTCTTTTTATTTCGTTTGAAATTAAACAAAGTGGCATATTGAAATTAATTAACGAAAAAACGTCGACCAAAGTGCGCCGAAAGTAATCTCGGGCTTCCTTGATAAAGAGCTAGGGCCGGCGCTGGTTACGGTATTTATAACTAGAATCAGTCAGAATAGTTAGTAGTAATAGTAGACTAGCCTGCTATATGTGAGACTGTAATGACTCCTACGGTGCTAATGTTTAACAACTGACATCGGATTATGATGTTACGTTATTTATGCTTGAAAAGTTTACTTTAAAATTGTGGAAACTGAAGCATACGCACCACATTATGATGACTGCGAATATGCTATTAACTGATTTTCTACAAAAATTTCTTTTGTAGTTGTTTCGAATAGCACGGCAGCATTATTAACCATGCAAGTCTAGTGTGTGTTGATGGAAGTATACTAACAGATTAATAGGCCAGTCTTCTATCAGAGATTTCGAGCTCACCCGTTACACCTCTGACTTGGCTTAATATTAATATTTACAGACAGCTGACCTATATAACATTTTTGAAATGGTATTGCCTTTTGCGCTCCCTGTCAAAGTTAACTGTGTTTTACATAATAATTATGTAAAATGTTATAGTTACAATACCGAAATAATTTTTAAAGATTCCAGATGTCCAATTTTTTAATCACTTTTCTTGGAATACTATTTAAAAAATAATGAAATGAGTCACCAATTGATTCTTCAAATATTATATAGAGCAATGTTACAGAAGTAATTGCAACAACTCTACAGGTTATTGGCTCATTTCTTCTTCGATGGCTCTTTGATTCTTTCATTTATTACAAAAAAACTTTGAAATTATTTTGTTAAACCTAAATTTTCTTTCAGTGAAAGTAGCGTGTTTGTATGGATCTTATTACATAAATTATTTCATGTCTATATTGTTAGAAATGCAGTTCATTTTGACCGCTATGTCTTTGCACTCGTCGTTAAAGGCTATCAATGACTCACTGAACAACCTTGTCAGTACTGTAGAGAGTAAGTATTATAGAGAGTGTTATTACAATTATTAGGTATACTAAGTAAGTTAAATTAGAATAAAGAATAAACGTAGCTTACCGTTTTAATGAATGTATAATATATCAGCTTATTGACGCGGGAAATATATTGTTGTTTGTATATATAGGTGTACAATTAAATAAAAATATTCAATTTGTCATAGTCACTGTATACAGAGTTCAAATAAAGTATACATTATTCTAAGATCTGCTATAAACATGGAAGTTAATAGAAATAGTAACATAATCAATTCTTCCCTAAAAACAATTTTTGGGAAAGACATGATGCGTTAAGAAAATGATGATAACGAATCTACTTGAAATAATTACAAATAAATACGGTAAATCTTACGATATATTCATGATATGGTAAAAATAAGGCAAACCCATCTTATATCACTACGTTTATTATTTTAGACAGTAATTTTAGATTCATTATTATTACAATTTAAAATTAAGAAATTTAAAATTTGAATGGGGCCTATACTTTCATTGGCTGCAACGTAGGCAACGACAGGAAATAAAATGACACAGCGAAACAATGTTTTATAGAAAATTAAACAATTTTCCTTGTTTCGAATAAATTAATAAGCATGTAAGCTTAACAACCAGTAGTTATTCTCAACTTTGAAAAAAGAATTCGCTACAAATTATTTAAAAATTTTCGTTATTAATCAGAATTACTTGTTAAAAATAATATATTTTTCATGTTGAGATACATTAATATAATATACAAGCACCTTTTAAGCACCTTAAGTTAAAACATTGACTGTTGATAACTACTGTACAATTACTATTTCAGATAAACAAGACCAGAAAGAAATGACTATTCCATCAACAAACTGTTACTTGTCCCCCGGTATAAGAATTCGACCATCGAAGTCAATTAATAACATCATCGATTCCATACCATCATTGGGTAGTGTAATTTATGAAGGTTTTTTATATATATAATTTTTTATTTGCTTTTATATTTGTGAGCCACAGGTACAAATATGGTATTACCTACGGGAGGAGTTGCGTGCCCGCTCAAGATATTGCCAATAAGCCAACGGGCCAACCGTTCATTTTTGTTATTATTATTTTGTTAAATAGATTTATAAATAACTTCGCATCATTTTCCATTTGGTGCATCAAAATCCAGCTGCCATACAGCAACGCTAGCACTGTTGTATTCCCGTGTCGAGGGTACGTCTAAAAACTACTGGCACAAGAGTCACAACATCTCATACCTCAGGGTTTTTTTTCTGCTTCTCCTAACTCGAATGTCAGAAATATTTTATAACTTTTGCCTTTTCCATTCTTTTTTTCTTTTAACCATACTTACATATATTCCTTGCTTTCCACTCGTCATTTCTATTATACTGTCCGAAAATTTTATCTTATCTTTATCAACTTTTACATTATACTTTGATAGTCCTCAGAGTTATCAACGCGTTTGCAATCTGAATCTGTTTTCTTTTAGCTGGCATATTCATGTTTTCGTTTTTCTACCAGACCACAGAAGCATTAAATTCTAACTACTCCGTTACGGATACAGTGTAAGGATATGTATTTATGTATATGTATGTATATATATATAATGTGTATGTATTAATAAATAAATTATTAATTTTCCCATACTTAAGCTTCACTGAGAGTATCTATTAAGCGTTCTTTCAGATGCAATGACACGTAAGCCTCAGTCCATACACAAGGTGCTCCGCAACCTTGCCTTCCTACACGGCTCCCTGTGTGACATTGTGCGATGTGTCGACAAGTGTAATGGTGCAGTGTTATTGCTAATACTCATGTCGATTCTCCTCCACTTGGTGGTCACACCGTACTACCTCATATTGTCTTTAAGTAAGTAATCACAAGATTATTCAGCGATTTCTCGTCCTTTGTTATATTATATTGAATGTTCACAGGGTTAGCAATTTTCCACGTAGTAATTTCACGTGGACGAATTCGTGATAGCTAGTTTATTGTAAATGCAAACGATGGCAGAATACTATATTGCTGGTTATCTTAATTACTATACAAGTACGGGCGTATATAAGTGGGGTGTTGAGGGGATCCGGATCCCCCCCTTAGCTTACGCTCATGTTACCCGAATTTTCGCATCCGTATAAATAAAATATTGCAAGCGTGGATGATATTATGCTTACATAATTTCCAATTTATTGATTTTATTAGCGTTTGGAACTGATTACCTGGAAATTCACAGCATACATTTTTATGACAAAAATTCTCAGGTAAAATATTGCTTTTTGTGCATTATTGGACTCCCCTCCATGTGAAAGCTATAGCTACGTCCGTATATACAAGAGTAACGCTCAAGTTTTGGTTCGATAAATCTATCTCTCAACAGCAGGGGATTCTGCCTTGCTACAAGTAAGGACCATATGCATGCAGTTTGGATGGTCGATATTTCACTTTAGTAAAACTTTGGCGCTTGTCGAACCATGCCAGTGGACTCAAGACGAGGTAAGATTTTAATAACATGCTAGTTCTCCCCACACAATTTCGTCCAGGCGTAGAAGTGCTTGCGACGTTTCTGTCAACTAACACTTGCTATTTGATCTTCATAAATCAGCCTTGGTCTTAATATAATATTATATTAGATATACTTTTATTCGTTAAGATTTCTGCTAAAATAGTGCTTTTGACATTTTCGTCAACTAATACTGACTATTTGATCTTAATAAGTCAGAATTGGTCTTAATATTTATAATGTTTTATTAGGTACTTTTATAAGTGGTTGTGCAGCCACCTATATCTCTTACTCGTTACTCGTTACTCTTATTCGTTAAAATTTCTGCTAAAATCGTCATTCTCTCGACATTTTCTATAACGGAAACCAAAAATTAGCGAATAACACCAATGTACGTAGTACTGTGGTAGTACGTTATCTTACAGCACTGGAATACAAATAGCTACATAATATTATACTACGTAAGTACATTCTATATTCCAAATAATTGTCTTATAGAACAATATTTCAAGTTAAAATAAAGAAACTTGATATACGAGCTACCGTACAGACATTACATACATGAAATATACATACTTTCTTATATCACATAGGACATAGTTATAAGTACGCGGTTCACACCGCGATTAACGTGCAATTTACACATAATAATTTCAGTGCAATAAAGAGGCTTATCGTCTGCGGTTATTTCAATGTGACTTCCGGAGCATACCAACAATTACGATCATTACAAACAAACAATATAGCAGAGAGGCTAAGCGATAAAAAAATTTTTTCGTGGGACCTAACAGTATTATACCGACAACTGGCATCACACTGGCATCGTCGTATTCAGTAGTGTTTCCTGAGTAACAAAAACGGTGTTGTCACTTTCTCAGTTAATGGAGGGGGGAGCTATGACGTCATAAAAATGGCGATTCTTGGTTTAGATTTAGTCGAATAATTCAATAACTATTTAACTTATTTGGACTAATGAGGTGTCATATGAAAAGTATTGAAATGGCTAGCAAACACCGTTCGATAATCATAAGTATAGGTTCAATATTTAAAAAGTTATTTAAATAAAAAACAAAAATTGAAAAGTGTCAACTTTTTATAGTTTTAATAAACGTGCTAAAAATGCCAATTACAATAAAAACGGTTCGATTTAAAAATCGTGCTTTGTTTTTCATGTGTAATGTACAATTTGAATTTTTAAAATTGGATAAATAAACAAAGTACGACAGCTATCTTATATCTTGTTTGCGTATAACGCCGAACATTTTTCACGCTTCTCTTTCACTAGTGTCTTCGTTTCTGCTTTCTGCAGGTTATATCTATCTTTCACCAAATCTTTCGTGCCACAGCTATTTTTGATAGCAAGGTAGTCTTGCCATACTTTCTTCTTATTTGCAGTTGTATTATAAAATATCTAAAAAAACGAGGTCAACTGAGAAAGCACGCTCGTCGCGACCCCTGCCAGCCCTATTCAGGGCTGCAATTCCTTTCCTGTGCACACCATGCGGGACAACAACTGTGGTAGTTCCCCGTTTTAGGGTGTTCCCCGAAAACGTACACTGGTTTGTTCCCGCTGGTGTGTGCAGAGCGCAGTTCGGCGTTGGAGACCGCCACCCAACACGCTATGCACCTCGCGGCGGGAAGTGCAGAGAGAAGTGCAGAATAGCTGCGTGGAATGTAAGAGGTGGGTTTGAAGAGAAGATGAACGAAGTGATTGATATTATGGAAGAGAGAAGATTGGATGTGTTATGTATGAGTAAAACCAAACGAAATGGCAGTAAGGTGTCGACTTATCCAGAGAGGAGCATCGCTTTGTGGTCAGGGGTACGAAATGAAGACAGAGGAAGCCAAGAAGTAGCCGTTTTACTGTCCTCTTGTTTGGTTAATTGTATGAATTAGTAAAGATGTGTAAATCGTAGACTGCTCTGGGTGCAGCTCAAGATGGGGTTGATCAGAATTTTTATTCTGGCGATGTATGCCGCAGTACCCTTTGTCAGTTCGGGTGAACAAGAGCAACTGTGGCAGAATGTTTGAGAATTTCTAGCGACAGTTGAAGAGAAAGAGAGAATTGTTGTATGTGGAGACATGTATCGATGTGTCATGAACGTTCGAACAGAATTTGAGACTATCCTATGCAAGTATGGAGGTACGAGAATGAATGATGCTGGTAGGATTGTGTTAGGAGTGTGTATGGAAAAAGTTTTGTAGCTAATAACGTATGTCAGTAAAAAAGAATCCATCAGCATACATGGGAACGAAAGGGTGAGAGAAGTATGATTTATTTATTAATAGTGGTTAGCAGGCTCAAGATGCAGGTTATGGACGCAAGAGCGCATAGAGAATCCAATTTGGAAACGGACAACTTTCTGGTGATAACCAGAATAAGAGGTCTGTTTGCAGCATGGCGACGTCGAGTAGTGTCCAAATGCGAACACCAGGAATTAATATGAAAGGGTAATATCCGGTTAGCTTGATGATAGATTAAAAGTGATGAGCGAGGATGTTGAAGAATGTTGGCGGAATCTTAGGGATAGTATGATCGAGGCTGCGAAGGAAGCGTGTGGAACAAATTAGATTGGCAACGGTAAAAAGTGTGATGTGTGGTGGGATGATGAGGTGAAACTGTTTGTGTGTAAAAAGAAGAAAACATCGTGAAATTACCTTGCTAATAAAAATGACTGTGGTATGAAGATATTGATGAAAGACAGATATAAGCTCCAGAAAGAAGAAACGAAAGCACTATAGTGAAAGAGAAGCATGAAAGGTGTAGGGGTGTTAGACGACAACAAAAGGTTGGACGACTTCGCGGAAAATCAAATTCTTTTATAAAGAAGTACGTAAGTACCGAAGGGCTCCGGCACATTGCAGAATGAGTAAAGCGCTTTCGAAAAAAAACCATTTGCTTACAGATAATAGAGATGTTCTGCAGTGATGGAGCGAATACTACAGACAGCTGTATGAGATTGGTGACTCTATTTCTGATGCTGAGAGTGATTCCAGTGAATTACCACACTCGGATCAGAGACTAGAAAATGTCATTAGTATGAAACAGATCAAGAAAGTAATGAGAAGTCTGAAATGTGGAAAAACTACGGGAAATGATGAGATGACTGGTGAGATGATCAAATGTTCTAGGGTCCGGGATACCTTCTGTGCACTGGACAACCTTTGTTGGCAAAAAGAGGAGGTTCCAGAGAACTGACGCATCGCAGTCATAGTACTTCTCTATAAAGAGAAAGGTTGTAATTAAAACTGTGCGTGCTATAGGACCATCAGCGTCTGGGGAGTGCATTTGGAGGGATAGAAGTTGTGAGTTGGATGTGGAGAGACGGGTAACAGCTGGCAATAAAGCGAACAGTGCTCCGTCCGCATTAATAGGCAGTGTAAATATATCTAACATAGTCAAAATGGCCATACACAATGGGTTGTTGGTGCCAATTTTATTGTACGAACTTGCCCGAAATCGAGTGAAAGTAAGATAAATCCAGTAGAAACGCGATACCTAGGAAAAATGTGTGAGGAAATGATGAAATTTTAGGAGGCTAAAGAAGTATGTAAGGATCGCGAAGCTTGGCTCTCAGCCATATATCTGACTACTTAGTTAGGGATACAGCGTAAAGATGTGTGTGTTTGTTATAATACAACGCGAAAGTTCAAAAGTTTATATAACTCTGTTTGCAAGAAACTGTCCCGTGTGTGCTCGGTTCTGACTCGCCGACCGTGTCTAGCGAACGAGCGCCCGTACTCGCGCAATACGCCGCGTTTGTTTAAAACTGTCGTAGTTTGTTTATTTATTATCCGATTTTAAAATTTAAAGTGTACATTACAGATGAAAAACGAAGCAAGATTTTTTATTCGAGCCATTTTATTGTACAGTAGAACGCCGATTATCTGAATTAATTGGGACCGAGGTCGATTCGGATAATCGAAAATTCAGATAATCGGACATAGACTGGTAATGAAGAAAAGCGAACTGTCACACATAGAATAAACTTTATTAAGTTTAACAAGCACAGTTCTACAATAACGCTCACTTGAACATCTCGATCAAAGTAAGTTGCCTCGACATTGAAGCTCGCTTCCGTGCGGCAAGGTCACGCAGGCGCCGGTCGGCAAGAAGTTGTACACCGTCGCATTCGGGTTGCCGCTCCATCCACTTGAGGGTGTTATCGAAGCAAATAAACGCCTCGCTGTGAGATGGTACACTTTGGTCTTGTGCCTCTTCCCCTCGGTCTCATTGTCGTCCTCTTCGTTATCCTGTTCGTCCATGGCACTCGCTGCGATTTCATCGTCTGTCTGTATCTGGAACCCTTGATCGTTCTTATCACAGTGCAACCACTCTTCCATATCAGCGACATCACACTCCGAACATCCCGCGATTTCATTAGCCATTATTAGATTTTAATTTTTTATATTACGCTTAGGACCGATTTGGATAATTGGCGATTCGGTTAATCGGCGTTCGGATAATCGGCGTTCTACTGTATTTGGCATCTTTAGCGCGTTTATTTAAACTGTAAAAAGTTAACACTTTTAAATTTTTGTTTTTTATTTAAATAACTTTTTAAATATTGAACTTATACTAACTATTGTCAACCGTTTTTTGTTAAGTATTTTAATATCTTTCATATGACACCTCATTTGTCCAAATAGAATAAGTAGTTATTGAGTTATTCGAGAAAATCTAAACCAAGAATCGTCATCTTTGTGACATCATAGCTCCCCTCTTCACCAACTGAGAAAGTGACAACACCGATTTGCTTACTCAGAAAACACTACTGAATACGACGATACCAGTTGTCGGTATAATACTGCTCAGTTCCACGAAAATCGTGATTTGCTTTATTCAAGTTAGCGTTCCTACTGATAAATGTAAGGGAAACAGACCCCACACATGGAAAAATTACGATTTTAGTTTAGCGGGATTGGGGACAGCAATTGGAAAAGCAGAACTTCAATTGAGACACCTGATGAATTTGTTTTTGATGTCCCGGATGATTTAAAACCTGCAAGTAAGCAAATCAACTTCAGATGCGTTTACGAATATCTTGAATTCGTTCAAAAAACACATCGAACACGAAGATGATAGATCCCTCTAGTTAATGATTTGAAGAAAATTTGCTTAGACGATGGCGAAAATCTATGACTATCTGATTAATATTTAGATAAAATAACTGAAAGATTTTTGATAAAAAGTTTTATAATAATACATCGAACGTTAACCAATGGATTAGAGAATTTAAGAACGAATAAAAAAAATTCTAAATAGTAGGCGATAAAGAAAAAATTGAGATTATAAAACGCCTACAAAGTAGAAAAACTGTGATTATATTGAAACAGTAGTATGTTAATAAAATACACAGTGAATTCAGATTGGGCAACATGTACAAATAATGTTTGTAAGACATATGGAAATATAGATTGGTCCCAAGTTAAACAGGCATACATTTAAATTTTGAGCCGATTCTTTATTGGAATATGCAACGAAAAGAGAAAGATTGTTGTTAGAGGTCAACAAATTAATTGACACTTAAACAATGATAAATCTTATGGTAATGAGTCTACCTGATTACATAACAGTTAAAGATAAGGAGTCAGTAAAATCAATGCAAATCTACAAGGAAATTGGTATATATGCCAACATGTGTCATACAGGTGTGTAACAAATGCAAAAGAAAATACAGGAATGCAGAAATGCGGGAAAAAAAATTATGAAACCAGCTTATAGCGGCGGTTTTCCCGTACTGTTATGACTTAGAGACCTTCAAGAAACGAGCGTATTCTTTCCTTAAAGACCGCTGACGCACCCGTGATTTCTGGGACGTTGCGGGTGTCCCGCCGCAAAACCTTTCAAGATAATCTTAAATCTTATTGAGTGATGTATGCATGTTTTGTAAAATCAAGAACACAGAGTGCCACGACTTTGTGAAATTAATCACTAACATACCACTTTCTGATGAAATTGGTATATTTCTCAGTGATCAGTACTCTGGAATCAACTCCATAGATTTTAAAAGATTTTTAAACGAAAAATCAATAGGTACCGATTTTTTTTACTGCAGTAAATGCACCATCTGCTAATCGCCTGAATAATAGATTATACCTAGCACTAGTAAACAAAATCCTACTAATAAATAAAATATTACAAATGTGAAAGTTTGTGAGGATGGATTTATGGATGTTTGTTACTCTTTCAAGCAAAAATTGCGAAGCGGATTTTGATGATACTTTACAGTAATATAGCTTATAGATCAGAATAACACATAGGCTGTAGTAAATAAAAATATTGTGTGTTTTTGAATCTCATGCGAACGAAGTCGTGAGCTAAAGCTAGTTAACTATAAAATAAATAAGTAAATAAAGAAAATAGTTTGAACAACCAACCATTTCTCATGTCCAATAAATAAAATGAAAAAATAAAATAGTAAAGACATACAGTTTGCGCCAAAATACTTGTTACATGGCACAGACATTTAATTTTCGCCAAAGGAAATGAAAAGAAAAAAATCAGAAAGTGACTGGATCAGAAGCAGGAAAATCGCGTTTAAAAACTGGATGAAGTCAATATGCATATTTTGTAAAATCATATGTACAACCACATCAAACAAATATTTGATAAAAATAGAACATACCATAACTTTGATGTAGAAGATGCGGTATACGTAGAAAATGGAAACAAGCTGAACACAACAAAATTAGATAAGCTGAAGATTGGACCGTTTGGAATTATTGAAAAAAAGAAATTCGATATATAGAATCAATACAGGTCATATGAAATTAGAGTCAAATCTCTTACGCATTAAAAAACTCATTAAAATTCTTACATTAAAAAAAAGAAAAGAGGCGAAGATTGAAAATTAACTTACGAATACTTTACGATGTTAGATGATAAAATTTTTCCCCGAAGGGGAAGATGTAAAGAAATTAAATTTCTTCATTTCTTTCGTTCAAATTCTGCTACGCTCTCCTGAACATGTATAAAATAGTTATCGTGTAAACGAACGATGCGCTGCCCATAACACCGTCCTAGTTGAATTTGGGAGTTTTAAAAGAAAATAGTGTGAAAGAAGTGAATAGAAGTCGTAGAATGTTTCAAAAAGAAACGGACAATTAAAATAATAAACTTTGAAATCGTTTAATCGTTTCGTTGTTTTCATGTAGGATAATGTAATTTATGGTGACTAATGCATTTAAATTGCGCAAGTACTAAAATAAAATGTTATTTCAGAGCAATATAATATATTGTTTATTTAAAATTTTGCCAGTTCCTGGTCAATTCAAAGAATAAATTGTCTTATATATATTTTAATCACAAAAGAATTTCCCATAACATTTTTTTTGACTATCTTATAAATTAAGTCATAATATTAGAAGAAAACCGGCCAAGTGCAAGTCGGACACGGGTATCGAAGCTTCCATACCACTATACAACGTATTTGTATTTATGAATTTGTAATAATACTCCAGACAATTACACAGATTGTGTGACTTCAAACTTAGTAGTAAGCTTGTACTATGGGTACCACACAACGAACTCTGGGGTAGTTCCCAGTAACGCCCAGACTCCAAGCCAATTTAGAAAAGTTCGTTTCCTATATTGACCTGACCGGGGATCGAACCACCCGGGACCCTAGCTTAGAAAGCAGATGCTATTCCACTGCGCCAACGGGTCAGTCAAAATTTATCAAAAAAATGAAATCAGATTCAAAATCAAACTTAACTCTACATTTGAAAAGTATGTTCTCCTGTACTCTCGAACTGTAAATGTAAGGTTGTCATGGCAAAAAGTGTGATATAATTACAAATTCGCATTTTTTAGATTTTTGCCTTTTATAATGCTATGAAACCTTGCTTCTTGCCGAATTTCATGATTATCTATCAACGGGAAGTACCCTATAGGTGTTTCTTTGAGTACATAAATGGTTGTACCTTGTGCTTGCGTTCACTTAGAAGCTTAAATTTTTTACCCCAATACGGAACCATAGAACTCAGTGTTTGATGTAAATTTCAACAACCTCTACCCCTTCTTGAGATAAATGGGTCTTAACGAATCGAACGAACGAGCACAAATGGATTACGAGGTGATCCTATGAGGGTTCCGTTTTTTACTTTTGAGATACGAAACGCTAATTATTGTACGATTAACAGTCTTAGCAGTAGTTTAACATAAAATGTTTATACTTTTATTTAGTTCTCAGTTAAAAATAAATATTTGACTTTTAGATGCAACGCACTCACGAAGTGGTAAGTCAGCTCATGCGGCACACGCCTCCAAGCCAAAAACTATTTATGAAGGAGTTAAACCAGTTTTACAGACAACTCATTTTATACAAGAACACCTATTACGCCCCGATGGGTGTCATGATACTCAAGAGATCACTTCTAGCTACGGTAGATCATAATTTTTTGTTATGCCTTTGCATTTTCTATTGCGTTCATATAGTTTTCTAAAATTATTTTAGGTAGACCCTTTTGTTGACGTTATATTGCACTTTATTATCTGCTTATGTCTTTGATTTATATCATTCTTGAACTGTTCACTTCAAAAAAGTCTAAGCAAAATACTAATATAAATAAATAATAAAATGTCTGACGAAAAATACTACAATATTCATTTAAGTTATCTTTTTCTTTTTCCACGTACAACCTTATTGTTCCTAAATACATACTGGCAGTATATTAAAAAAATCAAAGACAAATTCTATTGCTTGGAAAGTGAGTTTTCCTTTGCTCACAAAAATCTTGGTTTTTAACACAAAATAGGGAAAGCTTCAAAGGCTTAGCTTCAAAGGAAAGAAATCAGTCAGAAATATCTCGGCACTGATTATGAGACCACATTAAGCTATATTTAACCAGTGGCCAGTAGCAAACATATTAAAAAAAGTGATTTATTTAAAAAACTAATAAATTCTCAACAATTGCTAAATACGAGTCTTTATTGTTTTCATTCTAATAATATGGTGTTAGTGTAACGATTAATAGTAATTAAAGTAAAAATTTATTTTCGCTATTGTTAATACTATCAATGTAGTTGTATGTATCTAAATAGAAGGTATCTTTAATTAACTGCCCATCATTGTAGTAAGCTTAGTTATTTTTGTTATTATTTCAAATATTAAACTATTTAAATGTTGACATCGTAATTACAAAGTAAAAATTATGAAAAGGAGATCACTTCTCAAGAAACAAAAATTTGTAAGCAATTGTTGCATACTTAAATAAAGGTAAAAATTTGGAAGAAGTGATAATTCTACTCAAGATTTCTAGCTTCCAGCTTGTTTTTCAAATATGTAGGTATTTAAGTTATGAAATTACTAATCATTCGTTTTCGCTATATTTTTTCAGATTATCGGTGGCGTTACAACTTACCTGATCGTTGTTATACAGTTGCAGAAACAATATCAACAGACTAGTACAGCTAATAGTACTAAATAAAAAAACTTCTCTTTACAGATAACTCAAAATTTGCTGTTTTTATGTGTAATTAATCTAGTGATCGATTTGATATGTATCTTAGTTTAACTTATATAATCTTAGTAATTTTAAATCACAGTGTATACGTATTAAATATATTCAAATTCCAAATCATCTTTAATTCAATATCATTCAACCTAAAGGGTTACATCATTTATTATTGTAGTCTTCTAACAGCTGTTCAATTTTAAGTGCTTCGTTAGCCACCTCTTCTGGTGTTAAATAGAATTTTTCAGTAACTATTCCGGAAAATGTTTTCTTATTAAAGTCATCCTCCACTTTGCTAGCAACCTCGCTTACATATTCACCTCGTAAATTCTGATGTTTTTCATATATTCCCATCTCCAAATTGTTATCTGTAAAATTGTTATCTACAAAATCTGAATGTTCAATTATTACCGTACTGTTCACCGTTTACCGTAGAACCGTTTTGATAGTTTTTTGTTACCTTCGAAATGTTCGATGTCTCTTTTAAAAACAGAAATATCGTCTTTTTCCAAAATCTCTGGTTTGTCTTGTAGCATATCCAAAAGGTATTCAAAAAGCGTCGGTATATTTTTGAATATTTGTACATACTCGTATTCTCCGCTTGGGTTTCGTGCACCTTCTTGATAAGATTCTAGAAAAAAAGTAAAGCGGTAGCAAGTAATGACAGCTTACTTACCCATTTTTTATAATAAACCCCATCAGTTGGTCGACTAATGACCGGCGCAAAAGATAATGCATTTGATATTATAATATATTCCATGTTTTTATCTTTCTCTCTCAAATCAACCTAAAGGCATATTTTCAGTAAAATATAGTTTTACTGAAATAGAAAATCTGAAAAAATCTAGTTGAATGTGCAAATAATACAAAAGTAAGTAAAATGCTTTCCATTTAAAATCATCTTATCTTCTATACGTAGCGTATGTGCCTAGTGAAAGGTTGAAGCATAGTCGAAATAATATTTATCACCTAAGATTACATTTCTTTAAGCAGCAATGGACTTGTAACCAGTCACATATAAATCTAATTCATTTGTAAAAGTATACTAAAAAAAAATTAAATCGCTTTCAAAAAAAACACTGAAAAGTAGAAAATAACTATCCTTTACTAATCGAAACTCAAGTACAATAAAAATAACGAAACACATACCTATATAATTAAATTTGTCAGTTCCTAAAGTCGGTGCCAATCGAACTAATAAACTTTCAAGTTAAATTATATAGGTGTGTGAATCTATTTATGATGTTATTTTTATTGTACTTGAGTTTTGATTACTTAGTAAGATGAATAAAGTAAGATTAGTAAAGTACAAAATAACAACATATGTATATACATATGTATGTTATTTTACTACGTTATGTATACATAGATATGTATGTATCCATAACGTAGTATACATACATATGATATACTACGATACCTACTCATGTTGTCTAACACGTGTAGGTACCTACTGTATTTGTATATTATGTAGAGGTGAGCGCCAACATCGAAGATGCGACGCTTAGGTAACTGCAGTAACGGTTCACAGAGAAATGCCAACAGCACGTGAATTCTGACGGTGACTTTGTTGATAAACCCTCAAAACCAAATCCGTTAATCTGTTAATCGTTAGTTAACGAAGTTAACAATTAAAGGGTTAAACGGATTAACTTTTAAGTTAACTTAAAAAAATGTTAACGCTTTTGTTAACTTCTGTTAAACTAAACTTCTGTTAACTTTAGTCCGTTACATTAGTTGTTCGTTGACATGTTGTTATTTTTTTATGTTTGAATTACGCGCCATGCCACACGTACGTTCGGCGAGTCGAATGGTCAAAGATACTATCTTTGCGAAGAGCGCGCGCGTGTGTGATGTATTTAAAACTGTTATTTATGCTAGGCATTGCGTGGGTGTGAGCAAGAACACTAGAGTTGTTGTGGAGTTGTTGAGAATGACATAAAATCCACTTTTCGCGGTAGATATAGCGCCACTATACAAATTATATCATATAAATTCTCGTCTTGACAGCAGATATCGCACGATATTTGGCTGTCGCATGCTAACTACAAGTTAGAGAAAAAGCGTACCGATCGGCCGAAGGCCCTATTCGCCTCTTACTACAGGCGGAGATCACGGTAGTCTTATTTTTTGTCACCAACTGACTGAAATGTAAAGCCACCTGCCAACTGATGCAGGTGCAGCCCGGGCACGGTTGCTTCTATCGATATCTGCATCGGATAAGTCAGGAAGAGAGGGCATGGTGCCTCATTGTGGCGGGAACGAGAACAATTCTCAGCGCACGTTGGAAGAGTGCCTCGCGTCGACCCTGAGTCCTCATTCCTGTTCTGCCAAATCGGGCACGATCTGTTCTTCGGTACTACTAGAGAGGGGCTCTGATACATTCCGTAAGAGATCCCGGAGACCCTCAACAGCGCGTGAGGATGATCACCACAAAAATAATTTTAGCATGTTAAAGTATCGCATAACCCAGTCTTACCCCCAGTGGGCTGGATACTTGTGTTTAAGTTTCTCCTGTGTTAATAAAGGTTCATACTTGAACCTCACTATTGAATGAAATTTTATTAACTAGAGCACACCCATCTTTAGGTAGCAAAATAAAACCTACCTTCACAACGTATTTTACAAAAACTCGTAATGAACAGGGCAAATATGACATTTGAATTTATTTTTGCCATTACTTCAAAAATTACTACACACTTCCTACATGTATAGTACATCGTACATAGTATAATATGTCACCGTAATATCGAAAGTAGATATACTAAAATATTATTCAGCTCAGTATGTTTCAGATAAGATAAAACGGAGCCCTCGTGAGGCACATCCGCTATTACAATATAGGGTTCTGTTTAAGTTAGATATTTAACCTTTTCAGACATCCGAATTGAAAACGTACATCAGTACAGAAATAATCAAAATCTTCAACATAGATATTTCATACCAATTTCATACAATGTAATTATCAAATATCAATAACAAGAGTAGAAATGTGTAACATTTGTGAGTACCTACAAAATGGTATTTTCATTGATACGAGTAGCCTCTGTTTGTCATGGGTCTACTGATAGAAGAAATAAATATTGAAAAATGCGAGTAAGATACAATTCTTCTGTAATTTTGTTTATTTCTTATCTCAAAATAAGTAATGTACATGCCTATGTTTTCAACTTTTGGAAGTGCTAAGTTGGAAAGTTTACTAGTATCTTTTAGAAACTGAAAGTTTCTGAAAACGAGAAATTTTTTTTTGTGTTCCACCGAAACTGTTTTTGAGAATCGAAACCGATTTTCGGTTTAAAATATCTCAATTTCTTCAGAAAATAAATCGAAACTTCCTTTTCGGAGAAAGTATATACAGACTTCGGTGTGATTGATAAACTGGATCTCGATATCTAAGAAGAGTGATAGTTAGATATTTGGACAGATTACACATTCAACTTCACTCTTTGTCTTAAAATTCTCAAACGTAAATAAATAGGAAAAAGTCGATAAATAAAAATAAAAAAGAAACCTGTATTGCACAAAAATTCAGTTCCGTTTACGAAATTATACAGGATTTTTACTAAAATGGATGGGTAGTTATTATATCCCAAATCTATCAAATCGGTTTCTTGATTGGTGATGTAGTTTTCTTGCAAATTACATTTATGTACAATATCAAGTCGAGACTGTTCCGCACTAAAATATGATCAAATTGCATCTGCGAAAATGAATCGTATTGCTATTGTAATAGGGCGCGGGCTGAAGAACGAATTAGCTTGTGCTGGAGTGCATAGGCGGGCTCTTTTGTACGTTTGTACCTTATAGTCTAACTTTTAATTCGGTAGAGTGATTTGACGTTTCAATGTGTTAAAGTTCTAAATTATGTGGCCAGTTAAAATAGTGTTGTCAATTAATAGAACTGAGTTTCAATTCAACTAAATCGATCAACTAGTCCGACATTTAATTCTGTTAATTTAGTGCTAGCATGATCCAGCATCGACTTTTTTTTTACTATTTTATGCATTTTCCCGCCATTACCGCTATATCATAAAAGGAATGATCTAAAAAAGAGATTTCATGCGAATAATACCGCGGGGCTACCGCTACAGACTAATAAACAATAATAAGTTGACATGGGGAAAAACCACTATTTAAAAAATGCAAAATAACCCTGGAAATGTGAAATCACTCTATCCAATTAAAAATTGGACTACAGTTTGTACATTGTTTTATTTTTTGTGGTGCCAGATATCTCACACAGCAAATCTTTCAGCAGACCTTGCGCGTGATCTACAAATTAAAACTTTATGAAATATCCGCATCGCTGCAAGGAAACTTGTCATGTACATCTCCAATATAAATAGTCGTAAGAATTAGTATAAAACATGAGATGTAACCGACAGCTCCATGGCGTTAACACGCCGCAAAATTCCGCACTATTAGTTAGCATTGCTAACTTAGCAACATGCATCACGAAAAGAAGTATCGCAACATTTGCCTATTTTAACTAATTGCAAAAGTTATTTTATATATTATTAGTTTCGTAGATCTGAAAAAGTATTTCCTACTGTACATGGAACAAAGCCAAGCGATTTCCCACAGTGCTTATCGACACCATAAGTCGTCTTAAAACTCATATAAGGCATATAATACATAATTTCGTATTCGGTCATAATTTCGACAAGTTTGCTTGCAAAACCAAAACTAAGCACAGACTCCATTTTTAAACGCATAATGGCGCTATAAAATAGTAGTTAGTATAGGCTTAAAAAAAGAGACTATGTAATAGTCTGTACTAGCGAGCAAGAAAAGTAAATAGTACATTTCCGTATGTAATTCGCAATACAATTTTTACTGTCAATACTTTCAGTTCTAAGTCATTCATGTTATTCTAGATTTTGTTAATATAATCTTTATCAGGTCTTTCCTTTCTTGACTTTTCTTAAATTTAACATATGTAGGTAATTGGCCTTTTATTTCTTCAAAACTTTCATTATTTTTTACTTTTGGTTTTAGACTTATCGACAGAACTATAGTTCATTTTGACAAATGTACACTACAATTCATTATCATTTTAAATTATGCAAATTTAATGCTAAAACATGGCAGTTTAGAGCAGTCATTATCTGTAATATGTAAATGTACCACTGCAAATTGAATTAATGGTTTTTCGTTGTCTTTTTTCTCATATATTTCCCTAAATCGTAATTGCACTACAACTATATTTTAACTACGTATATTGTGACAATAAATTCAGTTTAACATTTTTTTTTAAGTTCAGTCAACTTACACTCACTATGATGCGCGGGTAGAGACCAAGTACTATAAATCTTTGAGTCTTTGATTTCATACACATTACAATTACAAACAAAAATAATTTATGCTATTAACACACGGAGCTTTGCGGAAACATTCTGAGGAAGCGTTGTTCGACACGAATTCCCTCGCGCCGACAAAACGCGGTCGGCGCGCGGTCGCCGGTCGCGGTCGCGGACGCTACAAAATAGAGCAAAATACACTATATACACTCTGTCAAGAAAGTACTGGGAAAAGATCAATAATACAAGAAATGTTAGTTATTCATCCAAATTTATTTTATCACCTTCAAAGTATGCTCCTTCAGAAGCGATACACTTACGCCAACGAATAATTCAATCATCAAAACATTTTTTAAACGCTTTTTCCGGAATTGAGTTCAGTGCTCGCCGCGAATTTTCCTTTATCACTTCTACCGAATGAAAACGGGTGCCACGAAGTGGTAATTTGAGTTTATGAAAAAGAAAGAAGTCGGCTGGAGCCATATCTGGTGAATAAGGTGGTTGCTCGATTATTTGTTGAGTTTTTGGTCAAAAATTCGTTCACAATGATGGCATTGTGCGAAGGCGCATTATCGTGGTGCAAAATCCAAGAATTTTCTTTCCACAAATCTGGCCTTTTTCGTCGAATAGCAAATTCAACTCTTAAACGCCGCATAACGCCCAAATAATATTCTTTATTTACCGTTTGACCTTGCGGGAAGAATTCCGAGTGCACAACACTGTGATAGTTAAAGAAAACAGTCAACATGACTTTGACTTTTGATCGACTTTGGCGTGGTTTTTTTGGTTTCGGTTCAGTTGTAGGCGCCACTCCGAAGCTTGTTGACTAGTTTGCATGTCAAACTCGTAAACTCACGTCTCGTCACCAGTAACAATGCGTTTCATGAATGTTGCATCGGAATTGACTCGTTCTAGCATGTCCTCAGTGACTCTTATGCGATTGTGTTTTTGAAGAAAATTCAGGTTTTTTGGGACTAGCCGAGCGGCAACATGTTTCATACTCAAGTGATTATTTAAAATGGTACGGATCGACTCGTGAGACACAGAAAGTTCGGCGGCTATCTCTCTCAAACTTGAATGAGCATTTTCAGTCACTATTTCCTTCACTTTTGCGATGTTAACTTCAGTTGCAGACGTTGATGGCCTACCAGAGCGAGACAAATCTTCCATCACATCTCGACCACTTTTGAACGCTTTGTACCACTCATAAGCACGTGTTTTTGATAAAGTCGATTCACCGAGAGCCTTCTGTAACATTTTCAGTGACTCCGAAGACGAAATTCCATTGGCGATGCAAAAATTAAGGCAAACTCTTTGTTCGATGTTTTTGTCCATTATGAAATTCGCAATATACACTAGAATGATATAACTAAAAACAGCACTGTATTTAATCTGAATAACAGATGCAACTCAAACTCCGCGCCAAGATGGAAAACAATCTAACAACAACAAAGAGAACAAAAAATTGAATTGAAAATATAAAGAAATTATCCATTCCCGATACTTTCTTAACTGAATGTATATTTACAGTACCTGGGTGACCGAGCATTACTCGGTGTCTTACAAAAAAAAATTATCAAAAAGTCTGACCACATTGCAGGATTCGAACCCGCGTATTTCAGCTGGTAGATCTACTCTCTAGTAAATGTACAACTGAGAAGGTAAACTGTTGTGAAATTAGAACAGTTTAGAGTTTAAAAGTTTTAAATTTTTTTTCAGTTTTTTTTTCAGAATTGCACCCTAGCTAGATCGATTTTTGACCACCGTAAAGCTCTCTATTGTAAATTTCATCGAAATCGGTAGAACCGTTTTCGAGAAAGCGATATCAAATATGTATACATATAAACCTATATTGCTCGCTTAATATAGTAGTCGACGCTAAGCTCATGTCAAGCTTGAGTTTGACATGAGCTTAGATATCCACTCACTACGACTAATTTACTCTATGTGGAACCAAAGAGGAATGGAATGCGAGGGTGGGATAGTTTTAGAACGCGCGGTGACCGCGTGCTACCGCGTTTGGGTAGTTCCCAGAAATTCGAACGTTGCTGTCTGGCGAATAGAGTTTACATTCGCTTTTAATAATTACACGAAAATGTCAACCGCGCGGCCGACGCGAGAAAATTTTAGCGTTGTCTGTCTGCGTTGTGAGACCTAGGCGCTTATAATAGGCAATAACCCTACAAACAAGAATAAACTGATAAGAGTTCTAGGTATATTCCTAGATGGCATATGAAAGCCATCACACAAAGCGTCGGTGGCGTTAAGCGGAGCGATGACGTGCGAAAAATTTTATTTTTCTTATATTTTTATACACATACTTTGTGACATAGTATAATGGTTTGAATTATAAAATAATAATAACGATAACATTTCCCGTTTAGCTGAAACTTTGTTTACTATCAAGATAGTTCTTACTGCATAAGTAAAAAGATGGCATCAAAACGACCGGTGCTCTCAAGAAAGGATAGGGTAATTTTAATTGGATATGTTAGTACTCCGTCAGTGTTAAAAGTAAAAAGGCAAAATATCCAAAAACTATAAACATTAATGAAAAATTAGTAATAAACCTTGTTTGTGAAATAATCTTCACTCACTTCCGTTTGTAAAAATAGTTGTTCGATGTGTTAAATAAGTTTTGTATCGGTAACATACTTGAAACAGTACTGATATTCCGCCAAAACTACATATTAAAAATAAGCCAAGATCTCATGTGCCACCAAAAGTAATGGTATTCCAAGTGGCGCCAAGCTAGGCACTGGGTAGTTGCTAATCAAATCATTTTAACGCCACTATACGCATTTTGAGCTCTAAATGGGCAATTTTCTATACAAATGGTATATTATAATATACGGAGAGTACAACAGTTTGCGTGTAGTCCGCGGTGAGCACCATAAAGGAGCAAGAAAGTTTCGCAAGCCATGCCCAATACATGCTCAGAGCTCATGCAAATAGATACATCAATGCGGTGCACGCATCCGCAATTTCACCGATCCTATTGTCCCTCTCACTCGCTGAAAATGACCAAAGTGGGTGAATTTTGTCGGTGAAAACTCAGTTGATTTTCTGCCCATAAATGTACTGGTACTGTCTAAAAGTTTATGTACATTTTCCAAGCGTCACTAAAAAAACATTCTCACTAGAAAAGTAAAAGCCAGCTGCTTAACCTCCTGCGCAGTCATAAAAGTCAGTAAAGGAGCTCTGTAAGTTCGTAGGATTGTTACCAAAAGTGGCGTCAAGATGTGATTTTGTTGCGCGTTGATGCTCTCCGTTTACCACTTGTGTGGAAAATAACGTGAAGATTTATACACTAAAAAATCGCTAAGAAGTAAATTACAGTCATTTTAAGTGCAGTGGACAACACTGACACTGAACGTAATGGAGGTCGTAAAGGCATTTACAACCAATCTACATAATTACACAAATTCGAATGATTGTAACGGAACGCAACCTACGTGATCGCGCTTATTTAAGTCACATCATTTGCTATTTTTAACACACAGTACTATGGTAGTTATTTACAACACAATAACTTCATAAACATGTAACTAACAATAATAATTTCTTCACTTAACCAGGTGTTGACAACTTTCGTATTTAGTAGTCAATCTAGTCACTAGATTGAACACGACAAAAGTCATCACTACCTCTAGATAGTTCGAATAGATTTTCGTACTACTACGATGTTAGTGAGTTCTGGAGAATTGGTGTTATACATAAATATCGATAAAAAGAAACTTATCGGAACGCCTAAGCTTTGTCGGTCAATCACAACAGTTCTTTTCAAACTATTGTATTAACAAGTATTTGAAAAGAAAAATTATAGTAACTAACACCCCAAATACACATATTTCCAATTTTAATTTTGGTTTGGGATTAATTTTAGAATTTTAGAGGCTTTAGCAAGAAGTTTAAAAAAATGTTTCTGATATCAGTGCAAAGCACAGATTAAAAAATGTACCTTTCCTTTAACACTAATTTTGAAATAGCGCTTGAATAATAAATTGCTGTCCTCCACAATCTTATTTTCAAAAGTATCGATTAGGAAAATGAGAAAAAAAAACAAAAAAAATTACAAAAATTATCTCAAAATTACGTTACGTAATTAATGACTTATTTTTTTGCATAAAAACGCCATACATAAAAGTTTTTGCATTTGATGACACTGATACTACAATAAATTATGGTGTATAAGTGCATACATACGTAGTGGATTTTTCTATTTTTAAAATTTTATACATTCAAAGAAATAAATCTTTTGTAACAAATATAACAATTAATTCTTAAAAACCCTATACAGTAAGGCATAAAACAAATAAATGAACTGGCAATTTTTTGTAAACTTTTAAACGTTTTGAACATAAATAAAAAATTACGGAATGTTTATTAAAACGATTTTTTACCCCTGCCATTGATGTTTACTTACATAACAAACTAATCATTACTTCGTTCTATAAAAATGATTCTCTACCACTTCGGTCATCATTATTCATTTCTCGAGGCCAGAGTTTAAAAACATGAAAATTTTCTTAGTATTACCGTTACTATTTTTTACAATTTCATTCATAACTTCGGAAAATGTAAGCAGAAAAAGTATTAAGTCTAATCGAGATGAACTATTAACAAAAAAAATGTCGAAAATTACCAAGTCATCTGCGTATCAGAGTAATCATGACAGCATGAGTGATCTAGACGTACTAACCATAATGAAAGAATGCAACGAAACATTTAGAATAGAAATGGGTAAGATTTTTACATAAATACCTATACTGTCCATAGTGGTACGCCATTTCCGATTCAAAGTACACAAAGCTTCCAGGCGCCACAAAATGATACCCTGATGCCACTACCTACTAACATTTAGTATTTGATATTGTTAAGTTTGTAGTCTATGGCTATGTACCTACGTAATATATAAAACGTAAGTTCTTTAAAATAATCACAAGTCGCTTGACAGACTTCTACGACCTGTATGGTATGGTAAGCTGTTCACTTATAAAGCATATTTTGTTCTCTTACTTGTTATAAGTAACAGATAACTTTACCCAGACTATTATTACATCAATTGTATAACTCCAAAACAAAGTGTAGACTTGTTCTACGAATACCATACAACAAACTAGAGAAACATAGTACACAGTATCACCCGCACTCATTGATGTTATAATACAAAAGAGGTAGATAAGTTACATGCACTCCAAAAGTGGCACCCCCAAAACTTTGCTAATTAGCCAACTCGGACTTGGTCAAAGAATACGAAAAATAATGTTACAGAATCAACAATTTCATGTAATGCCTATTGCGCATTCAAAATTCTAAAATCTTTTAATAATCCAAACGTTTTTTATAATATACACGATCATGTGATGATGCAGCCACCCACTTTTAATTATCGTTTACATTTATTAAAAGCAATAATATATAATTCATCATTTTCAAATTTATAATTAAAAAAAGTTGGCGATCCTTTTAAATAAATATGTTCTCATGTACATGATTCAAGAAAAACGAAATTCGAAAAAAAGCAGACATCATTTTTTACTGTCTAATTCCATTAGGTATCAATCATATTTTTTTTAAATGTCTATTCTGTGGAATTAATTACTAATATTCTATGAATTAGTCACGGATTAGGTTAAAATGTAGTAAGAAATTGAAATTGACCAATCACAATGATTTAGAGAGCTATGTGATTTGTTAGTTTGAAATGCAGTTATGTTTTACATTACATAGCGACGCAGTGCAATGTATATTTGTCTTAATTTGTAACGTTGTAACTGAGACAATATTTTACTTGGATTAGTACTAAGGTAACCTATCTACCTCGTTTGTATTATAATATCATTTCCCGCACTCCAAAACACAAGTACCATTTCCGTAACTGATTGCCGTCATTCGTCACATAATTTCAATCGATGGGGAACAGAGCTAATGCATAATATGAACCCACTGACTTCTATAATTACTAAAAAGACTGTGCCCACATAATATGACTATATAATATCGTTTGTGCCAATTTCAAACGCTGTAAAAATCTCAAGAACTAAATTTATTCTATCAAAGCTTTTTTTGTCGCAGTACTATCTCCAACGTTAGTTCCGAAGATTTTCATAACTAGCTATTTTATCAGTGCCAAAATGCCTAGAACCAAGTTGCCTCATTTCGAAATAGTCTAAACCCTATCTAGTGTACTTGTATTATAAAGATCGTTGTATGAACCGATATATACCATTTGGGCGGATTTTATTTAATTTCAGAGTACGCAGAGTCGCTGCGTACTACGGGCAGTTTCCCAGACGAAACAGATAAAACACCTAAGGTAATGTGATTACCCTCTTGCAATGTGCAGATTATGGTCTAATAAAGTTTTAGACAAGTGTGAGTGTTACTCGTGCATTAAGGATTCCATACCATGTTTTAAGAATTTATTTCTAGAGAATTGTAAAACCTAGGGCTCTTATTATACTTTTCTTGTCAACTTCATTTCAGATATCATAATCCTCGAATCGTTTAAAGTCTCAAGATACCGGCTAAATAAAGGACAAATGGTCTGTTTCACTTATTTTTCGGAATATCTTGTTAGGATTCCGTTAAACCCAAATAGCAAACATGAAACGGTTAATTACACGTGAACATACGTTGTCGCGTCATGTTAGTATGTTCGTCTGACTGGCTGTCTGTCCGTATGTCACAGCCTATTTATCTTATCATGTTTATCTTCTGCCTTCTAAGCAGTTTAGCACAGTGACTTACATTGGTAAGGCAAAACTAAAACTGAGCAACAATTCATCGAATATATTATACAGACTCGCTTGTTACTTTGCGGAAATCCATTTCATGTAATGAATTCCTACATTTTTAGCCCTCCTTTGCCCAAAATTTCTAACTTGTTGATCGACACACGTTTGGCTGCGCAACAAAGCATCCTCAGGATATTCTAGAAATCAAATTCAGTCTGACTAAGATTAGACGGACTACGCAAGATCAATATCAAGATCCAAATATGCGATGAATTTCCGCTATTTTCCGCCCAAAATTACAAACCAATAATAATTGACACGTGCCTTGCCTCTCAATTTGAAAATTGTGAGGATTCATCACATGGGATGGATTTCCGCAGGGTAACTCCTGAATCTATATAAGATTAAAAGAATTTTTACGAGATCAATATCAAGTCTTGATAAGCGAAAATAAACGATATCTGAACTGCCAAGGCCAAATTATTGTCTTGGTCTCGCTTTGCTCATTGTTACAAATAACTTAAGATATTTAATCAAACTTCCTATAGTTTCTATGTTTCAGCATTATCTATTATTATTTGTTTCCTAAAAATACATGCCTTATCTGTTTTTAACTTTAGTGCTTTGTGCGCTGCGTACAAGAAAAAACAGGAGCAATTTCTGCAGATGGCAAATTTGACCCGATAAAGACACTTATGGTATTCATAGAACCGAAAAATGACAGAGATATTCCTACTATTGAAGAAATGAATAAATGCACCGATAGACGTAAGCCTTGCACAGATAATATAGTTAACATTAGTGAACAAAGAAGCCTGAATGAGTTATCGTTTTTTTTACACTATCAAGACAGTGATAAGAAAACACAGTAGTATGGGACCGAGTTTGATGAATTCTGGGGCAGAAAAAGACCTTAACGAGCATTTGTGACAGTTATATAGCATTTCACAATACTCGAGACTATGCTGTTGTATGTTAGCGATAGAACACGCCGTTTTTGCCTTCCATCGTATCTTTTAAATTGAGTGAAATGTAAAAAAATAGCTGTCATCTATAGCCGAAAAGTCAAATCAAGAAAGTGAAATACTCTCCATAGGCTTTTGACTGTTATGACATCATACACTCGCAATTTGTTTACGGTATCGGTTGATTTTCTTATCGAAACTTGCTATGTAACTCATCTCATTACCACTGAGTAAGTAATCACTACGCTCATTACAGCATGGCTACCGCCGCCGACTAAGTACCGCGTTCATTCCTCTCGGTCTCTTTCCAAATACAGCAAATATTTTTCATAACCTTGAGTCTCATTGAATCAAGATAAACCGTCTTTTGCACAAAACCTATACATTTTTAGAATTTGTTTACCTCTATTTTATATTGATTTATTTTACTTTGTATTACAGAAGAAAAGTGTAAATGCGATCAGTCGTACCAAGTGGTAAAATGTCTTATCAAGATGGAATTAGAGAAAGAACAGCACTAAATATCGGACATTGTAAGAATTAAGTAGTATATTTAACGACTTTCAGTGTGTGTAAAGTATTAGACGCAATGATGTTTTTGTAAATATGACATCATTGATTAGACATAATTTATAACAAGTTTGTAAATTTTGTGAGGATTTCTTTAGCGCCAAACATATATTATGACCAATACAAAAAATGGAAGTTGCCTGAACACTTTGTTTAATTTAAATTTGATGACTCTTTGATACCTACACAAATTTTTATTTAATAATCAGAATTACCTTAAATTAACTCGGTTAATTAAGTAAAACTTCCATCTATTGAATGCCATCAAGATAAGTTTCATTGGAAGAATGATGAATTCCGTCGCTTCTAAAATATACCCAGAATATATTTAAACAAAAAACAGTACAATAAATAATTTAAATTGTGTTTCTATATTTACTCTTCTTAAGCAATAAATAGCCATGTTATAATAAATAAACAGTATTAAAAAATTACATTTGAAGTAGCAGCATTCTAAACCCAATAACATAATAATAACCCTGACTTTTCTATTACTCATAAGAACAGAATTGTCAATAAATAATAAATATACCTCTTAGAAAAAAAACGTTGTCAATTAACCAATATTTATTTATTAGATACTTACATCGAATACAAAAAACGCGAAAGGACTAGCACACAATGTTCTTAAAATTAAACAGATCTTAAATTCATTATTTCTTAATAGTAACATATTTTAATGTTATAATAGAGAAGGTATTAATGATGTTGTATACTGTGCCGCACACTCCTCTTGTTTCCAAACATGCCTTGCCAAACCGCTCCCATCCACCCGCCCTGTGGCTCCCTTATGAATTAAATTAATGAAGCATTATCGTAATTGACATCGAACTTTTACAACAAATGGAGGAAAATATTCCGATAAGGTAATTATCGTAACGATAAACATTATTGTTGGATTTGATAGTCATAACCACGAACTCGTAATGGACAATATAGTCATTAACCACTTTGTTAGCAATGCTATGTACTATGTATAAAAACATGTAATTATAGTGAAGCGATTATTATTGATAAATAACAGCAAACAGAAACAATTGAACTTGACTACTTCTATTAAGGGCGCTGACTTTGAGGAAGCCTTGACAGATGCTCATTGACTAACTTCAAAAAAGGAGAAGATTCTCAATCTGTCTGTATGTTTTTTTATGTATGTTCCGGCATAACTTCTTCGTTTAGGAAACGATTTCAATGATTCTTTATCCTTTGGGTTCACTATAGCTCTAAGGTATTGTCTTAGTTAAATTTCAGTGGTATTGGAGCTTGGACTTCGAAGATACACCAAATAATCCCAAAGATTTATTTATTTTGATGATTCTTTTGTATCTCATTCCATTTCAGGAATTGGGAAAGAAATAAGTCGTTTTTTATGTAGGCCAAGGTCACTCAAAAGAGTAAAATAAATCAAAGTTATAAGTTACAACATTCTTCTTTTCCGTATGGGAGATAAAATTTTGGTGTGAAGTTCTGTAAATGCACATTGTGGTCGAGGGTCCTCCACACCTACTATTTATTTTCTCAGTTGTTGGAAACCCCAAACACTCCTAGCAAAATTGATTTCTAATTATGATAATCTTATACGTACGGATACTACGGATCTTTTTGTTGCTAAACCTTATTTAAGCACAAAAGGATTCATCAGTACACGTGGGAAAGGAAGGATGAAAGGAATGTTATTGATTTATTTCTGGTGGACAACCGGCTCTAAAAAGCAAGTTATGGACATGAGAGCACACAGAGGAGTCGATTTGGGAACGGACCACTTTCTAATGGATAATGGACAAACCTGCAGCGGTCTGTCGCATCATGAGCTGCAAACTGCAAGATGCGACCACCTGGAATGAATATGAGAGGGTGGTATCCGGTAAGCTTGACCATACGTTGAAAGTGACGAGCGAGGATGTGGAAAAATGATGGCAGAACGTTAGAATCTTTGCTGGCAAAAGAGAGAGGTTCTGGAGGACTGGCGCACCGCAGTCATAGTACCTCTCTATAAAGGGAAAGGTTCCCAATTAGACCGTGCTTGCTATAGGGCCACCAACTTGGTCAGCTTAACAAGTAAATTCTATACCAAGGTGTTGACTGAACGTATGAAAGACCTTTCTGAAAGATGTTTGTGGGAGGCTCAAGGTGGTTTTAGGAAGTTACTGGCCATAGGTCGGAAAGTTTTCTACGCTTTCGTGGATCTTGAAAAAGCATTTGATAAGGCAGTGTAAAAGAAATTGTGGAGTGTCCTGCCTGAATATGGCGTGGAGGGCCCCTTAGTGCAGGCTGTGAAGTCATTATATTGAGACCACAAAGCCTGTGTAAGAATAGATGGTGACTTGTCGCGCTGGTTCGAAGTCTGTTCAGCTGTCAGACAGGACTGCGTTATGTCCGCCTGGCTATTCGTGCTGTATTTGGACAGTTGCCTCTAGACATTGAAAGGTAGTACGAATGGTATGATATGTGATGGTACAGTGGTAAACTGCCTTTCGTACACTGACAATACTGTGCTTATAGCACCATCAGAAGCGGAGGTGCAGATACTAGTTACATGCATGAAAGAAGAAGATGTGAAGTGAAAGGGTTGAATATGAATGAGAATGAAACTAAGGCTCTGTTGTTTGAAAGGGAGGATGTACAGACAAAGTGTGAAATATGGGTAAATGGAAAATGTCTGGAACAAATGAACGAAACTGTATATCTGGGGAGTGCGTTTACGAAGGATGGAAGATGTGAGTTGGATGTGGAGAGACGGATAGCAGCTGGCAATAAAATGAACCGTGCTCTGTCTGCATTAGTAGGCGGTGTAGGCACAGCTAACTCGGCCAAAATGGTCCTTCACAATGCGGTGTTGCTTCCAACTTTATTGTACTGTAGTGAGGCAGGATATACCCGAAATCGAGTGAAAGATGAATAAATGCAGTAGAAATGCGATCTCTTAGAAATATGTGCGGTGTCACCCTTGCGGACAAAATAACCAATGAAGATATACGCAGGTAGCACGACAGTGTTATTGTAAAAATGAAGAAAATAATGCTTAGATGGTTCAGTCAGATAAAAAGGATGAATAATGAAAGACTTACGAAGAAAATCTACGGGGCGAAAGCGAGTGGTAAAAGAAGCCAAGGAAGACCAAGGCTGACTTATGGAGGTCAAATAGCCAAAGTATTAGCAAACGGAAATGTCAAAAGCATTCGTATACCTAGGCGAAAATGTGTGAGGAGATTGATGAGATTTGAGGAAGCGAAAGAAGTATGTGAGGACCATGATGCTTGGCGCTCCGTCCTCTGTGACTACCCCGTTAGGGATACAGCATGAAGATATGTATGTTATACGTATTCACAAAAGATACAGGTTACAACAGGTACACAAAAAAAATTGATTTAAATGTTCGGTTTTGTTGAAAGCTTTTGGTAGGTATCATCAGTATTCCAGTTATTATTATTATTATCTTTGTCATACAGAGTCAACTGTATCACACTGAATTAAGATCCGCTATTACTTAAACCAGCGCTTTCATTGTTGGGAAATCCCTACATTACACACCAATGAAACGCCAACTGAATATGGTAAAATTATAAAAATAAGTTACTTATTATTTCGGTAGGAAACTAACTCTTTTTTGCAGTCGTACATGTTGTTAACTTTCCTCACGTCGCCTCTGCTGAGACCTTCTCTCTGCCCAAGTTTCATTCCGCCTACCTGAGTAAATATGTTAAAAATGTTTTGATTAAGAATAACTATTTTGATTTTGAAGAATGAAAATTTTCAAAATAACAAGCCATTGTGATGTATAAATACTGAGGATCTATTTTTATAGCATTAATGTATCGGACCATTTGTAACTATTTATGTCTTATCGCGATCAAACATACATAATGAACATAATTTTTATATTTAATGTCACGCAACCAGATATACCTATAAGATATACTTCTAAATTATGAACTAGGAAAAAACAAAAATTTTAAAAGCTTTTCTTTCAGTTTCTGCGTACTATTTTCTATGTATTCATCATCATCAGATTTACATTCATCGGAAAATTCTTGCCGTAGTTTATATTTTCCCAAAACGGTCATGAAGTTTCTAGAAAATTGATCGTAAGGCATATTAAAGGTAGCCCTTGCGTTTGACACATTAGTTGGTCAATTGATTGTACTGTATATTATTTTATTAAATAGACTCTCTTGTAAATTACGAAACGAGTCATTTAATTTAATTTAGTTTAATCTAGCTAGCAGTTTTAAAGATAACATTTACCTTTGGTTCTATAGTTTTTTGTCCATTTCTTGAGAAAGCGTATTCCGAATAATGCATCACGCTATTATAATCATACGACACACCGAAGTCATTCGTTTCTTTAGGATTGGCTTTCTTGAAATTGTTCTCAGACCCTACGGCACAAAAATATATCTACATTCATTTAGACTTTAGCCTTGTATGTTCATATGTACATATTTAAAAATATTAAATAACATATTCTAATTGGAAATCGTCATCGCCGAGTTGAAGTCACTAAAGTTAGAACTCGCGTTTGGACAATAAGTAAATAAATAATTGAATAAAATTGAATGAACTTCAACAATCATGTGGAAAAACGAAGAACAGTCAAATGTGGTAGCTAGTATTTAAAATAGGACAAGCCCTGTAACATAAAAACTAGACCAGTAAGTGCCTTTTAGGACAAGAGCATCACCCACTACATAAGAATTTTTATAAAACGATCCTTAAGAGTGACGAAGAAGGTAAGTTACTATTGTATGGAAATTCGAAAACTTCTGAGGTTTCAAACGCAAAATTGCAATTAGACTGAACTTCGTAGGAATGAAACTTTGTGTGAGAAAAAAATTGTTATGGCCAGGTTTATTTGAAACTTGGTGTAAATACTCTTTAACACAAATTATGAAACACATTTTTAGTATTATTTTGTTAAAAATTAGTGTACTGAAAATAATAGATTAATCGGTAAATACTGTTCAACCTGGTTTAATATTATTGTACTCTATGGATACATAGTCGTCCCGTTCTGGTCGACTTTGTTCGTGCATGAACCCAATTGCGTGTAACAACTCATGAAGAACAGTTCCTTTCTTAGAGACGCATCCAGGAACCTGCAGGTTTACCTCTTGACGACCTCCTATAATATTAAGAAATAATAATTTTAGATGTTTATTTTCTCACACTCCTGCATTATTATTTTCAATACGAACTTTAGCAAATCGAGTAGCATGTTGGCTCTTAATAACAGCACAAGTTCGATTGTCTTATGTAACAATAATTGTCTACAAAAAGCAATATTGTAATTTGTAACTACATGTTATTGAAGCAATGTAATTTTTTAATTCGACAAACAAAACTAAATTCACAAGCAATTTGAAAGAACGTAAAAACATTTATTTATGTAAAAATCGTAGAAAGAGAAAAAATCACTTCGGTGAAGATTTTTCTACGTTACAAAAAAAAGACGCGGAGGAGTCATGAATGCTATGACCCCTAGATCCGCCATTGAAGCTAAGACTGAGTACTGAGTATGCGTAAAATACTTTTTACTTTTTAAGGTGCGATCGCTTCAATTTCCGTAACGGTTTGTTAGGCTATAGCATGTTATGTTCGTATGGCTGTAGCATCAAAGTTTATATAATACCAGCTTACCAAGACGTCCAACACTGGACCAACAGCCAGTATTGCCACTCTGTATAGTGATATAGTCCTGCTGGCCTTTGTAGGGAACGAAACGCAGGCAAGTTAAACGATGGTAGTCAGCGATGGCCTTCCTAATCATGTCATTTTGTTCTTGATCTTGAATTTGAAACATAACAAATTCATAACTATGTATGTTACAATTAAATTATACATGTGTTTATAAACATAATTATTGCATAATTTAGTATATAACATAGTATGTGTGTTTATGTAGAGTAAATCAATCACCTACTTATGTTTCATAGAGATAAAAAAAGAAACGAAAATAGATACTAAAAAACCTTTTATCTGTAGTAAGGCAATGTCACTTTTAGTGGGAAGTTAAAAACCTAAATCAAGTTTTAATAACGTCGTTTTAGGAATGGCAGCGACTGATTAAAAAAGATATTTTTAGTTATTTTCTTGACTGTGTTTGGTACTCGTATTAAAATTATTTTCAAATGTTGTATTTACAGATTTTAACAGTTTCAAATATATTGAAATAATTTCTTGGAGCGCTGTTTTCTAGTGAAATTCTGACAGATTGGTTTATTTATTACCTAATTTTGTCGTATTACAGATGGTCTGACTTATTTTACTTATTTCATTGTATTCATGTTTCTTTTTACTTACTAAACCGTCCTTCAATCACATATGGGATGATCCCGTTGGGCCAGCGGGCCGATTGATCCCTGATCCCATTCCTCGATAGTTGCGGTATCAGAATATCGCCTTCTGCATATTCACCCATTTCTTCAGGATTCATGAGCGATGACTCCGACCACTCAGACAAAGCTATTCCTGTACATAACAATATTTTAAATAGACTAATATATCTAAACTTTAATAAGTTAATATATTATAATTTGAACACTGTTTTTCTAAAATACTCTCGTTAAATACGATGATGATACCATGGCAAAATCTAAATATTACATGAGATGAGATTTAAAAGGGATATATTATATACTGAAGTATGTAACATTTTTATAAGATAATAATTATTGGTTGTCTAACTCTACCTAACTTTAATATAATAATATTGTGTTGATGTCTAATACCCGATCTGTAAGGTAATCAAATCCAGCCAGCCACTTCTAGACACTTGGATAGCTTTTCATTCTTCTAAGATATCGGACAGATCTAGACCGAGAAGTAAGACCAGGCTAGTGGCTGGCGGCGCTCTTAATTTAATGTATAACTTCAAAAATGGTTATAATTACGAACCTACCTAAATACCTTACGAATTACGTTATTTATTAAAATTATGCTGCACAAGAAAAAATAAACATTTTCTAGATGAAATGTTGTAATTTTTCTTAAATAATAGAATGAAATTGAAATTATCTTCAGAATATACGTCTTGGTGGCATCGGCGAAACACAATTCAAAAAATTATCAGTAAAAAAGTGTAACCCGGTTAATCCAGATATAAGCCACCATATTATTCCGTATTCCGGCAACCACTATCAAGACATTATAAACGTAAGGAAGTGAACCGTCAGAGTGAGTCGTTTTTTAAACAATTTTATCATTAGGACGCACACTTGTCAGCTGTCATGATTAGTGTTTTAATACAACGGCTAAATGTGATGTAATCGTATGAAACAACTGAAATTTATATTGTTTGCTCAAGTACATAATGCATTACTTCACACTTAGTTACATTAACGCAACCAAATCACGTTTTGACACCATACTTAAAAATAATTATTAAGGGGTTACAGAATGCAAATTGGAGCCAAGGAGCTAAATATTTATATTCCATTTACTGAGTACCAATTTGACATTTTAAATTCGTTCACATAGTTACGGGTTGCTAACCCATATTATTTTCTTTGTCAATTTTTAGGGCCTGTGTATGCGTATGGGCCTGTGTAAGCGGCCAGCACATTTTTCATAATTCAGTTTCGCCCAAACCGGCATGGAAGAATAATGTTTTTCTCCCAGACTATGAGTCCAATAGCACAATTTTTATTGACTGAAAATAAATATAAATTGAGGTTTTAAACTTTTTTGTGAACTCCACAATTAGACACATTTTCTTCGCAATGAGAACGCCGATATGAGTGAACCGAGTGAGTGCCTATTTCCAGGCAATAGAAATCCAAATCGATTTTCAAAATAGATTCTTCTTTCTTAAATAATTCAAAAACAATGTCTTTGCTATGTTGTTTAACAGAGGCGTGTCTATAAATTGAAGATATACATGAAATAATGATTGAGATATTATGCTGTTTCGGCTTCTCTGGAATCTAAAGCGAATGCTTTTAGATTTTTTGTCAACTTGTCAATATGTCTGTCTGTTTGTTCAAGGATCACTCTAAAACTGTGAATACTCTAACTTTATAATTATTAATAAAATGTACTGTGGTACTTTTAAAATAAGTATGTGTGATATGTACCTAATATTATAATGTATAATTAAGGTATTTTTAACAAGAAATTTTAAAATGCATTAACTAAATATGCAACAGAAAAATAAATTTCTATCTGCGTATTGCATAAAAAATATGTTCTGAGTAACTGATTCCTCGCCCAGTCTTCCTTTTGTGACATAATGCCAAGATAAGAAGGGATTTTTCTTGGATTTTTGAAAAATCAATCCCTAAGGGCCGTAAGATCAAGAGCAGTTAAAACTATAGATTTCGTAATCTAAGATAAAATTTGATCGACAGTTTAATCCACTATCTTAATATAAAATGGAAATAGTGAACGAATAAATAAAACCTAGTTTAAAATCTTACACTTGATAATATTATTTGTTACGTTCACATTTCGTTCGTTCTTCTTAACATTCTTTGTCAATATTCGATAATTAAATCTGCTCGTAATCGATTAACTGCCCAATGACCTTATGAAATATTCGAAGACAGAAGATTTAACTCTCTTCCGTTGTTTAAACTATCATTGATCTTACCGCCCTAAGAGGATGAAAAGGGGGGACAAAGGGGATTTTTCCCCATACAAACAAAAAAATAAAAACATTATCTTTTCTTGAAATTTAGCCGTCTTCAATAAAAACAATTAAGCACTTATTTCAGTATCTATCAAGTTTTATACTCTAAGGCAGCCATTTCCTAAGTGGGCGATAACGCCCCCTTGTGGGCGCTGCAGGCCTAAAGGGGGCGGTAAGAGACCCAGAAAAAAAATGGGGGCGTTGTGTAGAGGCCTGGGGGTGATTTTTAATTTCATTTAGCTAGGAGGCATCTTAGACAACGACTGCATGAGCTCTCGACTCAGTAGACAAAATAAGTTTGGGAACCAGTGCTCTAAAGGTTTAAAATAGAAATCGTATTGACTGACTTATTCATCACCGTCCAACCGGGATTACTGAAACTAGAGACATGAAATTTGAACATCAGTGTAGCTACATTGTATGATGCAGAGGCTCAATAAGAAGGGATTTTCAGAAAATCAACCCCTAAGACAGAGGCAGCCCCTGAGACAGCTGACATGTGAGGGCAGACGAAATTGATGCACGTACGAAATCCACGCCGACGAACAGTGGGCAACAGTTAATATAGATAAGACAATTGTAAGATTTTGAGAAAGTAACTGAATGATGAGTTTAGAACACAAAGTCATCGTAATGTCATTCTCATCCTTATATAACTGAACTGCAGAGGGTTCTATTACAACGTGATTATAATTTATTGTTTTCACTTACCTGTCCTATGTTGAATTATAATAAATTAGCATATTATATTGTTTAACATAAATAACACATTGCCTTACCACTTTCATTCTTCGGTAATCCATAAGCCTCAGGTCCCAAATGAGAGAGATCTATTTTGTCCTCCTCATCGATGCTGTTATCAAAACCATCATCTGGTACTATTATCACAGCATCATCGTCATCAAACGGCATGGCATTATAACCGCCAATTAAAACCAATGCCGTGGCTAATACTAAAAAGTTCACCATTTTGCGTTCCTTCAAAAATACCAGACTTTCAGAAGCCACCTGAAGTTATGTGGTGCAAATTCGTTGGTCGCGTGTATTTATATCGGGGACCTGTCACAGGGTAAACAGACAAATGTCGACAAGGTTCATTACTCCTATACTTCCTGATAAAGGATGTACCGGTAAAAATATGTAAACTAATCGATAAGAGAAACCTTGGAGGTTTTGTTTTGAGTTTACATTTCCTTTATTCAGTACTTATTTTTCTAGTAACAATCATAAATGAAAAATCATTTATTTTAGTAGAGACTGAGCAGTATTATACTGACAACTAGTATCGTTGTGTTCAGTAGTTTCCAGAGTAAGAAAAATGGTGTTGTAACTTTTTCAATTGGTGGAGGGCGGAGCTATGACGTCACAAAGATTCTTGGTTTAAATTTTGTCGAAAAACTCAATAACTACTAAATTATTTGGACGAGTGAGGTGTCATATGAAAGGTATTGAAATGCCTAATAAAAACGTTTAACATTCATAAGTAACAAAAAAATACATACATACGTTAATATTTACAAACTTAAAACTACAGATTATCTTAAGTAATAGAATAATAATAATATAATGAGTATAAGTTCAATATTTAAAGTTATTTGAATGAAAAACAAAAACTGAGGTGTTAAATGTCAAAGCATTCGTATACATAGGCGACAATATGTGAGGAAATGATGAGATTTTAGGAGGCTAAAGAAGTATGTAAGGACCGCGAAGTGTGGCGCTCCGCTATATATCTGACTACCTAATTAGGGTTACAGCGTCAGTGTGTTTGTTATAATACAACGAAAGTTTAAAAGTGTGTAACTCAGTTTGCAAGAAAACATTATTTCACATTCTCTTTGCAAGAAACTGTCACGTGTTGCACCCACGCGACGCGCCGCGTTCGTTTAAAACTATCTTAGTTTGTTTATTTATTATCCGATTTTTAAAATTTTAAATGTATATTACAGATGAAAAACGAAGCAAGATTTTTTAATTAAGCCGTTTTTAATGTTATTGACATTTTTACCACGTTATTTAAGCTATAAAAAATTAACACTTTTCAATTTTTGTTTTTTATTCAAATAACTTTTTAAATATTGAACTAATACTCGTACTTGTGATTGTCGAACGTTCTCTATTAAGAATTTCAATAACTGTCATAAAACACCTCATTCGTCCAAATATATTAAGTAGTTATTGAGTTATTCAACAAAATTTTAACCAAGAATCACCATCCAACAATTGAGAAAGTGAGAGTATCGTTTTTCTTACACAAGAAACTAAGGAATACGACATTCGCAGATGTCGGTACAATACTGCTCAGTCACACGAAAATCGTTATTCAAGTTACCCTCCTTACTATTTAAATATTATAGACAATCATACGTACAATAAAACATTAATTGTTAATACTTATTCTGTTTCGAAGTTAGAACAACAACCAATCAACGGAACACTTAGAGTTCCTCTCAATGTCGTAGTCGTATTTTTTTAAGGTCATGGTGTGGATGTGAATAGGTACCTATACTACCTAATGAAAAAATCTTTTAAATTACGTAATTCAAAAATATTTAACACTTTATTTTGATGGTGATACTCCACTGGTCCTAGATTTTATTAAATTTCTTTGTTTTTTGGACCCAGTAATTTGATCAATTCTTGAACCAGTGGAACAGTAGGTACAATTTCAAGTAAGTAAATATCTACACTCTACATTATATAGGCGTATATCTGCATAGCAATAAGTTAATCTTGCCTAATTACCCGGCAAAGCACCCCTATTTCCTTTGTATATCTGTTACCTACCCTACTAAGACAATATAAATTGTAGAAGTTTAACAATAAAAGATACGATTACTTAGGTAATTAAGTAATAGTAAAATAAAAATTAGGTGGTTAACCTACCACCATCTTTTGTTAATTAGTAGATAATATGCGGTAAGTAGTGAGTAGATTTATTAGCCTAATACAAAAAAGAAAAATATTTGTGTAACCTAGCTTCATAACGTATATATGTATACGGAACCAAACAATAAAAATCAGCTGTTACAAAATTCTTGAAGTTTCTAACATATTATTAAATTTTATTTCCGTTAAAATAAACGACGAATCTATTTCGGAAGGAATTCAAAATAATGATGATTTTTAATTATTGTTTTAATTTCTTATGTTAGGGTAATTTAATGTACCGATATACCTATGTATGTCAAACATAGGTATATACCGCCTTAGATGTAGATAAGTATAATACCACTTACAAGAACAGTCAACTAACCAATCGCCTACAAATGTATTATAAATTAAACGATGTCGTTAGCAGAACATGTAAAGTTCAATATCATTTTATATTCATGAACACAGATAGCCCATAGATGACGCTTGGAATAATTTTATAATGAAATAGAACGTGTCAAAATCTTGCAAGGCGCGCGACGGTGTTTTATAAAAGAGGGGGCAAACGAGCAAGCGGGTCACCTGATGGAGAGTAACCAACCGCCGCCCATGGACACCTGTAACATCCGAGAATTACGGGCGCGTTGCCGGCCTTTAGGGAAATAGGGAAAAGAGGGAAAGGAAGTGGGAGGGGGTGATGAGCCATCAGCACGCTCACTCGCCGAACGAAACACAACAGCAATAGATGTTGTTATTTTACGCTGATATTCTGTAAGAGGGTGGTATTTCACCGGGCGAGCCCACCCTATTCGCGCTGCAATGCAGCATGGCTCTACCACCTTTTAGTGTGCTGTAATGATTGGTCATATCGAAACCGGTTGTTGAATATTTGAGAGCGGATAGTCGGAGAGCTGTATGTGTGTGGTAGCCGTTTAAGTAACAGTGCCTGGGCGGCCGAATTTTACTCGGTGTCCTAAAAAAAAATAACAAACATCTTGGTAGATTTACACTCTAGCCACTGTACTACTGAGAAAGTAAACTGTTGTGAAATCAGAAGAGTTAAGAAGTTTTAAGGGTGTAAAAACATAGAGAAAACGAATTGTCTCAGAATTGGACCCTATCTAGATCGATTTTTGACCACCGTAAAGTTCCATATTGTAAATTTAATCGAAATCGTTAGAGCCATTCTCGAGAACGCGATTATAAATTTTGCTAATTTATATATTTTTTTTATTGCTTGTATAATACTACTCTTTTAAATAACACAGTATCTTAAAATAAAGGGACACCATGAAATTTAACATTAAATTCATTGTTCAGGAAAATAAATAACAGATTATTCTCCATAATTTTTAGCCATAGACTTTATAAACAACTTCAAAGCCAGACGCCGCGCCGTGTCCGAGCAGCAACGGTGAGCTAAATCAGATAAACTGACTCACCTGTACATACGACACACATTTATTATCAGATAAGCTGATCGGTCGCCATTTCATTAAAAAACAGCACCCACACATCTATATTTTATCTGATGTTATTTGACCCACTTTGTAGTACGGGACAGGCTATTATGTTTGTATTATTATTTTTCATTTTATTTCCATATTATAAGTACTTTATTAAAGTGACATGTTTTTAATAGGTACATGTTTACAAACTGAACTTAAATTACTTATATTTAATTAGAATCTCTTGAATCCACTAAAAATCTAGACATATAATTTTAACTTATTAAAAAAAAACAAAAAGTGGTCTAAACACATTTCAGGATTCGAACCCGCCCACTTCGGCGTGGTAGACCTTCGCTATCGCCATTGTGCTATTGAGAAGGTAAACTCTGTTGCAAAATTAAAAAAGTTTTGAAATTTAGAGTTTGGAAGTTTTAAGTGTGTGAACGACGGAGAAAGCGATTTTTCCCAGAATTGAGACCTAGCTAGATCGATTTCTCGCTCCCCTCAACCCCTATATTGTAAATTTCATCGAAATCGCTAGAGCAGTTTTCGAGAAAGCGATATCAGATATATATATACTATATTTACATATATTTATACAAATACTGGTCGTTAAATATAATAGTGGATATTACTAAACTGGGCAGTCGCAGGTGCCCTCGTAAGCGTCGTCTGTGCTCAACACTCAAATTTTTATAACTACATAAATACAGTGAACTTGAATTTTTTATTCATATTCGAAATAATTTCCTCGAATACCACTGGTTCCGAAGAAACGTACACTGACAATGAGACGAATTGAACTGAAACTCACGATACTTGAAATGCAATTAGGTACTTACCTACCTACCCGAAAGTAAAAAAATAGTTACACTAAGTTTCTTATCTCTTCTCTACCAAAATATTTGTTTCCGTTGACGAAAATGTAATTTCCAAGAACTAAATCAAAGTTTATTCTTAATCAAAAGTCGAGGTTGATTTTGTAATTTAAATCAACAAGAAATCCTTCCGCACTGAGATACACGAAAACCTTGTGTCCAACGGATGTTAACGAACGCAGTATTATTTCCGAAAATTAAGATGACTATATAGAATTTCCCGTTGGCAAAATATCAAAAACCATCCGACTTTTCTCATTTGTTACAATATTTTGGAGTAATCTGCTCTGCTCGTGCCTCCTTTTCACCCTTTAGTCACACCGAAAAACAGAAGTCTAAACACCAATTTCGATATTTCATTTCTAACTTCAAAAATTATGAAATACCAAACTTTCATCCTCTATTTAACAAATTTTCAATAATCCTTTCTTAGTGCTTTATATATGGAATCCCTGTGCAATATTTCATGCTTCTAAGAGTTCTACACCTACCGGTTTAGGCTATACATTGTCTATCAATCAGTCAGTTAATCAATGTTAGAGTTAATTTTGATAAGTCATTTCTTTGGAGATTCGGGAGGATATGTTTACTAAATGAATGTGGAAGTTCTTATGAGAAATGTTGAAAAAATTATATCTGACTTGATACCGAAGTGATCACTTTAAAAGCACTTACATGTTGAACATTAATAATAATGAAGTTGTTTATGGGAAATTTCTTCGCTAGGTGGCACTGCAGTGTGATACGTCACGGGATTAGATTACGTGCCTGTGTTAGTAATTAAATAATTTAACTTTTAGCCAATGAACTAGATTTTGTTTCTGGTTTTCATACATATTATGATGTTTTCTGTATGCTGTATGCATTTTTAACTGAGTAATCTATTACTCAGTTAAAAATGGCGGTGAATGCAGAAGGTACATCAGTGCAAGGAACATCTAATGAAGAATTATGAGCGATTCTAATCATTTTAAAATGTTGTCATAATTATTTTTTACACAAAATCTTTTAGTAAAGAATCTATACCTATGCCACATGTATATTCTGTTCTCATAACCAGACTACAACGAGGCCAAAAGGTGGGTTATGATTTCAGTCAGATATATAATATGCATGTCCGTCTGTTTCCACATAACTTCTAAACTATTTATTGTAATTTGACAAATGTGGTATCGTTAGAAGATTCTTGATCTTCCTAAATTTAATATGGCGGCCACTAAAGGCCACTAAAAACTATTTATATATAACATTACTAGCGACCCGCCCCGGCTTCGCACGGGTCGAATTTTTTTTTTAATAAAATACAGTTGATATTACTCGCTGATAATGTAGCTTTCTATAGGTAAAGGAATTTTTAAAATCTGTCGAGTAGTTTTTGAGTTTATCCATTACGTACAAACAAACAAAGTTTACCTCTTTATAATATTAAGTGCAGATATATACATGTATATATTACTAGCCGTTGCTCGCTGCTAGAGAGGGTTATTTATTTTTCACAAAATCTCAAAACGCGTGCGTAAAATAATTGAATTAATGTTAGTGATTATTTCATGTTTATATGAATTTGTCATTAAGCTAATTAAGCTGTAATAAACTTTATTATATAACATAACATAACATAACTTCACGCTGTATCCCCAACGGGGTAGTCAGAGAGGACGGAGCGCCAGGAGTCGCGGTCCTTACACACCTCTTTCGCTTCCTCAAATCTCATCATTCTCCTCACACATTTTCGCCTAGGTATGCGAGTGCTTTTGACATTTCCGTCTGCTAACACTCTGGCTATTTGATCTTCATAACTTTATTATATAAGGGAATAAAAACAAAAACACAAAAGTTTATATAATTTCCTGTGTATTTCTAACATATTAGGACTTTATACACTACGTCATTTTATTTACATGAGCATTTTTGCATCGCAATTATTACAATTAAAATATTTTTCTCTCTGTATTATATTCTTTTTACATTTTTTACGACCTATTAATACGCAAAGTGACAAAAATCCTCTCACTTAAAAGCATAGTACAATTTTTTTTGAATTGTGTCTCCTTATATTAAGTAAACAAAAAATTACGGAGCGGATATTTTCGACTTCCACCAGATGACAAAAATATAAATATAAATAATAAATTAAGTCACAGCCAATCATTCATGCAGACACAAAAACAAAAAGACGGAACAAGTATTTATTTCATAAAATAATCATACATATTATTATAAAATTACAAAAATATGTTCTTTGAAATTGGTAATATATAACAAACAAAACCGATAATATTTGTAAAAATACGTTCTATTCACTTTAAAAAACACGTATTTTTGGACTTTTCAAGTTTTGTGTTTTTGTTATTGCACTGATGTTATTCTCAATAACCGTATTTCACATTATATTATTAATATATTGTATACTTAAAGCTCGTTTCTGTACAATAAATTATTACTATCTATTTAAAATTTACAATTTTATAATTTACATTATACATTGAATATTATAAATATATTATCCAATAAAAGTACACAAAATATGACAGACAAAATTGAAACGGTAATTTTAACCGTAACACAAGATATTTAATTTTGCATAATCAAAAAAAAAACTTCTTCCTCAATATGAATTTTAATACACATACATATCTAACTTACACAAGGTACAGCACTATAGTAGAGATCACGATCGTTTAAAACACACGGGCTATTGGCATAACCGCAAAAGACCATGTGTTGCTACTGCCTTTTCCTTTGTAGATCATTTAACTGTATGAGCGATAGGACACGAAATTGTGGCTACATAGCCTCTAATATTACGAAGTCAACAATAACGTTGCAAAACTTAACAATTCTGGAATCAGAGAGCGATTTATAATTAATTAACCCTCAGTTTATCGTTACTTAATATTAAATTCAGTTCGGTCAAGCTAAAACAGACATTTGTTTTATGAATATAATGAGTATCGGTTGATTTAGAATTGCCGCTTGTTGATGCAATAAAATTAAACAAATAAATACTGTCCCTGTTTATAAGGCTAGTATAATGTTACCTATTACAAAATATTTTAGCTTGAGTTTTATATTACAAATTTTCTAATTCCAGTTACTATAACCGATCAAATGTAGGCACACTTGAGGACGGCCGCGCGGCCTGTGCCAGCACAGGAGACCAAGTAGTTTGTGATTAAATAAAACACTTATAAAATGAAAATTTGGTACTTTCTTATAAAACACGCTATATCATAAGTATATGGGCATATTTGAGAATTCCAGCTCAATAACGTAAACTGTGAGACAGCAAATAAGAAAAATCTTGTATGCATTAGGCTGTACAATAACTGACCTATATACACAAAACTTGATCCCCTGGTACTTCAAATGTCTGTATATATCACAAGAGATGTCAAATATTGCATTTACGCGAATAAGCCACAGTTTTAATAGTCTAAGATTTATATGTATCTCTATTGACTCAATATTATAAAACACACAAATATTATAAATTGACAACACCTAAAGACTTCTTTGTACAGAGTTTCATTACTACAATGTCTAACTGCACACATCACAGATACATATTGAAAAAATAAATTTCATCTTGTTAGTCTATACATAACAAGTACACTTTAGACTAATTCTACGTTTTCACAAGTGGAAAATTATTATCATTTTCATCTAGTGAGACTGCGTGTGAGTAATCAGCACGAACAACATCCACAGATAACAGACTAGCGACTATAGTGTTTTAGTTAATGATATCTCGAACCTCGTCTCCTTCACTTCATCATCCTCGAAGTAATCCGCTCCATTACAACTTTTTGCTCCCTATTTTTATAGTTCTAATAATATTCAATATAAATTAAATAGCTATTTTACATTCCCGCAGACATTATCAGTAGTACCGGATTTACCGATAAGCAAATTAAGCAATAAGACATCTGGGGGCACCAAAACTCCAAACGGCTATAGAAACGAAAATGTCACTCCCTCAAAAAAGTGCCTTTTTTCTTTTATTAGTCTTTGTAGAGTCAGAAACAACGTGTAATTTACAGGTAGACATTCCACGCAGACATGGAATTTAGAAGTCGGCGTAATATTTTCATAATTAGCTACTTTGACCTCACGTGACATGTTTTTATGTTGTAATAAAACAGATTTGTTAACGGGTACAAAATAACGAATTATGTTTCTCGTTCACGACAGTCAGCAAACGTTTCATCACAAGTCCATCCTATTTTTGATTTAATTTGTAGATTAATTGCAAATTAAACTTATGCTGGAGAGACAAGGAAGAGAACTCCGGTAGGCATAGAATACTAGGGTATCAAGTCGTCTTAATCCGGCACTAATTTTATATTATTAGCAACTCTACTCGCAATTCTACTTGCGTTTTTATAAAGTTGGATGTTTATTAGTAGAAAAATATAATTCGATTACACACTCATCCGTACTCTAAGGTTTGGCCGATCGGTATTCACAAAATGTTCACATCACTATTTGTCACTTTGCTATCACTGTTCATAAATAAACTGACCTCTTAACATAATATTGCATAAATACATTTTTACATACGCGCAATCTTAACATAAGATGCACGTAAGTAACGATCCTGTCACACTTCAGCATGTTTTATTCCTCAAGTGTGGAAGGAGCGCCACTGCGTCCACCCACAAGTAAAGGAATGGTTGTTAATCAGAGATGCTGCTGAAGCTAGGGCTGCCAGACAAAAAATTGGAAGTGCAATTTGACATTAAAAGCCAAACATTTGTTTCGACCGCCTGGTAGTTCTCCATAAAAAAAAGATAACTCTACAGATATTAACATGTCACGACGTATTTATTATATAATCCTGTGTCTATAATTTAAATAAACTTATAATTTAAAACAACAAAAAAGCCTAAAAAGAAAGCCCCGACAGGCCAGATATGTACTAGGAATGTTGCGGATATTTCGTCCGCATTTGCGGAGATTCCACATATATTTGGACTAATCAATGCGAACATTCATCCGGAAACAGATGTACTGCAAGTCGCACTTGCTACAAAAAAAATAAATTAAGTGGGGTCGGCGAATGGCACGTACCGTGACCACATGCGAATTGACCAATTGCAGTGCAGATTTTGGTGACAAACAAGTTGCGGCGTGTTTCTTATTGTTTATCATTTGTTTCTCATAAATCAATCACAATAAAAGCTGACGCAAGTAAGTTTTATCACAAAAAAGTTAATTAATATAAGCTAATGCTGTTCGTGTGGCATTGTTTGAATTGTATGGCTAGCTATAACCGTAGGCAATAAATAGAGTAGAGTAGAATAATAGTCAAGTCGAGCACAGCCGTACGGGTGCCGTGCGATTGCCAAGTTATTATATTTATTATAGAAATAAAGATGTCTAATATTGATACGGTTACTATAAATGTTGATTGGCAATTGATTAGATGACAATCTATAACAAAGTTGTTGAATAGGTGCTTCCATAGACACTAAATAAAATATCTGACTTGGTTTTACATGAGATCTCACAACTTTTTTTAGTGGAAGAACTGCGTTGCGAGACTTGGCATTTTTTAAATTTTTTATTATTTATGGGATTATGCCTTTTATCTACACAAAATGTAAATCAAGTGTAACAATTGGGCATAGACATTTTTCTGTAAATCGTAGTAATTCGAAAATCATTTCACGATGATTGCATTTAATGGCATATTTTCATATTTTGCGATCAAAAAAGTTAAAGATGATAGATAATGCAAAAAATATTCGAAAAACTAAATAACTTACATACAGTCATACAGCGTGAAGATATGTATGTATGTATGTAGAAGATACATACATATCTTCACGCTGTATGCCTAACGGGGTAGTCAGAGAGGACGGAGCGCCAAGCTTCGCGGTTCTTACTAACTTCTTTCGCTTCCTCAAATCTCATCATTCTCCTAGATTCTAATATATGTTTCTGTGACTTAGGAGAATTAGGTCGCTAAGCGTATTTGTTTCAAGATTTCCACCTATGTATCGATGCTATAAATAAAAATTCAATACAATTAGCTTATTAGACGCTCGTCTTAAACAAGTTCTAATGAAGCGTGCTCTAATGATGTCACAAGGACGAAATTTTTAAAAATTAATTAAGTCACAAATGATTCAGAAAACAAAATAGGCAAATTAGTTTCTTGTTTCTTTCAAATTACGAATAAGGTTTTTTTACCATACAATATGAGAAGGCGGTGATATTACTTTTTATTAAATACTAGCTGTGCCCGCCCACGCGATGCTGTGGCTCAGTAGGAATTACATTATTATTCGTGATTTATGGGTCTTCACTTCAGTTAAGTATGAATTAAAAATATAATGCACCAATTTTTAACCGTAATTGCTAAACACTTAATTATTTAATAATTTATGTTAAAGTTCTATACTATCTGTTTATACTATTTCTGCACCAATGCGAAATTTCTTTAAAAAATCGCATCCGCATTTGTATCTGCGGATGTGCAACCTCAAATATCCGCATCCACATACGCGGATGTAAAAAGCATCCGCAACATCCCTAATAGCCGACAACTGTGAAAAGTCAAACATAGGCAAGCCGGATGTCTGATGACCCTAGCTGAAGCAGCACTAGGCGCGCATAAGAGACTTGAGTGTAATTTAAGTCTACATCTGTTGTGACGTTACTAAAATTATTGCTTGGGAATATTTGGCAGTGTTTCTTCTACCATGTATCCAGACGAAATAAGTTTCAAACACACACGATATAAATTGTTTTCTTCAGCACTCTTGCATAGTCCTCTCTGTCGGCCGACATTAATATTTAACGTGTACTCAAGTCTCGCAAAGTACCAGGCATTTATAAGGCGTTAGTAGGTGACCGCGGCGATAAAGCCGGCGCGGGGGCAGGATCACGTGGGCGGCGGCGGTGTGTGGGCGCCCGACACCACCACCACAGGCTTCATGATGGTTGTCGCGCTCAGGTACTGCGTACTCACCGTTAGTGGCGCCACGCTGCCCTTCATCACTTGCGTCTCCACCATCTGAGGGCGAACCCCAAAATTACATATTCAGTACATGTAGATAACAATAACACTCCACACTACAACAGTTTTTTATACGCTATTACACACTATTACAACACTTTAATTAAGTTCATATAAAATTATTCATAAAAACTAGGCTTCGTAATTGTGATCATAAAAACTAGGCTTGTTCTAGGGGTACTACACAATGAAAATGAGAGAGCTTCGAGTAATACCCAAATTCCAAGTTTTAGAAAAGGATTTCTTTTCTCTAAAAAGTCAATACAAAGGATTATTTTTAAAATGTTTCTTAAACACGATAATAAAGATAGTAGGTCTTTTCGTTGTAAATGTCATATTAACCGCGTTAATTGACATTTACAACCGAGGCACTGCGTTCGATTAAAACTGTCGTAGTTTGTTTATTTATTATCCGTTTTTGAAAATTCAAAGTTTACATTACAGATGGAAAACGAAACAAGATTTTTTATTTGAAGCACGTTCAATGTTATTGCATTTTTATCGCGTTATTTAAACTATAAAAAATTAATACTTCAATTATTGTTTATTATTCAAATAACTTTTTAAATATTGAACCTATACTTAATATAGGGTCCTTACATATGAAATTAGCGTTTTGTCGTACTGACCACTTTGATCTGAAATATCTCCTCTTTGGTTAAGAATTCCAAATTCAAATTTATAAATTCATTTAGCTGGTACATTTGAGTTTTGAAAACAGTCATTCATTTGTTTTTTTCCTCATAATTTTTTCTTTGGCGTCGCTTATTACCGCACAATGGAAAACATGAAATATCGGTATATTTACGAGTACGAGTTCTACCGTGGCACCAGTGCTGAAGAAACAGCTCGAAGGATTAATGATGTGTACGACGCTGGTATCGCAAAAGAAAGCACGGTACGTTTTTGGTTTCAACGTTTTCGTTCTGGAAATTTCGACCTTCAGAACCAACCCCGTGGACGGCCGGAGACCAAAGTGGAAAATGAAGAATTAAAGGCTATTGTGGAAGCGGATCCATCACAAAGCACTTCAGAGATAGCTGCAGGCTTCGGGATAAGTGACAAAACTGTATTAATCCACTTGAAGCAAATTGGGAAAGTAAAAAAACTTGAACGATGGGTACTTCATGAATTGAGTGAATCGAACTTGCATACACGCGTCGACTGCTGTGTTACTTTGCTCAACCGACACAATAATGAAGAGATTTCAAATCGAATCATTACTTGTGATGAAAAGTGGATACTGTACGATAATCGGAAGCGCTCGCCGCAATGGCTGAACCCTGGAGACCCAGCCAAATCCTGCCCTAAACGAAAATTGACTCAGAAAAAGTTACTTGTGAGTGTTTGGTGGACTAGCGCCGGTGTCGTTCACTACAGCTTTCTAAAATCTCGCCGAACGATTACGGCAGATATCTATTGTCGGCAACTGCAAACCATGAAGGAAGAACTAGCTGCTAAACAACCGAGATTGGTCAATCGCTCTAGGCCACTGCTGCTTCACGACAACGCAAGACCACACACTGCACAACAAACAACCACTAAATTAGATGAGCTACAATTGGAATGTCTGCGACATCCACCGTACTCCCCGGACCTTGCTCCAACAGATTACCATTTTTTCCGGAATTTGGACAACTTCTTACAAGGAAAAAAAATCAACTCCGATGCGGCAGTCCAAACCGCCTTCAAAGAGTTTACTGATTCTCGCCCCCATGGTTTTTTTAGTAAAGGGATCAATGAACTACCTATGAGATGGCAAAAGTGCATAGATAACAACGGTGCATACTTTGATTAATTAAATATATTGTACAAAAAAAAAATTGACTTTATATTCCTCCCGTACAAAACGCCAATTTCATATGTAAGGACCCAATATTATCGAACGTTTTTTGTTAGGCACTTTAATACTTTTCATATGACACCTCAGTCGTTTAAATAAGTGAAATAGTTATTGGGTTATTCGACAAAACTTAAACCAAGAATCGTCATCTTTGTGACGTCATAGCTCCGCCCTCCGCCAATTGAGAAAGTGGCAACACCGTTCTTCTTACTAAGAAAACACTAGTGAATACGACAATACCAGTTGTCGGTATAATACTGCTCAGTCCCACAAAAATATTTTTAATTCGCTTAGCCTCTCTACTAATTACGGTTCTATGACGTTTTCAAAAAATTTCTTATTTCTTAAGCTACAAACCGCCTTAACTCGGTTAATATGACATTTACGACAAAAAGAAAGAAGCGATTTTACGTAAAACTTTGCGATCTATAATTTGTGCTTAGAATTCTATTGTCCATGACTTACCGTTATAGCGTAAGTAATTTAGCAAACAACGCTTTTCTGACTACTTTTCGTTTGCTTTTCGAGCAAAGCTGGACGGCTAGCGTGTTGAAATTTTACATGAATGTTTAAAACACTTTTATGAATATTATATCAAAAAGCCTTCCTTATTTATTATCGAAATTTCGATTTCGACCGTTATTTGATTGGACTATAACGCCTGAACAGACTTCGTACCAGGGCGACATATCACCATGTATCCTTATACAGGCTCTGTGGCCTCGATGTTACGACGTCACAGCCTGCAGTATGGGGCCACTACGCCATATTCAGACATAAAACTCCACAAATTTTCGTACTACTCTATCGAATGCTATTTCTAGATCTACGAAAGCGCAAAAACTTTCTGACCTATGACTAGAAACTTTCCCACAATAATGCGGAGCGAGGAAGTCTAATCTATACAACCCCTATCATTCCTAAAACAAAACGAGAAATAAGAATACAAACTAAAATTTAAAAAAAATTATTTATCGATATTTAGATGGCTCATTACATAATAACGATTTGGGAAAACTCGATGTTTTACATATCTTATACATACATAACTTCACGCTGTATCCCTAACGGAGTAGTCAGAGGACGAAGTGCCAAGTGTAGCGGTCCTAACATACTTCATTCGCTATTGTTTTTACAATTACATTTTGCCCAACGCTGGAATTACTAAGCTACACCTTATATACAATGACCGTCTCGAACTAACGCTGTTACTCGGTAGGGTTTCGATTTGCGATTGTGAATTTATAATGAATTATGTAATTATTGTACTTAGTTCTATTACTTACACACTATAACAACAATCAAGTAGCCAGAGTGTTAGCGGATGGAAATGTCAAAAGCTCTTGCAAACCTAGGCAAACATGTGTGAGGATAATGATGAGATCTGAGGAAGCGAAAGAAGTATGTAAAAATCGCGACGCTTGGCGCTCCATCCTCTCTGACTACTCCGTTAGGGATACAGCGTGAGGATATGATATGTATGTATGTACTATAACAACAACTGCATCGACCTAATTCCCGCGTATAGTATGTTCTCCATACACAAACTTACGTTAATAGATATAATGTGAATAATGATACAATACTTAGATACTAAGTCACATTATGTATAGAAAGAAACTAGTAATATTCGACGTGGTATTGATTCATTCATTCTCCGAACTATCTAAACATTAATTTCTTCTTACACTTAAAAACAAACTGACTGTACAGCATTTATCTCTTCATTGCGCATTCTATCGCTAGGATGACAGCGCATGTACTCTCATTTCTAAGAAATAGATCTAAGAGTTTCAGAAATTGAAAGGTTTGATTACCTTGTGTGTGAGCGTGTGCGTGTGTAACAAGTGCCCTGTTGGTTGTGACACCACGAGCGGAGTCAATCCACTCACGACCACGCTGCCTCCCTCTGAAACGATACACCATTCTGTCAGACTGTCCAGTTAATTTAATAGATTTAGAATTAGATCGCCCCTGACTTTCCGCGAATGCCTTTTTACCCAACTACGACTAAGTAAAAAGTAGAGTTATGATTTTAGCAGAGTTCGTCTGTTCTCGCATAAAGCCGAAATCACGTAACGCCGTGGAGCTTTCATCCATCAAAACACCTGCGGTAGTAGTCCACGGCGCGAGAAGTGCGTGAAGTAGATTAGCTACGGCTTACACGATTTACACTTATTGGAGCCGTATTTACTTAAGAATCAAGGCAATGAAGGCTACGCTTCGCAATCGCCTTACTTCTAAACTAGACACCGGCCCCCGCAGTCTCGACATAGATAGCGATCGCTTTACGACCGATTTCGGTTGATAAGTCATAACGATTAATTTTTAACGATTTTTGAAAGTCTCTACATTAAAACTATCGATTGTGACTGGAATCATATCGAATCTGTCAACTTTACGATTGCTGATAATGTTTTTACGATCAAATTTAACAGCTCGCAAAGTGTACGTGCTTATCGTTATGGCAAGCGATTTTTTTCGTTATTTTTATCGATCGGTAGTAAACAAAAATAATCGCTATGTCGGGACTGCAGCCCCTGGAATCGTTTGTGAGTAGAAAAAAATTCTGTAGTAACAAAGCCGGTACGACAGCGCGAACAATACGCGCTGTCGTACATCGGCTGCGACCTCGAAGGCCCCTTCAGTCGCCTCTTACCGCAGGCGGGGAATAACGTAGCCTTATTCTCTGGTTTCGGTCTACGAGGTTAAAAACGGATGGACCTAATCTAACCTACATTTAATACCTACGTATTGTAGAACAATATTTATCATAATTTAAAATAAATAAAATGAAAGTAAAAAACTAAAACTCGACTAACGATTTAACAAAAATTGCAAACGAGATGAAATACATAGACATACATATTATGCTGTATCCTTAACGGCGTATTCAGAGAGGACGGAGCGTCAAGTATCGCGATCTTTACATACTTCTTTTGCCTCGTCAAATCGCACTTTCGCCTAGGTTTGCGAAAGTTTTTGACATTTCCGTCAGTTAACATTCTGGCTGCTGAAATAATTATCCTTTAATTCATTGCAGGAGTTAAGAGACATACATAACATATAGACCTCCAACTCCGGCAATTAATCAGTTATTTTTTCTTGTTTGCAAGTTTTGCTAAATGATAGCCGAACATTAGTTTTTTAACTGTTTTCTTTTTAATGTAGAAGAACACCCTCGATATTCCTCTGCAGAAAATTTCTAATAAAATGAATAAAAATAAATATTTTATTACTCACTAGATGGCATACCTGAAGCCGTCGGTGGTGGCGACGTTATACCATTTTCCCTTGGTATTTTAATATTATCACTTGTGGTTACACCTAAAACAAATGACATCAATAAAAAAAAATATTAAAATCGGGAACAAAAAAGTACTTATTACTTGTCAGTTGCATTTTACATATGTACGGGAGAATTGATAAATAAATATCTACAAGTTACATGTATTTTTGATATTATTTATTCTTCATAGTTCTATATCAAAGGCACTCAAATATACGATCTCAATAGACGGGACAAAGCAAATAAATTTGTAATCTTCTACTTGTTACCACTAGGTAATAAGTCGCTCAGGCTAGTGCGAAATGTCCGCATGACAAATCGCATTCGTGGCTTAAATCTTTGACTAAAAGGAAAATATTTTCAAAGAAAATATGCCGAGTTGCGCTTTACGATATTGCAAAACTAGATACGGTAAACCGAATAAACCTAACCAGTTTATTTTCGTAAATATTTTTTATATTCACCCATAAATAGATTTTTTTTTTAATAAAAATTTTTCCTAAATGTTTCCAGAACATTTCCTAGTTTTGTAAAACGCCCCCTTTTGTGTAGTAGTGTTACCACTGTTTTGCTACTGAGTAATTAGAAATGTGAAGTTATTTAACAATGTATCTACTTACATTTATTTATTTATTTATTTATCATTACCGATACCTTGATAGGAGGGAGGAGTGCCGAATAGGTGCGTGGAATGTGAGAGGTGGGATTGAAGAGAAAATGAATGAAGTGATTGATTATTATCAAGAAGAAAGAAGATTCGATGTGTTATGTTTGAGTGAAACCACGCGAAAGGGCAGTGAACTTGCCGACTTGCCTGGAGGGGGCATCGCTTTTTGGTCAGGGGTACCACAAGAAGAAGGTGGATGCCAAGGGCTCGGCGTCTTACTGTCCTCTAATTTGGTTAATTGTGTAACTGAGTACAAGTGTGTAAACCGAGACTGCTCTGGGTGCGTCTCCAGACAGGTCAGACGAGAATATTTGTTTTTGTGGTGTATGTCACAGTGTCCTCTGTCGGCTTGGACGAGCTAGAGCAGTTTTAGGAGAATGTTAGGGAAGTTCCCAACGAGGTAGTCAGAGAGGACGGAGTGCCAAGCGTCGCGATCCTTACATACCTCTACATACATATGGCGTGAAGATATGTATGTATGTATGTTAGGGAAGTTCTAGCGACGGTTGAAGAGAATGAGTGAATTACAGTGTGTGAAGAATTAAAATAAATTAGTAAATTATACATGAATGGATGGTTCGAGACAGCTCAAATAGGATGTGAGCCTTTCTTAGGCAAGTATGGAGATAAGAGAGTGAATGATGATGGTAGAATTATGTTAGAACTGTGTATGTAAAATGATTTTGTTGTTGCTACATACCATTGTTAAATTTGTTACCATATTTAAGCTCAAAAAGATTAATCAGTACACGTGTGAAAGGAAGGATTATGATTGATTTATACCTTAGCCGGCTCAAAAAGCAGGTTATGGATACGAGAGCACACAAGAGCCGATCCGGGAACAGACCACTTTCTAGTGGTAACTAGAATAAGGAGTCTGTTTGCAGCGTGGCGATGTCACGTAGCGTCCAAACCTACATCGGTCTGTCACATCAAGAGCTGGAAATTGCAAGACTCGATCACCAGAAATGTGAATGAAAGGGTAGTAGCTGGTAAGCTTGATGATAGATTGAAAGTGATGAGCGAGGATGTTAAAGAATGTTGGCAGAATCCTTATGATGTATGAGTATGATCGAGGCTGCGAAAGAAGTGTGTTTAACGAATAAGATTGGCAATGGTAAGAACCGTGATGTGTGATGGGATGATGAGGTTAAAGTGTCTGTGTATAAGAAGAAAGCATGGCGAGACTACTTTGCTACTAAAAATGACTATGGTATGAAGAATTTGATGAAAGACAGGTATAAGCTGCAGAAAGCAGAAACGAAGGCACTAGTGAAAGAGAAGCGTGAAAGGTGTAGGGTGTTAGATGAAAACAAGATTTCGGACAATTTTGAGGAAAATTCCAAATTATTTTGGAAAAAGTATGTAAGTACCGAAGTGGTCCGACACCTTACAGAATGAATAGTGTGTTCGAAAGAAAGCCACCTGCTTACAAATAAAAAAGATGTTTTACAGCCATGGAGTGAATACTATGAAGAACTATATGAGAGTGACGACTCCGTCTCTGTTACTGAGAGCGATTCTAATGAATCGCCATACTCGAGTCAGGGACTGGAGGATGCCATTAGTATGAAAGAGACTGAAAAAGTGATAAGAAGTCTGAAATGTGGAAAGACTGCGGGAAATGATGAAGTGACTGCTGAGATGATCAAGTATGGTGGTCCTAGGATCTGTGACAGCTTCTGTGCACTTTGCAACCTTTATTGACAGAAGGGAGAGGTGCCAGAGGACCGCACCGCAGTCGTAGTACCTCTCTTTAAAGGACAAGGTTCTCATTTAGACTGTGCATGCTATGGGGCCATCATCAACTTGGTCGGCTTAGCAAGCAAAGTTTATACCAAGGTATTAACTGACTGAACATACGAAAGGTGTTTCTGAAAGATATTTGTGGGAAGCGCAAGGTGGTTTTAGGAACAGTAGGGGTTGTATGGATCAGATTTTCTCGCTTCGCGTTATAGTGGGGAAGTTTCTGGCTATAGATCAGAGAATTTTCTGCGCTTTCGTGGGTCTTGAAAAAGCATTCGATAGAGCAATACAAAAGAAACATTGGAGTCTTCTGCCTGAATATGGCGTGGAGGGCCTCTTACTTCAGTCTGTGAGGTCATTATATCGAGGCCACAGAGCCTGTGTACGGATAGATGGTGACATGTCGCCCTGGTTCGAAGTCTGTTCAGGCGTCCGACAGGGCTGCGTGATGTCTACCTGGCTATTCATGCTGTGTTTGGACAGTTGCCTCCAGCAGACATGGAAAGGTAGTATGAGTGGTATGATATGTGATGATACAGTGGTAAACTGCCTTTTGTACTCTGACGATGCTGTGCTTATAACACCATCAGAAACGGAATTGCAGTCGTGCATGAAAGAAGACTGTGAAGTGAAAGGATTGAACATGAATGTGAACAAAACTAAGGTTCTGGTGTTTGAAAGGGAAGATGTACAGACAAAGTGTGAAATATAGCTAAATGGAAAATGTCTAGAACAATTGAACGAAATTATATACCTGGGGAGTACGTTTTCGAGGGATGGAAGATGTGACTTGGATGTGGAGAGACGGGTAGCAGCCAGCAATGGCAATAAAGTGAACGGTGCTTTATCGGTATTAGTAGGCAGTGTGAATATATCTGGATGTGGTGAGACGGGTAACAGCCGGCAATGGCAATAAAGTGAACGATGGTCTATCCGTATTAGTAGGTAGTGTGAATACATCTAATTCAGCTAAAATATACACAATGCGGTGTTGGTGCCAACTTTATTGTACGGTAGTGAGGCCTGGCCCGAAATCAAGTGAAAGTAAGATAAATGCAGTAAAATGCGATCTCTTAGAAATATGTGCGGTGTCACCCTTGCGGACAAAATAAGATTTGAAGAGATACACAGTGTGACAGGGTTACACGAGAGTGTTATTGTAAAAATGAAGAAAGGAATACTAAAATAGTTCGGACACATAGAAAGAATGAGTGATGAAAGACTGGCGAAGAAAATCTACAGAGCGAAAGTGAGTGGCAAAAGAAGCCAAGGAAGATCAAGGCTGACTTATGAAGATCAAATAGCCAGTGTTAACGGCGGAAATGTCAAAAATGTGAAAAAGCACTCGCATACTAAGGCGAAAATGTGTGAGGAGAATGATGAGATTTGAAGAAGCGAATGAAGTATGTAAGGGCCGCGACGCTTGGCGCTCCGTCCTCTCTGACTACCCCGTTGGAGGTACAGCGTGAAGATATGTATGTATGATACCTTGATATCTAAATGGTAACTCCCCTACCACAGTTTCTGTTTTTAGTGCGACCTACCGTGCAATAGCTGAAATGTCCCCTAATTATTTTAAACACGAGTTTTTGCTATTCAACGCTAGATGGCCTGACGCTCGAGATCAATATTTTTCTATGAAAATGTTCCCAATGCCCGCTCTATTAATATTAATTACCCTTTATATCTCTTTGTTCTATAATGTCCCGGACAAAAGACTTGAGTGTTCAATCTGTACGTACCAGGCTATCATAACTTACCGTTAGCATGAACAGTAGTAGGCGCCTGCAACACCCGCAGTCCGCTGCTTGTTGATAGCAACTGTAACGATGCAGGACCAACCACCAGACCACCACTGCCGACGACCTACGGTTAACATATTGTGTTAATATGGATATTTATGGGAATATCATACAAACTGAAAACTTAAGCAACTTTACGCCATTATGTGTACTCATATCACTAACAGTAGCGCGAGCAGGAATCCTATCTAAAAAGTATTCGTATCGTGAACGCAAGCTAATGACTTAGTGCAGCGCCCCTATAGGAAGTAAAAAGAACTATTTTTGCGAGCACGAATAACTTCCGTATCGCCTTCGTAACGTAACGTAAACGTAACGTGAACCATTTATATTGAAATAGAGTGAAATCGCGAGCACGAATCTCATTTTGACGTACAACAATGTAAATTTCGATGACTGGCTATCGAAAACGTACGAATGTTTTTTCACTGCAAATTTATCGGTGAAAGAACATAAGTTATATATCTGCATATAAGGATTATCAATTATTTTTGGTGTTTATATGTGAGTTTATATGTGTAACATACTATTTTATATCTATATAAAATATAAAGGTCATATACAGTAATCTTATATTATTAATTTTTATTGTTTCCATTCAAAAGGTGATCATAAATATAACAATCATAGTATACTGACGTAGTGTCTACTAGTAGGCACTGATCAATGGCAATGATCCAAAAAACATTTTTATCACATTTTTATCGAAATGCAATAAAAATGTTTTTTGGAATTTTTGAATTTTAAACTATCATTACAAACATTTTGGACGAATTCCTAAATGTAGACACTAATTAGCACATAAACATTGTAACAAAAACAGATTTTTTATTCGGAAGCCAGCAAATTTTTAAGGTGAAATGGCCCTTATCGTGACATAATAAGGTTCAATTAATCGTTAGGAAAGCCTACATGTAAGATTGCCAAACGGGCTCTAATCCAGTAGATCCAGTAGATACTATATTTTTTGTTTTAATAAGCATTTTAAAATTGGATAATGAATTTTATAGTAGAATGTCCCATTTTGGAAAAAAGAGCGTGTAGTTATAGAAATGGGAATAGGTGTAAAAATAGAAATTGGTACGACAAGTGATGACAGATAAATACACACATCAAAAAAGTCTAAGCAACATGTACGGTTTTGAACTTATGAACGATTTTTACTATTGTAATATATTTATATTTCTTTTATAAATAATAACTAAGCATTTTTTGACGCATTAGTGACTAAAGCAACAAAATCCTTCATTCAATCGTTCATTTAATCACAGTAATTAACAACATACGTAGTATAAAATAAAGTTAAAACGAAATTAAACTTTTCAGGTTTTACAAAATTAAATAACGACATTTTTTTAATTATTTGGTAATTCAATACAAAGTGTGACCGCCTCTGTTGTTTAAAACTTGTCGGCAGCGATTTTTCATAGAATTTATAAGATTGTTTATCTGATCCTGCGGCAATTGGTCCCAATGGAATTTTAACAAGTCTTTCAGTTGTTGGGTTGTCGACACTCCGTCCAGGTTCTCTAGAACACGTCTCTGGAGCATGTCCCATGCGTGCTCGATGGCACTGAGGTCTGGAGATTTTGCAGGCCACGGCAATACCCGGATGTTATCCATTGCCAAGTACTCTCTGGTCCACCGAGCTGTGTGCGAACGTGCATTGTTCGCATGCATGCATCAGCGTGAAATCTGAGCCAAGACTGTGCAAATGGGTGAAAATAAGGCCCGAGGACATCTTCAACGTAACTTTCAGCGTTCATATTGCCATCTACAAAAACGAGCTCAGTTCGTCTGTTCTTCATAATATCCGCCCATACCATCAATGTGGAGCCACTATAAGGGTGCACTTCCTGGACGAATCTCAGCCATTCAGCATTTCCGGGACGACGATACACGGTTTGGTGGCTATTATAACAACAACATCGCTTGAGAATTGTAGCTTTAAACCCCTATACCCCTATCTCCTGGGCGGTTCCAGCCAGTAAAATCAGCCAGTGTATGTTTCCGAGATCAAAAATGATTGTATACCAATCTACTTTTCTAAGAAAAAAATAAAGTATCAATTTATAAAACATGCAGTTTCTGTAAATGATGCGTGTTGCTTAGTTTTTTGATGTGTGTATAAATAATAAAAAACAAAAATTATAAGAAAACAACGAACGAGAAAAACAATAATAATAAAAAAATATACAATAGGCAGTATCCATTTTTGATTGACCGTGAGTAAAGTGCTTTTCACTCTAACTTGTTTTCAGCATGTTCCAACTTTTCTACAGCGTCTTTTAATATGTTATAAAAAGTTTTTTGTAAGATATATTATAATTTTTACCAAATTTCTTAACGATAAAAATTAAATTTTTTTAATTAAATTTCTAAATCAGTCATAAAAGCTATACAGACTAAAGACGAGCAAGATATAGTCTATATCTATGCACATAATAAAATTACATGAACGTGTTCACACGTACATTTAAAATGATAATTATAATCAATAGAGCCCAAAATATCAATTTTAAAAGTAGCGCATATCTGTCTGTGTATGCATGCATCATGCGGAACCTAGTGCATGTACTTTAATTTCTGTACTTTGATTTATACCAATTGCTGACAATATTTAAACTTAGGTCTATTTCATAACTTATATTCCCGGAAATAAAAGCGTTTTTCCCGGATAGTCAAAAAAAACTTATATCGTCTCATGAATTCGTAAATATTCACGCGTTTAAGTCGCGGACAAAGCAAATTTTACTATTGATAAAATCTTTATAAAATTCAAGAAAGTCTCTTCTTTTAAAAGTATCACTTTGACGTTATAGGTACAGTCAAGGAATTTGATTCACGTATCACTTCAAAGATTTGTTCCCTGTAACTATGAAACCAATGAGGATTATATTAAATTATACAATCAGATGTAGAATATAGATTGAAAATGACACCAAATCAAATGATAAGTTTGCAAATTTGACCTTAGGTAGTGATGCGTTAGTTATAAATTATATTGTATTAAAACTTCACTTCATTGCATAAAAACTTTTTTTGTCCTTTAAATAATAAAAAAAAACTAAGGTTTTCTAGTGGGTGACATTGTCACTTGTATGCTAATTGTTCATATAGATTAATATTATAATATTTCAATTCCAATATTAATCAACAAAATGCCACGAATTAATTATGCGGAGCAGAGGAACCGCATAATTGTGCGACATGAACAGGGCCAAGGGCGTCGCCAAGGGGGGGCAGGGGCGGCAGTTGCCCCCCCCCCCTAGAGATTAAATGTAGCTAGCCGCAAAGCGACCAAAGTGCGAGCAATTGACTTCCTTACCTATTAATAAATTCCGCATCGCATGACAAAACGTAAATAAATTCACATTCACAGCTATAATAAATAAAAACCTAAATAATTTTAATGATAAAGTGGTTGAAAGTTTTGCAAAAAATCCCCGCAGGTTATGTTTTAATTAAATATTATTTTTGTTAAAATAAATAATTATTACTGTGTTTAAAAGTTTGATTTAGTTATTGTGCTGTCGAGGGCTTGTGAAGTTTTATACATTGATATTAGAACCGTTCTTATTACAATCGTCATCGAGGCAAAGACTTCCAAAGTGTAACGCTTCATGCTCTCGGCGTTCATATTTTTTATCCTCCATAATATTGCCCCATTGCCCCCCCCATAATCATAAGCTGGCGACGCCCTTGAACAGGGCCACAGTATACGTTCATTAAATATATCGGCAAGTGACACATTTTAATAAAATAATGAAATTGATTGTATAAGATATTTTAAGATTGATTGAAAGTGTTTCTTTTGTTCAATTGTCAGAGAACGACTGTGAGATTGTGGATCACCCGACATGCAGAAGAGGGTAACATCGAAGACCGTCGTCGCTTCAACCATGGCGTTCGGTTACTGACAGCTGAGCAAATAAGAGAAATGCAGCGGGGCATTACGAGGAACATCCTTTGCGCAAACGCAAACTCAGTATTTTGTGGACCGCTTTGATGTTTACCTTCAGACTATACGAAATTATCTTCATTGTGTCGGCATTCATCATCGACAACAAGCCCAAAAAGTAAAATTGACAGAGGCTAGCAAAGCTAGAAGGGTAAATTTTGCACGCCAACATAAAAATTTCGATTGGACTGATGGTGTTTACAGATGAAAAATCTTTCTGTTCTTCACAAGATGGTCGTTTAAGCTTATGGAGATATGATAGGACACGATATACAGAAGATCATGTTGTTCCTAATAAAACGTCAGGCCGAATAAGCGTGAACATATGGGGCTGGATGACTTCCGCTGGCATCGGTGAGCTTACTCAGCTTCCTGCGCGAGCAAATGCTATAAATTATGTTATCACAATGTAAGAAATTATGTTGCCAACTGTGCGAAATGTATATCCGTAAGTAGAAGTTGCTAATATACATTTCGTACACGATAATTGTCCAACACATACCGCAAGAGTCACAGTTAATTGGTTTGATCAACATTCCGAATTTACTGTAATTTCGTGGCCCAGTAAATCACCAGATTTAAACTCCATAAAAAATATATGGGGTCTCATGGTGCAAATGTGGGAGAATAGCTAAGAAAGGACACGACACACCTTAGAACGAAATTGCACGGAAATCTGGGAATTATTGCGTGGTACAGATATTTGTGCTCGCTTAGTCAGGTCCATGTCTGCCCGACTTCAAGATGTCATAAATAATAATGGTGCATATACCCGATTTTAAATAGTGTAAGATCTTACACTACTTAAAAGTACAAATATACCTACCACTTACGTTGTCTGTTTTCCCACATTTGTATAATGAGAATCCATTTGTTTTCTATGAATATGCACAGATGTTCCTAAATAAATAATCTTTACCAATGATTGAGTATTATTTTAATGTTGTAGAATGTATAAGGAAACATATCAGATGTCTAAACGGTCCAACATGGGTTAAGTCCTCCGTGATCATGCACTACACCGAAATAATACCGTAATAATAATCAACATATATATATAAAACATTTTTTAAAGAGATTATTATTAACTTCCCGACATTTGAAGAGTGGAGCATAGGTATCTACCTATACTGATGAAGAGTGATGAAGAGTAGAGAGAAAATTAGTTAAAAATTGTTTTAATGCATGCATTTATAAAATAGAAATGCATTTATTTATTTAACAGATAGTTTAAAGTAATTAAATATAAATTAATAATTGTAACAACTGGAATTTAAGAAATAGGGCGCATATATAACAATTACCAATAGCAAAAGCAGAAATCAAGAGATTAGAATATCGAGTTTAACGAGATTCAAACAATTCATGATGATTCAAAGCAATTCGAAGTTAAAACAAATGAATGACACATTATTAACATTGTGTTGACATCACACTATCATGTCTAAAATAGAGAAACCAATAAAATAGATGAAGATAGTAATATATGTATACTGTCAAATTAGATTTGAGAAGAAAATGAACCTTAATGTTATCATATGTCAGAGGACGTTCGACTTATGGTGGTACGTGAATCAAATTCCTTGACTGTACATATAGCTGTTTGTGTTTTCTTACTAAAAAATTTCTCTACATGTTCAATAGATATCAATATTCTCTACATTTTATATGATAAACTCAAGTTGCACCGTTATAACTAGTCCGACAACAAGTGTGATTTAATTAGTTTTAATTTTCACAAATAAGGTATTTCGTAGACAAGGTACCAGTTAGTTGTTATTATAATTAAACAGTGTGACGAATGTTGAGTAACACCATTTAATCCGACCTATTTACTTACCCTCTAAATTATTATTCAAGCATTTAAAATTTTCTCGAAATGAAACTTTCAAAGCGGTTACGCACATGATGCTGTCACCTGCCAGTTGCCACAACTTTTATTTTAATTACACTGTCTACCAGTACGGACAGAGCACCGTTCACTTTATTGCCGGCTGCTACCCCGTCTTTCCACATCCAGCTCACATTTTCCATCCCTCGAAAACGCACTCCCCAGATATACAATTTCGTTCACTTGTTCTAGACGTTTCCATTTACCCATATATCACACTTTATCTGTAGATCTTCTCTTTCAAACACCAGAACCTTAGTTTTGTTCACATTCATATTAAATCCTTTCATTTCACAGTCTTCTTTCAGGGACGTAACTCGAGTCTGAAACTCCGCTTCTAATGGTGCTATAAGCACAGCATCATCAGCGTACAATAGGCAGTTTATCACTGTACCATCTCATGTCATACCACTCATACTATACCTTTCAATGTCTGGAGGCAACTGTCCAAATACAGCACGAATAGCCCACGAATATCCAGGCAGACATCACACAGCCCTGTCTGACGCCTGAACAGACATCGAACCAGGACGACATGTCACTATCTATCCTTACACAGGCTCTGTGGCCTCGATACAATGACCTTACAGCCTGCCCTCCACGCCATATCCAGGCAGAAGACTCCACAGTTTCTTTCGCACTACTCTATCGAATGCTTTTTCAAGATCCACGAAAGCGCAGAAAACTCTCTGACCTATGGCCAGAAACTTCCCCACGATAACGCGAAGCGAGAAAATCTGATCCATACAATCCCCTACCGTTCCTAAAACCACCGTGCGCCTCCCACAAATATCTTTCTGAAACGCCTTTCATACGTTCAGTCAATACCTTAGTATACACTTTACTTGCTAAGCTGACCAAGCTGATGGCCCTATAGCACGCTCAGTCTAGATATGAACCTTTCCCTCTATATAGAGGTACTATGACTGCGGTGCGCCAGTCCTCTGGAACCTCCCCCTTATGCCAACAAAGGTTGCAGAGTGCACAGAAAGTATGCCAGACCTTAGGACCAACATACATGATCATCTCAGCAGTCATCTCATCAATTTTCGCAGCCTTTCCACATTTCAAACTTCTTATCACTTTCTCAATCTCTTTCATACTAATGGCATCCTCCAGTCTCTGACCCGAGTGTGGCAATTCATTAGAATCACTCTCAGTATCAGAGACGGTCGCCATTCTCATACAGTTCTCCATAGTATTCACTCCATCGCTGCAGAACATCTTTTTTATTTGTAAGCAGGTTGTTTTCTTTCGAATGCACTTTATTCATTCTGCAAGGTGCCGGACCACTTCGGTACTTACGTACTTCTTTCCAAAATAATTTGGAATTTTCCTCGAAGTCCGACATCTTGTTTTCGTCTAATACCCTACACCTTTCATGCTTCTCTTTCACTAGTTCTGCTTTCTGCAGCTTATATCTGTTATTCGTCAAATTCTTCATACCACAGTTATTTTTTGCCTTTTGTCTTTTGGTTGTCCTTTTTGATTTGGCTGTAAATACAAATTGTGATTTGTACAACGATTATTTTATTTGGACGTTAGGGTTAATTAAAAATCCGATGTTGGTGCCAACTTTATTGTACGGTAGTAAGGTCTGGATATGCCCAAAATCGAGTGAAAGTAAGATAAATGCAGTAGAAATGCGATCTCTCAGAAATATGTGCGGTGTCACCCTTGCAGACAAAATAAGCAATGAAGAGATACACAGTATGACAGGGTTGCACGACAGTGTTATTGTAAAAATGAAGAAAAGAATGCTAAGATGGTTCGGGCACATGGAAAGAATGAGTGATGAAAGACAGACGAAGAATAGAAAGCAAAAGTGAGTGGTAAAAGAAGCCAAGGAAGACCAAGGCTGACTTATGAAGATCAAATAGCTAGAGTGTTAGCCGACGGAAAAGTCAAAAGCTCTCGCATACCCAGGCGAAAATGTGTGAGGAGAAAGATGAGGTTTAAGGAAGCGAAAGAAGTATGTACGGACCACGACGCTTGGCGGTCCGTCCTCTATGACTACCCCGTTAGGGATACGGCGTGAAGATATGTATATATGTACAACCAAAAGCTGTTTGGACACGCTCACATAATACGCAGAGTAATGCAGTAACTAAACTTTATATTGATACAATAAAAGCTATTTCCCCTTGACAAAACTTACTACCGATATAGCAAAAAATATTTTTAACTGATAATGATAAGTTAAAATCAAAATGTTTAAAAATGCTTATGCAATTGTTACTTTTTATCAGACTTATCTCAAGACACTTCGTAATTATAATGAAGTAAAAAAATTAAGTGGTATACTGTTCACTCTAGGGTAAAAAAATTCAATTCGTTTTACGCTAAAAGAGGAGGTACGATAAAATTATTTTTACAGTCTCATCATTTCTGTTCATTGGATATGGATACAGACAGATAGACGTAAGGAAGGCAGGACGGATTTACCTACCAACCAACCTTAACTGTAAGCGTTACCAGTTTGACTACAGACTACAAAATATCAGAAATTTTAGTTCATTTACCTGCGATATAGGTAAGTGTATTTGAGCTGGATGTACTAGAGTAGTTGTACTGAGAGCATTTGTTACGCCATTCTCCACTGCTTGGCCGTTCTGAAAAATATTACGAATTGTTGGGTTAAGTTCAATCGTCGCCGTGAGTAATAAAAAAATATAAACCTCACTCACAATCAGCAAAAGATAAAAAAATTCTGCCCTTATTATAAAAAAATCGACCAAATGCGTGTTAGACCATACAGTGAAGGGTTCCATAGTCGGGATGCCCAATATTCATTTAAGCAACAACAAAAATGAATTTTATTGCGTTTTTCAATGACGTTGTAAAAAACGAAGTTATTTCTTCGGTCGCTAATATTCCATATCTCAAAAACTGTATCTAATTCTAACCAGTTTTCGTTGATAATGCTGTTTAAGTTCCTCTATCTTAAATTTATTTAGAACTATCCACCTCTTAGTTGAAAGTTAGAAGTGGGATGGGAATACACTTTTCACGAGTTTCACTTAAGTAACAAAGTAACTGAAACCTCTTACCCGTTTTTGAATACCTATCTAAAGATACCCCACACGTTTATGGACACCGGAATTTTTTTTTTTCATTTTTCAGTTACATGTATAGAGTGCCACCTCTAATTTAATTTTTTTATGCAAATTAATTTTTATAGAATATACATTTCATCATCTACATTTCAAGGACATGTGATAAACGGACTGACAGACAGACGAAATTATAAGGGTTTCGTTATTTGCTATTTGGCTGCGGAACCTTAATATGAACCGTCGATATCGTGCTTTCGTAATAAAAGTAGTGCAATGATATGTTGTCTTTTATTTATCTGCTACACAAATGGATTAGTTCTAGCGTACAAAGTACAAACGCGTAAAATATTAGGGCTAAAAGTATGAAATTGCTGTTTCGCACTGAAAAAATAAAAGCCAAATCATGGTGCACAGATTAGCGCATTTGCCAATGTCATGATTATGTATTAATAAGTAGAATCGACATGAAGCACGATCGAAGCAAATCCATTTTTCCTTCTTATCGTGAAACTCCTCCAGTAAAGTGATAGCGGGCTTTACTGAAGTTATAAAGTACTTCTTGGAAGAGCGCGAGAACATAGCTACACATGTTTATTTAGACTTCCTCCATTCTTTTCAATTATACAGAACTTTAAAACACAATATACTATCACTTTTGTACTTCAAAACTCCGAAAAATGTAAAAAATTGAAAATCCAAAAAATTACAACCTGACTTCACCCGTTCCCGCCAAACAGTCTTAAAAATTTAAAATGATAATTTTCGTGTGAAAAAGTTCCATTCTGAAAACTGACACCATGCATGTTTAATTTTAATTCAAAGTGGGCAGTGCGTAAAAGCGATAATTCCATACTAATAACCCCTATTATTTGCAGAAAAATAAGGTTTTTTATAGTTTTATAGGTAGTTTGGACTTTAAATTTTACTGTAGCATGTTTTCCCATAAAGATAATAAATTGTATATGTTATAAACAAAATAATACATAGGTTTATATTATACGATAGTAATAAAACCATATAGCAGAGAACAATTGAAATAGATTTTTCTCATTTGCTCAGCGTAAATAATCTAAGTTTTATTTAATCGTTTATAAATGAAATAGTGTAAACAAATCTAACCTGTACAGAAGGATCAGCAGGCGCAAGTGTAGTAAGAGTGAGGGTATTGTGTCTCGTGCCGAATGACGTTCGCACGACCTGTGACAGAATTAACATTTGCTCGTACTTATAAAATTTACTGACTTTGTTATAGATGTAATTCATAAACTTTTAATAAACATTGTAGTCAGCATGCGACAGCCAATATTGCAAGATTTCTGTTGTCAAAATGATAATTCGTGTAATGTTATTTGTATAGTGGCGCTAAATCTACCTCGAAAAATTCGATACGCAACGTATACATGATATTAATTTTTTATTACAAAATCACCGGTCGCGCAATGATCGCGTGGCTGTGGCTGTCTGCAAATTTTTAGGTTAACCTGTCGATCGGACACTGTGCGATTGTCCCCAGTTGTATTAATTCAATTATGTATTTAAATCATCGTAGAATATTGATCTCAATACACTCATAAACAGACAATGAAAGAAAATAAATAATGATCTACCACCTCACAAGCAAAAAAAGTACACAATAATTCTGATTTCTAACGATATACCAGGAAAACATACCTGCGAGGTAGTAGGTGTTATTTGAATCGGCAGTGTGCGTAGTTTCGTACTCAGATTTAGTGTGTGCGGGGGTGATGTTTCCATACGTGATACGGATCGCGGTGGCGAAGAGGTAATCTGAAATCGAAAATATTGTTGTATGGTTATGACGAAAAATAAATTCTTAATAGTTTTATCAAAAACCACCGTTTCCCTCCTTCATTTATTTATTCATATAGTTTTTTCACTCCTCATACACTTAATTTTATTGGTTATGAAGTAATAATAGATAGTGAACTTGTAACTTACGTTAATGGGAATTCCTAAAACTTGTCCATTTACTGTATCATCCCTATCCTTCTCCTCAGAAACAGCTTCTGAAATACAAATAATAAACCATACATCCACAAAAGCAATAAATTAAACTCAAAAAAGAAACGAATTTTTTATCAATTTATTTCAAAGGTTAAACTTTGTTTGTTGTAAACCCAAAAACTACTCAACCGATTTCAAAAACTCTTTCTCCTATTTAAAAGCAAATCAGCGAATAATTTTATTTTATAAAAAATTTACCCGTGCGAAGCTGGGGCAGATCGCTAGTAATAATAGTGCAGTAGAATTAGATTATCAATTTACATTAATTGTGGTATTCATGATTTTTGGCACATCGATAGAGTTATGTCTGTGTATTAAACCTAAAATTCGCAACCGATTTGGAAGTGCGGAAAATGGTGAAAATTGAGAAAATCTTGGATTTTTGAATAATTCCAAAACAAAAATTGTGGTACTAGTTGCGAGAATACCACGTGTTTGGAGTACGAATACCTACCTACTCAAGCAATTTGGACCGGTTGCGACATACGGAACATACCTAAATTTAAAAAAGTGATTTTTCGTCTTTATCTCCTAGGCAAAATTTCTGGTACTAGTTGCGAACTCATCGGACACTTGTTTTAGCTTAATATAGTTTTAAATTTGCAACCGGTTGCGACCTACGGAACCCTAAGAAAATACTTCCAACAAAATTAGTGTAGTCAATATTATTGCTTATATCACATTTATAGGTCGTATTCCAAATGCATTGGGATCGCAACCTCTGAAACCATCACGGAACATAGTCTATTTTGTAAATTAAATATACGCTTATTACGCATATTTCGAGGGGAATGCTAGCGGCGCGGGAGACAGGGTACAGCTCAAGCGACTACGACTCGCCGTGCTGTTCATTCATACATTGTTAAATATTAACGCATTAGCAAGCTATTATTCCAAATTGAAAATATATGGACGTAGACCCAAAAGTCGGAATGGTGGAGTGTTTTCTTTTTATAATTATGAGAAATAGGTAATAATTTTATCTTAACAACTTTTGACAGTAGAAAAAAAATTACACCGATTAGTTTTCGTTAAAAAAATAGGCATTCATTAAGGACTGCCGACAGAAGTGAAAACCTAAAATTGTGAAATAATGTAAAAAATTATGTCCAGTCAGACTATTATACATTTTCAATTCAAATTACATTTATTTTCAAATATTCCTACGTATATTTTTCTACCTGAAATTTCGTTAGTATTTGCTAATAAACCCTAAATTTGAAATGAAAGTCAGTTTGCATAACTAGGTTTGAATTGAACATCTAAGGCTTTTTTGCAAATTTTTCAGTCAAAAATTTGTATAATATAAGGTAATAAACAATAACTTTGCATTAGTAACCATATTTCTGAAAATTTAATATATAAATTTAAAATTGTTATAAAATTTAATAGATTTTTTAATTTTGATATCCACGAGGAAAATATTATCGATCTCATTGCATTATGTATAGCAGAGGTCAAATAGAAAAAGAAAGAATAAATATCATGTCGTGACGCGAACTCATAAAATATTATTTTCGTAATCCGCACCGGGAGCAACTTCAAAAATGACACCCATATCATTTTACTAAAAGAATAATGTCCTCCATCTTGGATTTTAAGATCAACGTCCTTTTCGTAATCTACACCCCGAAAAACCTTAAAAATGACGCCTATATCAATTTATTGAATATAGTAATGTCATTTCAGATTTGAAAATAGACTTTTGTAAGCAGTATTCCGAGAATCCTCGAAAATGATACCCATGTCATATCATTTAAAAAAATTAACATGCATTATTAATTTTTTTTAATTTCACAAAGACGTCGATCTGAAAATAGACGTCTTTGTCATAAGTTCCCCGAAGAACCTAGAAATTTCACCCATTATCACTTTATACAAAAAATTAATTTCGGCCGAGTACCCAGCATGTGTTGCAATGCCGCACGTACGCAGATCACATAATATACAGAAACCTTCTCCTGTGTTGTCCATTACATTGGATACAAATACTATAGAAGATCTTCAACAAAAAGTCACTTCCTTTCGCGTAGCATCCGCTATATTGAATTTATGATGACGTCACATATTCAGTAACCTTCCTTTGCGTCTTCCATTTCATTTGATACCTATATTGTTGGTACTGAACGAAAAAGTTAGTCATATTGGATTTATGATAACGTCACATATACAAAAACCTTCTTCTGTGTATTTCTTATCATTTGATACCCATATTGACGGAGGTCTTGAAAAAAGTTATTTCCTATTGTGGGTCATCCCCCATTTTGGCATATCATATTGTATATGATGACGTCACATATACAAAAACCATATCATTTTTTCAATAAAATAAAATTTTTGAAAAAATAGCCTACATTTGCTTTCGGGCAATTACTATCTCTGTACCAAATATCATTATAATCGGTTCAGCGGTTTAGCATTTCCCATACAAAGTTTCATCCCCCTTAGGGATAGATTTAAAAAAAAATATATAGCCTATGTCCGTCCTCTGATGTCAAACTATCTATCGGTTCGGTGGTTTAACAGTGAAAACGCAGACTTTCGTATTTGTAATATTAGTATAGATGTAGATAATTTTTTATTTATTTCGATTCAGACAAAACATAACGCCGTCTCAGTTTTATTTCCAAATATATTTTCATTGTACGTACTACATTTTCATTGTACATACATATACGAAAAAGCACTTCCTCCCGGTGACGTGTTGCACGGTGGTCTGTGAGGTTTTGATTTCTTTTAATCTTTTGATCGAGTGGCTCGATTTCGATAAAATAGACACTATATGTTACTCAGATAGAAGGTTCATTTTTTCAGAAATTAGATTTTTAATTCAATAAGTGGTATATGCGTGATGTGATTACAAAGCACAACAGTGTTATTGTAAAAATGAAGAAAGGAATGCTTAGATGGTTCGGGCACATGGAAAGAATGAGTGATGAAAGACTAACGAAGAAAATATACAGAGCGAAAGTGAGTGGTAAAAGAAGCAAAGGAAGACCAAGGCTGACTTATGAAGATCAAATAGCCAGAGTGTTAGCAGACGGAAATGTCAAAAGCACTCGCATACCTAGGCGAAAATGTGTGAGGAGAATGATGAGATTTGAGGAAGCGAAAGAGGTGTGTAAGGACCGCGACTCCTGGCGCTCCGTCCTCTCTGACTACCCCGTTGGGGATACAGCGTGAAGTTATGTTATGTTATGTGATTACAAATGAAGACAGTCTACGATTTTATTACGCGTATAGATTATTCAAAAAAATTTGATGCAAGTGGACTCTGTTTCAATTAATTTTATTTCAACCTGACTTGTTGGACGTAAATTAATTATTACTAAATTTTGCATATTGAAATATGTATGAAAAGATGAAACTAAAATGAATATACACGTACACATACATACACACATATCTTCACGCTGTATCCCTAACGGGGTAATCAGAGCGGACGGAGCGCCACGCTTCGCGATCGATACATACTTCCTCAAATACGCGTATAAAAAGAGTTAATTGTTATTTTAAATGATGCTTCTTTAAGCTCTGTAAAAACGTTAGACTATAGTTAGGACAATAAATCGCTTTTTTTTAAATCACTGTCCTGTATATAGTCACTAAAATACAGATACGCTGAATTTTTGTTAAAACAAAAAAAATCTAAATTATTTTTCGAAAAAAAAAAGAAGACAAAAAGTATTTTGTTTAAGGCGCTCCCCCAGGCAAACAGGCAAACGTATAGAGCACCTCATTCTAGAATTCGTAAAATTCTTCATGTAATTACTAGTAATTATTGATTTTACTAATGAATAAAGGGTCTTTTGAAAAAATTAAAATGGTCAAGTTTTAGATCATTAAATTATCGATACATTAGTGTATATCGCAAGTAAATATAACTTCTGTTTATGAAGTAGATGCACGTATTTCTAATTTTTAGGCTTTCTTTTGAATACAGATTTCATATGTATTTTATATATAATTGAAACATATGAGACAGCGAAAGTGTTGTCAAAATGTCGAAGATTATTATAATATTTTTATTACTTTTTATATATTTTCAAATAACGAGAAGATAGCCTCTAAAACTAGCAAAAAAAATCGTATTTGACTAGGGGAAGCGCCTTAAGCAGTAACTAAATTTTTATTGGAATATATTTCCAATAAAAATTTAGTTAACACGGGATTTCAAATATTAAAAACAGTTATACGCAACGCTAATTTCAACGCTAGTCCTGCACCTGTACCGCCTGCCGCGCGCCGCCCGCATTCCCCTCACAAGACTCGTAATTATACGTACTTTTTATTTACAAAATAGACTAGGTTCCGTAGTGTTTTCAGAGGTTGCGATTATAAAGCAGTTGGATTACGACCTATAAATGTGATATAAGCAATAATATTGACTACACTAATTTTGCTGGAAGTAGAATTTGGAAAAAAGTATTTTCTTAGGGTTCCGTAGGTCGCAACCGGTTGCAAACTTAAAACTAAGTATATTAAGCTAAAACAAGTGTCCGATGAGTTCGCAACTAGTACCACAAATTTTGCCTAGGAGATAAAGACGAAAAATCACTTTTTTGAATTTAGGTATGTTCCGTATGTCGCAACCGGTCCAAATTGCTTGAGTAGGTAGGTATTCGTACTCCAAACACGTGGTATTCTCGCAACTAGTACCACAATTTTTGTTTTGGAATTATTCAAAAATCCAAGATTTTCTCAATTTTCACCATTTTCCGCACTTCCAAATCGGTTGCGAATACACAGACATAACTCTATCGATGTACCAAAAATCATTAGTACCACAATTAATGCAAAATCATGCCTTATTTTGAGCTAATTCGAGCTAAAACATAAATACAGGCCAGAAATCTGCATGTAGTCATTAAAATGAAACCTAGTGAGTTTCTTGTCGGTTCTTCTCAGTGTCCGGTTTTCTATTTGAACCGAACTAAAGTAGATTTGACGTTTAAAAATACCTTGTTGATGATATTGGTTTACTTGAATAAAGATTTGATTTGATTCGTATGAAGTAAAAACAATTCTGAATCTTTTTTACGGAGGTCCTCAAACAATTTTCGATTCCAGTTCATTTAAAAAAATTAATAACAATTACGGATTAATAAAAAAATGAGTATGAACAATAAATATTAAATAACCTCGTTCGAATGTACCAGGAGCGCATAATGCCTACAAAGATGAACTTACCACTCCGAGGGCGCGCAGTGGCTCGCACAGACACCTCGCGCTTCAGCGCCGCTAGCCTCTGTTGCGCCGCAATCTTCTCGCGAGCCAGTCGCTCCATTTCGTGCTCGCATTCGCGTTCTTTGCGGCGAAGTAGCTGAGAACAATATACCAAGACATCAAGAACTGAGAAAACTAGCTGGAAAAAATTAGTCAAATAACAATGTTATAACATCCGTATCTATTAAAACGTATACCTTTTACCGATCAATACTCAGTAGGATTCATAATAACTTCATCAGGTCGGCACAACCATATATATTTATGCAGCATAATTATAATTCAATGGGTTGCACTTTGAAAAATCAAAATGTATGCGTATCTAACTGTCCGCCACAACCTCTAGTTACAGTTGTAACCATGCTGTAACTGTTACAGTTGTAACTATAGGTTGTAAGAGATTATAAGTTGTAAGTAGTTTGTAAGTTTACAAATTTACAATTTCTACAATATTTAGATCAACCTAATTAAAATTATTTTGCAAGTAATATATATTTTACCTACATGTATGTTAATCAGATGGATATTTTAGACAGTTATTTCCTAAAATGTGTACATAATATTTTTAATATACATTCAATAATAAGAGGGGTTAAAGCTTTGAGTAGTTACAACGGGAAGCGACAAACGTGCTATTTTTCATACAAAACTTTCTGGCACTTTTTGCGGGAGGAGAAGTACTACCACGAGTAAATGGGAGAACTCAAATGCAATGATGTATTGTGTCTTTACGCTTTCGCGCACAAGCAATTCGACAACATTCCCCCAATAATAACTTGATTAAAATTTTATTTGTGATCCGTTGTCTAAAGTTAAATGCTACCACAACATTTTTTCTTTCATTTGCAATTTAATTGTAATTTTATTTGTATCGTGTTAAGGTCTATAATTAAATGTTAGCTAAAAATATAGTCCAGCTAGAGAGTTATGTCACAATTTGTACAATTCGCCAATTGAAAACTGTAGGATAAGAATTGAAGCCAATTCAAGGTTCATTATTGTATGACAATCATTACGATACGACTTTCTAGAATGATGTTTAAATTAATACAACATATTCGAATTAATCGAAATACGTTACAATGAGATCGGCAAATCGATTTAGTAAAACGATTCTGAAAAAATATATCAAAATGGAAAACTTATATTTACTTATGAAATATAATTCCGTCTATGACTAGATTAGATATGGGGGATTTTTCGTTGCACCTCCTAACGAAATAAGAGACAATTTTGCAGAGTACTTGACGCAGTGAATTCGATTATAGAAATGGTAACAAATCGATTCAAAACTAGTCTTTAATCGGTGGCTGTTTTTTTTACTTATACCTTGACAGAGGGGAATGCCTGTGAATGGCTCCTCCCGTTGTAGGTACTCAATAAGTTAAAGTATGAATTGTCATTTTAACGCACTAATAGCCACTTTGAATTAAAATTAAACCTGAATGATGTTTTAATTAGTTGAAAAACTTTTTGCAAGACCCCTACCCCCACAAGCACGAGACCGTCGGCGGTCGTCGACGTCGCTGACTATAGCTGACGCCTACTGCCGCCACTGCGTTTATGCTATTTAGACATCTTTGTATTTGTGACGATGTAAAGAATTAAAATGGAAGCAGTCGCATGTTTGCGTTGCATGCGACCACGACTGGCGCTACAATAATTACCCATATTCACCCGAAATATTGCCGAAACGTGCGTGCCACGGCGCGTGTGTATTAGCGCACACACATACAAACGACATACGCTGGCTTTCTATGAAGACACCCTATGTACCTACTGTTATGCTAACACTGTCCATGGAACGAAAAGTCGCGCGCGTCGATCTAATACAACATGAAGTTAGCAACGAAGAGAGTTTATTTTTGGTTTGTTTTCTTATATGTAAGTGAAATGCGGTGAAATGTGACCAGTTTTAATTTTTATTTCATACATTTCTAGCGGCCAGTCTTAGTTTTGTTTATAAGTGACCCAGTTTAAATTTCTATTCCATTAAATTCAAGGGGCCAGTTTTAATTTTCTATTCACGACTAAAAACTTCTTACGTCCATACTTTTTTTCTGAAATGGACGCGGTCAAATTCACGGACAAAAGTAAATATCTACATCCTACATCATAAAAAGGTTTTACGATTCTAGAACATTTCAAGAAAGGTTACACAAACAATGAGGAGAAACGAGCCATTATTTACAATACAAAATCCTAACAAATAAATACAAATTTATTTTTATGAAAAGAAAGTTTTGAATAAGATCGAGTTAGCGTAGTCCTCGATCTGTAAAAGTTTGTACAATGTACATTTTACATTCAGAAGCCATACTGCTCGGTAATTACATTACGAAACCAGACTTGTTTGACGTGTCTGCTTAGTTACGCATTGTCGTATTTTTAACAAATTTTATTGAAAGCAAAGAACAAAAAAAAATCTCCGTACTCATTGTTAACAAGTAGGTACTTCGATGGAAGTATTGTTTGAAACAACACTAGCCAAGTGGAGGTCGTGCTTGCGCAAGAAAGAGTTCCGTACTGGCAGTTGTCATCATTGATAACAATGACCAACTTCGCCTTGCGTTTAGTCAACAACTGCAAGACAGTGCTGTAGAGCTTTTTTATGTAAGAAAATCATTCCACGTACTGCTTTCCTAATCATTACCCTTCAGTCTAAACTTTTCTATTTTCTTTTTCTCTCTCTCGATTTTCTAACTTCTGAAGACTAGATGGAGAGGTAGCTATTTTTAGGATTTTTTTGAAAAAGTTTAATACACAATGCAACGGTAGATTTCTAAATTCTTTAAGAGACTTTTAAAAGCTTTCAATTCAAACAACGCCGCGATGGTGTCGTTGAAAAAAAAATTGTACAAGGAAATAAAAAAGTTTATAGTTCAGTTACAGATTGTTTTTGTGCTTTAAAATTCTAATAAAGCTCCCAAAACTAAACACAAGGTAAAAATTGACTTTTGAAGTTCACGTGTCTGACGTGTACATTTACACTGTATCTCAAAAAACTTGAATTCTAGGTAAAAATTGTTTAAGTTTTTAGCAGTGTTTTGCTGTTTTGGATATTAATTTATCAATGAAACAACTACGTATTATACTTATATGATAGATATTATTATTATCTAGCCATCCATTTAAAATGCATACTTAATTAAGAAGATATTACAATAAACTTGTATTGTCAAGGCACGACTCAAGGATTTGTTTCAACGTTGTTATGACAAAAAACTGTAATTCAAATTGCAGTGTACTGAATTAACTAGACAATTATGAATTTTAGCTACCGTAATATTTTATCGTACTTAAATTCTACCTACGAACTGTAGTATTATTTTTGAATCCTCTGTATTTCAAAAATCTTTCGAGTGTGTCACTTCGGAATCATTGCTGAATATAATCATATCGAGTCTCATATTTTTACGTATTTTTTAAATGTTTTTCACGATATCATCGAAATTGTATATCTCTCTTGAAGATTTTAATGTTTTAATAACTAGAATTATGAACAAAATCTGCTGTCATGAATATATTGTGTCCAGGTTCAAAATATTGCATCGTGTTTGAATCTTTACGTATCACCTTCGTGCCAAACTATGCACATACAGCTTCGTAAAAATCACGAAAGCTTATCAAGCTACACAGCGTGAACTGATCATTTTATTTCAGATTTAGCGCACATTTCTTCAATCACCCTAAATCTCTTCTAGAATTAGTCTTAATGATGACAGTATTTACATGGTCTGGATTAATGTCGGATTAATTCTATGTCATGACTTTTGCATTTTGTACATATTTCTTGGGCTGATTCTTCTTGTAACTGTTTAACCGTGTTATGAAAATAGTTCCACTACACACTTTCATACCTCTGCCTATGCAGTGCTCCCGAAACTCTTTAATAAAGTTTACTTCTTCAGGCAAATATTGTCTAATCGATGCGTGCTTAATATTGTAAATGTGATTGAACAGGATCATACTTAAGAATAAAGTATTTCATTTTAGTTTTTCCTTATATTACAAAAAGAGGTTGTCACGAATAGAGACCTTAGAGGATCTGACGCAGCACACACTTAAAGATTTTTGTTGTTGGTTATATTGTATGATTCATCGCTAAAACCTATTAGATCACTTAAACATTGATAAACCAGAGTAAAAACATTTTTCGCTTTAGATTGCGGTTCCACCGGTAAAGTAGTCGATGGGTCCGTTTTTGCCGATATTTACCAATCTGATTTGGAAGATCGTCACTGCTAGCGAAGACAGATGTAGGCAGCTTTTTCTAATTTTTATTGCAAGAAGTGAAGATTCGATTTTCGAGGTGGTTGTTGTGTCGCACGAACTACTCACGTCGCTGTCAGTAAAATAGTACCGCTTATTTGCATTTTTTGGAAGAGACGGAACCTCAATTTGTGAGGTAACTGATATATTGTGTGAAAACTGGAGATCGACATTCCAAGTAGAGATGTGTACATCCTTCTTCCATGTTACTATTTTTAGAGGAGATAGAAACTCAATGATTTAGCAATAACACTGTCGTGCAATCCTGTCATACTACGTATTTCTTCATTACTTATCCCGTCCTCAAGGGTTTTTCTAAATGTCTGGGAGTAAAAAAAGAATATTATAGAATGTACCGGTTGCTTGTCAATCCGCGTGTGCTAACGGCTGTATATAATTGTGATGGATTCTTATAGTTTTTTACCTCGGTGCTGGTTAGCACTGAGTCTTACCTCTGAAATTTCCTGAGGATGCTTCGTTGTGGCGAAACATGTGTCTATTAATTAACAAGTTTGAGATTTTAGGCAAAAAATAGCAAAAAATTATAAGAATTCATTACATGCTCAGAATCACATGATATGGATTTCCACAAAGTAACACCTGAGTCTATACTATATATTTATTCGAAAACTAAAGTTTTACGCTTGTAAGTCATTAATCTGTGCTATAGCTACATGTAAACAATATATAAAAAATACATTATTATCATCTATACTAATATTATAAACAGGTAACTTTGTTTGTTTGTATGTAATGGATAAACTCAAAAACTACTCAATTGATTTCAACAATTATTTCACCTATAGAAGGCTACATTATCAGCGAGTAACATGGGCTGTACTTTATTTTTTTTTTTAATTTCTAACTGTGCGAAGCCGGGGCGGGTCGCTAGTCTAATATATAAAAATCAATGTTTGTTTGTTCGTATTTTATGGGCTGCCATACCGTTCATCCGATTGAGACGAAATTACTTTTATGTATTAGAGAGCTATGTAATACATATAATTTACTTTAAATAAATTTAATATTTTACATAGATAAGAAAAAAAAAGAATTCACTGCAAAAACATAATTATAATTATTGTGCTAGAGGTCAAAAACGATTATAGTTAAAAATTTCAATACTTAAGAAACATATTAGCTTTCTTCACTTCTCTCAAATCAAATCTCACACTCCTCCATGAGCGCAATATTTTTAAAAAGGTATCCGAAATTGTCGCTTCACGTATTAATATCATTAATTACTTCTTAGATTTTTTAGATACATGGAGACCAAGACATAGAACTAATATTACCTGGATATATCTAATCGCAGAGCCGAGAATAGATAGATTAGATGTCTTTTTGTCATCGGGAGTGGCCGGCAACTGCCTCTTTAACAATTCGAAGCACTCCTTTAAATGTGCTCGTCTATTCTTCTCGAGTTTGTTGTGAACCTCTCGAGTGCCAGCCCTGGGAACACTACCGCTACCGGCACTCCCGCTGCCGCTACTGCCACTGCCATTACTGCTGACCGAAGGCGGGGAAGGAATTTGAGGTGGCCTGTCAACAAACGAAAATCCTATAGAAAGAATAAATAGAAAACACCTTTAACGCTACGCTAACACTAGTTTATAGAAAATCTTTCCGTCATTTTTATCAAATGGAAAACATTAATAATTGTAAAATTAGCACTAAGCCGTTGATTCTTCAATCTGTAACAACCTAAATGTCTAGCCCATTGCTATAAGCGTTTTAAGGTGTTTTCAGACAAATGAGATGAGAAGAGAATGGTCTGTATCAGTATAACCATTCGAGTCCAGTACAGATTGGTTTATACTTTTGCTAGTGGCCAACGCCTATGCTACGAGTGCTTATTTATTGAGTTTAGTTATTTAGCATTCACTTCTAAGCTACTTAAGTCCACGTACCTACCTAATTAAATTACAAAATACGGTCTTGTATTATAGATACGAATGAATGATGCATACAGAGAATAGCAAGGACCCGTCTATCAGAAGATGAATAACAAAACCGTACCCAAACTTAATATTCTATGCGCGTTCGTTAGTATCCAAACCTTGACAGCAATAGGCTCAAAAATAAATATAAACATACTACACATACTAGACACAAAAACGTAACATTGTATTTTAAGCAAGGATAAAATTATAATTTCCATTATGACCTGTTTACATTTTATTGCATCTCATCCTAATTACTTTCTATTTGCATGTGTAAATTATGCCTTACTAAAAAACTTACAAACAAACAATCCTGTTTATTTGCTGTTTCCGAAATGTACCTATGCTACAAAAAAAAGGGAAAACATGCATTAGTATACCGCCGTATGCTTAGTGTGTCACTAGCGTATGCTGCATTCGCTAAGTTATAAAATGTTAAAAATGTCGACATTAGTTTTTCTATAAGGACGAACAAAAGAATTAAACTTGTGGAAAAAATAACAGTTGCGCAACTAAAACTGTACAAAACCCCCAGCTGTTTCTGTGTCCATATATACCAGGAGCACATAATCATACCCATGGCTATTACTCGTAGTGCGCGGCCTGGAATGTTCTTGTGCGAAGTCGAGGAGGGGCACGACAGGCGTGGGGGTCGGCTCGAGGACGATGGGCACCGCAGGCGTAGGCACAGGGGCGGGAGGCGCCGCCGGTACCGGAATCGGTGACGTCGGTTTTACAACGCCGTTACTGCGCGGTGTCACCGGCAGCCCGGTCACCACGCGCACTGACACCGGCGACTTCGGCTCCTCTGTCAACAAAGCTTAAATCAATATCTATAACCGTATCTTTATCGTATTTTAATTATTGCAAAACTGTGTTCGCATTTTTGTACAACAAGAGAGAAGAATTTCGTAAAAATGATGAACTTAGTAAAATTAATAAAACGTAAAAAATAATTAAAAACTCTTTCGCATCTTGTCAATATTGCGTGCCGTCTAAAACTTGTCAAACCCGTGTCAACCACTCGTCGGCGGCTGCAGTACGTGGCGGTAAAGTAACAGGAGAACATAATAATATGGTAAGTATTCGATACAAAGGTGCGAATGAAAGCAACGTATTCAAGGAAACGAGATAACTGTACGGTCCCAGCGTTATCTATAAGTGTTGCTATTCAACAACAAACCTTATAGCTAAGCTCATTACATTCATAATGGTATAAATTGTGCAAGTCATTGATGCTGCATTGACAAGTGAGACAGCACATAAACATGCGTGTAATGAAAGGGACAAATGAAGGGGCGTAACCCGACCCTGAAATGACGTCAGTACATGTGGTTATGAGCGCGTGCTTTTGACGTTCTCGGTTGCCACGCCGAAAGAAAATCAGCTGCTAAGGTGCCAAAAAAGCGGCCGAGTACCGGTCCGTAAATACTGTCGCGGCAGTCACGCCCGCTCGCTTCACCATTATTGAATATTATCTTGGGCTTGTTTTTTTCCTAGTTAGGTGGACGGATCATGTTTGTTACAAAAAAAACGAGTGTTCTTATTCGATTATACGTGTATGTAATTTGTGATAAATTATTTAAAATACATAAAAAAATATTAGGCATATATTGTTCATAATGTTTTTTATGGTTATGGTTTTATGGTTTTGGTTATAAACCATTAATGGTTTTTTACATTTGTTGCAACAAATGTAAAAAACCTTTACAATAAAAACTTATTGTAATGGTTTACAATAATTTACTTTTATACCTATATGATAGATTCTATTATAATATTCATTAAAACAAAATTATAACTTTGATCACCTTTGTAAAGTCATTCAACGTAGGCGTCTTCTATTAAGTTTCCACAGAACTAAGCAAACAGAAAATACTTAAAAGGAAAACACAATAATGTGTGGTTATTGACCGATTTATACAAACGTTTCAATATGAATTAGAATTGCCAACCGCGTCTGGAGGTAGTTCGTTCGAATGCTGACCTCATGACTGACAAACATTCCGACTTTATAGAACTGAGATAAAACATTGAATACGTAATAGTATCGATGCACAATCAATCGTCGATCCAAATATGAAATCAATTCACACAAACAACATTTGAATTAACTAATATTGATCAATAACAACAATGAAAATCCAATACTCTCGGTTATCAGCTGTAAATAAACGAACAGATGAAAAAGTTCCAAAAAATTTGATAAAAGCTAAAAAAAATCTGACAAACAGACACTAAAACACGGAATTTTATTATTTTTAACATATATAATACGTTACTATATCATTTGAGAAATATCAGAAAAACAAGAAAATACTATTGCTTGAAGTTTAGATACAACACAAGTAGTTTGATAGAGAGATTTACAGTTGAAATATAATGGTGAACATTTAGAAATATTGTCGTTAATGTAAAAAACTGTTTCACTAAATAAGTGGAAATGTATTAATAAAAATTATAATACGAGCATTGAAATAATGTTACGACGCGAGTACCTACGTCACGTTAGACAGATTGTGGCCACACAGAAAGCATAGGTTAAAAATTAGAAATAACTACCAACGTGACCATAACATCCTGGTGTGCCCAAGAAACGCATCGTGACGCAAATTTGTTTCGTTTTGTAATCTAATTCTCGAAAATTGGCGAAAATATTATTACTAAAAATCGTCAATAGCTTGTATTAATACAGTTCCTTTGACAAATATAAAATAATTGAGCATTTGTATTTCATAACTTTTTAATTCGTAATACTGAAATACTGTTTTATAAATAAAATAAAACTTAATAAAAAACTTGTTTTTGTAATACGATTCATAGTAGGTATAATATAAAAAAAAACACGTTTCAAGTCTATGAACTAACTGACGTAACTAAACCAATACCCCTTCTTGATTAAAAAAAAATCACGTTAGTATATGTATACTAATATTATAAAGAGGTAAACTTTGTTTGTTTGTATGTAATGAATAAACTCAAAAACTAACTACTCAACCAATTTCAAAAATGCAATGTTTGGCACTCCATTCTCTCTGACTACAAAAATGAATCTATAAAAATGTTATTTGTAAGAAACTCATAATTTTCATCATCCTTTCCAATCATTCATCATCAAATGAAAGAATTTAAGCGATGAAAAAAATATGGGCCAAATAAGTCCAAAAAGAGTAAATGTTAATCAGAGTAGAACCTTAGAAAATTATTTAGAATATTAGACAGATAAAATCTTGTGTGATAAACGTATTTATTTGAATAGACAAAATCGAAATATTGATTAACGATTCTTTTATGAATGAAAAATATAAATATGACTAGTAATATGTGAAAATCCCCTAACGACCTAGTGGATCCTTGCTTACTCGTATCTGTTGTCACTTGTCAGAGACACGCTCGGCAAAAGCTGTACGTGCGTCACAACTTTCTGGTAGGTACATTCCCACATTCAATAATATCCAATAAGTGCTTAATAACATAACATAACATATCTTCACGCTGTATCCCCAACGGGGTAGTCAGAGAGGACGGAGCGCCAGGAGTCGCGGTCCTTATACACCTCTTTCGCTTCCTCAAATCTCATCACTCTCCTCACACATTTTCGCCTAGGTATGTGAGTGCTTTTGACATTTCCGTCTGCTAACACTCTGGCTATTATTGCTTAATAAAAGGAATTTATCGCTATGTCTCTGAAAAATAACTTATACTTATATCAAATTGGTAAATAAATATGGTTAACATTCAAACATCTATTTAGCAGCAATCAATTATATTGATAGAGAATATTCAGAATTCATAGAACAAAAGCAATGGTTTTCTAAATGTTTTTTGCTCTACACAGAAGTATCTATGTTACATGAACACATTCAATAAGCAGTTAATTTTAATAAGCTTAGCAAAAAATACAGTTAGGTGGATACAAAATAAAAACAACTATATTATACCCTTCTAAATACAGATAAAAATAAATTAAACCGCGTTCAAAAAAAACACTGAAAAGTACCAAATAACTATCCTTTACTAATCAAAACTCAAGTACAATAAAAATAAGTTTATAAGTACGAGACACACACTTTCATAATTTTTGTCAGTTACCGAAGTCGGTGCCAAGCCTACCAAACTAATAAACTTTCTGTTGTTGCACATTGATTTGGCACCGACTTCAATAACAGTCAAATTTAATTATATAGGTACTAGCTTTTGCCGGTGACTTCATTCGCGCGAAATTCAAAAACACAATATATCTTTATAAATTATAGCCTATGTGTTATTCTGATGTATGAACTATATTATTGTAGTTTCGTTACAATCCGTTCAGTAGTTTTTGCGTAAAAGACTTACAAACATCCACACATCCTCACAAACTTTCAACTTACATTTATAATATCAGCACAGATTAATTAGTTACTAACGTAAAATATTAGTATAGGATGTGTATCGTACTTATAAAGTTATTTTTATTGTACTTGAGTTTTGATTAGTAAAGGAAAGTTATTTTGTACTTTTCAGTGTTTTTTTTTTGAAGGCGGTTTGTTTGGTGTTATTTGGTGTATCTTCGAAGTCCAAGCTCCAAAACCGAAGAAATATAAATGGGACCACCTCGTATGTATACTCTTTCAAACAAACAAAAAAATTTTGGGAATCGGTCTACATTTGACGAAGTTATCGGTGAACATACATAAAAAACATTAAAAAAAACATACATACAGACGAACGGAGAAGCTTCTACTTTTTTTTGAAGTCTGTTAATAAAATTAAAGTGTCTATCTGTGACTTCTAAATAAAGGCTTTTTCATAAGCTCATAATATACTTATTTACACGTTACTAAAAACCCAAGCATGCATTTTCAAAATTATTTATTTGTTTGTCTGTTTGTTCGGGTAGTTCGAGCTAATCTCTGAAACGGATGAACCAATTTTGACAGGACTTTTATTGGCAGATACCGGCAGGACTTATTTAAGGCTATTTTTTATCATGGAGAGTATGCATTTAATTAATTAAAGCTACTTAAAAATAAGCTCAAGTGACTACTAGCTTCGTTACCATTCGTTCTATTGAGGAATGGATCCCTTTGCGGGAGCAAAACAGATGCACTATAAAATAAAGGAATATTTTGTGTTACAATTTACAACATTATTCACAATTAGAACGTCGTACTCTATCGTTCCTAACCTATAATGATTCATTATAATATCTAGTACCGGTCAAGTCTAATGACGTCGATTTAAAACAAATTCATAACAAGAAGCTATGAAACTACACGTCATTGATCAAAACTCCGTAAAAAATGCTTACAGCCTTATGATTGTCTAGTTCAAGGAATTAGACGAAGCTATTTCAAAATAGCGAATAACGAGCCTATTATTATTTACAAATCGCAATTTGCGCATGAATTTTACTTACATTTTATAACTAGTACACGTCCAGTCGCTTTCACTACTGAGTAATAAAATATGATATTGAACAAGTTTAATAAATAAAAGACGCACGAGAAAAATAAAACTAACTTTAGCAGCTACTAGCTTGCTAATATATTTTATGCATAGTTCTATGACTTTCAACTTCATACATAACGTTATAATTACCTATTTAAGTAAACAACCCATATTAAGTGAAATAACCAAGTTCATTGGCAAAACGACGTATTTACAAAATGGAATAATCAATACATATCAATAAATTATAAGAAGGTATACAGAAGACAAAAAGCTACTATCACACGAAGACTATATGCGCAATGTAGGTATACCTACAGTTATACAGGGGGTGTATATGAAAACGGGATAGTTACTTTAATGGATGAAAGGGCATAACTTTAGTATGTAGTTACAAAAAGAATTATCGAAAAAAACGTATCCGTTTAAGAGTTATGACCGTTTTAATTTTCAAGTGTTATCCCCACCATTTCTCGTAAAATTAGGTTGATCGTGTACAGTTACAGATTTTAAATCTTGCGAAATAAAAAAAAACGTAAGATTTAAAATCTGTAACTGTACACGATCAACCCAATTTTACGAGAAATGGTGGGGATAACACTTGAAAATTAAAACGGTCATAACTCTTAAACTGATACGTTTTTTTCGATAATTCTTTTTGTAACTACATACTAAAGTTATGCCCTTTCATCCATTAAAGTAACTATCCCGTTTTCATATACACCCTGTATATGAACATGTACAAGTAGTGTTGCAAAAGCTCACAGCAAAAGGGACACGGGACACAGTAGAACACACTACGCCACGCAGCCAAGTGGGGTGGAAGGGGTAAGTTAAATCTGTAAGTGATAAGCCAGCGAGAGCGTCAATATTGCGGGGAGCGGGTGAAGCGAACAGTACTTCAGAGTGACACGTGACGAGTCGTCACGTGGCATGAACTCTCCCGCAGGCTAATTTTATTACGCAACTTGCAGACAGCATGCGACAGCCAATATCGCGCGATATCTGCTGTCATGACGAGAATTCGTGTAAAGTAAATTGAATAGTGGCGCTAAATCTACCGCGAAAAGTGCATTCTACCATCATAGAATAATAGATCATCATATATGATACCCATTTTTTATTACAATTAGTCACCGGTCGCGCAATAATCGCGTGGCTGTCGCTGTCTGCATATTTTTAGGTTATAATAATCCTGCGAGGCAATGCGTTTCAACAAATAACGAAATGATCTATAACAATAATAGCAATTCATGTATGAGTGGTTTGATCAACCTTACAAGTAATTTTTAAAACCGACTTAAAAAATACTGAAAATTACAAAAAAACTATCCTTTACTAAATCAAAACTCAAGTACAAAAATAACTATGAATAACCTCATTTGCAAAAAAGCAGGTGGTGTTGATTTTTTTTTTGTCTGAAAAAAATACAATAAAAAACCTGAAAAAGGTTTCAATCATTTGAACATGTTACTGGCCGGTGCCGTGGTGTTTAAAAAAATACGTTCCAAAGCTAAATTTTAGATTGAGGCTGATTTTTAAAGAAAACAACTTTTTACTACATTTTGTGGTGCGAATTCCCGAAAGTTAACATCGACTCTAAATAACTTTTACACAATATTTATTGAATTATCTCATTTCCTTGAAATTTTATAGTATTGTTCTTGCTGTTTAGCGGTCTCGAAAATAGTAGATAGTGATAAAAGCCTGCGAAATTATTGTGCTGCTTAAACAGGATTTCAGCCAATGTTTCGTGGTTCAAAGACTAAATGTGAGCTCAACAGTCCAAACGACTTCACAGCGCTATCAAGAGACCGGTTCCGTCAAGAGAAGGCCTGGTTCTGGAAGAGAACCATATACCGAACCACAGGATTATCGTTTTTCTGGTGAATCAAGCATTGAGAAATCGCAAAACTTCGTGTGTGGACCTCGAGAACAACCTTGAAGAAGTAAGAAATGTGCAAATTAGTCTATGGACGGTCAGAAGGAGGCTTTTCGGTACCAATACACGCAGTCATCGCCAGGTCCACAACCCTAAATTACTCAGTGAGCACCCAGTTGCCAGGCTTAGCTTCGCTCAAAATTGTGTGTCATGGACTTAAGAAGACTAGGATAGGGTATTGTTCTCGGATGAAGCCAGGATATCTCTGTACGGTGAAGACTGACCTCGGCGAGTGCTACGAAGACGAAGAGAACGCTTTGCGGGACCATGATTTGAAGAAATCTAACTTTATGGTGGGGGCTCCTTCACGTTTTGGACAGGAATAAATTCGTTGGATCGTACGAAGTTAGTCTTCATCGAAAACGACACACCGACTGGACATCGATACGTAACGGGAGATCTAAATCCTCAGGCACAGCCCACATTGGCCGCTCTTGGCCAAAACTCAATTTTTATGAATAACAACGCTCGCGCCCACCGCTCTGGCGATGTGGAAGCGTATATGCTAGAGGTCGAAATACATCGTTTGGATTGGACAACTCAAAGTCCCGACCTCAATCCTGTAGAACATGTTTAGGACATTCTGAAGCGACGAGAGAGATCTGTGCAGCTGCCTCCGCAGACCATCATAGAGTTAAAGAATGTAATTACCGTGAGATTCAATACGATTCAACTTTATTTTTTATTATTTATTGGTTTGTGTCTTAAAAACATTTATATATTTATTTGTTTAACTCTTCAGTCAAAGATTTTTATAATTACTAAACGTACACGTAACAGTAGTACCACGTTTTGTCTGTGTCTTTCTATTACACTAGATAATTAATAAACTAACCCCAAAACCTTTTTTAATAATAATTTTAAATTCTTTAATTGTTATTCAAGATAATATATTCAGTAACAACTCGCTTGTAATTTCCTATTTGAAAATATATAAATAGCAATAATTGCATAATAGTACTCCCAAAATTTCTGTATTCCTAGATTGCGTCTGAATAGGTCATTGCTTGACGTGCAACATGATATTCTTTGTCTAGCATTGTAATTAAATATGTTTTATCCTTGTCATAACATATCAAAATGACGTAAAAAGCGATTTAAATGTAATACGTGAATTATACTTAAAGCACGAAGCATAAGATTGGATTTTAGATATTTTATTTTTTTTAAACTTTGTTTCCATCAAGCAAGAGTCTTTAACGAGCTTTTACAATCTTATGTTTTGACGGTACGCTCTACTTTAGATTAACACAATATTACCGATAGTATATAAAACGATATTAAAAATGTATATTATGTCAATTCGGACAATAATTTGTTTAAATTTTGTAGAAGATTGTGAATCTAGTTCTTTATTTGTGATCGAAGACCGCCTTCAAGAAAAAACACTGAAAAGTATAAAATAACTATCCTTTACTAATCAAAACTCAAGTACGATAGAAATAACTTTATAAATAATTTACGCTTACCTATGTAATTAAATTTGACAGTTATTGAAGTCGGTGCCATATCAATGTGCAAAAGCAGAAAGTATGTTAGTTTGGTAGAGTTGGCACCGGCTTCAGTAACTGACAAATTTAATTATATAGATATGTGTATCGTATTTTTAAAGTTATTTTTGTTGTACTTGAATTTTAATGAGTAAAAGATAGTTATTTTGATGAGTAAAAGATAGTTATTTTGATGAGTAAAAGATAGTTATTTCGTACTTTTCAGGGCTTTTTTTTTTGAAAGCGATTTAATTTTTTTTGAATTTTTGAAAGTCGTAAAACAAAAGTTATTGGGGATAACGTTTAGTACAAAATACTAAGAGGTTATTAGTAGTTTTAAATTAACCCTGTATAGGGTAGGTCTACATTTAACTTATTTTCTAATTCTAGAGCGGAACGGCATACAAAAGAATCATCAATATAAATAAAGCTTATAAGCAGTTAGCGTCGTTTGGTGTATTTTCGAAGTCCAAGCTCTGATATCAGTGATTTAAATGGGTCCACCTCGGAGCTATACTGAACCCAACGAAAAAAGAATCATTAAAATCGATCCACAATTGACGACGTTATCGGTGAACATACCATACACATAAAAAAAACATACATACAAACGATAGACGATAGAACCTCCTGCGTTTTATGAAGTTAAAAATTTAATAATCGGTAGGTATAAAATATACCCCTTACTTCTCTCTCTGTTCCCCTTTATCCTAACATTTTATTAATTTTTCATTGCGTGAAGGCATATACTATGCCTATCACCTACTGCCTACACTAATTGCCTACATGCCTAAACATTTTCTAATTGTAACAAATATTATTAAACTTAGTAACAGCAAAATATTGACGAAAAATGCAGAAACACCATTGCAGTTAGTTATGCCATAAGACACAGATTTGCTAATGTTGACGTAGGTCAGTGATTCCTTCTCTTTTTCATTCCTCTTCTTTTGCCTCAAAACATATAGAAAGTATAGTATTTCAACAAACCACATACACACTGATATTTGTCCTAATAATATTTTTATCGCAATGTCAATAACCCCGCAACCCCGCACCCGTAAATGCGTACGAGACTGCGACTTGCAAATCACTGTCGATATTTTTTACTTATTTTGCGACAACATACACATGTAAATGAGTTTATTAATTACACCACTTTTGTGAAATCTTTAATAACCTCGTTTTCGTTTTATTGAATAAAATCACCTATGATTCAGCATCAGTCAAAAACGAATTACATAACGACACGTGTTCACTTGTTAAATCATTAAATACCAAGTAAAGACTCGAAATGTAATGAAGCGGGTTCTAGAAGCCGAAGAGATAGCGTGCACTCTAACAATGACATCTTTGACTGCCGTTCTCAGATTATTTTGAACAACCGACGTTAATACTTGGACGGAAGGCACATTGTCCGTGAAAACCTAATTTGTTATCCGCATATAAAAATTGTTTTTAGCAATGTCTGAGACATTGTTAATCGCTCGTGCAAGAGTGAAACAAAAGAGGTCATGATAAGATATTGATTTAGAAAACAAATGTGGCAAAAACATTAAAATAGTAATGTTAAACTCGGTAACGTTGTCGCTTAAACTCTCGAGTTCAAAAATGGTGATCATAGAGACAAAAGAATAAAGTAAGTTTTCTGCAATATCGAATATCTAACCATGATCAGTCTTATGATAGCAGGGGACACAGTAGACCGAGGACTGAGGGCTTAATATAACGACAAACCAGGCGATGCCTTGATAGATCATACTCTGTGATAGAACGTATCCGCAAATCTGTATATTACGTGCGAAGTTACACAACCACAATAATAGCTATAAAAGCCATAATATTGCTGTGATTACGCATTACCATGTCGTGGGCACACGCTTATCCATCTCTGTTGGATCACAAGGCATCGTTGCAGTATCTGTCAGTTGGCTGATACAAACAATTCCGCTATTTTTTTTTATCCTCGATTAATAATATACTTAATGATATTTTTATTGTTACCCAGTTTTTTTACTAACCACAATAATACACTATTACGCAATACATGCATTATATTAGTATATTATAATACATTAATTATATTATGGTATAAGTATATTAATTATACCGCTCATGTCATAAAATCAATAAAAAAAGCTACGCTAGGTGTTAGTGGAAATGGCACAGATATTCTTTTTTAAATAAAGACCCTGTAAATAATTTTGTTTATTTTGGCGAAACTGATTTTTAATACATGATAGAACAGGCCATAACAATGATCTATTAGCGAAATCCAATTCTTACCAAGAAATTCTACATGAGTTTTGAAATTACTTGCTCAATAAAAAATTTACAAGCATGGATATTATGACGACAATCCAATATTTATTGAATATTGTTTCCTTAACTGAATGTGAAGAACTGGTTAACATGGAAATTTATATACACATAATATGTGATTACATCAAACAAAAAAGTTTATTTTAAAAATTTGACAGATTTTTGTTGTTCTTTATTCAATGCTGGTAATTTTTAATCCATATCAATATCACAGTACTTCAACAGCAACGTTGAGTTTTATGAGGTACATTTCGAGATCGTAGAGGACAGTTTTTTTCATAGCTTTTGTGTATGCTAAATAAAGCTACAGTCAATAAATAAAGATTATGTATTTGTAGACCTGTTTTTAATTTTCAAACTTTAATTTTATATTCTACTGCTTGATTTAGTATTTGTATTTCCATCGGTTTTTTCAACCAAAAAATGAAAACCCGAAATCAAAATTACATTTTTTAAAGTTCGTAATTAGATACACTACTATACTCTATAACTTTATAAATTACATGAATCTGAGATTCTAAGAAAAGTACCGGTCATGTTGCTACCGTGGACGTTTTACAAAATTTTATAATTGAGATACTTCAATTAGGCATTACTTCATTAAACGTATCCTGATAAGAAACTATGTATAATATGCATCTGATTGACAAGTTTCAAGACAGTATGACGTAAGAACAGTGAAATGTCGGTGTCGACCGTATGTTTTGACGATTACCTATTTAACACAAGGTCGACACAAAGAAACAACTCGACGGGTGGTTGAGACTATAGAAACGACGACATGAGTAGAGAAACGTAGCGTGCTTACTGTGGCCTTGGCAAGAAGAACACCTTGACGCAAACCACGGTGTTTCCAGCATTTGGATTGCGGATACCGACGTTGACTTGCTGGTTATCCTCTTTCGTAATTATATTGTTCCAAATGCAACGCAACAAACAAACTAACTTTAGTAGTAACTTTAAACCCTATAAACTTTATATTTCTTTTTAAATATAATATATATTATATCTTCGATCATAAATATATTATGTACATACATACATAACAACCAGCTTTAACTCTCCTTTAAACACTGTAAGGAAACAGTGACGCTATGCAACCGATCACCATTTTTTCACTCGGATAATAATACATATTAATAATAAAATCTGGATATTCTGTTAGTGTCCAACACAATATAACAAATATAACGTTGTTGTAACCATCGAACAAACTATCAAAAACATAGTCTTAGATGCAAAAACAAAACGAGGTCAAAAAACAAGGCCGCGCGATGCACGTGCATTGACAAGAAGTGTCTATCGAATACACGACATTGATTTATTGGTGACCAAAATGTTAAACGGAATAACTTTTGAAACATGAAATATAAACATTTTAGTTCAAAAACTATTTTATTGTTACGTTGATTGTTAATTGTAGAGTATATATAAACTTACCTAAATACTCCTTTATCCATTTCTTCTTAGGTGGATGTACAGTGACCTTTTTTTGAGGTTCTCTCATTTCCTTCTTGATAGAGTTTTGAATACAGATTGAAGTTGAAGCGGAAGGTCTTTCAGACTCTGCTACTCGAGGTGACGCCGACAAAGCTGTAATCACTTGCTGCGGCGGATACACGTATCCATTTATCGGTAGACCGTGAGGATGACATGGTTTAAACGCTTTAAGCGTTATGGGAACCGGTTCAACTAGACTACCGAATTCTGTTTCTCTGGTATTAATGGCGATAGTGTGAATAGTATCAGTGTAATATGTCTCGCCTGGAGTCCCCATCGCTGCAAATAATTCTGGTTTCACTTCTCGTCTCCGAAAGCTGGCAGCGCCCAGATTCATTTCGGTGGTCTCCATAAGTATGCCCATTCTATAATGGGACACAGTATTTGTTAACTACACTCAATAGTCCACATTGTAAAGTCACACTTGCGTCCTCATTTCTTAAAGAATTTCATTAAAATAATATAAAGTTTATATTTTACGCTATGTTATTATACGGTATTTTATTAATATACCTAAGTTCCGTCAAATAACTTTTTATTCGTTTACGGTTACTAGGCTGTAAAATAACATAAATGAACCAATAAGGGGTAATCTTAGCGAATGCGTTTAAGTAGAAAATAGCGGTGAAGGCCCATTTGGTGTTAAATAATATTTCCAGATGTACGAGACAGTGACATCGGCCGCACTTATGCTTTCATTATCGAGTATATTTCTGTATAACATACAGAAAGCAGGCAGATCATGGTAAAACCGATCCTTAAGAGGTAAGGGTTTCTTGCAAAGTAACTTAGAAAGCTTTCTCTATCTATCTGATCCAAAGCAGTCTCCTAAAACCAAATGATTCGATTTGTATAAAGTATTAGATTTGTATAAAGGATTAGATTTGTATAAAGAACGTTTTACTAACAACGTGAGAATTCAAAAAGTACAAAGAAAGTTTCGCAACACGTAGGGCTTCTAAGTGAAGCCGTGACGCAGGTACTCGTTTACACAATCGTCTCCGATTTATGTAAGAAAATGTATTGCACAAAATGGTGAAGCCTTTTTATTCTGACTATGCGAAAACGAAACAATTATATTTAGAAAGAAGAAAATGATAACATTTTGCTTTTTGCAGATACATCAAGGAAATCAATAAATAAACTCCAACTGCAAAATTATTAGTAAGAAAGAGAAAGAATATGTATGTACAGGGAAGGAAAGAGAATTCGTTCGTAGAATGGGTTATGCGAGGCGACCTAGAAGCGCCGTTGGAGGTAGCGGACGGCGCGGCGCGGTGCGCTGACAGCGGAGTACACTCAACAAGTGAGGGGAGGGCGTCGAACGCGTGGTACTGGTACAGCTCGCCGGCACGTGCATTTTCCTCGCCCCCTGCGATCTTCACCTGACTCCGATGTCGCTGGCAGACAGTTAAACTACCTCCTCTTTTATGCAGTCCTGGTAATGTAGCCAACTGAATTGGCAGACATTGTGGATTTTCACTAAGTAATGAGTGGCGTATGTTTAAAGAAGGGGTCCTACAATTCTTATTTTTTATTTCACAACATTCGCAACAACCATGTTTACAATGCAATTATAATTACTATTAGTCAACATCAAGTAATTTGCACATGTAAAGTGAAAAAAAAAATTAGTTTGTTTGCACGATGTTTAAAATAAATATTAACTTATAACCTCATCCACATACGTTATCTATCAATCTAAATCAAATTGTTAGACAATTTATGTTCATTTTTGTTCTAATGTATTTGTTTCTGTTATGAAATCCGAATCAAAATTTATATAGGTATAATGGCATTATAATTATATAGAAGCTAAGAAGAGAATCATAAAATAGGACGTAACATAATGAAAGCAGCATTTGCGGATTACCAAACATGTGTACCATCCTATAAGTAATAATTTGGTTATGAGCAATCTTATCGATTTAGTCAAACGTAAAACAGGGCATAATAGCTTATGGGAGCACACGTGCCTTGACGATATCGTGCAATAACAAACTGTTATGGCAGTTCAAAAACATGTAAGACAGAAAGAACATTCGAGATGAAAAACGCGAAGAAACACTGAAAAATACAATATCTTCTTCAGCCTTAATTCACGATTTTTTCTGCTTCATTATGGAATTGGCATTATTCATTCATTGTTAGTTATTTATATATTACATCTTTAGGCAACCTAATTAAATATAATTTCATCAAGATATAAACCGTTATATTAATATTATTCTCACGTCAAAGACGAATCAATTTATTCGAGTAAACCAAGTTACATGGTATTTTTGGACATCAAATCTACAATCGTATCGGTAATAATCTACAACGAGAAGAATTGTCAAGAAACATGCAAATAAAATACATTTTATGAAATTCTTTAATATTTGAATCAACATTTTGTTAACATTCCCTTTCGAGAATGCTGATAGTTTAATTGATAGTGCAAAAAAGAAAAGTCGATAGAACAACTGAAGTCAGCAATGATACAGTGTGCATGTCAATTACCACGATATAGGTAATACTCATAATATTTGAGTAAAAAATCTTCACTCAAATTCATACACAAAATATAATCAGGAAATTATGGATAAATTCGTTCGTGATATTGGCTCAATGTAATGGTCTCGGATCTCGGTCATATTGAGTACTGAGCGTAAGCAAACATACACACACGCGCCTTATATAAGCTCTACAACGACACGTGTCGGTGTTTATGTTATGTAACTAGTCACCGCTCACACGTACCTATATACATATGTACCTATATACAACATACATAGAGCAAACATCACAATCAATGCACGAGCTACTATTGGCTGAGCTGCTGTACACGGTGATTATAATGCAATGGAAAAGCCATTTCTAGAATATTCATTTTATCTTCTTCAATATTATGATTTCAGATGGATATTTTTATGATTCATAATACACGAACAAATATTAAAGTATGTAAATTTCAGAAAATGTATGAATTAAAACAAGAGCGAAATAATAACTTAGGGATTTCTCATCATTTACTTTGGGAATTATTTCACTACGACGACTAGTCAATTAATATACCTATACAACAAGTGATGTAATACATTTCAGACAGCATGTCGCAGAAAAGTAATACGACGCTTGTTACGCAGTAGACAATTATTTCGCAGTCCGGGAAACTAAATACCTATGAGAAGAAACGAATAGTATAATATATAGCAATATAAAAGTACACCGCTCTTTTAAAGACTAGACGATGTAGGTAACGCGTAATGATATTTAACGAGAAAAAAAACTTCTTCATCACGGTATGACACGCGTTTAATGCTTTAGTTCAAAATATTTAGTATATTTTATAAAAAATTGAAATAAACAAAATGTCACATCACAGAAATGATAGGGCACTTATCTTACACATAGTGGTAATACTACTAAAGTAATAGTATACATAAATACTACCTGTCAACCTAGTATCCACGTAGCAGTTTTAACTACACAAACGTAATGATGACGGCGTTAGGAGGAATTCGCAAAGCATGAACAAAGTTGATTTATCATAACCTATGCGTAAAAAGTACAAAAAATGTTTGTGGTACATTAGAAACACTATCTAGAAAAAATACGATGTATGTAACGATACAACAAACAACGCTAACAGTAAGTAGCGCAATATAAGGTCACACAACAACACTTGATCACTGTAACATCGAAAAGTAGAATAATTATAATAAATTAGAAATGATCGACAATTCCGATAATTAAATTTGAAAATATGATCTATGTTGAATATTTTTTTATTATTTACAATAAAATGTCTAGATAGTACAAAAAGTGGAACGATATTGATCACGTCGAGATAGTAAAACGATCAATCTTAACTTACAGATTAAATTCTAAAATCTCGAAAAGAGTTATTTAAATACTCAACAACAATAATGTCATTACAGAAGTTGGTCTTTGAAGTTACAAATAACATAATTTTACTGTCTGGATCCTCAACACCACATAGTCAAATAAGCTCTGAAAATTTCAAAGAAATAGGAACGCAGAAAATTTGCTATTTGGTTCGTTCGTGAAATGGGGTTGTCCTAAGGAAAACTGACGTTTATGCAAACCTAACATTTCAAGGAATAGAGAAGACCGATCTAGTTAATTAGAACTTAAGCAGTTAATGGTTACTCAAGTGATAAAGTATTTGACTTCATTAAAAGTGGCCGTGATTACTTACATACTAAAACAAAAGGTTACGCATACTAAAACAGAAAAACAGACGTGGATTAAAAAATGAAAAAAATACAATTGAGTTGAAAAGCAATAGAAATAATGTAGTACTGATACAAGTAAGTAATTAAATTCAGTATATAACTTCTAAAAAATAAAATGAAAAGATAATACACACGAGCGAACAAATTCCAAAACGAAGTCCGTTTCAACTGATTCTTAGATATTTCTGAAAGCTCATAAGATTTCGAAATAATACAGCGAACTAGTGAGTCCGGATGAACAGCGCAACGTGTGGCAGTCGGACAGGGGGCGACGACAAGCAGCGGCTAGTGGCTAATAGGCCAACTGCAGCGGGCCGTGGTGGCGGCACGTGGGGCGCGGCGCGTCAGGTGCCGCCGACCTCGCACTATCTCGTCTCGTCTCGCCGCTCGAGGTCGCGATGATAACGCACGCTATTTTCGACCGACGTCGTCAGCTCGACGACCGCGACCATCGCAAACACATTCGCTAAATTACCACAGGGAACCCCGAAACGGAAGTGCAGGCGATCTGCTTCGACGCAGTACGAGCATTTACGCGCGACGAGTCGCCGACGGCGTGTTATAACGATAACGAATTTGCAACTCGGAGCGACAGCCGAGGCGCGAAGCCGACCAGCGCCGACGCAATCGGCTCGACGACTGAGCGGCCGCCGCGGACCGCGGACCGACTCTATCTAGGAGGAGGGTGGAGGAGGCGGGAGGCACACGACCTCCGGAACCCCGCACCGCAGTCGTCGCGAGTGAAACCTACGATGGCAGGCGAAAACATTAGGGGGAGCGACGTACGGGCGAAGGGAGGCTCGCACGCGGTCGAGCGCGACACTCACCGCTGCATCGTTCTGCACTTTACATAACGAAAGCACGGGGCTAGCGGGTGCGCCTGCTCGGCGTTCGGCATAAATCGAGGTCGTAGCGGCGCGGCGATCGCACAGTGGGACATGTACAGAATTTAAACAGCCTCGCAGCAATCGTCCAGTGCTGATGAAACACAGGCATTAGCACGCGGATGACGTGTTCCGAGAAATAAGTCGGTCGGCGGCAAAGTCACTGAACCTCAGCGCCGACGAATAAGGTGAATGGAACATTGCAATCGAAACGAACGGCAGCGGTGCGGTACGAACTAATGTAGGAGTCGGACCGAGTAGCAGAATGCGTCACGTCGCTCCTTATGCACAATATCTTTTAGCTTTCTAATGAACATAACATAACCGACATAGCGTTTAGTGTTTACAGGTGTACATAAAGACTGCCGCTAGAAAGTACTAAAGTGATATGTATTTTTTCTTAAAGTGCAAAATGTTAGGGCATAACATTAATAAATTATCGATGTTTGTGTCACACACATTAACATTCTTAATAGAATTTAGAAATTATCTATGTAGTATTGTTCTTGTGCGATCTGAGCTCCTTTGAGTGGCACGTGTTATCTTTATCTGCAGAACATCATATACAGATACACCACTACAAACAATGCAGAACCATGAACTCTTGAAAGAGTCAGGAAACTTGTTAAATTTTATGCATCTATCGAAAAATCAAAATAAGAATCAACTGATTTAAGCAAAAGGACATAGAATCACCCAAAATAAAAAACGATTCCTAAAACTGAGATATCTACTACGATGAAAGTACTACGATGAATTGTACGTAATGAGACAAATAAGGGCATAAAGGCACATTCATCAAGGTGCAATCCACAGGATGAAGGCATAATACTATGTGCAGGTTTCAATAAGACCGGCAGGGGAGGAGGGACAACGCATGCGTGCAGCGGTTGACCTTGGCTAGGTGCAGCATGCAGCTCCGGCCGCGTCCCCCGGCCCGCGCCCTGGACACGTCGCCGCAATACACCTCTCGCACCTCGTGTACCCCTTGTACGCTTGCCGGTTTAGCAGGTTGCGATGCGAGCAAAGCATCGTCTACTTTAATTTCTAACCACACTATATAACTAGTGACCGGCCCCGTCTTCACCCGAGTGGGAACTATTATAAAAGCCATGCAAAAACTTTCCGGAAGAAATTCTTTAAATGATAGTGAAAACCGTATCAAAATCCGTTGCATGATTTAGAAGAGGTAAGCGGAGAAACAGACAGACGCGGACAGCGACTTTGTTTTATACTATTTAGAGATTAGAGAAGAGATGCAGATACCATAACATTAAAAAAGTAATTCGGTGAATCGATAACAGCTACAGAATACTGTGGAATCAAGTATAGAGAATTATGTGTATGTAATTGCAACAATCAATAACAAACATACTACTTCGACGACACGGTATTTGAAGTGGAAGGGGGGATCCACCCACCGGATGTGAAGATAATAATATGAACTCTCTACATCGCGTTGCACTAAAAATTCCTTGATTTATGCAGACGACATTCTGTATAAATGTTATAAAAAGAACTTGTTTGACGTACAATGCTTCGCCTACACATCCAATACGAAGGATGTTTCTGATGAAATATATATACAATTGTTTTACCTAACTTTTTACGACATCATTAAAAATTCGAACACACTGATATTTGCACGAATAACGGGAATTGATTGAGTGGTACCGTTGTCAACACCTAATGCATAAAGCAATAGGTAGTTAATGTTGAAACAGAATTTTTAACATTTCTGTGTGATCTAACGAAGTATTTACAATTCTAAAAGCATTTAATAACAATATATCCGTAGAAAGAAGTAGGTAGAATTAGGAAATATTTGGCTAAAATGCAAAGCTTCATGGCGGGAACAACATTCGAAACTCACATTGACGTAGGTATTAATGTTTCAAAGATTTTATTCTTTTTCAATCATTAAGAGATTGCGTGTAAACTTAATAACAATCGTGATGTAATTATCAAAACCCATTTTTTTAAGGGAAAACAATTATTTTAAGCATGAAATAATGGTTGTCGAGCTTGCATTTATTCAATCAAAATTAACATATTTTGTCTGTACATAAAGAACCGACGATGCACTTATTTTACTAGTCTCGTGGAGCCTACCAGAAGTATCTTGCTCTTGTCAAGATTGTGTTATCTGAGTAGTTCAATATACTAATAAGTAAGTGTACGCGTCCTCATAGAGTCGCAGTCGCAGATGGCGAGGTCACGCGATCCCTTTCACCATTCTGCTCGCCCGGTACCGGCCGCATGGCGGCGACCTTACACGAGCCTTGATGATACGATTGTTTGCCGCACCTACTCGCTTGGTTGGTAATTTTGAGAGGCCCTATTTTACATTGGGCAAATACCCGAAATTTAGAGATATACACATAATTAGAAATATTTGATACTTTCACTTTGAAGTGTGCCGCTAATTCATTTACAAATAAGTGTTAGCTAGGAATAAAACGTTTTATAGCATAGACTTAAACCGATTACTCAGACCTAACCTTTAAACAATAATTGCTCTAAATAAAATACAAAAGATGAATCTCAATTGGAGTTTTATTACTGGAATAGACTTGGTATAAAACATTAGGTTTAATATTAATTTTATTTCGTAGTATAGTGCCATTTACTCTACTCTACTCATTGGAAATGGAAAATTAAGACTTGCATTTCGCATTACATGTATTGTTCATATACATACATATTATGGTAGATAACGTCACGTCATTTCGGGGCAGACAGAGATTCGTAAAAAAACCAAATCACCACTCTTCGCAATATTCATTTAAGTTTACACATTTTGGGAATACGGATACTGATAATGCGTTACCGCATTTCGCGCAGTTTGTGCGACTTTCCTAAGTCATAAAAAACCCTATCCCTATGCCAACTTTCACAGTCTGTGCAAGAAGACATGCTACTAACTCATTTTATAATTTCTTTCTCTCCTAGGCTAGAATGGAAGCATTATTCTACTGACAACTTTTTAATATATTTCGTGTAACAATTCTTATAATCTGCTATCCTGGTAAGTCGAAACTACATGCCTACATAAAAAAAATATAGGCTACCGCTAGTAAGAAAAATAAATGTACATAAATATAATATATGTTATACATTAGTAAAATAAAACCAAGGCTGACTTATGAAGATCAAATAGCCAGAGTGTTAGCAGACGGAAATGTCAAAAGCACTCGCATACCTAGGCGAAAATGTGTGAGGAGAATGATGAGATTTGAGGAAGCGAAAGAGGTGTGTAAGGACCGCGACTCCTGGCGCTCCGTCCTCTCTGGCTACCCCGTTGGGGATACAGCGTGAAGTTATGTTATGTTTATTAGTAAAATAATTATGCTGCTTAGGTGAAATTCATCGCAATAACAACTTGTCAGCGTGCGACAACTCCACAAATGAAGAAGAATAATGTATAACATTATATGTTATATATTATTTATGTACAGTTATTTTTCTTATCAATAATAATATGCTGTTAAGTATCGTTTTAACACTAACATAAGAGAAATCTACATTTGATTATATATACACACATAAATATATGTCGATACATATGTAGGAAAGCTATTATATTTGAGTTATCGGATGGCGCACCAGCACGTCGGGTCTACCGATAATGTGGCTGTATTAAAAACCAAGATAACGCTCGTTGCCACTTTGCCAGACACTGAGTAGGTAGGCCACCTCACCGTAACTACTTATCACTGCCCTTATGTATTAAATACTTATTATTTAAATTTAAAACAAATAAACTATCTATATACTTTATAATTTTTATTTTTTATTTTTGTTATTTGTTCTTTTTATAGATTCAGATCATATTTTGTAAACTAAATTGAAAAAATAATATCTTTTATTGAATCATACTTATTCCAGGTAAGCAAATACATAAAAGCAGTCATAAAGCAATTACACGAAATTTGGATGGTCAAAAGTATCGTAATTTATGAGCGTGTGAATCACATTTACGTACGTTTTAACGCGACACTGGTAACATGTTTTGTTTTCGTTTTACTTGTAGATTTGAAAGAAGTGGTGAAAACGGAACAGATCCAATAAACAAAATCACAGGTGGATTGGATATTGTTAACGACCATGAAGGCACCAAAATGCATAGCAGAGCCGTGTTATGCAGTACACATGCACAGCGCTCGTTCCCGCGCCGACCCCCACGGTCCCCGCCGTCGCCCGCGCACGCTACGATCAGCTGACCGGACAGTAGCGCCCCCTGCCTGTCGCTTTGTTCCGACAGACAGCAGACACGTTTGTCTGTTGAATGTTGACTAACCAGCACGGTAGCTATGTGCACGTAGCTACATGTAACATTATAGCATCATACCTCCCACTCGCAAACTCATCGCTCGATGCTCACATTAGGTTTAGGAAAATACGTGTCATGTCAGTTCGAGTAGGTAGGCAGGCGTACGTGGCGAGTCGACGGTCTCTTGCTTGCTCGCTCGCACTGTACAGATTCGATAAGCGTAAACAAAGCGCTCATGTTTATCGTATTTATCTATGTCAGGCACAACAGATGGAGAGATATCGTCGCCACCGTAAACAAATTGTTACCGATAAACGACAGCAGGAAAGAGGTCGGTGACGAGGGACATGCGTCGGATAGCGGTCGTAATCACCGAATTTCAGGCTTCCTTTGTTTACGTGGGGCGAGCGGAGCGCGGCGCGGGCGGCGCGGCGCGGCTGCGTGTTGTTCAAGGTCAAGAGCGTGGGGCGTCGGCTGCGTGCACCGGCGCGCCGGCAACTGGGCGCTCGGCGCTCGGCGTTCGCAGATCGGCACGCACCCAGGACCGGTTCCGCTCGCGACGTGGGCCGGCAGCGCACGGCCGCCGCCGTTCCACCAGCGCGCGGTACTTACCGGCTTGCAGGCGTCGCTCCTGAAGTTCGATGAAGCGCGCCGCCTCCAGCAGCGTATCAAGGCTCATGTCGACCCGAGGGCGACCAGCGCCGCGCGATATGGACGCGCCCGCTGTCACGGCGCGACTGGCCACGCGCGCCGCGCGCCGCTCACGTGGCCGCCGCCGCCGCGGGCCAACGGCGGCGCCGCGCGCGCGTCACGTGACCGCGCGCCTGGCCCAATAGCGCTGCGCCGCGCGCCCCGCGCCCCGCGCGCCTCGCCCCGCCCCGCGCCCCGCCCCGCCCGCGCCATGCGCGATCGATGCCATTGCAGCGATCGAATGCACGCGCAACGCGCCCCCGCCGCGCCCGCCGCTCGACCGCCGCTCGCCCGTCCGCCTGCTGTGACGCGCCGGTGACGCGACATGTTTTCCCTTTGTTTATCCTATACTTTTCCTCTTTATACATAGTACCCTTTTCGCAAAATTCCTTCAAAGACATTTTCTCGATAAGGTTTTCGCAACAATGACGCGTTCCTTATATTTAAAAGACGACAACAGCCGCCGAGCACGTGCATAACTCCGTCCGACTTTCACTTCTTTACTTGTGGAGTTGTCGCACGCTGACAAGTTGTTATTGCGATGAATTTCACCTAAGCAGCATAATTATTTTACTAGTGACGACACTATTGAATATTAACAAGTACTCAAAAGTACTTTATTGTACGTAATTCATAACAATATAATGAAATAGCTTACTTTATATAATATGTATTTTTTACATTAGACGTAAATACCAAAATATAATACAAATACTTTAGTTAAATGTGGGTGTTCTTAACTGCTTAATCAATAATAGTGATTTTTGTTCATCACAATCATCATGTAACCTCTAATTAGTTTCTATTCATTCTTTTGTTATTGTTAAAAATTAAAATGATTTATATTTAATCATGAACTAACAGAATGCATCACCTAGAAACTAAATAAATCTTAATGAATTTTAATAAAACTTAATAAAATTTTAATGGATTGAAGTAATCGGATCATAATTTAGTGGACAACGTCAACAAAACTTGTGAACTTTGAATATGGCGCTTCAGGATTTCAAATAATTTTCAAAACAAGAGTGAATATGACCATTAGAATAATAATAATCAATAAACAGAAATGACTTTCAGTCTCGTCATTATTTTCCTTATGGAATGAAGATCTGGCAAATGAAGCATTTTTATGTCCTTAGCTTCACTATTTTAACTTTTAAAACTTTGAGCTTAATTACAAAGTTTACAAATAGATGGTCCGGATTTTAAAATTTTTCTTGTACGTTTCCGTATAATTTGGTGTCACATTGACTTTTTAAAAAATCAGTTACTTAATTTTCTATACTGTTCTAAACATGTGAGCCTTTTATATTGAGCAAAAACTTTAAACAACAAAATTAATTACAATAAAGTTAATTTTCACAGTAGCGGTTTGACCATATTTTAGCGCGGAGAAATCTCAACATATGTTTCTGCACATAATTGTAATTTGCACAAAAACTACATTACCAATTAAAAACTGATTTTAAAGATTTTAGATATTATTTAATTACCTATCCATTCTAGCAAAAATAGGTTTTAAAATTCTGTAGTTTCGAAGATGCAACAGGATCTTTGTGCAAAACAGGGTATTTAACCGACTTCAAAAGAAAAGGAGGAGGTTCTCAATTCGGTTGCATTTTTTGTTTTTTTTTTTATGTTTGTTACCTCAGAACTCCGTCATTTATAAACCGATTTTGAAAATACTTTTTTTATTTGAAAGGATACACTTCCAGATTGGTCCCATTTAAATTTCACTGGTATTGGAGCTTGGACTTCGAAGATACACCCAAAGAATGCAAACTGCTTATAACCTTATTTGTATTGCTGATTCTCTTTGTCATTGCGCTCCTGAATTGGAAAAAAAGTTAATTATAGACCTTCCTAGATTTAGGCCAACGTCACTCAAAAGGGAGAAATAAAAAAAAAATTAAACAGACTTCAAAAAACAACCACTGAAAAGTACGAAATACATATTTACTAATCAAAAGTCGAGTACAAAAATAATTTTATGAATACAATACAAATACCCATATATAATTAATTTGACAGTTATTGAAACAGGCTACTTTAATAGGCTTAGCACAGATTTCAGTAACAAATTTTTTAATAAATTTTTTTCTCTAGAATTTTTTTATCGACATTTTTTTCCAATCTTGTTTCCACATTTAAGAATTTCAAAAGTTGTGAATCTTCCTAGATATCGAGATGTGATCCAGGTCACAAGACATTACCAGTCTGCATATGCGGACTCTTAATTTATAAAATTATTGTCTTTGAAATACCGACACTGATCGAAAAAATGTGGTAAGTGCGATAAATGTTAAAAATATGCTAAAAGACTTCTACTTTAAGAACTATGTAATATAAGTTATACCTACCAGTTATTTAATACATACTAACGGGGTAGTCAGAGAGGACGGAGCGCCAAGCGTCGCACTCCTTACATACTTCTTTCGCTTCCTCAAATCTCATCATTCTCCTCACACATTTTCGCCTAGGTATGCGAGTGCTTTTCACAATTCCGTCAGCTAACACTCTGACTATTTGATCTTCGTAAGTCAGCCTTGCTCTTCCTTGGTTTCTTTTACCACTCGCTTTTGCTCTGTAGATTTTCTTCGTTAGTCTTTCATCACTTATTCTTTCTGTGCCCAAACCATCTAAGCATTCCTTTCTTAATTTTTACAATAACACATACAGTCAACATGCGAAGTTCTCAAGGAAACGAAACTTCGAAACTGATATGATAATATTATGAATGAATTTTGGAGGTAGGTAGGAAGGTAACTCGCTTTAATACGGAAAGTGGAAGCAAATGAAAACCATCAATAGATTAAAACACAATTTTAATTGTAGAAACTATTTAAAAAGCTGCTTGTCTTTATCGTTACTATTGTTAGATACATAAAAATTAATATTGAAAACTAGGAGTGCAACCGACACCGATATATCGGCGCCTTTACAATGTGGTATATCAAAATCAGCGATATATTATTCTCTAGTATCTATGCCGATATGCAAAAAAAGTTAAGTATAAAATGCTAGAGGTTGCAGCACAGTTGAATACAATCAGAAAAACTATTTTATTATCTTTAACTGTGACCGATTGTGATATAAAAAACTTTTTATTTTTATTATATTCCTATCAGCATTGTTGATATTTACCAAAAAACAAATATATTTATAGGTATCGTATCAGCAATCAACGTATTGCTGCACCCCTATTTAACACTGAAAGGCAATTCTTAGCCCCATATCTTGTGATCCTAAAGTGTTAAAAGTGTGGAGTTGTAAATTTGGTTTTGCATACATAGAATTGGATTCAATCAATTATAGTCCAACTTTTAATTCGATAATTGACGTTTCCAGGGTAAACAGTATTTGTAATTTTTTAAATAGTTGATGATCTATTTCGACTTCATTCATTAGTCGTAGCTGTTGTCCCGTGACGTTAACTATGAAATCTCCTTTTTGGATAGATTTCCTTACATGAGGTAGCGGTGTAGCGTCGAAAATGTATGAATATTTGTAATAATAAGAAAATGGGTGAAATATTACAAAAAGGAAAAATAAAATGTGATGTTTGTTTATTCGAATTATTTAATACATTATGAAATCGCGACGATACATGGCCATGTCAGTAGCCAATTAAATGAATTAAATGATAGACTAGGCGATCGATTTAGTAGAATCGATATCGACTCAGTTCTATCGCCTGACAACACTTTTTCATCTGGTCACATTATTTAGAACTTTCACACATTGAAACGTCAAATCACTCTATCTAATTAAAAGTTAAACAATATGTCAATCACCTACAGTTCTCGGTTAATTTGTATTTTGAGATATAATGAACCTCAACTAAAAAACGAGTGCACAAAACTGCAACTGGAAAACTTGTGAATGCGTGTAAAGAATGACAAATTCCTCGCTCATAACACTGCATAACGAGAATATCATGTAAAACATACTTTATTATACATTGTGTGTGCATATAAATTGTAAACCGAATGATAACATGTGACGAATTCCTAAATCTCGAATCCAGGACACCGGATCACCGGATTCGGCGCTGGTTAGCTGACCGAGTCTGATCTCTGGAATATCCTGAGGATGCTTCATTGAGAGGCGAAACACGTGTCGATTGGTTTTTACTTTGAGCTGAAAATAGCTAAAGATTTTAGGAATTCATCACATGAAATGGATTTCCGCAAAGTAACACCTGAGTATACAACATCTGAGTGATAGAATTATTTCTTTCTGTCAATGTTATCTATTCATAACCATCAATATCGTGTCGTAATTAGTGATACATTTTTATGTATACTATAGGTACTATATATTTCTTGATGGCACTATAGGTACTAGTACGTATGTGTAAGAAGAATTATTAAACTGCTTAAACCAGGGGTTCGTAAGTAATGCCTAATGGATTCTCTCCGGCTTTTGAAAGTTTTTATCAGTAAAAAAAATTTTGAAATACATTAAGAAATATTTATATCAATGATATACCATAGTAACAGTAAAATAAAGAAAAAAATGGAATAGTCTATCGCTTTTATCAGAATCCTGGTTTAAGCCATTTTAGGAAAAAAACTTTGCCGTATAGAAAGTTCCAAGCATTGGTTTTTAGGCTATTATAGTAACACTAAGAAAATGGCGAGTGCTGCCAAAATGATTAAGGCTGGATAACCGGCAAGATTTACGCGAGTTAATTTTAGGCTGTACGGCGACAATCGATCATGTAAACAAGCAAGGTATTTGACGCGCTGGTTACGTCCGCGTCTGACGTCTGCCAACATGCGATACTAATAGTGAGCTTGTAAATGTTCGTAAAATATTTTAGGCCAACAAAGGGTACCTTTGAAAAAAGTATAATATTTCATTATTAGTTCATTATGGAATAGAGTTAGAAGGGACGTTTCAAATAAACGACTTTATGGCAGACTAATCAAATTTGCAACAATCGGTTGTTTGAAGTAACTGTAGAATCTGACAGTTGCCGTGCATGCGATGAATTAGTTGCTTAATATCTAGCCGTACGACTAAAATCGACCTATGTAATTCACGTATTATGCCACAAATCCAGTATCATAATATTATGTTCTAAACAATCTAAATTTTCTTATTAACATTGACCTAAGAACACTGTACAATTACAGCAAAATAGTATATGGATTTACTAGAAACTTAAAACTATAATTATTCATATTTGAATGTGTGTGAAAAAGCAAACAATATAACAATATTTGACATAATTCCACTAAAAAGAAAAATTCGATTGTATCTATTCAATTTATTATAAAATGTACGCCATTAATTTCATAGTAAGTAATATATATAACTGCATTATAATAAAAAGACAGAAATTCACTAAATTCACAATAATCTTTACATTGAGGCCATATGTATATATGTACACAAGTATGATTAAGACAATAACATTCCTGACATATGATACATATATGTTTATTGTTTCAAAATATTTATAATATTGCTATTTCACATAACAACCGCTCACAAAAAAAATATCACAATGTATTTCTAACTAAATATGTAAGCATAATCACATTTTTTTAAATTCTTTCAATTATAGTCAATACAAAGAAAAGATAAATTCGAAAGTTTGTGAAAAAACGTTATGAATAAAGATGCTTTTTGTCTAATAAAAATACTTAATTTTGCTTCTTATTACACTAAGACAAAATTATGGATAGCAACTGGTGATATGGTGCTATCATAATTAGATTCTAAGTTATTTAACAAATTTAAAACAGTTCTACAAAATACACAATACTGTGCGGCGAAACTCATAACTTAGTCCTTAAATGTTCTTTACAATTAATTCTTTTTGTTCCAATAATGTGTAGTTCGTAAAAAATATTTAAATTGTTTCTAAAGATGTTATCTTAACTTCGACAACGTCAACGACATATTTTAAATGTTATCATCTATTTTCTTCCTTCAAATAATTCGATACAATTTTTAATTTTTAATTTTGACTAACATATACTGATATTAATATCGCTAACTTATTTATCCATTATATTAATAAATAATACAATCTAACGATCGCCAATGTGTTTGTTGAATTCAATCGATTCGGTAACCAGAAATAAATGATAGTAAACAGTAGAAAAAAAATAACGTCCGATACATTTAAAACTTCGACTGCAAAATTGTTCAAGTTGAAGAATTTCACATAGAAAAATATTTAAAAGTATAGATTTTTAATAAGTATCTAATGTGAGACTTTCAACACGTCATAGGTACAAAAGGTGCCCGTGATTACTGAAATTTTATAGTATTTTATGCATCACTATTCGTAGCTCGAATGTTATTTGAATAAGTGAAACCTATTAAAAACAAGTGGCAGGACATCTTAAACTTTTAAGGAATATCTGCAACATAATACTATTATTTTGAAATTCGTTGGTTTACTAATTAGATACATGGTAATACGGTCTTGCAAATGCCATATAGATACTCTTCATAGCTAACATCTAACTGCAAATTCCTATAGGTATCGATTTAATTAAAAAATAGAAAATGTTAAACTACTTACAGTCAATCTGGATAACATTTAATTCCTTTGGGTAACATTGACAGTGGGACTATACAGTTCCAATAAGAATTTGTCCATAAATATAATAAATTTAGAAAACCTATTGAATTTTCAGTTTAATTTACTGAACTTTACAGCTTAGCAACAAATTATAAAATAAAACCGCAACTTTAAAGTTTATTGACTCAACAGCTCGATTTATTAAAAACATAACACAAAGTTACCCAGAATTATAAAAAAAAAACTTACTAGCCAGGCAGTAATAGGGCTACGTACACTTCTATTACTAGCTTCAACTTTGTCAAAGTTACCCATATAGGGGTGATAACTTTGGCAGACAACAAAGGCACGAATTTTAAGTATCATTAATATATTTTAAAGTTGTTTGGCATTATTTATGTACCATTAGGAATTCGAGATCACTAAAAAAACCAAAAAATTCTTGACTATGACTAAATATATGTAGATACCGACAAAAATGTAGCGTTAATCTGTTAAAGTTTCCCAGATTGACTATACGTCACTTTTGAAAACAAAATATCATGTACACATACACATAATTTCACATTACTTTCTATTCGGCGTGGAATTATTATTAAATAATCATGGAGCACTTAACCTATAGAGCTGAAATATCGGACTATCCTACTCACCATTGCTCAGTTTTTTGACAGTAATTGAATGGCGTTATTCATGGATATTAGTGTACATGTGTAAATGTAACATTTTTTGTTATCTGTGCCTGTCAGTTAGAATTTTGTTTGTAATACGTAGGTGTTCAGTTTTTTCTCTCTGGAACAAAAATGTAATAAAAGGTGTACATAATTTAGAGATCACTGATTTTTCCATTGATATAATACTCGAAAACATAATAATATACTACGACGACCTCAAAGTAGACGAAACAGTAATAAAAATTATCGACTCTTGCTCGCAATACAACAGTACATAACCAATACTGGACCTGTGTGTACATGTCTGTATATTCCAACAGATATTTAAATACTTATATAGAACTGTTCTATTCGGTGGTGAGACAAAAACAGCAAAAAATCAAACTATAGAACAGACACAATCTCATTTTATCTGTAATACTACAATTTTCAAAAAAAAATTTTTTTTTTATTTATTTGGTCTGCCAGTAATTGTTACACCAAAACTTAAAATTTAACTATTACAAATACCTAAAACTAAGTGCACAAATATTTAAGGCAAACACATCGTGCAAATTTAGAAAACTTAACTAATTTCATTTCACCACGGATCAAGTTAAACTGAACAATCATGACCTCATCGAGCACCACGTGCTCGATGACGTGTATCTATGTCTCGCTTTCACCTTGGTGCAACCTCTGTTACGTTCTCAATCTAACCATAAACATGTGTACACGTACACAGGTTTTGTTTGATTAGGGGCTGAGCAATCGCCGCGTAGTAACTGCAGCAGCCGCAGCACTGTTTAGACGTAAATTGTTTATAAACAAAATACGATAACATTTTCACTCTATAAGTTAAAAGCTCCATGAGAATAATATTTCAGACAATAACATAAATTATGTGACACAGTAAAGCTAATAAATTTACAATATTGTATTTTCCTTTCTTATTGTGTGTTTAATTTGTTACTAGAAAAGTGTTGTTTAATTTGTTACTAGAAGCCCATAGTCTTGATAGATATTACACTACGTAAGACATGTGAAGTCCACACAATTAAAATAGGGATTAGTTTTTTAGTACCTATGTAGTTTAACATAATGACCACAGATTCATTAGTTACTACATCATGACCTTTGATGTGACGTTCGGTTCTTCTCAGTGTTCAGGTTTTCTTTTCGAACCGAAGCAAAGTATATTTGACGTTCAAAAATACTTACATAATACATTTACTTGAATAAATTGATTTGACTTTGACTTTACTAACAATAAATAATACTATAATATAATCATTGTACACGTGTATTGCAAAAGTTCCTTTCATAAACGACATTAATCTGTCCGTTTGTTTACTTGGTGTAACAGTAACTCGATACACTTGCGAAATAAAGTATCTACTTTTTATTTTTACATGTCATATAGCGACGACTATTTAATTAAAAGTGCATACCTATTTTGAAAAACTGACAGAATCACTTATTAGTAGAACAGAATACAAATTACTATTTACATTATGACCAGATAAGATACATATCAACGATGAACTACAAAAACCAATGTCGGTGTTAGTTAAAAGCTGACAGAGCCTTATTTCTGGAATATTCTGAGGATTGTTTCGTTGAGAAGTAAAAACACATGTGGAACGAGTTTGAGATTTTGGGCGGAGGATAGCAAAAAATTATAAGAATTTATCACACTAAATGCTTTTCCACAAAGTATCACCATTTTATAAAACGCTATTCTTGTTCCAAGGAGCAGTTTATAATGAGTTTATTTTTGTTCATTACAAAAAACTTTTTTTAAAACTTAAAAAAAGTTATAAACAATATGCAAATTTTTAAATGAAAATTCGTTTTTTGTGAAATTTTACTTCTGGTTTAAAATAAGTTTCGTTATTATTAAAATAAAATGTGAATAAAGCGCTATCTCTATTAGTGACAGATAAAAAGTTGGGGCACAGTTATCTAAAACAATTATTTAAAAATAACAATTAACTCGGAAGCAGAAGTCCATAAATATGAGTGGTAGAGATGGGAATAATATCAAAATAATTTAAACGAGTATAGCTTTATAAAATATTTTAATCTTCAGATTAAACACACGATATAACATATATGTATAGTATACTAGTTTCAAAACTGTATGATGCTCGCGTGTTGCGTGGGCAAAACAACAACTGACAGTTTACATAACTTTGAGTCGACGCAAGCTGAGAAAGTACATAATATCAATGTATTATATAGCAAGTATTGTCTACACGTGTAAAAATTGTTGTTTGGTTTATCGTTATTATATTATCGTAATAAGAGTATAATATATTTTATTTTACAAGAACAATCGATATCAGCACTGGAATAACGTGCTGCTGTTGACTGTATTCCGATTTGCAAATGGGCATTTGGTTGCTGACAATTAAGATAAGCTGCTTTATCAATATTGTATAATCTGACACACTTCTGGTATCATATGAAAGTACCTACGCGAATTTTTATTTTCTGAAACGCAATGCTGGATTTATATTTTCTTTAGATAGGCCACTGAGCCCATAACTTTTTGCAGCCCCTCATATCTTAATCGCTCGTATTTACCTAGGCCTACTTTAGAAATTTGATAACTGTATGTATTTAAATAGGCAACAATAAGCTATGCAGGGAGTATGTTGTAATACTATTCAGTGCTCTCCAAATCTGTTTGCACGGTTTGTTAACATATCTACACCTGCTGAAACGTAGTACATACAGATAATCATGTTAAATATTTTTTAACATACAGGTCTGTCTGCCTGCTAATTGCAGATACCTCGTTTTACAAAAAGGTATTAAAACGCAAACGTAATATTTTGTTTTCTGCTATTTTTATAACTATGTGTACTTATAAAAAAAATAGATAAGATTTATAAAAAAAATATAGAATTTAGGATATTTATTGCTTATTAGAGTTGTAATTATAAAAAATATTCTTTGGAAAAATACTAAAATGATCAAATAATAGTTGTATTATTAGTATTTTCAATTTAATAATTAACATAAATGGTTTTGAAACCATTAGAAAACCGAACATTTTCGCACCAAGAATCAGAAGGCACCTTTTAAAAGAACAATCGGCTGTTTCTTTATGAATTCTTAGTATGATAACTATACGCAAGTTTCAAATACTCGAGTTTTATACCCCCGCTAACAAAATAACTTCTTATTTGTAAAAACATTTACCCTGTCCTTTACCTTAAGGATTCAGAGTGAAGATTAGACATCTTAATATAAAGTTATTTATTTAGTGTAGAAACTTTAGAGAAAAGTTATAATGGTAATTCAGTGCTTGAACTAATCAGATACAGATACTTTTCTTAGTTAAAATGATATGAACCTGATCTTGACATCCATAAATGTCGGTCAGACATCAAAATTGTGTATTTATTATAAAGCATTTTTCTCTTATTAGCAGAGGAGATAATAAAATTTAACGCTAATATATATTCCTAAATGTGAACCTTGATATTTAATGAGAAATATGATACTATACAAATTTAACTATTCAACTACACATTAAAACATTCGACTGATCACATAAAAATACAATACGTCATAATTATTGCCAGTTCAATGTAAAACGTCAAAATTTTGTACTATGAAGTGAAACTCGATGAAGTTACATTACAATAATCAAAAACAAAAATCTACGTTTACGTTAATTACAACGTAAGCTCACAACTGCTCTACGAGAGCAGCGCTTAATTCTACAATAGGTTAACAATTTGAACTAGTGTAAGTAGTACAGTGTGACGGCTGTGACGACATACTACGTATTGTCGGAAAGTTTCTACGACTAACCTACGCCACTCGCGAACAGGCAGGCGCCTTCAGTCGCGAAGTGGGCCTAAACCCATACCTTCGATGAGTCTGTTACCCCGGTATGTAGAGTGCTCCTGTAAAGATAAAAAATAGAATTTTTTTGCTGTTTTGCCGCGAAGTTTTTGTTAAAAATGAATATACTCTTTAAATCAGCTTTATATTTGATGTTTGATTTGATTACATTTATTTTATATTAAATCTTTTTCCTTTATCTTCAACGACATTTCTTATTTATTTGCATTACTCCTAAATTCTTAAATTAATTTGTGTTAAATCAGACATTTTCTTTTTTAATACTAAAATAATATAACCATGTCGCGGGGATTAAAATTTTCTCGTGGTGACCACGAACAGCAAGCAATACTTCCCCCTTCCACAGGATGGACGATAGATAGTCAATATCCTGAGGAGGAAACTTAAGCGATATTTGAACAGACTTAATATTTGGTCCCCATGTCTAGCTGACATACTACATTTGCTTTCTACATGTACATGCTCTAATCTAGTCCAAGAAAAATTTCGTTCCTGAATTCCTGTCAAAAATTACTCGGAAAAATAGAATTAGATATTGATTTACATAAATATTTTATTTATTTTTTATGGTATTTGGATATTTTTTCCTATTGTTTGTCCAAGAGACGATTTTGCCTTTCAGTTCTCCAAGAGACAATTTTGCTATTTTTGCGGTTTTTTCTATTTTATTAATTCCTGTTCATAAAAGCACGATGCTCTTAGGGATTAATACATAGGTTGAGAACTATTTCAATCATTTTCGGTTATCTATACTACTACGAGTATATAAATACCTTGCGTCTGTCTGTAATTTCAGTTTTTTTGACAAATTTTGCGAAAGATCAATTCTACCATTTTTAAAATTTTTGTCTGTCAGACGTCTGTCGGTATGTCCTTTTATAACTAAAGAATGGCTTGACTGATCTTGATGAAAATCGGTACGTAGTAAGACCACGTGATTGCGCTCATGATAGACTAATACTTATATTTTAGAAAATCTGCCCCTAAAGGGGTGAAAAGGGAGATGAAACTTTGTATGGGTATTATATATGTGTCTATTTAAGATCGTCTTTGGAAGGTTCCGCAGCATTAGCCATTCAGTCCATTGAGTTTTGTGCTAAAAATTATTCTCTTGCTTGAACTTTGTTCTGCGAACGTTTGACAATAGACGTTTAATAATACAAAGTCAGCTTTCCGCTTTATTCAACATTAATGTAATATTAAAAGTATCATCAGCCACTTTAAAACATATGATTGATTCATTAAATAAAAATTTACATACTTTGGAATCGTTAAAGACTGAAAATCAATGAAACACTGGGACACACTTTTAATTTATATAATTATTCGTAAATTAGATTCCAAAACATATCGTAAATGGGAAGAATACAATCATCGAATACATAAAAACGTCTCTATTATTTTTTACAGATTTATTTAGTTTATGCGAGATTGTGCAGGTTTAATTAAAAAGTCAAGAGTCATCCCGTAATCAGACGAAGTCAAATAAATTTAAAACTATGGTCTCAATACATCATCACCAAAAAGTATGTGTACTAAATGTAATGATGATCATAATTTAAGTAATTACGCTCGATTCCTAGCATTAAACAATATAATGAGCGGCTGACGGTATTGCCGAAATACAAAATTTGTTTTAATTGTTTTCGTAAAGGGCATTACGCTTAACATTGTAAAAAGGTTGGTTATAACATATCCAAACGAAAACATAATACACTAGTTCATGTCATAAATCACAAAAAAGACATAGTTTCAAGTGAAGGCAGTTCTTCGCCACCGGTGTTACGAGACAACACGAGGGCCAGCACCTCTAGTGCTAGTACTACCGTTGACGATAATGTAACTGTCAATGAACGTCCTAAAGCGGAAAACATTCATTAATCATACTAACCAAATGACTAGGAGTCCAGGAGCTGTTAGGAGGTGCCCCATGCGATGCACCGTAGCAGGCTATCGACTTAAATTGCTGACGTATAGACTCTTCAGCTCGGTCTTGGGCATGTTCTCGAAAAGCGCAGCACGATTCTGACCTTCGCCCTTCTTTACCCAGTGACCGTAAACACGGAAGGCGCAGCCATCAATCACCTAAAAAAATAACTAATATTAGTTTAATTAATACATACATGCATGTCTTCACGTCGTATCCCTAACGGGGTAGTCAGGGAGCACGGAGCGCCAAGCGTTGCAATCCTTACATACTTCTTTCGCTTCCTCAAATATCATCATAATTTAGTTGAATAGTTTAATAATAATTAAAAAATAATTAAATACAAATGTAATGAAAGAACCAAAAAAATATTCTTAATTTGGTAAACATATATATAGCTTCTATATCTAAGGGAAAAGAGGTCTAAAAATACTAAATGCTGCTTTTAGTCATAGTCAAATCAATTTATTCAAGTAAACCCCGTTACAAGATATTTTTGAAAGTCAAATCTACCTTTCGTTTATAAAGGCAACTTGTACTGAGAAGAGCCGACAAGAAACTTGGTCAGGTATCATATTTTCCACATCATTTTACAATAAGTACATTATTTAAAATATAATATTCAGAAAGCCACTAAATACATGTGCAGAGAAGATTAATTCCAGACTAAAGCTGTGTCTTTGATGAAATCGTTTATTCTATAGTACGATTTCCTAATCAATCAATATGTTTAATCATAAACTAGCGACGCCCCGCCCCAGCTTCGCAGTTGTACAGTGTGTGTGACATAGGTGCCGGCCGACAACCCGTTTCGCTGCGAGCTATTATCTTAAATATTAATCACTCTTATATTAAACCTGTGACATCTTCTAAGACATTCATTTTAATGATATGCTGTAAAGGGCTATTTTGATCTACATTAAATGCACAATGTATTAAAGCTGTTTTAAACAATAAGGATTAATACTTATTGTTTAAAACAGCTTCGTAAAAAACCCATAAATTTTTAGTAATATGTAAAAGATAAAAATGGTTACCGTGGGTCATCCTTAGCCAGCATTAGCAATGTAAGCCCCCGAATATATGTTGTTTACGACATCTTTACAAATCATTGAAATTGTCGGCTTTTCTCTACTGTTTACTTATGAAATTAAAATTTCGCAATAAGTAATTTACATAAGTTCCGATTTCCATACTATTAATATCACCTTTCGTTACCTAGAATACCTAGATCTATATTTTGCATTATATTTCTAACTTTCATTATATGTTCAGAATTTCGTACATTCTAGCAATAAATAATGTATTGCTGTTTTTTGTAAATAAAACCAAGCTTTCTGCGCTTGACAGCGGTTTTGGAAGAATTTGTTTGCAGCACTGAAAATCAACGTGAGGGACTTTCACTAGTTCAAGTACCAGAAATTCATAATTCAGGGAAAATCTGTTCACCTTCCTAAACATTTTCATCGCGTATGGATCGTGTAAGGCGGCGGTGAGCGGTACGGCCCGCGCGGCCGCAAGCGGCAGCCGCCTCAGGCGGACCGCGGCTCGCACCGCAAACATTCCCGAGCGCAGCTTGCCGCGAGCGTTGAACTCGCTCGATTTTATTGTCTGCAATGCATGTAATACCTCGTAAGATTGTATTCAGCTAATTTCCTATAATGATTCCATCATATCAAAATTAAACGTCACGTCAATTTAAGAATATGAATTAGAAAACATTTAATTTTTATTTTCGAGTTCTAGTTTGGGTATCATATGAAAGCTTATTGAAAGGCGAGTACAAAAATATGTCAATTCCTTTTCTGTCAACGTTTTTTTAATAACGATTTAATAAAGCTTTTAGATTTGATGACATATTGTAGTTAATAATTTGACTATGTTATACTAAAAATTATACATACACAATCTCACACTGCATCCCTAACAGGGTAATTAGAGCACGGAGTGCCAAGTATAATGAATAGTAATAATAATTACGATTATTATATTTTCAATTTTTTTACAACCCTTATATATCTACGTACAACAGTGTGAGTAGTTATTACTTACACAGACGGTAGCATCGTCAGTCAGACAGGCTTGTAAAGTTGTGACATATGTTTTGTTTTGTGACAAATCTAATGGTCTATACTAATTTGAAATCGGTACTGTACCAAACAGTTTATATCCAACGCAAAGCAGGTTAATATTTAATACTAAGGCATAGATAGGAAAAATAAGACATTATGTTCCTTATCTAGGACTAAGAGCCCCTGCAGACTGCAGACTAAACTAACGGCCGACAGTTTGATAAGATTAGACTACTAGCGCTCACACTGCTACAACAGTTGAGGTGCTGGTGAGTCCGCACACCAGCCCCAAACAGTCGGCCGACTGCTTTCGAACGATTAGCTAGTTAGTCAGCGGCTTTTGAAGAGAGTGGTCACGTAATGAAAGTTGCTACGAAATTGTCTAGAAGTGTTATTATTGCATTTATACGACGGAGAAGGGTCAAGATGAGAAAACAAGAATATTCGGTGCATCTTATCTACGGTGATAGATTATTGAATGAGAAATTGTATGCGATGCGTTCCAAATTACTAGATTACCCAAAAAAATTTTTCGTGTTTTATCGAATGACCCTTATTCAGGAACAATTAGTGCTCATAGTTTTTCTTTAGATGCACATCAGAGTACTCTTTTAGGTTTTGATTATACAGTGCGGCACGCTTATTACGTAACTTGCAGACAGCATGCGACAGCCAATATCGCGCGATATCTGCTGTCAAAACGAGAATTTGTGTAATGTAATTTGTATAGTGGCGCTAATTCTACCTCGAAAAGTGCATTTTACGGTCATACAATAATAGATACGCTATCGTCATACATGATAGTATTTTTTTATTACAATTAGTCACCGGTCGCGCAGTGATCGCGTGGCTGTCGCTGTCTGAAAATTTTTAGGAAATAACCCCGCGGGTCGTTTTTAAACTTCGAGCAAGCTCGAAAACACAAAGCTCGAAGCAAACTAAACTTCTGTGGACTGAACTATCGGCCGACTCGGCCGACTAAACAATCGTCAAATGTGCGCGCGTGGAAGAGCGCCATACTGATCTAGTAGTTGGCCGATAGTTTGCCGATGGTTTAGTTTGAAGGCAATCGTGTAGCCCATCAAACTTATTTATCGGCCGATACCCAATCGTTGTAATATGTGCACTTACACACATCTTCGTACTGATTATAGCCCGACTAAACTATCGGCCGATAATTTAGTCTGCAATCTGCGGGGGCTCTTAAGTGACAGTTCAATTGTAAAATCAGTAAGTGTAGAAATTAAACTGTCACAGCTTTATTGTTCAAATTTGAAACAAAAGGTATAATGTAAAATCATTAAGATGTACTCATTTGACATGCAAAGAGAAACATGCAAAAATTATGCAAATTCGTGTAAGAAAAAAATTGTTTTGAAAAGAATGTGTCATGTCTCATGTAGAATGTATGTGCTTGAGCTAAACTCTCTATGCAAACGACTCTTTCAGTCACCAATAGCGATTGACAACAAGGTTTTTCGTTGTTATGTTTGGACGAAAAGTTGCTATTATGAGCAATCAACAGTCCTCCCGTGTGCAATGAGTATTAATTTCCAAGAATGCTTTCCATCCGACTGTTATATTTTACAACAAAAACATAATACATAAAAATTACAATAAAGGAACTACATTTATGAAATATTATCTACTTATAGTCTAATTTTTAATTTGATAGAAAGATTTGACGTTCCCAGGGTAACCAGTTAGTGACGGATGTACTCCTATGTTGATTTCATTATTATATTAGTCTGTAGGAGTTGCCCCGCGCCGCTATCCGCATGATGGAAGGAGATTTCCTTTTTGGATCATTCCTTTTATGAGATAGCGATAGCGTCAAAAATATACGAATATTTGTAGCAATAATAAAGTGCATAAAATTGTACCATAAAAAAAGAAAAATAAAATATGTTAATTTATTTAAACCTTTTATATATAATTCTTCTGTACATGTGTATGTTACTGAACTCCTGCTAAACGGCGGGATCGATTTTGATAAAAAATTTTGTGTGTGTTTGGGTAGGTCCCTGGATGGTTTAAATTCACAATTGAACCCGGTAGGTGGCGCTGCAATCGGGTTCTAGGTATTTATTTCTTTTTAATTCGGGCAGGACAATGTCTGTCAGATTCGCTAGTACATTATAAAATGGCGATTCTACAGAGCCCTGTCAGCACCAAATTAAATGAATTAAATGTTAGACTGGTCGTTCGAATTAGTAGAATCGAGGAATCGACATCGACTCAGTTTTGCCACTTGACAACACTATTTTAGCTAGGCACATTATTTACAACTTTGACACATAGAAACGTCGAACCACTCTATCGAATTAAAAGTTAGACTACAGAGCCGAGTACAAGTATTTCTTTATTCTTAAAACAATTTTTCCTTTTATTTTTCTCAATATATTTTAAAAATAAAATAGTTCAATCGACACTAATTTAGGTAATGAACAACAAAAAAACGCTAATAAAGCCATGTTATTCTGTCATTAGTTAGGGTGTTATAATATTTGTATTTCTTGTGCTCTGTTTACTATATGTTACGATATTTCCGACTACGGAAGTATTATACAATTAAAAGCGAAGCTTAGCCAATAACATTTAATTAGTACTAAAACTTCGCTTCAATCTCAGCTTCAGTTACAAGTGCCCATTTTAGAACAGTACATATCAAACATATTGTTAAAATCCACAAACTTATTAATTACCATTGCCAATTGGTCGATCCTGGACATCTTTCGGCCAGCCGACGACAGAGACTTCTTGAGCGGCGCCATGTCTTGATCCCACAACTACCAGGGGCGGAGAACATTGTAGGAGTTGTAATGTACATTTAAGAAAGTGTAATCGCTTAGTCACTAATCACTATGTGTTCCCAATTTAATAACATTTACCTATGTAAATTGTTTAATTATGTTCACTGTTTTTGTATATTATGTTATAATTATTATAATGTTCTTTGTTTTTCTTTGCTAAAGTAATGTTCTTTACTAAGATAGAAGTGAAAATGAGAGTTGATAGAATGTGGAATTTTAACATTATTATAGTTCAGAAAATAAAGTTGCTTTCTAGTGACCTGTATCAAAATGGGAACAACAAGAAAATGTAAAGTGCAAAAAGCTCTACTGTGCTCTCATACACAATTTGCCAGTGTATGTACGCAATATAAAAAGAGATCTTTAAGAAGCAAATAAAAAGGAGAGTTAGACATTAAGCTTATTTTATTATAACAGTAAAATGCTAAATGCAAGAAAAATAGCAAGAAATAACAATGACATGCTAACATTAAAATTTAAAGTCAAAAATTATTTATTTTATGAAAATGTAATTCATATAAGTATTCTCTGACGGCAATGTAGTCAAAAAACATTGACCACGAGTCAATTTTCTTTAGTTCAAACGTGATAAAAAGTCAAAAAAAACATTGTAATTCTTATTAAACTTAATAAAAAAATTGAAAAATGAAGAATACCACTCACCATTGTATTAAAGAATGGATGCCGTAGAGCCTCATCCAGACCAATTCTATTGTTTGGATCAACCACCAAAAGTTTTCTAATAAGATCCTTAGGATCTTCTGTAAAAAGTAAAAATAAAAATATAAATATTAGATTTAGATCCAAGAAACATTTCATCAGAAATCATAATTAGCCAAAGAAAATTTGCGTTGTCCTCTAATTAGATATTTGACAGTACATAATAAAAATAAATATATGTACTTATAATGTTCTTAATACGAAAAATACTTGTATAATAAAATGACCGAAGGAAAAAAAAGCGACTATTTGAAATTTTAATTAAAAAAATTTATGAAAATTCGTCAACGACAGAAAAATTATGACGGCACTGTTCATAAGCTCAGGTCTCGAACACTTCTCATACAAAATTACGTTTTTGACAGATGATAATAAGTAACGGGTTTGACTCATTGTCAACTACTCAATTGTTTAATCTTTCTTTTCCATAAGATTTAATCTTTTTAATCTTTCGAAAGACAGAAAGTTAATCTTCAATAATGTCAGACGATTAAGAAAAGCTAAAAAGCTTTTCCCAATCGTGAGTCTGCCTTTAAGAAGTAATGAAGTACAAATTAGTGATTTAAACAGTTAACGAGTTATGTATACCTGATATATCAGCCCACTCGGGACTAGTGAAGGAGTATTTCCCTTCCATAATGTTGCGCAGCATCACCATTTGTTTACGATGCCAAAATGGCGGACATCCAACAAGTCTGTGCAGTAAAACAAAATATGTAATTGTCGCAAAGAGAACGGGAACAACATATAAAATACTTGGCGGAAGTCGGATAGCATAAATAATAATAGAAAAATGGTTTTCAATTCAGGCCCCCGACTACAACAATGAATTCAATTAATCTTCTTTAATACCTTGTTAATTATTATTTTGTCAGTCAGTTGTTTTAAATAAGTATATATTTTTATTTCGACTTTTTAATCTCTAATACAGTTTAGAATATACATATATTTTACATAGCCATTGTCACTTGAAGAATACAACGACGAATCTAATATCTTCTTTGTTAAAATCATTTATGTCACAAAAAGAAAACATAATAATTCATGCAATCCTAAAACATTAGCGTTCTTGGCTTCTTTGTCCAATATTTTCAATATCAAGAGAACATTATATAGCTTTTACCCGTGGCTTCACTTGGGCGGTATTGGCAAATATTCATTTATGTTTTGCCCAGAGATACAACTACTCTGTAAATATTTTAGGTTGATTGACTTAATCGTCTTCTCATGAACGAAACGCAACTAACAAATATAAGATAACATTAATATTACATTACAATTAAAGAGATAACATTTCGTTTTTATGACTTTGAGTAGAGATATTAGAAATGTATAGGTTAGATAAATTAAACAATACGTAGAGTGCAATAATTAAAAACAATTTAAGAGAGAGATGAAATATCATACCTACCTATTATTAACAAATTTTTCAGAAGTAAACGCGATAAAAAATCGATATCAAGTATAATAATTTATTGCAATATAACATAATGTGTAAAGAAGAGTATACATGTAAGTATGATAAGCATCCATTTATGTTATAATAATCAGTTACATAATGAAATTATCAGATTCATATAAAAAACCGTCCAAGTGTGAGTCGGACTCGCGCACCGATGTACCGTAACATCATACAATGTATTTGTGTTGTGTATTTACCAAAAAATATAAGTTGAAAACAAACTTAACTTTGCAGTTGAAGGACACATTCTCCCACACTCTTCAGCTGCAAATGTAAGTTTGCAATGGCAAATTACATTACAAAGATATAGTGCACCTAGTTTTAACTCATTGAAAAAATGCGATCTAAGTCATTTTCTATGGAAATATCGTAAAATTTTTACTTATCCAAGTACATTTTATAAACTGGTTCACTATTACTCGTTAACTTGTAGAGCCTACTTAACCGTTGCAGTTTTCATTTTAACTTCGGTATATATATACCAGTATCGTGAATAGTTTTCACATATAAACTTTTAAACTTTCGCGCTGCATTATAAAATATCTAAAAACACGGGAAATTAACGCGATTACCTTTTACTTTCGCTTGACGTTTCGGCCGAGTTGCATCGACCGTGGTGTCAAGTAAACTGACAGTTTACTCGAGAGTAATTACTTGCATCGGCTGTGGTGTCAAGTAAACTGACAGTTTACTTGAGAGTAATTACTTGCATCGGCTGTGGTGTCAAGTAAACTGACAGTTTACTTGAGAGTAATTAGTTGCATCGGCCGTGGTATCAAGTAAACTGACAGTTTAGTTGAGACCACGGCCGATGCAACTCGGCTGAAACGTCAAGCGAAAATATAGTAGAACGCCGATTATCCGAACGCCGATTAACCGAATCGCCAATTATCCGAATCGGTCCTAAGCGTAATATAAAAAATTAAAACCAAGTAATTTTTCAATAAAAACAAGTTTTGTGGAGACGCAAGAATACAAACACATATACGTACACTATGTACATACATGTTCAAGTGAGCGTTATTGTAGAACTGTGCTTGTTAAACTTAATAAAGTTTATTCTATGTGTGACAGTTCGTTTTTCTTCATTACCAGTCTATGTCCGATTATCCGAATTTTCGATTATCCGAATCGACCCCGGTCCCAATTAATTCGGATAATCGGCGTTATACTGTAAAAGGTAATCGCGTTAATTTCCCGTGTTAATATCACGGGCACGTGACTAACAAAAATTACCACTTACTATTTAGCAAACGGATAGCTGAATCGAAAAAATGTTCACCATATACCTCCAATATTTTTGAAAGATCTATCCAACGACACCCCACATAATAGATTAGACTAGTAGAAAAATCATCCTCGCTTTATGTGTAAGGCGAATACCCATAAAAATTAATTTCTTCAAAATTTTATTTCACAACTTTGTAGGCTTGATTAAAATCCTAATAAACCATCCCAAATAACAGCTTTTTAGCGCCTAGCCTCGTGAGTTAAACCGTGGATAGACAGACGGACGGACACACAGACGGACGGACACACAGACGGATTTGGCGAAATTATAAGGGTTCTTTGTTTTACTGTGGAACCCTAAAAAGAAATATGTATGTGAGCACTTACAGTGTGAACATGATTACTCCACACGCCCATCTGAAATAAGATACATAAAAATATTTGAAAAGAAGCCAGACATTTTAAAAACAAATAGAGTAATTATAATAGCTAATTACTGCAAAACTCAAAAGAATTTCCAGATCCTTTATTCTAATTATAACATCTTTAATATTCTTTTTGTAGTGACGTATGTATTTCTAAACATATCATTAGAAAAAGAATATAATACGAATGTCACCGACACTGGTTTTATTTCGTTAGTTATGAAATTTCTACTGGAAGGAAATTGTGTTTTAAGAAGTAATTTTCTTCTTATACCAGTTACTCACATAAGCATAAATATTAATACAAGTGGCCCTATTGTAGCAAAATTTTAAATCATATATGAAACTTCTCTATTATATATAAAACATATATATATGGTGTCGTATAGCGACAATAATTAAATTTAATAAAAGGAAATTTAGATAGATTCCCTTTGCAGTCGAAACTTTGGGTCCCTGGGGCCCCGAAGCCCATCGACTGGTTTCTGATATTTGTAAGAGACTGGTCGAGGCTTCGGGAGACCGCCGGGCTGGCAGCTTCTTCCGCCAACGAATCAGTTTGGCTATTCAAAGAGGCAATGCTGCCAGTCTGCTAGGTACCTTGAGCAATGACAGCTTTCTAAGCGGCAACTTTGAGAAAGTTTATTATTTAAGATAATGTGTAGTTTTAAGTTTGTAAATATTAACATATGTATGTACTTTTTATTAATAAAGATAGATTCAATATGTATTTTTCTAAAATGTATGAATTGAAGTTTCATAAAAAATATACATATTTACTATACAATGTATAATTAAATAATTATATAATATGTAAGTTTTGACAAGATATTGCTTTTTTGACATAAATCAAAACGCGCATGCCTCAGTAAAACCTCCTGGATCTGTGGTTGAATAGCGCATACATACATACATAGGTGATACAATAAGGATTTAGACAATCATTAATACCATTAAGAATATAAAATTTTCGCATACATGCATATATGCAAATGTGAGTAAGCGACTTTAGAATATAATGAATGACTTAAATAGCAATTTTGAAATGACTAAAAAAAGTTATAGTCTTAGAGGTAGTAATGTTTACAAGAGAGTTTATTTGATATCTATATATCTCCTTTCTTTCGTTAGGAATGCAGACTATCTGGCTGGAGTTAAAGGTTTCATTTATCTGTGCACATTTTTTTTTTTACTTTATAAATATTTGGGACCACATTGGCCAGAAGTTGCTGCTGACAAGCGACTAATGAAGTCATTTTGAGGAGGGCTATGCCAAAAGTGACACCGAAGTATTTAGAATAAACATATTACTAGCCCATCAGAGATACAGCGTGAGGATATGTATGTACGTATTTTCATAATTTCATTTTTACAGAAACATAACTTATTATAAAAACTTACATATGTAATTCAACCATATCAATACACTAATGTCATTATTACTTTTAATGTATACTAGGTGTACCTCGCGGTTTCACTTGTTTGGCGTTTTTCCGGTATAAAAAAGCTAGATTACTCTCCGACAAGTTCTCTACCTGCATGCTGCCTGCCTGCCTGACAAAAGTTTTAAAAGAGCATTTTTGGGTTTTGGTTACTTGCAAATAAGCATGTAAGCTTAAGAAAGATTATTTCGAAATCATAGACAGACACTTCAATTTTATTTATATATAAAGATATATATTTATTATTATAAATATAACTTAAAATGCGCCACGATTATCTTAAAGTTATAAGGAAGACATAATGAGATGATAATTTTCGCAGAACCAAGATGACATAGCACTGCACTTCGCGATTCCTGATATCAATAATTCTTTATGAGCTTCTAATTTTTATCAAAGGTCGAACTGTGTCAACTACCGGGAACGAGATCTATTGACGTTATGACGCAGATACGAGTATATCATTAAACACGTCAAAAAACTCATAAAATAACGTATCACTCCCATTTATTTATATTTAAAGATAACCTGTAAGAATTGACGCATTTATTGTGGGAACGACGGGTGTTAAATTTTTGTTACAAATTCTAACCTTCTCAAAGAAATAAAGAAAATTTTCTATGCTAAGAAAATTTAAGGAGTCGTTTGTTCAAAGTTAGCACTTTCAACTTACAAAAAATTACTTCATAAACCTAGCAAGGTAGGAAGTGATAAATCTGTTCGCCAGCTTGATAAAAATGAAATATTTACATAATATTTAGTGAATTACAGTGTTTACAAAAGTATTGAGTGTATAGTATCTAGCTTTTAAATCCATTTCCTTTCACATGTATTCAAATGGTATTTTCGTTACCTTTGTTTATTACATTTTGTTGTCAGACAATTTGTGATAATCTCCAGAGATTTACGCAAATTGTCTGATCACAAAATACGCAATGGGCTTATACTATGGCTTGTGGCTTCTATAACCTCCACAATATTTTAGAGAAATTAGTTAAGTAAATTTAAATTGTCCCGAATCAATTTTGGAATTGCCAAGTTGAAAGGCAGACGTACTAGCTACTGCACCAACAAGCCAGTCACTCCTTTAATTGCACGTATACAATATACATGATTATTGTTTATTTAATAAAAGGATATTAAATAGAAAAATTATTTTTAAAAACCCAAATACTACCAAACACAACATTACCTCAAACGGTTAATCAATATAACTCAAGTCTTAAAGTAAATAAAAAAACTTAAAAAACACGCTATAAAGTTAAACCGATCTAAAAAGTAAAAAATAATGTTTATCTATTAAAATTTTGTTTAATAGTGATAAAATTTCCACTAACACGATATAATTAAATGCTTTTTATTAAGTTTAAAATAAGAATAATGATTGACAAAAAAGTGATACCTAATAGCTACCAATAAAATATTTTTAACAATAGATATCATGCACCCCACGCTTTTTAAAATGAAATAATTTTTTTGTCAGTCACTTTATTCTTAATTTAAACTTAATAAAAAGCATTTAATTATTGAGTTAGCTGAATTTTTATCACTTTTAAACAAAATATTAATAGGTAAACATTATTATTTACTTTTTAGTTCAGTTTACCTATAGGTGTTTTTTTAGTATTTTTATAACTATAATTTTTGTTATTTCGTTGACTAAAAATTTACCATAATCCATATTGTGAGACGGAATACAATAGGAAGCTTCCACAGGTAAGAAAATTTTTGTTCAATTAATCAAATCAAATCAAACATTTTTTTTCAAAATTTTTCATTTTAATATCAAATTATTGTATTGTCATCCTTGATAATTGTGCAGTTTTAGTTTAATCTAACGTTTTGAAGTGGGAGATTTTAAAAGATTCCCGTTACTTACAAACAAACATACAAACATACAGGTGAAGCTAATAAAAGCGTGTTAAAAAACCGGCCAAGTGTAGGACCACGCACAGTAAAGGGTCCGTAGGCGGGATTCACAGAATTCCTTTAATCGACAGCAATAATGAGTTCGCAGTTCATAGTTATTTCTCAAAGATACAGTGAAGAACATAGTTATTTGTGGTTACTGAGCATGTAACCGAAAATACCCCATGTCTCGGAACTACACATACATATATATCATTTCAACCAATTTTCGTTGAAAGTATTCTTTAAGTTCTACTTAAAGTTTTTCAAATATTTGTACCTCATAGTTGAAAAGTTAAAGGTAGGGAGGTCTTTTACGAAATTTGGAAACGCATTATTGATTGAAATAAAAAAAAATTATAAATTTTTATATCAATTTTGAAGACTTATCTAAAGATATCTCCACACACTTATGTGCATTGGACATTTACATTTTAATACATGTATGAAGTGTCACCCCTAATTTTATTATTTATGTATAGTGCCAATAGTCTTCAAGTAGTCTCTAAGTTATGTCACAAGGTATGTGCCTGTGACATAAGGACAGACAGATGAACAGGACGAAATATAAAGGTTCCTTTTTTGCTATTTGGTAACGGAACTCTAAAAAACAGGGCTTAAATATGTTTTATAATATTATTTCACAGAAATGTCAAAAACTTCTAACTGTTATAGTACATACTAATCTATTTTCAATCTATTTACGTTAGTAACTAATTAATCTGTACTCATATTGTGAAATAAACTATATATCAATATATTTTCCTTAGTATAGCAATCATTTATGTAACTCAAATATATTTTGATTCTATCAATTGACAAACCTTGACACGATTACCGATAAATTATTTCAATTAATGTAGTTAATTATCGCGGCATTATTTATTTAAACTTTTTGCGGTCGTCTTAGTTAATTAATTACATCTTAGTTGATTTCAATGGTCAATGTTAAGATTTTACATGACAAATAATATTATGGAGGCAATGTAAACAGGAAATCTTTATCTAACGATATGCTTAATTCATGTAGATTGGAGATTATTCTTAGACAATATCAAAACTTACATATCGACTTCCATGCCGTAGCCAGGGGCGTCTTCAAACATATTAGCCCTTAAAGTTTCCGGGGCAAGGTAGCCTGGCGTACCACACAGTTCTGAAAACCATAGGTCACTTACATATTATTTATAGATTTCCAAAAGTTTGTTTTTGTGTATAATAGACAAATGAATACAAACGACTCTATAAACAGTACTTTGCACAAACAGAGTTTTTAATAGACTTTTATGTTTTTCAAAGCAAGTGAACGAAGAACAAGCAAACAGTGTACCAGACCGTCCCTCCGTCAGACTGTCAGATAGACTGATAGTAAGTGGATAGGAGCCCATAAACATTTAAAAACTGACTCCTTGTGTATTGCTGAAATTATTAAACTAGTATGATGATAGATAGTAGTATGATGAAATCTATTAAAATAGAGATGAAGGGATATTCCTAGTTTTCGCACGACCGCGAAAATAAAAATTATGTGATCTTATTAAGGTTATGACATAATCTACACTGTACAGTATTAAAAACTCGCTTTATGTTATAAAATCCTGGTACATGTTACAGCTTTTGTGTATGTGAAGTGAATAGAGTCGAGTTTGTATTTAAAACTTGATGTAACTCTAGATGCAGACGACCTAGGTTTAGACCGGTACATATTGTAAAAGTTCTTAATTTTAATTTTGTATGTTCGTTGTTGCGTTATTTTCTTTAAAAATGTTCACTTACCAAACAATTTTTCTCCTTCTATTAACACTTTCGCGAAACCAAAATCAGTGATCTTAACGTTGAGCTGATCATCAAGGAGAATGTTTTCGGGTTTGAGGTCTCTATGAACTACATTCTTATTGTGGATGTAACGAACGCCTTCCAGGATTTGCCTAAAGAAAATGAAATACTTCATTCCTTGTTTCGATAGCATGAATAAAATCTATTTTTTTGGATGAAAGCAACAAAATGGTAGCGAGACACTAAAGGTGGCTTGCATCAACTATATAAACTTGATTTAAGGATTTGACATCTCGCTTGTACCTACTAATTAATAATTGGTGCAAATGAGACGTCAAATCCTTAAATCGAGTTTAAATAGTTGGTGCAAACCACCCTAAGTGGATTGTATTAAACCAAGGTTTTGAAAACACAACAAATCTTTATTGACATTTTCAAATAACAAAAAAGTAATGTAAAAAATATATATCTAAAATGTTATAAAAAAGGTCTCAGAGCTAGGCGAACTAGTTTGTAACATCAATGGTGTCATCAAATAACGAAAATATTATGCAGATTTTCGAATGATTAGTAAAAATATTTACAAAGGACAGTGAGACAAATATCTCTCCTTAGAGCAAGGATTTAAGTTCATCTATGAGACATAGTAACAATCTCTCTGTATCTAGTTTACTTTAAGGACTAATTCCTTCTCCAAATGGGATATAGCAGCTCCAGGACGATGGTCAATGAGGAAAAATGGCATAAATAGTATTTAAAGTTCTGATTCGATATGAAATAATGTTCCAGACTGATAAAGCAGCTTTAAAATGCCAATTCGTATTTGACAGATTTTCTGAGATATGAAATTAGATTTTACTTTAATGTGACTAAACAACATTTTGTACAGACCCAGGCGTTAGTTTAAGGAAATCTATTGTATGTGGTCAATTTGTAATACATATGTATGGTACATCGTATATTTTTTGCTACCTTCCGCCCAAAGCATCAAACTTAGGTACCGGATGCTGGTTGGATTCAGTGCTACCGTAGCTAGCATAGTCTCGAACATCCTGAGGATGCTTCGTTGAGAAACGAAACACATGTCGATCAACAATTAGCTTTAGGGTTAGAGAACGTAAAATTAATACGTTTGGATGAAAGATAACAAAAAATATAAAATATACACAAATTGACTTATTTCACAGTACGTGTCAAAAGAACGTTTACAAAAATGAATTGTCATTATAATAATTATGTTCTGATAACACTTTAAGGCTGGCATGTTGTTCTCAATGTAATTTTGTGCATTGCGAAGACTACCCCGTTAGGGATACAGCGTGTAGATATATGTATGTATGTATGTATAATATGAAAAAATTAATATTAATCTAGTAATTAATAGTTTAGATAATCTCAAAGTTACAGCGATAATGAAAAATACTTATTACCTACCTCAAATAGTTTAAGAAAAAGTCTATAACTGTTAAAGAATATTTATAAAACTCGACACACTCGATTGTTTTCTTCTCGACCAGTATTTTTCCTTTTTCCGAATCGCATTGGGCCATTTTCAACTTTAAAAAGGACAAAAACAACTTTTATAAATTGAACGCAAATATCGCAAAATACTATTTGCCACTGATTTCTACTAGGACAACAGAACAGTGCAGAAGTCATTGAACAACTGTGCTCGAAACGTGGAATTTACGCGAAAAGCGTCATATTTTTTAAGCATGAATCTGAACACGCGCGTTTTTATTATCCACATAAACATTAAATGAGCACGGTTCCGAGAATATTACAATCTGATTGTGCTGGGTCAATGTTTACTCCGTATTATGAAACATACGATTCATTAGTTTCTAGTTCTCGAGTGAGCTGTACTGCGCTTAATTAATTTTATTACAGATACTGTTTACACCAAATGAACACCTTCATAATTCAAACCATGAACGCAATCATATAATCAAAACCTTCGTTTTCCTATATATTCCTATGCCTCAGAATAAAGTTAGGAATGAAAGAGAAAGAAAAAACCGTTAGGAAAACTTATATAAAATCGCCACTTTCTAAACATACAGGAACTGGGAATAATAATGCTGAAACTATTATTCATTAATTATATTTGAATAAGTGTTTCAATTGTCATATCTGCAGGTTACATAATATGAACCTTTTCTTTAATTTTTTATGTAAAAATTAAAAAAGTTTGTTTATTTGTTTGTAATCGATAAACTCAAAAGCTATTTTAATTTTTTATGTAAAAATTAAAAAAGTTTGTTTATTTGTTTGTAATCGATAAACTCAAAAGCTATTCAACCGATTTTAAAAATTCTTTCACCTATAGAAAGCTACATTATCAGCGAGTAACATGGGCTGATTTTATTTTCAAAAAAAAATCAACACGTGCGAAGCCGTGATGGGTCGCTAGTCATATTAATATTATAAAAAGGTAAAGTTTGTGAGTTTGGATGTTCGGGGTAATCTCCGGTACTACTGATCCGATTTTGAAAATTCTTTCACTGTTAGAAAGCATTATCAGCGAGTCACATGGGCTGTATTTTATTTTCAAATAAATTTCAATCCGTGCGAAGCCGTGGAGGGTCCCTAGTAATTTTATAAAGTAGTAAACTTTCTTTGTTTGTATGTAATGGATAAACTCAAAAACTACTGAACCGATTTCAAAAATTCTTTCACTTATAGAAAGCTACTTTATCAGCGAGTAACATAGGCTATGTTTTTTTTTTTTTTTCTAGTTTTGCGAAGCCGGGGCGTGTCGTGCATGCATGACGTTATACTTGTGGCGTAGTAAGAATTGAGTATTCATATTCATTCATGTCAGCAGAGGAGCATGAAATACGTGATAATTATTAGTCCAGGCGTCAGGAATTTTTTAATTACGAGTGCACATACGGAGATAGAAAAATTTAGATTTAGTGTTCTCAGGGGGCCCTAAAGCAACATGCAAAAATTCAGGGAGGTAAGTGCTTGTAATTAAAAGGTAGGTAAATGCTCCCCTCACTGACGCCTGGACTATTAAGTTTTTCATTAGTTTTGCAAACTAAAAATTGGAATATTCCAGAAAAGATATTTTTCTGTTTTCATAGTCTAAACTATAATGTAGTCAACTATATACAATTTATATTGCATGAAATAGATATTACATATTTTTTATTTTGGAAAACTGCTACAGACGGTATTGTTTTTACTTTTTAGTATTATGTGTTTGTTTATTGCTCAGTGTTTCTACGTATTGTAGATACACGAAAACACGACACACCCCATCTAATGTTTACATTAATTTATTAGCACAAACACCGCGCCGTTTCCAAAGAATCCTCGCATCTCGACTTTGACTCGTTTAGATTAGAAATACATGCATGACGTTGTAATCTAAAATTACCAAGTACTTATGGCGTAGTAAGAATTGAGTATTCATTCATGTCCGCAGAGGAGCATAAAATACATGATAATTATGTTTTTCATTTGTTTTGCTTTCAATTTGGTTTGAGAAGCAAATAATAATACAAAATGTGCCAACTGTTCTCCTTCCCACACAGACGCTGGATAGGGCTTATTATAAATAATAAATTAGAATAGATGACGAGTTAAGAAGAAGAGAAATATGTCACTATGTGGGGTTCACTTTATTATTATTTGTAATCCCAAATACAGATATTTATTGTTAGAAACGCCATTAAGGTGTCGTTTATTAAGAATTCTTGCTCTGTCTGCCCCAAATAGTAAACGACGTAAAATTAAGTGTTTATCTAAATATATCTGAGTGAAGAATTACAGAAAACTGATGTGTAAATGTTAACACTAAAAATGAATTGCTATATTATAATACTCGTATCAGAGCCCAAAAGTAGACAAGACGGCAAAGCTTAGGACAACTCTAACATTAATTTTTCGAAATGTAACTCCGAATTAATATTGAATATGTAAAATTGTATAAATGCATTATTTTGTTTATATCTACATACATACATATCTTCACACTGTATCCCCAACGGGGTAGTCAAAGAGGAGGGAGCGCCAAGCATCGCGGTTCTTACATACATCTTTCGCTTCCTTAAATCTCGTCATTCTCCTCACAGATTTTCGCCTAGGTATGCGAGCGCTTTTGACATTTCCGTTGGATAGCACTGGCTATTTGATCTATATAAGTCAGCCTTAGTCTGCCTTGGCTTCTTTTACCACTCGCTTTCGCTCTGTAGACTTTCTTCGTCAGTCATTCATCACTCATTCTTTCTATGTGCCCGAACTATCTTAACATTCATTTCTTCATTTTTACAAAACACTGTTGTGCAACCCTGTCATACTGCGTATCTCTTCATTGCTTATCCTGTCCGCAAGGGTGACGACACCGCACATATTTCTAAGAGATCGTATTTCTACTGCATTTAACATACTTCCCTCGATTTCGGGCGTATCCAGGCCTCACTACCGTACAATAAAGTCGGAACCAACACCGCATTGTGGATGGCCATTTTGGCTGTATTAGATATATTGACACTGACTACTTATGCGGACAGAGCACCGTTAACTTTATTTCCAGCTGCTACCCGTCTCTCCACATCCAACTCACATCTTCTATCCCTCGAAAACGCACTCCCCAGATACACGATTTCATTCACTTGTTCTAGACATTTTCCATGTACCCAAATCTCGCATTTCGTCTGTACCGCTTCCCTTTCAAACACCAGAACCTTAGTTTTGTTCACATTCATATTCAATCCTTTCACTTCACATTGTTCTTTCATGCACGTGACTAGTGTCTGCATCTCTGCATCTGATGGTGCTATAAGCACAGCATCGTCAGCGTACAATAAGCAGTTTACCACTGTATCATCGCATATCATACCACTCATACTATACCTTTCAATGTCTGGAGGCAACTGTTCAAAAACCCCTGCAATACCGAAAAGCCATGCAGACATCACACAGCCCTGTCTGACGCCTGAATTGACTTCGAACCAGGGCGACTTGTAACCATCTACCCTTACACAGGCTCTGTGGCCACGATATAATAACCTCACAGTCTGCAGTAAGGGGTCCTCCACGCTATATTCAGGCAGAAAACTCCACAGTTTCTTTCGCACTACTCTATCGAATGCTTTTTCAAAATCTTTCAAAATCAATTGCCACATGTATTACGGAGCATCACTTGAGAACGGCTCCACCGATTTGGCTGATTTCTTGTGTTCGTAATTGTTAGGACAAGATTTGTATGAGAGAAAATTTTTGGAAAATCCATGGAAAAAGTCGGTTCGGATGGTATTGTCATATGAAAATTTCGTACAATAAAAAAAAATGGGTATGTTGCAAACATCCCACTAGAGCGACGCCGAGCCGGTCGCTAGTTTATTATAAAAACACTTCTAGGTGTTTATGTATTTTTGTATGTGCAACCCAATTGCCGTCTTTATAGATCTTTGAAATTATTATGTATACGAGAATAAATTTAGATTGATTATAAAACGTACATTGATTAGACAATCATACTACAAAATAAACAATTTCATTGAAGATAAAACAATAGTCTGGAAATGATCTTCCATATTAAATGATTCCATCCATACTCATACATAAACTCATGACTAAATTAACAATGACTAGGTGGATAAAAAGACACTCAAATGCTACAAATATTATATTGAGAAGACATGCAAGATGCCTTTAAATGTTACCAGAACATAATATATTGATAGAAATTACCTCATAATATATCTCGTTTTCTTCTCCGATAGAGTAACGACAGATGTTAGGTAATCGAAAAGCTCCCCATTCTTGCACAGTTCAAACACCAAGAATATGAATGTCTCAGATTCAAATACATCTTGAAGTTCAACTGAAACAAATTATGGCCAATTATAACAAATTGTGGGTACATAACTATACATCCATAATTATAAAATTATAGGTATTGAGATCATGTTATCTTTCATAAAACTGGTGACCTGGTGCGTAAAAATATCTTAACTAATTAGGAATTACAATTATTGTCGGTCCTATACATTATTTTTTGAAGTGTCAGATGAGGCAGTCGTAATTAAAGGTATGGCAACATATGGAATGTTTTTATTTAATTCAAGAGATGTTTGACCTCAATGAAGTGCAGCCATCATTCACAAGAATAAATTGAAAACTAATGCCTATAGTACTTATTATGCTATACTTAAACAAAAAAATAAAATTTATTCAATGAACTGAAACCAAAAAAAATCTAAAATTGTCAATTTTAGATTTTTTGTTTGTTTGCAGAAAAAAAAATTTTTTTTTAATTATACTTAGTACAAGTTTTAAATATCTCCTTCTTTAATTATACGTAGTACAAGTTTTAAATATCTCCTTTAATTATACTACTCTGTCAAGAAAGTACCGGGAAAAGATCAATAATACACGAAATGTTAGTTATTCATCCAAATTTATTTTATCACCTTCAAAGTATGCTCCTTCAGAAACGATACACTTACGCCAACGAATAATCCAATCATCAAAACATTTTTTAAACGCTTTTTCCGGAATTGAGTTCAGTGCTCGCCGCGAATTCTCCTTTATGTCTTCTACCGAATGAAAACGGGTGCAACGAAGTGGTAATTTGAGTTTAGGAAAAAGAAAGAAGTCGGCTGGAGCCATATCTGGTGAATAAGGTGGTTGATCGATGGTATTTGTTAAGTTTTTGGTCAAAATATCGTTCACAATGATGGGCTCGTGCGAAGGCGCATTGTCGTGGTGCAAAATCCAAGAATTTTCTTTCCACAAATCTGGCCTTTTTCGTCGAATAGCAAATTCAACTCTTAAACGCCGCATAACGCCCAAATAATATTCTTTATTTACCGTTTGACCTTCCGGCAAGAATTCCGAGTGCACAACACCGCGATAGTTAAAGAAAACAGTCAACATGACTTTGACTTTTGATCGACTTTGGCGTGGTTTTTTCGGTTTCGGTTCAGTTGGAAGGCGCCACTCCGAAGCTTGTTGACTAGTTTGCATGTCAAACTCGTAAACCCACGTCTCGTCACGTCATACTTAAGTGATTATTTAAAATGGTACGAATCAACTCGTGAGACAGAAAGTTCGGCGGCTATCTCTCTCAAACTTGAATGAGCATTTTCAGTCACTATTTCCTTCACTTTTGCGATGTTAACTTCAGTTGCAGACGTTGATGGCCTACCAGAGCGAGACAAATCTTCCATCACATCTCGACCACTTTTGAACGCTTTGTACCACTCATAAGCATGTGTTTTTGATAAAGTCGATTCACCGTAAGCTTTTTGTAACATTTTCAGTGAAAAAATTTAAGGCAAACTCTTTGTTCGATGTTTTTGTCCATTATGAAATTTGCAATATACACTAGAATGATATAACTAAAAACAGCACTGTAAGTAAACGGGGGTTGCGGGTTCGATTCCCGTTATGAGTCTGGGTGTTTATATATAATATGTATTTATTTACAAAAGGAAAGTATATAAGTAGTATATCAGTTGTCTAGTACCCATAACACAAGCGCTATGCAGCTTATTTTGGGACTAGATGGCGCTGTGTGAAATGTCTGAGTATATTATTATTGTTTAATCTAAATAACAGATGCAACTCAAACTCCGCGCCAAAATGGAAAACAGTTGTGCCAATCTAACAACAAAAAAAACATAAAATTGAATTTGACAAATTACTCGCTTGGAAACTTAAAAACCCTGCGTAGCTATATCTTTTTAGGGTTGCGTACGTGTTGCACATATACATATATAAACAGTTAGTTACACTATGTTACTATTATTCTTAAATATGACGAGTACTCGGTTTTGGAATAAAACTATTACAGTGTACGCTTTATATATATAGATACTACATATTGTAACATTTTTTTTCCTATTGTACCTTGTTTATGAGCTTAGAGGTTGTCAGAGAAATTAGTTGTAGAACTGGCAAGTTAAAAATTTAAATATGTTTTTTGGAAGAATAGAAGAGAATTTTGAAGAATAGAAAGAAAACAAAAGCGTGGATTAGAAGGAAGGATGTGATGGAGTGAGGACAAGATTTTTTTTCCTCTAAATGATATTCTATTTGATTATAAAAACAAAGATGATATAAAGAGTTCAGCAAAGTCGGAGAATTGACATGATTCGAAGAAAATAATCAAGGCAAAAATTCCATAACCAAAAATGGTAAATAATTACTATTAAAACAGTATATATGTTTATTTGGCACCTCGCCGAGACATATCTAATAAGAGTGTCGAGTTTTATGTAGAAGATTAAAGATTATGAAAAGGTGGTTTAAAATTTGAAGACACAATTCGAGAGTGAGAGTGAAATGTGGAACAATAATATCTAATATAAGCCAATAGTTTAATTTATCCATTTCCTTTTCGTGGCATCCGGGTGGGAATGGTATAATACATATCTCCGCGCTATATCCCTAACGGGGTAGTCCAGAGAGGACGGCGCGCTAGAGTCGAGGTCCTTACATACTTCTTTCACCTCCACAAATGCCGTCATTCTCCTCACACATTTTCCCCTAGGTATGCGAGTACTTTTGACATTTTAGTCAGCTTACACTGGCTATTTGATCTTCATAACTCTGTCTTGTTCATCCTTGGCATCTGCTACCACTCACTTTCAATCTGTAGATTTTCTTCGTCTGTCTTTTATCACTTATTGTTTCCATGTGCCGAACCATCTATCATTTTTACAATAACACTGTCGTGCAACCATGTTATATTGCCTATATCTTCATTGCTTATTTTGTCTATAATTGAATTGAAAAAAAAAAAAAAATTGCTTATTTTGTCCGCTGTATTTGTTTATTTATATTTATCAGTATTTACATTATATTATTTATATTTATCAGTAAGTTAAAAAGAAAAAAGGTACCTTGATAAGGTCAATCGTGCGTCTGGCCTTTATCTGTTTACAGATTCGATTCGACATTCGATTTTTTCTTAAAAACTATGTTATAAAGTTGTAATTAGGTACAGTATGCACTAGTTAGCAGGGTAAAATGGGTAATTGACCGAATGGTCGTGGGGAATAGGGGAATCCCCTACCTTGCCTTATCTCCGGAAGTAGGTACTGGACGTAGAATTTTGATAATTTCAGGCAATATTTAAGCCTTACCTATAGTTCATACACAATATCTACACAAATGAACATATATGCATTATGTTGGCCGTATGGAATGGAGCCTACAGGTAAGAAAAACTAAGGTTAATTTATGAAGATCAAATAGTCGGAGTGTTAGTTGACGGAAATATCAGAAGCACTCACATACCTCAGTGAAAATAAGTGAGGAAAAGGGTGTGATTTGGGGAGGCATAAGGATCGCAATGATTGACACTCCATCTTCTCACTAGCCCGTGAGGGATACAGCGTGAAGATGTGTGTGCGTGTGTATTTCATGCATAATCTTACACTGAAAGAGAAAAGCCTTAGGTACACCAAACTAAGGAATATCCTAATATATTGTAGAGAAACCCGAACATTCAGAGAGAAGATCAGGGAGAAAACCAATTTAGGACACCAATAACCAGAGCTCCAACTCATGGGCTCCAAATGGGCTGAATGGCTGTCTTCTAAAGGAAAGGACAAGTCAGTCTGTAGCCTGGAAGAATATGTGGATTACATCTCTACCCTATTATTTAATATAATATTTTAACTTGTGTAATATATGGTATTTAATTATTTAATTGTATGGTTATGTGTATCTTGTATGCATGTAAGAATATGTAGGTATAATATATGTTTTTTTTTATATATGTAGGTATGTATATGTAGGTAATTGTTTTTATATTTGCGTTTTATATTGTTCTTATTACTTTTATTACAATAGCATAATTTTGGTTTTAGTGTTCTCATTGTAAAATCTCTCATTGTTACACTATCAATATTTACTCTGTTTAGCCTTACGGTTGACTGGTGGACAATGCCACTTGGCATTAAGTCGGCCATTTGTACATTGTTTTTGTGCAATGAAGTCTAAATAAATAAAATAAATAAATGTTCCTGCTTAGAATATATATCTCTTCGTAGATATGTAATTAGCATTTTAGTATTATTGGTATTAGTGGTCAGCTACTTAAAATATTATTATTATTAGTACCTGGGCGACCGAGCTTGACTCGATGTCCTACAAAAAAAATAACAAAAAAAATCTGACCACATTGCAGAATTCGAACCGGCATATTTCAGCTTGGTAGGTCTATGCTCTAACCACGCTCTAGCCACTGAGAAGGTAAACTCTGTTGTGAAAAAAGAAGAGTTTAGAGTTCATAAGTTTTAAGCGTATTACTTCTGAACTCTAAACTGTTCTGTTTACCTTGAGAAAACTCAATTATAAGAGAAAATTCTCAGAATTGGACCTGAACTAGATCGATTTTTAATCACCGTAAAGCTCTATATTGTAAATTTAGAAAAAAAAAGTTTAGAAGTTTGGAGTCAGATAATTGGGTTTGTTTCTCACTTAAAAGTATTTCTATAGGTTGGTCATCTTTGCAAACGCTCATAAGCAAATTATTATCGAGTGATAACAGACGATTTCTGTATTTAGTTTTCAGCCACCATAGACGAGAAACCTTTTTCGCACAGGTAAGAAGTAGCAAAGGGTATCAATATTTTCAAAGCTTCCATTACTAGGCTGCCGAACTCACGTCATCCTGCAGATAAATTGCAGCAAAACAATTTATCTAAATCTTGAGTTCTAGTTGTAAAGTTTTAACAGCTGATAATTCAATGAGTTGATTGTGAGTCTCAGTTCGTAACTTGGCAACTGCAACAATATTTTCATCAAACGGATTGAGAACCCCTCTTTTCGAGAAATCATTGTTGTCATCTGTAAAATATTCTAGTAACTGAAGCTTTAATTCACCTAAATGCGTTTTCAAGCTCTCCAACAGGCGGTCAATAACTGAATTTTCTAAATTCGCATTTTTGTTAATATAATCAAAAATTGCAATAAATGCATCAAAATTTGGTTTTTAAAGGCGTATAATCCAAATATTAACCTTCTTGATAAATGCATTGACTTTATCTGCCATTAGTGAAATGTTTTTGTTACGGCCTTGTAAACCCGTATTCAAGTCATTCAAATGTGAAAATATGTCACTCGAGTAAGTCAACAGTAATAGAGATTCTTTATCTTGTAAAAATTCTAAAAATGAACTGTGTTTATCTGTAGAATTTTTTTTTTAATTCATCTCGCTATTAAAAAGCCTTGTTAAAACTTTTCCTCGCGACAGCCATCTCATTTCTTCGCAGTGTGGAAAGCAATCTAGTTTGGAACGGTCGGTTTTTAATAAAATTAACAATTTTAACAGCTTGTGATAAAACATTTTGTAAATTGTTCGGCATCTTTTTTGCGGCAAACGCATGTCTGTGATGAAAGCAGTGCGTCCATTCCACGTGCGGCATAATGTCTTTTAATTTTACTATCACGCCAATGATATTATAATACAAAAGAGGTAGATAGGTTACATGCACTTGAAAAGTGGCACCCCAAAACTCGGCTAATTAGCCAACCCGGACTCGGTCAAAGAATATGAAAAGTAATGTTACAGAACCAACAATGTCATGCAATGCCTATTGCGTATTCAAAATTCTGAAATCTTTTAATAATCCAAACATTTTTTATAATATTGTTACGAGCTGAGTGAGGGTAATAAGATGCCGGTTAAAGGTGCAGAGTTTATTTTCCTTCTTGTACAGCAAACGCTTCAGGCCATTTACTAAAATAGTCTTGCAGGATAACTATGTAAAGATTTCCGTCTTCAGTTATAGAAAACGGTCCAGCTACGTCGACTGCAACTCTTTCCCAAGGCGCTCCCACGTTAAACAGTTTCAGCTGGCATCTAGTTCTTGTTTGCGGCCCTTTTACTGAAAAGCAGGCTGTACACTTCCTACACCAGTCCTCCACATCCTCGCGGCACCGCACCCAATAAAATCTTTTCCTCACCTTGTCCAAGGTTTTCGTTACGCCTAGGTGTCCTTCCGATACCCCATCATAAATCTGACGTAACACCGACGCAACTTTTGCTCGGGGGACTACGACCTGCATGGCATCCCCCATGACTTCATCGCTCCACGTGTCATCTAAAGCATTTGCTCTTATTACCCGTATGTTCTCTTTAACTTTCTGTTTTGAACAAGCCGACAGATTCTTCGCAAGGTCGTCGGGATAAAGCATCAGCATTAGAATGTGATTTTACTCTCCGATGTTCAACCACGAAGTCGAATTCTTGCAGCTGTTCCAACCATCTCGCTACCTGTCCCTCTGGGTTCTTGAACTGAAGAAGCCATTATAAAGCAGCGTGGTCAGTACGAAGAGTATACTGTCTTCCGATTAAATACTTCTTAAAGTGTTGTAAGGTCTTAACAACAGCTAGAAGTTCCCGGCGAGTAACGCAGTAATTTCTTTCTGGTTTCGAAAGACATTTGCTGAAATAGGCAATGACGACCTGTTGTTCTCTTTGTTTTTTAGATAGAATTCCTCCAATGCCAACATTGCTGGCGTCCGTGTCTACAACAAAATGTCCCTCTCTAGTAGGGTAGCCCAGTATAGGAGCCTCACACAGATGCTGCTTAAGTAATGTGAATGCTTGTTCACATTCAGGATTCCACTCAAATTGGCACTTGTCTTCTGTCAACCGTTGTAAGGGCTTCGCCACTTCAGAGATATTCCTGACGAATCGGCGGTAATACGCACAAAGTCTCAAGAAAGAGCGCACGGCGGTTTTGTCAGAAGGAGTCGGCCACTCTTGGACAGCTCTTATTTTCTCTGGGATCCGCTCGAATTCCCTGTGCCGAGATGAAGTGCCCTAGATATCCAACCTCCCTCTGGAACAGAGTGCATTTCTTAGGACTTAGATTCAGGTTAGCTTCCTGTATTCGTTCGAAAACCTTCTCTAAATTATGCAAGTGCTCTGCGAAGCCGCGTCCCATAATGATAATGTCATCCAGATAGACTAAGCAAGCATCGCCAAGTAACCCGACAATGCGTTCCATTAAGCGCTCAAACGTAGCCGGAGCATTGCACAGTCGAAATGGCATAACATTAAACTGCCAGAGACCATTTCCAGGGCAGGTAGTGAACGCAGTTTTCTCCTTATCCCCTGGCTGAGTTCAACCTGCCAATATCCACTTTTGAGCTCAACTGTGGAGAACCATTTCATGTCACTCAGCAAGTCTAATGTGTCATCTATGGGTGGTAAGGAATAGCTGTCCTTTTTCGTAACACTGTTCAGCATTATGTAGTCAACACAGAATCTTGTACGCCATCCTTTTTCTTGACCAGAACAACAGGAGACGACCAAGCGCTAGTCGATGGTACAATGATGCGATTCTTCTCCATTTCCCTTAACATGACTGACACCACTTGCTCTCTTGCTAGGGGAATACGTCGAGGTCTCTGTCTTATTTGTTGTGTATCTCCTGTATCTATGCGGTGCTTAACAAGCCCAGTACGTACCAAATCGTCATCGCCTTTCGAAAAGATGTCTTGAAAACTTAACAATGATTGTTCAACCTTGCGACATTCCATATCGGTAAAATTATCTCAAAATTTTAACAGTTCTCAAGAAACGTGGATATATGTGTTGCAACATGATTACTGTGGTCTGTTTCATGCAAGTCTACTCTTCTCAGGGACATAACAGGGTCGCATCTGCCCACTGCGCAGTTACTTTCTAAAACGACCTCCTTGTTACTGACGTTGACAACACGTATCTTGGCTTTTCCCAAAGTCATCACTAGGGTTCGCGCAGTTATCCAGTCGGGGTGATTCCCAATGTCTTTTATTATAACACTGCGTTCACAGCATACTGTCGGTGAGAATCGTATTTCTACTAAGGTTTCCGATCTTGGCGGCAAAACAGTTCTTTTCAAACTACAAACTGATCCTTGTTTTGCATTTTGCAGAAAAACTTTTTCATCTGGAAACCTTAAAACCCCTTTTGCTACATTGAGAACACAACGTTGCCAGGAAGTCAGGAAGCTATAAGAATTCGATGTGTCACCGTCTTATCACCAATTTTCAATGTCACATTTGTTTCACCAAGGACAAACACTGGCTGGCCCGTAGCAGTCTGTAACCAGCAACGTGAAGACCCTTTCTCCCATTTCACGGTTCGTGGAAGTAGTTCAGGTTTAACAATAGTATGTGAGGCACCGGTGTCCAGTGTGAAACAGCATGGATTTCCGTTGAGCTTTCCTTCAACGATCAGGCTGTTTTCATCACGCATCTGAGAGACTATCACAATAGGGGCTTGCCTTTGTCCAGCCAATGCTTGCCCCGCAGCCCTGGTTGTTTTTAGTTTAACTCCTCGGAATTAACTTGTGTCCCAGACGACGTTTTCCTAGCCCTTTTACTGGGACAATTGACACGAAGATGTCCTCTCTCACCGCATTTGTAACAGGTTGGTTCTCTTTAAGATCTTACCTGCATCGTGAGTTCTCGCACACGATGAGTTCGGCTATCTTGACGCAGTGCCTCCACCTCAAGTGCGTGTGCCCGGACTGCCTTGAGAGTCTGATGATGTCCCAGACGGACCGCAGCTCTAACTTCCGTGTCGCGAATCCCGTCGACAAATGCTTGCACGACAGTTGTATCAATAAGCGCCGGTGTAGATGCGTAGACTCGTCGTACTATACACTCAACTGCCCTATAAACGTGCTCGAGATGCTTTTCACCGTATCGGGACTCCAACGCTTGGAGCATATCGGCTAGCGTCCTTCCTTTGCTGCAAACGTTTTCTAAAACCTGAACTGCATCACCTCGCAGAGCAAGTGTAAGGGCTGTTAGTGCTTGTGTATCGCCCCACCCGTTGCCCTCTGCCATCATCTCAAACTGGAGCCGAAAAGCTGTCCATGATGTCGTCCCATCAGTGAGGTACTTCGCACTTGGGTAGGACACTGGGAACGGACACGGCGCCCCTTACTCCGACTTTCTGCACCTTCTCATAGAGGGTTTGTATGTCTTTGTCATGTTCTGACAAAATGTCGTCATGTGCACTTATATGGACAGCATGCTTTTCTACTTCGCTCCTAATATCCTTAATCTCCGCTCCCAGTTGGCCCATGGTTTCGCCCAATGCCATAATTCTGCCATCCATGGATCTCAGTATCTCCTCCTGGCTTGCTTCTGTAGCTTCTCTTATGCTTGCTTGCGTGGCATCCATGGCTTTCATTATGCTAGCTTCCGTACTAGTCTTAATTTGAGCTAGGCTAGCTAGCAACACTGTCATATCAAAGTTAGCTGCTCCAGAAGTGCTGACGTTATCGGGCATTCCAGTGGAAACGGGCAGTCGTGCCGTCGCGGACGTTCCTGCGGTAGCGGATGTTCCGTCGGTGGGTGTGTCAAGTAGTGCTTCCTCTTGACGCACCAAATCCATTGTTGCCTGAAGTCTCGTAGGGACTCCTTGTTCGTCGCTTGAGTGTGACCGGCATCCCACTTCTGACACCAATTGTTACGAGGACGGTAATAAGATGCCGGTTAAGAACACGCGAACTTAATTACCGCGGTCCTTAGTCTTCGTAGTCGCCCTCGAAGCAGGTACTCGCGTAGTATTCACCGAAGGTACACGCTTCACTCAATAAAAACGTTCCCGAATCGCAGTTCTTCTATCCAAGGTCGTCGCAGTAGTCGTTGTAGTGGTCTATGTAATTCGCGTTGATGTCGCCTCGATATGTCGCTTCGAACGATAGTTGAGAAACACTGACTCGGCTGCGGACACGGAGCTCTATTTATAATCAGATTAAACGAGGGTGGTACTTTCTAGTTAATTACGCTCGCTAACAGTAATTCGACATTGTTCTCAACGCCGCCTGTTTGCATGAGGCATAGGTACATGAAACGACATCGCTCGGGAATATTCGAGGTGCAACTTTGTTCTTCTTTCTTAATTTGACTTATACCATTCGATAGTAGACCTTAAATCTAGCAATGCGTTTTTAGGTCATAATTCTGCAAAGCCTAGGTCTCGAGATATAAGCACTAAATTTTACGTTTTTAGTTCCATTAAAAATCGACCTTATTCCTTATGCATAAGGTTCAACCGTAACAATATACACGATCATGTGATGACGCGGCTACCCTGTTTTAATCATCGTTTTTACATTTATTAAAACCGATAATATATATAATTCGTCATTTTCAAATTTATAATTAAAAAATGTTGGCTTTTTAAATAAATATGTTCTCATGCACATGATTCAAGAAAAACGAAATTCCAAAAAAAGCAAACATCATTTGTTACTCTGTCTTATCCCATTAGGTATCAATCATATTTTTTTTTAAATGTGTTCTGTGGCATTAATTACCAATATTCTATGAATTAGTCACGGATTCGCTTAAAATGTAATAAGAAATTGAAATTGACCAATCACAATTATTTAGAGTGCTTTGTTAGTTCGAAATGCAATTATGTTAAACATTGCATAGCGACGCAATGTATATTTGTCTCACTTTGTAACGTTGTAACTGGGACAATATTTTATTTGGATTAGTACTAAGGTAACCTATCTACCTCTTTTGTATTAGAACATCAATGATCACGCCACTGTTCTTCCCCGCTATCGCTTTCGCGCCATCAGTACTCACCGCAATGCATTTATTCCAGTCCAAGTTCCGTTTTGTGTTGATTCAATGAATACGTTTAAAAGTTCTTCGCGAGATGCTCGACCAGGAATTGATTTGCAAAAAAGCATATTTTCTTTAACGTACTCCTCGCATTCGTGGCGGACAAAACATGAAAATTGCGCCAAGTTTGACACGTCTGTTGACTCGTCAAACTGAATGGCAAAAAATTCACTTAATTGAACTTTTTCAATTATTTGGTTATGAATATCGATGGCCATTTCATTAATACGTCTCGATATTGTATCATTCGAAAGGGGTATGGTTTTTAATTTTTTAGCTTCTTCCGGACATCATAATATTGACCATATCAATGGTAGCGGGTAAAATGAGTTTCCGCAATAGTATGGGCCTCAGATTCCCTTGCGACTCGCAGTGGTACTAAGTAGGATGCATGAAGTGCTTTAGTCTCATTACATCTGGATTTTTTTATAGCAATTTGTTGATTTTTCAAAACAAGTGATTTACACTCGAAGAAAACGATTTGCTTTGTAAAGACGGGTGTCTTGTTTCCAGATGCCGGAGTAATTTTGAGGTCTTCAGGCTTTCCGCAGATAGGACTTGAAAACAAACAACACATTTTGACTTGTCATAATAACCTGGTCTTTTTCTTCACCGTTTCACCAGAAGTAGAAGGCACATTTCGTTTTGTCACGAATTTGTCCATTTCAATTTAAGTTTTTTACTGTTAAAATAAAACACTGGGTGAGTGAAATAAGATCGTTGTTGTATGTACTTGCTTCCCTGTGCCACTTTACTACTGTAAATGACAATGAAACTCTGTCTGGCATCCTTTTTTGTTTTTATAACTAAGGAATTTAACATGTACGAACTTGTCTAGCGCACGTGACACGGGATGCGCGGGCGGCTTATTTGACAAGTTCGTGCAAGTACAACGCAGGTTAAAACCTCGCCTAGACAGTATTTTTAAAACCTCAGACAGGCGGGCGCGATTTACACGCGCGATAATTTATATTTCGCGCCCCGCCTTGAAAATTTTAATTAAACGTATAAATAAACTATTAATTAAAATATCATTATAATTATAATGTTATAGTGAAGGGGTCGCAAGACTTTATATTTAACTTTTTAGCTTTTTCGTGGGTCGTGACATAAGAATGGTTGAGAAACAATGATCTGTACTAATTATTATGAAGAAGTAAACTTTGTTTGTATGTAAACTCAAAAACTACTCAACCGATTTCGAAAATTCTTTCATCTATAGAAAGTTACATTATCAGCGAGTAACATATGGGCTGCGTTTTATTTTCAAAAAAATTTCTACCCGTGCGAAGGCTCGGCGGGTTGCTAGTATATTATAAAAGCTTACGAATATTATTATAAATTTTTATACATATATAACATATAATATTATTATATTATTTTATGTTGTTAGTGTGTGGTGTAAAAGACCTTGGTACGTGTCTGAAAGAGGTGTAGGTACAAAGTTCAAACGTCTAAGTTATCATGTTTTGTCTACATTCTACAACAATAGTTCTACATGTCAACAATTACTAATTGCGATGTTATCAATAACAAATTAACACAAAATATAAATAAACTTTTCTCAAGTTAAAATAACGAGTGTAAATAAAATATTTGATCAAGTGCGAGTATGACTAGCATGTAAAGAATTCTTTACCTTATTAACTAACAAAATACATACATAAGTACATATTGTCAGGCTTTATCCCCGACAGGTTAGTCAGAGGTGAGGATGGAGTGCCAAGTATTGCGGTCTTTACATACTTCTTTTGCCTCTTCAAAAGTCATCATTCTCTTCAAATAAAACAAGCTTGTAAAATTAATTTAAAAAGATTTAGAGATTCATAATTATAATTTTATTTGGGATATACATATAAATTAACAGAATTACTGTTTCGACCTAAGGCTTATTAAATTATTTATAATTGACAGTTTTCATTATAAATTCACTATTCCTCGCTTCAAACATATGCAATTTAAAACTAATGATTCCACAATAAAGGGATTTGAAGATTTTAATATACTCCTCAGTTGCCATTTTAATTTTTTTTTTAATGTGCGAGGTATATCTACAAAGTAAGTTCCGTTTCTATTTCTATCTGCAGCAGCGCTGCGATCGCAGTTCCGACCTTGCGCGGCAGTTACTCTAGACTCAAGCAGAAGAAATGTACGCCATTTTCAGATCGCTGCTGCCGACGTGTTCTTTGTAGTGCTTCTTTATGATGTCAGCCTTAATTGAAAATGCCGCCGCTTGTGAAATCAGATCTGTGATTCGTTTTCTAAATGCAAAGAAAGTTAAACCAAGTGAAATCTATCGGCAAATCTGCGAGGTTTACGGACAAACTGCTATGAGTGATTCAATGGTTAGAAGATAAGTCAGACAGTTCAATGAAGGACATGATCAAGTGCACGATGAAGAACGATGTGGACGCCCGTCTTTCGCTACTGATGAAGTGGTTCACGCAATTGAAGAGAATTTGACTGAGATGTGTTTGATCATCCTCCGTACAGCCCGGACCTCGCTCCTAGCGACTTTCGTATCTTCTTACACCTAAAATCTTTTCTTGGTGGTCAACACTTCAACGATGATGACGAGCTGAAAGAACATGTTACCACATGGTTGAAAACACAGGCGGCAACCTTCTATGAAGAAGGCATACAAAAACTTGTGCCACACTATGACAAGTGCCTACAAAATTTCGGAAGCTATGTAGAAAATTAGTTTAACAGTTGTAGATTTTTGTACAATAATTTTTTTCTCTGTATCTGTACACGCTTTTTTTATATAACCAAACGGACCTTACTTTGTGGATATACCTCGTATATACACCATATTTATATGATATCTATCGATTGGGGACACTTAAATGAAAACAAAATTACTAAGGCTATTTGCAGGAAAAGACTGATGTGTGAGAACTTCAATAACCATAAAAAAATGCAAAGGTATATTAAAATAATAGTTATTTTGGTTGTTAGAAGTACACCATAATGTACTGCCAGCCTAGATGAATATAAGTTGCCCATATTTATCGGGTTCTTCATAAATGTACTCCCCATTCTATTCAGTGTGACTCTAAACGACAATGACAATAAAGTTATAAAAAAAATATGTGCCCGCTAATAACACTTAGAATATACTAATACTTATAGCACAAAGGTTAATCGACCTGGGAATTGCTATTTGGATGCAATATAATGCATGAAAACATTTAATGAGTAATATTTTAATGGTTATACCTAGGCGAAAATATGTGAAGAGAATGATAAGATTTGAGGAAGCCAAAGAAGTATGTAAGGACCGCGACGCTTGGCGCTCCGTCCTCTCTGACTACCCCGTTAGGGGATACGGCGTGAAGATATTTATGTATGTATGTATTTTCATGGTTTAAAGTCTTCGTACATCGATCTTTTTTTGTAAATAATTTTGTAACGTGATAGTTTAAGATATAGTTACTTTAGTAATTTATTGTTCGTTTAACGGTCCCCAATCGATGTACATTCAGTCAAGAAAGTATCGGGAATGGATGATTTGTTTATGGTTCCAAATTCAATTTTTGTTTCTTGTTGTTGTTGTAAGATTGACACAACTGTTTTCCATTTTAGCGCAGAGTTTGAGTTGCATCTGTTATTTAGATTAAATACAGTGCTGTTTTTAGTTATATCATTCTAGTGTATATTGCGAATTTCATAATGGACAAAAACATCGAGCAAAGAGTTTGTCTTAAATTTTTTCACTGAAAATGTTACAGAAAGCTTACGGTGAATCGACTTTATCAAAAACACATGCTTATGAGTGGTACAAAACGTTCAAAAGCGGTCGAGATGTGATGGAAGATTTGCCTCGCTCTGGTAGACCATCAACGTCTGCAACTGAAGTTAACATCGCAAAAGTGAAGGAAATAGTGACTGAAAATGCTCATTCACGTTTGAGAGAGATAGCCGCCGAACTTTTTGTGTCTCACGAGTCGATCCGTACCATTTTAAATTATCACTTGGGTATGAAACATGTTGCCGCTCGGCTAGTCCCAAAAGACCTGAATTTTCTTCAAAAACACAATCGCATAAGAGTCGCCGAGGACATGCTAGAACGAGTGAATTCCGACCCAACATTCATGAAACGCATTGTTACTGGTGACGAGACGTGGGTTTACGAGTTTGACATGCAAACTAGTCAACAAGCTTCGGAGTGGCGCCTTCCAACTGAACCGAAACCGAAAAAACCACGCCAAAGTCGATCAAAAGTCAAAGTCATGTTGACTGTTTTCTTTAACTATCGCGGTGTTGTGCACTCGAAATTCTTGCCGGAAGGTCAAACGGTAAATAAAGAATATTATTTGGGCGTTATGCGGCGTTTAAGAGAGCAAATTCGACGAAAAAGGCCAGATTTGTGGAAAGAAAATTCTTGGATTTTGCACCACGACAATGCGCCTTCGCACGAGCCCATCATTGTGAACGATATTTTGACCAAAAACTTAACAAATACCATCGAGCAACCACCTTATTCACCAGATATGGCTCCAGCCGACTTCTTTCTTTTTCCTAAACTCAAATTACCACTTCGTTGCACCCGTTTTCATTCGGTAGAAGACATAAAGGAGAATTCGCGGCGAGCACTGAACTCAATTCCGGAAAAAGCGTTTAAAAAATGTTTTGATGATTGGATTATTCGTTGGCGTAAGTGTATCGTTTCTGAAGCAGCATACTTTGAAGGTGATAAAATAAATTTGAATGAATAACTAACATTTCGTGTATTATTGATCTTTTCCCGGTACTTTCTTGACAGAGTAGTACGTCGTAATTATCAAAAAAATAAGAAAATGGCGGCCGTTGAGTATGCTAGGCTCCGAACAAAAATCTTCAAACCCCTTTGTTGTGCAAACTTTAAAATCAGTAGTTTCAACAAAATTTTTTTTTAATTAAATATCTGGCGACTCCGGGCAAAAGTCATTGTTAGGATGACAGCAGAAATTATATAGGAAAAAATTATATATGTATTTTAATAGTACAAATTATTATTTTATACTGTTTTAATTTTGTTTTAAGACAATTGTGTATGTGTACTATGGTATTTCGCAAGTGTTTGCAAGAAGTAATGAACTATTTATCGAACGCCTATTCACTTCGAACTGTTTTGCATGCGCTTCTAAAATATACCTACTAATATATTATCTCAAATATGTGGTCAAGTGTGAGAGCGTACACAGGGTTCAGAACCATAAAGCCTACATATATTTTAAAGCAATATTATATTTTTCTGCGTAAGGTCCGCGACGCTTGGCGCTCCGTTCTCTCTGACTACTCCGATAGCGATATGGCGTGAAGATATGTATGTATATTTTTTAGTAGCGATAACTAGCATTTTTATTGGCATTCCTACGGATTCTAAAGTGCTTTTAACCGCATTTTATTTTATTTACATAACATATCTTTGATAGTATTTTGAAATAATTGAAAGAGTGACTTGAAGTTATCCCATAAGCACACATTAGATTAAGAATGGCTGTCCAAAAAAACTTATTATTTAGTTCATAAATAAGGAATAATTAAAATGTAAGCTAAATTGCAGTATTTTCCTTAAAGCCTTATGTCATAAAATGATAATACTGGAATCACCCAACAATAAATTATTATCTTTAAATGTTGATTCTATTTCATTGAGAATGTTTACATAATAATGTGGATACGTTGTAGTTAATTAACAACATCTATTGTGGTTAAAAGTAAAAATTCCAAAGCTATAGGGGATGTCTATTACATTTATCACATAGAACTTTTCCTTAAATTAGTAAAACTATTAGTGATGCAGGTTGTATCACTGTGACAATAAAACTGTTTACCTCTACAATTGTACGTAGACTTCATTATATACAGTACCTGGGCGACCGAGCTTAACTCGGTATCTTACAAAAAAAATAACAAAATAAAGCCCGACCACACTGCAGGTTTCAAACCCGCTAGTGAGCTAAATCACATAACCTGACTCACCTGTACATACGACACACAATTATTATTATTGACTCCCTCAATCCGTATATTGTAAATTTCATCGAAATCGCTCGACCTATTTTCGAGAAAACGAAATCAAATATAATATACAAATATTGCTCGTTTAATATAATACTGGATATAATCTACCTATGCATACATTAATACCAAATCTGATTATAGCCAAAAAGTAGATTATTGTTTAGTGTACGCCTAATCCATCCATTCTTCTTTCCTTGCTAGTCTGGGAGAGAAAGAGGAGGTATGTCGCATCATATAGGACTTATTATTAGAACCATATACAGGAGTTAAGCTGTCACTATGTGATAACTATCACACAGAATGTGAAAATATTTCAGCTTTTAGGAGAATCTGCACATTTTTGTTGGTGAGGGTATTAACAACTCACTCACTAATATAAGGATGTCCAGCAACTATTCTCAGTATGTTGATTTCTTGTCGAGTTGCATCACGCATTGTGTGTGTGTCAACTCCATCTTGTGACTCTTGACTTAGATCAATTATCTTCGCTGCATACTCTCGTCCAGTTTCCTTTTCTATACATCTTCTAACTGTTGAGCTTATGCCCCTGTAAGAGTAAACAAAATTTAAATTACATTTGTTATAACAATAAATAATTTATAAGTATATAGTATTATAAGTATGTTTTAAAATTATTAAAGAATACGAAAATCACAATATGTATTTCAAAATTACAATTCAGTTTTTGCGTTCCTTTTCTGTATATAACAAATAAGCAAATATACCTTTTACAGAAAGTGGTTGTATGTTATGTTTTGTTTCAGTAAACTTCCATTTACTTGATTTACTAACAAGAACATACTGGAAATTATAATAATATAGAACTATGTAGAAACCATTTCATTAAGTATAATTAAAAGTATGGTAGGTATTGATAATAGATGCCACTATTCTGCCACTACACTTATTCTGTCATCAGTTGATTAACAGGCAGATAACATATGTATTAGAATTGTCATAAAAGCATTATCTCAAACAAGCTTTATCTAAAATCTGTTAAATAACATATTTTTCATAATTTATAATGTTAAAACCACAACTGTCAGCACATTTGCCTTTTAGTCAAGGGGTAGCAGTATTGTCACTTATAATCATTTTGTAATAAGTAAAGGTTGACATGATCTTTATTTATCATAAATCGAGGGTTCTATTCAAACTGATAACTACAGAATTGTGACTTTTGAGTTCTTCGACGATGAAAGTTTATGGATACATAAAACTTATTTGAACTATTAAATTCGTCCTACCGCTAATTTAATAAATAGTTACACATTATCAACGACATGTCATTATATTATTTCTATATTTTCTGTATATAGTTTTTCTGTAAATAAATAATTCATGGCATCAGGTGGCGACTTATGCGCGTCACACACGGTCAAGTATACTTAATCAAACCCGTCCAAAAAAAGTACTAATTTTTATTAATTAAAGGTTTTTATAAAATTACTTAACACAGTGACGTGCTCAGGGTTTTTCAACAGAGTAGGCGGTCAAAATAACAATAGTTTTTCGTAGTGGTTGTCATTTGTCACATTATGTAGTTAATGCAAGGAAAACAAAATAAACTATTAGTGTGTGCACAGCACAACCCGTCAGCCAGTTAAATGGTTCATAATATTTCGAATTAAAATTTCGAGTCACATTACCTGACTTTTGTTATAAATGCAAATCTGGGACACACATGTGTTCCCTTTAGCTATAGTTTGTAATTTTTCACTGCATGAAAATTTTTAAAATGCGACCTGTTTTAGTTTTTGTTAACACACACCGCCAACACAAATATTCATAGCTAAAACATTCCACTCCTTAAAATACAATAGAAATTTACAAACCATTACTTTACTTCAAATACGAATTGTAAGAAGAATAAAATTTTGTATCAAAAAAAGCAAAAACGAGTAACACAAAACACAATTTTAGTTAGGAAAGTGTTGAATTCATCAAATCCATTTAACTCTATAATGTCGTTGATGTAGGCAAATCCTCTAAAACACGCACACGAACTTAATTTTTGAGTATAAAATAGAAAATTTATTTTAAAAGTAAATTACATTTGAAAGATTATTTCGTATACTGATAGGTGAAATGTAAACATGTGTGCGTGAATTGAAGGCATCGGCCAATCGACGTGTCTTTTTTATCTGTTATAAGTTATAACTGTTAGAAGCATTGTTTTTCTAATCCCCACAGACACTCAGCCGGACTACGCCGACTGAGTAGACTGAGTAGTGTCGGACTCGAACCGACTAAAAAAATCCTCTTTGCTATTAGCCCTTTGGCTTCGAGCGCTAAAGACGCCCTGCCAGATGATCGAACGCCTGAGGGTTCCTCCAGCCGAGGGATACCTCGTATGGAGAGCGGACCTCGGACTCGGCGTCGCCAGAGGAGCTTTCTGCACTTTCGCGCATTTGAACGGGCTTCGTATTTGGATAAGGCCCGGGCCTCTAGTAGATCCGGCCGGCAAGATGGCTGAAGGTCGATTAGTCTGCCTAGTGTTGTGTATGGCAGTTTACAATCAATTAAAAACATCTCAAAAATAATAACATGAAGTAAATGTGCCTATAGAAACAGTTGTCATTTTTCAAAATTCTAACACTTATAACTTGGCTCAGACTGAGTTTAGGGGTATAGTACAACAATAAATTTTATTTGTTAAATTGTCCTAAGCTTAAAAATATAGGCTCGATGGGTGTAACAACATAAAAAAAGGCGCCACTGGTACATACAAATCCGGCTTTGCCTTTCAAAAGCCGATAACTATATTTAATTGGTTTAGGTTTTCAGTAAATATGCTTTACTGATAAATCATTATGGGTTACTCGACCAGTTAGTCTCTAATACTTGGTTCTACATTTTATGATATGTTCGATATAGTAAGAAATACAAGCTGCTAAACACCACTAAATATATATTGTTTGGTTCTTCCATTAAATACAAAACAAAACTTAACCTTTTAATATACCAATATTATTATTAATGAAAATAAAATTAAAAATATACACTTATTGGGTTATTAACTCAGCAGTTCCAAGTATTACACTTTGAATCCAATTTATTTCTTAACGTCATGAGAAAAAGCATGAGAAATATACTATAATTGATTTTTGTACCTTATTCAAATCAATTTATTCAAATAACCCAATCACAAGCTATTTTTTAATCTATTTTAGTTCGGTTCAAATAGAAAACCTGGACACTGAGAAGAACAATGAAATCGTTTATTTTATAATATAATTGTCTAATCAATGTACGTTTTATAACCGATCTAAATTTATTCTCTGTTAATTGAGTAACTTCCTGAGGAACTTTATTATAAAAACTAATGCAGTTACCCAAAAATTAAACATTTGACTTATGTAATTTAAATTTGGAATAACCAATTTATTACGACCTCGGGTTTCCATACCATTAATTTCGCCTTTCTTTTTAAATAGATCTATATTTTTTTCCTTGTATTCATAATAATTACAAAGATGTATAAGGAAGGCCATGTGAGGACATCAATGTCTTGAAAACGATCTTAAAGTGATTCTCATGCATTCATATTGTAGATGGCACGTATTGCACTTTTTTGTAAAATAAAAATAGTTAATACGCGCCGCTGATCACCACAGCAGAAGGCCATAGGACATTAGACTATGAAAATATACAAAGTACACCAGCCTTGCGTCATTTGTCTATTGTGTACTAATTGCATATACCGCGGAACCCAGCTTACTAGCCAATGTCCCGATATGATCCGCCCACTGTAACTTGCTATCTACTGTTAAACTAAGAAAATTGGCTTACTTAACTAATTCTAATTGTTTCCCACCCAGTTCTACTTTACCATGGACTCTGGGTACATTAGAAAGAAAAAATTTAATACATTTGGTTTTTTATGCATTCAGTAGTAAATTATTGGCAGCGAATCATCTCGAGACATCTGTTAGGATTGAGTTTACCTAAGTAATATATAGATCCTAAACCAAAAACAGGAAATGTCCCAAAATTGACCCTTGGGGAACACCCATTTTTAATTTTGAACCAACAGACCAGAAACCCCATTAACACTCACTTTTTACTCCCGATCAGACAAATACGAGATCATGAGATCAAGAATGTTACCACATATTCCACAGTACTTAACGGGTTTAACCACACAACCCTGGATAAATTATATATTTTGGCTGTAATCTGCCAAAATTCTAATTAATTAGAGTCTATGATGATTAGCAGAGAGTGGAAATTAGGGAGCATAAATACCTTAACTTCATTTGCGGAATGATATAGAGTTGCTAAAACGGGTCCCTAAAAGGGATTTACAGGGCCCCCAACTAAATTTCTAGATATTGTAAATGTGATGTTGCCAATAAATTCTCTTAAATATACTCATAAAAAATGTATTTATACATTTCGCAATTAAATTTGAGATTTCAATGACATTTGACAGGAAATGTTTGGAGTGCTTAAAATGAAGAACAATATTATAAAATATAAATATTTTGGCAATAATTATCAAATAATTTGCTATCAGATTTTTATGTTATTTTTTAAAATTTCATAGAATAAGTAACCAGAGCCCAAGGGGTCCTTTACATTCAAATATTATACTTCTTAGTTGTGATATTTAAAATCTATTGAAGTGGTTTTCAAAGGCATTAAAATTATTCTTTTAAAACGTGATTTAATTACTGTTTTCGCAAATATTTAAAAAATTCAAATATGTACCTACCTAATTCAATTTACGGATAACAAAAAGTAAAAATAATTTAATTCACAAATATTATAAACTTATAACAAAAAGTAAAAATAATTTAATTCACAAATATTATAAACTTTTGTTTTATAAGTATGTACCTTTAACAGTGATGTATAGAATACTTAGGACCAAGGCCTTTCGTTTTAAATTTCATATTTCTTTGAAAATAAAAGTAGGTAATGTATTTTCTTAAATGAGGGAGTTATTCAAGAACAGAGTTCCAGAGTTCGATTAAATTTGTTTTGCAATCATCAAAAACAACTAAACGTATGAAATTTGGATAAGGACCACAAGAAACAAGTATTACATGAACTAATGTATTTTTACAATCTTGTCTTATTCATAAAATAAATAGCACGCAGTATTATCAGCTATATTTTGTCTACAAAATACAATGTGGCTCTTGTGCAAGAGAGAGACAACGCTATTTAGCTAATAGTAAGATTCATCTTGAGTGATGCTAATACAGCCAATTCCTGGAAAGAACTGTTTGTGCAACCCTTTCAATACAGGTTTTTTTGTTTTGTGGGCATTTTTATGACCAGGTAGTTCCATTTGCACAGAAAGTCAAGAATTCCACCTATTCTCTTGCTTTGGCTCACAGAGTGCACTAGTTTCTGTATTTGTGGTTGTGTTTAATTGTGTTTATTTTATTGACCTCTGCTTGTTTAGCGATAATTGATTCTTCTTGACACAATAACTTTGGATCAGACGTACAGACTTTGCTTTGATATTGCAGAGTCAATATTTTTTATATTGGTAAGTCTTAAGACTTAAAATAAAAAAATATTATTAGTATTATTGTAGACATATTACTAATATTATTCTATTCCACCCCATTCCATTCTATTCTCCAATCAAACTGGGGCCCTCATAAATCAGTTTTAGGGACAAGTTTTAGCAAATCTATATCATTCTGCAAATGAAGTTTAGGGATTTATGCTCCCTAATTTCCGATCTCTGATGATTAGATTCATTCAGTTGTATTATAATCTGGTGCAAGTAACCAAAAGACATGTTGATTAATAAGCTTAAACTAAATAAGAATACAACTGAAAATGTATAGGTACTTAAAATATACATATATGTATAAGTCCATTACATATTATAACGGACTTCCAAGAAATGTTTAATACATAACAAAATATTAAATAACATAATTTCAGGCAATCCAGTTAATAGTAGAAATTACTCGAAAACACCACACAAAATTTCCACATTGGGCAAATTGTCTCAAATGATACATTTAAAGTTATATGTTCAATGCAAATGATCTTTAGAAGACTGATTTATTCAATAACATAATAATATTATATTTAATAAATGGAACCATTTAGAAAAGAACATGTTACCCAAAGTTAATACCTAATTAGCAAATATTTATTGGATAAAAAAAGAACATTTTTTGTTGTTTGAAATAGGTTAATACCTAGTTACCTACTACCTATTTTCATTTTATATAATTTGTACAGTATCGTCGACAATCGATAGCTCCATCGTCAAGGTCAAACGGAAGACTTATGAATGGCAACCGTTGTATTGAAAGCTATCAGTTCTAAATATTTTCCTAACTCTTTTAAAAATTGGCAGCAACACAAGTCATCAAAGAATCACGACAAGCCAAAGTAATTAACATCACATAATATTCATTAATTTTATAATGTGGCTCACCTCCCAATAATTTCTTTTGGTTCATATTTTGCGTAGAATTCCTTCGCTGCATCCTTATCGGGAAGATTATCATCATCTTCTTCCTTTGCCATAGTGTTCACTATGTCTGCTGTTATATTTGTTACTAATTAGACGTAATTGGGTTGTCTACAATGACGAAAGGTTATTGTTATGGACAGCTGATTGGAAATTCACTTCAGAGCTTCATTTGCCACTAAAAGTTATAAAGCAAATGCAGTATTTCTTTGAATATATTAATCACAAAATTGTTCTTCTAATGATGGGGTTATTATAAAATACAATTCTCCAAACACTGAAAACTGGCTTATAGAAAAAGCAAGTAATTAAAAATAATACCACAGACACAGACACACACAGATTGGTGTGAATTGGTTGAAACACAGTTTAAGAATTTGTAGCAAGCTACATATGCGAGTCACTTTGCTGTAATTGCCGTGTATTTCGTTTTGGCGCTATTATCGCCAACTTTTTTGGCAACCGTACCATACGTACGTACCAATATATTAAATGTATCTTTATTTATATCCTAGTGAACCAGCCCACCTAACCCGATTTTTTTGATGACTATACCAGTATTTCAATAGTAATGTTATCTCATCAGGCAAACTGGTCTCATTTTGGAGTTTATTCCACAATACATCGTACGAAACAAGATCAAAGGCTTTTGATAAGTCCAAGGAACAAGCCAACACCGGCGTATTCCTGGACGTATAGCACTAAGCAGTCTGTTTGGGGCAAAGGATGCACTTTCAGTGGAAAGACCAGGCCTGAAATTGAACTGTGCATAATGAAGCTTTAGGTGTTTATTTAATTGATCATCCATCAGACTGTCTAGTACCTTCGCGGTAATTGTAGCCAAGGATATCGGTCTATAGTTAGTTATATCCGAGGAATCGCCAGTCTCATTCTTTACAACCGGATCTACTAATGCTGACATAAGTTAAGTGACATAAGGGAAGTAACTATGTGTCATACAAAGATTAAAAAACATGGCAAAAAGTCTAGGTAAATGAGCCCCCGCATACCTCAAGTGCTCAATACTAAGGCTGTCATGTCCTGGTGATTTACCACGTACCATATCTTTAATGATGCAAGACACTTATTTAGAAGTAAATCTGACGGTGCTGTTTTTATTGGACGCGCCAGTGTCGGGCACCGGAGCCAGAGGGGACTTCACCCTAAAGTTATTTCGAAAAAAGTTGGCTAATTCATGAGGTTCAGATACGCCCGCAACGCTCACAAGAAGACTCGGCTTAACATTTAATTTATTTGTATTCTTCCAAAATTTTGCAAAATTTTGCTCTAAATGATATTGAGCAATTACTACTCTGCCAAGAAAGTGCCGGGAAAAGATCAATAATACACGAAATGTTAGTTATTCATCCAAATTTATTTTATCACCTTCAAAGTATGCTGCTTCAGAAACGATACACTTACGCCAACGAATAATCCAATCATCAAAACATTTTTTAAACGCTTTTTCCGGAATTGAGTTCAGTGCTCGCCGCGAATTCTCCTTTATGTCTTCTACCGAATGAAAACGGGTGCCACGAAGTGGTAATTTGAGTTTATGAAAAAGAAAGAAGTCGGCTGGAGCCATATCTGGTGAATAAGGTGGTTGCTCGATTATTTGTTGAGTTTTTGGTCAAAAATTCGTTCACAATGATGGGCTTGTGCGAAGGCGCATTATCGTGGTGCAAAATCCAAGAATTTTCTTTCCACAAATCTGGCCTTTTTCGTCGAATAGCAAATTCGACTCTTAAACGCCGTATAATGCCCAAATAATATTCTTTATTTACCGTTTGACCTTCCGGGAAGAATTCCGAGTGCGAAACACTGTGATAGTTAAAGAAAACAGTCAACATGACTTTGACTTTTGATCGACTTTGGTGTGGTTTTTTCGGTTTCGGTTCAGTTGTAGGCGCCACTCTGAAGCTTGTTGACTAGTTTGCATGTCAAACTCGTAAACTCACGTCTCGTCACCAGTAACAATGCGTTTCATGAATGTTGGGTCGGAATTCACTCGTTCTAGCATGTCCTCAGCGACTCTTATGCGATTGTGTTTTTGAAGAAAATTCAGGTCTTTTGGGACTAGCCGAGCGGCAACATGTTTCATACTTAAGTGATTATTTAAAATGGTACGGATCAACTCGTGAGACAGAAAGTTCGGCGGCTATCTCTCTCAAACTTGAATGAGAATTTTCAGTCACTATTTCCTTCACTTTTGCGATGTTAACTTCAGTTGCAGATGTTGATGGCCTACCAAAGCCAGGCAAATCTTTTATCACATCTCCACCGCTTTTGACCGCTTTGTACCACTCATAAGCACGTGTTTTTGATAAAGTTTATTTACTGCAAGCTTTCTGTAACATTTTCAGTGACTCCGAGCACGAAATTCTATTGGCGATGCAAAATTTATGACAAACTCTTTGTTCGATGTTTTTGTCCATTATGAAACTCACAATATACACTAGAATGATATAACTAAAAACAGCACCGTATTTAAACTAAATAACAGATGTAACTCAAACTCCGTGCCAAAATGGAAAACAGTTGTGTCAATCTAACAACAACAAAAAAAAACAAAAAATTGAATTTGGACCCATAAATAAATCATCCATTCCCGATACTTTCTTGACTGAATGTATAATATCGTCAATATCTCGTAGTGTCCAGCAGGGGGTGTCAACTTTGTATGGAGCTATTGCAGTCTTTATATGGAAACAAGCAAAGTGACAAGAGATGTAGAAAGAAAGAAGATAGAAAATATCATTACAAAATATAATTTATTGATATTATTTATCAATGTATTGATATCCATTATTGGTACTGAAATTTCATCTTTTCGTTAATTTATTCTAATTATTTGAGTACTACATATAAAAATGACAATAATCAAATATTTTACTTCATTAAATAAAGATATTTATAAATAATTTGAACAAAAGTAACACATTTTATTATCGATATTAATAATCGAATAAACTACTAATTGAATTCAATAATATAGCAACCCTGTTTGATGAAATGTCAAAAACTTTACAAATCGAAAAAATTTTTTCCAAACCGTCGATTATTTTTTTCTATTTGTTTTTAGCTTTTCTGTGTTTCGCACGAGCTATTCTCCCCCTGATCGCTTGAGGAATGGTTGTGAGGTGTGTGAGGAGTGATTGAGAGTTGTGGTTCAAGACAGTGACTTTTGAATGGATCGTTGTTATTACATCCACATTAAATTGTAATCAGAACTCGTGTTTTAAAATGGAAAAAATTATCACTAATTCTGTTTGTTTTATTAACTTTCCAAGTTCCATTACCTTGCTATCCGCTGAACCAAATAAAAATAAGCGAAAACTTTATAGTTGAAACATTAACTTGTAAAGTCAGTTTTCGCTAATTTTTATTTAGTTCAGTCATCTAAGAAAATACGCTCAGAGTACAATTTAAATCTCCGCCATTTTAGTTTATGGAAGCATTACCAGATGGCGCATAGTCTACACTTTTTTTGTATGGAGTTGTAATTCTCCTTGGAGTATATGTGTACTGTGCCTCCCAGCTCTTTTGCGTGTCTTCATTGATTTTGTTACGGATAAGGATTCAAACAACGACTGTTTTGCTGTTTGTATCTCACTCTCCTAGAAAGCACTAACACATATTTGGCTAATACTTTCCTCGTCCATTACATCTATCTTATTACAAATGAAGGCTAACACTTCATTTATCACCATATTGCATGACGAATATTTCATTAAGACATTGTTTACAGCAACTATTCTGTACATATACTCACGTCCGAGCGCTAGTGTGCGCGGTGCAAAGCGAAGAAAACACAAGGTAAACCAAAACTCAACTCGAAATAGAAAAGTGACCAGAATAAAAGTATGAGTCAGACTGACAGCCACAGAACACTATACTTGACAGCACGCTGACAAATTATTGACTTTTATGGCAGATAGTCGACGGTAGAAGCGATTTTAGCACCAATACAATTCATTCGGAACTAAAACTGTCCCAAGCCTGGATTGGAACGAGATTGAAGCACAGAACGCTGATTGAAGAGATGGAGAGACTGTTTTATCTATGGGAGAGTTATAGTGTCCCCAGACGTTATAATTTGTTGGATCCATCAGCCAGCAACACTTATAAAATTAACGTCTGTTGGGAATGTGTGATATAAATGGATGTTTTGAAAATATCAATTTTTACTAATCGATGCATCGAATCAATTCTGCTACGATTATATTAGATGTTAAAGGGTGTCTTGCGCCAACTATTTAAATTCGATTTAAGGATTTCCCTTTGTAGAGAGGTATTATAACTGCAACGTGGCAGTCCCCTAGAATGTCCCCTTTCTGTCAACAAAGCTTGCACAGTGCACAGAAGGTATTCCAGGCCCTCGGACCACCACACTTGATCATCTCAGCAGTCATCCCATCACTTCCCGCAGCCTTTCCACATTTCAGACTTCTTATCACTTTTTCAATCTCTCATACTAAAGGCATCTTCCAATCCCTGACCCGAGTGCGGCAATTCATTAGAATCGCTGTCAGTATCACAGACGGAGTCGCCACTCTCATACAGTTCTCCGTATTATTCATTCCATCGCTGCAGAACATCTTTTTAATCTATTAGCAGGTGGTTTTCTTTCGAACGCACTTTAGTCATTCTGCAAGATGCCGGACCACTTCGGTACTGACGTTCTTCTTTCCATAATAATTTTGAATTTTCCTCGAAGTTGACCGACATTTTCTTTTCGTTTAACACCCTACACTTTTCACACTTCTCTTGTGCTTTCGTTTCTGCTTTCTACAGCTTATATCTGTCTTTTATCACACATAAATTTACACAATTTACAATAATGTCATAATGTGTACAATTCTTTAAACCATATTCTACTCTTTTTTTAGATTCATGATGTTTTTGTAGCAAAAATTAAAATAATATTTCCTTCATGAAGCCTTCATGACCAATACGTACTTGTAGAATGTATTTATAGATTAATCATAAGTTTTTGTTGTTATATTAATAATTATTTATTAGAGTAGCGAATTATTTTTAAACAGTCATAAACACTCAAAAATTTTCATTTTTTCGTTTAAAGGAAATATTTACATTGTTGCTCCAAAATTACTTGAGTTTTGAAAACATTGTTTCTATAAATCACATTTAAAAAGGATATTTTTTTTATTTTCCTATTTTAGGGTGAAGTCACACAAGCGGGGACACGGCAGAGACAGAAGCGGGCGGCGTGAGAGGGACGCGTCACAGAGCGAAGCGGCAACGTTGCATTATAAAGTATTAGACACAGTTGAGAAAAAAACAAATGTCATTTTTGTGAAATTACGAAAATCTCATTATCTATGCATTTTTGAATATCCGTTTTTTCACAAGTTTTGATCTATTAGGCGTTGTAAACCATTAATAAGGATTTGGTATTTATTCTTTAGACATACCAATTCTGAGATGGGAGGTACTGAGCATTAAAGATGGTGTGCACGAAATTTGATTTCATTGAAAGTTGATGCGTTTTTTACTTTATATGAAGTATTGAAATTGTACCCTAAAACATTATTTAATTACATTTGAATGTCTATGTCAACATTTGAATTCATCTTGAATAAAATATCACCAAAAAAGATAAATTTTCAGAAAAGTTCTTAGGCTAATTTGTTCATGACTGTGAATAAAACAATATTTTATTATTAAGTAATATTCGTGTAAATAATCAAAAAATAGGTAGGGAAAGTTATGTAATAATTAAAATAATAATTAGGGTTATATTTGGCAGTAGAATACCCTCATAATTGTCCTAGTCTTCACTCCACTCCAGTATTTATCGCCGTTTTACAAAAAAAATGTTCGAAGACGAGTTTAGGCCGACCGACAAAACTGAAGTTTAACGAAGAAAAATGCGATTTGAATTTGAGATCAGTTTATCTATCTCTAGCTATCTAATCTTCTCTAGCTATCTAATCTGGTCTATGCTACTCTAGCTCTATCTAAAAAAACAAAGTTGGGTTTATTATGTTACATTTAGGACATTGTTATCTAAAAATATGATTTTTTAAAGGTCTGTAATTTTTTTCTTATGTGTTATGTAATATCTGAACAAAAGTTAAAATTATTTCTCTGTTCAAGTAAAATGTTATGAAACATTACCTTTATCATTTTTACATTCAGAATACTACTGGCATAATTAAAATACGACCTTTCTAAAATAAATATGTATTTTAAAGTAATAGCAATTATTTAACTTATTTAATAATATTATAGGATATTTAGTATAACCTTGCGTGACGATGCTAGTCCATGGAAATGAAAATTTTTCCACAACAAATATGGGTCGAATTACGAAATTTTTTAAAACATACATAATCATTTCACCACACAGTATATGATTGAAAGATCTAAAATGTTTTTTTTATTACGACCCATTTTTAGGAGTTTGTTTGCAAGATTATACGCAATCTGTGAGTATGTACTAGGGATTATACGCAATCTGTGAGTATGTACTAGGTAGCTATTGACACTAAGTGATTATATCGATATTCTCTATACCGACACACACACGACACTCATAAATTTTCTGCTATCTATGGCAGTGTACACGAAACTACCCTAATAGCATGTAAGTTGTTCTTCCAGGGTGAAGCCTGTCCAGTGCTAATTTATACGTCAATGCTACGTCATATATTCTATCTTTTTCACACAAGAAAGAAACTCTCTTATCCGCACGCAACGTAGAAAAATGTGACAAAGCTATAGTGTTTTCTTATGGACACAGTGATGTTCTAAACAACACATAATACAAAGCTAAATAACTTAGAGGGAGTATGTACTAGAGTACATAGGGCCGTGGTAGGGTGGTGGTAGTCACGTCGCTTTGTCACTTTTTTCAATGTTGTATCAGGTAAGTTACTTTCTTTCTTGTCTGAAAAAGACGGAATGTATGGCGTAGTCTATAGATTTTATCATCTACGCTAAATAATCGCATTTCGTAGAGGGAGTATTCTAGAGTCGTAAGTATCAACAATACCTACCCAATGAATCAGTCAAATGTCAAACAGCTGATTATAGTCTATGGCAAATCTGTATTGTCTGTACCTCACAATTTATCTCATTCTAATTCATCCTTTCTCTTTCTCACTCGTTATGTTTTTACTTGTTGTTCCTTCGATAGCCTTGTATTTTTCAAAGTTATAAAAATGTTGATTATCTGTAGCTTTTCCCGTGATTAATTTACGTGGACTTTAAAGTGTTAATACCAGATTTCAGTGCTGCATTGCAACTTTTGGCTAATAAATACAGGTACAGATTTATTACGCATTCAATTTTGCTGGTTGTCATTCGCCTTATTGGGGCACATCATTTTGATGACAACCTTGAGCTTATAGAAAAATACCTATGTATCAATTTTTATTTTCTTTGTTCTTAAAATGCTTCTTACAACTAATATTTTTTATATGTTACGTTTCTCCTTAATTACGAGTAGATAATAAGCTACTTTCACTTCGTTACACTTCCGTAACTAACAAATTTTTTGCTATTATAAATGCCACATAAATGCAATTATGTTTAGATATTCTGTTTTTATTACTGTAATATCTATTTGTTGTAATATTTTTATCTTTATATACCAAATTGTCTATACTACTGTAAACATGATTCATAAAATTTGTTATCAAAATATCTAAGTACTTGTTCTTTTAAATATTAAAAAAATTTATACTCTTAAATATATTTGTTATAAGTTAGTTTTAAGTAAACCTAAAATCGTAACTAATAGAAAAGACTAAAGTCTTATCTACCAATTATCCAATAATTTTGATAAGAACTAATACAGAATTAAAATAATATAAAATAGCATTTCTTTTTATTTGAAATCTTATAATAAAGTTGACAACTATTTTTAATTTAAACCAGCAATATACTATTAAACATTTTTATATATTTATAATTTACATACATAGTAAATGTGTAGGTAAGTGCAATCCAAAATTCTTAGCTATCCCAGTTATCTAGATGAAAATTTTTTTTTTTGATATGAAATGAGTTGATTGGGTTAAAATTTCGTTAGTTTAAATTTAGTTGGTTAGTTCAAATTTGAAAAATTTGTAGACGTGTTTTTGCTTTAATTACATAATGATAATGATTTTTCAATTAAAACTACTGGTATTTCCTTTTATGCAAAGCTGTTTTATGCTGTAAAACTAAATAGAAAAACCAATTTCTTAAATGTCTTCAAACAAAAGTAATTTTGCATTCCCATCCATATTATATTTTACCTGCTTGTTTCATTTTGTAACTCAAATATATTATTTAGGACTATTACTATCAGAATAATAACAAAGCCACTGATAAACCTTGCCATAATATGTTGATTGTTTAACCCAAATGACCTTGATAAGAATTTACTTTCTTTCAGTAATAACCTAGTGTATGTATAGATGGCGCTACTTGTATCAAAAATTAAAAATTTAATAAAAAAAATCGCAGATCAAAAATATTTATATCTACTAAAAATATTGTTTGTTTTAGGTGTTATGAGGAAATTTGTAACAACAAATAAAAGTTATATGAAATAAAATTTTACTATGTGATATGTATTTAAAGAAACATACTTTCCCTTTCATAACCTCTGATTCTGACAATGAATTCAAAGAATGACGGTTATTTGTAATCCAGCTGTGTTAAAAATTAAAATAGTAATAATAATAATGGTAGTTGGATTTTAGTTTTATAAGTTTTAATTTAATATTTTTTTAAATTATGAAAATGATGCTCTGCATCATAGTTTTGCCCCATGTGATATGATATATATTTAGGGTTGCCACTCGTACTATATTATATAATATCGTACTATATTTTAGTGAATTGTACTATATATTGTAAAAAAAATATAGTACGAAAAATACTATATTTTCGTCGCTAATTCAACTGTCGCACTTTTTTTTATATTAACTGTAACTGGAACGCAACGAAACGAACCTGCAGCGCAGATGGGCAATTTCAGAACGAAACGCATTCTCATTTTCAATACAATTTGTCGATAAACGCCGTCCGATTTTTGAGCTTAAGGCGCGTGTAGTCGTCAAAGACCTTGAGCATCGCGCCAGAATCGAGCTCAGGGGGTGTGGCCTAACGCTTTTCGCAACGAAGTCCGCGACGCGATACTCCACAATAAAACAGCGCGTGCATGAATCGCCGCCTAGTGGCAATTTTTGACATTAACATTTATTGTCATTTTTATAAGCCTCATAAAATTACGATTTGTGAAATTTAGTTGTCAAATACAAAAAAAATAAATTGTTAAATACGAATAAAATAAAACATGTTTATAAAGGGATGCAATTATAAATATTATATTATTGGTATGTCAAAAGCACTCGCATACCTAGGCGAAAATGTGTGAGGAGAATGATGAGATTTGAGGAAGCGAAAGAGGTGTGTAAGAACCGCGACTCCTGGCGCTTCGTCCTCTCTGACTACCCCGTTGGGGATACAGCGTGAAGTTATGTTATGTTATATTATTGGTAACAAAAATGATATTTATGACTTGGTAAGAACCATTGTAAATAGTTTTAAACCCACGACGTATCGTGAGTTCTATGTATCAAACCATCACAGATAACCTTACTCATAAAATTAAAACGCAACCGAATTGTATAATATTGATATTATGTAGACATTGCGTATTGTTGCTCACAGCGTTTTAAATACATGATTTTGGAGTATGTCGTCAATGCGTCTTTGGCTCGGTTCATTGGATTCTTTTTTATTTTCGAGAATCATTCTTATGTGAGTTCAAATCTCGAGTTTGTCGCTCCACAAATTTTTTTTTTCAACTTTGATTTCAAGACAGTTTTATTACCGACCGTTGATTATGTTCTAAATATATAATATGTTTGTATAATAATGTACTATTAGATATATGAAATCATTTAATAATAATTGAATTTTTGAAACAATACGTAATAAACTTTGCTCTTTGTCGGAAGTCCCGCTTGTTGTAAGGACGACTAGTTGTAGTGGTATCGTAGCCATTTTGCGTAAACACCGAAAGTTATGGTACATTTGAAAGCCTTTCAAATTGGTAGAAATGGCAAAAAATGCTATTTGTATATATCTAATGTAATCCACTACAATACGATATTTCCAATGCATTATACATAGACTAACTTGAATAAATATAATACATACACACATAAATACGTATCCTCACGCTGTGTCCCTAACAGAGTAGTCAGAGAGGGTAGTGTCCAGCATCGCATTCCTTACTTAATAATTCCGTCTCATTTCAATTATTTTCATCTCATTATTTTGCTTACGCATTTCGCCTAAGTATGCGGATGATTTTCATATTTCAGCCAGCTAACACAAAAAAATATAATGACACTAGTTAAGGCACTAATTATTGAATACGGCTTTACTCACGTGTAATCGGTATAGGTACCGACTAGTTTCGGACCTATTGGAGGTCCATCATCAGGGTGAGTGGGATGAGTTCGCGGCCGCACCCCGTCTCGCACTGCGCGCCTGAGCTCGCAACGCGCGGCTTGACAGGGTGGGGGGCGCGGGGTGCGCCGGCGATGGTGACGAACTCCTCCAAGTTAAACAAGCTTTTATCTACGCTGCCAGATAGAGAAAAACAGTTGCGTCCCTTGAACCCAACACCTCCTAAAATATATGGACTGCCAAAAATACACAAACCGAACTGGCCTTTACGTCCCATTGTGAGTCAAATCGACTCGCCTACTTACAAAAGTTCACGTCACATGGCAAGCATCTTGCGGACATTGACTGGAAAAACAACGAGCTTTGTAAGAGATTCCACACATTTCATCCTTCTGTTGGAGGACGTCAAAATCCAAAACCATGAGTTAATGGTGAGTTTCGACGTGGCGTCTCTATTCACCAATGTACCAGTAGCAGAAACTATTGACATAATAAAACAACAGTTAATAGAGAACAACATACCTACTGAGTACCTGGGATTGATGGAGTTTTGCCTTACGAGTGGCTATTTCCTCTGGAGAGGGGATTTCTATCTGCAGATGGATGGAGTGGCAATGGGGTCACCAATAGCACCAGTCGTGGCCAACATATTCATGGAACATTTCGAGGAGGAAGCGTTAAAGTGTGCACCATTAAAACCAAGATACTGGTGGAGATACGTGGACGATGTGTTTGCTATAGTTTCCAGGCAGGGTGTAAGACAACTATTGGACCATCTGAACCAAATACATCCAAAGATATGTTTTACAGCAGAGGAGGAAAAGGACGGTACTCTCCCATTTTTGGATGTACTGGTGAAACGTGAATCTAGTGGAAGCCTGGTACATACGGTATTCAGAAAACCGACACATACCGATCGGTATCTAAGAGCAGATTCCCATCACCATCCGTCGCACCTGTCTTCGTTGCCACGCACTCTCATTAATCGTGCACTTCGTCTATGTGATTCTCAATTCCTAGAGTCGGAATTGACACACGTGCGGCAGGTGTTAGAGTGCAATGGTTACAACTGGCGACAGAGTTGCCGGCTAGCAAACATGACCAGCAAACGACGGCCTCAGGTTGTAGAGCGAGTCCCGGCATATTTACCATACATGCGAGGGGTAACGGATCAAATTGGACACCTGTTACGCCGTAGATATAGCATCAGGACAATTTTCCGCCCCATGACACAGATTAGAAGTCTTCTACGATCGCCTAAGGATCGAGACCCTCTAGATAGCCCTGGCGTCTACGAAATTCCATGCGATTGCGGCAAAAGCTACATTGGAGAAACGAGACGCAACATCAATACGAGGCTCACCGAGCACATCCGCAGTATGCGTAAAATGGACAGCAACACCTCGGCGGTGGCAGAACACGCCCTCAACTCCGACACGTCACATTATATTAGGTTCGATAAGGTGAAAGTGTTGGCTCGTGAAAAGAACTTTGTATCACGCAAGCTCCTTGAAGCCATCGAAATCGACCGCCGGCTTAATTTTAATAGAGACATGGGATGGGCTGTGCCGCTTACTTGGAAACCCGTGTTGTTAAACACGACGCGGAATAAGAACGATAGTGCTGACGAGTATGTAGCGGACATCGTGAGTACATTTTGTGCGTCCGTAAACACCAATATTGACGTAGACGCATCGGTCTCGCGGAGTTCGTCACCATCGCCGGCGCACCCCGCGCCCCCCACCCTGTCAAGCCGCGCGTTGCGAGCTCAGGCGCGCAGTGCGAGACGGGGCGCGGCCGCGAACTCATCCCACTCACCCTGATGATGGACCTCCAATAGGTCCGAAACTAGTCGGTACCTTTACCGATCACACGTGAGTAAAGCCGTATTCAATAATTAGTGCGTTAATAATGTCTCACGAAAGTTTTAATAATTTAAAGACACTAGTTAAGTGTTGGTAACCAAAACACTTAAAAAAAATAAAATATTTTATTTATTTAATAATATAATTACATTAATTTATAATACTAAAATATTATTAGAAAAATTACACGAGACTGGCTTACTAAAGTAATGTGTGTCTTATTTATAATAAATTCATGTATGTTGCAATAGCTCAAATTGCTGAAGTTGCATACTGCTGCCTAAGCGCGATCGTAGGTTTATGCTTCTATAACTCACTAAAATAATTATAAACTATGAAGATCAATTGAAACAATATGAGAGGGAAATATTTAATTCAGCAACGGAATCAGTATTTCAAACTACAATTTAATATACTTATAGTTAATAGTTTAAGCTATAAAATTATTATTTCAAACTGTTATTATAACCCATATAAAAATAATGGCTTCCACAATAACGTATTATATTTACAATGGTAAACTATAAGTATAATATCGTTTTTTTTTGTGGTGGATAAGGAATAGCGGAACAATAATAATATACTTAGGCTAAAAAAGGTGTTAACTTCGGAAATCGGAATAAGCTGAATATTTGTATAAACCTTTATATTGGCATTCTAAATGTAGTCTGAAAAGTCACATAAGCGTTCTTAGATATTCAAGGTCAAAGGTCGCAAAAATAACGGAAGAATCTGTCAGCCCGGCGGTCTCCTCGACCAATCTTTTACAAATATCAGAAACCAGTCAATTAACGTAATTACTTCATAATTTGTATGATAAAGGTAAGTAATGTAATGACCATTTGATTTACAAGTAACATTTATAAATATTATGTATTAAATAGTTAATTAACTAAAATTGAACAAGTAATGAAGTTAAAAAACCGTATTATGGACTGGGATTCGCGAATAACATACTCCAAGAGCTCCTACTATTGCGCTCTATCTCAAAAATGGTTAAATGTATAAAAAATTGTTTAAGACAAAATTTGTAGAAAATTTTATACTTTAAAACTTTTATGATAAATGCATATATACGATTTTGAGGCAAAGAAAGTGGGATATTTCCAAAAAAATGATTTTCGTGACTTTTGACCTTGAATATCTAAGGCCACTCACATATGAGCTTATGAGACTTTTGAGAGACAACATTTAGAAAGCCAAAATACAAATATTCAGCTTGTTCCGTTTCATTCCGAGGTGAAACCCCTAAGGTCCACCTGCACTATATATTACAATAATACATAAATAAGTAACAGATTTAGTAATTCAGTCTATAATTTATCATATTTAAAAGTAATAGTTTTGGCTATAAATTTTCTATTTCTTATTTGAATCAATATACTTCAAAATTAATAATTGCTGCAATAAATTTATCCATAAAGTCAGTAATCTTTAAAATTAACGGTTTTCACAATAGAATTTTGTTTGCAACTTTAGTCAATCTTAACCAGTGTCTTGCGCAACAAAATTTGGCTGCTGTAATTGTAGATTGGATAGGTATAATATTCCACTCATATTCTATTCTATTCATAACCTTATGGTTAGGTTATTATTTTAACTGTTTGAAATTATTCTATCGAACAACAAATTCTATCAGCGGCAGCTAAGTTTGAATTGTCGCGGGGCACTCGTGAACCTTGTGACAGACTACGTCATTGTCAGAATGACAGCCAGACAGTTCCTCACGATTATTCATTTTTTTATGGAGAATTTTTTCTTTAAAACAAAATTTAATATTTTAAACTATTACCATGTTTTTCTATTGGTTATGATTATTTTATAACATTCATAATTTTTTTAAAGTAATGTATTATAAATGAAGGAAAAACATTTCATCGATAGGCATTATAGTTTTCAATAGTAATAAACAGTAATTTTGACATTTTTACCAATTTTGAAGTGTCCTTAAATGTATGCCCTAAAGTCTAGGTTCCCAAACTTATTTTGTCTACTGAGTCGAGAGCTCATGCAGTCGTTGTCTAAGATGCCTCCTAGCAAAATGAAATTACAAATCACCCCTCAGGCCTCTACACAACGCCCCCATTTTTTTTCTGGGTCTCTTACCGCACCCCTTTAGGCCTGCAGCCCCCACAGGGGGGCGTTATCGCCCACTTTGGGAATGAGTGCCCTAAAGCAACAGTGTGTACCGATATAATATTAAATTTATAGATATAATATTAATGTCGCTTCGAACGATAGTTGAGAAACACTGACTCGGCGGCGGACACGGAGCTCTATTTATAGTCGGATAAAACGAGAGTGGAACTTTCTAGTTAATTACGCTCACTAACAGTAATTCGACATTGTTCTCGATGCCGCCTGTTTGCATGAGTCATAGGTACATGACACGTCATCGCTCGGGAATATTCGAGGTGCAATTTTGTTCTTCTTTCTTAATTTAACTGATACCATTCGATAGTAGACCTTAAACCTAGCAATGCGTTTTTAGGTCATAACTCTGCAAAGCCTAGGTCTCGAGATAAAAGAACTAAAAGTTACGTTTTTAGTTCCTTTAAAAATCGACCTTATTCCTTACTCATAAGGTCCAACCGTAACAATAATTTCTTGTCGTCCCAACAATAACTTTTGTATGCTGTTTTTATCGATAAGTTAAAAAAAAGTTAAAACCGTTAATTATAAAGATTTCATTTTTAGATAGTTTACCATGGTAAACATAATACGTTATTGTGGAAACCTTTACTTTTATATGGCTTATAATAAAAATTTTAAACAATAATTTTATAGCTTAAGCTATTAACTATAAGTATATTAAATTGTAGTTTGGAATACTGACTCCGTTGCTGAATTAAATATTTCCCTTTCATATTGTTTCAATTTATCTTCATAGTTATAATTATTTTTAAGCTGTATATTATTTTATGTTAACTACACTGCCCTCTCTGATCACCCCGTTAGGGGCACAGCGTGAGGATACATATTTATGTGTGTACCTATGTATTGTATTTTATCAAGTTAGTGTATGTATAATAAATTGGATATATCGTATCGTATTGGATTATATTAGGTATACAACGGCAAATAGCATTTTTATCGCTATTTATACTAATTTGAAAGTGCTTTCGAGTAGGGCATGCAATTATCGAAATGTTCCGATAATCGATAAAAAAAATTATCATTTTTTTTTTCGATAAAAATTGATAATTACCGGTTTTTATAATATTTTACAAAAAGTTGTTTTTTCACATGCAGGTTAACTATACAATAACCTAAAATGAACCACAATATTAAAAATTAAACAATTTTTTTTGTAGGACGAGATATACTTATTTAATCAAAGTAATTACCCTTCGTTGCCTATATGTTTTTGCCATCTAATCAAAAGTTCATTTAAACCTTTGCGATAGAACTCTGGGGAACTAGAATCCACAAACTGTGGAGGAGCATTTGGTACTGCTTCCTGGGAAGAAAATATTTTCTGTACAAAATAATGTCCAAATCGCGGAAAATGGTAGTCGGTTGGGAAGTACGGAGGATGGATGACAGATGGTTTCTAACTGCAGGTTCTGTAGTGTTAAAACTGCTTCTCGAGGAGTGTGAGGTCTTGCGTTATCATGGAGCAATAATGGTGAAGATCAATTGACGAGTCGGGGCTGTTTTGCTGCGAGTGTCGCCATCGTTGTTCAGAGTTCTACACAGTAGATAATTGCTGTTATTGCTTGACCGGATCGGGGGAAGCTGTAGTGATTTACGACATGAAGTGGCCACCAAACAGTTACCATCACCTTTCTATGGGTAAGCTTCGCTTTAAGGCGTTGGTGTGGCGTTTGACCCGGAGTCAGCCATTACGTTGTTTGCTCGCGATTATCGTAAAAAAAAAACAATTTTCGTCACACGTCGCAATTCGGTCCAAAACCCCTTCATTTCTGCACCGGCTTAACAAGTTCAAAGCAGGCAAGCATCAACGCGCGCTGCTCACTGCAGATCAATCAAATCATGAGGCACCCATTTTCCAAGGTTTTTAATTTTACCGATTGGCTGCAAATGGGTCAATATTGTGAGTATGTTAACGTCAAACGATTCCGCTGATTGCTTGGTAGGTTGATACGGATCGGCTTCCATCATAACCCTTAATTCAACGTTGTTTACCTTAGTGGCTGGTCTTCCTCGTGGTTCATTCTTCAAGTCGAAGTTTCCACTACTAAAGGGTTAAACCAAAAACGCATGGTGCGTTCGTTAGCCGTATCTTCTCCCAACACAGCATTGATGTAACGAGCTAGTTTCTGCTATGTTAGTCCTACGTCGGAACTCGTGTTCGAAAATTACTCTGGTTTTCGCTGGATCCATCTTCTTAAAAGCTGAATCTAAAAACAATTGAGTCCGACCAGTCAAATGTCATGATTTAAAAAAAATTAAAATGTTATACCTAAAAATGTTATAACTAGGTATAACATTTTAATTTTTTATGACATACACTACTTTTTTACACGAAAACTTTCGTGTAAAAAAGTTACTCTGAAATCTGACACTACGCAGGTTTAATTTTAATTCAAAGTGGACAGTGCGTTAAAACGGCAATTTCATACTTTAATCCCTATTACATACTGAAAAATAAATATTTAAAAAATAAAGTATTTTTTTAATCAACGATTCTATTTCTGTATTAAATTAAATACAAAATATTGAAATCAACATTTTGGAATTATTATAATCATTAGTTATTTTCTTATACGTACATTTTATATTTATATAATATCGTGAAAAGTCAAAAGGTACCACCACCATTAGATAGTTTTAATTTTATCTAATTTTATTTTAACGTAAAAACAATTTACTGAACTAAAAGTACATAAAAATATACTATAACAACTTAGATTTATAGAAAAATAGAATAGAATTTGATACACAATTAATACGAACTATTTACACATTACCTACACAATGTTATTTTTTCAGTTTTTAGGTTAGTCTTTTTTAACACTTCCCGAATAATCGGTGTTTTATTTCGGAATCAGCTCTAATGATTGGGAAACAATTCTAATATGTTTTTTTTTTTATTGAATACTGATATTTATCGATTTTTCTTTCGATATTTATCGTTTTTCAAAATGGACCGATTATCGATAAATAACCGATTATCAATTATCGGTTTGCATGCCCTACTTTCGAGTGTACCATAACTTTCGGTATTTACGCAAAATGACTACAACACCACTACAACTAGTCCTTGCAACAAAAGGGAGGTCCACCAAAGAACGAAGTTCGTTACGCATTGTTTGAAAAATTCGACTATTATTAAACGATTTCGATATATCTAGTAGTATATTATTACACAGACGTTATATACTATCTGTACCCGCGACTTCGTCTACGTGGTAAGTTTTCCCGTGATTTCTCCGCGTTACGGAGGATACCCGAGATTCCTATATTTTTAAAGGTCTTGAAAAAAGTTATTTTGTATTGCGGAGCATCCGCCATACTGTATTTATAATGACGTCAAATGTACTGAAACCTCCTGTGTATTCCATTTCATTTGATACCTATATTGTTGGAGGTCTTGAAAAAGTTATTTGCTATTACAGAACATCCGCCATATTATATTTATAGTGACGTCACATATACAGAAACCTTCCCTTGCGTATTCCATTTCATTTGATACCCATATTGTTGGTGTTGAACAAAGAAGTTATTTTCTATAATGGACCTTCCGCCATATTGGATTTATACACAGCAACCTTCTGCGTATTCCATTTCAATTGATACCCATATTGTTGGTGTTTAACAAAAAATATATTTTTTGTATTGGAACATCCGCTATATTGGTTTTATGTTGACGTCACATATACTGAAACTTTCTCATACATAAAAACCATATGTTACTTTTTAAAAAACAAATTAGCCTACATTTGTTTTCGGGTGCATACTATCTCTGTACCAAATTTCATCACAATCGGTTTAGCAGTTCACTAATTCTCCTATGAAGTTTCATCTCCCTTTCATCCCTTTACGGGTAGATTTTTGATAATAAAGAAGTATGTTTTTTTAATTGAAAAGGCTTATGTCTGTACCAAATTTCATCTTAATCAGTTCAGCGATTTAGAATTTCCAATACAAAGTTACATCCCCCTTTTCACCCCTTTAGGGGTATTTTTTTGGAAAAAAAGTAGGCTGTGTTCGTTTTTTGCTGTCAAACTATCTCCATGTCAAATTTCATAAAAATCAGTCCAACGGCTAAATCAAAACGTATCAGACAGACAGACATACAGACAGACTTTCGCATTTATAATATAAAGTATGGATTTAGAACGTTATCAACGGCCGATAAAAAAACTGTCTTGAAATTAAAATTGAAAAAATATGTGGAGCGACCGAGTCGAGATTTGAAATCACAACATAATAACAATTTTCGAAAATAAGACAAACTTATCAATTGAGCTAAACACTATGACGCCACACGCCAAAATTTTGTATTTAAAGCGTTGTGAGCAACAATACACGACGTCTACGTAACATTACATAATTCTGTTGCGTTTTAATTTTGTGAGAAAATTTCACCCCAAAGGTGTATAAAAGACCTTAGCTTGAATACAAGGGACAATTATAATTTCAAAATTCAAGAGGAACAAATGACACAGGTCTGTTTAGCAACACGCCTCAGCGATCACTGTTGAGTCGCATAGAAGTGAAAGAGAAGGAACAACGCGACATCGCTCAAAATAAAATGGCTTGAGAAAAAAACATTAAACCACGTATTTTCTTCTAAACTATTGATTTTATCGAAAATTGGACTAATCCAGTGTGTTTATATTCATAAAAGACATATATTTGCCGAATTTTATAAAAATATGTTAACAACGAAAAGAGCTTTTTTATCCCGATAAATTTTATTCAGAGGTTACTTTGGGATTTTTTTTTATCAAGAAAATTACTTTAAATACTATTTTTTGAATCGGATAGATTATAAATATGATGTAGATTCATATATTTTTTTTTCAAAAACTTTGATTGTGTGGTTATTGTTAAGAATTAACCGAAATGAGGCCTGTTTGCGGCACTACGCGCCTTAATTAAACTTAAACGAGCTTATTTTCTGATGTAATAAAACATGGAAAGTGATGCTGATGTTGGTTCTTGCGCGCCTCTCAAAAAAAAAACAAAGAAAAGAAAAAAGACTTCAAAAATATAAGAGCGAATGGGAGTCTGACTACCAAGGTGCAAAGAAAACAATCTAACATAAATACATAATTTATGTACTTATACCTATATGCTGGTAAAATCATAACCCTTCTTAATATGTCTCCGTAGTTATGCAGTTCTGCTGAAAAAAAAAATTATATTGGGTTCAAAAGCCTTTTGATTAAGTTAAACATTACAAATGTTTTTCTTATTTTTTATTTTGGTTTGTCAATTTACGTCTCTGTACCATTTCTGCGCAGTAGGTGGGTGTAAAATGGATAGATAAAAATACATGACGAATCATTGGCTAAGGAACTCAATTAAAAAATTAATTAATAACCCAATTACTAGATTATTATTTTTTGCATACTTTTATATATTATATATTAAAAAAACCTATCAAACCTAAAAAATAACAAGCAAAGCTCGTTCGCCTAATACTTGTTCATATACAACTAACACATAAAATGGTAATGAACCGTTTTACTCATGTATGTAGGTTATTTAGATCTAGAAAAATTAATATAAACTTAAACATACATACATACACATATCCTCATACTGTATCCCTAACGGGGTAGTCAGAGAGGACGGAGCGCCTAGCGTCGCAGTTCTTACATACTTTTTTCGCTTCCTCAAATCTCATCATTCTCCTCACACATTTTCGCCTAAGTATGTGAGAGCTTTAGACATTTCCATCTGCTAACAATTAATGTTGTAATAAAAACGTATATTATATATATACTTGTATTGTATACTTGTATGTACATATACGATTATAATATAAAATATAAGAAATAAGAACATACAGAATATTATACTGCAGTTCGCGCTTGTAGTTGGTTCTTCGTCTGACGACATTCTAACTATGGCTTGTTGTTATTATAGCACTTCACTGTTAGTAAACGCAGAGAAAGTTTACATTCTACAATGATGAAAACGAATGAAAAAATGAAGTCTGAATACTTGCTTCAGAATCAACTTGTCCCCTATAGACATCAATCAATCAATAGTTTATCAGCATCTCCTAACGTCAAGTTGTAGTAGTTTATAAGGGTATTCCCCAACCCAAAATTTATTACAATCTATCAGAAATAACTACTTCTCAACGTGGGTGGGGAAGACAATTGAGAGTAGAGGCTTTGGTAGAGGCAAAGAATATGTAGAAAAGAAGGCCGATTCGCGCCTCATGCTTAATGGAATTTTCTACTCTCGGCCGGATTCGATCGGATCGGGTTGTTGCATTGTTTGGAGATGCGGAGAACATATCTTTTATTTATACATTTAGTACATAATAATAAAATAACAATGCACGCGGATAAGTTTTTCGTGTAAAATTTAATTTGTTGTAGTTATGTTGAAGAATGATAACTGCATTCTAATTTGGATTCTAAGGACATTATAATAAGTTTATTTATGCGATTTAGACGGTTTTTTATTTGCGACGATGTGAAGAACGAATTAAAGACAAACGTAACCGATCCCATGTTTACGTCGCGCGCGACCCCGACTGGCCTTACAATCATTACCCATATTCGCCGTTTAATTAAATACTGCCGTTATATGCGTGCCATGGCTTTGTTTTTATATTTAGAAGGAAAGTACTCATTAGTCTCAGCACACATATTACCTGAACCATGGGTGTTGTATGGGTGTAAGGCGAACGATATGGACCTAAAATGAGTCTTTTTTTTCCATGGGCTGTGAGAAATGTTTGACTAATTATCAGGTTATGAATGAACATCTACTTCTTGAGTATCCCGGCAAATGGCTGGAGGAATTCTAAAAGGAGGTATAGAAAAGTTTATGCAAAAGTGGAAAGTAAACTCGGAAAACACCAACTTCAAACCTTGTTTAGAATCACAATTTTATTGGTAGATGGTAAGAAAATACTCACTTTAATCGTAAATATCTAATGAATATGAAGTAATTTATACTCTTAGGGAACGGACCGGCATCAGCGCCCCTTTCACTTCTCAGGGGGCAATGGCACGACAGCGCGGACTACACACGCTGTCGTCTTCCTCGGGGTCGCATGGATGGACGATCGGAGTCCCCACTTCTATCGGCCGCGACCCCGAAGGCCCCTTTAGTTACCTATTGCCAGTGGCGAGGAGCGCCGCCGCCGTAGCCTTATTGTCTGGCCTGCACTACAGAGAGGTTGACCCCTACCCGCTCTGCTGTAAACTGCTATGTAGACTAGACTAAATACCTAGTAAGCATCGATAGTTTCAATATATAATTCTAAAATCTTGCAAGCTCACACAAAGTTGAATTATATTTTATAAACGTAATGCATATGCGTCGTTGCTCTTCGTATAATTACGATCTCGGCAAGGACAAGGACTCGGCTCAAGGACGTCTCGTAAACCCTAACCCCCTTTAATCGATGTCGCCACCCCTAGAAGGAGGTCGGTCAGTGCAGCGTTTACAATAGAATAGATTTCAGTACAATACCGAATATTTTGCACTGGAATCGCACTTTCTGTAGGAATCCGAACTAATTGTATTAAATTTTGAGTACTAATAATGAAACCACCGTAAAAAATAAAAATTGAATTCTTATAAGGACTTTCAAAACAGTCTCCCATAAAATTAACATTCGATTTATTAGTAAAAAAGTGAAAACATTCATAAAAAGTCCGCATTTTAAACACCATAATGAAATATATCAACTGATTGGACCCTGAAACCGACGCGACGTCAAGTAAACGTTTTGATGGCGTGTTTATTATAAACTGTATTTAAATTATGTATTAATACAATCAAAATGAGCTTTGCACGAACGTCTTGTAGAAGATTGAAATAGATCCGTACAGTATAATTAAAACGTTTTCATTATGGTTTTATTACTTTAGGTTTGCACCGTGTGTATTAACAATAGCTAACACTTGTGAGTAACATCTTATTTTATTTCTTGTGAGTAGATTACTTACGCTCTCCTTCTACGAACTCGAAAGATTCGAACAAATCAAATCAAATCGATCTTACTCTTTATACGTTTTTATATGTACTTATAACGTAAATGAATTCTGTTTAATGAATATCGACACACCCAGGCTTCGCACGGGTAGAAATTTTTTGAAAAAAAAAAAAAATACAACCCATGTTACTCGCTGATAATTTAGCTTTCTATAGGTGAAAGAATTTTTGAAATCGGTTGAGTAGCTTTTGAGTTAATCCATCACAAACAAACAATAAAAAAATTTCTCTATGATATTAGTATAGACATGAGGCTTTAGGAGGCGAAAGTAGTATCTAGGGACCGCAATACTTGGCATTCCGTCCTCTATGACTACTCCGTTACGGATACAACGTCAGGACATCTATATATGTACATATGTATAATAATAATTCGAATTTCATACGTGAAACGGTAAAATCGCTATGTGATAAAACTATGAAAGAATAATTTAGATTCCTTTTGAGTTTTGAACCGTTAACACCCTCATTCATTATCCAATAGAAAAAATTTTTAGAAAACCATCATCATAGGAAAAAAGTGAGAAAACTGATAATTTAAGAATACGATGTCTGAGGTTACAAACGAAGCAAATTACGTGTTTTTTGAAAACCAACTTCTAAAGGAAAGTACAACGCGTTATGGGGCTTAAATTTACGTTACTCTTCTTCAAAACCTGTAAACAAAAGTAATGTTTTGGAGAAGAGTAACAAACGTCACTCTTCTCAAAAACATTACTCTTCTCCAACAGTGTATTCGAATGTAGTTTCCACTGATTTACTGAAATTAACGTTTCTTTTAGAATAAATTCGAAGTTCGAGGGAGACTTGAAAATTTGTGGGTGGGCTTAGTCGCTGAAGTCCTCCCGTCGATTACCAATGGCGACTATGCTTCCGTGAAGGAAATATGAATTCGTGAGAAACTATTTAATTATCTGTTTGATTAGACCTTCAAAAAAGCGCTAATGTTTGTGAAATAAATTGTTATCCGAAAATTATAATTTTATTTTTTTCTATACTAATAATATAAAGAGGTAAACTTTGTTTGTATGTAATAAATAAACTCAGAAACTTCTGTACCGATTTCAAAAATTCCTTCACCTTTAGAAAGCTACATTATCAGCGAGTCACGGGCTGCATTTTATTTTCAAAAAAATTTCTTCCCATGCCAAGTCGGGACGAATCGCTAGTATTAAATAATAAAAAAAAATTGATTATGTGACATTTGACCAATGTACCTGCATCTAACAGTTCTCAATATGTTAAGTTCCTTCTAAATCGGTAATAGATTTCATTTTTAATAAAAATGTCTTGTGATTATTACTTTTTGATTTGCTTTTTAAAAAATATTGTGAATTTGAAATTTTATTACATACGTACATCCTTATGCTATTGCCCTAACGGGGTGGATAGAACGAAGGGAGCAAGGGAAGGTAGCCTTCTCAAATCTCATCATTTTCCTCACACACTCCCCAAGGTATGCGAATGCTTTCAGCATTTCCGTCAGCTAACATTCTGACTATCTGACTATTTGGAACTGGCCCGTTGGCGCAGTGGCATATGCATCTACTTTCTAAGCTAGGGTCTGGGTTCGATCCCCGGTGAGGTCAATTTAGGAAACGAACTTCTAAAGCTTGGAGTCTGGGTGTTACTGCGAACTCCCCCAGAGTTCGTTGTGTGGTACCCGTAGTACAAGCTTACTGCTTAGTTTGGGGTCACACAATCTGTGTAATTGTCTGGAGTATTATTATTTTTATTATTATTTAATCTCCATAAGTCAGCCTTGGTCTCCTTGAGTTTTGTTACCACTTGCTTTCACTGCGTACATTTTTTTCATCTTCTCTCTCTGTGTAATCGAACAGTAAGCATTCTTTTCTTCATTTTTACAACACTTTCTTCCAATCGTACCGTATCGGGTATTTCTGTTGCTTATTTTTAATTATAACGATATTTACAAGTGCGTTTTAGTAATATGCTTGTAGGATAATCTCGTTCATTGTAAGTGATGCTAACTCTTTAGTTTCTCAGTCTGTGGGCTCGCCTGGTATAGTTAGCGCGTTCAAAATGCGTGAAGATAAGAAATATAATGATGAAGTGAAATTGTTACTTTTAGGGTTCCTTAGTTAAACGTCATGTCTGTCCATATAAATGTAACAGTCATTTTACCATGCATTTGTTTAAATTAAATTTCACAAGCAGGTGTTTATGTGAACCGACCATACACTTCCGTAGTGAAATTACGAAAATGAATAATTTATATGAATTTTTAATTAGGGATAGAATGATATTTTACCCACCCCGACTTGTTAAGTATATATCATAGAATGCAACAAAGGCTCGTATGTGACATAATTAAATAGGCAAATGTGAATGTCTAAAAAATCGTTAAGAGTAAATAATCAGTCTATGTGTCCCCCTTTAACTTCCTAACCATGTGAGTAAAAGTATAATGAAGAATTTAAATGGAGAAAACATTTAATAAACACTTCTGAATAAAATTATTTTGAATAATACATATTTATACTCATAATTATGTTAACAAGATTTAAACATCCGCAATTTACAGTTAACCAACAAACTTAATTTTACGATAAACCTTGATTCATAATATCAATCAAGCTGATGCCACGGAACCTTAAGTTGATTCGTGTCTGACACGCACTTAGTAGGCTTACTTTGTCTCTTAATAGCATTACGATAGGTAGTAAAAAAGAATATTATCACTAGGTATGCCGCCGTATGTCTTGTGATTGATAAGATGATTTTATATTTTGTGTGCCATTTTTTATATTCTGTAAATAAACATAAATATTCTCACAAAACACGGGATTTTTCGGGAATAATGCGAGTATGGTCTATATTACTGAATTACTTCATTAGTAGATGTAATGCAATTGTACCGTATATCAATTCAACGCATTTACTTGGAATACTGATTGCGCTACAAGGGAACTAGACCGGTGATTTTTCAATTCCGCATAATATCTGAATCTTCAATCTGAATTAATTAGAAGATGTTTTGACATTCGCAATTTTAAACGGAATAACAGTTATCTATGAACATACATTATTCAAGATAGATCTCAGATATGGACACCAAGGTTGCAATTTCGTAGTCAGATAATAGTTTTATCTGTTTCAATCAAGTAATCTCCTTTTAGTTATTAGTTCCTGGTACACCGCGCGGATAATCTAATAAACAGTGTGTGCATAGGAATTATTAATTCGCGTATTTTATTTGCTCACGTTTTATTTACTGGCACTACAATATTTTCAACTTACTTATCCAGTCTATCCCACGAATTCAAAGTAGTCGTGAATAAATAGTAAAAATCAGGGAATTGTGAGTAATGTGTGGAATACGAGAGTACTGTTCTTCGGAGGCTATCGACCTCGTAATGCTATTTTTGATTGTACTGCCAACATAACACTTTACCTCTAATGTGTAACTAATTCCAATACATTATGTTGATATTCTTTTTTTTATAAAATAAATTAATTTAATTAATTATGTTTTAAATTTTAAAAGATTAAAGTTTGATAACTGCGAAAAGGTTCTTTACTTACATACGTATCTTCACGCTGTACCCCCAACGGGGTAGTTAGAGAGGATGAAGCACCAAGCGTCGCGGTCCTTACATACCTTTATAACGAAGTAAAGGTTCTTTATGTCATTGAAAATTAATTGTTAACTGTAAAATATATTTTTTACATCGTCATATTTTTTGAATATGGAGATAGGTCAGAGACCTAGGCATCACTACGTTCTGGTGACTTATAATAACTAAAGATTTTCATCGGATCACTAACCAACAATTGCCTATTTCATGCTTCGCTTGTGAACTGATATTTTTATTAAAGTTGTTACATAAAATGTAGTCTGCATCAATATCAATGATAAAAATCTCACTGTTTTTAATCTCCAAACGTAGCAATCTCTGAATAGTATGAATAGTATATGATGTACATTCTTTAAATGTAATAATTTTTAAGCAATGGCAGGATATAAAATATTAGGTTATTTATTTGTGATCGCAGTTTGAAGTATTTAAACTCATTATTGACTGAATGAATAAAATAGCCATAAGTCCAAGTTCGGGACTTATGGCTATTTTATTCAGTTTTTAGGCTCCTTATGAAAACAAAACTGATTTCCGGACTTTCTAGAATTTAGTAAAATAACAAACTCTTTATACTCAAAGTTTATTTGAAACCTCCCTGAAATTTTACGAAGTGATAACACAGCTAACAATGAACATGTTATCCCAGTTTAAATGTATCTTTATTCTTTATTCACATCATGGCGTCACGCCTTACGAAGTCACGAACATCGTTTATTTACACACGCAGAATCTAAATAAAACTCACGTGCACCGTGCATCACACAATAGATATTCATAATATTTTGTGTTCCTATATACCTACTTGCCTGTTATCCTAAATAGATGTTGGCTAAATACATTGTATGGCCAATCAACGGCTGTAGGTGATAAAATTATTACCATCGAATTTAAAACTTGTCATCCATCCACTTTGGCATTTTATTTGGAACAAATGATGTAAGTTTATTTACCATATTTCTACCATAATTTCTTTGGTGACTCTATTGTTGTTATCATTACTTCTATAGGAGTTTTTTTTTATTTCCACACCCTTCTAAAGTCATCAGTAAAACATACAGCTGGTTGAAAATAAAAAAAAAGAAATTCCTTAGAATACTTTTTTCACGGGAATAAATAAATGAAGTTTTAAATTTTGCTTCAATGACGAAGCAAAATGTCACTATAAAGCGCCACTGTCTTGTACCAATTACGAAAAAACTGTTGCATTATATGCAAAAATTAATAATCTTATGATTTTCATAAGAAAATGGGTCTATAGGCTTATTCTCACTGCAGAGAAATGGGAATTCATAGATTTTCTAGTTTTTATTATGAGGAAGAAATGGTGAAAGTGACGAGAATGAAAACGGTAGTTTTTATGTTATATGACAAACGAGTCAAACTGAAATTAATATGTCTATGGCTGCTGAAATGCTTCAATCACATTACCTCTCCAAGTATGCGAAAGTTCGTAACTGGTACAAGGAACTGGTAACAAAACCGCTGCACAACCTAGCAGACTTGTTTCTAACAAACAACCCAATTTAATATTTTTTTTGTATTTGACTATGACTTACACGAAACTTACACAATAAGAAAGAAAAAATAGAATACATCTATTTACAACGGTACCTACTCATTTTCAAAATGTTTCTTCTACCAAACCTGCGAACCTGTGGTGTTATAGAAACCAATTGAAGGTGTATGAAACGAACAAAACATAAAATTTGTTGTTTTCGTTTTGGTTTACTGTCTTCCAAGAGATCCTTCATGCCATCAAGTAAAAGCCACTATCACTACTGAAGAACAGATTGGTTACAGTAAATAATATTAATTACAAAAAAGCAGTGGTGAATAAAGAGTTTGGAACATCTTTGAATATGATGATAAAAACTAGTATGCAAAATAAAAAGATAAAAATATACAACAGACGTCGATTGTATGATGATTCATGATTGTATGCGCTATAGTGGCTATAGCTTTATTGATAAAGTTTATCTAAACAATAAAATGACAGCGGATGTTTGTTCTGTACATAGAAAATGTCTAAACAATAATATTTTTGAACCATTTAAAAGCAACAGAATTAAATAATAGATAGAGTACCATTTAATTTTTTTTATATTAAGTAGTTCCCTCGTACTTAATGCAGGTGCGATGTCTTATAAGGTATAAAACTACCTGACATTTTAATTTTTTTGTTTATTTCTATGCTGAACAATTACTTGTATTTAGGTTATATTGCAACTTCAACCGTCATATATCTAATTACCGCAGTAATCAAAATACAAATGATTGTTCTCCAGTCCAAAGAAATTATTATTGTAAAATCCATTTGAAAAAAATTGCGAGCACAGCTATATATGAAGAAAACAATAGTTCGTGCATAAAATAAATACTTCACAGTTTAGATAATTATACCACTCGTATAACCACAAACTAAGCGCTAGATTTATGCTATGGATCCATACATCGAATTGGAGGAGCACCCAGACATCAGGACAATGTAGTCTCTTTTTTATTGTTTTTTTATTATGAATGGACCTGGCCCTTGGCTTGGAAGGAAGTTACACTAACATACATTTACGTATTGTTTATAAAAAATATATTTAAAATATATCAAACTTTTAATAATTGTGATCCGTTTTTCAATAAAAATACTAGAATAAAGGAAGAAGTATTCGATTGAACACATTTTTAATGACAAAACCAATAACATTTATTTTAGAATGAGATTCACTCGAAATAATTTCTTTTATCTTTTTTCTTTGATCGTCAACAGTTACAGCTTAGTAGTAATTTAACTTCGTTGTAGAAAACTAATTTTCGTTTTAGAAGTTGTTGTGGTTGATTTTGGTTTCCTTTGTGAAATTTTAAATATATAACACAACTGTTGCAGGTTTTTAATAACTACTTATTAATCTACAGTGATATAGTAGCATATAGTGCATTTGCTTGACGGAATTTCAGAGATAAAAAAGTTGAGTACTTATTTTGTTTTGTTACAAATTTTTGTTTTGTGGAACGAAAGAAAAAGCAATTTTTCCAGAAAACCTCATCGTTTCTGTTTTAGAATCAATAATCTTCGTCCTTATATCCATATAGGCATACCAAACTTCTATATATGTAAATGAACAAAACGATGAAAGGCCTGCGATAGATAGATAGACGAACGGATGGACTAATCGAGTCTGCAGAATTTTTGTTGATTATAGAACCCTAAAAATTATAAATGATAAATGAAAATGTGTTGTTTATCAACATACTTACATGTCTTGCAGTTTGTATAACGGTGTAGAAGCGCTAAGCTTCCGACGTTTCCTCTTTTACCTATTTTCATTACTATCAGCCAGTATTCATCCACTACTGAACATATATAATTCTGACATAACATAATATGTATGTATGTATGTATGTTTAAAGATAGTTCTGTCTCGTAAAGTGTAGTAAAAGAGTTTGTTCCACAAATAAATTATCGGGGTGGCCTCGATGTGTGCACTGTGCGCGCAGATGCATTGTTGGCCTTGACTGGGATGCATTTAATCATTAAATTAAATTTTAATGGCACCTCAAAATTGGTGAAAATGTAGATAAAATTGCTATGAATTGAAAAAATTGAATGATATAATTAAATGTTACTTCTTCATGAAACATTTTAAGACGCTATAAAATAATTATAGTGTTTATGCCCTTAGTTCTTTTTAATTACGCAATAGATTTTGATGCGGCTTTCACCATCATCTAGAGATTTTCTTCCGTAATCTATCCGCGACCTGTTGCGAAACTGAGGCGGGTCAAACAGAGCCATCCGGTCAGACTTTCATTTCACTCCGTCAGCAAACAACTTAAACCAAAAGATACACGTTCGATTTGTACTCGGATGTACATGTACATCCACCAGTACCGGAAGGAATATGAGTCGATGTTTCCATCCGGACTCACGTATCTCTTGTCAGCGGCGAAAGCGATATAGCATTCAATATCCCTTTCGCGCAAGATGAAAAATGCAATGACTGTAATGAGAACAACACAAAGTATCGTAGTTCATAGCAATATTGATCATCACACAATATGTCCATCGTAAAATATTCATGTCCGTTTCTACGGAACTCTTACTTAATACGTGCCCAAACACTTTTTTTTGGTTTCTAACAATGATTTTCGATCACCATTAGTATTCACTGATGTGAAAATGTATGTTCTTGTCTTTACCTGAAAGTGAAATATTATGAACAAACATTTTTCAATCGAATTTTAATATTCTGTTAAATCAGATGTTATCGATCTAGTTATGAAACCATCCCACTAGGAAGAAGAAATAATAAAATTAAATGTATAATTTACTGTGTCTAGACGAAACCTTACTTATAGTACAGATAAATAAATAGACGTAGAAGATTTTTGAATTAATTACTACAGCAAAATCCACCGTGCGTTCAGGAAGAACCTGCTCTGAAAAGAACAGGTAACAAATTTAGTCAGATATATTTTTTTTATTATTTATTAATTTATCATTTTATGTACTTATAAACATCTGATTACATTTTTAAAGGCTATAGTGAATATTCAACTACAGATGCTGATGTGGCTACATGTGGTCTTCGTTGATACCATTGATCTCATATTGTGATTATTTAATCAGTTTTTAATAACTAGTTTAAATAACTTTTCCGTGTTTTAGCTGGCTCTGAGAAATTTTGTTATGAATCCTTATAAGATTTTTACTTGATTTCTTTAATTTAAAAACAAAATAATTTTTACTACTTTCCGTTTGTATAACTATAACAGTAAGTATTTATTGTATAGACTCAGGTTTTTTATTATCCAGCTTTTAAGGACTTACATGATAATAATATATTATATGCTGTATAAAATATGTACGGCAGGATTAGTATTTAGTATAAGTACGTGTAATGTTTTTTTTTTTTCAAATTTCGAACTTTCAGTCTTTAAATTAAAAAGTCTCATGTATTTGAAGAATCTTTACATCTTCGGGTGGTTGATAATTAATTAGTCAAATCGGTTCCTTTTTATCACTTATCCGCTTCGATCACAAATATCTAACTAGATTCACAATCCTTTATAAAATTGGAACAAATTATTGTCTGAATTGAAATTATTGTGTTAATTTAAAGTAAACTTTACTGTCAATGTATATAAAGGTTGTAAAAGCTTGTAAAAGATTCTCCCATGGCATTGAAACGTTTGTTAACAAAAATATATTTAAAATTCAATCTTACGCTTCATGCTTAAAGTGTAATTCACGTAATTTATTTGTTTCGCTATTTACGTCATTATGATTTGTTAGATGAAAGTGACAAGGATAAGGCACATAGAAATTATAATGTTCTTCTTCTTCTTTAGTTGAATGGCACCTTCGCGATTGCGAATATTGCCAACGTCCCGTAAAGATGAGGATCACAAAAACATAATAATTATGGTAACCATAAAAAAGATTCCAACAATTGAAGTAGGAGAATACACAATGGGGATCAATAAAATGTTCCTTTCGATTATAATTTGGAAAGTTGAGCAAATATTCACACCTAAAAAGGAAAACATCACAGTACAAAATACAGACAAATCATAGGACAACACATTTTATAGACAAACACACAAATACAATGTATTACATCCCACATATAACACATTAGTTATTACTGAGTTAAATCACTAGTATATAGGCACATGCATGAACATTATAATAAATATTACAAATAAACTACAATTTAATGTTATTAACTGAGATAAAATTAGAGAGTATTCTAACAAAAGGAGAATTAACTTAGGACAATAAGAGTTTAAAATAGGTAGGACGAGGAATATCAGGAGGAAGAACATCATAGAGGGAAAATATTAGTTTGGGACAGTTAAAAAATAAGTGATCAGGTGTACCCTCTTCTAAACCACACTCACAGATAGAGTGATCACGGATATGTAATTTAGCCAGGTGAACTGGTGTGCAAGCATGATTCAGCCTGAGTCTGCAAATAGTAGAGGTAACCTTTTTGCTTGCATCTCTGAATGAGAAAAACCAGGGTTTAGGAGGAATTTCATTCTGAATGTCGCCATAAAATTTGCCCTTGACCGATTTAGAAACTGACCAGGCCCGGTTCCATGCCTCCGTCAGTCTAAGTTTAGCTGAAGACCTCAAATCGTAACAGTAGACGGCATAATTGTCAGAAGAGCGTTGGGAGATTGCGTGTCTAGCACAAGAATCCGCGGATTCATTGCCTGGGATACCACAATGGCTAGGAATCCAAGCAAGGACTATTTTCAAGTTTTTTTGAAAACAATTAAAAAGTTCCTGTCTGATTTTTAAAATAATTGGAAACCTTGATTTGGAGCGTAAAAAATTAGAGTTAATAGATTGGAGACAGCTAATGCAATCGGAAAAAATAATAGAGTTACCAAGATTGTGGGCGTTAGCATTATTTAACTGCTTCCAAGATAGCCAGTGCTTCCCCAGTAAATACAGAGGATTGAGGAGGGAGCTTATAATTGAGGATAATTCGAAATGACGGGATCCAAACGGCAGCGCCGACACAACTGATTTTCGATAATTTCGAAGCGTCCGTGTACATTGTCGTCCAGCCACTCCAGTCATTGGACAGATTTTCGAAAAAAGTTGTAGAAGCGTTGGGAAAACTTTTCTTAATACCATAGTTTAACAGGACGGAAGGACGGAAGATAAGGACATCAAAAGGAACTGAAAAAAGAGGGTTACATGGAAACTGAGATACCTGTACAGAAAGATGGGAGAAGTAAGCAAGGCTTTTTGCTAAGCAAGGCCAGTCATCGCTTGGACGATGAAGTTCATTTAAAGAATTTTTAAGAATAATTAAGCTTGGAATGTAAAGGATGGGAGGAATTTTGTAATATTTTGTAAAAAAATCTGTCGCGTAGGTATTGGCTACGAAGAGAAAGTGGAGGATCTACACATTCCACCTGAAGAGCATTCACTGGAGAGGATCTCATGGCACCTAATATTAAGCGTAAAGATTTAGATTGCATACGATTCAATTTTTGTAGGGAAGTTTTATTGCAAGGGAACAAAAGAAATAATCCATAATCCATGTGACTACGAATTAAAGCGTTGTAAATTAATTTTTGAGTATATGGGTGACTACCCCACCAAGTACTTCAAAGAGACCTTAGAATATTAATATTCTTTTCGCATTTTTGAATAATGTAGTTTATATGAGGGCCCCCAGACAATCTGGAATCCAGAATAACACCCAGAAATTTGACTGAATTAGATTGGGGAACTGTTTCATTACTTATGTTTAACGTAAGGTTGGGAATAACTCTTTTTTTTAGTGAATACAATAGTTTGACTTTTAGCTGCAGCCAAAGAAAGTCCGTGATCTGATAGCCAGCAGTCCAGGTAAAAAAGAGCAGAATTCAAACGGGAGGAAATATCAGAAAGAGTCTGGGATGAAGAATATAATACGATGTCATCAGCATATTGTAAAATTTGACAAAAAGAACTAACAGAGCTTTCTAAATCACATGTATAAAGACTGTATAAAAGAGGACTGAGGACCGATCCCTGAGGGAGACTTTTCCATACTTGTCTAGGGGGTAGAAGGGAATTCTGGTATCTAATTACTATCGACCGGTTTGAGAGCAGATTCAATATGAAACGTACCATCCTCACTGGGATGCTTAGCTGTAGCAACTTGTGCCTGAGAACCGGAAGAAGGACGTTATCATATGCTGAGGCAATGTCGAGAAAGCCTTGCTAATAAGCCTTGTTGAGGAGGGCTTGACGGATATCAGTAGTCAGGGTAGAGATATTGTCTAGTGTACTCATATCCTTCCTAAAGCCAAATTGAGAGTTAGCTAAAATGCCTTTACTTTCAACTAACCATTCGAGACGATTTTTGATAATGTGCTCAGTTATCTTGACTAACACGGGAGATAAGGCAATAGGTCTATGGGAGTTAGGATCGAGTGGATCCTTGCCAGGTTTTAGAATAGGGATGATAATTTGGTAGTTCCATGTATCGGGAGTACAACCATATTCAAAGAAATGGTTAATTAAACGTAAAAAAAAAAGTTTACACTGATCACTGAATTTTGAAATAAAAGAGTATGGGATACCATCGATTCCGGGAGAAGAATCATTTAATCCATGAAGAGCGGATTGAAAGTTCGTCAAAAGAAAAAGGAATATCCAAGGCGTCGGATGAGCGAAGGAAGCATGATGGTGATGGAAGGAATTCGGAACATGGGACAAATGGCGGAGCCAGTTTATCGGCAAAAGAATCTAGCCAAACAGAAGGATCATTTGAAGTTATATTTTCAGAAAAAAGTGAACCTCGATATTTTCTGATATTTCTCCAAACAAGGGATGGACGGGATCTAGGAGAAAAACTTTCACAAAAGGAAGTCCATCCAGCTTTTTTCTTTTTGGACAGAAATCTCTTTGTTTTAGCTGAAACCTATTGATAATTTATAAAATTTTCCATAGTCATGGAGTTGTTATACAGGCGTTCCGCTAATTTACGCTGGTGTACCATCCCCGAGCATTCTGAGTCCCACCATGGAGGGGAAATTCTAAAACTACCTGAGCGTGTTTTCTTTTTTTTTTTGGTATAGACTCATCAGCAGCAGATAATACACAAGAAACAACTTGGGTGTAAAGGTTTAATAAATTTTCATTATTATTCGGGACAAAAAGGGAATTTAATTTACTGTCAAGAGACAGAGTATATTTAGACCAGTCTGCGGCTGTGAGTCTGAAATTTAATAGACGAGGAAGGGGTGCCGGAGTAAGAGAATTGGATGAGAGAGAAATGAGGATAGGGTAATGATCACTGCCGCACGATTCAGATAGGACTCTCCAAGAAATAGCTGAGGCAAGACACGGGGAACACAAAGTTAGGTCGACTACACTATTGGGATTTTGAGAAGGACGCACTCTCCTAGTTGGGGAGCCATCGTTGAGAAAACAAAGGTTAAAATCATCAAGAAGATCTAACAAGTGTGGAGAAAAACTGTCGCAGAAGTGGGAACCCCATGATATATAATGATTATTAAAATCTCCCATAACAACTATAGGTGATGGAAGGGAAGAAAAAAAGCATTAATATCCTGGCAATGAGAGGGAATAGAAATCTGAGAAAAAGGGACAGAGCGTTTAATGAGAATAGCACAACCAGCATAACCATCAACCCTGTCATCCCGGAGACAGGAATAACCCGGAACTCTAAAACGGGTCCCAGGGACCAACCAAGTCTCCGAAATAGCAAGAAAGACGAGATTAAATTTGTTAATAAGGTAAAAAAATTCCGGTTTTTTAGGACGTATACTCTGCGAATTCCATTGGAGTGCTACTGGATCCATTACAATCAATATTGGAGATAATTTTGACGAGTCTATTAGCAACGTTGGACGGTAAGCAGTCATTGCCTTTCGAGACAATATTTTCAAAGATTGACAGTATCAGTTCCAAAAGGTTATCATTTGGGGTGACTGGATTATATGAAGATTGACGAAAAGCGCTACCATTAGGTAAAGAGGAAGGGGGGTCACTAATAATGGCCCGATGAGCTGCTATATCGTAACCTTTTTCGCTGCGAAAAGGGGTAGAAGGACGAGAACGTATCATTGTTTTAGTGTAGGATCTCTTATGCGGGGGGAGAAGTTGTTTTTTAGGAGAAGAAGAGGGAATTACGTTTGTAGAAAAGGATTTAGAAGTCTCAGCATAACTTCTGCGAACTGGAGGAAATTGAGTGGATACCTCAGCGTAGGAAATATTGTCCTGTGACATTACCATCTTAATGGTTTTCTGTCTGGATTGCTCTGGACAAGACTTATTGGTAGCAAAATGGCTACCCGAGCAGTAGAGGCAAGTCGACAGGTGTTCAGAAATCTCACAACTGTCACCCAAATGAGGTTGCGCACAACGATAACACCTGGGTTTTGAGCGGCATTGTGCACGGACATGTCCAAATCTGCAACAACTAAAACATTGGACAGTAGGCAATATGTATGAGTCAACAGGAAGAGAAGTGTGGAAAGCATAGACGCGAGGGGGGAGAACCTGACCTTGGAAGGTTAAAACAATAGTTTGAGTCGGAATCCAGTTGGTGGAATCATTAACTGTAACTTTTCTATTAAAACGTCTTGCTTTGATAACAGGTCCGCAATTTTGTGGGAGATCCAAAGAATTTACAAATTCCTCCATTCCCAGGTCCGTGGGAATACCTTTAACAATACCCATTCTGGTAACAATGTAAGTAGGAATAACATAACAACATATCCTCACGCTGTATCCCCAACGGGGTAGTCAGGATAGGAAGTAGGAATAATAGCCTTATATTTATTGTTTTCAAGAGCCGGAAAAGCTATGAATTGATTGGTATCGTCTGCTGTTTTAAATTCAACGGAGATCTTGTTACGGCCCACACTCTTCACTCCATCAGAAACAATATTTTTAACTTCATTCTTAAAGAGAAATTGACCGAATTTAATTGGGCGGATAGTGGTGCCTATAGAAGGGTCTGGTTCGATTCTAGACACGTGAACTATGAAGGGTCCTTTATCAAAACGTCCATATAACTTGGGGCCAGCAGTAAGCGATGGATGAACAAACATTGTCTCAGAAGAGGCGGACGGTTCTACCACATATTTTTTGTTGGTAACATGTGCCGGAGATAAAGTCTCGCTATGTCTTTTTAATGGACGATGTTCAGAGTTATTGTCGTTTAGTAGAAATAAATTTGCTGATTGATTAATTTCCATTATTTCCGGCGACATATCAGGAGGGTCAGGAGGTTCAGGCGGAATAGAATTTATTGCTAACAAATAAGTACTTACCTAATTACAAACCACAACCACATATAATAAAACAATTAAGATAAAGAGCTCAACAATTTAACACGAAAAAAAGTTTAATTCATGAAAAAAAAACCAAAACTTCTAAAAATTCCCACTAACACGTGTATAAACAACAACAACGCAAAATGGAATCCCAATTATAATGTTAGACAAGGAATAAGATGTTGCATGTCAGGCAATTACATATTCAGATGAAATGTAAGAATATTATTGTATTATTATGAATTTAATAAAAAAGAGCTATATAACGTTATTATTATAACGAAATAATGAACACGTAAATAAAATAATCCTAATTACTTACCGAAAATAAGAAACTCTATCTTTTTTTAACGTTCTAGACGTGTCATTTTTACAATTTTTGAAGGAGCACTTTGCCATGTTTCCTTTAGTGTTCACAAATTACTACTAAGACTGAGTGCGCTAAAATTCTCATTTCAGCGCACATTTGGTTCCGACGTTTTTGGAACGCTGATTGTGTATCTTGTTATATATTTGTGATCGAAGCTTATCCGAAATGAAATTTGTATGAGATGTGTGTGAGATTCTTCTTCTTCTCTTTCATATACTGACAACACGGTTTATATTTATTAGAAACATTTCTGCCATTCTCATTTATAGTGGATCTCTGACATGAAATCTCTGTCTTCTTCTTAAATACTAAGATCTTGACACTCTTTAGCAAAGAAATAGTTGGCTTTACTGGCTAATAAAAAGGACTTCTTGGAAAATCGCGAGAACTTCAGTTGTACATATTTATTCAAACTTTCCCATTCTCAACGCTGGCACAGAGCAAGCGTTTTGACTTGAACAACAGACTTTTGTTCCTATACTCCTAGAAACGAAAAAATAGAAAATCCCACCAAAAAGTCGTGTGCGAAATGATGAATAGCGTCATCATAAGTTTTCTATTGTTGACAAGAAATTTCTTTTCTCTAGTAAAATTAAAAAATAAAATTGAAACAAGAGAATTGCTTTTTCATACCTTTTCATTCAATCGTTTAGTGCCTCTTTATTTCGTAGTAAACATTTAATAATTTATTTATGATACTATCACATACCCAATTGGTAAAATAAAATGTACTAAAATGCGAAACACAGTTCTAAGGCAGTCCTATCCAAAATTGTGTAATCTATCTAAGGGCATTTACTATTGTTATTATATTAAAAGCAACCGACACTAGATCAAATTAATTTAATATCTATCGTTTATCATATTGATATCTGTAGTAGGTCCACATAGGACATTCTTGTTTCTACAATGTTAAGTAGCTTAATATTTTTCTTACTTAAAGCATGGACCATTTGAAATCGACCTAACTGTACAATAAATTTAATAAATGATTCTTATAAGCACTTCTAGTACATCAAAGAGTATTTATTTTCTTTTTCCGTCTCATATGTTTCTCCAGTGAATATGATAATAGGCGGCGAATATTAAGTTACTGAAGCTTTTCTACGATGACCGCAAAAAATTTAGTCGCTTACATTCAAATTCCCCATTTTTTGTCTACTTGCGAACTTCAACACATACATACATACATGTATGTATTATATTACATACCAAAAATTAGTATTAAATTTAAAAAAATTAGCATTCGGGAATCAAACTCTTTTGTTTCTAAGCTGCCAGTATTATTGCTTAATCTGTTTTCATTAGGTTTTTATTACCTTGCACTTGGGATGCGTGCGGCGGCGCCATATCAATGTATGACGATTGGGTCGCCACCACGACGCGACGCCGATTAATTATTTCTGTCGATTCCCGCTCAGTCGCCAATTAACAATCATGATCATTGATGAAAAATTTTTCCCAGTTAGTTTTAAAAGTATTATGTAACTTTGTTGGCAAACAAGATCCTTGATAAAGATTACTAATAAATAATGATTGTAATTGAGGCACCAAATTATATTTTCAGTTTTTAAGTTTTTTTTTGCAAATTCCTATAAATGGCAAAAGCCCCCAATAATTTACCAATTTTTTTTAATTCAAATTTTTTAACCGAAATGCGCTCCATTATAGTGGATAACATTAAAATTCCGAATAATTTTAAAAATAACTTCAATTAAGTGCTCTAACTATTCAGTTCCGAGCATTCATGTTCGGCCCATTTATGAATCTTTCAATTCAGACAGTATTCCAAAAATAGAATCAAAAATTAGCGACGGCGATCTAAGAGGTGCCGCCCACTTGCTATTTTCCAGCGATGTTTTGGCACCGAATACGGCTGAGACTCTTTTTGCTCTCAGATCAAAGCATCCCTCTTCCTCTGTGACTTGTTGTCTGCCAGATCCCTCACATCCAAATGATGTGTCGACTCGAGCTACGGAGGAAGATGTGCTTGCCGCAATAAATTCTTTTAAAAGCGGTTCCGCGGGAGGTCTCGATGGCTTAACGTCACAACATTATAAAAATCTGATTACAGGCTCTGTCAGTGATACCGGTAAGACATTCTTATCTAGTTTAACAGCTCTAATAAACATTATGCTGGCTGGTAAAGTGCCCCCGGAGATAACCGACATCCTGTATGGTGCCAATTTATGTGCCCTGAAAAAACAAGACGGTGGCATTAGGCCAATTGCCGTAGGTGCAAACTATACACCGCATTGCCTCCAATATTTGTTGCCCTCACATTGTCTCTACCGTATCAAATTATTTTTGTCCTACACAAGTAGATTTTGGCTCAAAGAGAGGATGTGAAGCGGCAGTGCATGCGGCGCGTGCTTTCTTGACACATGATGGAGGTGAGGTACTGCTCAAAGTAGACATAAAAAATGCATTTAATTCTGTTGATAGATCCACCTTGTTGACACAGATAAAACAGCATGTTCCGGACATATATCCCTACCTCTGGCAATCTTACAGCAGTCCTTCAAAATTAATATATAAAAATAATTTATTACATTCCGAAGTTGGCTGTCAACAAGGTGATCCTCTCGGACCAGCTATTTTCAGTTTGGCTATCCATCCTGCGATTTGTAATTTAAATTCCAAATTTAATATTTGGTACCTTGGCGACGGAACAATAGGAGGTAAAACAATTACTGTTTTAGAAGACCTTAAAACCCTCATTCAAAGGTTTAAAGATATTGGCTTAGAATTAAATTTTTCTAAATGTGAACTCTTTGTTTCCGATTCTGTTCCAATTATTACAAAAATGAAATAATTAATAAATTCAACAATCTGGCACCAAATACTAGTCTTGTCAAAAGAATCGCTGTACCTCCTAGGTGCTCCCGTTTTAGATGACTCCATACCCTGCTTTATCAATGATCAAATACAAAAATTTAGCCAGTCTTCAGACAAACTTTTCAAAATTAATTCCCACATGGCTCTCCTCATTATCCGCTTTTGCCTTTTCGTTCCAAAATTTACATATGCTCTTAGCTGTTCTCAGCTTTTTAAATTTCAAACGCTTTTAAAATCTGTAAACAATATTCTAAAAAATACATTATCTAAAATATTAAATTGCTCCTTTGTTGATGACAGGGTCTGGAATCAAGCTTCGCTTCCTATCTGTTATGGAGGCCAAGGCATACGCAAAATCTCGAGTGTGTCACTGCCTGCTTTTGTTTCGTCAGCCTACAGCACAGAAAACCTTTTCCTATCTGTTATTCGCCCTTCCTTAGGATCGGTTGAGGTGCCGTGCTTGACTGATGCTCGAAATGCTTGGTTAAGTGTTTGTCCGAGTACTAACCTGCCTACCTCGACCTTTTCTCAGAAACACTGGGATGACCCTCTATGCAAAAATGTTCATTTACAACTCATAGATTCTTGTAGTATCGAAAAAGATCGGTCTCGCCTCCTAGCTGTTTCTGAGAAGGAGTCAGGACACTGGTTGAAGGTAATACCTTCAAAAAACTTAGGAACCTTAATCGACAATACCACGCTTTCTCTCATAGTCCCTTCGTCTGGGGGCCAGGACTAACCTTCCTCACCGTTGCCACTGTAGTGATCTCGTCGATGTACTAGGTCACCACGGTTTATCCTGTTTACGTAGTGCGGGCCGCATATCACGACATGCTGCCTTGAATGACGTCATTCGGCGGGCTCTTGTTGCCGCTGGCGTTCCTACAATCTTAGAGCCTGTAGGTATTGCGCGCAGCGACAGCAGGAGACCGGATGGTTTGACGCTCATTCCTTGGAAACTTGGAAGATCGCTGGTGTGGGATGCCACTTGTGTCGATACACTCGCTGTTTCCCATGTGCCGGCGACTTCCAAGTCAGCAGGTGCCGCGGCCAGCACTGCCGAGAACTTGAAGCGGCGTAAGTATGCGACTCTCTCTGAGAGTTTCATATTTACGCCCTTTGCAGTCGAAACTTTCGGTCCCTGGGGCCCCGAAGCCCATCGACTGGTTTCTGATATTTGTAAGAGACTGGTCGAGGCTTCGGGAGACCGCCGGGCTGGCAGCTTCTTCCGCGAACGAATCAGTTTGGCTATTCAAAGAGGCAATGCTGCCAGTCTGCTGGGTACCTTGCGCAATGACAGCTTTCTAAGCGGCAACTTTGAAGAAGTTTATTATTTAAGATAATGTGTATTTTTAAGTTTGTAAATATTAACATATGTATGTACTTTTTGTTAATGTAAATGAAGTTATTAAACACGCACCTCGCCTCTATTGAAAATTGTGGTTAATATGTAGTAGAAGAAAAAAGAAGTAAGATACTTGGTGCTCCATCCTCTTTGACAACCTCATTAGAGATACAGTGTGAAGTTGTGTTTGTGTGTGATTTAAATATAGATTTCATTCTTGTATGATTTTAGTCAAGTGCTTGCAAGAAATTAGTGACTCCTTGGCCTTGCTAATCTCCTAGTAAACTTATTTTATTGTTGAGTAACAGTTTAAATTCAATCTCTCAACCTTGACGCTCGTAATGTCAATATATGAATGTTGACTGACAAATCGAATATTATGATTGTTTACTTCAGTGGAATTGACCACTTTTTTGGTCGTTCGGTGAGTCCACTATTTATAATTCCTCTTAGCTAACAAAAACCGGTTTTGTAAACAGTAATAAAATTTTATTATAAATATTGAGTGACTATAATGCCAAACTGCGATCATCAATGAATAAACTATTTTTAGAAATAATGGCTTTCATATTTTTATGCATCTCTACCAAACATTTTATGGATAAAAATTATTTATTTACCGTTTAAGTCTTCATCGGTATAGCTCTGTAATTCGAAGCATGTAGCACATGTAAATTGCCATATTTTTGAAACAGTTGTATAATATATATTCCTATCCTGTGTTATGTATGCATATGCAATGGCAATATTTTATATAAAGATGACGAACACTCGCATCGCGTGGAGTTTAGATATGTTCGGCTATAGCATAGTATATAAGTTACCTCTAAGCATACTTAGGTTACAACAATGAATGTGACAGATAATACGGTACGAACTAAAGCTCAAGAAACGAGCCTACTCTAGACCTTAAAGGCCGGCAACGCACCCGTGATTCCCTCGACGTTGCGGGTGTCCATGGGCGGCGATGATCATTTTCCATCGGATGATACGCTTGCTCGTTTGCCCCTTCTGAAAAAAAAAGAACTATGTATATAGAAAGAGATAGATATCTGCCAAAAGTTGCGCTGGAAATATACACGCAATCTGTCCCTGTTGCCTTGCAATTGCCAACATTCTCTTTATTTTTCAACCATCATTACAAATATTTATTATTTTTTGTAATTAATTTAAGAAATAAAATTTAAAAAAAAATATGAGAGGCTTTTTTACTTGTACTGTACTTTACATATGGTATTTCATTTCATCCTTTTTTAGCTTTGAATCATAATTTCCTTCTACTTTCTGAATACACAACTCGGCATTTTAAAAATATGAACAATACAACCACATGGAATAGACGCACTCACTCATTCGCCGCTATTGCAACTAAATCAAATTAATTACAACAATTATCTTAATTTAACTGCCTGGGTTACCGCACGCTAGTATATCTACTTCTTTTAATAAAATTTAATGACATTGTACGTAATAGGTATATTTGTAAGTTATGATTCAAATTATATTGTTTACTTTTTAAACTAGTATCAATGCCCCGAGGTCAACATAATTACATACTTACATGCATACATATTTTCACGCAGTGTACCGAACGGTGAAGTAAAACAGGACGGAGCGCCAAGTATCGCGATCCTTACTACTTTCGCCTCCTCAAATCTCATCATTCTCCTCACACTCAATGAAATATTGTAAACAAGATCTTGGTATGAAACCGGTTTATAGATTACCTACTCAATTTAAATAAAATCTCCTTCGACGTGGATTTTTAATAAAACAAATTGATACATAATCTTGGAATATGTAAATACACAAAGGAATTCTAACACATTGCATTTAGCATTGCGTTAGGAATTCCTTTGTGTTAATTAATAGGGTACAAGAGCAAAAAACAAGATCTTATTCAGTATGACAATTGTAGATATGCTAGAAAAGTATTTTTTTTAATTGTATAAATTTCGATCATATAATGTGTGCATTGTGCATTCCGGTTAAAAAAAAGGTAAAAGGAAAACACAATTACTGTACATTACCTCGATAGAATTTTTTACCGAAGTAGATTGTTTTCGTTAGTTTTCTTTTAGTACTTACTTCAAAATGCGAATAGTTTATATGTATAATTTTTTAGGTTATGAAATCATTACAAGCAATCGAAAAATCTGGTAAAAAAAACATGATTTTGTTCATTCGTTTTTAATTTATAACCATTGTGTTATTTGGCGCTTATGCTAGCGCCGATGCTTTATCTTTCTTACACGTACGAGCGTAAAATAGTGCTCTCACTCGCACCATTCATGAATATTATGTTTAAATGTAAACAATATTTATGTAAAACTTCAAGCCATTTCCCATTTAAAGAGAATGAAACATTAAGTTTATAGCGATAACTTATTAACAGTTAGCTCTTAATGATTTTTATCTATTTTCTTCTTAAATATTACAATCTCGGAGATAGCATGGCATGGGCCCAGAGCCCTAGAGTGTGTGCTCATGACCTGAATGCGACATCTTTTATTGTTCTCTAAACCACATCTAAGCACGCATTAATTTCATTATTGTTGTACACAAATATTGTTGATAATATTATATTCACGTTCAGATTATTTAAAAAATATTATGGGCACTATCAAAACTTCTGTTTCTCAGTAACTATAATAAACCACCTATCGATAAAAAATCAATCATTAATCAACCTCATATAATACAAATGTTTTATTGAGATCTGTTATTGAGACTTGTCTAATAGAATAACGAATCGAAATATAATAATTATTATAATGCTGTTGAAACAAAGTATGTAATATGATAAGTAATTACAGAATTAATTTATGATATTTAAGTTATTTAATACTTACCATCTACAAAATCATATTTATTTGTACAAGAACAAAATAAAAATTTAAGTAATCAAATAAATGCCTATATCTTGGTAAAATAATATGTAGATAAGAGATATGAAATATCACGTTATATATAGCATATAAATAAAATATGACCTTGGTGTGACCGCGTCAAGGGCACTTCAGTGATGTTTTGCTTCAAAACAAACTAATTGTTACGCATGACTTTGATCGCGTTATGTCACAATAATTAATAAAATCCTGTCTACATTTGCAAATAATGAAGATTTCATCAGAACATTGTTTTGAAATATCAATTTAATTGTAATAATGAAATCACAAAACAATCAAGGTGATGACTGCTATTGTATTTATTTAGAATATTAATATTGATTCAATATACAACATGTCTCAAAAATCTTTCGAGAAACTGATTAAAAGACTTAATGGTTTTATGCATGCTGATGCATATATCAAAAAATAACTTCATTGAGTTTCCCAACTATACGCAATTTCAGAATTTTTTGTATATAATATGTAATTATATACAAAAAATAAACTCTAAACGCTAACTAAACTCCAACACCGTGTGACCGATCACCATGAAAGTTGGCATGTGTGGTATTTTTTAATGGAGAACGTTTTTATGCTATCCCCTTTGTTATAAATCGCCACCATACGAACCAAGTTACGGGCAGAAGCTAGTAGTGTAAATCTAATGCCTCTACTTTCAAATAAAACAAATGTGGAGTACATTTAAACAGAACTATTTAACCTTGCAGATTACAAATATGTATATATACCGTTTCTAATTCGTTTATTAGCAATCGTTTATGTAAAGCACTAATTGTAATTTAGTATGTGCATACTTAATTGTTTATTTACGTAACGTTTAACTTCTGTTGGTTCTATTACATTACATTTTACTTCAAATAGCAACAAATGTAAATATAGAGCTAGCCACCTACTTATCTGTTAATGTCATTAATATCTACATTACATATAAATAAAATTAGTGTCTATGTTATTTCGAAATAAAACGAAGTTTAATCTTATATGGTTAATTTCAGGTTTACAAAAGTTAATAAATCCCAGACACGCGTTTCTAATGTTTTAGTCTGTTTATTTGCTCGGGCTAATCTCTGAAATGGTTGAACCGTTTTTGACGAGGTTAAGAGGACTTTTCAGAAAGTAATCTAGGTTTTTTTTATCGCGTCAAAATAGCAAATTTAACGCGGGTGAAACCGCAAGGCACATCTAGTACATAATAAAATGAATTAATAAATATCGTAAAGGCGACTGCATTTAACGTATCCTGTCGTAATGAGCGTTTTATTAGTTGAGTAGAGTAGGTTACTTATTTGCTTTGTTCATAGGTTTGTCAAATGCAACAGCTTAACAGTCTTCAGGCGACGCATTGATAAACAATAAAATAAAAAATCCGTCATTTTAAAGAATGTTTAGATTTAAACTATACAGAAAATTTAGAAACATAAATCGGTTCCGTTACTCCTAAAAATGTTAATCTCTGTTTTAAAAGGGGTAAGTTTGATATTTTTATTTGACGATGTATTTTTTTTTAATAATAAAATTTTTAAGGAAAACATGGAAAATCTTTGAAGACCCTCGATAAAAACTTGCTTCCAAGCAACGCTCAACAATAGTCAACGTTCATTCACTTATTTGATTTATTGTGTACTGCATTTGAAAAGGATATTAAATCAAGTCGAAAATTTAATCTGATATTAACGATGAAGACTACCATTAACAAATTGACAGAAGGTTATTAACAATTTAATTTTCCTCCTTGCTTGGACACGACTGAAAGTGAATTCGGAGTGTTTTATGAACTGAGCAAGGGACCAAGAAATTTGCCTTATTGAGAAGATATGACTCACCAGTGAAATTTGAGTGTATAAGACAACATTCATACATATCTTCACGCTGTATCCTAACGGGGTAGTCAGAGAGGACGGAGCGCCAGGAGTTGCGATCCTTACATACCTCTTTCGCTTCCTCAAACCTTATCATTCTCCTCACACATTTTCGCCTAGGTATGCTAGTGCTTTTGACATTTCCGTCTGCTAACACTGGCTATGTGATCTTCATAAGTCAGCCTTGGTCTTCCTTGGCTTCTTTTACCTCTCACTTTCGCTCTGTAGATTTTCTTCGTCAGCCTTTCATCACTCATTTTTTCTAAGTGCCCGAACCATCTAAGCATTCTTTTCTTTATTTTTACAATAACACCGTTGTGTTGGATATATTCACACTGCCTACTAATGCGGACAGAACACCGTTCACTTTATTAGCAGCTGCTACCCGTTCCTCCACATCCTACAGACAAATATATAAGACAACAGTATTTAGCATAAGTCAATTGATAAAAGGTCTTTTTGTTATTATATTTATCAGCCACCATTATATAGGTAGCCACATACATCTACGCACACTACATCATTGCTCCCTCCTTTTCTCATTTTTTTGTTCTTTTGTGAAATTGTTTTACATAATCTTTTTTTTAATATTAAATTTTCTTATTATATGTTTTTTTTATTCCAAACAGAATATTTTATTAGAAAATTTCCGAACTCTAATTAAAATTACATTCATCCGTTCTCTATTCGTGGCGTCCGGGTGGGAATAGTATATGTGGGCTTTCTTTTATTGTGGATTATATCGATCAAGTGGATTAGACCCTCTATATGTTCTACGAAAGTTCTACGTTATTCAAAGTTATTTAGGGTTTTGTGAAATTCTAGTAAAAATAAGATTTTAGACAAATTATCGTAAGAATAGTATTAGTCCAATGTAAGGCTTACATATCGTTTTGAATCGTGACCCTACAAATGTAAAAAACAAAACTTCTTAATTTTAAAATTCAAATTTTTCTATTATGTAATTCTCAAGGCTTCTGAAATAAATCTTTAGTAGATTTTTCCTATAGCTGGGTAGAGCTAGAGTATCATGTTGAAAAATTGACTCAAAGGAAAAAAGTTCAAAAATCTATATCTACTATTAAACATAAATAAAGTTATAATTTATTGCATAGTTTATAAGCTTACGGTAACAGATTTACCAATTAAACGAGGGTCAATGAGACAAATGAATGTCAAAGTACTTTTCAATTTACATTTTAACAAATATTCAAAATAGTTGTTAGTGCAGAAGGTAACGAGCTAAGAATAGTTTCTTATAATTGTTATAATAATATTTATGGATAACCTGGCGTTTAGTGATCGATTGATATGATGAAAAGACGCCAACGGTTTCTGTATATTTGGGGTTATTCTTAGGAATTTTGCAGTATTTTCTGGATTCTGTATTTATTTCTGTTATTATGGTCGTAAAATGGCACATAAGATAGAAAATCCCGCCACATGTGAAGTGCGATCCGTGATCCGTTTTTTGAATGCTGAAAACGTCCGTCCAAGCATAATTCATCGCTTAAGAGGCTGCGTAGGGCGATCCAAAACAAGAGGCGGGGAATGCTGACACGTGGTATTGTTCTTCTCCATGACAATGCTCCTCACACGGCACAAAAGACCACTGACCTTCTTCGGAAGTTCAAGTGGGAGGTTTTTGACCACCTTCCGTACAACCCCGACTTGGCTGCAAGTGACTTTCATTGTTCACTAAACTCAAGGATTTCTTATCAGGAGAACGTTTCCAAAGTGATGATGACTTACGAGAAGATGTACAGCATTGGCTGGCTAATTTGGCGGTAGAGGTGTACAAGGAGGGCATAAACAAACTGGTTTCAAGATACGACAAATATCTCAACAACTTCGGCCACTACATTGAAAAATGAGTAAATGTATTACTTTCATTTAACTGAAATCATTATTTGCTTTCCATCATTTTTTTTTTCATTATACGTAAACGGGTACTACTTTCTGGAATGCCCTCGTATATATGTAATGATGGAGTGATATAATATACTGTATCGTTTTATATAATATATCGTATACCTAGATAATAACATATACATGTCGGAAAAGACACAGGGCAATTCGTGATCTTGCGACTCAGCTATGAGAAATAGGTACCTAATCTTACAAGAGCCGAATTACTCCATTAAATACCACGTTAAGACAAAGTTAATGTGCAAACGATAGAAAACTCGTTGTAACAATTATTACGTAAGTAATTGAAAATTTAATAATGGCAAACGATCCGTCGGAGAAATGGTATCGCACTGGCCGCCGTAGTCTAACCCACTGTCAGCGCCGGCCCCAACGTTCCGTTAACGCGTTATCCCTTCCAAACAGGAAGTCGCGCTTTGCCTTAGTATAGTCAAATGAGTGCCTTTTATTTCCACCGACATACATGTATTATATGTATACGTTACCCAGCCCCCAGTAGGAGAGACTGGACTAACGTGGGGCTTTTACTCGCCAAAACTCCTGCGGTGCTCGTCCTCTGCGCGGTGTGGAGGGGCTCCACCTAATTTACAGACAGCGACAGCCACGCGATCACTGCGCGATCGGTGACTAATTATATTAAACAATTGATATCATGTATAACAATGCGTATCTATTATCCTATGACCGTAAAATGCACTTTTCGCGGTAGATTTAGCGCCACTATACAAATTACATTACATAAATTCTCGTTTTGACAGCAGATATCGCGCGATATTGGCTGTCGCATGCTGTCTGCAAGTTACGTAATAAGCGTGGGGACTTCCTATGAAGCGCAACAGAGCCCCTCTTGCGCTGTGCCGAAGCAGTTCTCGGGAAGCAGTTACAGAATCCACCGGTACCCTCGCAGTGCCACGACAGCGTGGACCACACGCACTGTCGTTCCTCCACGGAGTCGCATGGTTTGACGACCAGAGCCCCCTTTTCGATCGGCCGCCACCCCATAGGCCCCTTTAGTCGCCTTTTAGGGCAGGCTGGAAACATCGTAGCCTTATTCTCGGGGCTGACATACAGGGCTTATATAATATATTACCTAGACTAGTTTATCTCTAGATAGCCGATTTTTTTTATACTACTTGCGGGTTTCGGTTTGTTTTTGTAGAGTTCTTTGAGTACCTCACCTATAAATAATATGATATACCTACAGTCTTTACCTATGTACTTGTATAAAAATATCCAGAAATAACATTTTTATTATTATTATTGATTGCCTTTTATTAGGTACCGAATTACAGTAGGCTTTAATAAGCGTATTTTTGCTACAAACCCCTAAAAACAAATGTATGTTCTTGAGATCATAATGTCATACAGACAGTGTTATGTAAATTGTTTACGAGAAAATTAATAATTTTTAACAAGATTATTTTTAGCAGAGAGATAAAGAGATATGCCTGTAAAAGAAATCAGTCGCCGTTACCTACTCGTTCTCGTAGTTACAATTATGTATTATGTTTGAGTGTGTTATTACGTCTGACGTAAATGTTACACCACAGATTAGGTAATAGTATACGATAATATTTGTTATTCTTTGAGTAATTTTTGAGCATAAATACATATAAGTAGCGAGTTAATTGTTCTTTCAAGTGATAATAAAAAAGAAAGCTTTCGTCTCTCACATTGTCTTCATGTAAAAATGTACTAAGATATCTATATACATAAATTGATTCCAGAACATTTAAAAACTAACAAAATCTAAATATTTTTTCGTTTATTAATAGTGATCTAAAACCTACTTAGATCACTAAACCAATTTCGATGATATAGTAGATTTATAAATAGGTGTTTATAGTAAATCTTTATTAGCAAAAAGAAACAGTAATTAAAGTATACATTACATAGCTATACATACATTGTAGCAAAAGAAATCGAATAAGAGGATCTTGGTGATACAATGTTTGAAAAACAAAAAAAAATTGTAGTCATAGAAAGCCATATGCACGCAAGTGCGGATTCCCCTAGATACGTACTGAGCCGAAGTCCGTCCTCCATACGAGGTATCCCTCAGCTGCGGGAACCCTTTGGCTGTCGATCATCTGACAGATCGCCTTCAATGCTTGCTCCAATATGTTCGGCGACGTCGTAAGTCACTAGGGTGAACACCAAAGAGGAGAGCTTTTTTAGTTTGTTCTCTGTTGTTTGAGTTTCCATGGGGATTCTTTCTTTCTAAGAAATAAAAAAAAATTCACAAATCTGACAAATAAAAAAGGGCCTTTAGTGCCGGTAATGGCTAATCTAGCATCAATTTTCTAGCCGCTTACGAAATATAACTACGCCTTTCAACTACTTTCAAATTCTTTCACGTACGATATACAATTTATTTTTTGTTTTTATATATTTATAATATTTACTCTATTAAGACAATGTACATATCATTCAAACCACCACCAAATTGTCGTCGGGTGAGTCTGGCGTCTGTACTAGACCTGAGTCTGCGTTACGGATCACCAGGTCCCTCCCCCTGGCAATAACCTTACTACTCACATTATCGCTTTTTTTAACTATGAACATTGTTACATGATTTGTAACAATGTTCATAGTTATAATCGTGGGTGTGTGTGTTGTATGTATATATTTATGTCAGCATAAAGGAATTTTATCAAATATCATCCAGTGTTAAGATCTTTGACAGTGGCATACTCATTGTTAAGCAAGCCAAGTGTGATTCTACGTTTACAAACAGGCTTGATTAAAGAATAAATGGAGATGATAGAATTTAGCTTGCTATAAAGGTACAAATTCTTCTATTCATCCATCCAAACATCGATCACGTGCAAAGTTTGTTAAGGCGACGCCTTGGAAATTTTGACGGCACGGGTCTCAATATTTCTAAGTGACTACAAACTGTATAAGTCATATTTGGTAACCTGGTTCTTCATTTCATTGACTTTATTTTGACAGTTGCGATACACGATTAGTTAATTTTTATAACACAAAAAAAACATCGAACAAACCTCTTTTAAAACAGAGATTAGAGACATTTTTCGGAGTAACAGGACCGGTTTATGTTTCTACATTTTCTGTATAGTTTAATCTAAACATATTCTTCAAAATGTCAGTTGGATTTTTTAAAATTATTTACAGTTTTTAAAATAAAAAAAATAACTGCTTTTTCGTATTTTTCATAAGCTATAGCGCGCACGTTTGCGTAGAGCAGAAGGTCTATTTTAGATTAAATTATTGTTTATCAATGCGTCGCCTTAACCTCACTGATCTTACAAAAATGGAAATACTGGCCGCATGTTGCAATAAAAGTGGGAAATAGACAGTATTAAAGCTTCTTTTAATTTGTGAGTGATAACCCTTCATAGTATTCACTAGTAAATTTTATTGTTTCGGTAACATGTAAGGGGATTTCGTTAACCATTGTAAATACTACCAAATTCTTTAAGCATTATTCAGAGTAGCTAATTCTGAACATCTCGAGAACGCTGCTGCGTAACATTGTACAAAAAACTATTACATAAATATTTTGAACGTATAGAGTGTAAACTTGAACCACCATCCTTGAACGTTACTCACCAGGTTATCTTACCTCGGTTCATTAGCCACTGCGTTTTCCTAGTAAAAGCATAAGTTACACTATACCGTGTCGTATATCGTAATTAGTGTTCTACGTTTTTTTGCTATTAACTATGTATATTATTAATATTATTACATTTTCTGTCGGTATTAGCTACGTTTAGATAATAGGTGTTTTTGAAGAAATGATAAGGAGAGGCTCCTTTGGATCTAAACAACAATTTTTGGGACATTTATGTCATTCATAAACTTTTAATAGAAAGAGAAATAAATATCTTCACTGGATTCATTAAATTGACTGATTCATTCATATTTTATTTCATACTGAAACTGGAATTGGTTCGCGGCTATTTTTCGTGACGTAACGACTAATCATAACGAAATTTTTTCGATATCAATTCTTAAGAGAGTAAAACGAAGTCGCAAATGTTTTCAAATTTATTACTAATTTACTCAGTTATTGCATATTTACCATATACCAGTAGATTCTAAAATAACTGATTTTGTATTCTTTACCAACTTAAAGTTTATTTAATCTAATATAATATACTTATTAAGGTGCACCGGGGTTATTTGCAACTTAACAAGTTTTGGGTAAATGGAACTCTCTCTACCTTTAGCAGAAAATTCTAGAATGATCTCTTATTCCTTACATTATTCTTTTTGATCAAAAACACAGTAACCTATTATTGTAAAATGTATTGAGTCTGCCAAATAATTAATTACGTTTACAGTTCAGAACTTCAAAGCAGCACAGTCAGAGCTTTATATTTTTTTATTGCAATAGCCCCAGTCACGCTAAGCTTAATTTCATTCCTAAATATTCATTTCTAAAATTTTGTTTATTTTATATTTTTGCCTGTTCGAACATCATTCTAATTCTAACACTACATTTTATTGTATTTTCAATTTCGTCACGATTTTATCATAGTAGACTTAAATGTACTGTTCATAAAGATTACATAAAAATAAATGTCGTGCCCACCTTTTGCAATAATATTTCTACAACAAAGTTGTAAGTCATCATATTTTTGATAATAAATCTGACTTCGGCGCCAAGATAGCTACATCAGTTGCGTGTTCCTTAAAGAATTTCAAGATCGTTAATGAATACATACATAACACTAATTAATAAATGATAACTTTTATCATTGTACTTATCTGCCTATAATAATTATTTATTAGTTGTCCAACCGAACTTTCGGTAAGTTCTGGCGCAAAATTTAAGTTTCGGCTTAGTTCCGATTGCATCAACAAATCTGCCGAAATTATGACCAACCCCGGAACAATGCGCGCTGCCTTAAATGCCATCGACATAGTAGAAAATCATCTCACCTCATATTATCTACCAACAGCAGAAATTATAATTTAATATCTATCCCATCAATTAATATAGTAAATTACTATTTAACATTATTTCGATATTTTTCCCTACTTTACGAGAAATACGACTTACAAAACTTCAAGAGGTTGTACAACTAAAAATTACCTATTTATTTGTTACTAGTGATCGCCTGGTCGAAATTCGACTGTAAATTTAAATATAAATTTATAATATGAACTCTTTGCCAAAGACAACCTCTACTCTGTGCGACTTTGATCCAAGGAGGTTACATCCTACTAATATTATAAATGTGAAAATTTGTGAGGATGGATGTATGAATATTTGTTTGTTACTCTTTAACGCGAAAACTACTCAACGGATTTTGATGAAACTTTACAGTAATATAGCTTATACATCAGAATAACATATATAATTTATACGCGAACGAAGTCGCGGGCAAAAGCTAATATACTGTATGATCACAACGATCACAAACTATGTTGAGTTTAACACAGGCAGTCTTTTTGATATTAATAGTATGAACGTAAACAATGTGTGTTTTATTTAATTTAATTTAATGTATTTTTAATACATATTACATAAAAATTTTAGCTTCCTGTACTTTTTCTTGTTAAACTAAGTATGCCACATTTCACACTCCTCCGTGTGCGCAATATTCTTAAAAAGGGATCCGAAGTTTTCACTTCACGTATTAATATCCTCTCTTGATTCTTGTGCCTATAGGTTGTTTAACAAAAAAAAATTTATAGGTGCGATTTTTTGATAATCTGTTCTGAACATAATTTTTAGCGAATAAATGTTGTCATAATGTTTGACACTAGCCTGTAGCCATTCGTCTTATCTTAGATGTAATGTAGTTTAAAAAATTATTGCCTTTTTTTAAGTTTTTGTACAAACAACTTATGGGATTAAGATAATGGACGACAATTTACAATATTTCTTGAACTAAAATAGTGCTAATCATTACTAAACAATTTAAAAATAAAAGTACTTACATAATTTATTACTGTTTATTTGTTAAATAGTATTATGTATATATGAATCTGATGTAAGTATAAACAAGAATTCCTTTGGTTCGTCTAGTATAGGGTATTTCAAATATTTAATTCCAATATAGTACGTCTCTTGACTTGGTCGTAACAATAATTATTTTCTTAACTCCATGTAAATCGTCCGCTAACAGGAAATCACCGATGTTTTTTTTTTATTTTCATTGTATTCTCCACAACCCCATATCAAATTTGAAGCTAATTCTAAGAACGCTTTTTTCGCAGGTAAGTGCACATGACGTGTAGAGACGTGGTTGGACAACAAATTCACGATGGACTTTGGACTGAACATCTGTTTAGGGGTGCTTTCAAATGTAAGGTATGTATAAGTATAAATTATATTAAACTTTCTGAGGTTCAGGTATCAGATTTGCGCGATTTGCGCATTCCAAAATACTTGAGATTTAAAATACAACTACTGAACTATGTGTGTAGTATCTTGAATTCTTCTTGGTATAATTTCTTTATCATCTTTATTGTAAAAAAATTGTCAGATAATAGTCAGCTCAATAGTAGTATGATTACCTACTTTAAAAGGCGTTTTTCTCTAATGTCTGCAATGTATTCGTAAAGAGAGGAATACACTTAAAGTAAAATATTTTAAATAAAGTTGTGGCTTTATAATTGTCTAGCGACCTGCCCCGGCTTCGCACGGGTAGCAGAGCCAAATCGTAAAGCCGTTCTTAGTGAGTGTCTACACCGCGAAAGGAGTAACTATGCTAAATTTCAAGTCAATCGGACCTATAATCTATAATTATCGGAATCACACTCATGCCACGGAATGAATTGACTTAATTCGTGAATTATAAGAAGAACCAAAAAATATCACGTACTCTTGTCCATCTCATTAGGGATATAACATGAAGTTAGAAGTAGGTACTTATATTTGCCTGGAAATTCTGTTCTAATAAGAAATCTAATAGTATTATGTATAATCTCATGACTATATCTAATCATGAAGAAAAAATCTTAACCTTGATGTACACTTTTCATTATCTGTTAAGACAAATCGAATATGTAAATACGACCCAGGCTCTCGGCCACCCTTCTCCCTAGCCAAGGTCGTGTCGGCGGCCATTTTATCGGGACAACAGATTTTTATTACGCATCAACCTATAAAAGGATGAGGAGGAGGCAGAAGTTTTATAATATCTTTTTCATGTTTACGGCGTCTATATCCTTAAAAATTTCCAAACAATGGATTTACTAGCTCGTGTAATGACTGATATTGTAAGTAAAAATTAATTTATTGGTAACTTCCACGCAAAAAGGGTTTATAAGTCATTTATATTAGAAGACTTGCTTGAGTGTATGAGATAAAAAAAACCGGTTAAAAGCGTGGCGAAGACGCATTAACTTAGGCTTCCGTAGTAATTTCAGACAAATTAGAAGTTAAATTAAAAAATAATGAAGCAATTGTGTTCAAAATATCCACTAATTAGTTTATTGGTTTTCATTTCTGGGTTTGAGTTACCAATTTACCTCGAATATTAACTCAATAAGTAAATATGATGAAATAAATCAGCTTTGACATACAGACAGACGGACACAAAAAAGTTTCATAAGAATAAGCATTATTATTTTGAGATAACTAGCAGATTATTTTTCAAATGTCCTTCCTTAGGATTCAAGCTATATCCATACCAAATTTCATCGCAATCGGATGAATGGTACGGCACCGCATAAAATACGAATAAACAAACATTGATTTTTATATATTACATGAGGAAAATGCTGTTGATGATGAAGAAAGTTTAAAAGGTGTTACTTACGTAAAACGAAGATATTGGATAAATCATCGCTACTACTTGTGGCTGTGAGTTGCCTATTCGCGTAATCTTCAATTATGAAGCCAGTGAAGGAATTGGAATAATTTATTAATTGATCATTTGGACTGCTTGATTCTTCGGCAAGGTTATAGGTTATTACATATTATGTACCTACTCGTGCGAAGCCATGGCTAGTCGCTATTTAGGAATTACTAAATACTTTTCCACGTAAGTCGACAAAAACGCAAATGTCTAGGAAAATACACGTTCTTTTTTATTTAGAAGCAATATAAAGTTAAAAATGTTGATTTTATTCTCTTTAATCGGATAGATAAAAAAAATGTGGGATCTTACAAGTGATTGAGGATGAGCCTGACAACTGTGACCGTGACCTGAGAGCAGAGCTCATTAGTAGAATGAGTACCTCTACTGTTGCGAATTTTTCCTAGTAATTATTATATTATCCTCAACAACTATTAGGTAAGTCTGTGCGTGTATAATAAACAGTAAACATCAATAGGAAACTACTTACGTCGAATTTATAATAAATAGTTTGTTAATTTTATATACGTAACCCACTTAATAAAGACATCATATAAAGTTAATATTTTAAATAATCTACATATATTGAGCTTATAATCCGATGCGTGTTCTATGTCTATCAGAATTATTTGAATAAAAAGAATTGGGTAATCGAATTATTGTCAAAAAAGTGGTCGTCATGTTTCACTAGTGACGTCAGATGTCACTTACAGAAAAAAATCGTCATGAATTACGTTGTGTACAACGTTAATGTATTCGTTATTTTTAAAAAAGACTTAAATCACACATGAAAAATAATGGCGGTCCAATCTCGCAGTGTCGCAGAATCTCACCTGGCATGATATACGAGATTGTAGCGAGTGGTGAAAAAGAAATTACTGAATTTCTTATGAAAATATCATTCACTTACAATACAATACAATATCTTTATAAATAGCTCTAGACGCGAAGTTCTGCAGCAACGGGAAGCAAATTAGATAAAGATCAGAGCGGCTAGACAAGTGGCAAACGCTTCGTGAAATGGAAAGGGTTGACGTTATTTCTCGTCATAAATGCTATTGGACTACGTTTTGTATGGCGGTTTCCACAACATTTTACTTATCGTTTGATTTAATAGAAAGTGAATAACGTTTGACTTCCAATTTAAACTTCGTTATGCTAGATCACGTGGTATTATTTGTTACTCTATTCTACTAGCGTTTACGACAATCGAGCCACTTGTCTAGGCCTCCAGATGTCAAATAAAGCTGACTCACCTGTACATACGACAAATTATTATCAGATAAGTTGAGCGGCCGACATTTCGTTAGAAAACAACACCACGCACCTGCGTACGTACGCAAATACGTTTTACTTGAATTTTTTTGCCTTATTTCGTAGTGCGAGACAGGCTGTCTGGATATATAATGTCTATGGTCTTCATTTTTTTTTCTAGATTATGTTTAGTTGGACATTTCGTTTTTTTTTATTACTGTAATTCACGAGAAATGATATCAGTGTTGTGTGGTGTTGATGCCATTCGGACTGATCTTGCACCATTTTTCAGACTTATTCTTTATATTCTACGAATATATGTATTTATACATACATACATGTAAGGACCGCGATATTTGGCGCTTCGTACTCTCTGACTACCTCGTTAGTGATGCAGCGTGAGAATATGTATGTATGCATTTGTGACATCGGGTGATAAATCAACTTCGTGTAGTGCGTCATTGTCTTTTAGGGCTTAGTCACATACTCGTACTTACATACGTTTATGGGTTATTCACTTAGAACCATGACTTCAAAAACCTCATAAATTCTGGAATTCTCGATCTCGCACTGCGTTCTTCCGAGCCAGTGCAAATCGCCAAAGACCAGCAGCTGTAGTCTCGCCATGGAAACTCTTAACTTCCATATAATATATAGTGTAAATGTAAGTGTAAAACTATTATATTTTAGTTTAAAATTAATTTTATTGTGGAAACTATCTGGGATAAATTCAGAAAGACTATAACGTTATACCTAGTAGTATGAATTACTAACTCTTTACTGATTATTTATAACATATATTGCCCATAAAAAATTGAAAACAAAACATCCAATGTGAATGTAATTAAAAAAGCATAGTAAACAAAATTATTAATTTTTGCCAGAGTCCGAGATGTTTCACCCAGCCCTCAATTGTGTAATGTCTTCCACATTATAATACTGATAAAAAATAAATCTTGTTTACTTTTATACCTTTTTAGTTGCTATTGCGGTCTGTTTTTTTTTTATAAAGTTCTAGGCCAAGGCTGATTTATGAAGATTAGATTTCAGTGTTAGCTGACGGAAATTTTAAAAGAACTCTCATACATAAGCAAAAGTGTGTGGGGTAAATGATGAGATTTGAGGAGGCTTCTTTCTTCTTGATCTGAGGCTACTTCTTTAAGTAGGGATCGCGATGGTCGGCGCTCCATCCTCTAACTACCTCGTGAGGGCTATATCGCGAGGATATGTATCACATGTTTATTCAAGTTTGTAAAAAGCTTGTAAAAAGTTTTAAATATTTCCGTAAGCAAAATTACATCAATTTCACTCGTGAACTTATGACGCCAAGACGAATCTAAAGTTGATTGTCACAATCGGTTCAGCTTAGGCTTGAAGAGGGAACAAAAGACCAGACATACCTAGTTATTACTTACATTACGAGTACATACATAATTTTGTACATCTCCGTCACCCTCCTTGGCTTAGCTAGTAGGATAAAAATTAAACGTATCTTTTACTGTATTTATGATGTCTAATAAAACAATTAATTAATCTACAACTACGATGAGATGTTAATAAATCTGTAACTTCGATACCCACTTATTACGAGCGCCGAAACGCCGTGCCGGCGGCCTTGCCCTACTGTCTCACTACGGCAGGCCTACGTGACGCATTCCACGCACTTTTCTACTCCTGTTACTAGCTCTCTAGAATTCTCCCATCGCTTATTTGGGTCAATCGACACATAAAATGGTCCATCAACATAACAAATATTCGTAGGGGCTCGTTAAGTATGTGAACTGTGAACGTTCTTGTATGTTATACTTGTATATTATATTTCCATTCCTAAAAATTATTTCAATTCATAACGCTGTTATCATCACGTCGTTGGACGCCAATAAGGCAACGCTTTGCAAATTTTGACAGTAGGGATCTCAATTTTTGTCAAGTGACTACAAAACGTATGAGTGATATATGGTAACCTGATTCTTCATTTCATTGACTTTATTTTGACAGTTGCGATACAGGGTTGGTTAACTTTTGTAACAAAAAAAATATCAAAGAAACCTCTTTTAAAACAGAGATTTACATTTTCAGCAGTAAAGGGACCGATTTATGTTTCTAAATTTTCTGTATAGTTTTAATCTAAACATATTTTTCAAAATGCCAGTTGGATTTTTTAAAACGAATTATAGTTTTTTAAATACAGGAAAATAACTACTTTTTCGTATTTTTGTAAGCTAGCGCGCGCACTTTTGCATAGACTTGTCTATTTTGGATTAAATTATTGTTTATTTTTTGTTTATTATTTTATCGTTTAGTTTTTATTTTTTACGTTGTACAAATTTGACGTCTCTACCCTCTGACCTCTTTTCAACCCCATAACTTAACTTTTGAATTTGCAAAAATTCTCATTCTGTAGCAACATTATAAAAGGAGCCTTTGTGTAAAATTTCCTGTACACGACGGCTCGAGTTGTGCATTGTGAAGTTAATTTAGTCATATTCTTCTATCTCTCTATTAAAGTTATTTTGTTTGAGAAGTTCTAGAATTTGAAACTCAGAGAATAGAATAAATCTCCTACCATATTCATTTTGTAACGTTATATCCTTATCTGTGGTCACTGGTCACAGTGTACAGACTATACTTTCATCTTTGTTACTCGTATTTACTGTTTGTAACTTTTTGTAAAAACCGCAGTAGGATTTTTTTATGCTTGTAATTATTATTTTTGCATGTTATTTATTGAATCAAAATATTGGCTACATAAGGCGAATCATTGTGTCACATTTAATTTTGTCTCACTTCTCTGGTACAAAATAAAAAATAAGTGAAGTGTATTTGAACCACACGTTAATTTAGAGCTCCGTATAATAAAGATACTTCAAAACTCAGTGTTCATTCTTACTCATAGCATTATAGTTTTTTTGTGCATTTGAAGTACACATATACACATAAATATAATATATGTACTGTATAGTGTAAAAGCAATAGAGGTAAATATTGCTTAAATGATTTCACATCCTAAAGAGAGCTAAATGAGATACGCAATTTTTTCCGTGCCTAATAAAAATTTCCGTTACTTTCTTGTTTAACGTAGGCCACTACATTTTTGTTATACTTTGTTCAATTATTATTTTTTTTCCAAGTTATATTCATTGATATTGATGCAAGTCTTCAAATGTCGAATTCATAATATACTGAATGCGTGGTTCCGAAATTCTTATGGAACACTACCGCATATTTTTTCAAATATAAGCTCATCATCGCTAGAAAATTCACATCTTTTTAATTACTTCTCTATGTAAGAGAAAAGCGCAAAGTCACTTGGCGCTAAGTCCAAACCATAAGGAGGGTGTCCAAGTAATTTACCCTAGCTTGCTGCATCCGTAGTTATGCCGGCTCGATATGCCGAAGCGTTATCCTGATGCAAAAACTAACTGCCCAGTGTCGAGATTTCCGCTCTTTTTTCAAAGTTTCTAAAACTTGAGACTAAATTTCTTCTGTGTACCAAGCAGCAGTAACAGTGTCCGATTTATCAAGTACGATAATTGTCAATATTCCCCCTTTTGTGGAAAATACAGCAACCATTCTTTTTTTAATCATCTGGCAATTTTGACAGACGTCGGCGGAACATCAAACACTCGTACTTTACTCCTGCGATTTAGTAGGGACGTCAAAATAGAATAGTCAAGTTTATAACTCTACATCTCTACTCTACTCTATATAAATATAACTCTCACATAGTTGATTGACCGACAGCAAATTTATTTAACATTTCGTGACACTAATTAGACAAACTTAATCCCTTAGCTCGTCAGAGTTATTAATTGCGGAACGAGAGTGAACAAAGTTTACGTATCTTGAAATAGTCATGAAGAATTCGATTAAACATTGGTGCATTCAAGTAGAGGATTTCCTCGATCTATCAATATAAAATGTGTGAGTAGAATGATGAGATTTGAGGAAGCGAAAGAAGTATGTAAGGACCGCGACGCTTGGCGCTCCGTCCTCTATGACAACCCAGTTAGGGATACAGCGTGAAGATACGTGGTCATCTCAATCGATTTGCCGGACTTAGAATCGCCCTCTATCGTAAAATTGTCGCGTTTGAACTTTCTATAATTAATCCTTAAAAACGGTAAATTTTCTGCCAAGGCTAGTACTCATTTCTTCAAAACGTAGTTGCTTAGTTATGCCATGTTTAATATTATACAAAACTTACGAATGTCATGACGAGTAAAGTATCTCATTAATAATTTTCAAAAAATTACAATATATCTACTGAATTACGTTTGGTCACATAACCTGTGCTATCTATTATTGTTTACATTAGTTGGACCTATTCTGTACAAAAGAATTACCTCTAATTTATTTCGCGTACGACAAAACTGCCGTGATATATGTACATATTATTGAAACATATTGTAAAACCTTTCCGACATTATCAGGCTAACGAGGAGTGGCAATAAGTCAAATAAAGTTATGTTTAATTCATAAAGTGGTCTTTGAGTTAGTGCAGAACCCTAAAATCAATCATCGTAAACATAGTTGTGGTCGATCGCTATATATTTCAATTTACTATGCGCCGTGTACATCTGTCATCAAATCCGGGTGATGTCGTAATAGTATATTTTGGTTGCAATGTTTACTATTACAATTCTAGGAACATTCTTTTTTTATCGCTAAATTAGTCTTATGGAATAAACCCATACATACATATATATATATGTATTTCCATAAACAATGCTTATAATATGCAGACTGTTTGCGACACTGAAAACTGACGGAATCGAGTTATATAACCAAATGCTATATATAATAGACACGATCTGGTATGTTCTCACTTGCTAACAGAACGTGTAAAATCTCATACGGATTTTGTTGTAAATTGGAAAATTAATTGCGTTCCACTTCCTGGGAAATCACTGGTGCGACAAACTCCAATATCTGTTGCGATTATAACTTACTCGTATATCTTCTACTTATATTTATTTTATCTGTGCTCCACCCTTAACGAGATTAGAAACATTCGTCAAAAACGTTTCAGATTATTATTAGATGAATTATACCCACAGTAAATATGGCAAAGACTCGTTTTGATGATCATCACTATTTTGCACCAATTTATTTGCAGTTCTTCAACATGACTATCTATCATCGTTTGGCTATAGTCAGTCAAGATGATTTAAAATAAATTCTAAATGAAAATTTGAAAAAGATACGCTGTTTACCTCTTTGTTTGTTTTAGATTTTTCTCAGCGTAGGTTTTTTTTAAATTGGTGTAGGTTTACCTTCAATTACAGTCGTTCTGAGGTTTATTTTATAAATATATTTGCTTTTTTATGTACTATATATGTGTAATAGAAACGGATCCAGTCGGTTTTGAGACTCGTTGAAAGAACGGTGCTATATGCAATTTTGTACGTTATATTAATATGTTATTATTATTTTTAGTGTTAATTTAATAAAACATACAAACCTGATAACTTCCGAGTTAACTGTATTAGACTACATTATGATTTTATTTCACACGTAGTACGAGTAAATATACATATGTCTATACAGGCTTTATTTAAAATACATTGTGTACTAAACGCGCACCCGTATTGAATACTTACAATTTAAGTTTGCTCTACGTGCTTATAGGCAATATTAACGACATAAGTTGTTGGATATCCTCTTGTAATTGTCCAAATAGCGTTTATATTGTCCTCAATTCTAAAATTACAATTTGTATGTTACGAAAACATACTACAAGAATTCTCACTGCAATGATGTAAACACGGTTTCAAGTGGCACATGAATACTTGACATTGCTAAAGGAACTCGTCACAATAATTCAGATCCTGACAGCCTTAACTAACCAACATTTCAACTAATTATACAGACAAAATGGCCATGACAACATTTTTCTAAATTTAAATAAGACTGTCCATATTCTTAAAGCAGTAAGGTTTGAGGTCTTATGACAAATTTATAAGATGCATGCAAAATTCTTTGTCCTTTCCGATTCGAGTCACTCAGTGTTTGTTACTAACAACGATGAGGTTGCGATGTTTACGGAAGTGCCCAGGAAGTGACGGTCACGCTGTATGTTGGTGGCCAAATACAAAGGTGTCCTCTAAGAGGATGTCTGCCTATCAATACATTGACATGTTTTGCATATTATAGAGGAAAAATTCTTATAAAAATCTACGAAAAACATGAAAATTCGCAAATATTTAATAATGAATTTATCTTTCTGTAATCATCTATATAACATATATATATATATATATATATATTTATATATATATCACACAAGCAAAGGTTTCTTCATAATAACGAAAAAAGGAGATGGTGGATGATCGCCGCGAGGGCCCAGAGCGCATTGACGGAGTTAAGCTAGTAGTACAGGATCCCACTGCTCGATTCTGTAGGTATCTGTTGGACCAATATTGTTTTGATGCTAACATCGAAAGCTGCTGCTAACTCAGCAGTAGATTGAGTATCGTCAGCTTCTACTATCGCCTCTAATTCGTCGTTGTTGTTGTCGTTAGTTTTCGGGCGGCAAAATGGCAACTTCATAGGTAAAGACCTATTATTATATTATTATTAACGTACCTAGATATATGTACTTACTTACAAATGAAGCTAATAACGAAAATGTTAAAAATATTCTTAGACAAGTCCGTCGAGATAATAATGCTTGCTATACACAATGCGGTTACTACCAACCTTGAAGGACCAGCACGAATCGTTTGATTTAATTGTCCTAAATTATTTTATACTTATTTACAAATCTTATGTTATCAATAATTATATTGGTTTCATAAATCTCCATGTCATTCAATGACGAAGTAAAGCTGCAGTAAAACTGCCAAACATCCTATGAAGGTGTGACGAAAACCAAAGCCAAATACAAACTCCCTTCAAACTTATGCCAATATCTCTATATTAGTTGTTTGGCTTAGTTCGTTATGTATTCTTGGCATCAAGTGTATAGCAAACATAAAAGTGTTTTTGATGCCTTACCGGCTTTGCAACATTCCTTTAGGACATTGCTACTCGCTTCGCCCACTCGGTTATCGGAATTCAAACAACACGAGATTTTTATATGATGTAAAGCGAATGTACATTCTCATTTAATATAATTTAGATATTATTTTTCAATTTTCTTGTAAAATGTACAAATGTTATATGTGCACGTTACAACATACTCAAGAACAATATTATGTAAGATTATGACCATCCTATTACGTTGCATACCGTACGAGTAAGTGGGGAATTATCTGTTATTTGGATGATATTGGTTCAACACTAACAGTATTTTGCTGTAGTACGGTTTCGGTGTGGGCGTCCTACAAAGTACCCGGCTCTATCGATTTTCTTGGCCTAATTCGTTGCGAATTCACCTAGACTTGTTTAGGCGTGGGTTGGATTTACGATTGCCGGATACGTGTGGTAGGAGTAATAAGAGCGACAACAAAACGACATTATTATGTGACATGTTAGTCAACTTTCATCAAAACTACCTATGTAAAGGAATAGAGTATAGCATATTATGTAGTAAAATGGGAGAAAATAAAGGTTTTAAAACTAAAACACACTTGCAAACCATTGATCATCATTCATTATCTTTAAGTTGAGAATTTAACAAATTACAATTATTTCAACTTGTTTGCAAGTTTTTGGTAAAATACGTTTCTCGCTATGCTTTTAATTTAATAACTTTAAATATTTTTCAGATTTGACTATTAAGATGTAATGATAAATTACTGACCTATTGACGTGGAAGTTCGATTCTCGACTATTCGAATTGAGGATGATTTTGACATCTATGACAGGGTTGCACGACAGTGTTATTGTAAAAATAAAAGAAGGAATGCTTAGATGGTTTTCGGGCACATAGAAAGAGTGAGTGATGAAAGACTGACGAAGGAAATCTACAGAGCGAAAGTGAGTGGTAGCAGAAGCGAAAGAAAACCAAGGCTGACTTACGAAGATCAAATAGCCAGTGTTAGCTGACAGAAATGTTAAAAACATAATCACATACCTAGGCGAAAATGTATGACGAAAATGAAGAGAATTGAGGAGGCGAAAGAAGTATGTAAAGACCGCGAAGCTTGTCGCTCCGTGCTCTATAACTACACTATTAGGGCTATAGCGTGAAGATATGTATGTATGTATCAATTGAGAAAACGGAATTTTATTAATTGTTTTGTATCCTGATATTAATCCTGTCACCTTTTTGACTGAGGTTAATTTTGATCAACTAGGTTTTACTCTGTACAAAGTGGTTACTGGTTAATGTTTTGGTTAAATGTCTGAAGGTGTTTATTAACACGCTTATATTAGTTTCACTTGTAACTATGCATGTAAACAAATCTTGGAAGTCGAATTTAACTAACTTCTAATTAAAGTATCCATTTGAAACATTGCAAATATTTATAATACCTATGACAATACAATAATTTGGTTCCATCGAGCTGATCTAATGATAGAACCAGAAGGTGGATAGTGGAACTCTTTAGTAGCTTCTGTTAAACTCGATTATATGTAGTAGATTCCTCCTTGTAATTTCTGGAGTTAATATAATATAAATGTGTTTAGATTTTAATAATACCACTTAGCCTTATCAATAGCGATTCGCGAGCATGCTTTCAGCGATATGAACAATATGACTTGTGATCTCGTGAACTCGTGCTCATGACTCGCTACAGAAAAGTCCTGGAACGGAAATCATAGAACTAGACACATCTTTACTAAATCCCTCAAGTTTTGTCTCATTCGGTTAAGATTAAAAAGTAACAAAAATAAATAACTAATTGTGGTTCACAGAACATCAATTGGAGACTTTGATTGCAACAGAGGAGCAAAACTGTTTATTTTTGAATAAAAGCGTTTCACATGTTAATACTCAAATCTCATACTTAATTCCAACTATTACTTACAGTGAAGCCCTTACGTAGTAAACAAGGAGAATGGGCTCAATAATTATTGTTTGCTTTTTAGTACCAGTACCTATAAAAACATATCTTTTTATTTTTTAAACTATAATTTTTTAGTTATTAATTTTATTATTCGAATACGTTCAGTAGCACCAACTGGCGAATTCCTAAAAGGCGATTCCTATGTTTTATTTACTCATTAAGGTACATAAGTACTTAACGTAGTGATCTTATTATAGTTTACATTTTATTATTCATGTAGCAAAAACTGCATTTCCAATGATCTTGTTGGAAAAATATATAAAGTTTAAACGGGGATTGCGTGACACCAGTAGAAAATAGTGCAGAATTAAAATTTCTTGACCGCACGAAGAAATACAGAGCTCTGCAAATGTACGTAAAATGTAAAATGTTATCATTTAAAATGCAATATTCTTAATTTAAAATTGCGGTCACGGCAAAACGACATTGTTTTTTATGTTGTTTACATTTATATGTCGGCCAATAAAGTAACATTAATTCTGAAATTGGAATGTGCGGTATTTATCCACAAATTCAGTGTCGAAAAACAACTGCTATCAGAAGCCATATAATGTGAATAGTGTTATCACGTTAAAAAGAGAGCAAATTGTATTTTAGCGTGGTCCAGCTGTGGGCGAAGGACGTGGGTGGACAATCGCGCATACGCCCACCGTTCGTTTATCGCGCAGACCTTTATCGTGAAATGATAGCACGAAACTTTCACCTCGTGTCGCATCCAATGCTTCCTAACTTCTCGCATTTCTAAATTCAATACAAGTGCAAAACGTAATCAACTTCGAAAAAAAGACTGTATGGTTTTTGCGACATATACGACAATTAAAGTGTATCTCTAAAAATACTCTTCGTAAAATACTGTCGGCACGAGACATGTTTTATTTTTGTTTGTTCAGTAGTTTGTTTCTTTTGTTGATTACAATGTAATATGAACCCAGTAGTACTCTTTCTCTGAAGATTGAACTCGTAAATACGTATCTACATAGAAAGGACATTTTAGAAACACATTTTTTAGTGTGGACTGCTTTTTCATTGGACTGGATTATTTATTATTATACTCATTGCATAGATTATGCTAATATGCCCATAATACCGACAAACAGATTTCAGGGTAATGTTGCCTGTTGCAACAGCAAAATACGGTTTTTCAATATTGGTAAAAAATGTATACAAATAATTTTTTCAGCGCTCATATTAACTTGGCAATACTACAGACTGCGGGTAATCCTCTAGACATTAATATCTGTTCAAGGCTTATCACGCATCAAATTTAAAACACTAATAAAATACACTGATATATTGATTAATAAGTCTAGTCCGATTTTTAGCCCACTGTATTTTTGTCACATTTATTAGTATAAAACTCGGAAGATTCAGATCTGTTGTCGTTGCTTAATGTTTCTTAAACTGATTGCTAATTTACGTACAAAAGATTCCGCCTTGCAATTTCTGAATTTAAAATAATAAAAATATAATTACATTTTAATAGTACCACTTAATCAGCCTTATCACACTAGCGATTTGCGAGCATGCTTGCAGTGATATGACTCGTGAACTCGTGACTCGCTACAGAAAGGTCCTGGAATGGGAATCATAGAACTAGAACCTTTTCAACTCTTTTGCGGGGCTGATCACAAATAAAGAATTGTCCAAGACAGAGGGAAATAGAGAAAATTAAAGGAGACTGAAATAAAACAATTCGTTGACTAGGGCTAAAGAAAGATGGAGAAAACATATATATGATTCTTAAATGCCTTATCTAGAACTCATATGCTTCTATGACTGTCTAGGAGAGAAAGAAAAATGTGGAATGTTCTATAAATCTCTGGAATAAATAATCTGAAATATGGAATGAGCTTGAAAGAGAGAGAAAGAGAAATTCAATTCGATTACATTTATTCATTTTTATAATTTTAAATTAGATTGCGCTATGGTCCCCAAACTAGACAAAGCTTATGGGGACCCAAACATACGTTTATCTTAAACCATGCGGGAAATATAGTATGCAAGTACACATATTATACATTAATAAAGATTTTACAATTACATGAAATACGAATTGAAATAACAAATAAAAAAATTAATAAAATCATGTATATAATAATAATAATAACAATGCCTCTTTTTTAATTGGTTTTAATTAATTGAATTTATATTTATCGGAATTAACACATTAACAATATATACAATGTAGAACGGTTCGGGTTATCGGCGATTCGGTACTCTCTGATCGGCTCGACTCTCTGGCCCTGAGGAGGGACATTGCGTCCCTAAGCATATTTTACCGGATCTATCATGGGGAATGTTCTGAGGAATTGTTCGGAGTACTACCTGCTGCTGAATTCCATTACCGTACGTCACGCAATCAACTGTCCTTCCGTCCCCACCACCTTGATAGATGACGGTCTACAACTGTGCGTTTTTTACGACATTTTCTACCACGTACGGCAATTTTGTGGAACCAACTTATAGCGGCGGTATTCCCGGACCGTTACGACTTAGGGACCTTCAAGAAACGAGCCTACTCTTTCTTTAAAGGCCGGCAACGAACCCGTGATTCCCTGGACGTTGCATGTGTCCATGGGCGGCGATGACCACTTTCCAGCAGGTGACACGCTTACAATGACATTTATATCAGAACTATATTATTGTATTCATTATCTACATTTGAAGGGTTTGTTAACAAGTAAGGAAAGAAACATTACATGTAGGTGATTTGCATGCGCTAGACGCTAGAGTAAGAGTTTTATGTGTGTTAATATATGTACATCGTACATATGTATTTGTGTGTTGTGTGCTTTTATGTATGTGTTACGTATCTATTCTGTCTTGGGGACCTGCCCAAACTTCAACTTTTATAATTAAACTGTATTTTCATATGACCACTACAGAATCAAGTTCATAATTTTACGTTTAATCTCACGAGTGCTACAGTCTTTTATGTCACATTTCTTTATCAGTCTGTTATAAATACAGCCTATATGGTGAAGCAAAATCGCTAAAATGTTTAACAAAGGAAGTGCCAACAGAAGGAATTTTCAGTCAGGTACTTCTTTTTTCCGATTTGCCAGTGTTTATTCTGCGGTCCAACAGAGATCTATGAGCGTACATTGCTATCCTCAGAAGGTATAATCGGCGAACACTCAATACTTCAGCGTTTTTGTAGTGTGATAGTGATAGTACTGTATCTGTATGGGGCTTTTTGATCATTACCTTCAATACAGCCCGCTGCGCTCATTCCAATTTAAGCAATGTTGAAGTTGCAGCTCCACCCGATACCAGAATGCAGTATGAAGTAATTGACTGACATAATGCAAAGAAATGTAGAATGTGCTATAATATGTTTATCTTCCAGCTTTAGACAGTAAAAATTAGTCAAATGATAGAGTTTAAAGTAAGAAATTTACATAGTTAATAGGCTATAAACGCGTCAGTATCTGGTTTTGCTTTTGAATATTAGACTGTACCACACTTTGCCCGCGACTTGCTTCGTGTGGTGGCGACTTACAACAAAGGGGATAGTATAAAAACCTTCTCTATGTAAAAATACATACATAAAATACAAAAATACATACCGTGCCAAGTTACCTGGTGATCGCTCAAACGGTGTTGGAATTTAGCGGTTACATATATAGAAACATTCCTTTTTATATATACATAATAAGTAAACGATACTAAAATCCACTTAACCCTTTTAAAATTTTTAATCCTCTACTTTTTTTGTCCAGAGTAATCTTAGAAACCATTATGAAAGTTACTGTATGTTGTAAGATGTCGCTTATTTTTAAATTCCAGCGAAAATTTGTTCTTTCCTTGGGATTCCAATAAATACTAAGTAGTTTTATGCAAATGAATTCAGCAGCGTTGCATATTTTTATATTCTTAGAAAATTTTACTAGTCTTCATCGTAATAAAATGAAATCCGTTCGATAACATTCTACTGTTTTCTACGTACAAAATATTATAAGCATTTTTTATTTGCTTGAACATTACTCCAAACTACTGAATGCAATTTCAATGCGGATTATTTGAAAGACTACGCTCTCCATTAAAGACTTATATTTTCATTATTAGGGAGAGACTGTTATTGAACTCCAAAAGTATAAATGAAATGGTATCTCCTTATTACCTTATCATTATCCGAAATCCACGCCGACAAAGTTTCGATCAAACTTTAGCTATCTATGGATCACTTTGTGTAATTTTTTTAAAGCCGAAAGTCTATCGTGTTATTCAAACTTGGCATTTGCGTAAAAATATCAAGGTTGTAACATTTTATTGGTCTTAGCCTGGAATGTAATACTATACATAAATATCTTCGTAATCACACCGAGATTTCCTAAACTCCGTCACCATAGCGACAACCTGCCACGTTACATGGCCGTGTATCGCGTGCTGTGGACAGCCTTCGTTGAAACCAGCAACATTTACCCAACGCATAACACTTACACAAATTAAAACTTTATATTGAAAGCGCGAAAGGAAATAATGTAATAGCTGTTACAAAATCCGTTAATTTTGGTTATTGAAAGTATCCTAAGTTCCGCAAGCGATAGGTCATTGGAACTAATATTGTATCTTAATGCTATCTAACTTCTAAAATGGTTTTGTTTAACAGGTATTTTGAGTTGTTTCAATCAAATCTTCAGACAAACATACCACTGTATGGCCAGGCTTATACTATGAGTGCCAAATAAATAACCGTACGATAATACCGACGTATAACGTGATCCAGACTTCAAGCCAATTTAGGGAAGTTCGTTTACCATATTAGGGGATTGACCCCTTAGCTTCAACGAGACTGTCAAGTTTGTGTATATTTTAATATTTTACACTTTATATTGGACTTCACACAATATACGTTTTTATTCTTTATAATCTACACTCTACAGCAGAGCTAGAGTTAGCGTAAACTTAAACTTGTTTATTATTACTAGAAATTGTATCTCAACCGATCATATTTTCATCGTTGTAAGTGTTCTGTAAACATTTTTGCGAGACATACTTTAACAAAAAATTTTATATTACTTCATAAACAGCATCTAAATTGTATGAATTACTATCATCATTCCCTGTTTTTGCGCTATGACGTCGTTGTCATGTGAAGTCATCTTGTCACCTGCACTGCAACAAATACTGAAATAATTGTTATTAATAGATAATTAGATACAGATTAATTATATTATTGTAATCTCAGATTTATTATTTGTATTTTTAGTACTACATTTGTTAATATTTACAAACTTAAAACTACACATTATCTTAAATAATAAACTTCCTCAAAGTTGCCGCTTAGAAAGCTGTCATTGCTCAAGGTACCCAGCAGACTGGCAGCATTGCCTCTTTGAATAGCCAAACTGATTCGTTGGCGAAAGAAGCTGCCAGCCCGGCGGTCTCCCGAAGCCTCGACCAGTCTCTTACAAATATCAGAAACCAGTCGATGGGCTTCGGGGCCCCAGGGACCCAAAGTTTCGACTGCAAAGGGCGTAAATATGAAACTCTCAGAGAGAGTCGCATACTTACGCCGCTTCAAGTTCTCGGCAGTGCTGGCCGCGGCACCTGCTGACTTGGAAGTCGTCGGCACATGGGAAACAGCGAGTGTATCGACACAAGTGGCATCCCACACCAGCGATCTTCCAAGTTTCCAAGGAATAAGCGTCAAACCATCCGGTCTCCTGCCGTCGCTGCGCGCAATACCTACAGGCTCTAAGACTGCAGGAACGCCAGCGGCGACAAGAGCCCGCCGAATGACGTCATTCAAGGCAGCATGTCGTGACATGCGGCCCGCACTGCGTAAACAGGATAAACCGTGGTGACCTAGTACATCGACGAGATCACTACAGCGGCAACGGTGAAGAAGGTTAGTCCTGGCCCCCAGACGAAGGGATACTATGAGAGAAAGCGTGGTATTGTCGATTACGGTTCCTAAGTTTTTTGAAGGCATTACCTTCAACCAGTGTCCTGACTCCTTCTCAGAAACAGATTGATCTCAGATTGTAATCGCATCATTAATATTATGTAAGTATTAAGTTGGACTAAAAACATGACTGAATTTTATATCCTGGTGCCAAAGTTGTTTATGGTTAATAATGTAGGTACATCATTTTCGGATTGTCTGCTTTAACGACATCGTTTGTTGAAAAAACATTCGCATTTCTGTTCAGTCAAGGAAACAATAGTCACTAACAATTTGCAAAGATGTCTCTGATTACATCCTGTCCTGTGGTTCATAAACAAGTATATAAAATATTGCTGCAAGTCATTGTGGTTGTGTTCACAGTACGTTATGCAAAAAATATTTGTCTGAAAAAGTAGATGTTGAAAAAACTGTTAATGAAAACAACTCGCGAATGACGGATAATGGCAATCTAAATTGACGTGAAGTAACGAGTTTTGTGTGAAAACTCATCATTCGTAACCGGTGCAAGTGAATCGCTGCGGGTTTTTGTTGCGACGGTCGTGGCGGGCCCGGCTATTCGGGCGCCAGATAAGGTAAATACGAGTACGCACGCGCCTGCTGACATTGTACAATTCACGGCAGGGTTATACTAGCGGCAGAGACGCGATTCAGACGCCGCCGGCCCCCTCGCCGGCACCTCGCCCTCCCTGCCGGCCGCCGCACACTCCTCGTTTGTCGCCTTCAGTTGCCTCGCAGTTGCCGCGCGCGTCTGTCGCATTATCTATGCGACTCCGATACTCTTGTTCCATAATATGGATATACAGCACATCCGCGCTCTTATTAACATCCAGTTCTCGTGTTTGTGGTTTTGCAAAGTCTTCGAGAAGTATAGATGGATTATATTGTAAAGTGCCACGGAAAACAACTACTTTTATAAGGTCCGCATTGGAATTTATAGTATGGTAACCGTTGAACCGACGTGCTCGGCACATGGCTTCATAATAATATGGTGCTGGCGGAAATTACGTCAAGACTTATAACTTTTTGTACTACAATAAAGCGAGAGTGATTTTATATATATCTTACGAGGTTTAGAGTCTGTATCTGACATGATAATGAACGGAATGTCGATGCCACGGCATGGCGTACTCGTGGCGTCCACGTTACAATTATGGCGGGCTTTAGCTGTTAACTCTTTAGACCACGTTTGAATCTTATTGACGTTTCTAATAAGAATTATCATCTATATGATGAAAACACTATTAGAGACGTCAATAATGCTTATAATCTTACATATTTAAAAACATTCCAACTGTCGGTTTTAATCTGAACGTCTGCTTTCCTCTAAGTGATTATGAAACAAGTGTTTCAAATTATTTGCACAGAAAACATCGCTTATTGCTTTGTTCAAAGTGCAATTTCGGCCGAGGTCACCAGTTAAACAAAACGTTGGCTAGACTGTACGCAACCGTGAATGAATCGTTTGACTTTACGAGAATTAAAGTTCATTTGTTATGTTATTTTTTAAGGTCATTGTCATTGGGAAATTCATGTTATTTCTTATTATATTAATCTTTACTATTTTACTTTTCTATTTATAGAACTATTACAAATATTATTTTCGCAATCTGAAAAATGGCGAGTCCTGCCGCCATTCTCGCAGTATTTGTGTGTTTCTCAATCAATGTAGAATGTTTGTAAGTGTGCAAAGCGTCATACTGCAACGTGGCCCCCGTATATTATACATAGTAGGGCTCCGTGGTAGGCGTGGCAAGTGACATTCTCTCTTTTCTGATTTCCTGGTGGTTTCTAGTTTATAACAAACGCAATTTGTCTTATTGTCAAAACTTTTTTGCTTTTAAACCATTAATAATAATGTTTTATCGTATATGTTGGATGTATACTTTACTTATACGAGTAGATTATTTTCTTGCTGTTCGTTTACCCGTATATTATGATATACTCAACATGCGACACGCAAAGTATTCTAATTAGATTAATTAGATTACGTATAAAACATAACTTCAATACAATGTACACAGTAAGCAGTAGACCTTATGGATTTCATTTTGTTTTTTATGTCCAGGAACATGATGAAAACGTAAATGTACAAAAGCTGATCGTACAAAATATTTATCAATTTCATCGTTTACTGTGTACATCATGCTTTTTAGATTGAAGCCTGATGAATCTTTTGTATATCCCCGACCGCTCTCATCTTACTTTACTACCTAATTTCTGCATTAAGAAAAGGTTATGCAACGGGAACACGCCACGTGGACCAATCGTATGGCATGCGCATGTCAGCTCAATAGATCCATGACATTGCTCTACTCAAGATCAGGACTGTTCTAGTTTATGTAATGCTTTAATTTTTGCTTTTTACACTTTTAATTTAACATTGTTAGATAAATCCATATATTTTGTCCAATCTTACATCAATTCGAGGAACCATAGTGTTTAATACCGCTGACGATATTGTAGCTTTCAGGATTCGTAAAGCGACTTGTATTTCAAGGATGTTGCCATAAAATCAATCAGTCGTAAAAAAATTCGCTTTCACATTAAAAAGCTAACGGTGATTAACTTAAAAAGTTAGTTAAAAGTCACCACGTGGAGTGCTATCACCTCTGCGCATGTCCACACGTCTCAGCTGTGATCTCAGAAAATCGTTACCGTCGAACAACGCACCCAGCATATTCCAGTCACGTGGACCGTTCAAAATTTAACGTTCCAATTTGTATTAATTAAAGTGAAAACCTCTTTTTTCTTAATTTCTAGTTCTTATATATATATATTATATATTGGTTTAATTTCATGAGTGGGTAATTATGAAATATTATCTGTTATTTGATTAAATTGTACATCTTAATCTATTTAACAGAATAATATATCTGATAAATATCCTCTTTAGGTAAATATTTGAAGTTATATTGTGTAAACATTTTTTTTATACTATACACATCGGTGAGCTAAAGGTATGTAATACATCAGTGCGCTTCTTTTATGTACATATTAAAGCTAAAAAGTAGTAAAAACTAAAAACACGTCTCTTTACTGCACTGTATTCATATCGTCATATAGATCATAATAAGTATTTTTAGAAAATGTTATTGCTTTTAACTAGTCTTCGTGAAATGCAAAGTTCATTGGTTTATCAATATGCTTTTAGGTCGTGGTCGCCACGAGGAACTTGCGTGTTTAATTACTGAATAACAAATTATTTCTTTACTTTACTTCTTGGAATCCTTTCCCATAAAAATTCTGTCTGTGCAAGTTTGAACCATTTTTTTTTACAGTCTAAGTGTAAAAAATGATAATATCTAAGTATATGTATATCAAAAGGAGAAATAAATAACTTAAAAAAAATTAAACCTTGGCATAAATAAATATCTAAGGTAGGTCTACAATTAACTTCTTTTCTAATTCTGGAGCGAAATGATATGCAAAAGAATCGTCAATATAAATAAAGCATGTAAGCAGTTAGCGTTATTTGATGTATCTTCGAAGCTAAGCGCCAATATCGGTGAAATTTAAATGTGGTCTGTTAAAAACGAAAATTTAATGGTAATTTTTATGTCTTTCGTTACTGTATCTATATCCAATGTTCTTGTGTGCAGTTATAAGTTGTAACATCAGAAGCTATATAAATTAATATTCATTTAATGTAATATACCTTTTATTACTTTGTTCTACATTGACCTTATTTATTCAGGCGCTATGAATGGTTTCCACTCATGATCTCGGTTCCTATGCCAAGACGACTTTCACTCCCGATGTCTTCGCGTCCAATAAATCTTTCCCGGACTCGATATAAATCGTGGTCATGCTCGGGAAAATGGTGTCTGAATTATATGAGAATTCTCGTTATTTACATTCCTGGTTAAAATATTTGAAACTAGTAATTTAAGCATCAGTATCTGCATCTCTTTTGAAATACACAGTGAAGATTTGATAACATTTACATTTTGTTTTTTATCTACAGTCTTATCACACTTCACTCCAAAACTAGTGAATAACACATGGAAGTAATTAGCTAACATTTGCTTCTGTGATTTTGTCGCAGATTGTTAGTTTGGCCTTGATCGGTCATATCTAAACGACCTTGCCGACAGAGAATGCCAACTAAGTATATATTATGTCCGTGTCAATTACTCACAGCTGAGATGCAAAATATTCAGCAATACGGCACTTATATTTATGTATATAAATAAAACAACTTTCACAGTAAGTTGCTCGTTTAATGAATACATGTTCCTGTATCGCGGAAGTATTTACAAGAACACATTAAAAGCACTTCTAACGCGGAAAAAGCTTCGCCGCTCTTGGCGGTGTTCGTAGTAGTTTCATTTTCCTTTTCATTTCATTGTTGACTTTTTATTACTATTTCAAAAGTGGTCCTTTGTTTTTATTCTGTTTTAAATACATATTTATTCTTCACGGAACGTAATAATTTTTCCTCGTTTATTTATTACATCTTCAACAGACCGATGCTGTCAGAATAGCGTAATAATTGTACTATGTATTTATTTGCGTTTATGTATATGGATCTGTTTAGAATTTTTTTACATAGGCTTTGCCAATGACCTGTAGTATTATGTTTTTTATTATTTTTTGTTGTAGTTTTCCAATGTTGTAATTTTAATTAGTAGTTATAGTGTGTTTACAACTTTCATAGTGCACTGTAAAGGAGGTCAGGGACGATCCTATATCGGTGCCAGATCACGAAAAACTCACATGACTTGTTTTTAAATCCAACGCAACGTGTGCGTATGCCATTGGTCGCTGTTTAAAATGTTGTAGAATTCTATTTTGTTGACATTAAAGGCAATAATATGTCACTTGTTGTTTACTTATAATGTCCTGGTACATCTAATTTACATTTGCTTACAATCAATAGACTTAGGACCTGTTTGTTGTCTGAAATTATTTTAATTATTTGTTACCTTGACGACATCACTCTTATTCTAAACAGTCTTGTAGATGTTTTTCATCATCATTTATTACTAATTGTTATCATGACCTTTGCGATTTTTTTGTAATGTGAAGGCTTTAATAAGCAAATATTTTTCACATTACAGTTACAATGACTAAAACAGTTTTTGTCAGCAAGGTCGTGTATCCCTGTGTGTGTGTCGTGTGTGTGCCCATCCGGAAGACCGGCCTTGTTCTACTAACTACACGACTGATTTATGTTATCTCCTGGCTGTCTATACCCGAGTCATTTCGTTTCATATTATCTTCCATCGATCACTTTACCTTGTACAATGATTTTTTGCGGAAAAATACATAATAGCTGTTATCCGAACTCATTTTGAATATGGAGAATTCATTTTATTTAACTATTTTATTACTAAAAATCATGTTATTTCACGAATGTATAAACGTATCTCTTTATTTTGTCAAATAAATTTCATTATCATTATAGTTAAACTGAAACGTGGTATCGAGCGAAATATTGACATTTTATTAGAAGACTAGCTGTACCCGCGACTTCATCTGCGCGGAAAATTTTCTCGTGGCTTTCCCGGATTAGGTTCAATTATATGTAAATATGCATAGCATGTTTAAACATTGTTTCTGAAAAAAGTCTACGTTTAAACTTACGTCTGTCTCCGGACACATACTATCTCTGTACCAAACATCATAATTGGTTCAGTGGTTTATCATTTCTTATACAAAGTTTTAGCCCCCTTTTCACCCTTTTAGGGATAGATTTTTAAAAAATAAGTAGTCTGTCATGAACGCATTCAGATATTCTTACTACGTACCGATTTTCATTAAGATTGGTCAGGCCGTTCTTCAGTTATAAAAGGACATACAGTCAGACAGACACCGATTGCCATTAAGATCAGTCAAGCCGTTCTTTAGTTATAAAAGGACATACAGACAGACAGACAAAAATTTTAAAAATGGCAGAATCGAAATCAGTAAGTAATAAAACGACTATCTATCGCAAAATTTGACAAAAAATCTGAAATTACAGACAGACACAAGAGATTTATAGATTTCTAGCCGTAGGCTTCAAGATAAAGGCACCTAAATAGTTTTAACTACAATAGTGTCTATGCTTTGAATATCTGAGAGAAAGCCGACTAACTCCTTTTTAATCATGCGATATTACTTCAGTATTACGTTCAGTTTTTATTTTACGCTAGCTGTTGCCCCCGACTTCGTTCGCGTAGTCTTTTATTTACTAAGTTAAATAATTCAGAAAACTTCGCCGGCGTATGCAGAAACATTTGTGTGGTAGGGCCATGATGCACTGCAGCACGAATAGGTCCGGCTCGCCCGGTAAAATACCGCCCTCTCACAGAATAACAACATCTATTGCTGTTGTATTTCATTCGGTGACTGAAAGTGCCATTGGCCTATCTCCCCCTTCCCTTTCCTTTCCTTAAAGACCGGCAACGCACCCGTGATTCCCCGGATGTTGTGGGCAGGGCTTGGAAACCGGTTAATTTTCGAAACCGGTTTAGGTCATTGACCCCGAACCGGAATTGATTGCGATTTGGGTTACGGTTTCCAGTATTTTACCCGAATAATTGAGAAACCGATTTTTACATATTCCTGTTCTGTTAACCGAACTTAACTGGTTTTTTGAGTTGGCTTATGTATAATAGAATACATACTAGCTTTTGCCCGCGATTCCGTTCACGTTATGGTGACTTACAACAAATACAAGTAAGCACGTGAGAATAAGACGAATGGACCATAGCCAGCGCGTACAGAAAAAGGAAAGAACGCGTCGCATGACATGATGGTTGCGCGCCGGTGCGCGGAGTGCATCGTGCTCGGTTTTGATCGATCTAGGTAGGCAACGTGCGTCTGAGTTTTACCGGTTAATTTAGGTTATAGTATCGGTTTTAGTTTCGTTTTCTTCATTAACCGGTAACCGAAATTATTTCGGTTTATTCGAAACCGTTCCCTTCATTAACCGGCTAACCAATGAAAGAAATTATAACCGGTTAAAGAACGATATTAAACGTTTAACAATGAATGAATGGTAACGGCAATCGGATGAACGCATAGAGGACAAACATTCAAAGAAACGTTCCTTTTTATTTATATAGATATAGATTAATCATTCGCAAACATAATATATTTAAATAATATGGCAATATTCAGACAATATTTAAAAAAAAATTCTATTACCTGTTAAAAGATTAGATAATTAAGCTAATGGTTTGAGATAACCTTTAAGCTTATAGCATGCAATGACTTGACCTTTTATGTCTATTAAAGGAGGTAATTCTTTTAGGTTATCCTTTTATTCGTGCTCCGTGTACGTTTTTCAGACATAACATGTTTCAAGGATGTTTACTGATTTTTTCGCCGTCTCGGTTTGGATGCCTATAAAAAATGCGATTGTTTAACTACCGCATCTCAGATTGATGTAGGATTGGAAGTAGGCACTGTCATGTACATATCAGATCATATTTTATATTTTTTCAAGATAATAAAAAAAATATATATAATGCGCCTTATTCACGGTCTATCTTGCTGTACGTCTGTTCAAGGACAGAGTGCTAATAGACAGCATCATACACAACATCCTGTGTGCTCTTAGCTTGCTAGACTAATCAGAACATTAGCACCAAATGCACGTGATTTTCTTCATCAAATGTTATTGATACATCAGATGTATTTGCTGAAAAGTATACACACGATCATCTAGCATTTACGACACATGATATATTACGATTAACACCAGCTACATTCAGGTACACACATTGCATAAAATGTACTTACATAAAATATAGACTTAGCACGAGACACCGTCGCCCAGCCAGCCGCATGCGGTCCACCCCGATCTACATGTTAAGGCGCTTCCCCTAATCAAAGACTGTTTTTGTGCAAGTTTTAGAGGCTATCTTCTCGTTATTCGAGAAAATATAAGAAATAATAAAAATATAGTAATACTCTTCAACATTCTAACAACACTCGCCGTCTCATATTTTGCATTTATATATAATCCCCGGGAAGGAAGCGAAAGAAGTCTGTAAGGACCGTGACGCTTGGCGCTCTTCTCTGACTACCCCGTTAGGGATACGGGGTGAAGATAATGTATGTATGTATGTTTGTATGTGTGCAATAAATTGTTAAATAAAGAAATAAAAAATATATATAAAATACACATAAAATCCGTATTAAAAAAAATCTAAAAATTTCAAATACATGTATCTACATCATAAGTAGAAGTTATATATTATTTGCGACATGCAATGTACAGATAATCTTATTATATAAAACTTGACCATTATAATTTTTTCAAAAGACCGACTTCAAAAAAGACACGAAGTTCTCAATTTGGTTGTATTTTTTTTATTTTCTTTTTATGTTTCTAACCTCAAAACTTCGTTATTTATGAACCGATTTGGAAAATTCTTTTTTTATTTGAAAGGATATACTACCAGATTGGTCCCATTTAAATTTCACTGCTATTGGAGCTTGGGTTTCGAAGATACACCCAATAACGCGAACTGGTTATAACTTTTATTTATTTATATTGATGTTTCTCTTGTATGTAATCGCACTGCAGACTTAGGAAAGAAGTTAATAGTAGACCTGTCTTAGACATTTATTTAGGCCAAGGTCACTCAAAAAAGGAAAATAAAAAAAATTTAATAAAAAAATTAAACAAACTTCAAAAAAAACACTGAAAATTACGAAATAACTATCCCTTACTAATTGACACTTAAGTATAAAAATAATTTTATAAATACGATACAAATACCCCGTATCCGGAAAAAAGCGCAATTAAAGAACGCAAAGAAAATAAACGCACAGAAAAAAGCGCAATGTTATATAAGCCCACAAGAAATATCCACACGTGGAAAATTGCACACATGGATTAAATCGCACAGGAAAAACTTCTCATGTGTAAATGAACATATAGAAAAAAGCACAATGATGTGCGCTTTTTTCCGATAATAAAATTAGGATATGTCAAAACTTCTTTCGTCAAGATTTAACACTTTTTAAACACAGAGGACGGAGCGCCAAGCGCCGCGATCCTTACTTCTTTCGCTTTCTTAAATCTCATCATCCTTTGTCGGAATAATTTTTGTTTCAACCAATTAGTGATTTCAGTTTTACATTTACGCTTAGTTGTGGGATAAATATTATGTATACTCTATATTAGTTTACTCATTTCACTTTTTACATTTTTCCAATTTCAGTTTCCATTTCTATGTCGTTTTTAATTATTCACTGTATTTTGAAGCAATTTCTGCGTTAAATCAAAGAAGCTTTCTATAGCGTGTCATTTCATCACGAAATCGTGTTTAGTCTCACGACAAATAGCTATTAAATCGCCGTATGAAAGATCTGTTCAATTTGTTTACCATCCATCAATGACCGTCTCGAGAATATAAATATATTAGAAGGTTGTTTCTCGCCTTTAGTATATATAGACACAGTGTTTATTGTCGCGTCATCAGCGCGACTGTTGCAGGCACAGTATTTTAACTGTTGGAAAACACGTGAAGGTCATGGATCTGTTTTTTGAATCATACGGGAATAGAACAGCCGTATCATCGTGATTTTCGACACGTACACTGTGATATCAACGAAATGAGACCTTGGCCCACTGTACATCGTGATGTCACTATTATAACTATAGGCTTAAGAAAATGATTCTGTAAAATACCTGCAATAATTCTAACAGATGTTTTAGTAGTTTTAATTTTGCGTCAGTCAGCTGAACTTCCTTATTTTTTTTTTTCCTAGTTGCTATTATTATTAACTGCCATACCTAATATGTCATAATGACAATTCACCATCAACTAACAAACTATATCTTCCTTGTTGCGACTTCTATGATCTATGTACACTATTATATACACATATACTGTGTACATTGTACATTTGATAGTATTGTGTAGGTATATCATTATTTACATTGATTTAAAACTGCAAGTTTGAACGACAGCATCTCGTTATAATCCCAACAGTAAAATAAATCTTTTACAAGTACGACTTTGCCGGCGTCGAATTCATATAATTTAACTTAAATCTAACTTGAACGGCGTTATGAATCATTTTTGTATGATATTTCTTTCGGTTACATGGTAAAAACAAGATAGTCGTTAGTAATATGAGAATGTTAGTGAACGGGTGACAACTCAATGTGTATAGTAGTTGCGGTCGAGGAATGTGATACTCGACCGCTTTACTCACGTCTTTCTATTAATTGCATGTATCTATACTATGCAATATACATATACGAGTACATATAGATATTAACTAAAAGAACATATAATGTAAGTACATACACACGTATAAATGGAAATATATCGGATTCAGTCACAGTATGCCTTTTTAACGTGCAAACTGCACACATCTTTGAACCTGTTCAGAAACAGTACCCAGCAATACAGAAATATCTATAAGATACAAAAAATATGGGTGCATGGTGCTCGAAGAGTATGTAGGTATGCATTATGTTGAAAGCCTGTCTATGCAGTCAGAGCAAGGGAATTCGTTCTTCATACAATAGCAGCACTTATAAGGTTGATTTTCAAAGTTGCAGTTTAATCATAGCGCAGAGAAGTCAAAATTTGTTTTTTAACCGACTTCAAAAAAAGGAGGAGTCTTGTTCTATGTTCGTTTGTATGTATTTTTTTTAATGTATGTTTACCGATAACTTTGTCAATTGTAAACCGATTTCGAAAATTTTTTTTTGTTTAAATGAGTATACTTCCATTTAAATTTCACAGGTATTGGAACTTAGACTTCGAAGATACACCAAATAACGCGAACTGGTTTAACTTTTATTTATATCACCCATTCCCAAAGTGGGCGATAACGCCCCCCTGTGGGCGCTGCAGGCCTAAAGGGGAGCGGTAAGAGACCCAGAAAAAAAATGGGGGCGTTGTGTAGAAGCCTGGGGGGTGATTTGTAATTTCATTTAGCTAGGAGGCATCTTAGACAACGACTGCATGAGCTCTCGACTCAGTAGACAAAATAAGTTTGGGAACCTAGAATTTATATCGTTGATTCTCTTGTATATCGTTGCGCTCCAGAATTAGAAAGAAGTTAATTGTAAACATACCCTAGATATTTATTTAGGCCAAGGTCACTCAAATGGGAGAAATAAAGAAAATTTAAGAAAAAAATTGAACTGCCTGTAAAAAAAATACAGAAAAGTACAAAATAACTATCCTTTACTAATCAAAACTAAAGTACAATGAACATTACTTTATAATAAATACGATACACATACCTATATAACTAAATTTGACAGTTATTGAAGTCGGTGCAAATCAATGTCAACAATAGAAAGTTTATTAGATTGGTAGGCTTGGCACCGACTTCAGTAACTGTCAAAGTTTAATTATATAGGTATGTGTATCGTATTTATTATAAAGTAATGTTTATTGTACTTGAGTTTTGATTAGTAAAGGATAGTTATTTTGTACTTTTCAGTGTTTTTTTGAACATGGTTCAATTGTTTTTGTATATATAAATGTAATTTAAGAGTAACTACATTACTAATTAAAAACCTATTTGAGAGATTTAAGATAGGATATATTTACCAATCTATTGTAGTAAAAATCATTTAAACATTCTGTGAAATTTCGATGATTAAACTAATAGTTAAAACAGAGTTCTTCTGAATTTTTTTATCGAAAATTTTTCTCTATTCGTGATTTCACGTTTCAGGATGTTAAGCTAAAGACTTAAAATTGTAATGTTGTATAGACAATTATTATTTTATAAGAGTGCCTAACCTACAATAGAACAGTCATATTTAGATATGTTTATGTAAATAGTCAAATATTTTGAGAAATAGTCATACTGATTTTGAATACAATTGTTTAATTGTACTGAAAACGAAATTTGCCGCTACTGTCTGAGACATTAAAAATATCGAATATTGCGTTATGGCAACTCTCGCTCTCTCTGGACACGCCTAATGTACGCATTGTCTCCTGTGTAAAATAAACATAAAAAGTTGTTTAAAAACAAGCTTTTATTCAAGAATTCTAAACAGCAATGAATAAGTGTGTCATTAACGCAAAAAATCAAGTTCTGACTCCCACATTGTAATATATTGTTGAAAAATAAGTATATATGTTATCATATTGCATAATTAGAGTATTTGACAAATACCAGAGCATCAGAGGATTCTACTATAGACTATAGGTACACAGAATGAACGCCGTCAGTGACCGCATTCTTTACGACGTCACATCGGCAACTTCGTGCTGTAGGTACTGAAAGTGGAGCAAGTGACCGTTCACAAGATTCGCAGGTGATGGCTGTTTCGAGCCATTAGGAACCTTCCCATCGCTCTGTAGATTTTAATTTACTCGATTTGTAAGTTTACTTATTATCGGCTTATCGCTCCGTAAGTAACTGATAAACTTCCTTTAGCATTTAAATTGTTAAAAGGGAATTACATATTAATATTATAAGGCCTACTTACATAAGAATTCCAATACATAGTTCAACTGTTCGCTGAGTTCAACCACAATCGTAACTACTAGCGAGGTCGAGGTTTCCGATAAAAGTTATCGTGAAGCACCAAAATAAAATTCTTCCTTCCTAATTGTTTCTTCCGCTCTATTTATACTATTGTACTATCCGTTATATTTTTAATTATTATTATCAACTATTAAATTATTAGTATATTAAACAAGCTAATACTAGACATGCCTATTAACTTAATTCAATGAAAAGTATTGAGAAGACCGAATTTTCAGCCTAAAAATGAAGAGTAATAACAAAATAGAGGATTGCTAGAAACCAAGTCATAATGTACACATGGGAAACAATTTCGTATAGGTAGTCTTAGGGTAGTTTGTCTATGGTATGTACTTACATCACTGTAACGCCAAGTAATGCTGATAACAAATAGTACTCAGTACGACAAGTACGTAGCATTGAAACGACAGTTCAAATAAAATTATTGTTATCATTATAAAATTGAATTTCCCAATGACTCATTTATGCGGTTATTATATCAATTTAATGTAGTCAATTTATACAACGGAGAGAATTGTTTACTTCCTGGAACATTATGCACTTTGTTTCTTGTACATGGTTCGTTTTCTGTGTTTATTTCAGATAAGGTGTTTTCGTATAAATTTTAAAATTAAACTATAATGAAATTCGCCTACAATTAATTTTTAATTGTATTGTTTTGTAGTGATCTAATTAGTATTTGACTAACATTGTCATAATTTAAAATCGAAATCTTACAAACTGTAATGAATAAAAATAATTTTAAAAATTACTTCTTTTTTCAAATGGCATTTTTATTTTTATATTTGTTAGTTTAAAAACCGATTAATAATTCGGTTTTCATATTCTCATACATTTCATTACAAAACGCCACTTTTCATAAATAATATTTGTATTGAAATGTAGCTCTATGAAACGAGCTCGTAACCTAGTAACAATCTTTGAAACGACTATTCGAAATGACGCACTTTTCAGGATAAAGATTAATATAGTAATAAATCGCAAGGTTAATGAACTCCACTGTATGTATTGTTTAAAATAACAATGAACAAAAGATGAACGTGAATGAGAAACAAGTGCATCTCAGTGATAAGATGTCATGTTGTCGGTACACATCATGTATAATTTTATCATGTCAATAAGTATTTCGATGTTTCATCACGATCTAGACTAGATGATACCAACAATACCTAAGCGTCTAAGCTTTTGACGTAGAAATTAAAACGATAGTACTAACACCACGCAAATCTGTCTAAAAATTTCAAAGTTTTCAAACATTTTATTGTTTTTGTAATGCATACATACATGTGCTTATTTTTAATGCTATTCACTGAATAGAAAACTACTTTAATAAATGTTTCAATAAAACAATATAAAATATGCTCTCGCTAAACAATGAAATAATATAATTTTTCGCGTGATTTGTAAATACCAGCATCATATTATTATGGTTGACGTCAAAACTTGTTTGTATAGATTGCATACAATAAGCAATTACTATATGTTTTTACCACACAAACATAGTTGTATATTAAATCCAAATATGGATTTGTGTTTAGTAATGCTGAAAAGATAAATGATATTTGTTATTAAAAATGAAAAATCATTAAGATGTAATATTGTGAATTAAGAGCAATTAATTTTTTACATCGGTATTTAATTAAATTGTAATTGCATAAATGTTTTAAACGCCATAAAAACGATTGCATGCTTAGGTACGTAATGTAAATAAAAACTTTAACGAAATTAATTTTCAGTAGATAAGTGTTGAGTGAATTTCGCGACTCAAATGTGATTTTATACAAGTGTAGTGAATGTATTAACTTATTTATTAAATATATTATTACAATAATTATTATATAATACAAGTATAGTGAATGAGGACATAAAAAAAAATGGAACGTTACAAATCGAATGGATTTCGATGGTGTGCTTCCGACATCAGTGATTTATTTATGGTTAATGTAAACTAGTGAATAGTGCCCCCAAAGTCTGATCTGTTAGACTGCGTTAAGTTAAATTATTAGTTAGTTTTGTACTGTGAGTATGTTGATCAACACCTTTTTGGACACGGAAGATTTCGTGCATCTTTATTACCCGGAGGATGAGCCTCCTGCGGCGGCGCAGGGGTGCGGCGCTGGAGCCCGGATGGCCTCTAAGTACCCCCCGCGACCACCCTCGCCTGCGTATTCAGAGGTACGTTGATAACTCTCTTTGTAAACCTCATAGTAGGTATGGTTTATTTGACATCGAAGACAATAAAAAAGGTACTTATTATGATGTCAGATCTAATACCAGGCTATTTACCTAATTCCTTTTCCCTTAACGATTTTCAGAACGTATTTCAAAGACAGTTCTGCCAATTCAATGTAATTTAAGTGAACTCTCAATTCCAAAATATTTTATAAGATTTTTTTAAATGTCATAAAATATGTTATCTAAAATCTACCACCGGAAAGAAAAAAACCACCATTGAGAAGAACCCGGCAACGAAATCAGTGAAATAATAATATATTGTAGTCATAAAAAACCAGCTTAAGAGCTTGCTTAGGGTTCAGTAGCATTTTGAGCAAAATAGAAGTTTAATTTAATGTTTTAAGAAAACGGGTCCAAGGTGTGTTTACTTTTTATCATATTTGGTGTCGGGTTTACAGTTTATCGACGACTTTGTCCTAATTTAGGTGTAAAGAAGACGGAATAAACAAAAACGTCACAACTATATATAATATACTAGCTGTACCCGCGACTTTGTCTGCGCGGAAAATTTTTTCGTGGCTCTCCCGAAATAGGTTAGATTACATGTGCATGTAAATATTTACAAAGATTGTTATTGAATAAAGTCTACGTCTAGCCTCCGGGCACATACTATGTACTAAATTTCATCATAATTGGTCCAGTGGTTTGGCATTTCTCATTCAAAGTTTTGTCCCTCTTTTCATCCCATTGAGATGGGTTTTTGATTAAAAAGTAGCCTACGTTCGTTCTCATGTATCAAACAATCTCTATGCCACATGGTAATCAGTTCGGCGGTATATCATTTCCCATACAAAGTTTCATCCCCGTTGTCGTTCCTTAAGGGGTAGAATTTTGATAAAAATGTAACTCGTGTCCCGCTGTACCCGTGACATGGTCTGCCAATTTTTCGGAAAAAAATTTCTTGGCTTTCCCAGATTAAGTTAGATTACATGTACATATATATATATACATGTATATGTATAACAGAAAGATTGTTTTTGAAAAAGAGCCTACGTATAGCCTACGTCTGCTCCCGGGCACGTACTATCTCTGAACAAAACATAATTTATCATTTATCACCATAATCGAGCGGTTTAGCATTTCTCATTTAAAGTTTCATTCCTCTTTTCACCCCTTAAGGGTAAGTTTTTGATAAAAAAAGTAGCCTATGCCCGTTCTCTGATGTCAAACTATCTCCTTGCCAAATGTAATCATAATCGGTGCAGCGGTTTACCATTTTCCGTACAAAGTTTCATCCCCCTTTTCACTCCCATAGAGGTAGTTTTTTGATAAAAAGGTAGCCTATGTCCATTCCCAGGTGTCAAACTATACATAGTCAGTTCAGTGGTTTAGCGTTTCCCGTACAAACTTTCGTCCCCCTTCCTCCCGTCCCCCTTTTCACAGATTTTTGATAAAAAAAAGTAGCCTATGTATTTTTGATGAAAAGTCTTATCACCGCACCAAATTGTATCATTACCAAGATTTAGCGTTTCCCATACGAAGTTTCACCTTTTCACCCTCTTAGGCGTAAATTTTAATTTAAAAAAAGTAGCTTATGCACGTTTACTGATGTCAGTCTATCTCCCTACCAAATTTCATCATTGTCGGCTTAGGGGTTTACCATTTTCCATACAAAGTTTCAACCCCTTTTCACCCCTTTAGGGGTAAATTTTCTAAAAAATAAGTAGCCTATCATGAGCACAATCACGTTTTCTTACTACGTACCGATTGTCACCAAGATCAGTCAAGACGTTCTTTAGTTATAAAAGGAAATAGACAAAAATTTTAAAAATGGTAGAATCGAAATCATTAAGTCATAAAACGACTATTTATCGCAAAATTTTACAAAAAAAACTGAAATTGCAGACAGACGCAAGAGGTTTATATAGTAGTATAGATTACAATAACTATAATAACATTTAACTAATATTGAAATGGAAATATGTTATAAAGTGAAAAAAAAATATTAATCTCTCGTAATCTTAGAAATTGACATTTGATAAAAAACTTTGAAAAGTTCAAGACTGTCTTCTAAGTCTCTCTATTTATCGAAAAAATATATGTTGTACTATATTTTGTATTGTGTGTTTTTTTATTTATGTTTTTATTTTATTACCTGTCAAGTCTAAGTTAAAATGAGGTGCTTAACCATTTAAAGGATTTATTTCGGCTGTTGCTTGTTGCGGCATCCTGCGTCTAAATAAAACCATAATAACCATAGATTTTTTGCGAAACGTTATTGTATTTATGCAACATTTTATTATTCTGCCCTTCTAGGTCTTTGGTACAATAAAAAAACTGTCACTACAGTTCTCCAAAAAGGGTATGTTCAATGCGCAAGATAAAAGCAAGAAGCGGGTGAATTTAACGGTACGGAATCTTAACCTTGAAACACGATAATTGCGTTGTGGAGTGACGAGCGCCGCCCCGTGCGCTGCCATTCATTACGGCTCAAAGGACTAAGTGGGTACCCTTCTACTGAATTTACACTTACTATCTGCCTAGTCGATGGTGTGTGAACTATCCTTTTTACGAAACGGCATTGGCTTTCTTATTAACATTTGTAAATAAAATATTCTACGAAGAAATAAGCTATTGTCGGTGTTCTTTACAATTTACTTCCAGTTTCAGTTTTACAGCAATGCACTGGTTAAAATACGAGTAAGTATTGGCGGCTGTCGCCTATTTCTTGTATTAATACTAGCGGCCCGTCCCGACTTTGCCAGGGTCGAATACATACCTACAGCCTATGTCCATCTGGAATTATGTATCTTTTAAAATTTTTAAATGGTGAAATAGTTTTTCAAATAGGTGCAGTGGTTTTTTTTTTTATGAAAGAGGGGCAAACGAGGAGGCAAGTCACATGATGGAGAGTGACCACCGCCGCCTATGGACATCCGCGATGTCTGGGGAATCACGATGCTGTTATTTCACGCCGATATTCTGTGATACTACCCAGTATTTCACTATAGCCGGCCCAATTTGTGCTGCAATGCAGCATGGCTCTACCACGTTCTACACATATAAACAAACTTACAAAATCTGATCTCTCTTTAAGATCTTACAGTTCTAAAGTTACTGCACGCTTATTATACCTAACTTGCAATGAGCATGCGACAGCCAAACATCATGCGATATCTGCTGTCAAAACAAAAATTTATATAATGTAATTTGTATAGTGGCGCTATATCTACCGCGAAAAATGCATTTTACGGTCATGGCGCAATATACACGCAGTCGTCATACATGATATCAATTTTTTATTACAATTAGTCACCGGTCGCGTAGTGATCGCATGGCTGTCGCTGTCTGCAAATTTGTTAGGTAATAACCCCGCGGATTCCAATCTGGCGCTTTGCCGGGCGCTACCGCGGCACATCGCTACGCTCGCTCGGCTCGCGCGTTGTGGTAAAAAGACCCAATCTAACCTAACCAAAAAAATGTGATAAATAAATTATTCGTCGTGTTTGTATAAGTTACAAAAAACATTTCAAAATTTTATCCAATGTGAGAATTGTCTCACATTGGATAAAATTTTGAAATGTTTTGATTGCAAAACCTTAGCCTGCATTTGTTCTCACGATTTCCTCCCTAGCATTTATTATCACCATTACACCACAAAAAGTTTCAGTGATCGAAGTTGTAACCAAAATTTTATTTTGAAAACTGTTAATTTTGAAATTTACCATTTTTTATAGCAAAGACCATTAATTTTAAAGATGTGATTTATATCAAAAGTAGCAAATTAATAGAGAAACTCATCAATTTTAAATATTGAGATTTGTAGATAAAATTACTATATATAAATATGTCCCACTTACTAAAACCGTTAATACTCTGCTCCTATATATGAGTGATGATAACTGACAAGGCAATAATTCTTAATACCTACACATGACCTTTGTATAGACATATTAATTTGCGGTAATCCGTTTCATGTGATGAATTCTTATGATTTTTAGCTATTCTCCGCCTAAAACTTACCGAATTTTGGTACTGGTTAGCTTGGCGAGTTTGGAATATCCTGAGGATGCGTCGTTAAGAGGCAAAACACGTGTCCCCATTGGTTGCTTTAGAATATTGGTTGGACGGAGAATGGCTCAAAAATTATAAATTCAAATTCACTTATCATCAGATCATCACACAGAAATCTTACTCATGTAATACAGAACACATGAAAACCGGATCCAAATCTTTTCAGTGGTTCATAAGTAGTCATACAGGAAGACTTTCTTTTATACTATGTAACATGATACTAACTGTAAGATTAATTGAATATAATATTAATGGCGTAAAATTGAGTATTTTACTGTGGTACCAGAAACAAACACATAATTTATATCCAAGTTTTATGCTGATTCTTTTCAGCCCAGGTTTTTTTTTCAGAAACGATGATAGATTTAAAATCTAAAAACACCTTTACTTGCTTGAATATATTACCACAGATTAATTAGTTACTAACGTAAAATATTACGTTGTATTTGAATAACCATCGTTATACTTGTTATTAAGTATTATACATCGATGCTGTTAATTTAAACTTTCCTTAGAATAAAGACCTATATTTTCGATGTGTATAATGTATATATATATAAATACTTCTACACAATATAGATATTTTGTGTGTAATATTCACACAAAAACATTTCAGTCAGATTAAGTAATGCAAGAGATATATTATATTCAAACAATGAGGCATTACTGATTGTTACAGGAAATAATAATTTTAGTGTTATCCATAACATTACTGTGAACTTATTAAATCGCTCATTGTAGGAAAACAAATGAGGACTTTATTGTTGTTATTTAGGTAATTCTTATAATTGTAATTACTCACTAATGCGCGTTGTTTGCAAATAACTTTATAAATAATAAAAGCGAAGGGACAGTACAGGAAACTACATAGATATATAACTATGTAATTGGTTTAATGTTGAACGTAGGCATTGAACTTAGTACGTAACGCCATAGCTATCATGACTTATTTCATTACACAAACGTTTACTATACTCACCATTATATTATTCTCTTTGTATCTGAATATCATTGTTATTATGTATATTTTAGCAGACATACGTATTTATTCACCTGTAACGAAAATGCACATATGTAGGTATTATAAAACTTTAGCATACCTCTTAGCAACTCTTAAGTTAATTCGTCTCATTTTTGCAGTTTTTATATTAAATAAAAAATAGCGGCTACACATTAATGATGTAGTTATTTCAGTAGGTAAGCTAAGTAAGTAAGTAGCCAAAGCAAGTAAATGCAAACAATACTACCTATATCAGGTGGACTTCATTTAGCGTCTGCAGCACAACACGCTTAAACTTCATACTATTGTTTTTTGTGAGGTGATTATGACGTATAATTATTAAATGCTACTATAAAAAAAATTAAAACATTTGTGAATCCATGAATGTATTATCCATTCATATTTTTATACTATCTAGTTGATATCATATTGATGTAAGCACAAACATAAATTGTTATAAATTATAATACATTGAATTCATTCATGTTACAAAGGCACTTCTTATAAGATAAAGATCAGGGTTCAGTTGCACGAACCGGAAGTTAAACATATTGTTAGCTGTAAAGACGGACATCTCGTTAGAGCGAGACAGGTAACGTCAGTATTCGTTTCTCTCTTTCTAAAATTGAATGAAACAGTTTACGAGAGTTAATTCTAAGAAGTTGTTGTCTAGCTTCTACAAATACATCTGTTTGATTTAACGTGAGAACTGATCGCTGCGCTTCTCTATTAACCACATGTTTAATTAGCTATAACACCAATTTTTTTATAAGCACAGTGAAAAACAAATAGAACTATGTTATCATTATCACTAATCAGGTAACATTTTTATTGGCGACAAAAAAATCTTATCGCTATAGATTCTTATTGATATTGCTAAAATATCAGTCCAGTTTTACTACTAAAACTGATATGCGCTTGCCTCTAGTGTCTGTCACTGATAGAGCTATGTTGTTTATAAGATGTATAGATAAAATGTAGTGGCGTCATGTTTGCAGCTAACTTCGACTTGTCCTTATAAAGTCGACAAAAAAGATTGCAAGACTATATTAGTCAGTTATAAAATCAATAATCGAATATTAGATTACCGTAGTTTTGATATTGTTTTAGTTTTAAATAGGCATCACTATTTGCAAGACATAGTGTGCCCTCTAATCGTATGAATTACAAAATAAAAAAAACACCACAACAAAGAATAAATAAACTTTAAACATGTTGAAAAATTCATAAACTTTTGAAGTCATTTTATAAGCGTCGTACGTACGTACTATTATAATATATATATAATACGTACTTCAAATTAAGTATTAATCATTACTATGAGTAGAATGGAAATACTATTTTTAATTTGGTCAGAACAGAAATACTAGGACAGCAGAATATCACAGGTAAAAGGTTCCTGTCATTGCTGTTATCTTATAACCACTATCAGAAATCTTTTTTATCAGTAACTAGCTGTTCCCCGCAACTTCGTTCGCATAGTCTTTTATTTACAAAATTAAATAATTCAGAAACTCGGGCGTACGCAGACCAATTTACCAAATTTTTATAACAATCGGAGGCATGGCTTAGGAACGCATAGAGGACAAACATACAAAGAAACTCATTTTTATGTGTACATAAGACGAGGAAGATCGTTTAATGTAACACCTATTATGAAGTTATTAAGCCCAGAAAGCCGTCGAAAATTATCGTGCAGAAGCAATGTGCGATTTAGGACACTAGAAAATGAAATAAGTACGTAATTAAAAGCCACTAGTAATTGGGAAACTGACTTTCAATACGGACGTAAGTAACTTCATGCCCACATAGTTATAGTGAGTGACCTCAATGTCCATCTCCTACGCACACCACATCTGCATTAGTCATTCGGTACTAGTACTACGCAATCGAGGGCTTGCCCCCACAATATTTCTGTTCGACGAGTGCCTGTAACGTCCTTGCGAGGTAGTCACTTCATTCATAAATGTATTAGCGAATGGTATACATATAAGGTACAATAATTCATTGAATCACTGGTTAGTTCCTGTTAAGTTTGGTTCGTTTATCTACTTGTATGTTATATAACTGGATTCCATGTGTTATCCAGGAAAATTACTGCATTCTACGAATACATATTTTTCTTAATGAATAATATACACACACCTATAATTATTTTGTACATGTGTCTGTATCAATATTTGCAAATGAAAAGAAACCAATAAAAATATTGTAATATTATGAGATGTGTAACTCATAAATAAAATAAAATCGTTTCATTGGCTTTTGAACTTTTATGTAATGATACTGACTGATAACATGCCTAAGATGTAATATTATGCTATTTAAATATAGAAAATAAGAAATTATTAGTGCGAAATATTGCTCACTCACTACTGAATCATTGATTGACTGACTAATCACGAAATCTCAAAAATGACTAAAACTAGGAACATTTAATTTTGATCTGATGATAGTTGGCGTAATGTAGGGGCCCAATAAGAAAGGATTTTTGGTTACATTTTAAAGCTAAACAGCTGGACTGACTGCTGAAATTTAGGATGGAGATAGAATAAGTCCTGAGAAAGGACATAGGCTACTTTTTTTAATTTCATTTTCCTCGATATGTGGGATAGCAATTAGGCTAGTTTTGTAAATAGATCACTGGTGATGTTCAACCTTATATTGGACTAAGAGCTGGCTATATAGACCTAGCAACATGCCTTTTTCCACGAAATATCTTATTTGGTAAAGGTAAGATAATTTGTTTTTCTTATAGTCGGGCCACAGATAAATTAATTACGGGCTATCGCTTTGCCAGCGACAATCGAAGCTTTACCAAGTAAAATATTTAATGGATAGTCATGTTACTGAGTCTGTATCTGGCTCTCCGTCTAAGTATATGTATAATAATCTACTATCTACTACTTAAAAAAGCAGTTTCATTTTTTACATTTCTCTGATCATAAGATAATGTATTATGATTATGTATCTTTTATCTTAAGATAAACATAGTCTAGTGTTTTTTTGTAATCTAATCTACAAAAGTGTTTTCACTATTATTTTACTGACACAATAGGTGTGTATTTTTAATATGATAAATATGATAATTTGAGTATAGTATTTAAGTATTCTATTAAATATTTATTTTGTCAATATTAATTTTGAAGTATTGTACCTACCTACCTATTTGTTACAAAGCACGAAGTTGAGATTGTTATTGCACTTAAATCAGGTAATAAGATACTTATTTGGTTAATAGGCAAAGTAGGATTGGTGTCTATTAAATCATCATACAATAACATGAATTATGTCACTAAAAACTAAGCATTATGTTTGTGCCTTGTGCTATACATATCAACATACAATGAACTGTGGAAACAACTAAAAAATTTAGACCTTTTTTTTTTCTAAATTCTAAGTGACTTGCACCCACTATTTAAACTCGATTTAAGGAACTGACATCTCGCTTGTACCAACTATTAAATTGTTGGTGCAAGCGTGATATAAATCCTTAAATCGAGTTTAATTTGCAAGCCACCCTAAGCTTTTTCGAAAGCACTCGCATACCTTGGCAAAAATGTGTGAGGTGAATGATGAAATTTAAGAAGACGAAAGAAGTATGAAAGGACCGCGACGCTTGGCGTTCCGTCCTCTTTGACTACCCCGCTAGGGTACACCGTGAAGATATTGTATGTATTTCTTTTCTAGTTTAACCTGTCCAGGAATGAATCTCAAGACGGTTTGGAAGGCAAATTAAGCACTAACCACATTATTAACGGGCCAGTAAATAAAATGTATTATCTATCCAAAACCTGGGTATGCCCGCCCAATTTAAATACGTTAATTTTAACCATGTAGTAACGATATTTTTATTACTTAGTTTAAATATTAATGTATTACATATAATGTAAATATTTGTAAATATTATAATGAGACTATGTCTCATTTTACTTTCTGCTTTTAAGTTAAATAAACATAAAGAATTTCTCATCTCATCAGACTTTACGACATAAGTACCAGATGATTATGTGACTAACGCTCTTCAACGGATATTGGACATTAACACCAAAATATAAAGCACAGAATTCGATAATTTAAATGTTCAGTAATAGTCAATTACTATGTAATGTGTACTTATAGATCATTCTGGCTTATGTTGAGCCCCTTAGTAGTTTTTTTTGTGTTTACAGACTAACATCTCATCCATTAGTGTTATGGGGTGAATGACCAGCACCCGCTTAGCTATTAACCAGCCGATATAAAATGCAGGTCTGATCTGTGAACGATGACGTTATTTTTGATTTACGGATACAGTCGGTTAGTCACACAGGCGATGGCGCCCACCCGCACAGTTTTGATGACCATTTTAATGGTCATGAAGCACGTTCTAGGACACTATAATGGAGGTTTGTCTATTATGTCTCTAGTTTCATAAAAAGCCATTGCTTTTAACCCATACAAGTGCATTTCTCAACTAGCGAGGTTTAGGTCCGACACTCCGACATTTTAAGAGATATCGGTATTTTAAACGATAATACTCGTACATTCAGCTCGCCAGACCTAGATCTAGGTTGCTTGTTTACGGACTTATACGAGTCTGATCGCGGAGTAGGGCTTCTTACCAACTCTCGACGCGATCGAACCATGTTACAATTTCATTCAAAAACTGTAGTTCATTATTCTATTTGCTCTTTAATGTTCATCCATCAGTAACGCAAGGAGTACGAGTCCGCTGACATGTATCCATACTGATCGACTCGTCTCTGCTCCCTACTATGTACTATTTAGTTTATTTTTTTTATATTTTTGTTATCTATATATCTATCTTCTATCTATATATATATATATAATGAAGTTATGTTTTCTTTGTGCGTCAATCACGTTAAAACTACTGAACGGATCGAGATGGGACCACGACCATTCGATGCGGAATCGTTTGTAGATGGTTTAAGTCTATTCATTTTTTGAACTTTTTTTTTGTCCAGCGAAGCGGGCGGGAAACGGCTTGTTATTTACTAAAAAAAATTTCGAAATATGTATTTATTGGGTGCGGAAAATTACGCCTACGCAAGGTGAATGCGCCTCAAGATTGGTGGGCGAAACACTTACCAGACCACCTCAAATGTTAATTTTGTGTTCTTGAATTATTTTACCATACCATCCATAAAAAATGTCGCGAGGGTGTTGAAAATTTATCAGTACATAATTTAATAATTTAAAATTGTTTAAATTAAACTGTTTAAATTTTAATAAATCGTTAACATGAGTTACCGATTACTGAAATTAGTTAAATGTTTCATAATTTAAGCAAGACATGATTGAAGTTAATTTAATATTAATTTCCTAAATCACATTGTATGACTTACAATTCGTTGGCCACTGAACAAAAACTACGTCATTACGATATCAGAAATGAGTTAACCATATGGGAAGTTCATAAAAATTAATAAAATCGTAGTCAATCATAACATGACACGAGTATCTTGGTTGGCTATCCACATGGTTTGGTTTCCGATGTTCGTTAAGGCTATACTTACGTCATTGAAGTCTACAATGTTTTTAAATTAATTATACTGTCAGTTCTACGCTATCCGTCTCAGGTATTTTTAAGCAAAATTACAAATATACTACCTCTATAAGGGTGGATCCTATCAAGTTTCCGGTCTTATCGTAATTTTTTTCATTGACATTTGACTTTTTATTTAAAAATAATTATCATTTAGCAGTCATTTGACAGATCGTATTATTATCAACATTTTGATAGTATTTGCATCATATAATCACTTAGATTTTGAGCAATTGTAAATTTTAAATATATTCTTACGAACGTAATGACCGCTAATGACTTTATAGGAGTAAAAGACATTTTCAATAACATGAATGATATAATAGGAATTATTTAAATATTGGTATAAATTGCTTGATAAACATTGATGAAGTAGGGCAAGTAGAGACATGTGTCTCAGTCCGACTCTTTTGCGAATACAACCCAAAACGTAAATCTCTGTTTTAAGAGATTTCTTTGGTTTAATTGTTTCTGTTACAAAAGTTAACCAATCATGCAACATGCAATCAAGCAACTAGCAAAATGAAGTCAACGAAATGAAGAATCAGGTTACCAAATATATCTCATACATTTTGTAATCACTTAGAAAAATTGAGATCCTCGCCGTCAAAATTTCCAATTCGTCGCCTTCGTGTTTGTTGTTAGCTTTAAATTTCTCATATAAAAAATGTTTCAAATTGGCGCTAAAATACTTTTTTTTACGTTCTTTGCCTCTGGTAACAGACTCTTTTTTTACCAGATCCGATTCTGCTGTTCGAATCTTATTTTTATATAACACTGCTACTTGTGTTGACCTTTATTACAGTTTTGAAAATAAAACATTTCTCTAAGATTAATCGACTTATGTATCCTTCATATCTTTACTTTTCCTTAATCTTTTTTATACATTGCCGTAAGACGTTATTTTGCTGTTTCAATTTTTTTGTAACCCCCAGTATTTTCAATCTTTTCTTTAAAGAATTCTCTGTACTTCATTTTCTTAATAAATAATTTCACAGGCGAAATTATAGTTTATTCACGTAGCCGTGAACTACACCCTAATAGTAGGTCTTCAATATTTTTTACAGGATTTTCGAGTCTCTGCTATCCATTCTCCATTTCTTGTATCTTGTTCTTTTCTGCAATTTTCTGTCTATATCTTCGTATATTTTCTCTCCACTTCTTGCGTTTTAAACGCTGTTCTCTTGGATTTGACTCATTTAAACTATCTTTTTCCTTTCTCTGCTTCAAATAATCAGCTCTATTTTTTATTTTTACTTTTCATGTAAGTTCGAGTAATTTTTTATTCGCAGGTTTTGACGTCTTGGCTTTCCTTTGTTGTGCTAAAATCTTTTCTTTTTTGCTATTGGGTTTTACTATTGTTTCCTGCAAGCATCGCGATAAACATTAAGTAAGGTAGATCGGAATCAAAAAAATGTGCGATCGAACTAAGTGGAAAGAACGAAACTACAGTTTGCTAGTTAAATGAAGCCCGTTCTGCAATTATGTCGTCACACAAGTCCCTACAGACTGTACAAGGGTACATATTGTATATATAAAAACGCGTACTTTGAATTTGAATTAGAAGCGGTATCTGTTGATAGCGACGGTATTCGTGTCGGCGTGATTGAAGAACAAACTTAAAAGAACGAACGAACTATAACTTCTATTGAAACAAAACCTATATTTTGGTGACCAGGTGATGACTTGACAAACAGCGTCATAGTGATGATCCGATGATAAATCACCCTGTTCGTCTTGTTTATTGTGTGGTGATATGCATAATTATAAATTTATTTCAAAATATATCAAAAACCAATCAAAATAAATAATTTCAAAATACGTTTGTTAACGCGACGCATTTATAAACAATAATTTAATCTAAAATAGACCTGTTTTATGGGAACGTGCGCGCGCGCTAGCTTACGAAAAATACGAAAAAACAGTTATTTTCGTTTAAATTACAAACTATAATTAATTTTGAAAAATCATATTGTCATTTTAAAGTGTGTGTTTAGATTCATCTACATAAAAAATTTAGAGGCTTTAATCGGTCCCATTTGTCCGTAAAAAGCAAATCTCTGTTTTAAAAGAGGTTTCTTTAATATTTTTTTTGTGTTATAAAAGTTAACCAACCGTGTAATGCTATTGTCAAAATAAACTCAGTGAATTGAAGATTATGGTTATCAAATATCACTTTCATATGTTTTGTAATTGCTTAGAAAAATTGAAATTCCCGACATCAAAATTTCCAAGGCGTGGTGTTAATTGTGGATACCTATTTATTTTTAGTGGTATTTATTAAAATACATACATATCCTCACGCTGTATCCCCAACGGGGTAGTCATGGAGGACAGAGCGCCAGGATTCGCGGTCCTTACATAATACCTCTTTCACTTCCTCAAATCTCATCATTATCCTCATAGATTTCCACCTAGGTATGCGAGTGCTTTTGACATTTCCGTCTGCTAACACTGGCTATTTGATCTGTATAAGTCAGGCTTGGTCTTCCTTGGCTTCTTTTACCTCTCACTTTACTTTTATTGAAATAATTTAATATTTCTTCAAGAAATGATTACAGTTCATTTTATACATTCGCGTGAAATATGAGCGTAATAACTAAGAATGTAATGACCTTTAATGACATACAGTGCTTTTATCAGTGGCTTTTATATCATTTATTTCGCCAGCATATATATCCAGATAAATGAAATGTAACGTTAGGTTTTTTAATAGACATTTTCTATTAACCGTTATGCGTCCACAAAAATTTGGAAAATGACAACTTTTCGTGACAAAATGAACGAACGAACGAATGAACTACTCATAAAATTTACGAAAAGAAAGCCACAGTTGTGTAGTAACTGAGTATTTTTTTAAATTGAATTCTTATCAATTAAACTATTTTGTAAATAATTATTTACTTGTGAGGCGGAGTAAGATTCAAACAGATGAATGACATTTCGCATCGTTTTTTTTACTTATCACTTTATTATAGGTAGGTGATTAAATAACTTAATTGGGCTCTTGTTAGAATAGTCATCATATACATTGTTAAAAGCTAAAAGAAAATTTATAATATTCCAATTTTTAAAATTATGTAAGAAAAATCTATTTTTATGAGTCGTAGGGTCTATCCATAAATTACAAATGTTATTCTCAATCATCATTATTCTCGACCACTTTAACACTTAGACTGATAATTTTATAAATCTTGTAATAAAATAAATCGATTAAAAATATCGTTTTTCACTGTACTATATCATTAATATTAAAATGCCGATATAAATATGACGGAAACTAATGCAAATCAGCAAATTTTGAAATTTCAATGTTTTTAAATATTTCAATCATATTTACAATTTGCTTTTTCATAGATAATTTTTTTTAAATTCCATATTGTCAATGCTATTTACATTTTAAGGTCTACTAGTGTAGCACTGTAGGGACAAAGAATGCACTAAAAGTGAGTGAGTGAGATTGTATTTTTGTATACTCTATATAATTGTACGATCTCAGTTCTCCAAAAAGTAAAAGCATTAAGAGGTTGCAAATTAGGGATTAATTTTGGCTTATACCTTAAAGGTCCTACTGTCTTTGAAAGAGTTACATCGAGGTAAAAACGGGCTAAATTGCTTTCTATAAAGGGTAATCACAGATCACAGTGCTAGGCGGTCTCCAAATATTCCACAAAAATAATTATATTAAATATTTCACCAAGAAATGAACTAATGAATGTGACAATAAAGAGATTCTGGTATAAATTTACAGGTACTTAGATAGACGACAAAAAGAATACCTCTCTCGTTTCCTCGTAATGGTTAATTACGAAAGAAATTTTGATTCAGTAATATTATAATTTTCAAGAACACAGTAAATAGACGATGTCGAATATAATTTTAATGATAGGCCACTGACGTTTATAAGCATCTACAATTCAGTACAGAATGATTCATAACTATTAAGCTCTGCCTCGATAGACTCCCATATGTAGGTAGCTACTTCGAAGCGTATTACATCATTACACTGGAATGTTAAACCAATTAAGGAATACTGGTAAGAAAGAACGGTTTATAGCTTTGTGAGCCTATAAATAATTTTGATTTATACACTTATGAATAATGTAGGTACCCATCTTCACTAATGTGACATCAAAATTTGAATTTGCGAGAAGGTATGTAATTGTACATATGTATATCCATCGACGACCTCCGTAGCGCAACGGCTAAACGCGTCTGAAAGTAAACGGGGGTTGCAGGTTCGATTACTGCCCCGAGTCTGGGTGTTTATGTATAATATGTATTTATTTACAAAAGAAAAGTATATAAGTAGTATATCAGTTGTCTAGTACCCATAACAAAAGCGGCTGTGCTGCATACTTTGAGAGTAGATGGCGCTGTGTGAAATGTCTGAGTACATTATTATTATTAATATTACATATACATATGTATGTGTAAAACCTTTTGAATAATTAAGTTCTTGCAATCGTATAACTAGATAGTTTCTATTTACTCACAAACGCAAAAGGCTTTTTATTGCATATTTCTTTCAGCGTAAAGGTCGTTGTGTCGAATCAATATTGACGTGTTTGCTTGCTTTCACTGGCCAATCTGTTGTCATATTAACCTGGTGTGTATGTGTATTCTGTCTAAAAAAGAAAAAAGACAATATTAATTATTTTCTTGTATAACGTGTATTCGGTAGAGGTTCGGTAGAGTAGAGGGCTGATAAGATGTCTTTTAATGTAAATAATTTTAAGGTGGCCAGTGTGTTCAATCGAGCGTCGACAGATGGCGGCGGTAGTATGATTTTGGTTAAAAATTCTCTCAAAATAAAAAATCGCAAAGACATAGTTGCTCGCTCGGTTGAACGTGTATGTGAAATGTCGTGTGCGGAGACGGATCATTACATATTCTTATGTGTTTACAGACCTCCCTCGTCCGATTATTCTCAATTTTTAATTTCTGTAGAGGAGAGTCTTACCATGCTTAGCAAATGTAACAAATCAATCATAGCATGTGGTGACTTCAATGTGGACATAAGAAATAGCTCTAAGGAAAGGGAGATGCTAATCTCACTCTTTCTTTCATTTGATCTTGTGCACATTTTTGATGAACCGACCAGGGTTACATACCATTCGGCGACGTGCATTGATAATGTTTTTATGAATAAGAGCAGGATTAGAGAGCACAAAATTATTAGTGGTATTCGATCAGATCATCAAGCTCAATTAATTAAAATAAATTGCATGAAAAATAAATTAGAAAGAATAATTGAGTTTAGACCATTAGGCGGGAATCAGTTAAAACGTTTTACCAACGAAGTAACAAAATTAACAAACATCGTTCCCTCTGTTGGCGATCCAAATATCATGTATAAGAGTTTTTTGAAAAATTTAACCTACATATTTAATAAAAACTGCCCAAAGAAGAAAAAAATAATTACTGACAACAAGTTACATTTCTCTGATTGGGCGACAAAAGGTATTAGAAAAAGTAGGGACAGACTTTATGAGTTGTATGACGAAAAATCATACACATCGGATGAAAACTTTCATAGCTATGTCCGCAATTACTCAAAAATATTTAAAAAGGTATCAAAGCACGCGAAATCAATTCATATCGCCAATAAAATTAGTAAGGCAGATAACACAGTAAAAGCGATATGGAACACTATTAATACAGAAGTAGGGAAACAAAATAAGAAAAACGAAGACCTCTCAATATACGTTAATAATAAAATCGCTACTAATAAAAAACAGGTTGCTGATGGTTTTGCTAAATTTTTTTCAAATGCACCTGTACACATTACTAGTGGTCTAGCATCCTCTGCACGTACAGCACGGGCACTATTAAGCCAAAATATAGGAAAGTGGTTCCCTAGTTTTCAGTTCAGGCACACGTTTTCATTTGAGATAGAGAAAACTTTCAAAGAATTAAAAAAAAAGAAAAGTGAAGATTTGTGGGGATTATCTGTTCATGTACTGGCTAATATAATGCCAATAGTAACACCGATTTTAGTAAATATATTTAATAAATGTGTCGATCAAGGTGTGTTTCCCGATTTGATGAAGCATAGTAAAATTATACCAATATTTAAATCGGGTTGTAAGTCAGATCCTACAAACTACCGCCCAGTGTCGATATTGCCAGCGTTGAGTAAAATATTCGAAAAAATAATGCTCAACCAAATGCTGGCACATTTTAACATTTGCAGGATTTTTCATGGTCAACAGTACGGTTTCACGAGAGGGCGGTCAACAACACATGCGGGAGCAAGCTTGGTCAAAAATATACTAGAGGCTTGGGAAGGGTCACGAGATGCCATTGGCGTGTTTTGTGATCTTTCCAAGGCTTTTGATTGTGTTTGTCACAAAACTTTAATTTACAAGCTGAAATACTATGGAATACGTGATAAAGCTCTCGATCTCGTGATTTCATATCTGGCTGACCGAGAACAAAAAGTGAATGTAAATGGGGTTACATCTGTCGGTTCTAAATTAATGATGGGCGTTCCTCAAGGATCAATTTTGGGACCGTTCCTATTTTTGGTTTACATTAATGATCTTCCATTTATGCTTAAAGACCTTTGTGAAATAATATTATTTGCTGATGACACATCATTATTATTTAAAGTTAACAGAAAAGACATAGATATTAGCGGACAGAATAGGACCTTGGCGGATGTCTCGAGATGGTTCGCTGCCAATAATTTACTACTGAATGCACAAAAAACCAATTGTGTTAAGTTTTCCCTATCCAATGTACCCAAAATTCATAATGGACTGAAACTGGATGGGAAAGAATTAGAATTAATGAAATCAGCTACTTTTCTTGGTTTAACAGTAGACAATAAGTTACAGTGGGCGGACCATATCGGGACTTTATCTAATAAGCTCAGTTCGGCAATATATGCTATTAGGCGCATTAGACAGTTGACAGATGTAGCTACGGCTAGGCTGGTGTATTTCGCATATTTCCATAGCCTTATGTCTTATGGTCTGCTACTGTGGGGATCAGCGGCGCATATGAAATCTATCTTTATTTTACAAAAGAGGGCAATACGTACCGTCTACAGTATGAACGCACGTGAGTTGCTGAGAGAGCATTTTAAAGACATTGATGTACTCACCTTACCCTCGTTATACATCTATGAAAACATAATGTACACTAAAAAAAATTTAGATCTATTTCAAAAGAAAGGCGTTGTTAGTGGTGTGGAAACTCGTGGTCGTGATCAGCTAGTTATTCCTAAATTTAAATTACAAAAGTCAAGTGGTTCATTTTTGGGTAACTGTGTTCGTTTTTATAATAAAATTCCTCAAGAAATTACTCAATTAACGGAAAACAGATTTAAACTTGTCATTAAACGCACACTGATTGGAAAAGCATACTACAAAATTAGCGATTTCATTGAAGACACAACAATAAACTGGAAGTGATCCTCTCTGCGTATGCATTTACTGGCTTTATAGATATTGTATTTTTAAATAACTATTGTACAATGATGGTGAAAAAATGATACCTGACTGAGTTTCTTGTCGGTTCTTCTCAGTATTCAGGTTTTCTTTTCGAACCGAACTAAAGTAGATTTGACGTTCAAAAATACCTTGCATTTGGGTTTACTTGAATAAATTGATTTGACTTTGACTTTGACTTTGAGGTTGAGCGCTCCTTTTTTTTATTACCTGACTCCATGAATTCATGAGTGATATCAGAGTCTAAACATTATTAATGTTTAAAGCGTATTAGCTCCATTTCTGATTACATTTTACTGTCAATACCTTCCATCTGGGCAACACTTCATCATATTGGCCACGTTTGCTATTTTGAGGACACCCCAAATCGGGTTTGTCATTTTTGTAATTACATTTATACCTAATTAATATCTTTTTTAATTTTAATAAAGATCAACAAGCACACATAAAATTAAGTTTATAAGCGTTACTCATTGTCATCTTATTGTTCACTGTTCAAATACCCAGGAATACAAAAAAAAATAAGAGTAACAAAAGCAAAACGCAACATTTTTTGTAATTAGATGGTTTTATCTTTACAATGGTGTTAGTCAAGCATTGAGCAAATCTAAAGGTTGCTAAAGGCTGTGAAATGTATGTTGTAACTCGGATACTTCTTCTACAAGTTACGTTACGTAAACACGTTGTAGGTATCTGTCTCATGCTCTCCTGGTACCAAACTATGGCGTAATGTTAAAAATAAAAATTAATACCAATGTGGCTTGGGTAAGAAGGAAGGTAAAAAAATAAAATAACATCATAGGATAGCATTTCAAAAGTATGAAATCTGTTAATCTAATTTAACATAAATAAAATGAGCAGATATTGGCCAAATTATTGTACTCCGAAAACGTCTCATAACGAATAAGTCGCAAAGATTCGAATTAATGCGATTAATTTCGACATAATAATCTTATAATTTTATTCGTTCCTAAAATAACTGCAACTTTTAATGTCATAGTAATGTATAAAAACAGTGGAATGAGGCATTGAAAGCTGTGGGAAACCCACAACATTTGGTACAGTGTTAGGTAACTAACGCAAGGTCGCTTTCTAACATCGAGTTACTCGCCCGTTGGTATGCCAAACGACTAGCGTAACAACACATTAATTATAAATTACATGTCGTTTATTTCTAATTTTTATGTTCAAAAATATAAAAAATTATTTATATTTTAATACGCAATAATTAAATGTTTTATTGAATACGGTTCCCACAACTATTGCTTCCAAATATGTTTATTTCCTAGATTTCACAAACGAACTGAGAATTTATCATTGTTATGTACTCGTATGGCGCCTATCGTCGTCTTGGATGAAGGCTGCCGCGGGAGGGTGAGGTTAAAGGGCACGGTGACAAGTAGTTACGAATGGGACTCACCACGCGCAGACGCATCTGTTCCTTAATTATTTTATTTGTTGTGTAATAATTGTTATTTGATCCGACTGGAGTACTTTTGTAAAGTTAGTGTATAGTATTGTTATCAAATGAGTATCTATCCATTATCTCGAGGTACCCACACGACGACAGAGCCCGAAGTAGACACGACCACTAAGGTCATGCAGAACCCTTCTGTGACATGTATAATTTATGCATAGATACATATTTTTAAAAATGACTCATGAGTGATCAAAAGAATTACAGCGCAGACAGACGAAGGGAAAATTTTCTTGCGGCCGCCAAAAGGTGGCCGCGCGGTTGGAATTCTTGTGTACACTAGGTAACAACGTTTGAATTTTTGGGAACTGCCCAACCGCGCGGCGATCGCGAAGCCGCCGCGCGAAGGCCGCGCATTTGCTGCGCGGTTGGTAGTTCACAGAAATTCAAATGTTGTTATACCTAATGAATAGAGTTTAGCTTAGCTTTTAACAAGTACAAGCCGCGGGGTAATAAGCGTGCCGGTCTCCGCGGAGTCTATCGCGGGTACCGCGTGTTCTAAAACTATCCCACTCTCGCATTCCATTCCTCTCTGGCCACTCCAGACAGAGTGAAGTTACTTGCGCTTGACGTGAGCTTAAATATATGTAAATATAATACAATGTTCTGTTTAACTGGGACAATATGGAGAAATCCGAATCCAAGAGATACAGGAGAACTGTCTTAGGAAACCATTCGGTCTTTTTTTGTGACAACAATTTTGGCAATATCAACTTTTTGGTAAAGCGTGAGATGTCCTTAAATATTAGAAAAATTGCTAATTTTTTTTAATGCAGATCGACTCAGTTTTACATAAGCATCATTTCATCATATCTGATGAAATAATGTCTGAAATAAATCTGGTCAGCAGAAGTCAAATGGTCAAATGTAATGAAAATTTTTTTCACAACGGAAGAATCCAATGAAATATCTACTAAATCATAGTCGACTTACTCGGGAACAATTAATTTTGTGTTCAAAAGCTGAATTTCGTATCGATACGTCGATACGTTACATGCAATTCAAATGTGTGACACTTCTTTAGCATACAAAAGTTTTTTTCACTTTGAATGAATTGTTTCCGAGTAAATTGACTATAATTAAGTACATTGAATTCATCTCTTGCATAAAAAATTTTCATTTAATTCGACTAACTTCTGTTGTTCAGATTTTTTTCGTCTGATGCAATGAAATGACGCTTATGTGTAAGTCAATCTGTATTAAAAAAAAGAAATAGTCAATTTACTAATTTTTATGGACTACTCACGCTTGACTAAAAAATTTGTAATGCCGAAATTGTTTTCACAAAAGGGACATAATGGTCCTTAAGACGGTTTCTTTGGATCTTCTATGGAATCGGATTTCCCCATACTGTATTGTATAAAAAAATATTTTATTACATTTGACCAACTACTGCTGTCCATATTTTTTTGGCTCCTGTAGAATGGAATGATGCTTACATAAAACTGAGTCGATCCGCGTTAAAAAATTTTTTTTTAATTTTACAAATTTTTATGGAAATCTCACCAAAAAATTAAAAATGCCAAAATAAGACAATTGGCCTGTATCTCTCATAGATTCGGATTTCTCCATACTGTCCCAGTTAAAAAAAAACACTGTAGTGTATTTTGCTCCACTTTACGGCGTCCGCTTAGCGAAAGCGCGGCGTCCGCGCGGTGACCGCACGCCGTCCGCATTGTTTCGGCGCGAAGAAATTCGTGTCGAATAAACGCGCCCTTAGATCTAACATTCTAACTTATGAGTCTTTTTCAAATTCATATAATTAATATGAATTTCTCGATCAACTTTTGATGGAACGAAACGTAAACTTAAAAATTACTCTTTTGACGGTGTTTTTAAAATTGCGGTCAACTATTGCATTCCATTTCCATCTCCGGGACTTTTTGACTAAACGTTTAAACAGTTACTGCAATTTGTGAATTTAATCTGACATAATTCTTACTTTTTAATATTATGGCTTTCGTATTGAATTATGGCTATAATGCAGTCACTGGTAGTTTTAATTGGGTTTATGAAGGTGTTGTTTCTAGTGTGGTGAGTGAATTGTAAAAAAACAGTGTATTCTTCCTTTTTTCTCATTTAACAATTTGTTCGTAGATAGTTTTATTTTATTAAATATTAATAATATATAATATAAACAGTAAAATTGTCTGAATAATATTATAATTAGAAATTAATATTAGAAAAAAAGTTTGTCGCGGCAGAAAAAGTGGGTAGTTATTTACCGTTATACAAATTCAATTCAGTTAATAAATCATTTATTATTATTTATTATAGACAATATTGAAGAAAGTAGGACATAATTCGTAAATGTGTAGTTAATTATGAAAGTTGCAAAGCCTATGCCTACAATTTTTTCGAGAATATCTTCAATATAGGGAATTAACACGACTCATTGTTTTCTTATATGTATGTTATAGTTTTCAAAAAATGGATTATTTATATTTATGTAATTATGTTCTACGACATATTCGCGAACATGTTATCGATTTTGCAGTCTTTGTTCCTGTGCTTGGGTGAAGTAGAAACTAAAGTTTAAAGTACGTAAATTTATATTACGTGTCGATAGAAAGTAGCCTTCATCTTCATTTCATGAAATTCTAGGAATAAGCAAACATTTAATTCTATTTGGTCTAATTTAATATATTCGTATCCATAAAAATGCAGTAAGTACATAGTATGTACAGTATACAATGTTTTACATATGTATGATACCTACGTACTCAAGTGTCTAATATTTTATCTAATAGAAAATAGGACTTAGGTAGATACTTGGGATATATTAAAAATTCCTCTCATGTTTAGAAATTACCTCCGGTTTTATTATTTTTACTTCGTGGGTACCTATATCATAATTAGTATATTATTATAGTATAGTATATGTATGTAGTATATTATATAATTGGTTTAATACATGTTATGTATTTGATATTAAATAAATAAGAATAAAGCAATTTTAAGAAAGAGCACCAATAACAAAAAAAAATAGAATAACAAGTGATTTCTGACCACTTCTAATTATTTTTCTCATAGTATTATACTAACATAATCTTTATACTAGGTCACACCAAATGTATTCTATTCAATAGATTCGATTCAATATCTTGCCAATAGTGATCTTTACGTCAGTTAATAATAATACTCCAGACAAATACACAAATTGTGTGACCCCATTACAAGCAATAAGCTTGTACTATATGGTTACCACAAAAAGAACTAAGCAAGCTCCCAATAACACGCAGACTCCAAGCCAATTTAGAAAAGTTCGTTTCTTAAATTGACTTGACCGAGGATCGAACCCGGACCCCGGCTTGGATAACATGCTAAGCCACCGCGCCAACGCGTGCAAAAGGCCAGTCAAAATTTGATTGATTAAATTCAATTGATAAATCACACATTGTATTGTTGGTTCTAGTATTCGACCCCATCAACAAGCAACATGACAGAACGGGAGCGGTACCGTTCCCCGCCGCAGCCGGAGCCGCCGCCGCACCGTGTGCGCGCTGCCGACTTGTATCCCCGTGTCCGCACTCAATACGATGAGCCCGGCCTCGACATTGGATTTACGCCTATATGTGGTGAATTCGTACAGGTAAACCTTTGTGTTTATGTTTTCCCGGTAATGACTTGCACTCGCCCACATATTTGTTACTAATTTCACGTAAATTCAGGCTAACAAAGAAACAACAAAATGATAAAAATTATTTTCTTCAAAAATGGCTCAAGATTTTATTAGACACAACATGACATTGTAGCTAATTAGCTAATTATCTGGAACATCAAAGAAACATTTACTTTCTAAGGTCATATTTATTTAAACTACATATTTATATCAAAACGCAGTCCTTAGAATTGTTGTTTCTTTTTCCGACATAATTTTGGAAACTGCTGAAATATTGATTTGAATAGAATTTTTAGCGGATTCACGATTTTGTAAGTGTTTTGGGCTGTTTTCATTGCTATTTTTAAAATTTACGCGAGAATGTGAAATTGATTGCTAGTTGGAAACAAGATTAAAAATGGAAAACTTGTTTTGCGTGACTGTGTAATTGTACTCCTTTATTCCTTATAACCAATCAATATTAAATAGATAAGCGTAATTTGCAGACAGCATGTGACAGCCAATATCGCGCGATATCTGCTGTCAAAACGAGAATTTGTGTATTGTATTTTGTATAGTGGCGCTAAATCTACCGCGAAAAGTGCATTTTACGGTCATACAATAATAGATACGCAATCGTCATACTTGATACTATTTTTTTATTACAATTAGTCACCGATCGCGCAGTGATCGCATGGCTGTCGCTGTCTGCAAAAATAACCCCGCCGGTCTGATTATAGTCCACTCAATAACAGAAGATAGACTTTTTGGCGGGAACGGGAGAAGTGAGGTTGACATTTTGTTTAAATTTTCTATTTTATTTTTATTTTTGGTGGTTTTAAAGTACAAAAGTTATAGTATATTGTGTTTTAAAGTCTTGTATAAGTGAAAAGAATGGAGTAGGTCTAAATAAACATGTGTAGCTGAAGTTCTTGCGCTCTTTCAAGAAATCCTTTATAACTTCAGTAAAGCCACTAATCACTTTACTGGAGGAGTTTTACGATAAGGAAAAACTAATTTACTTGTTATCCTACTGGATTCTACTTATTAATACATGACATTGGCAAATGTGCTAAACTGTGCGCCACGCCACAAAGAAAGAAAAAAAAAACAGAAGATAATATTTTATTATGAATTGAAACGCCCAATTATGTAACTTTACGTTACCTATTTTCAACAACATGCGAGCAAGAATGCTTAGTCAGCAATTTTAATAATTAAAAATAAAATCGTTTGAATGCCAGCGCCGACATGCGTTTGGTTTTGAGTAGGACTGAACCAAGGATTCCGAAAGAAAATGTTACTTATTGGGTTTTAATTACCTATCCATTTTCCTAGTATTGAGTATTTCAAATCGATTGTATAATGGAGTCTGCATTAATTATCACATATCGGCGTGCGTCAAACGTACTACGTAATAACTTCAATGTGATAAAATGTCATCATTAGGAACTTACCAACTAACATCGGGTCATCAGGTCGAATGCACCGGGTTGAATGAACCACGATGAAGTTGGTATTTAGCTGTTCTAGTTCACTTAAAAGGCTACTTGAGAGGTCATTGCACGTAGGCAAATGCATGTTGTAATTAAATATCTTTGTTTAATATATAACATGATCCCACAGCTTAATATCAAATAGTATGTGTAATAAAATAGCATAATGAATTGTTGGTTCCAGTACTCGATGCCCATAGTTTATAAAATAATCTGAATGACAAGTTAAATTTAAAACAATTTTGTTCTTCCGTAAGCTGAGTTTGAGGATAATCAGAACTCATTGGGCGCATACCATTTATGCGGAAAAAATGAACGTGCAGTATAGTGCACCGCAGTATACTTATGTCACGTTCTACTAATAATTTAGAGCCACTAACTCTAACTAACTAACTAACTAAAACTACAATACAAGAAATAAAATAAATAAAAACACAAAATGTCTTCGGGCGTCTTCGGTGTAAAAGGATAACATAAACAGCAGGAATTTATTTACAGTGGGTGAGCCGCACGGCGGCTGGCGGCACAATAGCAATCTCCAACTACCGTCTTCACCTTCAACCGAGGAGGCGAAGTGGGCATGGCTCGTCGGTCCCAGTGCGTCTCATTGACTACGTCGACGTACAAGACCCTCTACATTTGGTCATAATGTGCAAAAATGGTCGTCATCTCAAGTGAGTTCACATTACATTACAACAAGAAATTTTGACGGTTGGGATCTCAATTTTTCTAAGTGACTACAAAACATATGAAAGTGATATTTTGTAACCAGGGGGCCTAGACAAGTGACTCAATTGTCCTAAACGCTAGTAGAATAGAGTGACAAATACCACATGATCTAGCGTAACAAATTTTGAATTGGTAATCAAACGTAATTAACTTTCTATTAAATCACACGAAATGTAAATTCGTGTGAATACCGTCGCATAAAACGTAGCCAAATGACACTTTTGACGAGCAATAACTCCAGCAAGCGTTTCGTAAAATAGAAACGCTTGCTGGAGTTATTGCTAGTCAAAAGTACCATTTGGCTACGTTTTATACTGCAATTTTCATACGACTACTTTTCGTTTGATTTCATATGAAGCTACTAACGTTTGACTACCAATTTATAATTCGTTGCGCTAGTTCACACGGTATTTGTCATTCTATTCTACCAGCGTCTACGACAATGAAGCCACTTGACTAGGCCCCCAGGGCGGCTAGACAAGTTATTGCTCGTCAAAAAAGCCATTTGGCTATGTTTTATGCGACGGTTTTCACACGAATTAATATTTCGTTTGATTTAATAGAAAGTTAATAACGTTTGACTACCAATTTATAATTCGTTACGCTAGATCACGTGGTATTTGTCGTTCTATTCTACTAGCGTTTACGACAATTGAGCCACTTGTCAAGGCCCCCAGGGGGCTTAGACAAGTGGCACTTTAAACGAATAATAACTAGCTGGCGTTTCGATTTTACAAAACGCTTGCCACTTCTCTAGCCACCCTGATTCTTCATTTCAATCATATCAAAGAAATTTTTTTTGAAACAGAGATTTACATTTTTAGGAGTAACGGGACCGATTTATGTTTCTAAATTTTCTATAGTTTTAATCTAAACATATTCTTAAAAATGATAGTTGGATTTTTAAAAATCAATTATAGTTTTTAAAATAAATGAAAATAATTACTTTTTCGTATTTTTCGTATGCTAGCGCGCGCACTTTTGCATAAACCAGAAAGTCTATTTTGGATTTAATTATTGTTTATCAATGCGTCGCCTTAACACAATGTCCTTTCACTTTACGTTAGTAACGTTACGTTTATCTGTGATTTTACTATTTAATATGAGCCTCTGTAATACTTTGCCAGCTTGTATTCGTATGTAACACCCATATGCCATACTGAATATTATTTGTACGTATTGTAAATAGTATATTATTGCACTTTCCATTATGATGTCAATTTAATTGTTCGTGTAATTTTATATCAGCTTTTCTAATGAAATTTACTGATAACGAAGTAATATTTTGTCATAACAAAATGAGGGCTTTTGACTGATAAGCTGACTCACATGGTAACAACATATCACAAATAGGTATTTACCTCAAATAAATTTTATTGTTGTGTTTAATTGACCGAAAGTTTTTTGTAGACTAACATTTAACACACTTTGCAATCTAGGTCATTTACAACAATAATTAATAAATAATTAACAAATCATCCAACTATACACGTAATCTTTTAGGTATAGTACAGTTGAATAAACAGTCGCTTACAAACCTAGACAAGAAAGCTATAAAGCGTCAGTGTATCAGTAATCTTACGGCATCATATTTTATAATTAATTTAATTTATAATATTTTTAGATGCAAATTCGAGAGTGGAGAAAAATGCATGGAATGGTATCGTCAGCTCAATATTGCATTGGCTCCCATAGAATCGCTACAAAGCACATTCGCTGCCGCATATGCTGCGTGGGCTAAAGAACAACCAACAACTTCCGTACATAGACAATTTATAAAAGCATCACAAGAATCTTGCAAAGGATGGTTCCAGCGCGAAGTGAGTTTGTATAACTGTGTTTATTTATACATGTTACAGTGTTATGGTAGCCTAGTACATCATTTATTATGTTCTAAATGTTCCACCAAAATTTAAAACGAACTCGTGTTTCTCCCGGCGAAGCAATCTCAGGAACGCTTAGACCAGGGGTCACCAATTAGTTTCGCTCGGGGTCCTTTTTAAGAAATAAAATGACCATCGCGGTCCGCACAACATTTTATAGAAAAAAATATTTATTAAACAAATGTAATTACAGAAATAACAAAGGTATTTTTTACATATCAATGAGAAAAATGACATTTTTTGTCACGGACTATCTGTCTGAAGTTTGGAGTAAAATTGGTGCAAGCTATTGACATTAAATCCTGGAGATGTTCATCAGTAAGTCGAGATCGAAATTAATTCTTAATGAAGTTCAGCTTCGAAAATGCTGCTTCACAAATATATGTTGACCCAAACAAAGTAACAAGTTTCAAAGCTAAGTTTTGTGGTTTTGGATATTTATTACCAGACACAAATTTTATACAGAACTCTTCACTGGAAACTTCCGCATGTTTGTGTTTTAAAACTGTGTTTTCTTGGAAATCGATCATTTCCATCTGCAGAGAAGCTTTATCACTCACGAAAACAATTGCAGCTTCGTTGCTCCATTCACCATCAGGATGCAGAGAGTAAATGCTGCTGAGGATTTCTACAACATTCTCAATTTTCTTAAAATCTGCGAACCTGTTTTTAAATTTCGATTTAAGATCCGTAATGAACGTCTTGTATTGGCCGACGTCAATCTCATTGTCTCGTCAACAAAGATAATGCGGGGGATACATTTTTATTAAATTACGTACTCTGTAGTACAAGTTGCTGTGTTCTCGCGGTCCGCAGAAAATGGGTCGGCGGTCCGGATGCGGACCGCGGTCCGCCATTTGGCGACCCCTGGCTTAGACATTCAGTTGCTTTGTACTAAGTGAGTTCCACACAAGATAAGTACCTACTTAGATTAGTCACGAAATAAGTAAATCGTACTAACCAAGTAGGTATTTTATGTGGTTCCAGTGTCTTTCGCTTAGTGCAAGGCAATGTGTCTGAGCGTTCTTGAAGATGTTTCATTGGAAAGCAAAACAAAAAATCAAATAGTACATAGTGTAAATGGCAGAATATAGCTAAAATATGAAGGAAACTCCACAATAATACCTGACACCTAGGCAATACAGTATTTCTATGTAGCACTTATAAGTGGGTGTAATAATATTAATTCACATTAGTTTTCCATTGCTTACAATGCTAACTAACAAACTTACGTTGATAAATCCAAATTAACCTATTCTTGACAGTTGAAAGCTTTCTAAGCGGCAACAATGATAAAGTCAATTATTTAAGATAATGTTTAGTTTTAAGTTTGTAAATATTAACGTTAACATATTATGTATGTACTGACTGATAAAGCTAATAAATTATTAACCTATTTATTCTATAAACTAGTATGATTTAACATTTAAATAAAATATTTTTTGCAGGTGGATCGATTAGGACTAATATCATCAGGTGTGTGGCGTGTTACGACAGCTAATGCAAACTACACACTATGTCCGACGTATCCTCCTCAACTAGTCGTCCCCGCTTGCATACCAGACGAGGACCTGGATTCCATTGCTCGGTTAGTTTCCCTTTACGATTCTTTTATCGTCAATGAATCGATATGATTCGGATTCAAATTTTTTTTAATATTCTACCAAATATATTGTTACACTTAATAAACTGCTCCTGATCATGTTCATATTTAAGATATAATTTTTCGTCCCGACATTTCGACTGGATTACACCGGATTTTACCAAATAATTCACTGAATATTGAGTGCATTTAAATTAAATAAAACCATCTTTATTTTACAAACTGAATAATGAGTCTTTATAGTCATTAAATCTGTCATAATCTTATTGTAGGCGATTTGAAATTTCTGGCAGTTGGTTGACTTTAAACTCCAATAACTAGCTCCAATAAAAACTAACTCCAATAGCTAGCTGCATTAGTGGAGTAAGTAGTACAGCCCCATCCTTTTTTAGTGAGAATGTTCATTTTCCCATACGCGCAGAAGTTTGCCTTTTTTCGAAATGGACTCGCCGAGCATATTTTCTACTAATTCGGTGACTTTTTGAGAAATTCTTATTACGTAGGTTGAATCAATCAAGCAATCTCAGGAACGCTTAGACATTCAGTTGCTTTGTACCAAGTGAGTTCCACACAAGATAAATACCTACTTAGATTAGAAAAACGAAAATAAAAATTTCCTGGAATCTCATCATATTTCTCTCACATTTTCCTCTATTATTCATCGGCAGGTTTCGGGCAATGCGTCGCATACCAGCGGTAGTATGGCGGTATCGCGGCAACGGTGCGGTGATCGCCCGTTCTTCGCAGCCCGAGGTGGGCTGGTTCGGCTGGCGCTCCAGCGAGGACGAGAGGCTACTTGCAGCCTTCGTCACCGCCTGTATCAGCGATAGCAGCGCGCTCTCGTCTAACACTAGGGTGTGTATGTTGCTCTGGTACTTATTCGCTGTTATACCACAGACAGAGTATTGGATATGATTGTTTATTTACTGAATTTAACAGCTTCATTTAGGCTTATTCCTTCATTTTAGTCACAAAAAACCAAATAAATTACACATAACTCCATATCCTTATTCAATTTCTTTACTGTATTGTTTATAAAAACAAATAATATGAAGATACCATGTTGCATATTTCTACGAATTTAAAATGGTTGCTTAGAAAAGTGATAAAGCCATCTCTATGTTATTTGTACTTTGTTGTTTGTAAGCTTTGTATGCTCATAGAAATTGTTATTGCAAGGAATTTATCATAAATAAATTGTAAATCTTTTGATTTTGTAATTCTGATGGTTGTTTTTCTTAGGGTTCCGTAGCTAAAATCGCAAAAACAGATCCCATAGTTTCGTCGTGTCTGTCTATCTCTATGTCATAACCGATTTATTCCGTTATTTTGCACCTACTGAGTTGTTACTTAGTTAGCAAACTCGGTGATGTGCTAACCGAAAATCAAAAATTTAGGAAAATTCAAGGTACCCATTATTTAATTTTTTTTTTCTCTGAACTTGGTATGGAAGCGGAAGTTAATGCATGAGCATGAGTAAATAACATGCACTCGATCTTTTGATGTAAAATATCTTATGCGGCTGGACAGATCAGCTCTTGGCGTGGCGATGCGTCGCCACGCGCTTGTACTGAGCTCATACCTATAGCGTATGCACTGTTATTATTCAATTCGGAATACGTTGCCTGTGTTTTTAAAATAAAGAATAACCATCTTTTCATTGTTTTCTATACAAAATGGTTTCCATGTTTCACGTCTGCCAGGTGTCCTGCAACGGTTTATTTTTTTTTGTTATTTTGTCATTACCAATTATAAAAGCAAACCATTCCATCACATTTTAATCAATAAACGCGTTACTTACTACAATATGGGGCCTAATGTTGACAATAATATTATATGTATTGTCTTACGTTACCAAATTAATTTTTGTTCCGCGAGTGCGATATGCGCTATAAGTGAGCGATATAAGTGTCACCCGTGCCCGCAGACGCAGCCGAAGCTGCTGATAATCGACGCCCGCTCGTACACGTCTGCGGTGACGAATCGCGCTCGCGGCGGCGGCTGCGAGTGTCAGCAGTACTACCCCATGGCCGATATCCAGTTCATGAGTCTGCCCAATATACACAATGTGCGCAAGAGTTTCCAGCAGCTGTGCCAGCTCATGCTAGAGTCCAGCGATCAGCCCAAGTGAGTTTTATTTCCAGTCACATTCAGCGTACTTTTTGAACTTCCTAATTCTGTTATGTTACGCGAATTCTACTTCGCATACCGGGGGTTCTGCATTAATTGGGCTTCTTATTCCTATGTTCTATGTATTTATTAATCAAAATTCTGCTAGTAGGTGGAAACGGAATCAATTACATACATGAACATATTAGTTGTAACAAAGAAAAGGGTATCTACCCTTTCCTTAAGTCGCTCAGGGCGGCAGGAGGTAGTGGAGCGCAGTTTTTTACAAACACTAGCAATTTTGAATTGTCTTTTCATAGATACATGATGAGTTCATGGTTTCCGTGTTGAAGATTTAAATACTTTTATTCTTAATGTAACTTATATTATCTGTAGAATCTTTAAGGGATGCCAATGATTTTGAAGTTACCTGCGTATAATATTATGTTGTATATTCGTACATTTTATAAAAATAGAATTGTTTCTTTTTATTGCATAAAATATCGTTTTGTAGTTTTGGAATTCAGAATAAAAAACACGGTGAACAATTTACGCCTTTATAGTTAAAAATTCTTAAAAAATTCAATAAAAAGCACAATGACTACACTGAGACACAAAACATGCAAAAGACAATATACATACCATATATTATATACCATAGACCATCGCCATAGATAGATACATACATTATAAATCAACCTTTATGATTTGGTTGAATGGTGCATCTACCTCCGATGTATAAGTCTGATATAGAATTTTTTGTTTTGTCTACTATATTATTATATATCGCCTCTTAAATCATTGTCAAATCTATTGTTTTGCAGTTGGCACAGCAAGTTGGAGGGCACACTGTGGCTGCCATACTTATCCGGGCTGTTACGTACAGCATTCATTGTTATGCGCGCTATCTTAGTTGGAAAACCTGTCCTGGTTCACTGTTCTGATGGCTGGGATAGAACTCCGCAGATTGTCGCTGCTGCTCAACTATTATTAGACCCTTATTATAGGACTTTAGAGGTTTGTACAGTAATGCATTTTAATAATGTCTCAATTCGGTAATTAAGAATTATGTGGTGAGCTAATGTAATTATATAGGTATGTGTACGTACTGGAGTTTTGATTAGTAAAAAGGATAGTTATTTTATACTTTTCAGTGTTTTTTTTGAAGGCGGTTTAATTTTTTTTATTTTTCCCTTTTGAGTGATCTTTACCTAAATAAATATCTAGGGCAGATCTGCAATTAACTTCATTCGAATTCCGGAGCGCAACGATATACAAGAGAATCATCAATATAAATAAAGGTTATAACCAGGTCTCGTTATCTAGTGTAGCTTCGAAGTCCAAGCTCCAATATCGGTGAAATTTAAATGGGACGACCTCTGAAGTATTACCTACCAAACGAAAAAAGAATTTGCGAAATCGGTTCATAAATGACGAAGCTATAAGGTAACAAATATACAAAAAAAAACATACAGACGAATTGAGAACCTCCTCCTTCTTTTGAAGTCGGTCAATAACTAATATTATGTTGTAAATCATGTACATATTATATCTAGCTGTACCCGCAACTTCGCCCGCGCGTAAAATTTTTTCGTGGCTTTCCTGGATTAGATTTTATTATATGTACATGAACATAGTGTTTAAAGATTGTTTTTAAAAAAAGTCTACGTCTAGCCTACGTCTGTCTCCGGGCACATACTGTCTCTGTACCAAACATCATAATTGGTTCGGCAGTTCAGCATTTCCCATTCAGTTTCGTCCCCCTGTTCACCCCTTAGGGGTAGGTTTTTGATTTAAATAAGTAGCCTATATCCGTTCCCAGGTGTCAAACTATATCCATGCTACATCATCATCAGTTAAGCGGTTTAGCATTTTCCGTACAATGTATTATCCCTCTCCCTCACGTCCCCCTTTTCACAGATTTTTGATAAAAAAGTAATGATTGGCAGTTACTTCCAATTTTCTCTGTGCGCTGAAGGAGGTGTTAGGCCGTTGATTACGTGTTACAACAGTTGGAAAACAGTTTTATTTACACCAAAGAAATAATTGCGTACTCGTAACTTTCATTAATAGGAAAATAACATATAGTTCATAATAATAGTTCATTCGTTCTGATGGCTTTATAGTAAGAATTCATCTGATTGGTATTCATCAATTTAAATTCGTTCATTAAAGTAAACCCAATAACAGGACATTTTTGAGTGTCAAATCTGCAACCGGTTCGGCAGAAACCTGCCCTGAGAATAATCGGCAACACTTGACTTCATCTTACAAAAAAATTTGATTACAATGGGTTTTCAAAGGCCAGTGATTTACTGATTTAACAAGTACAGACAATTAGACAATGAAAATGAATTCATTGTAACATTTGATGATGGTTATCAATATCAGTGTAAAATTTTCATTAATTGAAGGTACGCACAATTAAGTCTCAAGTTCCGCTTTTGAAGATTAGCAATGTGTAGATTAACAAAAATATTATTTCTAAATAATCTTAAGTTTCTGTATTTAATAATGATCAAATGTTATGAAGCATGGTTAATCGCGTTAATAGTAATATGGCTAGTTTATTGAAAAACTAAGCATATTAGCAAGCAATAAGCAATACATATACGTAGGGTTTCCGCATACTCATCGAGCGCGAGTGGCTGGACTTCGGGCACAAGTTCGCAGAACGTTGCGGCCACCGATTCGGGCCTGACGAGCCCAACGAGCGGTCACCCATCTTCCTGCAGTGGCTGGACATGGTGCATCAGCTTATGGAGCAATTCCCCTGCAGCTTCGAGTTCAACGAGGCTTACTTGGTTAGCTTTCTTTCGTACGAAACATAAGTTAAGAATTGAGTTTTTCGCAAAATTGACCCTTCAGACATAATTTGTTGATTTCAAGTTAACGTGCGAATATTTTCAGTATTTTGAACAACACAACATATTCGATTCATAAATTAACGAACGAAAGCCAGACGTTACTAACATAGTCAAGAATTGAAACCGTGTTGAGCGTGATGTTCATTTTAAAGAGTCGAGCTTATTTCTGCTAGCAGTGTGCTTCCAACGTCATTTTTTTATACTGAATTTCTAGCCAGAAATTAAACTAGTTATAGCTATCTGGCGTCAAAGAAGTGAACAGGTACCAGGAAAGGATGAGTTAGGAATATAATATTTATTTTATCAGATAAAGCTGGCCACTCACGTGCACTCGTGCATGTTCGGCACCTTCTTGTGCAACACAGCCTTGGAACGCAGCAAACAAGGCGTGAACGAGACCACAGGTCACGTATGGCAGTTGTTGAATGGTCCCGCGTATAGAAATCATCTTTACACTCCTCCGCAGAAGGACAAGGTAATATTTTTTCGCGTTATAAGAATGAATCGGCACACACATCGAGTGGTCTACGCTATAGAAACTATTGATAAAAATTATTCCAGCTGAATAGTAAAAGCGACTTCTAAAATAATTTTCATTGTTACATATTATGTATTTATTTACATCACAAACGATAAATCGATACCAGAATTTATACTATACAAAATGTAGGTACTAAGATATCATCAAATGTACTATACAACGAAATTTAAATTTGGAATTTGTACTTTCAGTACGTATTATGGGTAGACTACAATCCACGGTGTATGCGGTTCTGGTGGGCAATGTTCGTCGGAGATAGGGAACACCCCGGAGATGATTATCCCGAAGCAGATGTTCTCCGAATGCAGTCTGGAGCAGTGTCATCTAGTGGTAAATTTATTTTTGAACTAAAACTTATACATGTCTTCAAAAATTACTCTGTAACCTTTTCTGTGAAAATATAAATGAAATAAAAATGTTCCATGGTTTTTGCTGTTTTTGCAATATTTGAAGAATAATCAAAATCTTTTTTAAATACTACAAAAAAGTGATGTCTTATAGCTAAGTCTGTGGTTTATTGTAATAGCGATTTTTGTTTGGCAGGTTTAACTAAAACGAGATCCTGTGATAATTTATTGACTGAAGCAGAAAAACGAACTGTTCAAAGACGATCCAGCGACCCCAGTTTGGCACCCGATGTCATGTATGTACATTTTAATTAATATAGGTCGCTCAGGGGTCGAAACTCGACCATAAATATGTAAACTTATAATATACTCTTTGGCGACAAAAATAGGTTACATGTATATGATCACAAATTATTATGAGTTTGACATTGACAGTCTTTTTTTGGCATTGGCAGTATGAACGTAAAACTATGCCAAGTCGCACACTCAATGCGCCCAATATTCTTAATAAGGGATCTGAAGTTTTCGCTTCACGTATTAATATAACTTTCCAAAATTTTTTTTTATTGAAACTATAACTCGTCAATAGCTAGGTACTAAACAAAAAAATAAAATCATTTGACAGAGGACAAAAAAGTACTGAACTGTTTTGTCACATATTCAAATGCCTAGTTTAGTAGTAAATACTTGTTTAATAATAGATTATGTCGTCATAGAAATCCTAAATTTGGTACGCAAACTATTACAAAATAGTAAGGCAATGTTCATTTGACGCACTTTTATCTGCACTCGCCGCTCATGAAAAAACGAGTATTCCGAGTAGTTATTGCAAGTATGACACAATCACGTCTATCTCGAGGGTAGGTAGGGTTGTGTATGGAAGCAAAGCCGGTAGTGTACGAATAGGACTCACGCGTACGCCGACACTGATCGCGACGCGATTGTTGGTCTGAATGTACGACGCGTGCGCTGTTGCTACACGACACGAATTGAGACCTAGGTGGATCGATTTTTCGCCTCATAAACCTCAAAATTACAATTTTGAGGTTTCGAATTTCATCGAAATCGTTAGGGCCGTTTTCGAGATCGCATTTACAAATATACAAATATTTCTCGTATTACATAACATAAGAGGTTACATATATATATATATGATTACAAAATATTATGAGTTTGACATTGACAGTCTTTTTGACATTGGTCCCGCCAAAAAGTCCTTAAACTAAATTTCGAACACTCGACTTCATTGCATATCGTCGGTTTTCATGACTCAAAAAACATGTAGTTAAAATAAGGTATTCATAAATTCCTAGGAGATTGTCTGCCCTCGGCGTCGGCGACAACGAAGTGTCCCGTGACAGCCGTGCGCTGACCGACAGCTGCGTGGACGAGTTGGGCGCGCTGCCCGCCCGGGCCCACGCCCCCGCTCCTGCCTCCGCCCTCGTCCCTACCATCGCCCCGACCCTCGCCCCAGCCCCCGCCCCGATCTCCGGCGACCAGGTGAGTTTTTTTTTTTTATCGGAAGGGAAGAAACTCCGCACGAGCACCCAACCGCCTCCGACGCCTCACGAGAGAACGTCGGGCGCGACCGGGTAGTGCCGGGCTCGAACCGGCTACAACTACCCTCCACCGCCACTTGACCCTACAGGCCGTCGTAGCGAGCCGGACGCGTAGCGGGGAAGCGCGTTTACATCAGCTGTCCTATTTAAAGAAAAATTTTTTTTTTCTTTCTTCATGACATGGCGCACAGATTAGCGCATTTGCCAATGTCACGTATTTATAAGTAGAATCGACATGAAGCACGTTCGAAGTAAATTCGTTTTTCTTCTTGTCGTAAAACACCTCCAGTAACGTAATAGTAGGCTTTACTGAAGTTATAAAGTACTTCTTCAAAGAACGCGAGAACTCCAGCTACACGTGTTTATTAAGACCTACTCTAGTCTTTTCACTTATACAGAACTTTAAAACACAATACACTATCACTTGTATTTTTAAACTCCCAAAAATGTAATAAATAGAAAATCTAAATAAAATAACAACCTCACTTCTTCCGTTCACGCCAAAAAGTCCTTAAAGTAAATTATTGTTTCAAACACTCGATTTCGTTTCATATCGAATATTTTTCATAGGGAATCAAAAACATGTAATTAAAAATAAAAATTGTTCATAATTTTTTCTATGGGTAAATCCTAGTTTAAGCGGTTTTTACGTCTACCATTTAATTGCGATTACTCAAAATATATCTGTTGTAATAGAATTTTAGTAAAAAATATTTAAGTATTGTGTTATGCTCTTGGACTGTAGGATATATCAATCAGCCAATTAATTTCTGATGAAAAAGATTGATTTATAAAATAATTAAAAACGACAAGCTTCGACGTTGATCTTAATACATACAATTAGGATATGTTTAGAAATGTATCTGTGGAAAAATTGACAAGTAATGCTATTAGAATGTCATCTAATCCACTTTTATTACCCATAATGATCAAGTGAATGTTAAGGTTTCGCACGTTCGTAGTAAATTATGTACATAGCCTATATATATATCGATATATAGCCAATCAATACATTGATGGCGAATAATTATATTAATGTCTATAGTACCATAGTACTAACAGGACCAGATAGAGTAGTTTTTTTGGATTTGGAATCTTATTAAAAGTAAATAATATGGGTGTCCTTGAGTTCGAACTGCAAAATTATGAGTTTTTTCTTCTCTTTATGCTCCTATATTATTCTATTTATATTTTGTTCAGGTAAACGCAGGCTTAGATCCGGACCACTTCGAAACGGCGCGATTGTCGCGCGATATCGCTAGTGGTTCGTCGTCGCTCGAGCGAGAGCTGGGCGGCGCGGCCGAGCAAGCAGACGAGCTCGTGAACACTAACAGTGCCGACACCACTGACAACATTAGCCCTGTAGCAGGACCATCACGCGATATCGAAGATTCTGTAAAGACTAGTGTGACTGACGCCATCGATCCCGTTAGGCCAGAAACCTCCCAAAAATCAGACACAAATGTCGCCATAACGGACAACAGTGTACAAAAACAACAATCTGTGAATGTTATTAATGTGTCGTCTAGTGCACACAATACGACCGAGAGTGTAGTTAAATTGGGGACTTCCCCCGATACCGACACCCCGGAAGATCAGGCAGTGATAGTCAATTACGAAAACTACAATGATGTCTTTGGTGTAGCGGAGGTGAGTTTATACTTTATAAACAGCCAATTAGTACCTTATCTTATATACAAGTTATGTTTATGGGTTACAATGTCATTTTTAAAAAATGATTACAATGATTATTTGGCAACCCTCATCGATTATTTTTGTTATATACTTCGTGCCATATTTTGTATTACAAAAATACCTAATTGCAAATCCCTCAATATTTTTGCCTATTTATGTAAACTTTGCTGCTTTGTTGTTTGATAAAATTCATTCTCTACTGTACTTAAACCTTAATTATAAAGAGTAAAGTGATCAACTTACAAAGCAACAATATTATTTATAAAACCTATACTCTACTCTACATTGTACTCATACTGAAAAAATTACACAATAAGTTTTTGTATCCACATAACACTGTGTTTTTCAGGCTGCAAGAGAATCTGGGCGACTTCGTAACATAAGTATCACGTGGCGTTCATTATCAGAATCGAGCAATCAGTCATTAACTGGTTTCGACTTACCTGATGGGCCCAATCGGACTGAAATAACTTCTGTAGTTTCAGACAATTCCCAGACGAACTCACATGAGTCGTCGCCGTTAGATAATTGCAACTCGACTGAAGGGGACATAGTCAATCACAATGTTCCTTTAAACCAAGTCAACAGTCGTAACGATGAAACAGAACAGCAAGTAGTTGGTAATGATGTCGACGAAGAACCACCTAAATTTTTGGAAGTTGATCTGAACAGTGAGTTTTAGAAACCAAGTTATTGCTTTTGTAGTTTGCTTGATCTTTACTCATTTTGTTGCTTCTACATACATATATATTGAATAAGATTGAAATAGTTTACAAATCTGGAGAGATAAAGGCACCAAATACTTGGGACTCTAAAGCTAACATTATCATTTGCATTTCTTCAAGGCAAAATTGGATTTTTAGCTTCTAAACATCCAATTTTGCAATTTTTTCTAAATATACAATTAACATCACTCAGGCTTACTAAACATACGGCCATAAAAAACCATATATGACTAGTTTTTGTGTTAGGCGGTCAAAACATGGCATCCATACGGTATTTTATTACTCTTGTGAATTGGAACTGTAGATGACTAAATTGCTTTTCATCCGAACACTCAACTAATATTATTAATGCACTATCCATATTAATATTATAAATGTCTGTTACGTTTTCTGGGTTAAACCACCACTCCATCAGATCGATTTTAATGAAATTTGTCAAGGAGTTTAACCACAGAGAACGGTCATAGGTTACTTTTTTATCAAAAATCTACTCTAAAGGCGATGAAAAGAACTATGAAATTTTGTATAGGAAATACTAAAACGTTGAACCGACAGACAGGCTACTTTTTTTTCCTAAAAACTACCTTAAACACGGGAAAGCCACAGCAAAAATTTTCCAGTCATGGGTAAAGCTAGTAATAATAATAATAATGTTTTATTTGCTAGATTACGAGTAGTTACATTTTTTTTTATAAAGAGAGAGAGGGCAAAAGAGCAAGCGAGTCAGTCACCTGATGGAAAGTGATCACCGCTGGCCTCCACTCATGGATACCCCCCACAACGTTCAGGGATTCACGGGTGCGTTTGCGGCTTTTATGGAAAGGAGGGGTAGGGGAGAGATGGCCCACCGGCACTCTCACTTACCAAACAAAACAACATCAATAGATGTTGTAATTTCACGCTGATATTCTGTAAGAGGTTGGTATTTCACCTGGCGAGCCGGCCCGTGCTGCAATGTAGCGTGGCTCTAGCATACTTATATAAAACTATATAACCTATATAAATGACAGATGGACATACAATAAAGATGTATCACGTGTGTGCGGACGGGCGGCCGTTAAGGAGTAGTTGGCACTTGCCCCCCAGACGGCGGCACGTGCAGCACCAGCAGCGCCAGCTCGGAGAGCGAGGGCGAGGCGGAGCGGCGGCACGCGCGCGCGCGCGGCGCCAGCCAGCTCACCCTCTGCCCCGCCTCCCCGCGCCGCGCGCGCGCCGCCTCCGCCGTCTGCTGCCACTGCGCGCGCCGCGCCAGCGCCACCAGTTAGTACTTCATTCCTCGTACACTCTACCGTTTTTATGACCTGATATCAGCGCACGGAAATTCATTCAATTTTTTTAATTACAAGTTTAGTAGAGAAGTGAAAGTTTAGTTAAATTATTTTTTATTTTTCTTTCTTTGTGGCGTGGCGCACAGTTTAGCGCATGTGCCAATATCAAGTATTAAGAAGTAGAATCCAGTAGAATCACAAGTAAATTAGTTTTTTCTTAACTTAAAACTCCCTCCAGTAAAGTAATAGTAGGCTTTACTGAAGTTTTAAAGACTTCTTGGAAGAGCGCGAGAATTTCAGCTACACATGTTTATTTAGACCTACTCCTTTCTTTTCACTTATACAGAACTTTAAAACACAATATATCACCTTTGTACTTTAAAACTCTCAAAAATTAAAGATATAGAAAATGTAAACAAAATGTCAACCTCACTTCTGCCGTTCCCGCCAAAAAGTCTTTATAGTCCGTAAGATTTAATAGGTCGAATTTGACGTTTCTTAATTTTCATGCTGCTATAACTTTGTATCAACGTTTCTGATATCTAATACAAATTCAATTACGTTAATGCTGAATAAATAAACGTTATTTATTTTTCCTACTACTGATCATTACACAAAACTACTAACTTTGATTTCTTTTAGTTAAAAACACAGATATTTCGTTATATATCTTCAAAAGAATTTTCTAAACGGACGTTGTTACAATGTTATATCACGAGGCGTATTACTCTAGTACTGCTACCATTTGCAATCGTTTCGTTACCAAACGAAATCGATAATCGATTGAAATGTCGTAATAATCGAATAAATTAAAATTAAGATATTATTATATTTTTTAAATAATTTTTGTTCTGTATTGTTTTTTTGATGAGTTTACTGACAGAAGCATGTAATCAAATATCAAAGGATGACTGGGCTAAGGTGGTGGAGAAAACAAAAAAAATAATAAAAGTAGACTGAAAGAGACGTCAGAATAGACAATTTAATTGAAAATGAATTAATCATAATAGTGGGAGACGAAGATAGCTCTACGGAGATGGAGCCAAGCTCAGAAAATGATTAAATATTTATTTTTCACCAATATTATAGTCTGCCTTTATTTTGAGGAAGTTTTTTATATATTAGTCCCAAAAAATAAATATATCGAATTAAGTTTATTCATATACTTAAATATGTTTTACTGTAACAAATACCATATCTCAACAAACGTACTATGTAGCTAACAAACTAATAATCATAAGTGAAATATGATTTTATTATGTTATTAAACAATGGTATCGATTTTCGTTAGAATCGAAAAATAATCGAGACATATTTGTTTGGTCCCATAACTAGTCGCAGCCATGTGACAGATGTCAAATCCGACCTATTAAATTTCACCGACTATAGTTAAATTACTTTACAACCAATACCGAATTTTCTATAATGGATTCAGACAGCGTCGAGACCTGCATTGTTGTGTCCAGTGTCAAACTACTATTATCTTATCTGTACCAGTGATATAGTTTATTGCTATATTAAAATAAAAAAATATATTAAAATAGCACTCCAAATAATTTCTAATTTTTTAATTCTAAAAATACATTGAAAAAATGTACATGACGCGCGACAGATGTGAAACATCGAAATTATTGAAAGAATTTATAATTATAGAATACCAGTAAAATGTATATAGTACACGCGCCACACACACAAAAGGGAGTTGAGAGGCGCATAAGAGAGCGTCGCCTATTTGCCATCACAGCATTCGAGTCGTTCTTAAGCGCAAGGCGCGCCATTGCATGTGCTTCACAAATATGTTATTAGGCATCCATAACGAAGGTGTAGTATCAACAGGCGGCATGGAGACGTCGTGCGAGAGCGGCGCGAGCTCGGAGACGTGCTGCTGCGGCGCGTGCGCGGCGGGCGCGTGCGCGGCGGGCGCGGGCGGGGGCGGGGGCGCGGGCGCGCGCGCGCGCTGCGTGTGCGGCGGCGCCGGGCCCGCGGCGCGCGCCGACTCGCTCGACGGCCTGCCGCCCGCCGTCGACCCGCTACAGGCGCGGCTGCACCAGATCATATTGTATCAAAAGGTAATCACCGCAGACACAACGCGCACGCTCTATACCATAAACAGTATATACTGGCGTATAGACGAACTAGAACTTATTGACGTGTGACGATTTTTGATTTGTCATTTTCATCTATGAAATGAATGATTCATTTATTATTGAGATGTGTCATATCATAATCACATACAGAACACGTTACTATTATTGACAAATACAGTACTTCTTTGAAAACAGGAATAACACAAAATAAGAACTCAATAGCGTGACGACTTGTGACGACCTGTCATTCAAAACGGGTTACAATAACGTCCTGTTCACTGTCCCTTTCCTACTTGTGGCACGGCACTATCATAAAACATTACATTCTTACTCGCAATCATTGTAAGTCTGTACGCCAGTATACCATAGTAAGTTTATGCTATGCTACATACACATGAAAAGCTTTGAAAATTTATAATACGTCTCATCATAAAAATGGCGAATACAGTCCTAAAATTATGAAAAAAATACCTGAAAAGCGAGGGTCATTTTTGATCATTTTGCATATTTTATAATTGAAATCTTGTAAATAATCCTTTCGACATTAAAAAATTTGAATACCTTTTCAATTTAAAAAGACTCCAGTTCTTTTATATATCATAAAAACAATTTATCACTGAAAACTATTTTTAAGGAAAGATTAACTAGAATCGTAGCACATAAATTGAGCGAATTGTGGTATTTTTATGCCTTAAGTACTGCGGCGACCACTTAATATTGTAACAAATAAAAAATTACAAAGTATAACTTAAAATTTTCATAATGAAACCTACAAAAAGCATTGCTCATATTCCATAACAGTAAATGTTTTACGTTACTTCGAGACTACATATAATAAAATATTTTTCACTTACAGAAAATAGTACAAGAATTAAACGAAGAATTGCGAGAAGCTCGCGAGGCCTTAAGACGGATTTCCCCGTCTCCCGCCAATGCCATTGCCTCAGCACGCGTCTCACCTTCAGCGCCATCTCCCACACAGGTATAATTTTTAACCATTACAGATTAATTAGTTACTAGCCTTAAAATTACCAGCGTAAAATATTAATACGATGGACTACATTTTCTATGCAAAAAAATGAGCCATTTATGTTAGGCACTTTTTAAAATACCATTAGGCGAAACACCACATTTATGGGCTCCTATATATTGGACACTAACTTCATCTTTAAAAAATAAGCATTTTAAATACTTTTGTAGTTATCCAACAGTAGTAACAGTGCGCATGTACGAGTATATGCACAATTATAGTCGGCCCGGGGAACCTTGATCCCTATGACACTGACAGTTATTCCGACGACACAACCTTGTAGTGGCGTCACCGTTACATTAGAATCGAATTGGAGGCGTCTAAAAATGACATTTATTCATTTTAGGTAGATATATGCCATTACAATGATATTCCGTTAGAATTATAACAATTCTTAACATTTACAAGAAATTATCTCAATCAGACTTTACGTTTACGTCCTGCAAAACTTACTTCGTTTGGAAGATATCGACTAGTGCCGAAAGTATCGATAAACAAATGTCGATAATGGAAGTTTTCCGGGCACGTTAAATGGGGATATCCTATTTCATGATAAAATATATAAATGACCTGGTTCCCATAACGAACGCGTGTTTACCGGGTAAAAAAATATGACACGAAAATGAAATGGGTGCATTTTTATTTTTGGAATACTTTCGTTTTACTTACTTAATCTATACCAAAAAACTTAAATCATTACAACAACAATATAACAAAAATTAGAAATGCAGATTATATTTTTAAAAACATATTTACCAACGTGGCTGAAGGCAAGTCACGCCTTTGCCTATAAAAAAGTTAAGTTACATCGACACGACCCATCACTAACATGAACTGTCATAGGGATCAAGGTTCCCCGGGCCGACTATAAGTCACATTCACACCTCGGTGCTAACAGTCACCTATTAACTATACCAGTTACATACGATACAGCAGTGTTATATATACTAATATTATAAACAGGTAAACTTTATATATAATGGATAAACTCAAAAAACTACTCAACTTATTTCCAAATTTCTTTCACATATAGAAAGCTACATTATCAGTTAGTAACACGGGCTTGTATCTTATTTTCAAAATAATGTCTACCTGTCGTGTCGCTAGTAAATGATAAGTTAGCGGAAGCGAAACGATGGAACGATGCGATGGAATGTGATGTGGTCGCGATCTCCAGATGAGCAGCAGCAGCGTGAGCGCGCGCGGCAGCGGCAGCGCCAGCGGCAGCAGCAGCGGCAGCGCGTCCGAGGTGGAGGTGGGCGAGGAGGCGCGCGGCGTGGTGTGGCTGCCCGACAGCGCCGCGCAGCGCTGCCAGTACTGCAGCAACCACTTCTGGCTGGCGCGCCGCCGCCACCACTGCCGGTGAGTGGCGATGGCGACGCTCTTGCACCTTTATGTACCCCCGGTTCTTGACACGCTACTATCGTTGCAAAACATTTCAATTCTGGTGGAATACCACAAGTTAAAACCTATTTTCGTTTGTATATCATGATTTTGTTTCTTAAAAAGTATTTTATTCGTCTGACTATTATCTGACAAACTAATATGACTAAGACATACTTCACGCCGTATCCCTAACAGGATAGTAAGAGAGGACGGAGTGCCAAGCGTCGCGGTCCTTACTTCTTTCACTTCCTCAAATCTCATCATTTTCTTCACACATTTTCGCCTAGATATGCGAGTGCTTTTGACATTTCCGTCGGCGAACATTAGCTATTTGATCTTCATAAGTCAGCAAGGTCTTCCTTGGCTTCTTTTACCACTCACTTTGACGACATCCGTGGCGCAATGGCTTAGCGCGTCGGAAAGTAAACGGGGGTTGCGGGTTCGATTCCCGTCTCGAGTCTGGGTGTTTATGTATAATATGTATTTATTTACAAAAGAAAAGTATATAAGTAGTATATGAGTTGTCTAGTACCCATAACACAAGCGCTATGCAGCTTACTTTGGGACTAGATGGCGCTGTGTGGAATGTCTGAGTATATTATTATTATTATTACTTTTGCTTTATAAATTTTCTTCGTCATTCTTTCATCATTCATTCTTTCCATGTGCCCGAACCATCTTAGCATTCATTTCTTCATTTTTACAATAACATTGCCGTGCAATCCTGTTAACACGCGACCCGACAATATGGCTTGACGACACGATTGACTCGGGTTACAGGCTAACAATCAACCGGTATTTTTTTCAACGCGTCTGGACCACTACGTTCAATCTAGAGAGTAAATAATCAAAGGACGTCACCTTTCACCTTTATCAACGCTCGTTCTCAACAAAGTTACGATTTTAACAGATGATAAAATTTAACCTAAGTGACTAGTTGTTATGTACCCAAATTAGGTAAATAAATGTGTGGTATGTATGCACATGTCAGACGCTGCGGCGGCATATTCTGCGGCTCGTGCTCAGAGATGTCGTCGTGGGGCAACTGCGGCTCCATCCGCGTGTGCCGCGCGTGCCGCGCGCTGGCGCTGCGGTGACGCGCGCCCGCCGCGCCCCGCCCCGCCGCCCGCGCGCGCCCGCGCCCGCCGTCGCCCGCGCCCGCGCCTGTGCCCGCTGCTAACGTACTTACTACCCTTACTACTTACCGCACGACCACACCGCGCGCCTATGACGCCCTGGTACTAGACATTCGTTATCACCTGTTATAGTTTTTGTTACTATCGTCGTTTGTAAAAAATACGCCTTTCCACATTTCAATTGCTGTGATGTTTGAAAATGATGAGCTATGCTTGCGAATACAGTAGCATTGCATTACAAACTTCATTTGAAACATTCTAATAAATTCACTCTATTTATTAAACTTTACCTAAGTTTCATTAAATCCAGGAGCAAACAGAACAAATTGTCAATTATTCTCCTAAATTTTTTTAATTATATTTTATATTAAGATAATTTGCCAAAACATTATCTTCTATTTTTAAATTTGTTAATTGCATACAGAAATTATGTTATGTGGAATGGGTTTATAACGAATCTTGTTATTGTTGCTAATTTTAACAGAATTGTAAATGGCCAGAAATATATGAAAACAGTAATTGAACAAGTCATTCACAATATTTATTATTTCTCAATGTTAACAGCATTCTGAAATTATTATTCATATATTTCTAGTCAGATGTTTAGTGTAACACCCAAAGGGCATAAAATTTACTGATACCGTCTTCATAGACAGAGCATCAATATTATGTTAACAGCGAGTCACAGGCGAACTACTGTTTATTTTTAGTTCGACATGATTAGTTTCCCTTAAAACATCAAGTAAATTCGGCGAAAACTGTTTAGACTAACGCTTTAATTAATCTTTCCGTAAAATAAAACTGTTGCAACTAGTTTTTGTGACAAAGTCTAAACGGATTCCTCGATATTTCTAGAGCTAGTCAGTTCGCTTCTGTAACTATCTTGAAATAAAGTGTTATTTATGTACCTATAAATAAGTGTGAACATTTGTAAATGTGATTTAATTGAATATTGTTTCTGTTCATCAATTTCACCATGACATGGTTTCATTCATATGATTGAAAGTGAAGATGTCAAAAGTATTTGTGATCGTGTATGCTTCTAGATTTTTCCTAGTGTCAAAAACATTTACCGAACGAAACTATCGCTCTCATTGACCACGTGCTAATTATTGTTTATCAATGATATTACATAATCCAAACCACCTGTGGATGATTAAGATTGAAATTACAAAAGCGTATGTCAAGTCGTGCGCTGTGCGCTGCATGGCTCGGGAACGGCGGGGGTGCGTTAGACGGTTAGACGTTACGTAGTTAGAGAAGATAGTGAACGATTGTTACGCGAAGGCTGATTTTATACTATTATATTTCAATGATTATATTTTTTTCTACGACCGTATTTATTACTAAATTCGCCTTTAGGTTAATATCGGTTCCGATTGATTTGCATGTGATTTCATTATTTTACAATGGAGAGCAGTTTTGCACAGCTGGCCTAGAACGTGCTATACATAATGGACAAGATAGAAATATGTTTTTGTAACTGAACTGTTATATTTTTGTCTTTATATTTTGTATTATAGTGTTCCGTTTTGTTTTAGTTATTATTTTTTTTACTGTAAGGTTTTGTTTCACACTATGGTCAGCTTAGAACGGCTCCTGTGAGTCCGTAGACGGCTGTCGTGAACATGTTCTGTGTCAAAACGGAACAGATGAATGTTAATGCCAAAAGATTAATGTGTGCGAGTGAGACAGCGATTGTCTTTGGCCAATCAGGGGATATTATGACATGTTGCTTTGTTGCTTGAATTAAGTTAACGACACGAATGTCGTTAAAGCTGCATTGTGTTAGTACGTTGCTGTTCGCCTCGATACAGATGTAGCCGAGCTTTCTATTTTTATTATTTGTGATATTGATGATAATTTGTATAACTATTAAGAGTTTAATAACGTGTTATTAGACGATAAATTTTACCGACGATTTATTTTTTATTGATTAGTCGCAACGAAAAGATGAATAATTTTGATAATAACTGTTAAGTCCCAGGGGATTTGTATTATACGTTTACTTATTTGCATACTTATTATACTTATTATATGTGAATTCGCTATTTAATCACATTAAAAATTTCATCGAGCCAAAACGTCGTCAAGTCAAAAGGCGTCTTTCACACTAACTGACATTGCGCTACGTGTTTTATGTATAATGTACACGTATTTCACAAACCACCTACAAATTGTATATTTGTAAATTCAGTTCAGTGTGAACGACGGCTTATACGCTATTATAGTATATGAATATTACTTTCAACATCTGGCATCTTATATAATTGTTTTAAACAAGTATTTTTATGTAACGTAGCCAAGAATTTCTTGTTTAAATTAATTGCTTAATTATTTCGATTGTATCGAGACCCGCAATCAAAATGTATTACGTTTCGTAGTAGATTGCTTATTGACATTATTAATTTTTAAAGCAAGGGGATTGTTATTTATTGCATATATTTTATAATTGTAAAAGCTCGGAGTAACTTGTAAGTTCTATTGTCGAAGTGCAAAACTTGTTTGTGACCAATGAATATTGACACAATGTGAAATAAAGCATATTTAGTTTTATCAAATGGAAGATTTTATTTTCCTCTTACGTTTTAACTAATGATGATAACTTATTACGATACCGAATACGAATAACGATATGAATGCTGTACAATTTTTGTTTTTAAAAGTAGGCTAGAACAAGTGTTTTACTAATTTCATTTATAACAATTTAATATTCGTAATTCAACATTGGTAGGTTCTTTTCAAAAACCATAACATTGATTAATTTTTCATCCTTCATTTCTCTTATAACTATAAATCAAACTAGCTGTTGAGAATAATCTCTTTGATGGAACAAAAGGGATTGATTAACAAATGTTTGGGCGAAATCAGAACTTTAAGCCTATTCTAATCTTCTTTCTTCGTTCTAATCTTTTCGCTAGGAACCCAAGATTTATTTTAAGACACAGATTAATTAGTTACTAGCGACAAAGGTATGTATATCGTATTAATCGTAACAAATACTATGAATAAAGAATAGCGTAATATATTACAATATACACGATTATCGCATTCGATTCATCAGTAGGTTTAACCTTTTAACCTTAGGTCATTGATTCAAGGGTAGGAATTGATGATTTAAGAGATAAGAGTATAGTACTTACCAATTCCTCTAAATATTTATTTGAAGAAATAAAAAGTTGTTCATGTTAAAACAAAAATAGTTTTATTAAAAAAACATGATTTGTGTTTATAACAAACAAGCATGGTAATAAATATATCATCCAACAATATATATAGCTTATTAACTATAACGATCAATTCTTATTGATTCCATAGGTCTTTTATATATTTTCCATAAGCGTCCTTTCAAAAAAACTATACAAGCTCATGGACGCCGGTAAAATTACATCTCTATACATATTAGAGTTCTATTGTGTGTGCTCACAGCTGATTTTCTCCGAAACCGTAATGATAATATGCATAAAAATTTGAAATTTCGTACTAACACAAATATTTTTAAATAGCTTATGTATTTAAAAAAATATTCTGAAAAATATGCGAATTAGTAATTGGAGCACTCCAATCCTTTTATCCAAAACTAGTGAGCCGAGAACTAAAAGATTCAAGAAATATTCAAGTAAAGCTCGTGGAAAATTTTCAAATAAGTGCTACATTTTACAGATTTCTAGAAATTAATTTTATAAAATTACCATTTTATAAATGTTATAAGAACTTTCTGCACGCGATTCTAACTCGCACTTGACCATATACATCATATTTAATATAATTTATATCTATATACATTTAATTTAAACAAAATATATGCTTTATTTCAAGTTAGAGGGGGTATATCTGCATCCCTTTTATCCTTTGCACCCTCAGAACAAAATTTTAATTGTCACAAGCTTGCACCTCATTGCCGGTGTCCATAAACAAATTGAATTCTAAAAAGAACTATGTGTTGCCTTAATCATCTCTCCATTATAACTACTACTTATTTAAAAACATTTAATTCTCAATATTCAAACATCTACAACAGTAAACACAAGTTTTAAGTGCATCTAGAGTAATACAGATCCATAAATATAACAAAAAAGTAGAAAATATAACAAATTCTTGTGCATATTGTAACCAAGTGCACTTATATATTAGGCCCGTATTTGAACTTTGGGTACGATTTTCGTTGAGTGTAACACTTAAAATTAAATAATGTGTATATAACATAGGAACATATTATATTTGTTTTATGTTAACGAGTAATACTATTATAATATGTAGAAAAGATCTCTCTTTGATTACCTGCTTATTTAATCGTGAACACAACAAGTTGGCTACACACATGTATTTCATTCTAGCATTTCTATTATAAATCAATCTATTTTGCCCTAGACGCTAGGCTCATTAATATAGAGCACTGGTTCCCAAACTTATTTTGTCTACTGAGTCGAGAGCTCATGCAGTCGTTGTCTAAGATGCCTCCTAGCTAAATAAAATTACAAATCACCCCCCAGGCCACTACATAACGCCCCCATTTTTTTTTTTGGGTCTCTTACCGCCCCCCTTTAGGCCTGCAGCGCCCACAAGGGAGCGTTATCGCCCACTTTGGGAATGGCTGATATAGAGATATGAACATTGTAATTAAATTTATTCACTAGAACACAATTGAACATTTTTATATAGCTCTAGTAAATATGTTTGTTTGTTTGAAATTTTAGAATGTTGGGGTTCATCGGTTCAATAATAAACCTGAAAATACTTTAAAATACTGTTTATACAGCATGAATCTACATTTCAGTATACCCCATTAGGGTTATAGCTCAAAAATATATGATGCATTTGCCTAAAAGTTTAATTTAAGTAATATTTTAGGTGAATTATTGTAACCTTTTCTTTCTTTGTGTTCGCTTTTTTCATCACACTCATAATCTAAATCCTAAAATTTTTAATTAGATCGGTTTCATTCAGAAGATGAGATTTCTTTACATTTCTATTAGTGATTAAACGAATACGAATGCGATAATCGTGTATCGACGAATATCCGTAATAGGTAGTGGCTTAAAGAAGATTACACACAACTATATTTGTTGATCAAGCCCTCTTCTGCTCCATAGAGAGATGTTGAATTACGAACATTAAATGATTAGAAATAAATTAGTAAAATACTTTTTAGTATTATTAAGCTCACACTTCCTTTATAAATATATAAAGCAAAAGTCGTAAAGCATTCGTATCGTTATTCGTAATCGTAATACAAATAATGTTGTATTCGTCATTCATATCGATATCGTAATAGCCGTATCGTTTCATCACTAATTTCTATCGTTTGCTACTTAATTTGTTAAAGAACACTTATCGCTTACATTGTTTAAAAACATCAATATTAAACTAATCTTTGAGCCAATCATAATTTATTTATACAATATTTTGGCCTCTTCATTCTGAGCGATAATACCTATTGACGAAAATGAAGATATCAATACATAAACGCAGAAAGCTACACACTTTTTGCATGGGTCTCTTTATGCTACAGAATCTAATGACTCATTTTCATTAGTTGAAACACGAGAAGTCTATTCATTCGAGGTAAAAAAGATTGCTCGTTTCTAAACGCCGCTGCATGTAGGCTGTATCGACCAATATTGATTTATGGCAATTATTGATTTATGGCAAATACGCATTTTTATCTGGCAACCGTGCGGTGCAAGACATTCGCATGGCGCAGTCGTTTCGCATCGAATAAAGAAAACGGCGCCCATGTGGTCCTGCCCGCATTTCCCGCATGTCTTATTTTCATGAGTCGATAATTCGGTAGATACACAATCATGTAAGGACACATAATGTAATTCAACATGCATTTCATTACGTGTCTATTTAGTGCCACTTTTAAAGCAACTATAGTGAACATGCGGGGCGGGAATCTCGAGCCTCCTGTGGTCGTTCTATATCGACTAATGACAACGACGCCCAACATACAGGCCTTATTGCATCTGCTTCAGTAATTTCCCGCACCCAGCGGGAGTTCCAAAGTCCCTTATTAACCGACTTTCAAAAAAGCAGTAGGTTCTCAATTCAGTTGTGTTTTTTTTATGTTTGTTACTTCATAACTCCGTCATTTATGAACTGATTTCGAAAATTCTTTTCGAATTATTTGAAAGGTCGCACTACCCGTTTAAATTTCACTGGTATTGGAGTTTAGGTTTCGAAGATACACTAAATAGCACGAACTGATTATAATCTTTATTTATTTATATTGATGTTTCTCTTGTATGTCATTGTGCTCCAGAGTTAGAAAAGAAATTAATTATAGACCTGCCCTACATATTTATGTACTCGTATTTAGGCCAAGTTCATTCAAAAGGGAGAAATAAAAAAAAATGTATAAAAAAATTAAACAGACTTCAAAAAAAGCACTGAAAAGTACGAAATAACTATCCTGTACTAATCAAAACTTAAGTACAAAAATAACTTTATAAATACGTTACAAATACCCATATCATTAAATATGACAGTTATTGAAGTCGGTGCCAAATCAATGTGCAACAACAGAAAGTCTATTATTTTAAGAGGCTTGGCACTGACTTCAGTAATTGTCAAATTTAATGATATGGATATTTGTATCGTATTTATGAAGTTATTTTTGTACTTAAGTTTTGATTAGTAAAGGACAGTTATTTCGTACTTTTCAGTGTTTTTTTTGAAGTCTGTTTAATTTATTTATTAATTTTTTTTTATAGACAAAATGAAAATGGTGCCAGCAAGAGGTCCTCCCTGCATGTTTTACAGTAATCTACCGCATTCCTAACTTTACTCATATCGACTAATGAAGGCAATACCCGCAAACGGTGTTCACATGTCTTATTACTACTCCCGTACCCCTAAATTGTTTTGTACCAACAAATAAAAACGATTCCCGATACAGCCCGCTCCTTGTGCAAAAAGTAAAAAATGTGAAGTTTCCATACCCCTAAATTGATTCATATTTAAAAATTATCGCTATTAGTGATGTTATTTAACTTTCTATATTCTGTGACTAGATCTATAACACGACTTCTTACTTTATCTAAATCCTTATACATATCCGACGTGAACGGATCGAAATCTTGATGTTTGTTCCGCCGTCTGTAGATACCCTCTCTCGAGCTTAGAGTACATCTCATGTCATCCTAATAACAAGAATGTAAACATATGTATTAAAAATATTTAAGGAAAAAATTCATGCTATTATTTTAGATAAATAACAAAGACTGGACATATCCTCCACCAAATGTATAAATATTTAAAATATATTATTATTTATATGTTACGACTGAGAGGTGTTCTTTACAAATATTTTCTTACATACTTAATTATGTGCACATTATAATTTGATCGCTGCCTTATGGCCTCAGATAACAGTAATGATTTCAAGAAATTAGTTATTTCATTTTGTTTGCAAGTTTTTATTAAATACATGGTCGGTTTTTAGTATCATAATAACCTTTAAATTATTAAAATTTCAATTATATTTTTTTAGTCTATTTTATGTCATACTTGCCCGTGTGCCCGCGACTTCGTCGGTATGAAGTTAAAACAGAAGTATTTGGTTTAATATATTTCCATTTTAAATTTCATCAAAATCATATTGAATTTTTCAAAAACAGTCCTAGCAGGCGTCATTGTACGTCGCAATCAATTAAGTAGTTTCAGCTCTGTTAGGAAACAGATGAATATACATAATACATATCTACATACACCGCTAAAATCGTTATATTCCTTTTTACTTCGCCGTAGTCGGATAAAACGATGGCTAGACTTACTTCAGTGATGTTATAATGAAGGAAGTCCAATATTCCTTTTAAAGTGGGCTGCAATTCAAGTACCAGGCTCTCATAAAACACAATGTACACTGGACCGGAGAATCTCGTCAACCAGATTCGGTGCAATGACTCCCATGCCATCAGTTGAGTGGATACATAGTTCGCCCACTCTGTGGTATAAAACAATTATGTAAAGAAAAAATATTGTTCATGTGAGCTAGATTCGCGTAATTTCGTACAATATTTATAAAATGGTAAACTTCAATGGTTAACTTCGTTTCTAGAGATCTATAAGTCCTGAAGAAAGGAACGCGGAAATGGTTCGGGCACATATAAATAATGAGTGATGAAAGATTGATGATAAAAACTTATAGAGTAAAAGTGAGTGGTAGTAGAAGCTAAGAAAGACGAAGACTGACTAATGAAGATCAAATAACTAGTGTTAGCTGATGGAAACGTCAAAAGACTGATATATCCCGGCGAAAGTATGTGAGACGTAAGATTTAAGAAGACGAAAGAATTATGTAAAGGCGGCGCTTGGCACTCCCATCCTTTCTGACTACCCCATTAGAGATACACCTAGCGTCAGGATATGAATATATAGATGCATACATAAATATCCTCACGCTGTATCCCTAACGGGGTAATCAGAGATGACGGAGCGCCAAGCGTCGCGGTCCTTACATACTTCTTTCGCTTCCTAAAATCTCATCATTCTCCGCACACATTTTCGCCTAGGTATGCAATATGAATACATGTATGTATAAATTCTATGACTAATTTTACTTTTTCTATAAAAATTAAGTAACGCCTTACATTTACTGAAGTTTTTTGAATTCTTGCTCCAGCAGTTTTGGAAATAAGAGGGAGCAAATAGAGTAACTTAAATAATAATCTTTAATAACTCTCCTATGTTTTAAATATTTCTCTGCTTTATTTTAAAATGTTATCTAGTGCAAAATATGTGCGTTAACAAGATGTACTAACATGATTTTGAAGTTGACATAACACATACGTTTCTGAGAAAATATGATGTGACGACAGACAGTCAGGTTGACAGATTCATTAGTGACGTCATATGGATTCTGCATTTCTTTTTAAGACATTGAACCCTAATAAAAGCATAGGAAACAAATATACAAGGCTAAGACGCTTTAGTATCTCAACTAATAAACAGGACGAAATCTAGAGGTATGAGGACCCTGGAGTAATAGGTGATAGAGGGGTCGCGAATACCCTCCACCGTCAAGGCACTGTCCTGGCGATAATTACGGCCCTATTCATACAGAGGATCTGTTCTATTGAACATTCAATAAAAAAATTAATATAAAATTATCAACTGATTAAAATATTAGAATAGTTTTATAAATAACTAGCCGTTGCCTGCGATTTTGTCCGCATGGAATTAAAAAAAAACGGAGATTAATCTATCTCCATTCTAAATTTCATAAAAGCCGTTTAGTAGGAACGTTTAGGAAGAACGACCACACACGCAACATACACATGCGCGCACGCATGCACGCACACACACACCGGAATTTTATAATAAAACATTGTGAAACTGAATATCAATTACCTGATTTTTTATTTTCAGGAGATTTCCTCTTGAAGGCTGACTTAGGTGCTGTTCCTACATGACCTTTATGAAGTCTGTTGAAGTCTGCCTGAATATTAAAATTAAATTATCAACATAGATTATTTATTACAGTATAACATTATGTACACTAAAATATGTACCATCTTACTACAAAAAATATTTTAAACATTGGTCTAACACATGTTTAGGTAAACACAGTTTTAGAGATACACATAGTTTAAAAACATGTAAAAAATGACGTTAGCAAAGGCTAGTGTCAATATATTATAGCGTTTCAGTGCTTTTAGTCACACGTTGAACTAGCTCCAGCTTGTGTTTACATATAAACATAGTGTACGCCTGTCTATCTTTTTTGTAGTAAGATGGATAGTGTTACTTTAAACATAAACATTAGCTAAGTTATTAATTAGTACATGTGAAAAACAGTTTTACTAGTGCATTGCTCTCTTCCAGCAACACTGTAGTATAATAACTAAGCCAGATATTTATTATTTATGTATACATAATATATACATATATTAACTTAATAGCTAATCAGGCAAAAATATTGATTAAAATTATAAAAAACAACTTCTTTCTTCTTCTTCTTTAAGAAACTAAATAAAAAAGAAGAAACTGACTGACTGACTGCGATATTAATACCCAGCCAAATCAAATCAGTCCGCTAGATCTAGAAACTTCAAATTTTGTACACGGGTTTTCTAGATATTATAAGAATTTGCAAAGGAGGGATTTTTTTTAACAGTCCCTAAAGGGTTAAAGTAGTGGTTGACTACATGAAAAAAAAAATTGCATTTTTCAACCCAAAACTTTGTGTATATACATACATATACAAAGTTAAAAATTATCTAATAAATACTTACGCATTTATATTTACGATTTTGAAAAACCAACCTCTAAGTCTAAAGGAATAAAAAGGAGTGTCAAAGTTAATGTGAAAAAAATTAAAAATGCATTCAATATAATGCAAAATAAATATCAAACATGTATTTTTCTGATTTTGAAAAATCAGGGGTGAAAAGAGGAAGGAAAAAAGAAATCCTTACTTGACTAGAAAAAAAATTATATATTTTTTTTTTATAATCTTTAATATTATATTAGCTTAAAGATATGGGGAAACATAATTTTAAAAAATCACGTAGGTACTTTCGATTTAAGAAATTTGCTATGCATTTCGTTAGATACACTGTCAAGTTTGTTAAGGCGACGCATTTTGACAAATTTTGACGGCAGGAATCTCAATTTTTCTAAGTGACTACAAAACGTATGAAAGTGATATTTGGTAACCTAATTCTTCATTTCATTGACTTTATTTTGTCAGTTGCGATACACGATTGCGATTGGTTAACTTTTGTAACACAAAAAAAAAATATCAAAGAAACCTCTATTAAAACAGAGATTTACATTTTTCCTAGTAACGGGACTGATTTATGTTTCTTAATTTTCTGTACAGTTTAATTTAATCTAACCATATTTTTCAAAATGGCAGTTAGATTTTTTAAAATTAATTATAGTTTTTTAAACAAATGAAAATAACTGTTTTTTCGTAAGCTGGCGCGCGCCCGTTTGCATAGAGCAGAAGGCCTATTTTAGATTAAATTATTTTTTACCAACGCGTCGCCTTAAGGCGTACTGTATTTTTTTATGTATCTGAGAGGATACGATGTTAGGAAAAGGAAGTAATAAGTATACAGTGTGTTGTTTCTATTTATTTCAAAAAGGTTAAGTAAGGAAAGAAGTTTAAGAATAGAAATTACCTATAAATGAAAACAAAATATTCAAATTATGAAAAATAATCATATTTGTAATGAAAGGAGGCGAAACAAATTCTGTTTGATAGCAGATACAGTAATGAAATAATGGGGAACAATAATTCGTTGCACGCTACTGTCATTGACCTCTGATGCATAATTTTCATCTACCTTAGGAACTCAAAACTGAAGAATGCCCTATCTGGTCAAACCTTACATTTGAAGAAGATCTAGCACCAATAGGCGCTTTTACTATCTTGGTGAAGTAGTCCACATTAACACTACTCCTGTTATCTTTTAAAAGACCAAGGTCTTTATGAACTGTGCTGTCATATGCTTCTTCAGTCATTTTGCCTATGCAGTATCTACGTTACAAAATCGAACTACTATTCACGCACATATCACATATCTATTAAATTAGGTGCAAATACCAAGTACGGTTACACTTTAACTACCATTATACTTGTCTATTCATTGAAAATACATTGGTTTTTGATGAATTGGCTGTGGTCGTGAGATTAACAGTCGTGAGATTAGGAGTTTAAGCTTATGCTAAAATTCGAAAGGCAAGTGAGAATTTGAAGATGTAGCGGTTGCAGTCAAATAACTGTAAAGTCTAAGTCAGTAAGTCTTCTAAATCGCATGATACTTGAACCTTCAAGCTTGAAGGTGTATAGTAAAGATCAATGGAGGAAAAGATAACAGTGACAAGATAGGCAATCTGCTTGGGTAGATGGCAATAATTGTTCCTAAACTAAAATGTGATTGATTTGTTTGAGGGGATGGTGCCAGTGGAGATATTTGTAATTGCTCCTCGCACAGATATTTTTTCATCATCTCATAGTATATTTGGATTTTCAGCAAAGAAAGAAGCTTTTTGTTACCACTTTGGGTGGAAGGGCATCGAAGTGTTTCAACATTTTAGAAAATGTTGAATGACGGAAAGGTCAAATGAACACAACCGCTTAAAGAATAGGTTCAAAAATGTGTAAAAATTATTATAAAATGAAGACATTGTAATTCCCATTTATAAATTGGGATAAATATTGTTTAATACGTGTTTATCTCTAGGATACATTATCAAGAAAAGGGTTCAGGGTAAAAAAGGGTCTCAAAATTAACTGTGAAGTACATACATTAAATTACAAGGTTGAGGGTAAACAGTCACTGTTGGATAGCTTGGTTCTTAAGCTACTACTTACGTAAGTAGCCTAAAACTTTACCATGGGAGGTTACACATTTTCCCTTGCGTAACCAAGGTGGGTCGCTAGTGTTTTAATAACAGCAAAAACATAATACTAAAATTAATAGATATTAAAAATAATAATTACCATGAACATAAGCGTGACAACATAATTGTTAAAAAGCAAACTGCATTGTCAGCAACACAAAGGAACTGAAAACACGAAATAGCTTAATTAATCTTATTGACAGGCGAAATTATTGACTTGTTAGAACTAATCTAGTTACTGCAAGCAATGAAATTATTTTCTCAAGGAAAGAAATGTAAAACAAATATCTAAAACGGGATATTTATCATGATTACCTTTCATTTTGGCTTGACGTTTTGACTATGTTACATTGGCTGTGATCTATTTGCTTAAGACCACGGCTGATGCAACTCGATCCAAACATCAAGCCAAAATACAAGGTAATCACGTTAAATTTTGCGTTTTAGATATTTATTTTATAATGCAATGCCAGTTTAAAAGTTTAGAAAGAAATGTAGTTATTTAATAAGAACATTTCATTAGTAATTACAGACTATGACAAGAACAAAATAGCTCATTACAAATATCTGTTTATTGTTTGATAAAACAAAATTATTTTATTTAGGATAGATTTTGAAAACAATAACTAGGCCAGATTAGATCAAACAAATACATATGACAAGGTCCTAAACAATAATAACACATTATACTTTGATGTAATTTTATTTACTTTAAAAAACACATTTTAGTCCTTTAAAAGGCCTACTTATTATTATTAATATATTGTTCAACTATTCCAGTTGGTTCAGCTATCTCAGTTATTTCATTTTGTAATCTTACTTGATAATGATACCATAAATAACATTTTGAAAATTTTAGATAAGTATGTCGCGGTACTGAACATTGTGACGGTTATATTTTCAGACACTTAAGACATCTTGGTTGAGCAGAATGCACAGCACATAATGCACTCTTGTGTCAAGAACCATTTTACTATTTATGAAATTATGGAAATAACAGAAATTATAATAATTTGATAAATGATTTTATGAGTGCATGACCACCTTTTACTTAAAAACTGACAATAACGGCGCAGGCGTTGCCTATGACTTCATTCAAATGTCACATGATCCAAACATGAAAATAAAATTGTAAAAAATATCTGTTTTTAGGTAGTTACTAGATGTCAATTGAAGTTACTATAATAAATTGCAACCAAAACAAACCATGATAGCTAATTATATAACTTGACTTTACCGCTTCGCAATACTTACGAAATAATTGAAAAGTCAAAACTATTTTTTTAGTAAGTATGGCAGACATTAAATGAGACACATTTGAAAAACTTTTGATGAAGACAGTAGGTCTTATTTTTCAACTTTTAAATCACTGGGCTTTAACAGCTTTAATATTCATCATTTGATTTAGAATAATTGATGATTTTTCTATACTTAATATTATAAAAAGGTAAACTTGAGGCTTGGGAGGGATCTCAGGATGCCATTGGTGTTTTTTGCGATCTTTCCAAGGCTTTTGATTGTGTTAGTCACGAAATTTTAATTTGCAAGCTTAAATACTATGGAATTCGTGGTAACGCTCTCGATCTCGTGGTCTCGTATTTGTCTGGCGGGGAGCAAAAAGTGAGTGTCAATGGGGTTTTGTCTGTTGGTTCGAGGTTAAGAATGGGCATTCCCCAAGGATCAATTTTGGGACCTTTTCTGTTTCTAGTCTACATTAATGATCTCCCATTTATGCTCAGGAACTTATGTGAAATAGTATTATTTGCTGATGACACTTCATTGCTATTTAAACTGGACAGAAAGAACTTAGATATTACCTGGGTGAACGGGATCCTGGCGGACGTCTCGGGGTGGTTTGCTGTTAATAATTTACTACTGAATGCACAAAAAACCAAATGCATTAAATTTTCCCTTTCTAATGTACCCAGAATCCATGATAAAATAGAATTGGGTGGGAAACAGTTAGAATTAGTTAGGTCTGCCAGTTTTCTTGGTTTAACAGTAGATAGTAAATTGTAATGGGCGGATCATATCGGGGCATTGGCTAGTAAGCTCAGTTCCGCAATATATGCCATTAGACGCATTAGGCAATTGATGGATGCGGCTAGGTTAGTGTACTTCGCATATTTTCATAGACTAATGTCCTATGGCCTTTTGCTGTGGGGATCAGCGGCGCATATTAACTCGATTTTTATTTTACAAAAAAGGGCGATACATGCTATTTACAGTATGAATGCACGAGAATCGCTAAGATATCATTTTAAAAACATTGATGTACTGACCTTACCGTCCTTATACATCTTTGAAATTATTATGTATACGAGGAAAAATATAGATCGATTTACAAAAAAAGGCGATTTTGGTGGTATGGAAACCCGAGGTCATGATAAATTGGTTGTTCCAAAATTTAAATTACATAAGTCAAATGTTTCATTTTTGGGTAACTGCGTTTTTATAATAAAGTTCCTCAAGAAGTCACTCAATTAACAGAAAATATATTTAGATAAGTTATAAAACGGACATTGATTAGACAATCATACTATAAAATAAACGATTTCGTTGAAGATAAAACAATAGTCTGGAAATGATTTTCTCTGCACATGCATTTACTGGCTCTCTGAATATTGTATTTTAATAAACCTTTTGTAAAATGATGTTGAAAAAATTATACCTGACTGAGTTTCTTGTCGGTTCTTCTCAGTGTCCAGGTTTTCTTTTCTATTCTCTTTGAACCGAACTAAACTAGATTAGATCAGGGTTATTACTAACTAAAGTAGATTTGACGTTCAAAAATACCTTGTGATTGGGTTTACTTGAATAAATTGATTTGACTTTGACTTTGAACTTAGTTTGTTTGTATGTAATGGATAAACTAAAAAACTAATCAACCAATTCCAAAAATTCTTTCACCTATAGAAAGCTATATTATCAGCGAGTCACATGGGATGTATTTTATTTTCAAAAACATTTCTTCTCGTGTGAAGCCGGGGTGGGTCACTAGTGTTAAATAAAGCTGTTGAGACAAATTCTTATGTCCATAACTATTTGTGATGTCTAATATTTGTATTAATTTTAGATCTCAATAGCAGTGAAATCTGTATTCGGCAAGCATTACTAAACACTATAATACAATTAGGTAATGTGCAATGTCTTTTCCAAACAAGCCATTATCATTAATTTAAAAAAAGAATAAATTCCATTCGTTTGAATAGAATTTTTGTATTAATCAAAATAATCATAAGCTAAGGGTTAAATCCAGTTACCAGTATAGCATCTCTGGGGTTCCGAATAAGTAATATAGCCGATTTAAATTTATTAGGCTCCAAAGGTGGTGCTTCATGTGTTTTAACAACCAACACTGATCCATCTGTGACATTTTCTGCTGGAAATCCATGAATTCTAAGTCCATAATCCATATAAACTGAACCAGTGACAATTCCTAAAACAGTAATTCACAATATTTCAATACTATAATGAATTAAATATCTTATGCACATATCCTCATGCTGTAGCCTTAACAAGGTAGCCAGAGCAAAAAAAAATTGATAAATAGATTGATTTAAATTATGTGACTATAATAAAAATTCAGGGTTATTATTATTAGAAAACAATTTAGGCTTTAAAGCTTTATAGCTATCATTAAAAATAGCAGAATTTCATAGCTTTTATAAAATTCTTGTTTACATCCGTAATCACACAAAAACTACTGAAGGAATTTGAATGAAACAGAGAACAGTTTTACTTTATATAATAAACATTTATTTATGGTACATTTTAAATTCAACTGACAACATATTCCTGCTAGACTTTTAAAACTTAAACCCATACGAAAAAAATGATAAGCAATATATTATAGGTAATGTTTACAAATCATTCACTTACCTGTAGCTTGCTGTAAAAGGTATCTCAGCCATGTATTACCACTTCCTGGATAAGAGACCAGTGCGACCACATTAGGCGACGGTAGAGACCGAAAACGCAAATCTTTGCACCAGTTTACACTCGGAAGTTGCCGAAAACCGAAATGATTCATATAATTGTTAGCATAATAAGTACTACTTTTAGCTCCGTGCAAAGGACTAAGCATGAATAAAATAACAGAAAAATATAAAAGAACAACAGCAGCAGCTAACATGAATATCGATCTACGAGACATACTAATACGGCCTAATGACTAAAACGTAACGTGCATTTGTTTGATCCATGTTTTAGTAATTTAAACGAAATAATGTAGAATCACTTGGAAATACAAACAATAATATAGGGTTATTGTTTATATATTATTATTGTAAAAACAGTATTGTTTTTGTTTGTACTTTCGTCTGTACTGTTCTGTGGTCTGTACGTTATACACACTGAGTAAGTGTGAGTAAGTAATAACAAATAATAAACCATAGATAAAGTAATAACCATAGATAATACATAATAACTACGTTTAGATAAGCATTCGCAGATGTCAATGCAGATGTCCACAAATTTTATGATATGTCAGACGCACAGATAACTAATAATTGTAGTGTCAGTGTCAGACAGCGATGAGCTATACATATAATATATCCTAAATTGATGCCTAATCGATTTCAATGTTCAAGATATCAATATTTTAATATAGCGAACGACGATTTTTAAGTATTGAAAAATCGATGTTTTAAATGAGATACAGTCATATGATATTTTTAACAAGATATCGAAATATCAATATTTTGAACAAGATATCGCAATATCGATGTTTTTACCAAGATACTGTAATGTCGTTATTATTTCATTTACGATGTGCAAATTAATGAAATTAGCAAAAATTCAAAATAATGTAATCTTAGAATAAATGTTAAAAAAAACAGATCGTGCCAGTATAATTAATTTACTATTGCCTATGTAGTACCTACTACAGTCAAATGTTAATGAGACATAGGAAACTAGGTAACAGACGTCTCATTGTTTCATGTCTATACTTCAGAGAACATAAATAAAATGTTTTTCTTTTTCTTAGTTTGCATTTTGTACTTTTTAACATTTTATTAGAAAAAAATTTAATGTCTATTATTTTTTTGTTTAATTAGACTTACCTAAGTGTTGGGGGGGCGAGCCTTCGACTCGTCGATCTCTTCGTTCTCGCCGGTGCCCCAACTTTACTAGTAGCAGTGAACTGTATTCACGTGATATTTGAATGAAACACTAGAACCCAGAATAATATTCTTGTATTCCAAGCGAAACCAGTTTACATACATATGTCATACACATGTACGTGAAGCGAGGTGGGTGAGCCCTTATTCGAAATCTTCGGTCTGAATTTCTCTTGAACTCTTCTTTGCTTCTAAGGAGAACTCTTTGCTTCTGTCTTCTTAGTAGTTTTCCGATGTCTTCTTTCTTGAAAGGGGTTCACCCGACTAGATTTTTTTTTTTTTTGTTTCTGAGAGGCGAAATTAAACCCCCGCGGGCTACCCAGCCGGACTCTACGCCGACTGGGGAGTGTCGGACTCGAACCGACTAAACAAAACCCCTCTTTGCTGTTAGCCCTAGTGGCTTTTACAGCGTCACAGGTCGCGTTGGGGCGAGCGCTGAAGGCGCCCTGCCAGATGGTCGACCGCCTGAGGGTTCCTCCAGCCGAGGGATGCCTCGTATGGAGGGCGGACCTCGGGCTCAAGGCGTCGCCAGGGGAGCTTTCCGCACCTGCGTGCATCTTAACGGGCTTCCTATTCGGGTGAGGGCCGGGCCTCTAGCGGACCCGGCCGGCGAGACGGCTGAGGGCCGGTTAGTGTGCCTAGTGTTCCGCGTGGCAGTTTACAATGTGGCTTAAGGCCCGCGTGTGTGCGTGTAGAGCTAAGTGATCGAGCTTCTAAACGTGAGACCCTACGGGTGTCGCGGGGGTCGTCCTCGCCTCCGCCGGTGGGGGCGGTGCGGTCGAAGTGTGTAGGTTGGCATGTTCGAGTTCGAACGTGTAATGTCGTCGTCGCTGTCGCCTAACACATGTCTAGGTCTACGATAGCGTTTGCGGACGCGGCGTTCGGGGGTGTACGATGACGCCCTGACCACTAAGGGATTCGGGTGTAAGGAGGAACGGTGAAAGAAGCGTTGGGACGCCTCTTTTAGATGTTGAGTTATAGAGGGTAATTCTAGGTCGTAGTGCAGATCTACGTTGCGCACGTAAGGAGGGGCACCGGTAGCCCTGCGCATGAACCTATTCTGAATAACTTGGAGGGAGTTGATGTGAGAGCGCGCAGCGTGAGCGAATGCTACACTGGCGTACGTCATGATAGGCCTGACGCACGTCTTATATAAAGTAACTTTATGTCTGAGGGACATTTTACTTTTAGCGCAAATGAGCATGTTGAGACGACCGAGGACGAACGCGGCGCGGTCGCGGACCGTTTTGATGTGTTGGCCGAAGGTCATGGCACTGTCAAGGGTGACTCCTAAGTATTTGACTTTCCTAGTCCAAGGGATATCCTGGCCGAAAAGTGTGATTGTTCTGAGAGTGTTAGCGCGGCGGGCGCGGCTGGTCGTCGTTCCCCTCGAGAAATACACGGCGGCGCTTTTCTCGGGGTTGACTTCGATTCTCCAAAGACGGAACCACGTGCCTAGGCTCGTGACCGCGACTTGGAGGAGTTGGGAGACTCTGAGGAGACTACGGTCTGATGTGAACAGTGCGGTATCGTCCGCGAATAGGGCGAGCTCTACACCGGGGGTTCTGGGGACGTCGTTCGTGTAGAGCGAGTAGAGTGTGGGCGATAAAACGGAGCCCTGTGGGACGCCTGCCCTGATGGGGCGGGGAGAGGAGAGCACCCCTTCGACTCTATAGCGGAAGGAGCGGTCCGACAAAAAGTCCCGTACTATGCATGCGAGATCGTCGGGCACGCCGAGCCGGCGCAGCTTGTACATCAGCCCGGCGTGCCAGACTTTGTCGAACGCCTTCGCTACATCGAAGAAGAGGGCCCCCGTGCCTATAGTGCTACTCGGGCGGTTAAGGTCCTCCAGGATGTGTTCCGTGAGGCGGTGCACTTGTTGTATGCACGAGTGTTTGGCTCGAAAGCCAAATTGCTCGTCTATGAGGAGACCGTGTCTAAGTGGGCTTTGAGACGAGCCAGAAGGACCCGTTCGTAAATTTTCCCTAGCACGCTAAGGAGACTGATTGGGCTATAGCTATTGGGGCTACTGCGGGGTTTACCCGGTTTCGAGATTCCGATGACGATCGCTTCCTTCCAGGCGGCTGGGAAGACGCGGTTCGCCATGGCGGCATTGATAATAGCTGCTAAGAGCGCGAGAAGGCGCATCGAAAAAAGTTTGACTACTCGGTTGGAGATGCCGTCTCTACCGGGGGTTTTTCTAGGTTTGAGAGCCTTGACAATGTCCTGAACTTCGTCAACCGTCGCGGGTCTGAGTTGGCAGGGGGTGGTCGCGGGCGGTAGGGAGCCTACTTCGCCATTGACCATGTCTAAATGGTTCTGATCTACAGGCTGAGAGCTAGGGGAGCATTGAGCCTCCAGAGTGTCGGCCAAGAGTTCGGCTTTATCTACATCGTCGAAAGCTGTCTGTCCGTTCGGTTTCGTCAGGGGCGACATTGTTTGGAACGTGTCCGATTTGAGAGATCGGGCCAACTTCCAGTAAGCCTGGTGCGTCGGCTCGATCTCTCGCATGAGATCGCTCCACCTGTTATCCCTAAGTTCGGAAATTCGGTATTTGACTTCGCGTTGGAGGGCGCGTAAGTTGCGTTTATTCGTTTCTGAGGGAAACGAGTCGTAAGCGCGGGTCGCGGCGTTCTTGGCTCTGATCAGCCGACGGATGTCTCCAGGGAGCTCCCAACGGCGGTCGTTCGCCGCTGGGACCTCACGGGAGCACGAGGAGACCGATTCGCGGATGTGGGCGGTGAGCGCGTCTATCGCCGCGGTCGCGTCCACGACGGAACGGATAACGTCCGGTATCGCGTTAAGCCGCGGCGAATTCTCAGAGTTTAGCGTTTCGTCTAAACTCTGCCAATCCATCACGATTTTTGTGAGCGTCCTAGTGTCTATCATAGGTCCTAGTTTGAGTAGTACCGGCCTATGGTCAGAGTCTAACTCGTGTAACGCCTCTATTGAGTGTAACGTTAGAGCTACGTTCTTTAGAAGCGCTATGTCGAGTACGTCCGGTCTGTGTGTTGTAACTCTGGGATAGTGGGTGGGCGTCATGGGGGCGATAACGTCAAAGTTAAGGACATCGGTTAGTTCGTCTAAAGCTCTGCCATTTCGCGAGGTGGTGTGCGAATTCCAGCGACGATGTTTAGCGTTGAGGTCGCCGGCGAGTATGACAGAGTCGTCTAAGTTTAGGAGGGCCTCTAGATCGCTTCTAATTAGCGCTTTACCGGGAGGGAGATAAACAGACGCGAGTGTGACAGGCGCGTGCCCCGTGAGGGCCACCCGGCACACCGACGCGTCTATGTTGGTGAGGGCGGGCGTATCGATCGGAATGCAGTGCAGGGACCTTCTGTAGTAGATAATAGTGCCGCCTTTGAGGGCGGGCACCCTATCGTTTCGCACGATGTTAAGCCCGGAGAGGCCGGGGTCGCGATTTCTAGGTTTCAAAAAGGTTTCCTGCACTAGCATTATATCTATTTGGTGGTCTCGCGTAAACTCGTGAAGAAGATCGCGTTGCCTGCGGAGTCCGTCCGCGTTAAAAAATGAGATTGAGAGCCCGCGTGGTTTGATGCGCGCAGAGGGAGTTGTCTCGTGGGTGCCCGGTTTTATAACCTACGAGGGGGCGCCGTGAAGCGGCTTAGGCTGTCCAGAAGGGACGCGTGTTCAGCGAGTATGATGAGCCGTCCCATCCCGTCGCTACAGTCGCGGATTTTGCGCGCGACTAATTTAATTTCGTTAAGGTTGATATCCTTAACGAGGTCGGCGAGCATTCGGATGTCGCCGAGGAGATCGGACGCCGGCGCTGTAGGAGCCGGCGCCGCTAAACGCGTTTGAGGCGCGGGCCCCTTACACCGCGGTTGTTGTGCTGGCGTCGGCGCTATGGTCTCTCGGGCCGGTAGAGCGCGCGCGGGCGCTAGATTGGTCGGCGCTGAGGGCGCGGGTTTGTTCGGCGCTGAGGGCACAGGTTGAGTTGGCGCGGAGGGCGCGCGTTGTGGCGGCGCAGAGGGCGCGGGCCGTGTGGGTGCGGAGGTCACGGTAGGGGCGGCCTTAGGTTGGGCTGGGTGCACAGGGGGGCCGCGGCGTTGGCCCTGATGTGCTCCGCCGGCTCGGCGCGACTTACCCCCGCGGCGGCGACGGCGCGGAGCTCTCGGGCATCCGCGATAGTTCGCGGGATGTCCGAGCTCTCCGCACAGTACGCAACCGGGAGGGTCAGACGTCTCCGGCGTGCGGGAACACTCGGGGGTGCCGTGGTCTCCGTGGCACTTGACGCACCTAGGCCGTGCGAAGCAGTTGCGGGCCGAGTGCCCGTACAGTTGGCAGCGGTGGCATTGACCCACCTTGCCGGACTTGTGCGGGGCCTCTACGGAGAGGCCGGAAATCCTACACACGGATTTTATCTGGAAAACGGCCTTTCCCTCGGGGGAGAGGTCGAGTACGACCAACATGAGGTCGAAGGCCTCCTTCGAGCGGGGCTTGTAAAGGCGGTGGACTTCACGCGCCGGGAGGTTTTGCGACTTAAGGTCGCCAAGAATGAGCTCTTCCGGGAGCTCCTTGGGGAGGCCGCGGATGACCACGCGAAGCTGGCGCTCCTCCGGGAGCGCATAAGTATGGAAACCTATGCGCTCCGAGCGTAGGAGCGCTGTGAGCTCCCGATGGTCAGCCGGGGTGGGGACCTGCACCTTAATGCCCTGTGCAGTGTTGCGGGCGGAGTTGAATTTGATGCGACGCGCGTCTAAGGCCCGAGAGACCCTATACCACGACGCTTTTTCTTGAATAAACACCGGCGGCGGTGTTTTGGTTTTGTCGGCCTGAAGGGCCTGGGTGGCCTGTGAGGCAGGCGCTTTTTGTTTGGCCAGAGGGGCCGCGGGAGCTCCGGAGGCCAGAGGGGCCGCCTTCGTCGTTTTGGGGGGCGGGCTGGGCGTGTCGCCTTCCCTCGGACCCGACTAGAGGCCGGCGGCGGATCGCTTTTATAGCCGGCGTGTAATGCGCAACTAGAACGGGCTCAAACAATACACCGCTCGTCTCATTAACCAATTACAAGCGCGCATTACGCGAGCCGCGGGCCTCTGTGACAGGGACGACACTATGTCTCTTTCTCGCTCACTCACTATATTTATTCATGTATTTGCATTCATCTATTTATTTATACTTATCAAACAAGTACAATTGATAATCTTATCCTCGATATTATACTACGCATGAATACAAACATAATCACACATTAATAACCTTTACTAACATAAACAATGCTCGATATAAATACAACAACGTTTTACTTAACACTATTACACATATAAAGCGTGTAAACAAAACAATAACATTTCCCTTACTGAACTAATTACTGACTAATAAAAGACTAACAAAAACAATAACAATAAGGGAAAGACTGTATACAAACATATATATTTACATACACGCTATTTACATGAGCTTAGGTCTCGCCGTCCGCCACATCCTCCCCCCGGCGAAGACTGGGAGCTGCCGGGGTGGCGCATGGTAAACCCAAACGTCCTGCCTCATCCGACTCGGTCGCAGGGGCGGAGGCGGTATCACGTGTTATGATGTTTCGGTTCGGAGCGTTGTGTGGGTTTAGTCTATGCTTTCTTTTGTCATGTGGATAATTGAATTTCTGTGTTAATTAAATTTTGTAATCAAAGACATTATAATGGAGAAGTCTAAAATAGGCGTCGGTCGCTTCGTGATGAGAAAAAGGGAAAGTTTTTGAAATATTGGTTGTAAATCTCAATTATTTTCAGGAAGCAAGGCCCACCATGCAGCAGAGACAATAATACTGTGAATTTGTGATCACAGATATTTAACTAGATTCACAATCCTTTATAAAATTGGAACAAATTATTGTCTGAATTGACATATACATTTCTAATATCGTATAGTATTATCTCAATATTGTGTTAATTTAAAGTAAACTTTACTGTCAATGCATATAAAGGTTGTAAAAGCTTGTAAAAGATTGTCCCATGGCATTGAAACGATGTTTGTTAACAAAAATATATTTAAAATTCAATCTTACGCTTCATGCTTAAAGTGTAATTCACGTAATTTATTTGTTTCGCTATTTACGTCATTATGATTTGTTAGATGAAAGTGACAAGGATAAGACAGAAATTATAATGTTAGACAAGGAATAAGACGGTGCATGTCAGGCAATGACATATTCAGACGCAATGTAAGAATAGAAAAAGGGAGGAAGCAGCATTGTTATCAATATTTTTTTATTTTTGGTTCTTCGATCACAAATAATAATTCACAATTTTCTTTAAAATCTAAATACATAATTACTGTCTGAATTGACATATACATTTTGAACATCGTACAATATTATTGGTAATATTCTTTTAATTTAAAGTAGACCTTAAAGGTATTAAGTTGTAAAAGCTGGTATATGTTGTAATACAGCAATGTTATTACTATTTCTGTTTAATTAAGTATATACTCTGTGGTTAAAACTTTAATGCTACTATAACTATAGCTCTTCTGTAGTCTGTGTTGGTCGCCATCTTGTTGTGTGTTTTTTTGTACCATGTTCGTGCTTTCACCGCCTTTGTTATTTTCTCCTAATAAATAAAGTTAATTAAATTAATCTTTGATTCCACTGCCTTTGGACCTCTCAGGTTCCACAGTATAGATCCTTGTAAGGCATTGAAACGAAGTTTGTCAAAAAAAACTTACGTTTCGTGCTTAAAGTATAATTCACGTCATATATTTCCATCGCTGTGTACGTCATTTTGGTTTGTTACGTGGACGTGACAAGGATAAGACTATTTAGATTAGGCGAGACAAGGAAAAAATGTTGGAAATCAGGCAACGACGTAATCTAGGAATACAGAGTGAAGTCGCAATAAAGTGCTGATATTTTTTTAATTTTTCAATGGGAAATCATATGCTAGTCATTATTTAATATATACATACATATAAACACGCCGTATCCCTAACGGGGTAGTCAGAGAAATATGTCATGACTAGAAATTTTAACTTTGATAAAAAACAATTAAAGGATCTAAAATCTTAGTTTCAAACGATTTAGTCGCAACGTTAATCTAACAATGCCACAATACAAATAATCTTACTGTCAAATAGAAATGCAGTGCAGGTTTAAGTAAATACGTAATATTATGTAGCCTTTTTAAGCCTTTCGCTGTGACATATTCGTCACTTTCTAAAAAGTGATCAGAGCAAACGCTTCGTTCATTTGGTATTCATCGCATTTTTGGCGTGCTACTATAGAAGTCTATTTTTCACATCGAAAAGGATCTCGAGGAAAGCCATATATTTTTTTATATGTTCGAACTAACTTGCAGTGTTTATAAAAAAATACATAATTACATAAATTACATTAAAATTTATAATTAGCACCAAATCCTATACTAGTCATAATTGAAATTTCAACACCAAAAATATATTTAAAAAAATAAAAGTGTAAGACTAAAAACTCCATTAAATAATTTTAGAACAGAGATAAAAGTATAATCCGAATAAATTAAATCTGAATGCGGTAGTATGATCCTCAATGTCTTATTCACGATCGTATAATTAATTGTATTATGTAGCTGTCATTTGAAAAATATTATTAAGAATTTAATAAAAAGAACTATATAACGTTATTATTATAACGAAATAATGAACACGTAAATAAAATAATCTTAATTACTTACCGAAAATAAGAAAATCCTTCTTTTTTTAACGTTCTAGACGTTATTTTTACAATTTTTGAAGGAGCACTTGTTCGGAGATGTTTCCTTTAGAGTTTACAAATACTACTAAGGACTGAGTGCGATTCTCATTTGCGCGTACATTTGGTTTTTGGAACGCTGATTGTGTATCTTGTTATATATTTGTAATCGAAGTCTTAATTTGTTAATAACTTTTACAATTTTTTATGTGTTATAAAATCCTTAAAATACATTTTTTTAGGCATTATTCCGAATCTAATGAGCTATTACACATATTTTTTAGAATCTTTATCAAGAATTAGCACCATATTGAACTTTTCGAACAGACTATAGTCTATGGCTAAAAGTCATGGAGATAAATTTATTATTTGTTTTCCTGAACAATCATTTAATGTTAAATTTCATTGACTTCCTTTATTTTAAGATACTATGTTATTCAAAAGTGTAGTATTGTACAAGCAATATTTATACGATATTAGAAATGTATATATCAATTCAGACAATAATTTGTTCCAATTTTATAAAGGATTGTGAATCTAGTTATATATCTGTGATCGAAGAATTAAGATGAAAAAAAGAGGTATTTAGTTCTTCGCGTATAATTCAAAAACTATTATGATTTAAGAAATTTAAAAAAAAGATTCCTTAAGAGGAGGAAGTTTTCTAAAAAGTAGTCCCATTTCTCGGAACACTACCTCCATTATTGATAATTTTAATTTAACGCTGAAAATAGAGTAAAATATTTTTTGTATGGCGAGAAATTTGAGGTCTTCTTCCCGCTCTGTGTTATTTAATGTATCAATAATCGATTAATCTATTAAAATCTGAAAATGCTTTGTCAAAGTCCGTAATTCTAGTATTAGTATTCTGTGCCGAAATTGCTCCAGTTATTAAATGAATATTTAGTAAGGTTAATCTATTCAATTTAATTAATTCTTAAATTTTTTGACATCAAGATAACGAATTATAGTCGGGCCAATTCATACGTGCCACTCCTAAGGTCCGCGGGCGACGGGGAACGGATGATGAATCGCTGACCGCTGCACACGATGTAAATTAACAACGGATATATCTGCAGATGTTCCTATAGATAATTCGCATACCATAATTTGATATATATTTGTGTAGGTATTACTAATTAATATTAGAATTAATTAATTTGTAAATATGTATAGATATATATTTATTTTTCAATTTTTAAGATTTGTTCTTCTATTTTTTAAATGTTATTATGTTAACTTTTACTAGTATTCAGCTATTCATAAAGTATAAATTATACCTGATTCTTCTATTATGTAATAAACATAGTAAATCCAAAAATGGCTCAAAAATTTGAACTAAAATCATGAAATTGTATTTTTGTTCAATTTCCAATTTCATAGGTATTTCCACAATATATTAAAACAACATTAATTTTAATGGATAAAATATAACACAAGACAAGGCAGACAAGTCAGTGGTTTGAATGTAGAAATGAAGTGGGGAATTCCTGACCGTCGATACGTACCATAGTGCCACGGCCACGTTTAGTTTTTTCTTTCCAGATACGGTGCCGTGCAACGAACTTTCGAAAACATTAATAATCTAAAACATGTGAAAAGTTGCTAGAAAAAGTAGCTAAATAAATTAGATACAACTTTCATTAAATTGTAGCTGCCTGATACCAAAAAATAGCTGCTATATAGCTATAAAGTTGTTAAGCTTTACAAGGCGGTCCCGCCGCCCGCGTTCCTCTTACCACCCCACATCCCCCCCGAAGTCTTTCACCCCCGTCGCACGCGGACCATTGGATGATAGCAGTGTCACGATGGTGTCACGTATGAATTTTCCAAACTATAGATTTTATTTGGCTTTCTTTATGGCATGGCGCACAGATTAGCGCACTTGTCAATGTCACATAGAATCTATGTAGAATCACAAGTAAATTCGTTTCATATCGTAAAACTCTGACTACCCCGTTAGGGATACAGCGTGAGGATATGTATGTGTGTATGCATGTAAAACTCCTCCAGTAAAGTGATAGTAGGCTTTACTGAAGTTTTAAAGGACTTCTTGGAAGAACGCGAGAACTTCAGCTACACATGCTTATTTAGATCTGCTCCATTCTTTTCACTTACACAGAACTTTAAAACACAACATACTATCACTATCGTACTTTAAAACCTAAAAATGTAAAAAACAGAAAATCTAAATAAAATGACAACCTCATTTCTCTTGTTCCCGCCAAAAAAGTCCCAAACTATAGTTACTGTGTGTAATTTATTATTATTAAAAACATATCTCCAATCAAACAGCCAATGCAAGATAGGCAAAGCACTATAAACTATAATATATTAAGTTTAACATCAGACAATTCCGAATAATTAAAATAAAATCTTCGATCATAATTAACGAACTAGATTCACGATCTCCCATAAAATCTAAACAAATTATTGTCCGAATTGACGTATATATCGGTAATATTGTTAGTCTAAAGTAGATCTTACAATCAAACCATAAAGTTATAAAAGCTCGAAAACAATTCTTGAATCATATTGAAACGAGGTTTGTTAAAAAAAATATTTAAAATGCAATCTTACGTCTTGCGCGTAAAGTATAATTCACATAATCTTATTGCATTTCTATTTACGTCATTTTGATTTGTTACGTGAAAGGACAAGGATAAAACATATATCATTAGGCAATATTTAAAAAACAGCTATGTAACCTTTGATATGACAAGTAAATAATAAAAGTATGTAAAGTTATTACTGTAACGAAATAATGAGCACGTAAATAATATTATTTAATTTATTAACCGAAAATAAGAATTTCCGTCTTTTTTTAGCTGTGTTTTTGCAAGATGTGTTGTTTTCACAATTTTTGAAAAAGCTGTGCGGTACATGGTGCGGCTTCCAATACCGCGATCCCGGTATTGGCTAATACCGGGATCCTGGACATTTTTCACCTCTTTTCAATATCGGTATTAAAAATTTTAATACCGGGATACCGGTTTTGGAGATTTTATTTTTTTGAACTACTTTAGACACATTTACGCTCACGAAACATATGTGTAGGTGAAATGGGAATGGATTTCCAGGGTTATCATCTGGTATGTTTAGCTCACGGCGTACAACTGGCAGTAATAGATGTATTATACAAATCAGAAACATTCGAATCTGCACCTACAGCTGCACAGCTGTCTGAATATTTTACTTCCACACTGACACAAGTTACTACAATGAAGATGACATTAATTCAAACGGGGCTTTTGTAGTTACACATTCACATTCGCGAGGCACCAATCTACCGGAGTTTATATGCAAAGATGTCATAGAAAAGGTGTGAAAACACAAAATACTTCAGAACATCACCTACCAGAAACGATTTACTTCAAACTTACATTAACATGAAATTTGATGTTTGACTTGAAAATCCGTTGGAATAGTATGGCAGATATGGTAGGTCGCTTTTTGGAGCTCAAACACAGCATCTTCAAAGGTCCTATTGATTTGAAATCTAATCAGTTGATTATGAAGATTTTACTTCATTAAACGACATCCACTAAAGCCTTAAATGTCATCGAGGCTACCGTCACTGCACTTTGCCGCCGTGATGCCACATTTTGGACGGCTGACACTTGTTTTCAATTTATGTTGTGAAAACGAGATGAAGCAAATAGCGTCCTTAGGCGAAACTTTGCCTCAGCTCTCGGAATGCGTATAAAACGGACACGGCAAATTATATAGGTATTCTCCAATTTTTGCATAATCTCGAGGCTTTTTTTGCCGAAGAAGAATATGATACGTTTCCAAAGCCTACCCAATATCAGATCCACCATGTCATTCTGAGAATATTACAGCTAATCAAATGCTCAAATACAGAAGCAGAGCGTGAACAATACTCTACTGTATCGCTCCACACCAATGTTTAAGTCCAAACCAATGTTGAGTTGAGGATTGAAAAGCAACTGGAGACAGAAATAGACGCTAGAACTCGAAGAATGGTAGCTAAACAATAAACTTCCTTCACCTCCGATGCTGACTCTATTATAAGAGTTGAAATGGGAGTTAGATTAAGGCTTGGATGCTCTTTAATTTCTAAGAGCACAATTTCAGGAAGCAAGGCCCACCATGCAGCAGAGACAATAATACTGTGAATTTGTGATTAATTTATAACAGCGTTCATCACGCTAGAGAATTCTGTTAACGTTGATTGTAAAGAGATGTTATCAATATTTTAAGTTTATAGATGTCATATTCTGGTTCCCTTGTACGTTGTACACATTAAGTAGCTAATAAGGCAATAGGTATGACCCAATTATGGTTAAACTGAATAACTGATTTTTATTTATTATTGTTGAGATCTTCGTTGAAAGTGGTGTCTTATTTCGTTGATTTTTGTAATACAATTATCTAATCATAATAAGAGAATAATTGCAGACTGATTACTTGTAAAAGAAATGTTTTTTAATATTTAGGGTGTATGGGGTGGGTGTGTTCCCATACAGTTATAACCCGTATTAATAACACACTTTTCACAGAAAATCGTACTGATAAAGTATACCTAGGTTCATAAGGTATCTTCTTTCATACCATCTATTTGCGGAAACCTCATCAGTTCCTTCAATTTCTGTAAAATAATCTATCGAAGGACTGGAGTTTTTAGGCCTAACGAACTAATCTGCCAGTTGGCGATTTTAAAGAGAGCAGTCAACGTCATTCACCTGCCAATAAGAGGCCTGCAGGTCAAGAGAACTCATATAACAGTTCCTCTTTGTACACTGCAGTAGCTCATCGATGAGTGGCATCGGATAAGTATCAGCTTTAGTGATTGCGTTGAGCCGTCTATAATGGACGCACAAACGTATACTTCCGTTTGACTTCGGCACCATACGCACCGGCGAGCTCCATGCTGATTCGCATTCTTTGATAATGTTATCTTGTAACATTTTCCTATTTCTGATTTCGTTATTTGCTTTTCTTGAGGGGTTAAGACAGCATGGAGGAACCGAAAATTTGCGGATGATCGCCTGTTTCAATGTGATGCTCGGGAAACGGTGTCGGTCCTCCCCCTACTTTAAAAATGCTCTAATATCTAGTAAGGTATCAGCGACAGCTTGGCGCTGTGCTGGATTCAGTTGAGTACCCTCATCATCTCTAAGAAAAAGCGCAGAAGCATCGGTGATGTTGCGTGAGACAGGTTCAAATTGAAGTTTATGCTTCACTTGATTCCCGCTGAAATACCGAGTTTCGCTACAGAAGTCAATTACGACTCGGGCTTCACATATAAAATCGATACCTAACAATGTTTCGTTGTTGTTGGAATTTGGGAACATAAGAAATGTTATTGTAATTTCTATCGCTATCGCTCTAACCTTACTGGAAGAGATGTAGTAAATACCTTCATATCCCGCACGTGACCATCAGCAAGATTTATTTGTCGTGTTGAGGAAACGAGGGGGTAGCCTTTCTTTAGCAAGAGAGCATATAGCGTGTCTCCGGCAATGCAATGTTTCGCGGCGGTCCCGATAACTCCTAAAGTTTCAATTTTAAAAACGGGACGCAAATCGCGTAATTTAATGGGCCTGTCACGACAGTTGCCGGGCGATAAAACATCACTACATATACAATTATTATAAATTCCATAATTATTATTATTAGACACGTCCGCATATTTTACAAATAATGCTGGATTTGAATCAATACAATTATTCGATAAATAATTTTCAGTCTGTATATTTGGCGAAAGATTTACACCTGTATATTTAGCGAAAGATTTACACGTGTATATTTGTCAAAAAATGTTCATTCCGTAAATTATTCAAAAAATGTTCATGCTCTATACTTGTTGAAAAATCTACATTCTGTACATGCTTCGGATGTTTACAAAATGTACATTTACATATTTTTACATTCTGTATATCTTTCGGATGTTTACAAAATGTACCTTTACATACTTTTACATCTTCTCGAAAATGCAACGAAGGACACTCGCCCATTACCGGGATTTTTACATCTACTTTGTGCGAACAAAAATGATTCGAATTAATACTACATACAAAATTATTACTACACTTGCATACCTTTTTATGCAGAAGTCGTAAACATACACAATTCTTTGTTAGAATGTTGCACGTGGACGTACTGTTCAAATGATTCTTTTGATACGTAGCGGCATTGGAATTTGATTCACGAACATCCGAAAACGGGAGGTTACGGCGGTTGTCGTACGACACTGGTCTTTCGTATGTCCGTATTTCTTGCAATACGAACGTAATGGGCGATGTCTCTTTGTCGCTCCTGCGGCGGCGGAGTCTGTCATCACGGGCGGGGCGGCGGTCAGCGGCGATGCCACTGGGGCGGCCGGGCCGGCCGGGGCGCGAACGCTCGGCGGCGGCGGCGTCGTCGGAGTCGGCACGGACACGGCGCGCAGCGGTGGCGGCGATAGCAACCCGGACCCGGGCGGCATAGCTACTGGCGCCGACCGCACGGCAACCGGCGGCGCAGCGGAGGTGGACGCGGGCGGCGGATATACTCTATTACGCACGCTTCCCGCGTTTACTCTGTTATCCAACTCCCCCATGGAGTCTTCAATGTTCCTAGCGTAATGTAGAAGTTCAGTAAACGATGAAAATTCTTCTCTTCGTAATCTCTTCCTATTTCTGGCATTCAGAAGGCCGTAGGTAATATCTAATTTTGCTTTTTCTGTTATATCTTGTTTAGGTAGTCTCGACATAAGTGCACGTATTCTCGACACAAATATATCGGTATTTTCTTGAATTTGCGGGTTGGCAAATATGTCTACATAAATACGGTGGGGTGGGCGCCGATCTCCAAAGGCGCTTATTAGATTTTCTTTCGCTTCACTCCAACTGCGTATTTGATCTTTTAGACCTTGCCACCAAACAGCAGCGTTACCAACCAACAACATAGCAAGTCCTTTTACTACGTTAGAGTCCGATACGTAAGAACAATCCATATAGCTATCTACAGCATCGATGAATGCCTCTACTGATTCTGACGGTGCACCGCTGAATGTTGACTTACATCTAGCCAGAGTACTTTCAGTACCGACCTGCGGCGGCGCCTTCATTACAGACTGAAGGAGGTCTTTATAGGCCTCCGTTTGCGCTTCTGCAATGAGGTCAAAAGCAAAGCTACACTTTCTTGTGAGAATGTCATCTCGCCTCCGTATCCGTATGGGTTGGAGGCGGCTCGAGCACCGGTCACGTCTGTAGAGCGTTGGCGCTGCTGTGGCGTCGCTTCTTCGCCTGTATTGCGTCGGTTATCCGTAGATGGTCTGGGAGCTGCCGGGGTGGCGCATGGTAAACCCAAACGTCCTGCCTCATCCGACTCGGTCGCAGGGGCGGAGGCGGTATCACGTGATATGATGTTTCGGTTCGGAGTGAGTGTCTGGTTAATGCTGTTACTTGATACTTGACGGGCTTGTGTCCGCAAACCGACGTCTTAGGCGCCTATTTTGCGTGTTAATGCTGTTATCGGCATCATCCTCGTTCGTCATGACTTCTTAGCTTCATTTGGTAGGGCTTCATTTTGATCGGGAATGTTCAATACACAACACACACGAAATTCGTAAGTACCTATAAACTATACACACTAGGTTTACGCGCTATTAAAACGTTGAGGCGCCATTTATGGGGTGGGTGTGTTCCCATCTAGTTATAACCCGTATTAATAACACACTTTTCACAGAAAATCGCCTTTAATGGTCACTCACAATTATGTCCGTATACATAATAAGTAAATGGTTATTAATATTAAAGTACAGGGTTCGTGAGTCGTATAAACAATAGCGCGCAACGCGCAAGCGTGTTCGTCATTAGGGCGTGTGCGCGGGACCGTTGCAACCTCGCCGCGCACATGCGCCCTATTCCCTAAACCGCGCGGCCGGACGTCCGCGAGAGGCCTGAGTGGTAACGTCGAGTCCCGGTTTGCTATAAGTGTTATTTTTAGTATATTTATTTATACCAAATATAAATTTAATAATATTTATTTATATTATTAAATAAATAAAAAGCTATTTTCGCTTTAAAAATGTTGTTATTAAACTGTTTTCTGCAAAAAATATTCTATTAACTGTTTGATCAGTAAAATAAACATAATTGCAATACCGGGATCCTGGTATTGAAAAAAAATCTGGTATTAATACCGGTATTGAAAAAATCCGGTATTCGAAAGCCCTAGCGGTACAGCTCCAGACACGACCACTGCGCGGACTGGACCCTTTATATTTTCGGTAGGGTAGCAAACGTGGCGGTAACTGCACCGACATCGACCGCAATATGCGGCGCTGATCAACAATATTACACAAATAAGATAGGCTAAATACCTTTAATGTCCGTTAGTCTTCAGGGTGGTGGAAGTCGGAGGTGGCTTCCGGCGCCGTAAAGCTACAAAACGGAAGAATACTCACTTCTCAGTTTCTCACCTACCTAACCTTTTGGTCTACCACTTTTGAATTAAGTATAAAGTAACAATATAATACAATCAACTGCTAATTTCAGTGGGCGAACACAACAACAAGACAGAACTTCCTTTAGCTTCAAAACAAATAAGATAATTTTTTTTTACAACCAATATTTCAAAAACTTTCCCTTTTTCTCATCACGAAGCGACCGACGCCTATTTTAGACTTCTCCATTATAAATGTCTTTGATTACAAAATTCAATTAACACAGAAATTCAATTATCCACATGACAAAAGAAAACATAGACTAAACCCACACAATGCGACAACCAGCGCCATCGTGAGACAACAGGAACAAGAATACGTATACGAGAACTTTGACATGATCACTGTTAGCATTTTCGAGTAGGTACTACTAAAACAGAAGTGCACTCAAATACTCATTTGAGTGCACATATGGTTCGGACTTTTTTGGAGCGTTGATTGTATATATAGTTTTTTATTTATGATCGAAGAATAAAATGGCAAAAATGATGTCAAAATTTTATTTATCAATATAAAAATTATAATAGATTGTTACAGCGTAGCTTTCTTAAAATTGTGTGGCAATTTTCTATATTCCCCATACAGATTTCCAAATACATTTGAAGAGGTAAAACATGAGGAGAATTTATCTGTAATAGAATTTTCTTTGCCGTAACTAAATCTTTCCTTAAAATATGACAGACTGCAGCCTTTGCCCAGACTGAGACAGCGATCATGTCACGCATTTGATATGGCAACACCAAAACAAGTTCATGAATCATTTGAGGTTGCAAATGATCTACTGCTTCTGTTACTTTGTCCAAATTAATTAAAGCCTCTGCTGCATATATGTGTGCCCATGCCTTGTGACTATTGGACACATCCGGCTGGCTCAGTAAATCATTAGCACTAGCTAATGCTGCAAGAGGATCTTGCAAGTGTAGTAACACATAACTCTGTAGAACAAGAATAGAATTCTTCAGCTCACAACGCTGTTTCCAATTAATAGGAGGGCCAGGCGGAGCTTGTATCAATATGTTTGCATCTGACGTCTCTTGATTTGGTAGTAATGTTTCTGCATTTCTTAAACATAAAACCGCAAATTCTAGTGACAGTGAAGGTATAGCAAAAGATTCACCAGATGTTGAATATTTTTCTTTATCCTTTGTTATTAATATCCGTGTATGCGGACCAGCACCTAATTTTTTCACAGTCATCTGTGGTGCATCTTCACTGCAGCATTTCTTCACGCAGCATTCTGCTAAATGTAGCCATATACGAGGATTATTTGGGTAGTGACGAGCAGCTTCTACTAGACATTCAAATGCTCCTTCAGAGTTGTTTGCTGCAAGCAAAGCTAAACCCAAATTGAAAACATACAGTGAGCGATCTCTACAAGCAATCAATCTACTACTGTCTTCACTCTCCATGGCTTTTAAATGTTCCTTGACAGCATGTTGAAAGTATTTCGAGGCTAAAAAAGGTCTCTTTACTGACAGAAATATTACACCAAGGTTGTTATTTATGGCAGCCCATATATCTTCACCTTGTGATTTCATATCATAGTTATATTTCAGTGTTTTATAATGAGATAACGTATTTGAGGATTCTTTTACATCGCCTTTCAGGTACTGTTGATGAGCAATAATAAATACATTTTCTATTGAATCCAGCTTTAAATTTAATTTTACATTGTGTCCTAATATTATTTGTGCTCTATTAACGAGTCTGTCATATAATTCTCCTACTTCACTGTTTCCTTTCAAGGTTTCCCCATGTGTCTTTCCAACTTCCAATGTCTTGTCATATGTGCGTCTACAAAGAGTAGCTTCCATTAACAAAAGTACAGTTTGCTGAAATAATTTGGAATCTTTTATCTTAGATTTTAACAATTTCTCCAAAACTACCACACACTGATAATAATAACGTGAATGGTAAAGCAGCACTGCATAATTATATAATAAGAAAGACGATATTCCGTCTTCAAGATTTTCTATGTCAGGAAAATTAAGCCCAGAAAGTTGTACGATCATTCTTTTAATCTTGTCCGAGTTCTTCATGTCGCCAATCATAAATTCCACTATGGCTTTATTGTGCTGTATCCTTTTGTTATTACTTCCAACGATAGCTTCTATTTCATTCAAGTATTGCAGAGCAGAAACATAATCCTTCTTCAAATAATTCTGGTGGGCCAAAATAACTGGTTCATCACGATCTTTGGAAGTCATTTTTATTTACCATAAATTTATTGTTTTAATAGCAATACAACACACCTAAATTAGTGTTTTGAAATAAATTTGAAATATGCAACATAAAACAATACAAATATTTCCGATTGAATGCAATAAATTCGAGTATATATAATTTTTTCTTTGCAATTTAATAGTTTTCTATGGCAAATTACTAAGATTTTTTAGGGATGGACAAAAAATATCGATATTTTTTCAGAAAATAATCGATAAATATCATCGATATTTATAATTTCAAAATATCGATTATCGATATTTATTTCTGAGTAACAAATTCGATATTTTTTTAAAATCTTTATTATATTTGAAGACTCCACGGGAAAAACAATGAATGCCACTTTTTTGTGAAACAGACCTTTTAGTGCCATCTGTTAGCTTTTCGGTGTATTATTTTTATACAATAATCAAAATTGGGTAAAACCATCGCAATCAGCTGTAATAGTTCAACTTGTATATGTTCATTCATTGCAAGAAACAGGAATGACCGTGCGCCGTACGTCAAAAACCGTCGTTGTCAATTTGACAGTTGGCATACGTGCTGCCGGCTTTTTTCTTAACCTAACCACTAAGTACACATAATTTTCTTTATGCACTAAGTAATCACTGCGTAACCTAGCAATCTGAGAGTACAATGTTTTTCACTCGTATTGTAGGTATTTATTTTAATATTTTTAAGTAAAAAAGTAAAACAATGTCAAGCAGGAATGAAAATACGCACGTTAAGTCGCCTGAGTGGAAAAAAATACGTATAGGATAAATAAAAGATGTAATAAACAAATCCGTGTACAAAGTCATGAACCCGGAGAAGATTGTTTTTGCAAACGATTAGTGCTTTAAAAATGTGTGCGAAACAGAAAAAAGCTGTTACTTCGTCATTTTAATCAATTACAAACAATAAATGAACAAAATAGCTTTCTAGCATCGATGATAACGGTGAATCTTGTAAAGCAACGACGCTCGAGAAAAGAAGACATCGAAGAAAGCAAACAACACGACTGTCACTATTCTTACATTGTAAAAATTGTCAGAAACGATATTTGTCAAAGGTTCAAGTTCGTTTAAAAGCTTTCTGTTCATCAATTGGTATCACTAAAAGTAAAGTTCAGTATATACAAACTCATCTAAGGTTGACTGGTGGAGCTTCTCAAAACAAGCGGGGAAAACATCAAAATCGGCCCAAAAAAATAAGTGATACCACATTGAGTGTAATAAAAGAACACCTAAAATCTTTCAAGGGAAGTTCTAGTCACTACAGTAATAAAAAGTCGTCTAAGATTATCTCTGAATCCCTGAATACAAAAGCTAAAGCTAAAAAGTATGTGTGTATAAACAGATGATTGTTTGAACACATGTTAATTATTTTTAAGTTAGTTTAAAAATTGGCTTAATAATGAATGTCATTGTAATGCAAAAACCAGTAACGTCAATGACTTAGATTGTTTATGTTATGGAATTTAGACATAATTTCAGACTTTTTGTAATAATTACAAAAATATAAATTTAAAGCATATTTTTAAGTAAAGTCAAAGAATATATTTATATAGTAATAAGTTGTTTGAATATTTATGTAAAAAGAGCATAAAAGAAATACATTTTCAAACTATAAAAAGTTGTTTTTCTCTTACTAATAATTTTTTGACATTCATTGTTTTTCCCGTAGAGTCTTCATTTTATATTGATTACGTATTACGCTTATTTTTGTAATAATAGCCAGTGTTAGTGGATGGAAATGTCAAAAGCTCTCGCATACCTAGGGGAAAATGTGTGAGGAGAATGATGAGATTTAAGGAAGCGAAAGAAGTATGTAAGAACCGCGACGCTTGGCGCTCCGTCCTCTCTGACTACTCCGTTAGGGATACAACGTGAGAATATGTATGTGTGTATAAAACTAATTAAACTGCAAAATGTGTCCATTTTTTTTCACGTTCGAATATTTTGACAATTTTTTAGGTAATCGCGCCTTGGGGCAAAAATGTCGATATATTGATATTTTTTGCTCTGCACATATCGATATTGTCTAAAAATATCGATACAATATATATCGATATATTTTTCCATTTACGCATCCCTAAGATTTTTTCTCTATAATTTTTTCTATCTGTTGTAAATCAAAGAGTATGTAAACTCCTCATAAGTACAGAAAAACAGGTTGTATAAACATGTGCTAACCTTAATGGCGGCTGTCTATCTTTTTCGAACCCATGCACACGTCTCTTTCTCAATCTTAATATTTCAAAATTATCTTTATCATTCCTTTCCGTCACTATAATAGTACTCTGTGATCTGTGTTAATTTCATTGTCTTATGTCTTTGTAGTCACTGATATTCAATGACTAAGGAAAGTAAAGGACATGAAACAAGTACAAAATAAACATTCTGCCTAAATTCTTGACTGTCGCAAGCAATGGTTGCCGATTAGTGATGTCCCAAGTATCTACTAAGTAGATGTCGTTATGTTAGTTATTAAAAGAAGTTCTATTTCAGCACCACTATTGAAAGTGTATTGAAATAAAAATCATTTTGCATGATATCTTTAGAAAAAGGGGGGCTTTTTTGGTTGTATATCATAGATTAGATAGATAGGAATAGAACATTTATCAGTCAAATAATTTTCAAACTCAGGTCAGTACTTCTAGAGGTTACCCGCAACATATAAACAAACAAATTTTATTTCTTTACATTGTGAAGTAAAAGGTAATATTATAAAGTTTATAGTGTTATCTAGCGTAGAAAATCCACAACAGATCGACCTTTTGGATAAATATAAATCTTTTAAAGTTAGGATAGTAAATTGCTATACTACAAGGGTGACCAATGTCAGACTAGTCATATCTAATGTTTAGTAATACACTGGGTTTGAGAAATAAAACTGTTAATTAATAGTACTGTTTGAAAAATAATAATTATATTGAGTACATTAAAGTTTTAATAGAATATTCACAAAATAAACAAATCTAGCTAACACAATCTTTGTTAAATAATTTCTGAATTGAATATTGAGATTTAAATTTAAGCGTCATTGTACTCATCATCACTCTTTTCTTGACATACCATATTTCTGGTATGTCAAGAAAAGAATTTCTTTTTGTGAAATTGTTTTCACAGGATTGTTTTAAATTTGTAGATTGGCTACAAATTTAAAACAATTAAAAAAATACTACAAAATTAAAACAGTTATTTGTTACATAGGAATAGAGTTTCCACCACCTTCATCTCTTAGTTCTGCTGTTATTAAGTCTTTTAAAGGATTCCTTAAATTGTACCGCATCTGGATTATTAATAAATTATTAATAAAAGACCAATACAAGCTCTTTTGGACGCAAAAAATAACTCACGTTGTCTAAAATCACTTCATTCAGAAGCACATATTTCTAAATCTTTCTGGATATCGTAATAAAATGGCGGTAAAGCTCAATGATAGTTTATATAGATTATCGGACCCATATAACCGATAAAATCAATCAACTCTTGTCTCGAAACATTAGTTTTAAATTCAGCTGCACTCGGTAAACAATATATAACGTGTTTTATTATTTTTAAAACAACGTTATTGACGAATTTATTGAGTTTAAATGTTTATTACAGAATCTTAAACAGTTTCACCTTTGTAGTTGACATTATGTAGGGTCCATAACCAGGAGGAGATTTTTCTCTCCTGGAGACATCAGATCAAAGTTCAGCCACATTCTGTAAACAATTTATATTTTCATTTTACTTTTTCTCAATGGAAGATTTATATGGTCATGAAATTAAAAAGTAATTAATTACCAAGGTAAATATTTTCTCTGATTTCCAATATTTGCGAGTGTAATGCATCATACCGTCAAATGATCAAAGTAGTTAAAGAATAGCACAGTCGTTTTAACGTTTTTCTTTTCTTTACATGCATAACGTTACTTCTTCTCGAGGTGATGGTGAAATTAAAATAAGTGCTATGAGAAACATACATACGGACCAATCAAATCTATAGCCATGGCGTACTGTAGCACTTTGATAAACTAAATACTAGAATAATTAATTTTACCAAAAATTAGTGGTCTTATCACACAGTAATTGGGAATAATATTTCAAGTAGGAATTGAACACTGTGGACTTTTATTATTCGAAGAATTCTCAAATTCAGTTAAGTACTTCCAGATGTTACCCCGTATATACAAACAAACAAATTTTATTTCTTTTCATTGTAAAGAAATAAGAATAAGAAGAAATTATAGTTTATAATATTATCTAGCGTAGAAAATCCACAATATACCGGCCTTTTGAATAAATATTTTAAAAGTTAAGATAGTAAATTGCTAGGCACTACAAGGGTGACCAATGTTTGACTAGTCATATCTAATGTACCTATAGTAACATATTTTTACTGGGTTTGAAAAATAGAACTGTTTGTTAACATTATTGTTCGTAAATTAATAATTATATTAAGTACATTAAGTTTTTAATAACATATTCACAAAATAAATAAATATAGCTAACTAAATAGCACAATTTTTATTAAATAATTTCTGGATGAAACTTTTGAACACTGAGATATGAATTTAAATTCATAGTCATTGTACTCATCATGTCGCTGTCATTTTTTTGTACGTCAAGAAAAGAATGAAATAGTTTCCGACACCTTCGTCTCTTAACTCTGCCCTTTAAGTTTTTTAAAAGATTCTTTAAATTGTACTGCATCTGGATTATTAGTAAAACCACTACAAGTTCTTATTGGTCGCAAAAATAACTCGCCGTGGTTTTGATTCACATCATTCAGAAGCAGATATTTAGAACTATGAGATTTTTCTCTCTGGAATCATCAAATAAAAATTCAGCCACATTCTGTAAACAATTAATATTTTCCTGTTACTTTTTCACAATAGAGGATTTACATGGTCAAGAAATTAAAAAGTAATTAATTACCACTCTAAATATTTTCTCTGATTTCCTTAATAACCTGAATAACCTCTGAATAACCTTTACGAGGGCAATGCTTCATACATAAAATTATTTTCTTAATGTTCTATCGAAAGAAGTTTCTTCGAAATGCAAATAACATAATATATAACATAATAAATATCATGAATACATCATTAGGGTTCAATTTTCTTTTCCGATTATGTCAAGCCACTCTTTTTCTCTAATAATATATGATGATAATCTGAAACGAGATAATTACGACATATAAACATGATATCTGTACTTATCGATATTTTTTTAATATAGGTACATGAACAGCCCTAACTGCAATAACAACAAAAATGATATGAAGTAATTTACTATATTATATAAATAAAAACTGCTAATAACTAAAATATACATGACTATAATATAGTAAACTAAGAAACAGTAATTACGATGGAAATACGACATCAGACTAAATTAATGAATTTCTGTTACTTACCAGTGCAATTATAGATTTCGTTGATTATTGCTATTCCTCGAGCCACATTCTAACCATTAAGTAAAAACAAAGAGGAGGCGCCGTAACGAATTTTCCTCATACAAACCAGTGTAACAACATGCGGGTTGAGGGGGACGCGGAATAAATGGAGGGGGATGTTGCGAATCTGCCGCCATCCAGCGAGTTGTAGCAGTCTCTTTGTGTTATCATTTTTCAAGTAGTTTTATTATTGACCACCAGATGAGTAAAATATATTCTTGATACAGAGACGTACTTAGTGATTAATCGGTAACTTGAAATTACACGATTCAAAAATTTTCACATTAAATTATGAAATACCACTTATATTTGTATTTAAGAGTTAATTGATTAAAATCCATAATGTATATTATGATGGAGCAGTAAAGCGGATGAGATGTAGTTTTACATTTGTAAATTTTTTTATTATTATACAACGTATCGTTTGATACAGCGTGAAGATATGTAAGTATGTATCGTGCGTGTTGGGGATGCGCACGATATATACGCGTCGCGGTCCTTACATACTTCTTTCGCTTCTTCAAATTGCTGTATATACTACTAAAATGCAATTTAGCACTTTTAGCATCGCCAGCTCGCTACGTATTTATTATTGGTAAGACAATATATCGCATCTTTAGAATGAAAGCGACTTAATTTAAAATTTCAGAATTTCGGATGAAAATAATAAACTTAAAAATACCTACTACTCAATTTAATAGATAACAGTACAAACTTGCCTGTCCCATTAGCAACATATCGCGAGAATATTTAAACAAGTATTTGTAAAAAATCCATTTTATTATTCTATGTGAATTCAATGTCGGAACTTGCCAAAACAAAATCTCAAAATTTCGAATTAGACCAATTTCATTCTATGGTCTATGTAAACAGTTCCCATTACTATAAAACTGCTACACCATTATATGCGTAATTTAGTTTCGGTTAGTTATTTATTACGTTATAACTTTGTTATAAAATACAAAATATGAGTGCATTATCAAATAATAGTTATTATTAAATGAATTAGTTCATGAAAAGCATATAAAAATTATCCTTTATACAACAACAACATATTATCCTCACGCTGTATCCCTAACAGGGTAGTCAGAGTTACGTACTTTTTTCGCTTCCTCAAATCTCATCACTCATTATCACTCCTCACACATTTTCGCCTAGGTATGCGAGTGTTTTTCATATTTCCGTCAGCTAACAGCTCTGGCTATTAAATATTTGTAAGTCAGCCTTGATCTTCCTTGGCTTTAATTATCTTTTATAAAAGAGTATATTAGTATTAATACGTCTAGAGTGCGGTCCTTATAATGTTTTGTAAAGTAACTTCTATTCTATTCCCCAACAGAAATTATCCGTAACAAAAAAAAACTACGTTAGTATTATTGTGATACGTCTACCTCCTGCGTGCGGTCCTGCTGATAATGTCAGTTTTAGCAGGAATTTTTATTCCCCAACAGAGGTCACTTCACTCGGTGTAAATGAATCGATGTAGCTTTTTTACAAACAATTTCATGAATTAAATTAACAATTGAGCAATGTTAGGAGTAAAGAGGTAGGTTTTTAATATGCTTAGCGATATCTGATTGCAAAATGTGATTTTAAAGGGCGATTAAGTTGACATCTGTCGACGAATAGTAAAACCTACACGAACAAGAAAACTTTCTAGAACTGTCGATGTAATATTGTATAAATTGATATTTATACATGAAATGTGATATTTTTTAGAGTATCACAGTATCCATCTGAATGCGATTTGCAACCAACCACACGGCACTTCATTTTTCTATTGTAAAATCACTGAAAATCTTTTTTTTTTCGTAAAATAATACGCGTGACTGTCAGAATCGAACTGGCATACGTGTAGTCGATACACCCCTACGTTTTAAAGCTGAGCCTATATTTTTTTACACACAGGCTCAGCCCATTACAACGTCTCCTCCTTCCTTCATGATTCTAACAATAATTTCCAAGTGTAGTGTACACTTGGAAGTTATTGTGGCCTTAAGCTAACTTCTCCTTTAACAAAACAATTCCAATATCCAGCACAAAATCACAGAAACATTAAATAATATTAAATCCATTGATATGTTTTGACACTTCGTGTACTTGTCAGCGTGTCGCCATAAATGGCGGACCGGCATGTTTTGATATTACAATGATATCAAATAAAATAATTACTCTTTGAGAAAAGTACTGTTGTTTTCTCTTACACACACAAGAGGCCGTAAGTCAAAAAGAGAAAACGCTACGTTTGAATGTTATGCGTTAAAATATATATAACTAAATGTTGCTATAGATCAACATGCCATGTCCTTTAGTTTCCTTAGTCATTGATAGACACAGATTTGGTATGGACCTCGCATAGACACAAAGAAAACTGCGTTCACAAATAAAGATTTTCAAATCTACCCTTGTTCTTAGGTGTCCTCTTCACCCCTAAATACTAAATTTTATTTTGGTTGGTTTCAATTTAAATTTCACTAATAAATGTTTAAAGCTTAACGTGATTGTTATTGTTTTCTTACTCCACACCTCACTACAGTTTAAAATCAGTCAGAAATACATTCAAAATCGATGAATTTGCAAAAGTGCAATATTCGCTAAACAGTAACAGCTCCTGGTTTACAGTAACTGCTAACCGGCGTGCTAGAGCCGTTACACATAGTGCCGCGGCAGCGATGTTTCTTGCCGCCGCGGTGTCGCAAGAGCTTTGGCGTAACACCGCAGCACCAGCTACGCGATCGAAACCCATGAGGCGTGCTTATTCATTCAGAAATAATGCACATTATATTTCCCATTGACTACCACTTTTTTTAAGAGTTTTTCTAATTTAATTAAAATTGTACGTTAGTTTAAAATGGCGGCACCGCTGGCCGCTGCCGCCGCAATATTACGACTCGTCGCTCCCACCGCGGCGCGTGTATGAAAGTACGTATACAATTACAAGGATGACTACAATGACTGCGCCGCAGTGGCGGCGGTACTGCTGTTGTTGCGGTGCCATGTGTAACAGCCCTTACGACTTCCTGTGGATGGAGTATGATATAGATGAGACCTCAGCGTATAACATTTGAGAGAGCAATAGTTTACATAAACATATCGGTATAGGCACGAACCTATACCAATGAAACATGACTACAGCCCCATTCAATAATTAGTTTGTTAATAATGTCTAACGAAAGTTTATTTTAATAATTTAATACATACTACTCTGTGAAGAAAGTACCGGAAAAAGATCAATAATACACGAAATGTTAGTTATTCATCCAAATTTATTTTATCACCTTCAAAATATGCTCCTTCAGAAACGATACACTTACGGCAACGAATAATCCAATCATCAAAACATTTTTTAAACGCTTTTTCCGGAATTGAGTTTAGTGCTCGCCGCGAATTCTCCTTTATGTCTTTTACCGAATGAAAACGGGTGCAACGAAGTGGTAATTTGAGTTTAGGAAAAAGAAAAAGAAGGTGGTTGCTCGATGGTATTTGTTGTTTTTGGTCAAAAATTCGTTGACAATGATGACCTTGTGCGAAGGCGCATTATCGTGGTGGAAAATCCAAGAATTTTCTTTCCACAAATCTGGTCTTTTTCGTCGAATAGCAAATTCGACTCTTAAACGCCGCATAACGCCCCAATAGTATTCTTTACTTACTGTTTGACCTTGCGGGAAGAATTCCGAGTGCACTACACTGTGATAGTTAAAGAAAACAGTCAACATGACTTTGACTTTTGATCGAGTTTGGCGTGGTTTTTTCGGTTTCGGTTCAGTTGGAAGGCGCCACTCCGAAGCTTGTTGACTAGTTTGCATGTCAAACTCCTAAACCCACGTCTCATCACCAGTAACAATGCGTTTCATGAATGTTGGGTCGGAATTGACTCGTTCTAGCATGTCCTCAGCGATTCTTATGCGATTGTGTTTTTGAAGAAAATTCAGGTCTTTTGGGACTAGCCGAGCAGCAACATGTTTCATACCCAAGTGATTATTTAAAATGGTACGGATCGACTCGTGAGACACAGAAAGTTCGGCAGCTATCTCTCTCAAACTTGAATGAGGATTTTCAGTCACTATTTCCTTCACTTTTGCGATGTTAACTTCAGTTGCAGACGTTGATGGCCTACCAGAGCGAGGCAAATCTTCCATCACATCTCAACCGCTTTTGAACGCTTTGTACCACTCATAAGCACGTGTTTTTGATAAAGTCGATTCACCGTAAGCCTACTGTAACATTTTCAGTGACTCCGAACACGAAATTCTATTGGCGATGCAACATTTAAGACAAACTATTTGTTCGATGTTTTTGTCCATTATGAAATTCGCAATATAGACTAGAATGATATAACTAAAAACAGCACTGTATTTGATCTAAATAACAGATGCAACTCAAACTCCGCGCCAAAAAGGAAAACAGTTGTGCCAATCTAACAACAAAAAATTCCAAAAAATTGAATATGAACCATAAACAAATCATCCGTTCCCGATACTTTCTTGACTGAATGTATGTATTTTGCTATGCTATAATAACATAGTACACTAGTACAGTATTATTTTTAATTAACCCACATTTTAAGTGGAAATGGGTAAGTCAGCAATTTAAACTAATGCGAATAATTTAGGTAGTGTAATATTGAAATGAGAATATACTTATTTGAAATCGAGTATTACTGACAAAAATAAAATAAAAATGTAATTGATTTGTAATTTAATACAATGTCCAACCGTTGATCACAAAAATGTACTTAACCGGCAATGCGCCACGAAAAACCAAAAGTAAATAAACATGTAAGTAATGACGTCTGTCATTTTAATCACGAACTGAAATAACTTGAAACTTCCAAACAGTAAAAAAAAGCTTATTATTTCTAAACATCATAAAACATGAAATATCTGGAAGAACATGCAAATACCGAGGAGACCTCAGCTTTTAAAATCACTTCTACCATTTCATATCTAGATGTACTGTTGATGTTGTTGATATACAACGTCAAGAGTTTTGCACAGGGCACATGCACTATAAATAAAACAACAGATTAATGTAATACTAACTTCTTAATTGTTTAAGTCACAAACAACTTACAACATTATTTTCTTTAATGTTATTTACCTAATTATCTATTACAGTATGTGTCAACCCAAAACAGAAGAGAGATTGCAAAAAGGTTGTTTACCATCTCTGCTAATACAATTAACCTTAATTATAATTTTGATTATATTCATGGGTTTTACATAAAGTGGGGCGCCCTCCGATCACGAACCTACAAATTCTGAAATTAAAAATTATGAAAATTAATAAGACTGATAATAGAGCGGTATTTTGATATATAAAAATAGAATGAAGATATGTGATAACCAATATTCTAAAAGGTTATATGCGATAGCTTTATATATTAAAATAAATAATAAGATATACAAAATATAGAGGTAAGCAATAAATAACCAAGAAATAAACTGTGATAATAATTGTGATGTAAAGGAAACATAAATAGCAAAATATACAATAACCTTATATCAGAATAGTCAATTTAAGGTAAACAATAAAGTAGAAGTAATAAATATGTACCTTATGAATAAGTTAAATGTTAATCTAGCAAAGCGGTTTGTATAATAAATAAAGGAACATAAATACATGTAAATTAAAATATGGTAAGAAAAATTGTAGATATAAGTGTAGAAAAGAAGTTAGTAAAAATTTAATGTTTGTAGCAAACAACTGATGTAAATAGAAGTAAGATAAGTAAAAATAAAATAAATAGGAAAGTATGGAAAGAAGATATTATAGAAGAATGACAAGAAGAGAAAAATGCAGAAAATGATGTATAAATGTCCCTGACTTTGATCACGCCAGGGGAAACAGATAAAATAAATTTTTAAAAAAACCTACAAATTCAAAAACGTTGCGGGCAGTGACTGGTTGAGAAGAATAGAAGAACGATGTAAAGGCGCGCGCTTGCTGACCTATAGCCAGAAGTAGAGAAACAGTTTTTCACACTGTTTATGATTTTTTATACTTTATTGGGGTAGCTTGCACCAACTATTTAAACTTGATTTAAGGATTTGACATCTCGCTTGCAACAACGATTTAATAGTTGATGGAAGCCTAGCTGTTGTAATTTCGTGATAAAGCTGTTGAAGTAATAGTTAAATAAATAAATAAATATGAACAGGTTGATGATGACGATTATTAATAGGTCTTTGGTCAACCTATGAAGTTACCGTTCAGCAATACTTGCCATTTGAAATATAATTTGTGTAGGGCTGGCAATAAATTCTAAACTCAAACGAATTTTATTTTTGTTTAATGATTAGTATTTTGTTTTCACTATATTTATATCTTTTTTATCGGCATGGACACGATAAAAATACGAATAATTACGGAATAGGAGTTCTGTCGCGGTAGCAATGCGGGACAAACAGCTCGCAAAATTTACGACGTGTACGGAGTGAACACTACAAACGAACGCACGACACATTAATGGTTTGAACGCTTCCAACATGGAAATTTTGATCTGAAAAATGGACCCCGTGGTCGTCCGAAAACAAAAACTGTGTACTGTGAAGAACTGGACACAATGATGAAGAAGCTCACAAATTTCCGGCCAGCCTTGGTTAATTGCTCGTTCCCGCTGGTCCTACACGACAACGCTCGACCTCACACGGCACAACAGACGATCTCTAAGCTACAACAGCTAGGGTTGGAAGTTTTGCGTCATCCACCGTACTCACCAGAACTTGCGCCGTCAGACTTCTACTTTTCCAAAATTTGAACAACTTGGCAGGAAAAACTTCTATACCCGAGAGGCAGTCCGAAATGCCTTTGAAGAGTTTGTTGCCTCCCGTACACCTGACTTCTTGAAAAGGGCATTAAAAAATTACCACTGCGCTGTCAGAGATGTATCAACAGCATGGGTGCATACTTTGATTAATGGAAATGAAAAAAAATTATAAAAAAATACTTTTTGTATACTAAACGGCAATTTCATAGGTAAAGACCTAATATTACACACTAATATTATAACCGTTTTGCCCGTCACGCGAATACTAATGAAAATCGAGATCGATAATGATATCGATAGCTCATGATATCGATATTCCGATATTATCGACCACAAAATATCGATATTCTCTAATGTCGGCGGTTTTTAACACTTTAATTTCAAAGTCATCAATTTATTCAAGTATACCCAATTACAAGGTATTTTTGAACGTCAAAAATACCTTGTAACCTTGTACCTTGTTTACTTTAGTTCGGTTCAAAGAGAAGAGATAAGAAAACCTGGACACTGAGAAGAACCGACAAGAAACTCAGCCAGGTGTCATTCTATCGACATCATTTTACAAAAGGTTTATTCAAATACAATATTCAGAGAGCCAGCAAATGCATGTGCAGATAAGATCGTTTCCAGACTATTGTTTTATCTTCAACGAAATCGTTTATTTTATAGTTTAATTGTCTAATCGTAACGTTTTATAACTAATCCAAATCTATTTTTTGTTAATTGAGTGACTTCTTGAGGAACTTTACTATAAAAACTAATGCAGTTACCCAAAAATGAAACATTTGACTTATGTAATTTTAATTTTGGACTAACCAATTTATCACGACCTCGGGTTTCCATACCACCAATATCGCCTTTCTTTATAAATAGATCCTATATTTTTCTTCGTATACATATAAATTTCGAATATATATGTGGACGGCAAGGTGAGTACATCAATCTCTTTGAAACGATATTTAAGTGATTCTCGTGCATTCATACTGTAGATGGAACATATCGCTCTTTTTTGTAAAATAAAAATGGAGTTAATATGCGCCGCTGATCCCCACAGCAAAAGGCCATAGGACATTAGGCTATGAAAATATGCGAAGTACACCAACCTAACTGTATCCACATCCGTCAATTGCCTAATACGTCTAATGGCACATACCGCGGAACCGAGCTTACTAGCCAATGCTCCGACATGGTCCGCCCACTGCAATTCACTATCTACTGTTAATCAAGAAAATTGGCTGATTTAATTAATTCTAATTGTTTACCACCTAGTACTATTTTATTATAGATTCTGGGTACATTAGAAAGAAAAAATTTAATATGTTTTGTTTTTTGCTCATTCAATAGTAAAATATTAACAGCAAACCATCTCGAGACGTCTGCTAGGATCCCGTTCACCCAGGTAATATAAATCACAAAAAACACCAATGGCATCCTGGGATCCCTTCCAAGCGTGAAGTACAGTCTTGATCAAGCTTGTTCCTGCATGAGTTGTTGACCGCTCTCTTGTGGACCCGTACTGTTGATCGTGAAACACCCCGTGAATGTTAAAATGTGCCAGCACTTGATTGAGTATTATTTTTTCGAATATTTTACTCAACGCTGATAATAGTGACACCGGGTGATAATTTGTTGGATTCAACATACAACCTGACTTAATTTAAATGCATACTTATAGGCGACCATGATCATCTGCAACTTAAGTAAGTATTGATTAAACAAAAATTATTAGACATTAAATTTTTTTCTAATAAAATATGAAAAACTACAAAAAGCAAATTATGAAAAAAATTTAATTGATGTTCTCAGAAGTATTGACAAGAAATAATGCGACGTCTGTTACTTAGTTATCTATGTCTTATCAACATTTGACTGTAGTAGGTACTAGATAGGCTACAGTGAATTAAAAATATTGCCACGATCTGTTTTTTTCAAATTATTTTTTCAAGATATTATATTGAATATTTTGTTAACTCCGTTATTTGCAAAACACATTTGTGTTAGTTCCACATTAATTTTAATCACATAAATTACCCACGTGTGATATTATGTAACAATTTAGTTACGATAACGAGGATAGAATGGATTTCCTGCGTGTAGTGGTGCTGCATAAAAGCCTGATTTTGGTCTTTTAATAGTTCAGTTGTTGAGAATCCGTGCAATAGTCAAGTACATAATAGTTGTGATGAAGAATTGATAGCGTGTCATAGTGATCAGTGCTTTTGTTACATTTCATATTTAACACTTGTTAAAAACATCGACATTGCGATATCTTGTTCAAACGATATTTTGATATCTTATTAAAAATATCGATATTACGATATCTCATTAAAAATATCGATATTTCGTTATTAAAAGTCGGCATTATCATTAAAATATCGATATTTTGAACATTAATATCGATATTTCATCAATATCGATGTATACATCACTCATCCCTACTTATGACACAGTATACTATGGCCTTACCATAAAAGTCTGTGCTTACCATTTATTATAGTCGGATGGAATTTATTGGCGGGAACGGGAGAAGTGAGGTTGTTATTTTATTTAGATTTTCTATTTTTTATATTTTTAGGAGTTTTAAAGTACAACAGTGATAGTATACTGTGTTTTAAAGTTCTGTGTAAGTGAAAAGAATGGAGAGGATCTAAATAAACATCTGTAGCTGAAGTTTTCGCGCTCTTCCAAGAAATCCTTTTTAACTGCAGTAAAGCCTACTATCACTTTACTGGAGGTGTGTTAGGGACAGTTAATATTTCTCCAGAAGTTACGTCATTAGGCTGATGGTCTTTTTACCAATGCCTTAAGAAATATAAATAAAATTATAGTCGGGTTAAATTGTGAAAAGCATTTCAAAATAAACCATATTTCGATAGTAAACTACTATTAACTATCAATTTTCATTTATATTAACTGAAAACTAGCATTATTAACCCAAATTGTATTTAGAAATGACTAATATAGCTACTTATCGATGATAGGTTATGTTAACATATTTTTGCTCACTGCGCCTTTTGCAGCCTGGTACACTGTATTGCACATTGATTACACACTTTTAATAAGTCTAGCATATATAATAGTCTCTTAAAGTCCATGAAATCAACTGATACGACGTTTTTACAAATAAAATTCTTTTGGCGCCGTAAGTTTGTTTAACCACCAGTATCGCACTGATATTAATGGAGGTCGCTAAAAAGTCGTATGCGGACAAAGATGAAAGAAAGGAATCTACTTTGTAGGTATTTCACTTGTATTCTATTACCACACCTACCACACCAATACCGTAGTGCAACTAATACAATATCTGTGTAGCTTTAAAGGTTGAATTAATCTTTGAAGAATAATGAATTTTTTTCCCTCCTTTTTCCTAAGACACTGCTAAAAGGGAATAAGAATAAATATTCCATAAACCGTGCCTAAAAAAGAGAAACTAAAAGAAAAAAAAATTAAGTTGCATTCAATTTATGGTTAGATCATTCTCTTTGGTTAGACCATTACTGGAGTGGGAAATACCCGCTCATATTTTTTAATTAAGGCTGAAACAAATGAGAAATTAATACTCACTTATTTAATAGGTATTGAATGTTTAATATGGAAATAGATAGTAATGTAGTTTAAGATTTTTAGAATATTTCTTATTTTTATCTGTAGATTCAGAACAAATAAAAAAAGAAAGACAACGCCACTACAAACAATAAAGTGAGGTCGGGCAAAACTATGCCTCGTCATATACGCATACAAATTCCGAATTCGTTGCTTACAAAGCAACACCCTCACAGCTCACACATGCGACCAAACTATGCCTTTTTCCGTGGAAACGCTGAATTGTGTAGTTAAAGTGCAAGCACAAGTCTTTGAAAAGTAAAAAGCAAAAGGAAATCGCGTTTCATACGTAATTTAAACTTATTGTTAGATAGATCTCACATTTTCAATAAATAAAAATGAAAACGTCTTGGAACACAAAATCTCAACCAGTGTTACCATTAGTAAGTATTATAATTATTGGTGGTGATTTTACTCGTTTCCTTGTTTGATTTAAAGGATGACGGGCAAATTGTTCCAAGATGCAATTGTTACAACTTGTAGGCAAATTCCAATACTATTATAAATCTATAGCTATGGAGATGTACCTGTACAATTTAAAATACACAACTTCAGATTACAAAATACGTTACTGTGAAGATATGAATGTATGTAGTAACTTAATGTTTTGTAAAGCGGATTCTATTCTGAGTGTTTCTGTGACCGCTGCCGCGGCATGCTCACTTCATTCGCTCGGTTCGGGCATTGTATAATAAATGCTGACCTAAAATAACCAAAAAAGTGTTTATGTAGAAATTACGAAATGAATATCTTACAAATTACAAAGACACTTTGAATCTTAAATACTTATAGCGAATGCCCTGTGTTATGAATATATTGTCATGTTGCATAATTTTACAAAAAATTTGCAAAACTACCCAATGTGAAACAAGTTAAGCCCTAGCCTATATTTGTCCTCACACATGTCTCTCAAGCATTTATTATTACCAATACACCACATTACGGTTTCAGTGGTTAAAGTTGTAAATAATTTTTTTTTGTGAAAACTGAACATTTTGAAGTTTACCATATCTAGTGGATAAAAATAGCAAATTATTGCGGAGAATATTAATTTTAAAGTATGATAAAAATAATTTATTGCGGAGAGTACCTATTAATAAAGTATATGATTTGAGTGATAAAGTAGATTAGAGAAAATTACTAATTTTAAATAAGTATCGTGAGTTGTAGATAGAATTACTAATTCTATTGTTCTAATTTTACTTTACTGTTAAATTACCATAATTTTGAGAAGTCTCAGCGTCACAGACTTCGATTTTATTCATTTATATAGATTTGGTTGCTATCTTATCACCTATAATAATACAGTCATTATAATTCGGTCAAGAGACAGTTCTCTTGACCTACTTTTACGACCTCCATGGGAAAGTAAGTAATTGACTGAATACTTGAACAATTTTAAATCTAAATTCTGAAGCAAATTGAGCAAATAAATAGTTTGAAGTGAGCTTTAAGCCGGCAAGCGAAATGACGTTTAGCAAACCATTTTCAACATTAACTATTTGTAATAAAGGTTATATTGCTTTGTTAATGCTTTGCGTCCATTTTATCAAAGTGGATAAGGATAACATATCACTCGGGTAACAGAAACAAGGTACACAGCCACGTATACATAATTATTATTGTTCTGTGAACACAACGCATCAACGCATCTCATCGCACTTGGCACTTAACTACATCTACGCTACTGCATTATCACATTTCTCACAGTTAACGCTAAATTATGTTTTATGTGTTTAATATTGTTTTACATTGAATTTGGTATTGTTCGCTTGCAGTTTCGAATAGAAATTTTTTGAATATAGGTATGTACATCAACATTTTAGTAACAGTGCATGCAGTATAATAGGTACTTACCTACCTTTTATGTTAGACTAAAGTGTAATTACGCATGCTCTGAACATCATCATTTTAAGTTGTAAGTGATTATATTCTCTTTGGTTGTAATAATAAAATCAGTCTGCTCAAAAAATAGGTAGGTACCTACGTACTTTCAACTTAAAAAGTTAACTTTTAGGTAGGTATTAAACAACTGTTATCACAATGTTATTAGTAACTTATGGTCCTGGAATTTGGGAATTATGAAACATAAATAATGCATAAATAATACGTATACCTATTGATTTTTAAAAAACCTACGAATATAACATTCGCTATTAATATATGTATAAGTACCTATAATATCGATAACGTGTGGCACAGTACCGCCGTCGGCTGCATTTTTTTATACTATTTATTACGTAGGTATTTCATTTGATTGTCATTATGTACTTACCATAAAGTTTTATCTTATATATAAAAATAAATGTGTTTCTTTGTATGTTTGTCCTTTGCGTTCATACTAATCCGTTTGTGATGTTTGGTGAGTTATAAGGACTACTTACACGAACGAAGTCGTGGACAAAAGCTATTGCTTGGCATTTTAAATTTCTTGTAAGTATTGTTTACTGTAAAAACAAAACATGACTAAAAAATATAACCTACCTACACGTAGGTATATATACCTATATACTTAAGTAAATATTTCCTTGTTTGATTTTACAATAAAAATTATCTACTTCATAATTATAAAGATAAGAACCCTACATGGGGTGCTAGGGCACCCCAGGTTGATTTGTATTTGAAATAATTTTGTTTGTGCTGTACTCACAAGTTTAAGCGTCCTTGTGTTTTAGTTTAGTGGTACCCACTACTTATTAATACGACAAGCAGCGACAGCCACGTTGTGTGGACGTGACTATAAGTGACGTTGGGTACCTCGATACCCCATTGTAGGAATACGGTAGGTATTTATAACTTTAGGTATCATAGTTTTTCCAATATATTTCACATATTAATGTATTTTAACCTCTACCACCGACGTGCGATCTCACAGACCGCTCGCGTTTTCAAAATTTCCTGATTGCAATGTTCCCGTCATCCCACTCATCAGTACGTCTTGGTGCCTATGAGTTTAGTTGCGCAAGCGTAGTGGCAAATAATAGTGTCGTGCTGTAAATCACACGTGAGTTATTTTTGATCAAATTTTCTCAAGTCTAAAGAAGGCAAGGAAAAGTAAAGGTTTTGGAAGTTCCAACAGTTCTTTTTATTTTTTTCTTTTATTAACGTACATTTGGAGGAACTTTTCCAAAGCCGATTTTGAATAGGGATATAAAGGAGTCTATTGTAGCTATCCTCAAAAAATCTACGCCTAGTCAAAGCCCAGTTCTGGTGCGTCAGACGCAGGGACGTTTTGGCTTTTGTCCAAGTAATAAGAACCGTAAAAGCAAGACGACGTGCCATAAATGTAAAATTACAACTTGTTTGGAGCAACTGGTAAAAGTTTATGAAAAGTGCTCAAATTAATATTAGATTTAAATTTGAAGACTGATTTGTAATCTCAAGTTTTGATACTATTTGATCAAGATTGAACTACTTGATAATAAAAAATTACTTTCACTCATTGGTTTTATTTTAAAAGTTATAGGTATTCTAATATGGGGTACTCCAGAAACCCTGTGTAGGTATAGCAAGTATGCCAGATAGTGTAGAGTTCCAGGGTTAATAAAGTAACTATATTGTATTTCGTACAGGTTCGTACCTGTATAAAAATATACCTTTATGGTATGGCTGTACTTATATCAACTTAGTTTAATTTAAATTACGACACCAGCTACCCTTTCGATGTGAGAACGTGGTCAAAGTGCTTTTCTAAGACTTGGTGACTGCACCAGGGTGAGGCGGTACATGTTTTGCATTTAACCTTCTGCCCGTCTCAAAAAGTAAAGGCATGACATTGCAATAAGCTTGGAGAGCCCGAGCACAATGACAATAACGTGAAACCTGAAACCGGTGACGCGATGCCATTGTCTCGTGCTTGTACATATTATATATATAATAAACGTGATAAAATTTCTTTTTTTCAATGTTTTATAAAGTCTTTGTAATTTAACTTTTGAAATTTTGGGGCGAAGATGTCGGCAGTGAAGCTTGAAACCTTGGAAGCTTGGTCAGTCTGGTCAAGGCGGATATACGAGAGAGTAGTATGGAATCAGCGAAACAGCTATTAATCAGATTATCTGAAGAAATTTTGTCGGTACTATGAATGAGGCCTGTTTTTAACCGACTTCATTGTTTTGTTTCTTTAGTGTTTCGTTTCTTTGTTGTCCTGATCAATAAACAATAGGCAGTCCGGCAGCACTTTGAAATGGTCAACAAGTGCTTGCGTGCACCCGCCACGTGCGAGCCAGATGTAGTGCAGCGTCGCTAAGCTTGAAATATCTCGTCAAATATTTATTTTTACTTACGATAAGGAGACCGTCTTTGGCGAAATGAATTTCAATTATTTTCTCCTACTATGTGTAAAATACTAACAATTAAAATATAATACAAAATAATTTTGCGCGTTATAAGCGATGTCGTTATAATACCATAAAAAAAAACAAAAGTACAAATTAGATGAGCTCGATAAAGATACTCCTGTATTTGCATCCCCCTTGGAGTGCGGTGCACGCCTTCTACGCCCGTTCCCGGCGGATTTAGGACTAGGATAAAAACCCTGTAGCTCGGACCAGACAACAAAGATAAAAGAATGAAGAGGCCTTCACGGTCACGACCGATCGGAATAGAGATTCTGGTCGTCAATTTGTGCGATTCCGAGGAGGACAACAGTTCTGTGATAACAGCATGTGGCCTGCGCTGTTGTGTTGTGGCACTCTCGCAGTGGCCCAACACTAACCCCCTAGAACGCCACGACGCGAGAGGGGCTCCGATGCGTTCCATAGATCCCGGAGCCCCTCGATAGCGCGCCCAGAACGACTGCCGCAGGAGTTTAGGTGGGTAAAGCCCCAATAACCTAGTCTCTTCCCCAGAGGACTGTAACTAATTGTAAGTTATGTACTTATCTTATTAAATTAGTTCCATTATTATTATTTAGGTATTATGTATTTTAGGTTCTAGCTGTTCTAATATCTACTATTTAGACATTATTTAAAAATATTTGTCCTTATATTAATTACAAACCGAGTACCTACATACGTATGTTACGTATAGATACTCAGTGTTATATGTACAAATATAACATCATTATCCCATTTGTCATTCGAGGTGGACAAGAAATCAGGTGCAACAAAATCATATTTTAACCTTCTAGCAACAAGTATCTATTTGTTATTTGAACATACAGCAATACGGAACCAAACCACAGAATACTAATATACATCAAATGGAGAAAATCAACTATAAGTCAATGATATTGTAATGAGTGATAATGAGTGGCAGACGGACAGACCGACAGACCCGTGAGTCAGGCTTCAGTTATTCTACAAGTTATTCCTTTTCGGTATGGATCCCGGAACCGTAAAAACGTTTTCATTACCAAACTGTTACGGAATCATGGAAGTCTGCTATACAATACAATACCTACACTTTATTGCACCAGTACAAATATACAAAGTTAAAAAGAAAAATATAATAAAAATGTACAATTTAGGCGGCCTTATTGCTAGAGCTATCTCTTCCAGGCAACCTTAAGGTAAAGAGAAAAAAAAAGCAGGGAAAACCTGTGGGTGGTGCGAAAATAAAATATTAATAAATATACATATACATCCATTACAAATATTATATAAAAATTAATAATAATGAATTACCACCATAGTATAACAAATCACATTACAAATAAAATGACATTACCCTGCATGTCCAAATGTCCACAAGCTATAGAGAAAGAGAGTAAATTTTGAGTTCACGTTGAAATTGAGCAAGTGGGTTAGCACTTCTCAACATTAATGGGAGAGAGTTCCATAAACGAACCGCTTGAACGCTGTAGGAATCAGAAAAGAACTTTATAGTGTGGGAAGGAATTTCAAGACGGAGAGTTTCATAGTGTCGTAGGCATCGATCTTGACCACTGCGAAATTTAAAATTACTTTTTAGATAAGCTGGTATCAAAGGATTGAACAGAATGGAATAAAGAAGATTAAGGATGTGTGTGTTACGGCGAAGACGAATTGGAAGCCACTTGAGCTGTGCGCGAAACTCTGAGATGTGATCATATTTGCGTAGTCCAAATATGAACCTGATACAAAAATTTTGAAGACGCTCAAGTTTATTGAATTGCTCCTCTTTGAGATCCAGAGGAGATAACTGACATCAGCATAATCAAGAATAGGCGCCAATAATGACTGAGCAAGCGCTACTCTTGTGCCTAGAGGCAAGAAATTACGCAATCTTCTGAGAGATGCCGCAGCAGCAAACAACTTCCTGCTGACCTCAGCAATTTATGGTGACCAGGACAAAGTACGATCAATATAAATTCCAAGATCCTTCACATGTTCGCAATATGGAATACAATTTCTGTCAACAAAAAAGGAAGGAATAGAATTCCAGTCAAGTTTACAAATCATATTGGAGCTGCCAACAACGATGGCCTGAGTCTTGGAAAGATTTAATTTTAAGCCGTAAGACTTGCCATTAGAATACAGTATAACCACAAGTATAACCTACAGATACGCTCTTTTATGATTATCTATTGATATTTTCACTCTATCCGTTTGCTGCCATCGATCACTGATAAAAATAAGGTAATATATTGGTGGATAAAATTATCTAATACTTGTGTAGTCTTCTGAAAAATAATATTTTTGGAATGTCCATGTTTTTTACGTACGTATATGCCTATTACATAAAATGCAATATTATGTAAAAACACATCGTAAACCGTAATAAAAACTATGGTAAAAAGCAAAAACATGGAATGTGGTAAAAAGAATAAAAAAGTCGTCGAAACAAATCGCAATTGCAAGCCAATATAGATCACAGAGAAAATTATATATACATAGATATACATAGAAAAATATAATTTACTGTACTATAGAGATCAATAAATTTCTAACCGTAAAAGCCTTAGTATCATAGAGTCAGCGAATAGGATGACTTACATATTTTATTTGTTATAGGTGCCTTTTTATTTCACCATGGCGTCTGCTAAGGCTAATAAAGTGTAAGTATTTATTCATTTTATTGAAAATAAAAATTATCACTTTCTGCAGGACGACTTTTTGCAAAATAAAGTTCAGTTTCAAGATGAAGACAAATCTTGTATACCTCGTACCTACAATATTTGAGAATTAATACATACTTTATGTAAAAAAATCAGTTGGTCCAATTTTCCTAACAATCCACATCGGTAGGTACTTATGTACATACCTACAACTCATCAAAATTCGTAGAATGGCCAAATGTTTAATTCTTTTGGTACAAAAAAATGTATAGGTATGTTATTTTACCCAGCAGAACTGCTTCAAATACTTGGTCGCAAATTCTCAACTCCATTTAATGAACCCTAAGCGATCGTAAACACAATCTGTCAAGGAATTTATGCTCATTTCAGGAAAGCGGCAGTGGCAGTGGATTTGCCAGAATGTCCAGTGTGTATGGAGACTATGTCGGCTCCCATATTTCAGTGCCAATCAGGACACAGCCTTTGTAATGAATGTACCAAAAGTCTTTGTCCGCCTATCTGCCCAATTTGCCGTCAGAATATGACTCAGATGAGGAATTGGCAACTCGAAGAAATTGTGGCCAAGGTAATTTAGAAAGGAGAAAAGAAAGAAAAATGGATTCTATGTCCATACGAATTTTTAATTTCACAACATAAAAGATCTTATAAAATTATTGTTCTATCCAATCTCGGCCTCGTCAATAAGCCGTATAGGTCACAGCCTAGGGACGGCAGATTTCAGGGTAGATATGAGCGATTTAGATATGAGGTTCGGTAAAAAATAAAGCAACTAGTGGCCTGTAGCATCTCAGAAAAATATAAATCCGTTTCTGGTTCTATTTTTATATTTCTGTATTGAAGATAAAGGTTAACATTTTCTCACAACTTCTCAATATCTTTTTTTTTTATTTTGGTAATGTTTCAGGCGAAGATACCGTGTCCCAATAAGACAATGGGTTGCGTTTATACCATGCTTTCCGTAGACGCTGACGATCATCTCAAGGAGTGTATTTTCCGGGAAATGGATTGTCCGCTTGGTGCCGTTTTTGGGAGGTGTTCCTGGCGTGGTATGTATATTTTAAAAATTCGAAGATTATGTACAAGTTACGACAGATGGACTGGGAAACTTTTCAGTTTCATTTTATGTTAAGTTGTCCACACATTGGCCCAATTCTGTAGCCATCGTCGTATGGCCACAGAATTGGGCATATCATGATATGGCTAGGCATTTCGTAAAACTCACGCCATTCAATGAAATGACCAACTAATACACGCTGTATCATTTCTGTACTGTTTCCAAAGTAACATATTCTCTGGTATTAATCAATAAAAATTAATTGCAACTTTATGTGTTGCATAAAAGTCTTATAACTTCTGCTCATAACTTCATTGATATGCACTTTTGTTATCACTTAGGTATCAGTTACTTAATTACAATTTTGTTCGTAGGTACTATATTCGATTTGTTTAAAGGCAGCCTTTTTGTGTTAGACAGTTATTCGTGATCGTTTCGGTAATTCAATATTGCAATCGATATTGTCGTAGACCACAGGGACCACACCGTAGATGCTTGCTTATAGTAGCATAATAATAAGTGCTATATATCTAACGAAATTCATTCTCGTAAGTCAAAATTAGTTACAATGCTACTTAAAATAACCAGAATATTGCAAAATTATTAAAAATGACTTAATTTGACTAATGGCTAAGTATAGATTCGCAGTTATTAGGCACCTACTGGTATTTCAGTATTACCTAATACGTACCTACCGGTATCCATGCTCTAAGAAATTGGATCATTTATCAGAATCTTTTTTCTTAATATACGACATAATATATAGATATAACATTCAACATAATATATATTTGATATTTCACAGGGAAATTGAAGGAAATGATGGATCATTTTAAGGAACGTCATCCGAAACAATGCAATGTCAGCACCGACGCTGACGTGGAGCTGGACAACGTGAACATCAAGGACGATGAACGTTTTATGTATTTAGTGGCGCAAGGAAAAATGCTATTTGTTGTCACTATGAAAATTGACGCCTTGCAGAAAATGGCGTATTGGACCGTACAGCATATCGGTAGCAAGGGTGTTGCCCAGGCACATATATACGAAATACATGTAACAAGTAAACAGGATGCAAGAAGAAGGGTAATTTTTATCGAACATTGTTTTAATGACGCTATGAAAGCCGATGAAGTATTTCGTCTAGGTCGTTGTGGTCTCCTGCCGTTAGATGCTCTCAATCACTTCATCAAAGACAAAAAAATGGCGTTCAGGTTTTTCATAAAGAGAATTCCACCCGGCCCTAAGAAGAATGACAAAACTGATAAGGGGCATGGAAAAAACGAGAATAAATCTCCAAATAAGGGACCAAAAAAATCTGAACCTAAAGGTCCTCCTGGACCAAAAGGGCCGTCCCAAAAGTTTCAAAAGAAACCGAATTCTGGTGTTTAATTTTTTGCTTATAATTTTACATAATATAATTTTCTTTTCGCTTAAATGTAGCTTTGAAGTATGGGTGCCTAACTTAGTCCATAAAGATCAGAATCTTAAAGGTCCTCCTGAGTCTGATTAGTCACAAAATTCTCGCATAACATATAAAATTAACTGATAATATATTACTCAGACTACATAAGTAAGTACTTCTGTGCCTATGCGTAATATTATGTTAATTAACAATCAATAAGGTAAGTTACCTACTTATGCAGTGGCATCAATGGGTGTGATAATGATACAGAAATTGTGATAATGTAGTAGGTGCGCCAGACCAGGCTCTGTCATAATCATAACGATTCTGCGGCAATAGCTTTGTTTTGAGTGCTAGAAAGTTATCGTTACTATTAAATATGAACCTCAAATTAGATGTTATATTTTTTCGTGTACAAATACAATTCTTTATTATTTTTTTATCGAAAGAGATTTGGTTATTCAATCTTAAGCTATTATTATTTTAAATAGATGAAATTCGTACCTAAATTCTGAACAGTAACTGAGATGCGATAAAATCGCTGAAGTTAAGCAACGTTGAGATAGGGTTATCTAGTGCATGTATAAGCTAGTTGAATCCATATTGAACGTGACCGTGCTTGGAAAGATGCCGGCTCGCTAAATGCCGGTATTTCCACGACCCAGGCGTTCCCCCATGAAGTGTTTCGGCGTAACATTAGAAGGGGGTCCGGTGCATTCCGTAGGACACCGCTCGACATGCGCTAACGATAACCAACGCGGGTATTTTTGTGAGTAAAAGGTCCATATAAGCCAATCTCATCTTGTAGATTCTTCTGCGTTACCAAAAATAGGCCGAGGCGATAACTTGAAAATTGACAGCAGATTGGCTGGCCAGCTACTACTAAACTGCACCAGCCTCCCGTGGTACGTATAAAATAATATGTGCTCTACTTAGCAGTATTATGGTATCCTAAAAGTTGTGTTCACATCCCAGATAGCATGAAGGTTGGTGCATGCTTGATTTTTCTTTAATTGCCAAGTCAAATATGACGACGCAAATTTTAGAATTTAAGCAATTAATGAATGGGAACTGGTATGTCCAATACGACAGTAACATTTTTGAAAATGATGCTGCAACCTTATTATTTTTAGTAGGTATCAAGTTTTTGTTATATTTTGCTGCCTACCTTTGTGTATTACCACACAATTGTCTTCTGGTACGACGATGGAATGTCGCACCTGAATACCTCCAGCACACTATTTGCTATGTGAACATTGTATCTTTGTCACGTGGTAACTACAAAGTCTTATTTTAACTTGCCTCAAGTGTATACAGTTGGATGGCAAACTTGGCGCACGCGTGCTTCAAGATTAAATTGCTATCTATTTGTTACTCCGAATGGCAATGGAATCGTTACCTATGAAAAGAGATAATTTAATTGGTAATGTAACTGGTTTCTGGTCCGCACCTGCTACGTTCATACACAGGTGAAATAGCCTAAGCATATTATTTAGAAGTATGAGTCCCTACTTACTGCGCTTTTCAGATATTAGGTACATATCTTGAATTGCATGGGCGATTATTTATTATTATATAAACAGGCATTAGCCCTATTGTTTATTTTCAATCTTCGCCCATGATTAAGTATGTAGATTGTAGGTATTACTTTCATTTTTTGTTCTACTTTGCGTTGTTATATTGATAAGGTTAATTTAATGGTTTGATTTCTACGATTCCTTTACATATTATGTGTGTATGTTTCATATAAAGAAAGCCCACATACACAAGTTAGGAATGTCATCTTTATAAGGGCCTGTTTGCACTTAAATCTAAGAAAGTGTAGTCTGGTATTTAACAGTTACCATGAGGCAGCAAGGAATGGCAAGCAAGCGGCCTGCCCTATTTGTATGTTTTTTGCATTTTTTGGTATTTCTTACAACGGTAAATATAACGTGTTAATATTTACTTTTTAACCTTAGTTCCAATGTTTCGACTGGATTGCACCTATCGTGGTCACGGAGAGACCGATGAGGCTGCATGTCGTTTTCGTAATACGTGATTCCTAACAACTACACTCTCTTAGCCATCACATTTTTTATTTTTATCACTCGGTCCTTCGTTTGACACAGCAACATTTTTCGGTAGTCAGATATAAGTATAGTTAAATCTATGAGTTAATAGACATTCGAAGGAAATATTCAATTTAAAATATTTTTGAGGCTGTTAACGTAGATTATTCACAAATTTGCCTATCGAGAGGGTTGTACTGCTAGGAAAAGTTCCGCGGCGTTATTATTATTATTGTTGATAAGGGACGTCTGCCAGGCCCAGACGGGTGATCAGTCCTCTTTTGGACCATTTCACCCATTTCCCTTATGTGGAGTATGGTCTACTGATGGCCTAGAAAACGTTCCCCATCAAACCTTCTTGTACGCCTACAAAATTCTATTATGTCCTCGTAGCTAAGAGATTTCAGTTCCTCCTCCCCAAGTAGGTCTGTTCCGAAAATCTCCCATCTTATCCTTGAATACGTTACACATTCCGCTATGAAATGTTTGCTAGTTTCCTCTTTGTCACAGTGCGGGCACTGTGCACTTTCACTTCCCTTACTAATTAGAGCCTTGTGCCTATTTAGTAAGTTGTGTCCAGTTATTATTCCTGTGATCGTCCTAATGTTTGTTTTGCTCATACTTAGGATCTTTTGTACCTTCTTCTTGGGGGTTATTCACAAACGTCGGAAACTTTCCGTGGCGGAAAGGCCGATCGTTGAAAAGCATAAATTCAATCCGACGGCTTGGATTTGTGAGTACGACTATTTATAATATGATATATAAATAATATAAATATGATAATATTTTGGATTCGCGAATCGCGTATAGACAGAATCATCGAAAAGTTTTCTGTCGGATACGGAAACTTGAGTTTCCGACGTTTGTGAATAAGGGGGCTTATCTATTTCCTTTAGGAACATCCTTGACTGTCTACAGCCTACTTTATTCTTCTATGCTTTGATTGTTTCTTTCATAGCTATGGTTCTGATGATTCCCTTTATTATTCTTTCTGATATTGGGAGAACCGGTTCAGGTCCGGTGAACCTCCTTCCGCGGCGTTATTACTTATTACCTAAAAATTTGGAGACAGCGACGGCCATGCGATCATTGCGCGTCCGGTGAGTAATTGTAAAAAGAAATTGATAATATCATGTAAGACGATTGCGTGTCTATTGCGCCGTGACTGTAAAATGCACTTTTTGCGGTAGATAGTGCCGCTATACAAATTAGAATTACATTTTACAAATTCTTGTTTTGACAGCTGATATCGCGCGATATTTGACTGTCGCATGCTGAGCAGTAACGTGCCAATGGCACAATACTTCGAGATAGAGAAACTTCCCTTTACGCAATACTTATATCGTAGATTTGATCTAAGATATAGGGTTACCGCTTACCGACTCCTTAAAATCTTTCCTCCTAACTAATTGTTGATATACCCCTAAAAAATAACTATAATTAACTTTGAAAAACGTTTTGTTACTATTAATTTTATAATTTATACTAATAATATTTATGTATTACTTATAATAATAATTATTGTCATTATCGTATATTATTATATTTATTTATAGGTACTTATATTAAATTATAATTCAATTAATTAATTTATATTATTATATAATAATATAAAGTATCCCCGTTAGGAATACGGCGTGAAGAAATGTATGTATGTACATATGTATTATAGTGTTTAAAATTTCAAAAATAGTTTCAAGAAGTACAATAATTAAACAAGTAAGTAGTTAATATATAAAAATAAGATTAATTGTTAAGTCGATACTAACTAATTTCTGCAAAGCCAGGTTTTGTAATTCATCTGTCTGATAAAAACTAAATAATTTTTGCTTCTAAAATTATCCCTTAAAATATTAGGCCCCTAAAAAATTTTCCATTCCAAATTTTTCCCCCACAAAGGGGGAAAACGCCATTAGTTAGGAATCGTGCTGAGATCATAATTAATATAGTAACGCATATACTATATATATCGTTGATTAATTGTCTGGATGTATCACTCTGCGACGCTCCCGCCCCCGCCACGCCTTCGTGTATCGTCGTCGCTTCGCTCCAAAATTGGAAAAAAGGACACATGAGGAATAACTTTTGTATCTGTCTGTTTATCATAATCTCGGAAACAAGGCTTAGAAAAACCAATTCAGCATGAAACTGATGCAAATTCGGGCTCCGTTTGCTGGGTAATATTGTCGATTGCCTTTGCATCTCTGTCAAATAAAACACATTGTAAAATATGATGCGCAATGAAATGACGTCGTAATCATTATAACACATCGGAAAAACAAGTTTCTAATGTTGCGTCCCTTCATTAGGAACTTGCGGATACCTTTTAACTTTTACCATACCATGCATAACTTGTCTATTTCATTTACCCATCGCTCGTTAGTAAACAGTGCTTCTAGGCAGAAACGGACTAGCAGTCCTTCTTAGCAGTGTTGTTAGCTCTATCATTTACTGAGACATGATATGAATTGAAATTTGAAAACGCTTTTAGCACACAAATGTTTTATTTAGTGTTGTTTCATGTTCTCATCAGTGCATTTTATGCCACATTCGCCGTCCCCAATAGCTGCCCGTCCTAGTCGGCCTTATGGGAAATCTGCCTCTGCTTCTAAGCATTGTTATACTGTTACAGCCTGTTTTTCTCGGGTACTATTTTTTAAATTAGAACGATTTATATCACCAGTTTACATGCCTCTAGGATATGGTATCTCTAGGACAGCCTTTCTGAAAATTTGTCGTCTCCAGGCCCGTAGGTTTGCCCTAACATCTTTTTATGAAAGAAAAAGAAATCATGCAATTTTTGATTTTCTTTGGATAGGTACTATTTGGTAAACTTTCTGAGATGGACTCTTATTAAATACAAGGAAAGTGGAAGTCTGCCTTAACAGTGGCCTTATACAATAACGAGCAATCATGTAGAACAATAACACTCAGTTTTAACAAATATTTAGGGCGAGTGCATAGCGGAGCCGACTGTCTTTATAGCTCAGTAAAAAGATGATTAAAAAAAATTCGTAATATGACATTTTTTTTTACAATTGAAGGTAAATCTAAGTTATATAATTTTGCGATAAGTATGTAAGTACTATATTTACGAATTCAAGCTACTAAGTGACAGCATATTTAAAAAAGTGATATTTGTGTAATTACGATCTATTTGTGTTTATTTGGTACATTTCAAAAAAGTTTTAATTTCATAAAAAAAAATGTGGACGACTGATACGAGTAAACTGTATTTTCTTTATGCCAAGCAACGATCATTCAATCCGCCAAATATAACATGAATGAAACGAGTTTTAAAAAAAATCATCCATTCGGAAATATTGGTTGATTTATGGTTGATTTGGTGCTTAAAGAGAAAAACTACCTATGTTTACTAAAAAACTATAAACTAAAAAATATTAATTTGATCTTTTGTTATACTTACTATTTTTTATAATAACTTAAGAATTGAAGCTACTTTTATATACTTATTTCGTTTAAAATATTTTCATTTGTTTTTTTAGTTGGGTTCAGTATAAAATATTTAATAACAATATGATTTATTTTTCAATTAAAAGTATATAGGTACATATAAGGTAAGGTGGGGTAAGACTAGCACTTGCAATTATCTCGATAACTATATAGATTTAATCTTAAGCTTAATTTCGGTAAGCTAATTAAAAGTTCCTATTAAAAAAGTTACTTACATCACGTTTTCAAAAACTGATAATAGTGATATTTATTGCCATACTTTAAATACGTAGGTGTGTCGTACCGTACCATACGATAGATACTAAGCAAAAAAATACTAAATAAAAAGTTTACTTTTTAATTTTAAATAAGTTCAATAATGTATTTTAAATTCTAGTTATTTATTTAGATATATATTAATTCATATGTATTAAAATTAACCTAACAATCCTATCGATTCAAATCAAATGTTCTGTACCTCTGATCTTGATTGGACTTACATACTGAGGTTGGTCATGCCCCAAATAATTTCATACGAAAATTGCTGCAAAAATAAAACTCGGTATTTTACAATAAAGTTAAATTTATATTTTAGTAGGTTTGATGTCCATAATTTTCATTCAGAAACTTCAAAAAGTATATGTTTTATATTTTTCGTTACACTAGAAGACGGCACGGTTGACCATATTTTCTTCAATTGTCCAAACCTAAAGTATTCCCTATATAGCGTTCTTCCCCGTTTTATTCCTTTGCCCACGAATTTCAACTTCCTTCTTACATATATTGACACCCCATTTATTGAAACCCTTTCAAAGTTTATTGCTGAAAACAAAATTCACCTTTAATTTATAACTCTTACTCCCTTTTATGTCGCATTTTATGTATTTGTAATTAACACAATATATCTAATTTCATGTAGAATAGAATGCTAACTAATTTGTATTGTCCTTGTTCAATGTTGGTGTTGTCTGTTTTTAGGTCCTCAACTGAATCGTCACTTAGCCAAAATTATATATCATTTTTAGCATACCGCACAGTGTCTAATCTAAACAAGACGTTGGCAAAAATTATCTACGGGTAGTTGCCACTATATTTACAATAAAAAAAAAATTTTTCGTTACTGTTAGTCTATACGCCGTTTGATGGGGGAAGACTAACAGTTTTAATTGTTTATCATTTTATTAATTATTACCATTCTGAACAACAACGGAAATATACTCATAATTTTATTAAAGTTTACAATTTCTTTGTATCAGTGTCATAATTAATGCAAAGATAAAACAAACAACTTAGTCACAAAATCCAATTTATACCGCGTAATAGGAAACTATGTATGTTAGTATTACCCCACCTTACTTTAATATAACATAGTTATTACAGAATTTTTGCATTCACCTCAGATTTTCGCCGTACTCCTACATAAAATAATATAACGAAGTCGTAACTTTACTGGACTATTAGACATTTCGTGTCTATGCTTGTTTATTTGACATAACAAGGGCAGGATAATATTGTTTCAATATTTGCACACATTACAAAACCAAATGTGGCCGCAGACAACGATTGTTTAACAATAGATCAAAAAGAACATGCCACTTTTGTATTTCTTCAAATAAGATTTCAGTCTTCGTCTTGCATTTTTAAAACTGAATTGCATGTCTATGTGTAACCTGTTTGAACCTCTAATCGTAATTGAATCTGTTCGCAAGCATCCTGCACCCTGTTTTATTCATGGCTGTCTGCCTACATTGTGAATAGGATTGTGCTCTCTTTAAACCGGCCACAAACTGTTATGTATACTTGATCAAACCCACCCAGTTGGCATGAAGTGAACTCAATTGTGTGTGGTCATCCAAAGGATCACTAATGTACTGGCATTGGGATAAACTAAGCTTCATGTAAATTAAACAGGCTTGATCAAGAGTACTCGATGGTCAGTGGCGATGCGCAGCTCCCTACAATTTACATGGCAAAATAATTAAAATGTGCACTCGTATTTATTTTACTTATAAGTTACATAGTAATAGTAAAAAATTTGTAGTAGTAAGTACTAGTTGTTCACAATAATAATTTCTAATTTCAATTATTTTCAATTTTGTAATTATCGTTAGAAAAGGTTATAAGATAAATATTACATTTTCTATTGGTTCTTTCACAATAAAAATTATAATATTATTGTTTTATTTTCATGTCATTATGAAGGACAAAAAGAAATTGTACTGAATTTTTTAGCCCAATTATTGAATATCTGACTATGAGCTTTGTTACAATGTATGTACTCTTATGTATAACATCAAAAGTATTGCAATACATACATATTTATTCTATATTAAATACTTGCTTTTAAAGCCTCTGACTTTGTTCAGTCTTATTTACTAAATTAAATAATTCAGAAACCTTACCGGGCAAATGCGGAACAATGTTTCATCATAATCAGGTGAATAGTTTAGGAATGCACAGAAACAAACATACAAAGAAACATCAATTTTTATTTATATAGATTGATCAGTATCAGATCAAAGTGATTGATAGTATGATAATGGTAATGTAATAAATCTACTCAAATGAAAACCTACTATGAGTACATTATTTTTTTCATTAAGTATAATTTAAATGGTTCTCCATTCGTTTTTTACAGATAAAAAGAAGGACACAATTTTCTATTAAAAATAACTAACTGAGTAGCTAAAGAGAATAGCATTGATATTTGATAAATTTACATTTCATTCATATGTAAAAGGGGCTAACCTTTAGAGAAACTACTGCTTCCCATTTTGACACTTGAGAACAGATTTTGTTAACTAGTTCTTGGGAGTCAAAACTATGCTATAGATTTTGTTTTCGGTATTTATCAAATTTAAAAAACAAAGTTTTGCTTTACGAAATCTTTTCTACCCAGAAACGACTTCTGGCGGTCAGGTTAGAAGTCTAAGGTAATCACGAAGCGATCACCTTAGACTTCGATGTTAAGTTTTTTTAGTTATTCGAGTCTTCTATCAAAAAACAAATTCTATCACTGACACAATAAATATATCTTATTAAGTATAAAAACACATAAGTAGTAGTGGAAGTAAAGTACTTCCTGTAAAAGTTATAAGATATACCTAGCATATTTCATTACAATTTTTTGCATTATAAGTCGGGATGTAGATGTCCTTTTATCTTCTTTGTAGACCTTTCTGCTGGCCTTACACATAAATGTTTACCAAAAAAACTAATTTTCACATTTCTTATACACATCTCAAACACACAGCTGCGTTTAGGTATGGTTGTCACTATGTTATTTTTTGAAACAATCTTAAAAGTGTTTCTGGTATCCATAATACAAATACCAGTTTTACCAACATAACTAGGACACTTAGATCTTACAACAGTTAGAATGCTTCCATGAAAATCGGCTTTAAAAAGAGTCTGTGTGAAGTTCTCCCATCTTTTATCCATGTAACTCGGCACTTGCTTCTCCAGTTCCAACATTTGACTAACATAATCAGCCCAGGTCTCATTCATGGGTAACACATCTTCATACTTTACGCTATTTCTTGGTATTGCAAAAAAACCTAAATCTTTCTTTTCCTTTCTTGTTAATATTCCTGTTCTTTTCTTTCTATTCGTCTTTTTTCTTTTATCCTTACTTTTTATTTTAGCTAGAAAGAAACTTTTTTTAAGTTCACTTTCAACATTCGGTACATCTGACTTTGGTACGTTGGCTTTTAAAAAGGTGATAATAGTTTCTTCTGCTGTTTTTGAAGAATCTGACTTAGACATTGTACTTTAGGTAATATATTTAATCTACAAACACAGACTACTTAGAAGATACTACGTATGTCTACAAATTTAATTTAATTTAGTGAAGAAAATATAACCCATAGATAATATACAACCAAATTAAACCAACAATTTATTATTTATTGTTCTTAAGGCATTGGTAACAAGACCATTAACCTAATAACGTAACTTTTGGAGAAACATTAACTGTCTCTAACACTCCTCCAGTAGTGATAGTAAGCTTTACTGAAGTTAAAAAGGACTTCTTGGAAGAGCGCGAAAACTTCAGTTACACATGTTTATTTAGATCTTATCCATTATTTTCACTTACACAGAACTTTAAACCACAATATACTATCACTGTTGTACTTTAAAACTCCTAAAAATGTAAAAAATAGAAAATCTATATGAAATGACAACCTCACTTTTTTAATTTTGATTTTGAAATGGCACCGTACGTGAATACATTGCCAACGTCAAGTAAAGCGAGAAAACAATTCAGTAGATGATTAGCGCATTTCCAATGTCACGCATTAACACAAACTAGTATACAGACACTGAATAAGTAGGATCCATGTAGAATCACAAGTAAATTAGTTCTTTCTTATCGTAAAACTCCTCCAGTAAAGTGACAGTAGGCTTTACTGAAGTTATAAAGGACTTAGAAGAGCGCGAAAACTTCAGCTACGCATGTTTATTTAGATTTCCATTCTTTTCACTTACACAGAACTTTAAAACACAATATACTATCACTGTTGTACTTTAAAACTCCTAAAAATGTAAAAAATAAAGAATCTAAATAAAATGAAAACCTCACTTCTCCCGTTCCCGCCAAAAAGTCACACAACCTCACTTCTCCCGTTCCCGCCAAAAAGTCCGTACCACAAATTATTAGTAGTCGTAATCCAAAGACAATAAAATCACCAAGAGTAACATTATTTAAGAAAATGACTACGTTTTATCAACTGCTGTCACAGTTTTACGTTAATCTTAATAGGTTATCCTAGGCCTTATGATAGCTGTGCAAATCCAGTGCACCATTCTCGATTTTAGGCCCCATTTATTTCCTATAGCCTTTCGGCATTGATATAGTGCTACCGTTGCTTTTTTGCATACTTCTTTAACATGCTTTGTAAATTTCATAGTGTGAACTAGCCTAATACCTAGATATTTAACTTCTTTGACTGGTTTCTCTTCAAGGCCTTTAATTGTAATAGATCTCATGTCCAGTCTTTTCCTTCTGTTAGTAAAAATAACTATTTGTGTTTTCAGAGGATTTAGGTCAAGTCCTCTTAAGTTATACCTCTCTGAGACTGTCTTAATGGCCATATTTAAGACTAATCTGGTGGTCTTCAGATGCTTCCCAGTTAGAAGCATCACCCCATCGTCTGAGTATGCTTGCATATACACTCCCATGTTATTGATGGAGTATATTAACGAGTCTACAAGTAGGCACCACAGAGGTGGCGACAGACATCCTCCTTGTGGAAAGCCTCTTTTTGCTTCAACTTTACTTACTATATTGCCTAGTTGCGCTATAACTACTCTGTTTTTTAGCATACTTACAGTCCATTTTTTCAGTTTCAGTTATAAGGCATAACTGAAACTTTGAAAAAATGGACTCTGGTCATTGCCCTTTCTATGGCTTCAAATGTTGCTTTGTCAAAAGGTCCCTCGATATCAAAGAAGCATGCCAACGCGAATTCCTTGTTCATGATAGCTCTTTCCAGCCTGATAGTGAGGTTGTGTAAGGCCGTTTCCGTGGACTTACCCTCCATATACGCATGCTGATTACTGTGTAGTTTCTCTTTACTTTTCCTTAATTTGTGTCTAATATGATGATCTATTGTTTTCTCCAAGGCTTTCAGTATAAATGAAGATAAACTGATGCATCTAAATGATTTTGCTTCTTTGTAGCATTTTTTCCCTGGTTTTGGTATAAACGCCACTTTCACTTCTCTCCACCCTTTCGGAATATAACCTAGTGCTACACTACCTCTGTACAACTTGATTATATAATCCTTTGTTACTTTAAGTCCTTTTTGTAGTACTATTGGTATTATACCATCCGGACCCGCTGCTTTACAGGGTGCAAACGACTTGATTGCCCATTCTATAATGTGTATAATCTCCTTTGCTTCTTCCCAGTTTTCAAATGGCTCCTCTTCAATATCTGCCCGTTCCTCGTCATATTTCTTACAATCTTGGAAGTGGGTTTTAAGCATTACTGCCAAGACCCTTTCCGGTTCCGAAATAATTTCGTCATTTATCTTCAAACTACTTAATTGGTAGTTTTTCTCATTACTTAGTATTTTTACTAAACGTGTGCTGCTTCAGAATAGTTATTTATTTCCTTGAAGTACGTTGTCCAGCTTGTTCTCTTTGCTTTTTGTCTTTCATTTGAGAATTCATTCCTTAATTTCTTATATATGTTCCAGTTTAGTTCATTATTTTTCTTCAAGGCTATTCTTAAGTATCGCCTTACCTTTTCCTTAGTTTGTATAGTGATCATTCCACCATATCTGTCCTTTCTTTCTCTAACATATTTTCTCAGGGCATGCTTGTTTAAATGCTGTCATTATTGCATTCTTTAGGTTTTCAGAACCTTCTTCTATATCTTCCTTTGTCTTGATATCTAGTGGTTTGGGTTTCCACCTTTCCAGTTCACTTGTGAACCGTTCCCAATTTGTTCTTCTTGGATTTCTAATTTTTACTTTCTCTATGTAACTGTCCACTTCGAACGTTATCCTTCTATGATCAGAAAAACTTTCTTCTCTCTCTACTTTCCATTTACTAATATAATTGTTAATGATGCCTTTTGATAAAGTAATATCTAGCACCTCTTTCCTGGATCTCGTTATAAAGGTTGATTCGCATCGTATATTGAGAATCTCTAAGTCGTTACTAGTTATAAAGTTTAACAGAAGCTCTCCTTTTTTGTTTGTGTCCGAGCTTCCCCATACCACATGATGTGAGTTTGCATCGCATCCTATTATCATAGTTCCTTCCTTCCTTCAGTTCTTAGTATTAGTTCTTCTAATTCTTCAGAGGGTGGTTCAAAAGTAGCTTCACTTTGTAGGTAGCATGTTGTCAGAAGTATCTTCACGACTTTAGTCTCTTCCACTACAATAGTTGTTTCTATCACCACTAGGTCTCTGCTGCAAAAAATTTCCATACAACCTGTTGCTTTAATGTCATTACTTATGTATATACAAGTTCTTGGCTTATATTCCTCACTTTTGTCATAGAAGTCGTCCGCCAAGAGCTCCTAGGCCATTGACGCGCCCGTTCCGTAGGTATGGTTCTTGTAGTAAGGCCACATCAATGTTGTCACTCATGATAGTTCTAGATAGTTCTGTCATTGCATCTTTACAATGATGAAGATTTAATTGACAGATTCTAAGCTTTTTATGTGTTTTTGTGTTGTTTGTGTTTGTGTTTTTTGTGGTATTATGTGTGTCTGTGTCCATTTGTGTTACTGAATTGTGTTTGTGTCCTCCATCTGAAATGGAGTCCTCTCAGAGCCTTTGGATTGCGATGTTAATGCATTTTCGCAGCCTGTGAGGTTTTCTCCCCACTCGCCGATGCCTCTTCTGCCTTCTGCAGCTCCGCCTTGTTGCATGATTTTGCTTCTGTAGCCTCAGGTATTTTTATGGCACAACTTACGCATTTGTTAGGCAGAGCACTCTCTTTAGCTGCGGCCTCTGCTTTCCTGGGGTTTCTCAGTAGTTTGACCCTTACCTGAGTGGCCTGGAAGTTAAGCCACCTCGTTGCTTCCTCACCCCACCTCTCCTCTACTTCCATAGGCAAAGCGACTAACAATCTGCATCCAGTGGGCATGACTACTTTGTTTAATATCTTCCACTCATTAATTTGAAGTTCTTCTTTTTCATCATTCTGGCCTATGAGAAGTTGTAGAGGATCTTTGGGAACATCCTCCTCGCTCCCCGGAATCCAGATTGATGCCTTTGCTCTGTCTAGTTTACTCGCCACGATCTTCGTATCGCCATGGACACCAAAGTCGCAGTTCATCAGCCACTCCCTCGCCTCCGTCGTTATCGGTGTCACAAGAAAGAATCCCTCCGACACCAACCCCGACGTGGCGAAGCTGAGTGACCTCTCGCCCACTCTGGCTACCGCGGCTTTCTCATGGCGAGGAGCCTTTTCCTAAGGTTCCGGCCGACATTTTTATCTCTATATTGTCAGCAAGCCTGCGCTGGTTCTTTCTGGCCTATCTTGCCTTCTTCTTCTCAGCTTTGGAGAGATGCACTGTGAAGCCGTCCGTCCCTTCCTTCTGGATATTCCCGTCCGGTCGTTCTGGAGACTCCAGCAGCTTTTCTTCTATAGAAAGAGAATCTAATAATATGTTATCTATAGATGTTTTAGGATCTGAAGAGACTCCTGGAGCCATCTTACTGGTCCCAGGGGTCCCCTCTTTCCCCTTCGCTTTGGTGACTTCATTATCTACGAAGAGAGGTCCCCCACCTGCTTTGTCAGCATGCGGCTTTCCTTCTCCTGTTCCAGTTTTATGAGTCGTCTGCGCCTGGTTCCCCGCAGCAGAGACTTTTGTTTTTATTTTAATGTCTTTATTCTCCATACTCTATTGAATTAAGGGAAGAACTATAGTTTGAGTGCGGCAGTGCTCCCTTACCACACCCCAGCTACTTTTTGGCATATACGGGGTACGCCACATCCCGTGCACAGTCTCGTTGATGACAGCGAATGTGCGGAGAAGTTCCACCCGCATAGAGGGGACACCTAGGCCATCTTTTATTGCAGTGATTTGGTGTCTCGGCTTTGCCTCGTTCCCGGAATACCTCTACGTGGTTCCCAGGATTCACCTAGCTTCGACACCTCCCTTCTGCATAATGGCCTAGTCCTCCCCCCCGCCGGTGGACCCCCTCAGCACCACCCCCCGCTGCCTACAGCTGAAGGCTGTGGATCCTCGGCACGAACCCTCCCACCTTGATCCTGGAGGTATGGAGAATGGATACTCCCTGCACAACCCCCATGCCTTGTGCAGAGAGAGGGATATCCCTAGGTTTAGGATTGAGGATGTGATGGAAGACTGGATAGGAAGGTGTGTTTAAATTGGTTAAGGATATCAATGGATTCAAATGTGGGGTTTACACCACGCATTCGAATCCATCTCCCCCCCCCCTCGAATCACAACGTATTATGCCTAAATCATAATCCATTGTGATTCCTTGCCCTCCTCCTTTATCCGGGCTTGGGACTGGCACACTAATGGACCCATTTCACACAGATCCACCATTGCGGCTGAGTTATTATTACTTAAGGTTAGTGCAAGAACGGTTTTTCGCTAGGAATATCCTAAATAAGTTAGGCATTAAATTAGGCAATTCTTAAGTTTAGTGCAAACGGGCATAATTGTCCCTAACACTCCTCCAGTAAAGTGATAGTAGGCTTTACTGAAGTTACAAATGACTTCTTGGAAGAGCGCGAAAACTTCAGTTACGCATGTTTATTTAGATCTCCATTTTTTTCACTTACACAAAACTTTAAAACACAATATACTATCAGTGTTGTACTTTAAAACTCCTAAAAATGTAAAAAATAGAAAATCTAAATAAAATGACAACCTCACTTCTCCCGTTCCCGCCAAAAAGTCCTGTCAGTCAACTATCTACGATAAATGTATTTGTACCTCCATGGTATATATTCTGTGAATTTCTGTGTAGTCAACTGTCGCTTTTTGACTTATATATATATATATATGTATATGTATATATACTCAGACATATAATATATAAATAAATAACATTATATAAATAAATCAACTGTCAGCTGTCATACCGCATGCAACTAATTCACAGATTTATAAATGGAAGCAGATCCACAGACTTTCCACAAGACCAGCAGCCAATTAGTATTCTGTGCCAGCAGCGCACAGCCGTCAGGCCTCATGTATCGAACGAACAATCATAATATTGTATCGTGGAGCTATTGGAACGCTCCAAATTACATCCTTCATTTGACAAAAACAATCTACAAAAAGAAGGAATATAATAAAGTAATAATCTCTAATACTAGTACATTACTTAGTTAATTTAATTCATATTTTATCACAAGAAAAATATAATTTGGGGTGTACCAAATAGTCTCGCTCGAACATAATACGCAGTATAAGCACCCACTCCTTAATTCGGGCCTGAGTTCTGCATGTGTGTAAGTAATATTTGTTAGTGTGAATTTGCCATGTATTTTGTATCGATAGGTCTGCTTCCATTTAAAAGTTTGTGTGCTAATTTCACCTAAATTTTTATTTTAAATAGTCATTATTAGTATGAGTAATATTACATTCTCTTTGATTAGTATCTGCTAAGCTTTATGAACTTATTTACGTCTATCACTTTGTTACTGGAGGAAAAAGCAGGATCGCCACAAAAGAAGAAGAATAATAACAGCGACGACGACAGATCACCGACAGATAAGTGAATGCGTGCGAACGAGTGTGTTTAAAAAAGTGATAAGCTAGACGCTATGTCATGAATTGTCATGCTTAGTGATAAATAAGCGTTGATATGAGTAAATATATTCCTTGATTGATATTTGATACGTTGTTCTGTGCTATCTACTTCTAATTTGTGTTTCTCTGTTTCTCACCTACAACCTACGAGTTGTTTTAAAATTTTTTAGTATAAAAATGGCAACAAAGGTGCCAAAAATTAAACTTTCTAATGGAAAAGAAATGCCTATAATCGGCCTTGGCACTTATGCTGTAAGTTAACCTTTTATTCTAGTCTTAATTATTTTATTTAGCAATAAAATTATTTGATTTAGCAATAAAATTATTTTATTTGTATAATATTACAGCGTACAGCGTCGCCAGAGCAGTTCAGACAGGCAGTGGAATGGGGCATCGAAGCGGGTTACCGGCATATAGACACGGCGTCGTGTTATTACAACGAGGAGGAAGTTGGTGGAGGAATTAACAACAAAATTCAACAAGGCTTTGTTTCCAGAGAAGATCTTTTTATAACCACAAAGGTCAGCTACTGCACCACACAGATAGAATAAATATAATAGTATGACTTCAAACTATTATGTTTATCCTGTAACTAACGAATAAACCTAGTGCCTAGCTCTGTGAAATAAACAAAGGATAACTAACAGTCTGGTTTGTATGTTTGTGTGCTAATACGCATGTGCCATGGTATCAATGGCAATAATTAGCATGATTAGGACTACTCCATTGCTGCAGTTTGTTATGCACTAATTTCCGCTGCACTTTACTACCACTGCAAATCTTACAACCGTTTCCATTTGTTTTTAATTCGTTTGTCATATTATTAGTATAAATGTATAGTAGTAAAATTTATTTTAATATGGATTAATTTCCTTCTGAATGCTTACAACATTTAACATTTAATAATATTTAGATACAATCAAAATTAAGTAGAATAATTTTGTATGCCCAACATAATGTAATAATATAAATGTGATAACTATAAATAATTAAAATATCTTAAAATACTTTTTTTTATATTAGAGTGTGTCACCTGATGGAAAATGATCACCGCTGCCCATGGACAGCTGTAAGGTCCAGGGAATTACGGAAGCCTTGGCAGCCTTTAGAGAGGGTGTCATATGTCAGTATTGGAAGATTGTCACATTAATTTGAGTAGGGTACTTTTCTACTTTGTTTTATAATAATGTTAGATAATGTAGGTAGGTTAATGTTCTGATGACACTCTTTTTTTCCTTTGCAATGGCTACCTAGCTGATTACACGATTTCTAATACAAATGTGTTTTAATTAATTCGGGACTTAATAGTGGCGATGTTTGGTGAAAATTTTTGAAAAAATGGACAAAAAGGCAGTGAAGTTTGATGAATTCAACCCTCAAACGGACAATTGGGACATATATCTCGAACGTTTGAAGTTTTGTTACGAAGCTAATGGAATCGAGTCGGACGCCGCGAAACGCGCTAATTTCTTTACAGTGTGTGGCTCGCGAGTTTTTGAGACTTTGTTGGCGTTAATTACGCCGCTGAAAGCTAGTGATGTGACATTCGACGAAATTCAAAGAGTTCTTACGAAACATTTTAGTCCGAAACCAAATGAAATTTCAGTGTCATTTCAGTTTTACAAACGCGATCAAAACCGCGACGAGTCCGCGGCGGAATATATAGCGCAGCTGCGAAAACTAAGTTCCGGCTGCAACTTTACGGACTTAGAGCGAATGTTACGCGACAGATTGGTCTGCGGGATGAGGGATGACAAACTGCAATACGAACTATTGAAACGTGACCATATAACGTATCAGGACGTAGTGGACGCTATGATGTCGGCCGATGGACATTAACGCAGTGCAGTCAAAGAACATCACTCGTCTATGTTTTCGCTGCGGGGACCGACATGCGGGCGAATGTCGATTCGTGAACACCGTGTGTCAGTATTGTAAGAAGAGGGAACCTTTAGAGAAGATATGTTTGAGGAAAAAGAAAAATATTAACAGTGATGCTAATTTTACTACAGAGTCGGAGAATAGTTTGAACGGAATGTACTGCGTGCAGAGCGCCGGTCGGGCCGGCCGCGTTCCGCCGTTTGAAGTGGTGGTGTGGCTCGCGGGGAAACAGGTCCACATGCAGGTGGATACGGGCGCTAGCTTCTCCATCATCAACGAAGGCACGTGGCGCTCGCTGCTCGGCCGCCTGCCGCCCGCCGCCCTGCGCCCCGCCGACCTCACGCTGCGCACCTGGACCGAGACTCCCGTCCGTCTGATGGGACGGTTGACTCTGCTGGTGCGGTACAACGAGACGGAGCGACGCCTCTCCTTAATCGTCGCTAAAGGAAACGGTCCCAATCTGTTGGGCCGCGATTGGTTCACGCCGCTCAATATATCTATGAAAGTTAACTTTGTTTCGCATGTTAACGATCAAGAAATCAATCGAGTTATGACTAAGCACAGAGATGTATTTCAAGAAGAACTCGGTACCTACCGCGGACAACCTGTAGCAATACATCTAAAAGCGGGCGCGACGCCCAAATTTCTGAAGGCCAGACCCGTTCCGTACGCGATAAAGCAGAGGGTGGAGGAAGAGATAGACAGGCTACAACGCGAAGGAGTACTACGACCGACTTCCTACTCGGAGTGGGCTACACCTGTCGTTCCGATTGTGAAAAAGTCGGGAGAAATCAGGCTCTGTGGAGATTATCGCAGCACGGTCAACGAGGCGACCGAATCGGATACGTATCCGATGCCGACGGCAAATGAAGTTTTTGCAACGGTCGCTGGTGGCAAATTTTTCTCCACATTGGACTTAGACCGGGCATACACACAGGTGGTCGTCGACGACGACGCGTCGAAACTCCTCACCTTGAATACCTGCAAGGGACTCTACACCGTACATCGACTGCCATTCGGGGTCAAGGCTTGTCCAGGGATATTTCAACGATTGATGACATCCTTGCTCGCTGGAATCCCTGGAGTTGCTGTCCTCATCGATGACATCATTGTGAGCGGCAGGGCAAGGCTAGAAATGCAGGAGAGACTCGATACCGTACTAGGACGCATCGGACAAGCCGGTCTGCGTCTCAATAAGAACAAATGCAAATTTGGTAAGGAGCAAGTTGAGTTTCTGGAGTTTGTCATCGACGCGAAGGGCATTCATCCCGCACGAAGTAAAGTCGAGGCGATCGTGAACACTCCGGAGCCCAAGAATAAGCAAGAGTTGCAGGCATTCCTCGGCCTGTATAACTTTTATGAAAGATTTGTTCCACACAAGGCGACAATACTTGAGCCCCTACATAGGCTGTTGGAAACATCTCAGACATGGAAATGGACAGGGCGTGAACAGAACGCATTCGACACTGCGAAACGTCTCATCACATTTGACTTGACGCTTGTACACTAACGATCTACAGAAGCCGCTCGTACTTACCTGTGACAGTACAGAATATGGCGTTGGGCGGTTTTGTCGCATCGATCGGAAGAAGGACAAGACCGACCAATAGCCATGGCATCCAGGACGCTACATTCACACGAAAGACGCTACTCTCAGCTTGACAAAGAGGCCACTTCTATAATGTTTGGAATCACGAAATTCCATAACTACCTGATGGGTAGACATTTCCGGATAGTGACCGATCACAAACCGCTGCTGGGCATTTTCAACCAAAAAAAACCTATGCCCAATATGTTATCACCGCGGTTGACTAGAATCGCTATCGCCCTGACAGCTCACAGCTACGAAATAGAATACAAACCGGGACCGCAAATAGGTGTTGCGGACAATTTGAGTCGATGGCCACGACCTGTTCCAGAGGAGCTCGAACAGCAGCTGAGCCAAATTCTATTGATGGCAGAAACACCGGAAGACTTTCCATACGCTGTTGAACAAATAGCATCTGAAACAAAACGGGACAAGACATTATCACGGGTTATTTACTACATTCAGCGCGGTTGGCCCGTTAGAGTAACAGACGATGACTTAAGTCCGTTTTGGTTGAATTGATTGGAACTATCACTTCAAAACGACTGCATTCTTTTGGGTTGCCGCGTGGTCGTACCAAGGACACTCCGACAAACAGTTCTGAAGATGCTACACAAGACACATGCAGGCATCGTACAGACGAAGGCTCTAGCAAGAAGCTACGTGTGGTGGCCACATCTCAATGACGACATCGAATCGATGGTGAGCACGTGTGCTAAATGTCTAGAGCATCGACATATGCCTCCTAAGACTTCCCATGAATGGGTTACACCGACAAGTCCCTGGTCCAGAATCCAAATAGATTTTGCTGGGCCGTTCCATAATAAATATTTCCTGATCATTGTGGATGCATATTCGCGTTGGCCAGAATTATTCATGACGAATAACACCACTTCGGCTACTGTGATAAAACTTTTGAGAACGGTCTTCGCTACTCATGGACTATGTGATGTGGTAGTATCCGACAATGGCACATGTTTTGTGTCCCACGAGATAAAACAGTTCTACAAGGCTAACAACATCCGTCAGGTGACTATAGCACCATACCATCCAGCAACCAACGGATTGGCTGAATGTATGGTGCAGACCATCAAAGACAAATTGCGGAAGATGGATGACTTGGCATGGGACATTAGAATTCCAAACCTTCTGCTAGGACTACGAGTCACCCCATGCAGCACTACAAACAAAACACCTGCAGAACTATTAATGAATAGACGTCTACGGACATTACTGGACACTATTCATCCGGAAAATCTGCAACATAAACAAACTGAAAAGCAGATTAAGGACAACAGTGACAAAAGGTCTCGAGAGACAAATGTAGGCCAGAATGTAATGTATCGAAACTATAGCACAATGGGACCAAGGTGGTTACCAGGCCAGGTTTGTGACAAAACTGGGCCATCAAGCTACAAAATGAGAACGGTTGATGGAGATATAGTTAACCGATACATGGACCAATTAATTAAAAAGACGCCTGTACAGTCTGACCCAGAGGAAGGGGAGCGATTGGTCAGTGATCCAGTAACAGATAACCCTGCATCACCAGATCATAGAAACAGAAATGATGAGCTGGACAGTCAAGAAGAAGACATCATAGAGATTCCAGATGCTGACAAATGGGCAGATATGTTAGGAATACCACCATCGGATGTACCCTCCACCTCTTCTGCTCCAGGCAAAATGAAAAACAGACTAGATCTGCATTCTAGGACTCGCATATCATAGACACAAGGACAATCTGTATATTTCTTAAGAATTTTGTAATAACTATGTATGCAGTATAGTTGTCACTCAGATAGGCATAATATGTTTTCACAATATGTTAGTTTTGATTTACTTTTATATATATAATTTCTGTATCATATTTTAGGGGGGAGGTATGTCATATGTCAGTATTGGAAGATTGTCACATTAATTTGAGTAGGGTACTTTTCCACTTTGTTTTATAATAATGTTAGATAATGTAGGTAGGTTAATGTTCTGATGACACTCTTTTTTTTCCTTTGCAATGGTTACCTAGCTCATTACACGATTTCTAATACAAATGTGTTTTAATTAATTCGGGACTTAATAGAGGGTCAGGGGGGGATGGGTCACTGGTACTCTCACTCAACGAACGAAACACAACAGGGATAGATGCTGTTATTTCACACCGATATTCTGTGAGAGAGTGGTATTTAACCGAACGAGCCGGCCCAATTTGTACTGCAATGCAGCATAGCCATACCACTATTACTGCTTTTCATCATAATCTTATTATTATTTGGTAAATGGGCATCTAAAATATATTTGATTTCAGCTGTGGAATGATCGCCATGCGCAAAGTGATGTGGTACCAGCCTTGAGGGAATCTTTAACCAAGTTGAAACTTGACTATGTTGATTTGTACCTTGTGCACTGGCCATTTTCCGTCAATGTAAGTTGGTTTAATAATAGCAATTTTTTTATATGAAAATTTTAAAAGGGTTTTCACAAAAAAATAAAATAATTATTATTACATTAAATGTATACTTTATATTATACTTTCATGTGATTTCCCATTTGAGGTCGACAAAGGTTCAAGGCCTAACAAAATCACACATCAACATCATATTGTGTCAATATTATGTATATTCTGACTAACAAATAGCACAGTTGAACCATGTGTGGTGGAGGACAAATTATTTATTTTATTTATTAAGGTATACAACATATTTACATATGAAATAGTACTTACATAAACAGAAAAGAAAAAATAATTGAATCTAACATGTTTAATAGTCCAATACATACTTAATAAAGAATAACTAAAGAATAAGGAAGGGAACTCAGTTTTGTCCTCATCTTTCATATTAAAAACATCAATATCAGCAACAATTAATGTTGTTATATTAGTTACAAGCTTACCACAATTCTTTCTACAAATAAGTAGTAGAGACACTGAGATTATTATACTATTATAAATTATTAATTTTTGTATATTATGCCATCTTGGGTTTTTGAGTTAGCATTGACTACACACTATTAACTTTGCTAGGATCGCCATGTTGCCAATGTTTTGACTTTTATTACTAGACAATTTACCTAATTTGATCATATTAACTCTTTAATTTGTAGAACACAGGCGCGGATGCTTTCATAGATTATATAGAAACATGGAAAGGTATGGAAGAAGCGAACAAACTAGGTCTCGCCAAGTCTATTGGTGTTTCAAACTTCAATGAGGAGCAATTGGGGCGTTTGTTACAAAACTCGGAAGTCAAGCCAGTGGTCAATCAGATTGAGGTAATATCATGTATAAATAAGTATTATTCAAGTTCATAATAATATTTAAGTTCATATTTATTCAAATAACATAAACAGTCACAAAGTATTTTTGAACATACATACATACCTTCACGCTGTATCCCTAATTGGATTGTCAGACAGGACTGAGTGTCAAGCTTCGCGGTTATCAAGTTATGAATAACTTTGTTGAATTTAAAAATTCAACTGGACTACTAAACTAAAAATTCAACTTAACAGCTAAACCTCATTACAATGAAAGTGCTTCCTGCTAGTTCGAAAAAATACCTGTACCGAGAAGAACCGCCAAGAAATTGTCAATGAACCTTCATAATAGTGGGGCCACACTACGGGAAACGTCAATGCACATCAATCGCGATAAATATTGCATTAATTATTAACACGATAAAATTGGCGCTAATGTTTAAATGTTTAATTTGTTTAAATGGGTTCTATAATAACCCATTAGGCTTTCCTTCTTCTTTTTAATTTCTTCGATAGTTGCTTTAAAAGATAAAAATTCCATATTGTATAGACTCAGGTGTTACTTTCCGGAAATCCATTTCATGTGATAAATTCCCCTTAATCTATAGCTATTTTCCGCTCAAACTCCAAAAACCACCAATCGACACGTGTTTCGCCCCTCAACGGAGCATCCTCAGGATATACCAGAGATAGGACTCGGTCAGCTAACCAGCACCGAATCGGAATCGAATCGAATTCGGTGCTGGTTAGCTGACCGAGTCCTATCTCTGGTAATAATTTGATTCGATTCCGATTGCATCATTCTGCGACTTACGATTCTTAAAAGTTTTGTCTCGGATCCCACAAACATGGCTCTGTTTGCAGAATCTCGAGAAACGCAATTACTTTCTCGTTACTCCACTCCATAGCCATATTACATACGTATTTAACGAAGACAAACACGTGCGATCCCGTCCACATCACAAACACGTGCGATCCCGTCCACATCCCGTCGCGCTCACGGTGCACAATGACATACCTAATAGTGTGGCCGCATCAACGCATTAATTCTCGCGTTAATCTCTTTGATGTACCGCCACTTGAGCTATCGGCAATGTGAATGCCGTAAACGTCCATCATCGCGATAATAAATGGCATTTCCCGTTAGTGTGGCCCCAGCATTACAACATTAAACTTTCATTTTTATTATTAAAATGTTTAATTTTTATTTTTAAAATGGAAAACTCAAATGGTTCGTATTTTATCAGAAATAATCAAATAAACGTTTTATCACAGATTAATTAGTTACTAACGTGTTTTATGTTGTGCCAAAGTAATATTTTTTAGGTGTATCTTCAATACACATATTTTTTTTAATTGTTAAATGTCATATACTGATGTACTGAGTAGCAAGTTTTTGTCGTAAACTAATAAATAAATAATGTTACCAAGTGCTTTGCGAGACAAAAAATGGAATTGATAAATAAAAATAATGTCAACTTTTAACCTTCAAAGTAATATTAATTAAAACATTTGTAGATAAAATGATTGGTTCGTTAATTGTGTATCATTGTTACTCGTTGGTTTATTTACAGTATATAATGAATAAGGCAAGAACATAATGGCTTTGCAGTGATTGATAGATAACATTGCATGAGAGTGCTACTGGGCATGAGCCGCATGAGTGAGCATAACGTCTAACATAATTATATATACATAACTATTGAAATTGGTTAACTTCTAAAAATTTTTAAAGTTGCTTTAATTAAAAGAAAATGTGAAAATATAACCAACCTTATTTCTAAAATTGTTATCAAGAATTGACCAAATAATTTATACGACCCTATTAAAACAAGATGGTGGTCGTAATGGTGCATTGGTGTTTGAAACATCTACTTGCTAGGTAAAGCAAAATTGCACATACATTGATGGTCTAGTGCATAGGTTCTCAACCTTATTTTGCCCACCGCCCACTGAAAATTTTTTTTTCTAGAGTATCCAATTTTTTTTTATTTACCATCTCGCAAATCTGAAACAGCTATTGCCACGATTATTATTTAAACGTGTAATATTATATAGTCGTAAGATAGGATATGACCCCTATCCTATTTCTGAGTTTAAAGAAGAATGTTTCAAGGAGAACAATTAAAATGCATACTAATTATATTCAAAAGTATTTTTATTAACACTTGCTGACTCTTGAATGCCCCGAAGACCCTGAGCAAGTTAGTACAAGCACAGATAATACTGCCAATTCTTGCAGGATTGCAAAAATCGTGCTATTTTACAAAAAATTGTTATAACTTTAATTGCTACAAACATATTTGTTTGCTATTTTTAATTAACAGGCTTTTTTTGACTTCACCCGTATTTATATATGAGACATTTCACGTGAAATGGGAATGTTTGAACATTTTTAATTCAAATAAAAAAATAAAATTTCTCTTATCATCCGATTTAATGTAGATCTGATCTGTAAAAAAATCTTTCAGCTCAGTTTTCATCCACTTTCCGAACTACCGAAATATATGAGTTTTTGCACATGTGATAAATATTATTACAATACATACAATAACAAAAATTAACCAATATTAAAGTTTATTTTACTGTAGTACGTGATTAGTGTGTGTTTTTGTCCTTTTTAGACTATATTTCCTTAATCAGCTCACGCCCCCTCTGTGCCATCTCAACGCCTAATTAACTGGGTGAAAATCATTAATTAACTTCTACTGCCCCCCTGAAAGTCTTAAACGCCCATAAGGAGGCGTTATCGCCCACTTTGAGAACCTAGGGTCTAGTGGCATCTATGTAGGTACTTAAATCAAGCCTCTTCAACATCATGCTTTATCACAGGCATGTTATGGGCCCATTCAGGTTGCGATTTGTAACGCAACAGGTCGATGCACATGTTGCATCAAACTGTTTCATGACACAAAAATATCAACCTGCAAATGGTGGTTTCAAATGGATGTTTCAGTTGCGAGTTTACAGCAGTATCAATATCATATCACTGGCTTTAAACCGCAATGCGGTAATACTTGAAACCGTGTATGTCAATTAAGCACAATGACCTCTTTGGAAACCATTTTTTAGACCAATGTCTTTCTTTAATCAAATAGCCAGTGTTAGCGGATGGAAATGTCAAAAGCTCTCGCATACCTAGGCGAAAATGTGTGACGAGAATGATGAGATTTGAGGAAGCGAAAGAAGTATGTAAGAACCGCGACGCTTGGCGCTCCGTCCTCACTGACTACCCCGTTAGGGATGCATCGTGAGTATATGTATGATTGTATCTTTCTTGCTTTTTTTTTTCAAATAAACTGAAAATGTAACACCAAGCGCTACTAACATTACTAGAGGTATCTTAAACATATTACCGGTATCCAGGACTCCGAAATACTGGATTTTGTATCAAGATCAAAATCAAAGTATGTATCGATGTTAAAATTGAAACAAATGTCTGACACAGATCTCAGATACTACTCAAACAAATCTCTGCATGAAAGGGGTACTTATACACAGTGATAGCCATTAGGTCCCTTGCAGTTATTGGTCATTTTGAAAATCTTATCATTATTTAAAAAAAGCTCTTTTACAGGTTAACCCAACACTTACTCAGCATAAATTAGTCGAATTTTGTAAGCAACATTCGGTTGTGCCAGTTGCGTATACACCACTTGGTCTCATATCAGAAGCAAGACCAGAATTTATTGGGATAGATCAGATAAAAACAGATCCCAAACTGGGAAAAATCGCAGAGAAGTATGGCAAGAGTCGTGCGCAAGTGGCTTTGAGGTATTTGGTAAGTTTTTGTCACAGATATCCCTCGATATTAGCATTGCGTATCGATAATACATAATTGATAATATTAGCAACAGTATTCTTATCTCAAAAGGTACAATTACAGTACACCTACAATTAATATTGTAATTATTACACTTTTGTGTTTCGAATAAGTGTAAATTATTATAAAGTTATTTAATTAAATCCAAAATATAATAGAGTCAAATACTAGTTATTCGTAACAGCATTGCGATGATATATCAGCCCTCGCTATTACCGATAATTTTGTTAATTTTAACACTGTCAATAATGTTAATTTATATTAAATCAACACATCTCGAAGCTGTCAATATTAAACAATCTTAACAATCGATGGAAAATTCTTTTTAGTTTGTAATAATAAAAAATGTAGTAAGAGGCAATATTATTTGGCTTTAAAAGATGGTTCCGTATATTATTAACTATAAATTTTTTCTCTCCAGATTCAGCGTGGTATTCCCATCATACCAAAGTCATTTACTAAATCTCGTATCGAAGAGAACTTAGATTTATTTAATTTCGAACTCGATGAAGAAGAGATGAAGGCTGTAGATAGCTTTAACATCGATAACAGATGTGTTACAGCTACGTCGTTTAAAAATCTCAAAAATTTTCCTTTTTAACTTTTCCGCTCCCTTAAATCCGAAAACATTGTCAATAGAAAGTGCCTGTTGGAATGAGAGGAGCAATCAAATGAACAATTAGAAAACTATAAAATAGGTTCAATAATATATTATTCTATAAATTAAGAGAATGAAATCTATCAATGTTGATTTGTTTCTTTCTGAAAGCAATCAATCTCGAAGTCAATTTAAACTGAACATAACAGAACCAATTCTCGACTAAATCGAGCATATAAAAATTGTCGTAATGTTATTTTTTTAGATTTTATGAAAACTAACCACTAAATTCCTTAACGCCTTGTTAAGCTAATTATTATGAAACAGTAATCTACTCTGTTTATTGATTACACACTTCCAGACTACTAGCAAATCTTGAACATTATTCAGTGTGTTATATGTATTTCGTCCACAAATAATGTTCAGCCGTCATGTTCATGATGTGAATTCAATTTCAATTGTTTTGGCCATGTGAAGAAATTGTCAGGTACCTAGTCGATATAACAGCGAAAAGGAGTTAGGTATGAATGTTTTGACACCACTATGAAAATGACTATGATTGCAATGTCAACTATTTAACATTGAGCGATACATACGAAAATAAAAAGGTGGCACAAAGTGGGAGGGCACAATTCTGACCTGACTGTAATATAAATTGGTCTGATTGTTAGGGCTCTATGATCGATTTCTGGATCGCTCATGTTTCACATTGGTTTTAACAATCGTTATTTTATTGATCGATCTTATATTGACATCCCATGACTTACACTTCAATACTTACTACATATATTCCGCTGATTGTTTAATAGTTACTAGTCCAATTTTAACATCAACGGAGCTCTGTGGATTATGATTATTACCACTTTGTGCCGCACATCGTTTTATGTTCTCTACATTATGATTATGTAGAAACTCTTACAAATATTTCCGATATTGTTGGTGGGTAGTTTTTTATGTATATTTTGTGAAGAATTTCTATATGATGTTCTGCTTATATTATTGTATAATAATAATTTTACATAAGCTAAGTTTTATATTTTATTTAATTGTTTATAAACATAACTTACAAAATAAATATTGTTGCATAATGAGCGAGGTATTATTTTCAGGTGTAAAAGAAATAACATTTGTATTGGCCTTGTCAATTTTATTACATTAAAAAAAACAATTTGTATAAGATAAATTAAAACGTCAACATTTACGAACATACAAAAATAAAACGTGGCATATAATGCAATGCATTCTCTAATCGGAAACATAGAGTGTTATGGAATGTCCTAAGACCGTTGAACTGTATAAATAATAACAATTAACACAGAAATAGTTTGTGACTAAGCTAAATAACATATAACAGGATTCATAAAATAAGAGTAGAAAAGAGAAAATGCACAATAAAAATAATATATAAATAAATCTGTTGTTTAAAAATTTCATACATTTACGTTATTCATATTAAAACAATTTTATTCTTTTGAAGAATTCATGTAAACATCATTATAAAAAAAACAATAGATTATAACAGTATTTTAAGCCTTTTACAAAGACGTGAATTTATAAAAATAAAAGCTATGAAATCTATGCATTAAAAATCCATTATTAAATGTTATTCTGAGTTTTTGGAAATTAATTAAAATACATATTCACAGCAAAAGTCAATATTTGCGACAACACAAAAACAATTTTTTATATGGCATCCTATAAAAATATATTTATGATGCATATAAAGTTACACTTAATCCACATTCTTATTTAAGCTACTACAAGCACTGCTAAGAACTTTGTACACCTATATTAATGACTATCATTAAACGTTACAAAGATTATAAACGGGACATATTAACAACTGATTGTTTAATTCTTCATAAAGTCTATTGTTTTACTTCATCAAGCAATAAAGGCATATTCACACAACATCATATATTATAAAAGACTATATTTTCTCTTAGTTTTGAAGGAAATAAAAACGTCTTTACCCCTAAGTAAAAATTGTTAGCTAGGTACGTGAAAATCAATATTTATGTCCATCTTATACAGAACTACAACAAGGCTAGGGCGACGTGGGCTAATGTCCACAATCTCGAAGCTTTGACTTTATTTTAGCTTTTCATAAAATTCACAGGTCCATCAAACTCATCTTTTCCACATCTTTAGGTCTTGCCTTGCCAGTGATCACATTTGTATCCATAAATTACACATAAATAATTACATAAAACTAGAATATAATAATATAAAGTGCGGTATAAACAGGCGACTTAAGCTTAGTGTAGCATACATAGCGATATCATTTCATCATACTTTAATATCCATTGCGAGCTATATAAAAACTCTGATTAGTCATGGCACAGTGTAAGGGACAATTATAGTTATGGTAAATAATGGACGTTAAATTACTTTCAAGAAAGTAGTAATCGCCAAAATTGCTAAGTTTTTCATTCATAGGTAGAAGCTACATAATATATGAATGCACATATTATCTCTTCATATGTCTGGGTTAAAAGATTGTATAGCGGGATTGGGCAGAACTGGAGGCATGGGGCACTCAACTTATAGACACGAAATATCGGACCATCTTATTCACTACTGCTCAGTTTATTTAGACCACCCATTCCCAAAGTGGGCGATAACGCCCCCCTGTGGGCGTTGCAGGTCTAAAGGGGAGCGGTAAGAGACCCAGAAAAAAGATAGGGGCGTTGTGTAAAGGCCTGGGGGGTGATTTGTAATTTCATTTAGCTAGGAGGCATCTTAGACAACGACTGCATGAGCTCTCGACTCAGTAGACAAAATAAGTTTGGGAACCTAGAATTTAGACTAACAAATATCAAGTCTCGCTCGCGTTAAGCAGTACATAATCAATACTGGATATGTGTCCTGTGTGTATATCTGTATATACCGACAGATATTTAAATACTTATGTAATGGCTTTTTGTTTTATTTGGTGGTGTGGCAAAAACACCAAAAAATCAAATTATAAAACAGAATGCAGTAACCGTAACAGTGTTAAGACGTCAATTGTTTTCATACAAAATAAATGACATTGCTACTTTATAGGTTGAGTGCTCCATGACTGGTTGCTATCTTATCTCCTTTACAAGCTCTTTATAATAATCACTTGGCCGACTTATACAACCAATGGCGAGAACCAGTTAGCACATTCTATATCTTTATTTGTTTTTTCCAGACCAGCATGTAAATAAAGGAAAATTCAAGCAAGTTTCACTCTTAATTCGTTGCTCAAAATAATCTGTATTTTATTTTTTATTGCAGTTTTATTTTCTATTGAAAGTACGATATGCAAATTACTGTAATATGCTATACAAAGCTATTTCTACAGTTATTTCGAAATTATTTTACTGACAATATGGCCTTCTGCCTTCCAAACCGGAGGGTATCGTGTTGTATTTCCGGCAAGTCAATTGGGATACTTTTTTAAATTTTCTTAGAGTCTAGGTATTAGGAGTGCTTTTCTAGTTCGTTGTGTGGTAGTACATGCTTTTTAGGGTTACTCAACAATTGGTGCAATTGTCATAGAAGGTACTAAATGCAGCTTACGTGAATATACGCTAAACTGAGTTTAGGTCGAGATGGATAGGTTGCTTTAATCAAATGCCTTACAGAATTTGCACCGTTCATAAATGTAAAATTATTACGTCTCATTATTTTCAACCAACCAACCATTATGGTCCAAGGATTAACTGTTTACATGTACAAAATGGGCTTTTTAACATATGTAAGATAAAAGTTATGATAGGTTAAAGAAAAGTATAAATTCAGTAATATTTTAGAAAAATCAGGAGAAAGATTTTAGTACTCCCATTCTGATCAGAGTACTAAACAGAAATGACTGAAGCAATGCATATAACATAGTTAGAAATATCTATATATATATTAGTTGCCCATCGATCAAGCTTCTAATCACTTTTCAGACCATAAAATAAAAATAAGTGATTGACGGCAAAGCAGTCCGTAACGACTATTAGCAGAATAGAAAATACAGCTTTAAAACGTCTTATAAAAGAGATATGATATTATTATTACATAATACTTAGATTAGTAACCTAAAATCCATTATTTTTATAGGGTAAGTTGGGGTAAGATCGTAAGCGGGGTAACATCGTGTACTTCCTAATAATGTATCATTTTTACATTGAAAACGTAAGATCGTAGGCGGGGTAACATCATATAAATAGTAGTAGGAAGTGTTACGTTTATTACCCCACTTACGATTTTACCCCAACTTACCTTAATAGAAATTATAATAAGCCGGTCTAAAATTCCATTGTCCCGTTTATAAATTGAATACATAGTAATTATTTCCAAAAGAAATTAAACATGTCCATGATACTGTCATATATAGTGAACGTAATGGCTACGTCGAAGACAACTCTGCTCAGGCGAGGCACTGTACCTTTGTAGAAGGCGAAGAAACCTTCGTGTTTCCACGTTTTGATGAAGCAGTCTACTGTGTTCTTGTATTTGGCAGCTTCTAGACCCTGCATTCGAGTCTTGACTACGTCAATAGGTGTGTTGCCAAAGACAGAGGCCGCACCTGAAGGAATTTGAAAGATTATTATCCATCGGTCATTGTCAAAATTCGGCTCGAAGGACTTCAATATAATATGTAATTCATTATTCTATATTCGCATACGAGTATGTTTTAAACTATCTTTTAAATTGCTTTATTGTTAAGGCGACGAATTGGAAATTTTGACGTCAGGGATCATGATTTTTCTAAGTATGTAATTACAAAACGTATGAAAGTGATATTTGGTAACCTGATTCTTCATTTCATTGGCTTCATTTTGCCAATTGCCGTAACATAATTGGTTAATTTTTTAACAGAAAAACATTCAAAGAAACCTGTTAAAGCAGAGATTTACATTCGAACTAACGAGATTGATTTATGCCTCTAAAGTTTCTGAGTGGATTAATCTAAACACACACTTCAAAACGCCAGTTGGATTTTTAGTTTTTATTTTAAATTGAATGCATTCTTACCGGCAACCCCGCCGAATAATCCTACTATATACTTTGGTACAGGTTTATCTCTGTCACCGCCTTTGTACCAATCCCTTAGCGACTCCATTACGAAGAATCTGATAGCTTGATTGCTACCTTGTTTCATTATTGTCGCTGTTGCACCTCTGTATACTCCGCCGATGCCTGAAAAGAGATTAGAAGCTTGTTAAGACAAAGATTTGAACGCGAATTCAAAATTCTGCACCTTGACCAAATATGCTTAGCCACTCCTATCTTATAAATATCTGTGTCGCTACTCGCTAATTTATTATTGCAAGTTCTTCAAAGGGGTAAAAACGATTGATTATATCGTCCTAGTGTAGAATATATAAATGCAGCAGCAGGCGGCCCCCTGGCCGGTTTCCTAGGTAAGTGCGAATACATACATACATGTCCTTACGCTTTTTCCCAATTGGGTAGTCAGAAAGGACGGAGTGCCAAGATTATAAAGTTCAGTGATAAATTTACACCAGCAAATAGCAGTAACAAAAATGCAAAATAAATTGTGTCTCACCTTCTTCCCTTACAATGGTTCTTACACCATGAAAGAACCCTTTAAATCTCGGTTTCTCTAACCTCATATCGTTTATGAACTTGACCTTAACAGTCTCCATGGGCGTCACCGCAAATATCGCCTCCGCGACGCCCGCGGCCAGACCGCACGCCAGTTTGCCAGTGTTAGTAAGAGTACCCGCATCCGTTACCATGTATAACTTCGCTTGTTCGAAAACACCGAATCTGTAAAAACACATTTTAATTGTTTTATTACATACATAATATACTCATGCTGAATCCCTGACTGACAGGATAGTCAGAGAGAACTAACTGGGTGCAAAGTATCGCGGTTCTTGCATACTTCTTTCGCCACTTCAAATATCATCGGTTTCCTCACACATTTTCGCCGAGATACGCGAGTGCCTTTGACATTTCCGTCAGCTAATATTGGCTGTTTGATCTTCATAGTTCAGCTTTGATCTTTCTTGGTTTCTGCTAATACTCACTTTCACAATTTAATTATTAAAATAAATGCACAACGCATAACAGAAATAGTCAGAGGTTCATACATCAGGTTGACTAAATAATCCAAATTTATTATTAGTAAAGAATTTATTAAATATATTTTTGAAGTTATACTATTTTAGCGTGTTAGCCAAAAAATATCAGTGTAACTTCAGCAGGCATTGGAAACTTCCAACCTTCTATGACGTAACTACGTCATCGATGTCACAAACCATGAACCTAGTAACGAAAGTTGTGCTTCGTTATGGGTTATGGCTTTGATCTTTTTTTTAACGTCAGAAAATGCTTTATGCATTCCGGTCCCTTGGGTGCGGTGAGGAGGGTATGTGGGACTCTTCAATGACTGAATATATCCATTAAAACCTGACGGTGGTCGTCATCGGCGCGTTGTCGAGGGGTTCCTGGATCTTCTACCGAGTGCAACCGGAGCCACTCTTGCGCTGCTCTCCCGCCGTCTCGCGCGCGGTTTCTACATTCTCGCCGCGAAGACGGACGTACACTCTTGCGTCCATCTCCACCAGAATTTCTAACGGCGGAAATCGCGTCAGGACCAAAACGCCGCCTCTAGGGATATCGTCCTAAACCATCGTGCGACCCGAATGGCTATTGTTGCGCTGCAGGCTTATAAGTTTAGCTGTGCAGCGCCGGATCTCCGTTAGTCTTTGTGACCAAACGGGCACCTCGTAGAGGGCTATGGACCGCACGACCCCTGCGTAGAGGCGGCAAACCTCCTCCTTCTGTCCTCCGAGATTGGACAGCAATCGGTGAAGGGCACCCGCTGCCCTTTCGATCCGTGAGACTGGGCGGTCGAAGTGCTCTTCGAAGCCCCAGTGAATGGCTTTGATATAACACAACATGAAGTCGGCAATGAAGAGAGTTTATTTTTCGTTATATGTAACCACGTTTTTTTTTCATATTTCATTCATTTCAAGCGGTCGGTTTTAATAACAAAGTGAGTATACCTAGCGCAAAAAACTGTTTATAGTTTTATTTATATTGTGTCCAGTTTTAATTTTTATTTCATTAATTTTTTAGCGGTCGGTTTTAGTATTTTTTATATTGTGGCCAGTTGTAATTTTCTATTCGGGTCAAAGAATAATTTCGGACTGGACTTTTTGGCGGGAATGGGAGAAGTGAGGTTGCCATTTTATTTATATTTTTTATTTTTGACATTTTTGGGAGTTTTAAAGTAAGTACAAACGTGATAGTAGATTGTGTTTTAAAGTTCTGTATAGGTGAAAAGATTGGAGTAGGTCTAAATAAACATGTAAAACTGAAGCTCTCGCACTCTTCTAAGAAGTACTTTATAACTTCAGTAAAGCCTACTATCACTTTACTGGAGGAGTTTTAAGACAAAAAGAAAAAACGAATTTACTTCGACCGTGCATCATGATTTTCAAATGCGCTAATCTGTGAGCCATGCCATGAAGAAAAAAAAGTATAACTTTATTTACGTGCCAACATAAGTACACGTGCGCTTTTTTTTCTATGAGTTTTATTTCGTAACATATTTATTAATCTCACTTATTTAAGGCATTTTTTGCGGACTCCTGGACGCTGAACACGGTGAGGCGACGAATTAGAAATTTTGACGGCAAGGACCTCAATTTTTCTAAGTGTATTAAACGTATGAAAGTGGCATTTGGTAATATGATTCTTCATTTTGCCAGTTGCGTTACACGATTGGTTAACCTTTTTTTTTTGAAAAAAAAATATCATAGAAACCTCTTTTAAAACAGAGATTTACATTTTTCGGACCAACGGGACCGATTTATGCCTCAAATTTTCTGTATAGATTACTCTAAGCATGCGCTCTTAAAAATGTCATTTCGATTTTTTAAAATCAATTACAATTTTGAATATAAACGAAAATAACTGTTTTTTCGTAAATTAGCGCGCGCACGTTTCTATGGGCGCAGAAGTTCTATTTTAGATTAATCATTGTTTATCACGGCTTGCAATGCATAAAATAAATGTAACTATAAATAATACATATAACTATTGGAATTTGGAACGAAATTGCACTCTATTTCGCATTGAGTACGATTATTTTTATTTGTACCAATTTTTACAATAAATTTTAATTTATCGAATTATTAAAAATACGTAACACATATTAAAAATATATTATAAGTAAGGTACTCGTAGTAGAAATGGATTTATTTGCAGTGGTTAGTATGTTAATTTCTGGCCAATGGCGTCGGGTTCAGTTCCCGGGAGATCAATTTATAGGAAACAAACGGAAATTTATAGCAAATAGCGAAGCAAAAGAGAGGATTATGATTTTAGCAGTGTATGTATGTATCTATGTATAAATTGTATATATAGGTACATACATATGAACGAATTCGGAAGTACATACATATAATATACTAGCTGTACCCGCGAGTTCGTCTGCGCGGAAAATTTTTTCGTGGCTTTCCCGGATAAGGTTAAATTACATATATGTAAATATGCATAGAAATAATGTTTAAACATAAACATTGTTTCTGAAAAAAGTCTACGTTTAAGCTTACGTCTGTCTCCGGATACATACTATCTCTGTACCAAACATCATAATTGGTTCGGCGGTTCAGCATTTCCCATTCAAAGTTTTATCCCCCTTTTTACCCCCTTAGGGATAGTTTTTTTATAAAAAAGTAGCATATGTCCGTTCCCATGTGTCAAACTATATCCATGCTACATCACAATCAGTTCAGTGGTTTAGCATTTCCCGTACATAGTTTCATCTCCCTCTCTCCCGTCCCCCTTTTCACAGATTTTTATAAAAAAAGTAGTTTATGTAATTTTGATAAAAAAAGTCTTATTACCGCACCAAATTTTATCATTACCAAGATTTAGTGTTTCCATACAAAGTTTTGTCCCCCTTTTCACCCTCTTCGGGGTAAATTTTTGATAAAAAAAGTAACCCATGCCCGTTTTCTGATGTCAAACTATATCCCTGCCAAATTTCATCGTAATCGGTTCAGCGGTTTACCATTTCTTATACAAAGATTTATCCCCCTTTTCACGCGCTTAGGGGTAGATTTTCTAAAAAGATAAGAAGTCTATCATGAGCGCATTCAGATATTCTTACTACGTACCGATTTTCATTAAGATCGGTTAGGCCGTTCTTCAGTTATAAAAGGACATACAGTCAGACAGACAGAAATTTAAAAATGGTAGAATCGAAGTCAATGAGTCATAAAATTACTATCTATCACAAAATTTGACAGTATAATTATAATTACAGACAAACGCTAGAGATTTATATAGTAGTATAGATAGATAATAGAAAGATTGTTTTTGAAAAAGAGCCTACGTATGGCCTACGTCTGCCCCGGGCACGTACTATCTCTGAACAAAACATCATTTATCACCATAGTCAACGGTTTAGCATTTCCCATTTAGTTTTATTCCCCTTTTCACCCCCTTAAGGGTAGGTTTTTGATAAAAAAAGAAGCCCATGCCCGTTCTCTGATGTCAAACTGTCTCCCTGCCAAATTTCATCATAATCGGTTTAGCGGTTTACCATTTCTCGTACAGTTTGATCCCCCTTTTCACCCTCTTAGTAGTTTTTTTTGATAAAAAGGTAGCCTATGTCCAGTCCCAGGTGTCAAAATATTCATGCTACATCATAGTCAGTTCAGCGATTTAGCATTTCCCGTACAAAGTTTCGTCCCCCTCCCTCCCGTCCCTCTTTTCACAGATTCTTGATAAAAAAGTAGCCTATGTATTTTTGATAAAAAAAGTCTTACCACCTCACCAAATTTTATCATTACCAAGATTTAGCGTTTCCCATACAAAGTTTCATCCCCCTTAAGGGTAGGTTTTTGATAAAAAAAAGTAGCCTATGTCCATTCTTTGATGTCAAACTATCTCAGTGCTAAATTTCATTATAATCGGTTCAGGGGTTTACCATTTCCCATACAAAGTTTCATCCCCTTTTTCACCCCTTTAAGGGTAGATTTTCTAAAAAATAAGTAGCCTGTCATGAGCGCATTCAGGTGTTCTTACGTTGTACCGATTGTCATTAGGATCAGTCAAGCCGTTCTTTAGTTATAAAAGGACATACAGACAGACACAAAAATTTTAAAAATGGTAGAATCGAAATCAGTAAGTAATATAATGACTATCTATCAAAAAATACAAAAAATCTGAAATTACAAATAGACGCAAGAGATTTATATAGTAGTATAGATTAACTGGCTGATTTCAATCAAAGATTTGTCTTAGTTACGTGAAGGTTAGGTAGTACCTAACTATCTACAACATGAAATCAGCAAAAAAAATTTCATTAGACATTTTATTTCTTCAGGAATAAAAAGTATCTATTATGATAAGTACCGTAATTCATCTTCGCACTAATATCACTCGAGCTCAAGAGACAAAGCGCCAAATCACCGCGGTCCTTACATGCTCTCGTTCCTCCTTCGCTTCCACTTTGCTTCGAGCCTCATTCTCGAATATAGGAAATATAGGACAGAGAGAGAGATCATTGGAAGTTAATCTTGTGGCCCTTCCTCGACTTCTATAAGACAGCATTCACTTTTACTCTGTAGGTACACTTTCTTCGTCAGATACTCTGTAGTAATTGTTTTTTCATGCATCTATGCATTGTATTTCTCAATTTTACCAGAATTTTTAAGCTTAATCTAATCCCGTTATATTGTGTATCTTTTCGAAATAACACATGTATATGTAATGTATACATGTCGGAATGGTCATCACATCGCTATCTATAGATTATTGAAAACCCAAGCCAGAATTGCTAAGTGCCGCTTTGACAGTCATCTCGTTGCGATCATGTTCGTTTAATTTATATTGAAACATAGGCAACTTTCTGTATCAGACTTTCTGTACATATAGGTACATACCTACGTATATGCGTAATTGCGTACATACATGTTTTGACGACATTTCCTAACGGGAAGCAACAAAAATATGACTACGCCACTTCTAGTAGAAACTATTTGGGCTCACAAAGTGTAAAGTAACGAACCAGGAACCAAGTAGAACAAACCAGTAACGAATTGCAAGTTCCATCATTCTCAAGTTCCTGATGTAAATTCGATTCAATGGTCGATTTATATGACCTGCGCAGCAAGATAAACGGCTGGCATATTCTATGTTGTTTTTCCTAGTTCGGCATAGAAAATATAGGTAAGGTACTTATCATCCGTGCCAAAACAAGTTACTATAGACGTCATTCTCGAAATGGCATACTGTTAGTATTATTAAGAGATGGTTTGTTAGCACAGTTAGCAACAGCTATATAATTATTATGTTTGAATAAATACAGATTTTATGATGATGGTAGACAGTTTAAGTAAGATTTTTTAGGCTGCTTTTGCTGTTCCGCTAGGAATTTGTTTTTGTATCGTACTATTTCTCCTGTTTACTATGATGTATTGAGATTATATAAGTTGATTCAAGTCTTCATAGCGACCAGCTATTGTGACTCGTTATTATTGGTATGATTTGCCTAGTATCTCTATTTCTACTCAATCGATCTCAATGATACCTACGTGACGTGATATACATAGATCCGTGTTAAGTCGCCGTTGACGAAAACATTAAGAACTGTTGCAATGTCGAAAATATAAATATGGATCATGATATTTGGCACTACTTTATCTAGTCGTTATGAGTAAGAATAATGTTAAAATATGAAGGTATGTTACATATGTACTGTACTTACTTCACGTAGTAGGTTTATGATGAGTTATGATAATGGTTGAGACGATAGAGGTGTGTCAGTCATATATGCGGTCAATAGGTCCGGTAATGTCAATAGCATTACATACAGGCGTGATAAACATTAAGTATCAAGTAGGTATTATAAGTTTAGAAATGTATATACATATGTATATTATGATATATATTAAAACTTCCAATTAATAACTCATTCCATATTATAATTAACTCATTACATATTATCATTTCATATATTCATATCGAAAATAAATAAATACAATCAATAAATATCTAATTTTAAATCAATAGAATTCAAGTACTTTCGCTTATAATAGCGTCAATGCATCTTTTGTATGAATCGGTAATATTGTTACCTCAATATTATACCTATTAATTATTATTATTGTTTTCCTCATGTTACATGACTGGTTTTACATTATAAGTGTCGCGCATTTTATGTTGGACCGAACCACAGACAAATTAGCCGCGAACGTACAAATGTTGAGTAGGATATATTGTAAAAATATTAACAAAATTAATATAAGTAATCCAATTTTCCGTCAAAAGTAGCTCGTATCAGTTGTCGAATAATTCTCGTCCTATTTGGACAACTTACTTTAAAATTAATGTAAAAAAAGTAATTTTTGTAATGTGAAGTAGTCACCGTGTAATCAAAGTAACAAGAATGTGAATTGTTTGAAATAGATCGAAGCATCTAAATTGACTTTTCGAACAAAGATTTGGCATCCATTTTGTAGCTCGAGCAACAATATTGTCCTGAATGTCATTGGATACGTCACTTATCATCATGTCTTCAATCGGCACGAGTGACACAATGAACCTTTGTTATCAGTCATTACTGTTACTTTACAGTAATTTGAGATTACCACGGTGGAAACACGATTCACGTTGGGTGCTATCAGCCTGTGAATATTGAGTAATAAGGGATTTCCTGTATATTTCATAACATGAACAAGAGCGGTAGATCCGAAGAGAATGTCCCCAGAGCCTAGACAAATATTTAGCGATGTACACGATACTATGAAATGATATTTGATAGAAATGATAGCAATTGAATTACCATTCATATTTTATCTCTGAGATGAGAGATGAGGTTTCCTAAAAAATACCCCCTACTCGATATCTTGTGCCGCTATAAGCCTAGGGTAATTCACAGGCCGTGTAAACGCAATTATGTCTAACCGTGTGTCTAACTAACGTTATGTGGCAAATCGATGTCTTCATTTTTTTGAGTTCTATGTAGGTATTTGTTCCTACGTTTTTGGAACAGGCTACTGTGGCGGTCGTTATGGCCTCGTGTTTGGGTATTATGATGTCTAATACAATGGTACATTTTTTTTACGCGAGAGAAACCTGAATACGAGTAACTAGCCCCTTGGAGATGAGACTGAGTTATATGGGTCTTCTCTTCTGTGGTGGTCGTACTAAGCGCGTTTTTAAGAAGCTCCTAGATCTTTTACGGACCGCATCAGAGACTTGTCCACGTCCTTGCAGTTCCACGACAGCATGGACCACACGCGCTGTCATCTCCTCAGGGTTGTATGGATGAGCGATGAGTCCTCTGTCTCAGAGTGGATGAGCCGCGACCCCGAGAATCTCAAGTGTTACCATAATCATCCGATTTGCATCTTCAGATTACAAGTACAGTCGTTTCGTGCGGTAATACTGATATTAAAATATTTTATCATTATCATTACGATAAAAACAAAACAGTTGCCATTTGCCAGTGACTTTCAGCACATCGACTCATGAAACCTGATAACTTAGAAGTGGAACTGTTTGGCTATTATTGATTTTTATCGTTTTCCGTCATTTTGGCGTATTTTAGCGTTCCGTAGCCAAAACGGCAAATACGGAAACCATATTATTTCGTTATGTCTGTCTGTCTGAATATCACAGTCGATATTTTTCCTTCACATATTTATCCTTGACTTTCAGCACATCGATTCATGAAAGCTGATAACTTAGAAGCGGAACTTTTTTGCTATTATTAATGTTAATCGTTTTCCGTCATTTTGGCGTATTTTTGGGTTCCGTAATCAAAATGGCAAATACGGAAACCTTATTATTTCGTTATATCTGTCTGAATATCACAGTCAATATTTTTCCTTCACATATTTATCCTTGACTTTCAGCACATCGATTCATGAAAGCTGATAACTTAGAAGTGGAACTTTTTGGCTATTATTAATGTTAATCGTTTTCCGTCATTTTGGCGTATTTTTGGGTTCCGTAACCAAAATGGCAAATATGGAAACCTTATTATTTCGTTACGTATGTCTGTCTGAATATCACAGCTAATATTTTTCCTTCATATACATATGTAGGTATATATAAACTTACTGAGCTGAAAAAAAAAATAGTAAATAATGATTTTGGACCATATTTAATTTTTCATCAGTTTGCCACGGAATCCTATGTTAATGCGTGTCTGACACACTACTGGTCGGTTTTGTACAGTTACAAATAAACTATTTTATTTTAACTACTTTTTTAAAATAAATTTCAAAAGAAAATAAAAAGACCTAACATAACTAGGAGTGCTTATGGCTACTATGGCAACCTCACAAGTAAATAGTTTTGAGCAGATATTTAGTTCGAAACATCGCTCCGTCAAATGAATTGAGCGCCTTTGTTCCTTTGGCAAGCGCGACAACTAGTTGGTAGTTCATGAAATAACTCATTGATAATAACGTGATACCTATAATTAATTTATTGATATGATTTCAATCAAAGAACCCACTAGCATCAGTGCTGATTTTGAGCCACGAACTAGCCTCGAAATCCCAAAAGCATAGTCCCAAAAGGATAGTCACTAACCTACTTATCTCCACAAAGCTTTTTTCTTACACTATCTCCACTAGGCATAGGCGTCTGTGAATCGGAATCAGTGTGTCAAATAATCCATAACCACGTGGGGAATCGAAAGTTAATGATTCTTATAAACAAATGAATCGGACAAACAGGCATTTGTCTGTACTAGGTAGGTATGTCATAGTATTTTATTTAATACTATCTCATGCCACTACGTATAGGCGTCAAGGCATGCAATAGGCATGTACGTTAAAATCGCTACAGTACGGTCCACAGAGGAACAGCGTCCACACATTTAAAGCGTCTAACTAAAGCGTTACAAAAACAATGGAAGATTTTATAAGTGTACCTTCTTAATTTGAACAGAGTTCTATGTAACATTATTGAATGTAGTTTAGTAAATATTATCGTAACGTTAAGTGAAACGATTAAAATAAAGAAATTGAAAGTAGTCTTATTTACGTATTTAAATATCATCGATTTCTCGTTATTGCCCTCTGTCCTCTCTTTGTTTACCCCGTTAGGGATACAGCGTGAAGATGTGCCTACACATGTATAAATGTTTTTATTTACTACTGGCTTTTATAGAAAACTTATTCATAATATTATACTGACTACACAGAAAATACAACAGGAAAAAGTTGTTTTGTGTTAATTTCAAACTGTTGCCTATCTTATTTGTCTGCTCGTGCTTATCTGCGTTTTCAAGAATATACTTAATCATGCTTGGTGCAAAGGAGTCTAGATTATTTTTGTGTTGGGGCATATTTTATTTTAGTTATTCAGTATTTCGTTAGCGCTGTGCCCGTTATTTTAGTTTTTAGGATATGAAGTCTGTGCTTTTATATTTGGAAAATGTTTTATACGATATTCAGCCATATTCATTTTTAGGGTTCCATAGCTTATAAGTCATAAAAAGAACATTATAAGATGCTCCAAAAGTTAAAAATGGAACCATAAGAACTCTGAGGCTTCCGTCCGTCTGTTTGGCTGTCACAGGGAATTTTTTTTAGAAATTATGTTAGTTACATAGAAACTAGAAATTCTGCATAGTGATACATCTTATTATAGCACATATTTTGCACAAGTTAATACTTAAATATTTACATATAGTCTTAAAGGTATATATACACATTACATATATTAGACATACATACATACATATCCTCACGCTGTATCCCCAACAGGGTAGTCAGAGAGAACTGAGCGCCAAGCGTCGCGGTCCTTACATACTTCTTTCGCTTCCTCGAATCTCATCATATCAGACATATAATTGTATATACTGATTTTCATATAAGGGGAACACATTGGGCTATTTAAAAGTTAGTTTCCTACGTTTTATAAAATGACTATGATGTTGCCCGCGAATAACTCCGAAACCCTCGGGGGTGTACGCACAACAACTCGCAAAGTTTTATCGCAATCGGATGAATGGTTTGGGGACGCATAGATGACCAACATACAAAGAAAAATTCATTTTATTAGTGTTTTTATTTATATAGATAGTAAATTCGTAAAATATCTACAGCTAGGGTTGCTAGATGGGATTTGAACGGATTCTTCCGACATTATTTCGTATGATCTCCAGACTTCTGACAAAATAAAATATCTCCCGACAGTAAATATTATGTAATGTATAAAGACATTTTTTTAATATAATTCGAGCGACGGACGGCAGCGGTTGTATACAAAATTATTAATGCTGTCTTTATGACGCATTCGAAATCGGTCTAAAGATAGCTAAAGAGATACTTGAGTAAAACTATCAAATTCAAACAAGGCAAATATAAAACAAATGCTGCATTAAATAATTATTGTAAATAAATAATAACATTTGAATGTGTAAAATAAAGAATAGTGAATAATGTCGTCTATAGGTAGAAAATAATGTGTCTATAGGTATAAAAAAGCGTATAATTTATTATGTTGAATGTTAAAACTGCTTAAATTCAAAATAAAATTAAAGCTCTCATTTAAAACGGGCAATATTTATTTCTCGACAACAAAAACCTAGATATTTAAAAATATGGCACGGAGCCCTCTGTGTACGAATCGAATTCTCGGGTTTTTCAAATAATATTCCATCCAATTTCATCACGAATCTTACGCTATCTTAAATTATGATAAGACAGAGTTTTTTTTCATGTTTAGTCGATCAAACAACGACAAGCAGTGCTTTGAACGCGTTGACGTGGTGGTTGAGATAAGATTACTACTATAATTTTAATATGTAATAAATGAGCTATTGATATTTATTTTAACCGCCTTTGGCGCGTAAAAAGTGTTAACATTATAAATGAGACAACGATAAATCATAATAAGTTACTGGTCACAGTCGTAACTCATAACACGCTTATTTGCACAGAATTTAGTACCCAATATTGAGCTAATAGTTGAAAAACCATGCAGTACAAGTATAGGTGCGTAGTACACTAAAAAAGTAGTTTCTATTTCTACGGAAGCAAAATAGAAAAAAATTATCAAATAATTTTTTACCTAACTGCAGACTTCGGAATTGACCCATAAAGAAGAACACTAAGTCCTCTGTATAGACCGAAGAATCCATGTCCTTTAACTGTCTTCTGTATGCAATCGATTATGCCACTGTATTTCTTAGTACCGCCTGTAATGGTTAAAGTTTATTATCAATTATATAATATAAGCATAATACAGGGTGTATATGAAAACGGGACAGTTACTTTAATGGATGAAAGGGCATAACTTTAGTATGTAGTTACAAAAAGAATTATCGAAAAAAACGTATCCGTTTAAGAGTTATGACCGTTTTAATTTTCAAGTGTTATCCCCACCACATCTCGTAAAATTGGGTTGATCGTGTACAGTTACAGATTTTAAGTCTTATGTTTTTGTTTATTTTGTAATAATTTCATCCGTTACTGAAATACAGCCTGAAAACCATTTTCGAAAATAATGCGTATACCCCCCCAATGGGGGTTTTCAGGCTGTATTTCAGTAACGGATGAAATTATTACAAAATAAAAAAAACGTAAGATTTAAAATCTGTAACTGTACACGATCAACCCAATTTTACGAGAAATGGTGGGGATAACACTTGAAAATTAAAACGGTCATAACTCTTAAACGAATACTTTTTTTTCGATAATTCTTTTTGTAACTACATACTAAAGTTATGCCCTTTCATCCATTAAAGTAACTGTCCCGTTTTCATATACACCCTGTATATAGTTTCAGTTTCGTTATATCTAGTACGTACCTACCATTATTACGTAAGTAGGCGCCTTTCGAACGTGCGCGTGGGTTGGATGTATTAAAATTGTCATTTAATTTTGTAATCTTAGGAAGACTCGCTCGCAAGTTAGGTACAACCAATTTATAAAATACTAGCTGTACCTCCGACTTCGCGTGGAAAATTATTCCGTGGCTTTCCAGTTTAAAGGTAGCTTTTTTGAAAGCAGCCACGTCTGTCTTAGGGGTAGACTTTTCATAAAAAAGAAGTCAATGTCTTTTTGACAAAAAAGGTTTATCTCTTCACCAAATTTCATCATAATCGGTTCAGCGGTTTAGCATTTCTCATACAAAGTTGCATCCCCCTTTTCACCCCTTTAGAGGAAGCTGTTTTTATAAAAAAGTAGTCTGTGTCGGTCTCCTTAAATTATCTCCGCGCTAAATTTTATCAAAATTGGTCCGGCGGTTTAACCCTGTAAACGTAACAGACAGACAGACGGACAGGGTAGACTCGCATTTATTGTAGTATGGATACTATTGTATAGATTCAGGTATTACTTTGCGGAAATCCATTTCATGTAATGAATTCTTATAATTAAAATTAAGCAACACGTGTTTCGCGTCATAACGAAGAATCTTCAGGATAATTCACAAATCAGACTCGGTCAGCTAACCAGCATCGAGCCTTTGAGATTTTGAGCAGAAGAGTTAAAATTATAAGAAATTTATCACATAATAACAATTTATCGCGAAAATTAGTGTTGAACCCTCTCCTGTACTAGGCACACGGAAGAATTAGTATTTAAATAAAACTTATTTTACTGGATATATGTTTATATTTTTCACTGCACATAGTATTGCATTACATCACGGCTTGGAGACGACTGCCGACTCGCAAATAGCGCTCGCTACTTATTGTAATAAGTTGCTGACTTTGCAGTCGAGAACTGTGGCCCCACAAGAGATATCCAGAACCTCTAAATACCTAAGTAATTTCAAAAACATCTAAGACTTTTTATTAATTGCTCGATCTTATCAAGATCTTATTTCATTGGAGGTAAAAAGAGGTTGTAAATAATGACGACTTCTTTTTCACATAGATTACATTTAAAGTTTTTAAAACTTACTCCTTTTATAAAAATGGGCTATTGAAATGCATCCAATTTTCTAATAATCAACATGTAATTTTACTCATATATCATATTATCTCTACAGGTGCACTAGTACATACTAGGTACCTTTGAAAATCATTATTATTTTTATCGTAACATGCGTGACGATGTTTTAATTCCTCTTATTACCTACATCTAAAACAAATTATTGGTTGAATTAAAAAATATTGTAGATTTTCCTAGGATCAAGCGATATTCTTTAAAAAACGTATATACTTACCTAAAACGATATTCGATATTATACGCACAGATTAAATTAGTTACTACTACTAGACTCAGGCTATACGGGTTACGCTCAAGTTACTAGGTTTTAAGTATTATACATATATTATGCAATGACAAAAATTGCTACAAATAATAGTAATCCTATAAAAAATATTCCTACCTAAACATTGCTTAGGTATTTTTTTCTAATTGTAACGTTTTTATTTATTACTTTATATAAATATAAAATTGTGGAAAAACCTAATTATTTTTTCGTAAGTACATAATTCTGTGTTAAAAAATTTACAGTTGAGAAAAAGTTAACGCTGTTAAAATGACCTTCAATTTTTCGAGTTGTTTGTTCCGAACTTCTGACATAACAATTTTAAAAAGAACAAAGTCCATACTACTAGATTACTACTTTGTAATTGCTTGTATTTGCATGTTAATTGGATATAATAAATAATATATTAGAGTATTTGGGAGACATTCGAGTAATTACAGGCGACCACTTTGTAGCGTAGCATACTCTGTACTTGCAACTTGCTCGAGAATTTAATTAATAGGAAACCCTATGTAATAAAACAGTTCTAATTTGAAACATATGAATGTCGGTGAATGCATAACCAGCGTGAAAATTACGAATGACGTAAAACGATTCCTTTATTTTTAGAGAAAATATAAATAGGTCAATCATGTTTACTAATAATAATTATACGCACATATATGTAATGCATTTTATTAGAGTGAGGGTGTATTAATAGTGACAGATTTATTTGAAAGATGTTGTTACTGACCTTTTTCATCTAACTGAAGTTGTGTTTTCACGTATTCGGTGGGGAATGTAATACAAATTTCAATGCCACCAGTGATACCACCGGCTACGACACCTTTTAAACCGATTGACCCCGTGCCTCCAGTCGCAGCCGCTGCTCCAGTCTCCGTCATCCACGGCCTAGAGAACGGATTTTTAAAATTTCCTGTCTTATTAGACATTATTTTTATTAATCGACACCTGTGATTTGAACAACGACTGCGACAACATAAACCTACAACGACACACTTCAAACTGATGTGATGTGAAGTGATTGGATTGATTTGATTGTGTCATTGTATGAAAGAATGAACGTCGAATGACATTGATAATGATACAGATTTTCATTCAAGATTTCCATTGAACGAGGAACGAAATAAATTTTTCTATGGCAACACCGATATACAACTCGTCGCGTCTTGAACCAATATATGTGTTAAACCACAAAATTGTAAGTGTCTTGATTATGTATCAAGGTTACACAATATGTGCTTAACGTACCGTCCACAATACATGTAACATAATATATGGTTCTGTCGTCTGTGGTCTGGGACTTGATCGTCGTCGAGGACTTTTTGGCGGGAACAGGAGAAGTGAGGTTGCCATTTTATTTAGATTTTCTATTTTTTACATTTTTAGAAGTTTTAAAGTACAAAAGCGACAGTATATTGTGTTTTAAAGTTCTGTGTAAGTGAAAAGAACGAAGGAGATCTAAATAAACATGTGTAACTGAAGTTTTCGGGCTCTTCCGAGAAGTCCTTCTTTAACTACAGTAAAGCCTACTATCACTTTACTAGAGGAGTGTTAGGGACAGTTAATGTTTCTCTAAAAGTTACGTCATTAGGCTGATGGTCTTGTTATCAATGCCTTAACAACAAAAATAAAAAAAAATCGTCGCGCGTCGCGGAAATTAAACTTATTTATGTACATATTTATTAAGTTACTTTATTAACGGTTATTTTAACTTTCAGTGATCCAAAAATCCTCATCCAATCCTTTTTTTTTATTTCCTTTCCATAATTTTCCGTATTTTATGTCTTTGGTTTTCCTAACTTTCGACTCATTTACTTGGTCAATGGCTAAATGCAATCTGCGAAGCCACAACAAAAAAAAAACCCGGTAATTTCCACAGACTTTTAATTTCGAATTAAATTCAATCTGTTTGTAATCTGTGTTAATTTATTGACGCACGACGCCACCATTTTGACATACTGTCCTTAGGTTTTAAAAATTGCTTGTAATTTTTATTTTTACGAATGATTATTGAAAGATAGTGCTGAAATTTTGCGATTAGAGTATTGAAGTTGAAAAAGTAGTAAAAATGGCTATACGAACATATGGCGATAAGCCGATTAGCTTCCAAATTGAGGAAGGTGGAGAGTTTTACTGCGTTGGCTCAGAGGTAAATATTTTGCTATTTATATTGGTCGTAATACATTCATAATGTTTTAGATTGTATTACAAATTTTAATGACTTAAAGGATTAGGCGAAATATTCAGGAATACTATATTTTGTCACAGAATTTGGACATGAATTTATAAGCGATTTATTTTATAGGTTGGGAATTATCTGCGGTTATTCCGCGGATCACTTTACAAGAAGTACCCTGGCATGGCCAGAAGAACCCTAACTAATGAGGAAAGGAAACGGCTAATTGATAATGGACTTGGTCAACATGTTTTGTCAAGTTCTGTTTCACTACTTAAAGCGTCTGAAGTTGAGGATATCATAGAAGGGAATGATGATAAGTAAGTATAGTATAGGTAGTTAAAGTTGCTATTACTTATAGGTAATCAGTACAAGATACTTTAACAAAATGAAAACATATTGAGTACCGAAACACTGTTTCAACTGCACCCATATAATGGAAGTGTCTGAAGTATTCGTACATACCTTGACATCTCACATAATAGCGGCCCCATATCTTCTGCGAGCCATCCGCACTACTCAGCTCTGGGCCATTTCTCTGTTTTGTTAAAATTGTCGAAAACCAGAACTCATATGGGAAACATAGCAATATGGGACATGATAGAACAAATACCATATTATGGGACATTTGGCAACTATATATAATATTGCAAGAGTATGTGTCTATGTATCATGTAAGATTGCATGATAACTCAGAATTCTGGTGAGAAAACTAGAAGAAAATTCATATACCTATTCTTAAATACACTGCCGGCTCTGACTCAGATTATGCCCTTTTGGTATTATGACACATAACTATAATAGAAGGCATTCACTATTGCTACTCAAGATATAAAGTTTTACTTGATAACATAGTTTCAACCCACTAAAACTTAGGCAGTTAGGATACAAGTCAAAGTCTAAGCCAATATTGTGAACATTTTTTAACTATTTAAGTTATTTTTATGAAAAAACAAATTCTAACATTGATACATATTATCACATTACTGAATAGTATTTATTTTGGAATATACATAATTTCATGATTTTCCAAAAAATTAAAGAAAATGAGATTATTTCTACAGTCCTTCCATATGTGTGTTGGTGTGGTGGTTATCATACAAATTTTTCAAAACTAATTCAATTTCAGAAATTAATTTTTTAAATTTATTTTTGCTTAATTTGTTATAAGTTGCAAAGAAATGATCTTGCTTTTAACTGTTTTTTTTGTTACTTTTGTAGGTACAAAGCAGTGTCAGTTAGTCAAGAGTTGGCAACTCCTAGAGAAAGTAAGAGTAAAAAACCACACAATCCCTCATGGTTGCCAGTAATGCCAAACTCGTCTCATTTAGATGCAGTGCCACAAGCGACACCTATCAGTAGGACTAGGGTTCATAACAAGAAGGTAGGTAGTAATAAATCATTGTAAATGCATTTGCAGTGGGAGGAATCAAAAGCAATATTGAAATATATACTAAGTAACAATGAAGTCAATCAGTTCTGTCAGATTAAAGTAGAAAATAAACCTTTACACATTTCGTATGATTGTGGGCCACTGATACCCATTTTTTAAATCTATTTTAGGGTTTCATAACCAAAAATAGCTAATCAGAACTCTTATAGTTTCTTTAAGTCTGTCTGTCCATATGTCACAGTCAATTTATTGCCACCTTTGTACCTACTGAGCTGAAATGCACAGAAACACAAATTGGTAACTTTAAACCAAAAATGAGAGTCAAAAAATTAATAATGGGTATTATGGACTCATTTTGATTTTGTCTTAAATGGGTTTGAAATTGCTATAGGAGCCTAAATTAATACATGACTGAGGGATTGTAACGAATTACTTAGGCTAGTTTTAACATGTCTTGAATCACATCTCAATTAATTAGTGCATGTTGCATTGCAACTATTATAATAAATCAGAGCTGTTAATAAACAGCTGTTATAAATTGTAAATTTATAATCCACAGCCACTTGTATAAAAAATATCTATATCCAGATATTGTTAATATTTGATTTTAAATATTTTCAACAGAGTTGTTCTTTATATCAATATACTAATATATCGGCGATAATGTAGGTCATCAGATTTATTGTAATTGGCGGCAATATTAATTTGCTCGATACAGGATGTGCGATACAGGTGTATTTTGAGTTCCGTGTTGAAATACATACCTATTTATTTCAACGCATAGTGTAGATGTAATAAAGATGACAATTTATTACCGCTCAAGGAATCACACACTTTATTTGTATTGGATTTTATTTCTTCAACTAACTCCTGCCGACCTCAGATAGCTCATTTCTATAGTTTGCTTACGTTGCTTAGAACTTTATCTATAATATTTCACATTTAGTGAGAGAATTGTCACAAATATGTTTCTTAAATAAAAATCTTATTAGTGTAAATAACTATTAACTTCTGGGAAGCTGTTCTGTTAAAAAAAATCAATTTGCAACATCATTCTGAATTTTTTTTTTTATCAAGAAAGTTAAGTTGTGTGAGCTAATCCATCTATCTTATTCTTATTTAAATTTCCTTTAAATTCACTATCCATTTCTATATTGATGATACTGTTCTGTAAATATTGATACCTGTAATCCATATCCAGAGAACCGCATATGGATGAATCATTAATTTTCAATATCTGTGTAATAAGTGTAAATACATGTAATAAGTCATTTTCGATAACTTAATTTTAGGTTCGCACTTTCCCCCTCTGTTTTGATGATACAGACATGACAGCTATGCTGGAAAATTCGTCCCAGAAGCAAATATTAGTGCCTATTAGACTTGACATGGAGATTGAAGGCCAGAAATTGAGAGACACATTCACTTGGAATAAAAATGGTAATATATTTAAATGAATGTTTTTCAGTAAAAAGGTTTATTTTTTCAAAATGAACTTTAGATGTAGATTGTATGTAGTAGAGACGTCTGTCAGGCTGCATAGGCTGTCAGCCTATCCTCAGATCCACTTCTACCAGTATGTCTGATCCTAGTGTATGGAATCTAATACCTGCATACATAATGCATACATACACTATGAAATGTATGCTAGTTTTATCCCTATTGCAGTATTTGCATAGAGGATCTGACATTAATCTTAAAGGTGTCAGTTTAATGTACAGTGTCCTGTTATGATACCTACCTGTACTCTTCAACAGGGAGTTTAAATTTATATCTTAGTTTTTTCGTTTTGACTTTAATGTAAACAAACATGAAACTAAACAAAATTTCGCTAAATTTTCTCCGTTTACTGGTCTGACGTATTACACGACGTATTACACGTAGCACTATTAACACTGCTTTTCTGTTATATACACGAAACTATGAAATATTGACAAATAACACTAAATATTATCCAATGTAGTACAGTATTCAAAAAGTTTTGGTTATTTGTCAATTTTGAATTAAATTTGCGTTGCGAGCTCAGGCGCGCAGTGCTAGACGGGGCGCGGCCGCGAACTCATCCCACTCACCCTGATGATGGACCTCTAATAGGTCCGAAACTAGTTGGTACCTATACCGATTAGACATGAGTATAGCTGTACTCAATAATTAGTCTATTGCAGCTTTTAATTTAGTTGAAGCCTCAAGAGAATTTTTTCAATGTCAAGGTCAAGAATTCCATTTGATTGGTAGATGATTGCTTCATATGAGATATTGAACAAAGAATTAATACTACATTGAAATACAGGACATGAAAGATGCAGGAAACCAACAAAACTATTGAATAAACAGTCTTTATGAGACCAGTAATCACAAGAAGATATAAATTCAGAAAGATGTAATTTAGGGATAAGAGGATGGGAAGAGAGTGGGAAAGCATTAAATAAAAACCTATTGGTCAAATATTGTCTCCTTAAAGCCAGTGGAGTATCTGACATTCCACTTGTAGTGCGTTAGTAGGGGATGATTTCATAGCTTCTGTGATAATTCGAAGACATTTAGATTGTTACAGGGTTCTAGAAGGAAACAACCATATTCCCAGTGACTACGTACGATGGCATTGTCTAATAACTTCTGTGAGTATGGATGGGAGCCCCACCATACTTCAAAAAGCGAGCCAAGAATATTCATGTTCATTTTAAATTTTTTTATAATATGGTTAATGTGATGGATTCCAGATAATTTAAAGTCGAGAATAACTCCTAAGAATTTTACCTTGTTCTGGGTAGGTAAAATTTGATCCTCATCAGAAATGATACATTTGAGAATAGTTCTATGACAGGAAAAATAACGACATTGCTTTTATTACTTGAAAGGGATAGCCCGTGATCGGAAAGCCAGTTTTGTAAATAAAAAAGGGAAGAACTGAGTTGTGAAGCGGCATCAGCTATATTGCTAAGACACAAATAAAGCTAAATCATCTGCATACTGTAGGACATTGCAAAAGCAATTTACGAACAATTCCAAATCATATGTGTATATTCTGTAAAAAAAGGGGACTTAAGACTGTACCTTGTGGAAGCCCTTTCCATACAAGTCTAGGTGGGAGAAGCGAATTTTGAGAGTTAATTAAGATTGATCTACCAGAAAGAAAGTTTGAAATAAAATTGACTATCTTCACCGGGATACACAGCTTGAGCAATTTTTTTCTGAGCACAAGAAGTAGTACATTATCTATGCAGATACAATGTCAAGAAAGGTTGCCACTAGATATTGTCGCTTTGAGAAGGCAATACGGATGTCTGTGACAAATGAGTTGAAGCTATCCATTTTACCTAATCCATTGCGAAATTCAAAGTGGCTGTTTGAAAGTATCCATTTGTTTTCGTCTACAAGCCACTCCAGACGTTTCTTAATTAGGTGAAGAATCTTTGCCAATGTACTTGAGAGGGCTATATATATGAGAGATAACTTCATGGATCACTACTGATTTTACCAGGCTTAAGTACAGGAAGAATGATTTGAGTTTTCCATTCAACAAGGGATCCCCCTGATGAATGGAAAGAAAGAAAGAAATATATGATTGAGTAAATCAAGAAAGAAAGCTTTAGTAACAGGACCACTTTTAGCGATATAAGAATATTCCAGGAGATGAGTCTCTGAGACTCATTAGAACTATATGAAATTCTTCAAGGGAAAACGGAGCATCAAATCTCTCAGAAGAGTCAAAAGAGGAAGAGTGAAAGACTAAAGATTCTTCAAACGTTGGGACAGTTAGGGGAGCTAACTTATGAGCATATTGGTCTATCCATACAGAGAAGTCATTGTATGAGATATTCTGATTACTTGACATGGAGCATTGGAACCTTCTGATATTGCTCCATACAAAGGACTGAGAGGAACCTGTTTTGTGATAACAGTCTCACAGTTTCAGCAGCAACCCTTTGGTAATTAAGGTAGTTTTCTCCAGTCATAGCCCTAGAATATAAATGTTCTGCTTCTTTTCTATTCTTAACCGCCTGTGAACAATCTTTGCCCCACCAGGGAGCAGAAGGAATGTTATTTCTGGGGGCTTTTTTGTGAGGGATGGACTGGCCTGCAGCGGCTAAAAGGGTACTTTTAAAATACAAGTAAACCACTTGAACATTATCCAGATTAACAGCAGGACGATGGAGAACTTGTAGGTCTGATATAAGGCTATGTTAGGACCAATCAGCACTTTACATATTATATTTTAATCATGGTGTATGTTGAATGAGAAGACCAGAGGAATCCGGTAAGGAGACTAATATAGGATAATGAGACCATACCATACCATGAAGATTAGGAATGGTCTTTTAAGACAGTAAAGAAGAGAGATCAGAGGAGCAGATGGACAGATCCACTGCAATCTTAATGCTTCGAGATGGAGGTACATGTCTGGAGGGCGAGCCATCATTCAGAATGCAGAAACAAAAGTCATCTATGAGGTCTAAAAATGGGTAAGAGAGGGAGTCAGCGAAATGGGATCCCCATGAGGTATGATGGATATTAAAATCTCCTAAAATGATAATAGAAGATTGGAGGGAAGATATTAGAGATCTAAAATCAGACAAAATTAAAATTTTGGATCAGAGATATACATAGAAATAAATGAAATATTCAAAGCTCTTACTGCAACTACATTGAAAGAGTCATTATGCGGAAGAGGGATTTGGCAGAACGTAATAGACCTGGTAACTATGATCGAAGCACCTGCATGACCATTACTCCTCTCGTCCCGGAGACATGAGTAGCCCGAGACTCTAAAATGAGACCCAGGTCTAAGCCACATCTCCTGGACAGCAAAAATGGCAGGTTGAAACTTATTGATAAGGAAAATAAGGTCATTCTTTTATGTCTGATACTCCTACTCGTACAATTCCATTGGAGAATGATTGTTGGAGACTTTACTACTAACAGAAAACAGCTCAGTAAGTTTCTGACGAATATTAAATTCAGTGTCATTACAGTGGGTTATCATATTAATTAAGGTAGACAGCAGAAGCTCAAAAAGGTTGTCATTAGGACAGTCATTATTTATTGGAAAAGCATAACCATTTGTAGAAAAAAAGTAGTAGTAGAAAAAGGAGTTTCGATTACCACTTGATGTGCATGTCTGTCAAAACCAGAAGTGGAAGCTGGAGAAAAGGAACGCCGAGGAGTAACAACAAATGTTACTCCTCGGCGTTATGTGTGTATTACATTATATTTGTTATGTACCTATACGTGTATGTTTGTATTATGTACCTAAACATTTTATATTTATTTTTAAGCACATCCTACCTTCGTTCATTTTCTCTATCACCGAGGTGTGCTGGAAGAAATCTCTTAAAGAGATAAGCATTGCCTTTTGTCATTGTTACTTTTTTGACTACTGTTTTTGTGTACTTTTTTTGTGCAAATAAATAAAAAAAAGATTAACAAAAAAGAAAAAACCCACGAAAATAACACGACAGTTGTATCTGTCACTCAACCTGAAGCAGGGTTTCCCAGTCCTCGAATATAGTTCTTTTGGTTTTTTCCACAACTTTACGACGCGATGGTGACGTTTTCACAAGGTGACAGCACCGATTCATCGATTTACTGTCAATTATGTAGTGTCAATCTCAATGGGTAAACGTTTCGTTCCACACATTAACTATTTTTAGGATAATTTTTATCTGATTTTCGATTTTTATTAAACTTTATCATAATAGACAAGCATTTTATTTAGAATTTTAAAAGTAACAATTATTGTATTTTAGTAATGGTGTAGTGTTAAAATAAACATTATTTTTGTACCAAATTGTTTTTCTTATTCAAAAGCAGTATGCGAGAAACGGAAAAATGTGAAGTGTCACCAAAATCTTCTTAGCTGAAAACAGGTATAATAAATAATAAGTATGACAACTGAATCAATCATTTGCGAACAAGCCCATCTCTAGTTATGTTATAAATGTCATAATCGCCTCATTTGTTTACATTAGAGACAAAAATGAAAAAAATAGGATATACATTACCTTTTTCCAACCTTAGGAAGTACTTTATTTTTTGCTTTATTTTTTGTCCAAAGTACATCTTGGTTTGTCTACATGTTTTTGATTTTATCCATTCGTTTGTTTCTTCATCAGTTAGTCTTTCTATGACACTCATAGTTGCCCTATTGGAGATCGGCAGCTCTCTGAATGGAGACTGATTTTTGGGAGATTTTTACCCGCTAAAACTGCAGTGGCCATCCTCGATGTCGGCTAAGCAGCTCTCCCCAGCACCCTCATAATACTCTTCGAGATCGCCTGTAAGAATCGATCGAAGTCCCCACTGATCATCCGCAAGTTCCCGCTATATAGTCCTTCATATGTCAGGTAAAATATTAGTGTTCTAAATTAATGATAGATTTTCTGTTTCAGAATCAATAATAACTCCAGAGCAGTTTGCAGAAGTAATGTGTGATGATCTTGAATTAAATCCAAGTACTTTCATTCCGGCTGTTGCATCTTCCATACGTCAGCAAATAGATGCATTTCCGAGTGAGCCTCCAGCGATACTGGAGGAGCAGACTGACCAACGGGTCGTTATCAAACTCAATATACATGTCGGCAACACATCACTTGTTGATCAGGTATTATTTTATATACATATTCTTACGCTGTGTCCTCAAGGGGGTAGTTGAGGACACAGCGTGCGACGATGGAGTGCAAAGCATTGCGGTCTTTACGTACTTCATTCGCCTCTTCAAATCACATCATTCTCCTCACACACACACCAATTTTTTTTATACATACCTACATATCTTCACGCTGTATCCCTAACGGCGTAGTCAGAGAGGACGGAGCGCCATGCCTCGCGGTCCATATATACTTCTTTCGTTTTTTTTTATGATCTTAGAAATGAAATTGCATTTTATGTGTTGTGTTATTTCTAGGTTATTATCTAGTATCTACGATATACCTATACAATTTATTAATTATGGATAATTACCAAAAAATTCATTGTAAAGGACATTTTTAATTTAATTAGCTTTCCAATTAACCTATTTGCTGATTGCAGTACAATAATGTTCTCATTTAAGCACAAAATGAAAACTCACATTAGCAATTAATGCCTTTAAAAAACCAAGGCTTTAAAAAATCCTAAATAACATGGTATGATGCTTCAAAATATGTCTTATATTCATTGTGCAAAATAAAAACAGATAGATTATTATAAAAATTAGTAATTTTTAAATTATAATTTATCAAATTATTTCAGGTCGAATGGGACATGTCTGAAAAAGAAAATAACCCAGAACAGTTTGCTATGAAACTTTGTGCCGAGCTCGGCTTGGGTGGCGAATTTGTTACAGGAATAGCTTACAGCGTGCGTGGTCAGTTGGGTTGGCATCAACGTACTTATGCTTTCAGCGAAGCACCACTGCCAACTGTTGAGGTATGGTTTTGATATTGGTTATCTCAAGCCCGACTCAATTCGATTACACCCAGTCTATACAAATCAGTGAGAAAACAATTTACTAAGAAAATCAGTACTGCGCGTTTAGAGTTTTTAACTAATTCATTTATTTTATTTGTTAATAATTTTTTTGTACTCTTACTATAAACTGTGCCTCGCGGTTTCGCCTGCATTGAATTTGGTATTTTGCCGCTATAAAAAGTAGGCTATATTACTCTCCTAAAAGTCCTCTACCTCTAAAAATTGGTTCAGCCTTTTCGGAGCCGATTAACCCGAACAAGCAAAAGGCAGACAGACAAAATTTTAATAAAGTCTATTTGGGTTTTGGTTACATGCAAATAACCACATAAGTTTAAGAAAAAGCCTTTATTACGAAATCACAGACAGACTTCAAAAAATAAAATACTGTCTATGTTATTCGCTGATAATGTAGCTTCGTATAATTATGGTAGGTGAAATAATTTTTGAAATTGGTTAAGTAGTTTTTGACTATCCATTACATACAAACAAACAAAGTTACCTCTTTATAATGTATGGATAGAGACGGAAAATGATTTTTTAATATTCATTGTTTTGTTAGTTATTTATGAAAATTTACATTCCATACATAGTTCACTTGATTTCGTTTTCAAAAAATCACTTGTTTTCGTTTTCGGAGCATGTTTATTTAAGCAGCAATGTGCAGTAAGTGCTCTTACCAAGATTTACGCAAGAGGCACCTGAGAACATCGGTTATGACTGTGAACCAGTGGCGTAATTATACCGATATTGTCCCGTGGCTAATTTATAGGACGGGCCCCTCCCTCAAAGTAAAGAAGTTCATCCAAAGTTGTAGTTTCTTTTCAATAAATCACTACATAAAGTGCGTACAAAACGCTGTTAGAATACCACGACCACGGCCAATGCAACTAAGTCGAAACGTCAAGCCTAAATAAAAAGGTAATCACGTTAAATTTCCCGTTTTAGATACATGTGTATGTTCTTTAGTAGGTAACTTAAATTAATTTAAAACAAATCCTCCCGTGCTCGCGTACCTCTCAGTCTCCGACCAGGGACCCGTGGCATTCGCCCACTATGCCACCCTATTGTTACGTCACTGTTCTGAATATAATATATATTCCAGACGCCATATCGTCAGCCGTCCGAAGCGGAACAGTGGGCCCCTTACCTCGAGACGCTAACGGACGCTGAAATGGAAAAGAAAATACGTGACCAAGATCGTAACACGCGCCGTATGCGCCGACTGGCCAACACCACTCCCGGTTGGTAAACACTTATACCCTTTTTAGTGTTGTGTATCGATACTGAACTATCGATAGTATTGACAATATTGTGATCTCGAAAAATAGTCGCAATATGTAATACTAACAATAATATTGTTATTTGTCAATTAAATCGTTAGTAGTATAAGAGTACATAATATTATAAATAGATTGATACTTTCGCTCTTACCAATGGTATTTATTGCTCATTTATCACTATCAATGCTATTCACAGAATCGACTTAATTTACACATGATATTATAAATATTATGATTTTTGAAGTCAACTAGTACTAATTTAAATAGTGTTGTTTCTGTGTTGTTTAAATATTTGATAGTAGCTGTGTCCACGACTTTGCGCATGTACTGGATAATTTTCTTGGACAGGAACTATCATAGTCTATTCAAGGACTGATTTACTGCTATTTATTTATAATTTAGACATTTATTTATTATGGGGATGGAATATATTAAAAAAATTATGTCAGGTGTCAATAACTTTCGTTATGCACCGTTCGTGCGACAGTACAAGGGGACAACATGTCCAAGTACGCAACAATTTAAAAAACGCGTTTTTTGAACAATGTTATTTTTAATTAGTTATTTAAAAATATTTTTTAGATATATTCAATGTATGTACAGTTTTTACCCTGCTACAATATTATTATGTTATACATATAGATATTATATACGTTGATTATAAGTAAATGAATTTTAGGTAGTGACTATGAACATAGAAGCCAACTGCAATATATTTTTAATAGTGACTCTGTCCAGCTTCGGTTGTGTACAATTCAGTATTTATAGCGATAGGCATAAAACTTTTTCCCCAACTGTAGTCTTTAATATTGTGAATACACGAATCCTATAATTTTTAATATACAAATCAATTTGGCAATTTTTAATATACAAATCTTCAAATTAGTTCAGTGGTTTTGAGATTAGCCCAGTCATACACACAGAAATGGACTACTTTTATACTATGTAGCAATTATACTATTTGCCAGTATAAAAAAAGAAAAAAATTTTGATACTATTAAAATTATTCTGTAATTTTTTTAATTTTCGGTTCAATTTATTGTTTTTTTTTTTATTTGATATGGATATCAATACTATTCTATAAAAATGTTAAAATTTTTTTTATTGCTGTGTTCCATTACAAAAACTATTCTTATTAAAATTATTTACTTGTTAGCATGAATATAGATATTAAAATGCACATCTAAATCTAAAATCTTAGCTTTCAGTAACAGTATTTTTTTTGTGAATGTACTGTACTGCCCATGGAGAAATAAACGTTTATTTGTCGCGATAGCGAAATTTTAAATGTAACGCTTTTGGCACCAGCCGTAAGTAACAGGTGGCGCAGATGATGTAAGTGTGGAAGAATTACGCTTCATAAGAGTTAAACAATGAAGACTTCTAGATATTGTTTTTACGATGTTTTTGAGTTGCAATTTTTTCTCCTGATGACCAGAATTGTTTGTCATAGTTTAGTTACATGGCACGTACTTTTTACAACCTTGTATTCAGTAACAACTTTGGAACTACATATTTCAACATTAGCATTACGTCAACCACAGTCCGTTGCAGTCTACTCTTGGACTAGAGCTTCTCTATTTGCACAACATTCATCCGCGTTCTGCTTCACTCTCATCGAGTTACCTTCGGCACCTTCACAATGTTAACCCTGTATTGGGCCGGTGATCGACCAACGTTCTTGTATACTGTTCTGGGGCACCACTCTGGCAGCTCACGACTCCATCTTCCGTCGTTTCTACGACATACAAGCTCTGTTTATCTCGACATAAGTGTTGCAATTCATTGAGCGATATCAGTCATTCGTCCTTTTACGGATCACCACAATAGGCACTCGATATATCAAGGATATTCCCAACATCACTATCTCCATAGTTCGTTGTGTTAGTCACAAATGGTGTACTTTTTGTCGAGAATAAATCCAGGCTTTCGCAGTGAATGTCATAGTAGGCAATATACAGTGTTCGAATAGTCTTCGCTTTAAGCATACTGGAATGTCTCCTTTGAACACTTCAGACAACATTTTAAATGCTGCTCACTGGAGTTGGAACCAGAGTTGAACACGAGTATAAGTATAAAACCCATTTATTACTCAAATCCTTTTATACGACATGCTATCAGTCGACATTTAGACCGCTGACACCGTGTTGTGTTATGGTAATATTATGAATAATGTTATTTCATTTCCTTTTCACTTCGTTATTAATTTATTTAACAATCAATTTATACTTACAGAATAAAACAGTATTACGTAATGAAAATGAATTCCCAATTAATAATTCTGTATTGCAGTTTGGCAGAAAGTAGATTATAGTGTGACAGTAATATTTTTATTTTGATATAATAAAAAATGAACTAAAATTACATATAAGTAATAATTTTACATAATTTATGTAATACGTATATATAGATACCAGTTTCGTGTTTATCACAGAAACGTCTGACTTAAGCATTTTTGTATAATGCCGAGTGTATTGAAGGTGTGTGGAATGGGACCTGTCGTCATTACTTCAATGACATTAGTTACAATTTCTTTATTATTTTGAATTTTATTAAAAATAGGTACTTACTTAGAATTACTATGATAATTAAATAATGTCAATAATGAAACGTCGATGCCTTTACAAGTACAATGAAACACAATTTTGTATAATAAGTCATTGCTAAAATCTGCATAAAAAATCTTGAGAGAAATAAAGATGATCCGGTATTTTTTCGTGCAATTTTATAGTCTGCCAACAAAACTGTTACTTGTCATAATTGTCGATGAGTTTGACAAACAGACGTTGCTGGGTTATACTATAAGTAGATATTTGTATATTATTAAGGGTGTAAGTGGACTGTTAAATTTTTATCACATTAAAAATGTTTTCCAAAATTTCGTCAAATTGTTTCATTTAAATTAACCGTTCATTATAGTCTAACCTCACATTTGGCTTGCAATGGGTGATTAAATTGACACAATCTGCTTACCATACTGCATTCGAAAATGCATGTAGAAATAAGGTGATATAATAATCTGCGGCTTGTAGGTCAAAGTTAATTAAATATTATTTAACTATTACTGCTTTAATGGGTTTAAAGTTTCAGCAAAATCGGTTAATACAAAACTTTCCATATTAATTGAAATCTTTGTATTTTTTCAAGGCATGTGGCAAAATAGTTGTTGATCTTTAATATCTATACAGATGAACAGAAAATTGAGTGTAAACATTTTGTGGGTACAGATGTGTCGTTGAGCCGAGCCGTGAACAGGCTGATCCGGGCGGACGAGGCGCTGTTCCAAACGACGCCGGAAAAGCGGAGGAAAAAGATTTAATCACCCACTGCGATGTATCAGGTGGTTTCTAGCTGCTAAACATAGTGCTATATTTCAATCTATAAATGTTGTATTTATAATTAAAACGCAGAGTAAATGTAGATTGGGTCCTGATAAACCACTTTACTGATTTTCATATGACAATTAAGATATTTTTAAGTATGACTAAAACAGTCATAGTAGTCGAATAAAGTATGAAGTTCTAACTATATAAGCCAGTGACGATGACTCATCACTACACAACCCAGTAAGCCGGAGAGCGGAGAGGCGGAAAGTTGCGGGCGTGGTCGTCCTTTAAGTAATATATTACTGAACTGTGGGCAGTTGCAAGTGCTCTCATATGCGTTGCATCTAGGGTTAACTGGTTTGTGCATCTCTGAAATCGTATATATGAGGAACGACGGAGTCACTTACATTGTTTAAAATTATTACCGTTTCTTTTACTTCACTATAGAAAAATAGAAGAAATAAACTGATAATTGAAAAATTGATATTTATAATACAAACTAATTAAAACTAAATATTAGTCTAAATAATAATAAAAAACAAGGTACAAGTCTTATAGTATAACGCATGCTCATTTGCAAATTTTACATTAGAAAAAGACCCAGGTTTTTAGAAATTAAATAAATAATGTAAGCACTCATGTATAATGGGTTTAATTTTATTGTGCTGTGAGAAAAAACAGCCTTGCTTATAAACTTAGTTTAAGAGGTCATAGGGAGCGAAAACATTGAACTATAGTCCGTGAGATTTAATAGGTCGGATTTGACGTTTCTTAATTTTCATGCCGCTATAACTTTATATCAACGCTCCTGATACCTAATACAAATTCAATTACGTAAATGCTGAATAAAAAAACGTTATTTATTTTTCCCACTACTGATCATTACACATAACTACTAACTTTGATTTCTTTTAGCTAAAAACACAGATATTTCCTTATATATCTTCAAAAGAATTTTCTAAATGGACGTTGTTACAATGTTATATCACGAGGCATATTGCTCTAGTACTGCTACCATTTGCAATCGTTTCGTTACCAGACGAAATCGATAATCGATTGAAATGTCGTAATAATCGAATAATTTAAAATTAAGATATCATTATATTGTTTAAATAATTTTAGTTCTGTATTCTTTTTTTGATGAGTTTACTGACAGAAGCATATAATCAAATATCAAAGGACGACTGGGCTAAGGTGGTGGAGAAAACAAAAAAAATAATAAAGGAAGACTTTGAAAGAGACGTCAGAATAGACAATTTAATTGAAAATAAATTAATCATAATAGTGGGAGACGAAGATAGCTCTACGGACATGGATCCAAGCTCAGAAAATGATTAAATATTTATTTTTCACCAATACTACAGTCTGCCTTTATTTACTACAAATACGTAGTGTGCTTATTATAGTTAAATAAGGAAGTTTTTTATACATTAGTCCTAAAAAATAAATATATCGAATTAAGTTTATTCATACACTTAAATATTTTTTACTGTAACAAATAGGCTAATAATCATAAGTGAAATATTATGATGTTATTATGAACATCAAACAATGGTATCGATTTTCGTTAGAATCGAAAAATAATCGAGACATATTTGTTTGGTCCCATAACTAGTCGCTGCCATGTGACAGATGTCAAATCCGACCTATTAAATCTCACGGACTATAATCCGCACTTTTTTTTTGCATTAAACAGTATGTCGATAAAAATATCGATTGACATTAGGGCACATTTTTTTTGGTTGTTATGCCAACTGCATTTTGTAGGAGAGTTTGTATTTCAATGGGTTAGATTATTCAGTGTCAGAAGGAAGGCTGACAAGTTCATTATGTACCAATGTGAGCAAAGAAGATTCGTGTTTGACGCGGTAGTATCTGTCATTACCTCTCTCCCCCGTGAAATTGGTTAAAACGGATTTCATATATATTTTTCTGACGTTTCGGGTCCAGTGGTTGTAATGTCCTTGAATTCAGCCAATTTACCATTTAGTAGGATTAAGGCTTTGCGAACGTGAAATATATACTTACATTCATTACTATGAGTTTTATACTACTTATTGATTTCGTAAATTATGTATTTAAATTTTTTTTTTACACCTTAGTGTGTATTACAGGATCGTTTGTATAGTTAGCAACAAAAGTAGTTTAATCATAATAAATTTCTAATAATCAAATGACATGATTATGGTTCATAAGTGACTTATAACCTGTAAACAGGTTAACTGTTAACTAGGTTAAAATTTTTTTGACTGTAATAATGTCAACAAATTCTAAATAATATTCATATTTTATTGGCGTCATATGTTTAGAAAAATATGGATATAAGAATCACTACTCGTGAACTCTGATAGTGGCACCTTCTTTAAGAATTATAAATTGTAAGGATTAACTAGTTTTGATGCTGACCGTACCTTCGATCACAACTAAAAAACTAGATATACAACCATCGCTCCAAAAATGTCCGAACCAAATGTGCGCTCAAATGGTATTCGAAAACGCTAACAGCGAACATGTCAAAGTGCTCCTTCAAAAATTGCAAAAATAACAAGTCTAGAACGCTAAAAAAAGACGCGAGTTCTTATTTTCGGTTAATAAATAAATAATTATTTACGTGTTCATTATTTCATTATAGTAATAACGTTACATAGCTCTTTTTTATTAAATTCGTAATCATATTTTTAAATATTGCCTGACAATATTTGTCTTATCCTTGTCACTTTCACGTAACAAATCAAAATGATATACATAGCAACGCAAATAGATTATTTGAATTATACTTTATGCACGAGACGTAAGATTGCATTTTAAATATTTTATTTAACAAACTTCGTTTCAGTGTCATGCAAGAATCGTTTACGAGCGTTTCTAACCTTATGGTTTGACAGTAAGGTCTACTTTAGATTAACACAATATTGCCGATAATACTTTACGATATTAAAAATATATACGTCAATTGGGACAATAATTTGTTAAAATTTTATGGGAGATTGTGAATCTAGTTCTTTATTTGTGATCGAAGGACCGTACAGAGTAATTATGTAGTGTCTTAAAAATCAAACTTTTAAGAATTCAACATGTTTACATACATTGATACATAAAATGATTATTATGAAGCGTACGTATTTATTACTATACTTTTTACTATTGTGCACTTAGCTGGAAAACTACCTTCGTAATAGGCCTGTGTTTGTGTAATTTTACTATTTGTCTCTAGGCCATATAATTCGAATTTGCTAGTATTAAGAGTACTCGTGGTTCATTATTTTTTCATGACGTCGTAATTGTAGCTTGGCGACTATCGTGTTACACTCAATATGTATGTTTGAATAATGTGTAAGTATGAAGTGGTCGAATAGATTGGAATGGCATCTCAAACTGCTGATCTGAATTTCTAAGTTTGTAACTATGGTAGGAAATATGTTAAAAAAGCATTTCATTATATTAATATATACATATCCTCACGCTGTATTCCCAACGGAGAAGTCAGAGAGGATGGATGGAGGATGAGGATGGTTCAATTATATTAATACAGACATACATCACGCTGTATCCCTAACGGGAGAGGACAGAGCGCCAAGCGTCGCAGTCCTTACATACTTCCTTAGCTTCCTCAAATCTCATCATTCTCCTCATACTCTCGTCTATATTAATGTTTGTTTTAATTATTTATTAACAAGATGAACTTAGGTTTTTTTATGCATTTATGATTTCGACATCCATAGAGTAAGTACTATATTAATATTAAGTACATTCCTTTTGTCAATAAAGACATTTTGATGGCGTACATCGTCCATTCAATTCTTCAAGATTACAGATAAAATGTCGCTTATGTATTTGCTTTAGTCGGACCGTTATGTGATGCAAAATGAATATTGTGATTTTAACTTAGGTACGTTATCCTTTCGCTGAAAGTATTGACATTTGTAATCTCTCTTATAAAGTATACTAATTTTAATAAATAGCATGAATCAATTTGTTTATTTTTATTTATTAATACCTCTTACATTTTTTAATGTAACAATCACGTGACCAGGATATGAACAAGTATATGTAACGTCAATTATGAAAATTGTCGATTAAATAATATAGTGTGCTTCAGTAATAATATCAATTATCAATAGGCTATTGTTTTTGAAACTGATATAATTTTATAATTTAAATTAAAACAATATACAAATTGCAATAATTAAAAATCATTAAGACAGTCGAAAAAACATTTGAAATTCATTGATAAATACAGAAGTGTAAACTTTTAAACTAGTAATGGGGACAAAGTAAGCCTAAGTCTAAAGGCATATTATGGTGCTATCGGATTGTGACGTCACAACTTGTATCATTACCAGTGATCGGATAATCGGGCGCTAATATACCTAAACTTCATTTTTATGCCTACGAAAGAATAATATGGACATGCCTTTTAGAATCCCGGATCCCGGAATCGTTTGAAATTCCTGATTGCTAAAAATGTTACCTGCATACAAAATAGTTAGAATTCGTTGTGAAAACGATATGTTTTCTTTGAATAATGCTTACATACCCTCTCGTACTTTCAAGACGGCTGTTCCTTGTTAAACTTGCTATAATTTCATTAAGTTACTTATAGTTGTGTTTACAAAATTGTTTAATCCCGGGAATCCAGGATTACTTATTAATTCAGGAAGGAATATCCATATTATTCTTTCAAGAAAAGAAGTTTAGGTATATAAGCGCCCGATTATCCGATCACTGATCATTACTAAGCGCTGGGAGCGGCAGAGAGCTTATTCTTACTGCGGCCCCACTACACTAGAGTTTACGTGTAAAAGCCAATAACAAATACATTTTTCAGGTTACCTATTTCGCACATTTTTTTTCAGTGTTGTACGTGAGTTTTAAACTGATAACCCGTGGTTATTGGCATATTGCGTCGGTTGTCGACTAAATGGGCGATTGTAGTAAATAAGCCATCGAGTGTTAGCAAACTATGACGTACAGTCGTAAGTATGACGCACCAGAAGCCATGATTACGAACATATAACGTAATTAATTTATATTAGTCTACTAGCTGACCCGTGCGAATATTTGGCACAGTATCATTATCAGTCACCGACCAACAGCTGTCATGCATGTTCAAAGTCAAAGTCAAAGTCAAATCAATTTATTCAAGTAAACCCAATTACAAGGTATTTTTGAACGTCAAATCTACTTTAGTTCGGTTCAAATAGAAAACCTGGACACTGAGAATAAAAAAGAACCGACAAGAAACTCGGTCAGGTATCATTTTTTCACCTTAATTGTTAGTTTAACAACTTGTCAACAGATGACGCTGATGGAAGACGGATGAAGAAAATGTTTTCAACGAAAACATTATATTTAAATTGTTCATATATTTTTCATCTCTAACGGAGAACGTAATTATGGGAGCAATGTTTCAGTCGTTTGTGTTGATGAAGTATTAAGGAAGATAATATGACGTATCGACAAAAAGCACATTTTTGTGAAAACTATACGTCACTAGTTCCCAAACTTATTTTGTCTACTGAGTCGAGAGCTCATGCAGTCGTTGTCTAAGATGCCTCCTAGCTAAATGAAATTACAAATCACCCCCAGGCCTCTACACAACGCCCCCATTTTTTTTCTGGGTCTCTTACCGCCCCCCTTTAGGCCTGCAGCGCCCACAAGGGGGCGTTATCGCCCACTTTGGGAATGGCTGCTATACGTGATCTATACCAATATTATAAAGAGGTAAACTTTGTTTGTATGTAATGGATAAACTCAAAAACTACTGAACCGATTTCAAAAATTCTTTCATCTATACAAAGTTACATTATCAGAGAGTAACGTGGGCTGCATTTTATTAAAAAAAATGTCTACCTATGCGAAGCCGGGGCGGGTCGCTAATAATATAATGTTAGGTTGGACCTTATGTGTAAGGAATAAGGTCGATTTTTAATGGAACTAAAAACGTAACTTTTAGTGCTTATATCTCGAGACCTAGGCTTTGCAGTTGTGACTTAAAACGCATTGCTAGGTTTAAGGTCTGCTATCGAATGGTATAAAAGTCAAATTAAGAAAGAAGAACAAAGTTGCACCTCGAATATTCCCGAGCGATGACGTGTCATGTACCTATGACTCATGCAAACAGGCGGCGTTGAGAACAATGTCGAATTACTGTTAGCGAGCGTAATTAACTAGAAAGTTCCACTCTCGTTTTATCCGACTATAAATAGAGCTCCGTGTCCGCCGCTGAGTCAGTGTTTCTCAACTATCGTTCGAAGCGATATATCGAGGCGACATCAAGGCGAAATTACATAGACCACTACGACGACTACTGCGACGACCTTGGATAGAAGAACTCTGCGATTCGGGAACGTTGTTATTGAGTGAAGTGTGTACCTTCGGTGACTACTACGCGAGTTCCTACTTCGAGGGCGACTACGAAGACTAGGAACCGCCGTAATTAAGTTCGCGTGTTCTTGACACCTGCTTGTACGAAGGAAAATAAACTCTGCACCCTTAACCGGCATTTTATTACCCTCAGCTCGTAACAATATATTATGACTTATTGATTGACAAGTATTTCCCTTTTCAGCGAAGCATTTTCAGGAAACTAGATTTTGCACAGGTGGACCTACATTCCAAACTATTCATGGAAAGCTGAGCGAGTCTGGAATTTCTTGAGATTGTTTCGTTGAGAAGTGAACGTCGTGTCGAGCAATAAGTTTGAAACTGAGCGGAAAATAACTAAAAATATATATGAATTAATTACAGAGGTTTACGGATTTTGGTAAAATAATATTTGAAGCTATACAAACTCGTAAGCAAAAGTCGTTTAAAACGTATGCTGGCGACTAATTTTCACTTGTCTCGCTAGTACATCGCTGGCTGACTATCATCTATGTGCTTTCGTTTCGCTTCCGATTGTCAATAGTGTATGGATGCGAGCTTGTTGTAGGAAGTTCACTAAGGGAATTGCTTCTTTGTTTGTTAATAAACGTGCTTTTGTGAAACGCCTGTTGCACTAAATTCATTTTAATGTTGTTGCTGCTGCTGCTGCTGCTGTCGGTAAGCAAAATTTTGCCCCCCCCCCCCCCAGACACGGTGGGGCTGTCTGAGTTGCCCTGTGGGCTCTTCTCAGAGAAGGATTCTTCAGCTTGGCCGGTACCTTCCTGGGGTAATTTGTTTTCTGATCTTGCTTACATTGTTTTTTCGGCTTACTTATTGGGTAAGCGTCCTAGCCTTTGGTGAGTCAACGCCTGTGTGCAAGGCAGCACATTTGGTTTGTTGTTCGGAGTACCTTCTCCTAGGCCAACTGCCAACCAAAGCTCACGAGGTTGGTCTCCCCGGGTCAGAGCTTTATTTAGAGTGGCGGCTCCTGCTCGCCACTGTCGTCCGTCCCTTATGGGGTTTAGCGCCACTTTATAGGAGTTGCCCCGCCATGGGCAACCCCAGCACCCCTCCGCTTGGATCGCCCAATTGTCCGCGGCTGTACAAGACAGCTAACTACCATATCTGGCAGCCGTTTCGCTATCCGCGACCTGCGACGCGTGTGGCGGCACAGGACAGGTGCCTCTGGGAAGGATCACCCAGGACCACAGAGAATTCTAGTAATTTGGGAGAAATAAAGTGCTTAATAACCTCTCAAAAGACATCATATTGCTGAAAAAAAAATTGAACAAAAATATATAAATTGCGTTTGGTTTTAGGCAGCCGATGGTAAAAAAAAGGTATAAAGAAGAAAGAATAATAATATAAAAAAGAATAATAGAAAGAACATTTATATTTCACATTCATTAAGCGTGCGCCCGCCATAGCAAACTTATTTAAAAACGCAAAAAATTTTGGCAGCCGGGTCTTAAAATTAGAAAAAAACGTCTTTTACTCTTGTTGCCATCATGTAAGTGCATATATTGCTTTCATATTTCATAAGTACATATAGCTTACACTTCGTATACCTAAGTACATACATTTCTAATTACACCTAAGTAAATATTGTTTGTTTGTATACAATATTGTGTTTTAGTTCGAGAATTGCATAAAAATTTTCGTTTTTCGTTTCTTAGAATAGGGCGGGTCTATCTCAGTTTATACCTCTATAGAAGTTGTTAATCCCTCTAAAATTAACAGGGTAGCAATTTGGAAATCAACTAGTCAGGCTGATCGACTCCTCCCATATTTTCGTTATAACTATGAATTAGTTTAGGTTGGTTGACGGCGACTTAAGGCTTTTCTGTCTTTGAGAACCTATTTGTTACTTTTCTATATCTATATCTGTATATGTATCTATGTCTATACTAATATTATAAAGAGTAAAAATTGTATTGTTTGTAATGGATAAACTCAAAAACTACTGAACCGATTTCAAAAATTCATTCACCTGTAGAAAGCTACATTATCAGCGAGTAACATGGGCTGTATTTTATTAAAAAAAAAATTTCTACCCGTTCAAGGCCGGGGCGAGTCGCTGGTCACAACTAATTCAATAAGTAAAAAGTAATATAATGTGGTACGGACTCGCATTATTATTATTATTATAAATTTGAAAAAATACACCAAAATCAAGAAATGCCGATTTTTGACTTTTTTCGTTATATCTCTAAAAGTAATAAATAGCAACACATATCTTAAAAAAATCTCAATCGAGATATTTTTTTTGTACTGTTGACATTCTCGTTTAACATTTTTTGATTGGATGTATAGTTCTTTTTTATTTATGATAAATCTTTTTTCACTTTTTGAATTTTTAGGGTTCCGTAGTTAAATGGCAAAAAAAGAAACCCTTATTATTTTGCTCTGTCCGTCTGTATGTCACAGCCATTTTAGTCAGAGACTATTGGCATAGATGAAATTTGGAAGGTAGGTAAGTGTATTCTGTGAACCGCTATACAATGATGTAGTGCTATTTTGAAAACAAATAAATTGGGGGTAGCACTCCATAGATTTATGTAATTGAGGGATGGAAAAAAATCCAGCGTACATAAGCGAGTGTCTTCCTTTAGATAAGCCTTCCAAAATGATATTGATTTTTCAAAGTGACTTTTTTATTTAAGACAACAGTTGAGATTCACGCTTCTAAGTCGTAAAAAGCGTGCCTTCCTCTAATTTTTCAATTATACATTGGAAAATTGTGAAAATTTTTAAGATAGTAGAATTTAAAAAAATACTTTTAAGTTCAACGAAAATTAGTTTGAATGAAATTATGTTGTGTAGTTCTTGAGATATGGGGAATTTTCAGTTCATCGACCGCAGAAATAATTTTGTTATTTTACAATGCTAATAAGAAACGCTAATACGAGCCTATTTTTGCTACCAATTAAATTAATATTGTGCATCCCAAATAGGGAATTTCACTGTGCGTGGTCCGACACGCACTTGGCCGATTTTTATTTACATTAAATTAGCCATTAAAGATCGCGTCTATCACAACACCTCACAACACTAATCTTTCAGGGAATTTTTTTATTTTTTGTTTTCGAGTACGAATTGTAGCAAAAAGGCCGTGGCAGGTTGATCAGATTAATTGATAGACAGTGTTGAAGCGAGTTTCGTATTTTGGTAAAAAAATAATAATAAAATAGAAGAAAAATTTCAAGCGAAGTGAAAGTCGGTAAATTGCCTATTTAGGTTTAGGAGATATTAAGTGTTTGAACGAGTCGTGTTTACCCAAAAGGAAAAACCTTGGTGACGATAACGTAGGTACATCTATGTAAGTACTCCGATGTGTTGCCAATCTGATTTGTTTTCTTTGTGAGGTTCCCTATGGAGTTAAAATATTGATTTCCACTTCGACGCTTTGTATACATGCGTGTAGTATATTGTACAAGCATGTAGTGTACAAAATACACATTATGTATTTAGTATTCTACTCAAGACTAGAATAGAGAGGGGGGTGAGGCGTTATGGAACCCTCGAAAGTGTTCTACTCTAAATTCACTCCATAGCTGCAGAACGTCTGTTTTGTCTGTTAGCAGATTGTTTTCTTTCGAACGCACTTTATGCATTTCGTTCTGCAAGATGTAATCTCTTCGGTACTAACATGCTTTTTTCCATAATAATTTGAAGTTTGCCTCAAAGTTGTCCGACATCTTGTTATCTTCTAACACTACACTTTTCATGCTTCTCTTTCACTTGTGGTTTCGTTTCTGCTTTCTGTAACTTGTATCTCTCTTTCATCAAATCTTCATTTTGTACACAGATTCGCTTCAACATCCCACGACACATCACGCTTTTTACCATTTTCAACATTATTTGTTCCACATCTTAAGCAGCCTCGATTATTCTATATCACATTCTTCTACATCTTTGCTTATCACTTTAAATCTATCGTCGAGCTTACCGTACACTTTCCTATCATATTTATTTCTGGTGGTTTCATATTGTAGTTTCCAGCTCTTGATGCGACAGATCGTTACAGGCTTGGACGTTACACAATATCGTTATGCTGCAAACAGACCCCTTATTCTAATTATCCAAGTAAGCGGTTGTTCCCAGATCGGCTCATAATTTTTTCATGAACCGTCGGTCTACCAGGAAAAAACTGCTCTGGTTCAACCAAACCAACAGAGGCCCTGGTCATACACCACCAAAATAAAAATCCTCGTCAACCCCGTTTTGAGACGCACCCAGAGCAGTTTCGGATTTACACACCTATACTTAGTTACACTATTACCACCTATTACCAAACGAGAGGACGGTAAACCTCCTACTGTACCGTACTGCGGCATAAATGTGCACAAATCGATGTCCCTGCACAATTTACTTCATTCCCATTTCCCATGTATGTTCAGTATAGTTCGTAGCTACTTATAATTCGTCCGTTGTACTTGTAATTCGTTCTTCTAATTTACGGTTTGGCAGCGTGATTGACGCTAGTTTATGTACTACCAACGAGTTGACCCTAGAGGAAGCGTCAATCGGCGCGAGGAGTCGTCAATCTGGCTGTAGAGTGTCGAGTGACGTAGAACTATGAAATCTGAGAGCGGAATTCGTCGCTAAATAGTTCCCTCGTTTCACTTGAGCGAGCGCTATCACAATGCTTTCTCAATTGAACCAAGGGAAATTGTGAGCGGTTCTCGAACAGCCTAGTTTTCGAACGTACACCAATCAACATTATAACATCATCGCATCGCCTCAAGTTAGTTTTTAGCAATTTGCGAACGACATACCTTGAAAATTAGGCCATTCGCGAATTACGATGATTCGTGAACGCCTTAGTTCAAAAACTAGGTCGTTTGCGTGTTTCTCAAAAGTAATCTGAGTCGAATATCATGACGTTATAGTGCTGAGTATTGTGCATTGCAGTATGACGTTTCATACAAAAAATTCTAAACAGATGCGGCAGAGGCGATGTTTTTTTTTGGTTACGTAGGAGAATTCTACACATATACCTAGCCCATTCAGGTGATCAGATCAGATCCTGATCCAGGATCAGGATTTGGTGCCTGAAGGTCCGCGAGGGAAACTCCTTCAACGTGTGCTGGGCGCTATCCTGGCCACAATAGTGACACTGGCATCTCTTCTTGACCGATCCGTTGTAGATTCCGACCAAAATAGCTGTGCCCGGTCAATATCTGGATCAGGCGGCATGTAACGTGCCGTCGCTTCTGAAGCCAGGCCTCGAATTTCGGCAAAATTGCGCCGCCGATGTAGCCGCCAACTTCTGAGCTCCTCTAGCCGCTCCCCTCATTTTGCTATGTAGGTCGGTGTTCCATACGAGGAGGATCCAGACGACGAGGTACACGCGGGTGGAAAGATTGACCCACAGGAATGTGTCGTATACGAGATTCTACAAAAGCGTTCCCAGCGCTGACCCCAGTACCACACGGTCTCCATCTAGAGAATCCTTCCTTCTCGGCTTACGTACTGAATTCACCTCGATCGAAGATATGTCCCAATGATGCACAGTAAATAGGAAGGCATGCAGTGGCAGATAAGTGCCTCTCGTATTATCGCCTAAGGCAGATTGTTGAAGACATGGATGAGATCGACGCTCACCGCCAACGCTACTTTGCCCTGGATTACTGCGCCGTCCGACAGTGCCCGGACGTGCACGATCGCGTCAATTATCGAACGTTTATGTTGGAAATTGAACTGGCATTTCAGTCGGGGCCTTCGCAATCCATATGCTCGCTTAGTCAAGTGGCGGTTATTTTCTCTAATAACTTGCCGGCCTCGTCCAGCAAGGGTCGGTACGTAGAGGGAGACTGCACGTTGTCTTTCTTTTCTCAGTAGGACCATCCCAGGCTTTTTCCAACTCGAGAGGAATAGGTTCTTTCAGAGGCAGTTATTGAGGAGCTGCCTTAGCCTGTTCCCCAAATTGGCAACGACGGTTAATACCAACGTTCGTCCGGAGATATCATCTGAACTAGGTACGGTTTTCGGGCTCTGAGGCACTGCACGGCTCGACCTAGTCCCTCTTAACGGATTATTCGTATAAATTATCCAAAAGTAATATCTTTACAAAGTATAAAACAAAGTCGCTTCCCGCTGTCTGTCCCTCTGCATGTATGCTTAGATCTTTTAAACTACGCCACGGATTTTAATGTGGTTTCCATCAATAGATAGACTGGTTTAAGAGAAAGGTTTACACGTATAGTTTAATATTGTTTCTTGTTAATTTGTTGAAATATGACGATAATAGTTCAAGATAGCAGAAAAAATCAAGCCGGCTTTTGAAATATAACAAAACCATGTATGATGGAATTGTTCCTCTTTATTAGGACTAAAAAAAAATCAGCGATGGCATATGTCTATATTCTACGGATAGCTTTCTATAACCATTTTAATGTTTAAATAAATTTATGTAAATTATGTGGAGTTTCGAAAGCTATTTAAACGGATATGATATTTGTCATTAACAAATTAAATACTTTAGTTGCCATAAGCATTTCATGTACATAATCATTGCACCACCACACAATTTAAATTAATATCTTATAAAATATTGTAGAATTAAAACTATCGCCCAACAAAACTAAATAGCGCGTCGAAGGCCGCGCTTCGCCCTATGGCATTGTACGATTTGCAGCGATTACATGCATTTATTGGAGCTCTCCAGCAAGGAAAATAAAAATAATCGTACTTTTCAGCGCGACACTATAAGCCGCACTTATTAGTGCGACTTTCAGAACGTTATATAATTAAGAAGATTAAAACCTTTTTTTTCGAAGAGATCCTGTAGTAAAGTCTAACCATAATAGTAATATTATAAATCACTCCACACTGACACCACATTAGTATCTACATTGCACCCGTTAGAAGCCGGGGTGGGTCGGTAGTATATTAATAATCCAAAACGGATTATTCATATATATTACTGTGACCCCATAGTAAGTTCAGCCTTTATGGTGGAAATTCGTAAATGTTACTTAATTCGATTAATGCAATCATAAACAAAAATGTCAATAATGCGTCAAAATAATAATCAAAAGAATGAAATAAAACAACTATTCGCGCGTGTTCAATATTTACATTCATATCTTCACGTATATCCCTAACGGGGTAGTTAGTGTACGGAATGCCAGGTTTCGCGGTCCTTACATATCTCTTTCGCCTCCTCGAATTTCATCATTCTCCTCACACATTTTCGCCTAGGTAATTAACTGACGAAAATTCAAAATCAAAAGCACCCGTGATATTTTCGTCAGCTAACACTGACTATTTGATCTGGAAGCGCTTTAGATTGTTATCGTATTAAAAGAAGATTGAGGAATTAGTAGGATGACAGTAAAATAAGTAACTAACGTCCTAATACGTTTTGTAACCGGTAATAACGAAAATCAATAGGTACTTTTTTTAAAACATGTTTGAAAAATACATAAAATTGCTTACATTTTGGATTGATTGTTATTGAATAATTGAATGACACAGTTACTAAAAAAGGCATTTCCAATAAGTTCTCAAATTTTAAAAATTCATTCGTCAAGATTTAACACTTTTCAAACATTATATATAATCTAAAATTATATTTTAATTTATAATTTTTAAGTTTTTACGTAACTATAAATTATGTATGACATAAAAGCAACAAAAAATTAATTATGACATAGACAAGTTTTTTTTTAATGTATCGAAATATTGACGATTATGTTATCAGCCTCAGCCTCGGACCAAGAACCTTGATCCGAGGCCTCGTTATATGAAATTTGTTTTTAATATTTGTTAAATAAGTGAAGTTCCCTTTAATAACATAACATTTGTTTGCTTTGATGATTGGATCGGCTATTAGTACCTATTTGTCGCTCACGGACTCAATATATTTGTTAAATTTAGTCATCTTAGACATTATGTCTCGCGCGTTATGATTTATACTCTTATTCATCTAATCTACCCAAAGAGAGTAATTTCATAAGGCGGATACCGATCTGGCGCTTCACCGGCCGCTGCCGCGGCACGCTCGCTTCGCTCGCTCGGCTCGTGCGTTGTTATTTATACTTACCTAACCTAACCTACCCAAAGAGAGTGTTCTCATAAGGCGGATTCCGACCTGGCGCTTCGCCGGCCGCTGCCGCGGCACGCTCGCTACGCACGCTCGACTCACGCGTTGTGGTTTATGCACTTACCTAATCTAACCTACCCAAAGAGAGTAATCTTATAAGGCGGATTCCGACCTGGCGCTTCGCCGGCCGCTGCCGCGGCACGCTCGCTTCGCTCGCTCGGCTCGTGCGTTGTGGTTTATACTTACCTAACCTAACCTGCCCAAAGAGAGCGTTCTCATAAGGCGGATTCCGACCTGGAGCTTCGCCGGCCGCTGCCGCAGCGCGCTCGCTACGCTCGTTCGACTCGCGCGTTGTGGTTTATGCACTTACCTAACCTAACCTACCCAAAGAGAGTATTCTTATAAGGCGGATTCCGACCTGGCGCTTCCCCGGCCGCTGCCGCGGCACGCTCGCTACGCTTGCTCGGCTCGCGCGTTGTGGTTTATTCACTTACCTAACCTAACCTACCCAAAGGGAGTGTTCTCATAAGGCGGATTCAGTTTATACATTTACCTAACCTAATGTAACCTACCCAAAGAGAGTGTTTTCATAAGGCGGATTCCATTCTGTGCTAATTTCACTAATAACGTAAAAGACATTGGCTGTAAAAGTATATAATTGCTTTGCCTCTCAAAAATTAAACAATCATAAAAATAATGTCTATGATTGAAAAATTAATAATAAATCGAAAAAATTGTCAGTTACAAAAGTTTACGAAATTAATATCTTATAATATTAAATTCCGTAATCTAAACCTTTAAAATCTTATATACTTGCAGTAAGTGTCGTCCCCGTTCCTCATAATAGGAAACCATGAACAATATGTGTATGCAAGTGATAAAACACTTAATAGTTGCAACTTGATATAGAAATTACGAAATTACACTTGCGTATACATATTGTTCATGGTTTCCTATTATGAGGAACGGAGACGACACTCACTGCAAGTATATAAGATTTTAAAGTTTTACATTACGGGATTTAATATTTTAAAATATTAATTTCGTAAATTTTTGTAACTGATAATTTTTTCGATATAATATTAATTTTTTAATCATAGACATTTTTTTTATGATTGTCTAATTTTTGGGATGCAAAGGAACTATATACGTTTTTTACAGCCAATGTCTTTTCCGTTATTAGTGAATTTAATAATTTGGGTAAATCATCAAAGCAAACAAATGTTATGTTATTAAAGGAAACTTCACTTGTTTAAGAAATATAAAAAATAAATTCCATATAACGAGGCCTCGGACCAAGGTCCTTGGTCCGAGGTTGAGGTTGATAACATAGTTGTCAATATTTCGATACATTAACAAAAAACTTATCTATGTTATAATTAATTTTTTGTTGCTTTTATGTCATAATTTATAAAGTTACGTAAAAATTTAAAAATTATGAATTAAAATATAATTTTAGATTACATATAATGTTTGAAAAGTGTTTAATCTTGACGAATGAAGTTTTAAAATTTGCGAACTTATTGGAAATCCCTTTTTAGTAACTGTGTCATTCAATTATTCAATAACAGTCAACTTATTTTCCTGTCATCCTACAATTCCTCAATCTTCTTTTAATACGAAAACAATCTAAAGCGCTTCCTCAGCCTTGGTCTTCCTTGGCTTCTTCTACCACTCACTTACGTAAGTCTTTCATCACTCATTTTTACAATATGCCCGAACCTCGAACCGAAGGAATGCTTAGTCCTTTCTTCATTTTTACAATAACACTGTCGTAAAATCCTGTCATACTGCGTTTCTCTTCATTGGTCACATCAATATTTAAAAAATAAAATAAACGAAGAAAATATTTTAAAAAATGTAGTTCAGAAGCTAAGATATAACTTTAAGTACCTGCCTGTTGGTTCGGTTTCATTATATGTTAAGTTTATAAGATATGTAAACAATTTTGTTTTAGTTGCTTTAAGCGACCTATGTTTAATTTTACATACATGTCTTTTGTATTAGATTGTATATGATGAAAGAGATGAAGTTATGGAAACGTCTAGCAAAGGAGGTCCTAGTGTTTGGAAGAGGGATTCGGGAATTCTGTTATTGAGGAGTTGTTTGTAATTAGTGGTGTTTATAACAACTTTGAGGACACGTAATGCAATCGTTTGTACTTATAATTACCTAATACTCAGCACTTGAGAGTTATTGTATAATGATTCCGTGGGGAAGTACAGAGATATCCTAAGCATTACCTTAAGCACCGAACGTTGTGCGCGCTCCAGCTTGATTAAAGCCGAAGTAGTAGCGCCACCCCACATTGACGAGCAGTATAATATTATGATACTTTGACAGAGAGCCATGTATGTGGTCTTGAGAATTTTCCAGTCAGCAATATTTCGAAGTGCTCTCATTACAAAGGTAAGTCGCCTGACCCTATATCGGGGGGTGTCGAGGGGCTGCCTTGAACCTTAGGGAAAAGGAATCCACCTGTCTCAACTACGTAGGATCCAGAGTTTTAGACAGTGGAAAATCTCATAGGCGCAGTTTGCCCGTTCTGATGCGGTCGACGTAATGGAGGCGTACAATATAACGGGGTCATTCAAACTCCGCATCGCTCGCTCCCCCCACTCTGGCTGACGTCGAGGGACGTGTAAAATACCCCTCCTTCTGCCCCTCGCGCAATTGCGCGCTGGGAGGACTGTGTAGTCAATACTCCTGTCGTCTCAGCCTTCGTCGTCTGCCGTTGTTTGTTTTGGAGTATTGTTAAGTTTTTCTACGCAATTCCCGCGAGTAGGTCTGATCTAATGTCCATTACAGGGGTAAGAGTATATGCGGAGGTCTCCAGATATCCGCAGATTGTAACGAGGATTCTCCCGGGTTTCGTTTCAAGTTATCCTTCTCTTACGCCAGCCAATTAAGGCAAGCTCGTCGTCGGTACACAAAGGCACGACCGAGATATTCCCTTAACACCATTTAAAGGTGTTGTTGTAGTACCATTTCGGGAACTAGAGGAGTATGTGGTGTGGCTTATCCGCTGACGACATTTGACGGCATGATTAGTGCACGCCGAGTGCGGCATTGTTCCATTCACAATGCTCTTTGCTGACCCTTGCTAAGCTGTAGGCCCCCGCTTCGTACGTCGTTACTACCCAATAAAAAAAGAACAGTTGCTGGTTGATGTCTGAGGTGCACTACGAGGTGGAGGCTATGCTAAGACACTGTTTGATGTGTTTGATGTAACACTCATTGATGGTACATATCATCACGCTGTATCCCTAACGGAATAGTCAGAGAGGACGGAGCGACAAGCTACGCGGTCCTTCTTTCGCCTCTTCAAATCTCATCATTCTCCTCACGCATTTTCGCTTTGGTATGAGGGTGCTTTTGACGTTTCTGTCAGCTAACACTTTAGTTATTTGATCTTCGTAAGTCAGTCTTGGTCTTTGGCTTCTACACTTTCGTTCTGTAGATTTTCTTCGTCAGTCTTTCGTTGCTCATTCTTTCCATGTGCCCGAACCATCTAAGCATTCCTTTCTTCATTCTTACAATAATACTATCGTGCAATCCAGTCATACTGCGTATGTCTTCTGTGCTTATTTTGTCCACAAGGGTGACACCGCACATATTGCTGAGAGATCGTATTTCTACTGCATTTACGTTACGTATTACTGTTATAAAAATCACAGATTAATTACTTAGTAGCGTTAATAGGCACTAATAATTACAAATTTTATAGATTACAAACAATTTATAAACAAGTACAAGTGATCGCTCATCGTAATGTTTTACGTTAGTAACTAATTAATCTGTGGTAATATCATCCGAATTGGCAGTGCGTTTCGAGTAATTGGTTATGGCGGTATTTAAATTTGGATTGGGGATCACCGTTATTGTAATCACATCCTTTCACGGCGTTTATTATTATTATTATTAGTAGGATAAATATAGAGTTTTCCTGTTACATGTAGTACATGTATGTAGGTATGTATAGCCATCAACTTAAAGAGTAAAAATGAAGACGATTTATCTAGAAAAATACATCATTCTTATACGAACTTTATTTACTTAATTCGACACAATTCCAACGATTCAGGCGGAAATTCAAACACTTTTATGTGTGGATGTTTTTGGTTACAAAACTCCTCGATCCACGCAAATAGGTCTTAGCCAACAAGATTTATAGTCTGTAGACGTTAAGATGTAAAGACGAATTCAAGTTTCGTATTGTGAAAAACATTTCATACGCATGCGTCGGTTCAACCAATGTCGCGTTGAGTGCGTGACGGCTGTGTTCGAGATCGTTGTAAGGATGAGCAAAGATTTTGTCGATATTGCGTTATCGATAATTTGATAAGAAAGTAAAAAGAGTGGTATTTAGCTAAATGAGAAGTTATTGATTCGTTGCATGTGTTTCAGCTTATTATTAAGAAAATGTTGTGAGTGTAGTAATTAAGGACTAATATTATTCAATAATTTACGTATTATATCGTTTGAGCCAGTGTGTGGGACACGAAATACTTAGAAAATAATTTAGGTAGCTACCATTTCTGTTTTTTTCAACTATAGAAGAAGGTCCTAAAAGAAAATTAATATGTTAATACATATTAAAAAATTACTACCTTTTAAATTATTTTCACGCTATTAAAATATTATTGATTTACCTAGTGTTTAGGAACTGCCTTTGCTATCAATCTATTTTGATAATAAAATTATTACGAACAATAAAGTCGACATGGTACGTCTCTATTGGCAGATTTTCACAAACGTTCAGTGTGATAAAATGTTCGGGAGAAGCGGAGGGAAGCGCGCGGCCCCGCGCCCCACTCCCGCCATCGCAAAATTTAAATTTGGAATCATAAACGCAAAATTAAAAATAATAATAGCTGACAACGTACGTTCCCAGTAAGTTCAAAGTTACTAAAATTTTTATTTTATAAATGTTTATTGCTAATTCTAATAGTCAACGCAACTTTGTACAGATATTAAACTATTTATTAATTCTAGTGAGAGTCGGGCTGTGTAAGTATTTTGAAAGAAGTGAAAACTTTATGAACTCTTCAAAATATAATAAACCTAGTGAAAGTGTGTTTGGACCTTGATCGCTTGTTCTCTGTCTCGTAGAAGTTATGTTCGTTAAGGTAAGAGTTTTGACATAATATTTTATGCTCTTCGTACTTATATTGATTTATTAGTATCTAATTATTTTGAAAGCAATTATTTATTTACTGTTGCAAATGTTTATTGTTTTATCAGCGATCTCAGGATCGCTAATAAATAATAAATAAGTATTTGCATAAAGCTCACATTGATAATGTACAGTTATTGAAATATAATATATTTGTGCAAGTTGTGGTACATATTTTCATGTTATGTAGTTTCGAATAATATGCAACAATTTAATGTAACTAACTTCAGAAATTTCAGATACACTCAGATAATTATTAGGAGTAACCTAGCTTGAAACGCCTCAAAACCTGCACAAATATTAAAAATAAAAAAGCACCTACAAAAGTATAGGTGGGTGTACTTCTTGTCATACACAATATTTTTGTACTAACAGTAAAATTCTAAAAATAGCTTAAAGACTTGCAATAATGGCCTATTTGTAATTTAATTTTAATTTTATTTAAATGTTGTATTTTTTTATAAATACGGCAATTAAAAACAAGAACTTCAACCTAACGGTACTTCGTTTTATATTACTCGTATTTAATACCTAATTACTTCGATGTCGTATCTCTAAGTATATCAAAAGGTAAAAGCTTATACAATAAAGTCGTTCAGTCGTAAACCAGACAAGATAACTGAAAATCTGATGAGACAGACAACTATCTACTCTACATGTATCCACCATAGACATAAGTATTTATCGTGTTCTTAAACATAAATATTTATACAATTAAGTTATACAGGGTGTTATGATCTAAGTGTTCCTACACATTAACAAGGCTGCCATATCATTTAAGTGCCGTATAATTTATGCTATAGGGCATAGTTTCTTTCCTGCTAGTACAAATTAAAGTCAATTTTCAGTTATTTACACAATATCCCATTGACAATTTTCCATTTTTCACATTTTTTCATCATATTTGTTATTATTATACAGTAAAATAGTACCTAAGTGTTTCTATATAAATCATTGCTATCATCATCTTTGGTGGCGCGTGTTACACCTTCTTTTATTCGTTTACGTATTCCATAGAAAAATCATTTTCTGTTTTTGCTACATAACCCAAAAAATAGGAAAAAAAGGAGACGTTCGTACTCCATTATACACGGACCCAGTAGGTTTCGGAAATACGGATATGCTTGATATTAATATTGACTATTACTAAATCGCCTATCCAGTGGGGGACTGCATATGACATTGCTTTACCTCACTAATCGCAGCAAATAGTGGACCACCACTACGCTACGATCGCCTTTCGATTAATCGTTAGATATTTAGATCAGTGATTAAAAAACTTTAAAGGCCACGGAACACTCAATAAATCCCTTTTATTATATGGAACCCCTATACCAAATGATAACAAGATAACATAAAATATCTTCACGCTGTATCCCCAGCGGGGAAGTCAAAGAGGACGGAGCGCCAGGAGTCGCGGTCCTTACACACCATTTTCGCTTCCTCAAATCTCATCATTCTCTTCACACATTTTCGCCTAGGTATGCGAGTGCTTTTGACATTTCCGTCTGCTAACAGTCTGGCTACAACAATATAATATATATAATGATAACAAATACTGCATAAAACTCAATTACCTGCAAATATTAGGAATATAGGGATATAGAACATATTAGGAATAAATACCTACGTCTAAATCTAAAATATGCGAAAATGCGTGAGGAGAATGACGAGATTGGAAAAGGCGAAAGAAGTATCTAAGAACCGCGAAGCTTGGCGCTCCGTTCTCTCAGACTACTCCGTTAGGGATACAGCGTGAATATATGTATGTATATAAATCTAAATCTATATCAAGCAAGCACTTATATTTTATAAGTTCTACTACAAATAAAAAGTGGTGGAGTATTTATCAGTGTGTAATGTTCATGCTTAGGTTAAGTTTCGCGCAAAAAATAATTTTGGCCACAGATTGCGGTAGCCAAAATATTCCAACAATTCGACTACGAGTGTAACATCCGCGATACCTTAGTGACTTTTTCAAGGAACCTTTGGGTTCCGCGGAACGCACTTTAGGAAACGCTGATCTAAATAATGATTTCATATTCTCGTAGATTATTGAAGAACCCTTAGATCTGACGGAATTGGGTAGATGACAACTTCACCAATCGTCCAATCAGTTATTTTTTATTATCTGCCAAAAACGTAATTTTGTATGAGAAGTACTCGAGATTATGAACGGTGACGTTGTAGTTTTCTCTGTCGTTAACGAATTTTTTTCAATAAATTAACAACTACATTTAAAAAAGAGAAAGATTCATTTTTATTCCTTCCCATTCAGTCATTTTACATATCTCTCTATTTCGTGCTAAGCATTTTATAATTTGTTACTATGCTATTGCGGATGGAAATGTCAAAAGCTCTCGCATACCTAATCGAAAATGTGTGAGGAGAATGATGAGATTTGAGGAATCGAAAGAAGTATGTAAGAACCGCGACGTTTGGCGCTCCGTCATCTGACTACCCCGTTAGGGATACAATATGAGCTGTATGTATGTTTCCTACTTTGGACAGATTATTAAGGCGCAACAATATTACAATCGAATGACACACAGTAGTAAGTATTTGGACTCTCGGATGGAATCGTGGAAACTGACAGTATCAGATTGCCAGCCCAAAGCCTATAAAAGTCCTTATAATAAGACTTAATTGACCGACTTTTACTACTTTTGTAGATATTTCGAAACGAAATAAACGGATATTTTTAAGGAAACTCATAATAAAATTTCGCTAGGACACATATCAGTGGATGTTCCATCAAAGTCATTTTAATACTTTCCGAGATTGCCTTGAACAAACTTTTCTTCGTAGATATTATTAATCCCTCAAATACATTGTAAATAACAGGAAAAAAATTGTATTGAGGCGATTTAGTTTCATCATATTTTTTTTGAGGGAAAATACATTTCTTAGACTATTGGAAAAATAAATGACAAGTCTGTCTGCCTGATGGTGAGCGAACTGAGGCTGAGCCCCATTGAATTTACAATGAGTATCAAAGCTCCGAAAGCACTTTAGATTGCAAATGCATTGATAGCCCTGAGTGTTACAATAATAAGTTATAAGTGCGACGTCATCGCCTGTCTCTACCTCAATGCGTTTCGTCTGCGCGTTTGTTCGTGGGGTCATAGTTCTTGAACGCTCTTAAATACAATTGGTGGAAATGGGTCTAGATTACTTTTTTGTCTGGAATTTTTATTTATTGATAATAATTATACATACATACCATACCTATATATCCTCACACTATATCCTTAACGGAGTAATCAGAGAGAACGGAGCGTCAAATATCCCGGTCTTTACATTCTTCTTTCGCTTTCTTGATACTCATCATTCTTCTGATACACTAGGTTTGCGAATGCTTTTGACATTTTCGTCAGCTAAAACTCTGGGTATATGATCTTCAAATAAAATAAGCAATGAAGAGACGCAGTATGACAGGGTTGCACAACAGTGTTGTCGTAAAAATGAAGAAAGAAATGCTCAGATGGTTAGGGCACATAGAATGAGCGATGACAAACTGACGAAGAAAATGCGAGCGAAAGCGAGTGGTAAAAGAAGTCAAGGAAGACCAAGGCCGACTTACGAAGATCAAATAGCTAGAATTTTAACTGACGGAAATGTGAAAAGTACTCGCATATCTAGGCGAAAATGTGTGAGGAGAATGACGAGATTTGAAGAAGCAAAAGAAGTATGTAAGGACCGCGACGCTTGGCGTCCTTTCTGACTACCCCGTTACGGATACAGCGTGGAGGTATGTATATGTATGTATGTATTAGTGAAACATTGTCACGAAATCACTTATGATTTTGATATTGGTTTTTAATTGATCGGGTATTAAATATTTGATTGTCGGAAAATTAAGTAGTTACTATGTTTTTACCCGACTGCATACGAAAGAGGATTATGTTTTTCAGGTGTATATAAATTGCACATAATATGTATAGTGTGTATGTATGTAACATCGCTTCTTTATGAACTCCAGTAGGCTAAAATAGCTTGACGGAATATTAAGCGTGAGGTATCGTTAGATTGGTCATTGTCCCAGAACTGTTATAGAGTTAGGTAACTTGTTTAAATTGTCGCTCATCCGGAGCAACAATGATGGAAATGCAAAACGAGACATTTTATAGGAAGTCAATTTTAAGTATTTTCAAGAAATTTATTTGATTTTGTAATTATATATAATGGTTTATTGCTTATTTTTTAAATTCATATGACAGGTTGGTTAGTTGTCTTGGTATTCTACATACATTGATCATAATCCACAAGCGATTTTTTTAATAATGATTTCTTTTCAAGTATGTCCTGCAGTTCGGTCATTGTAGAACTAGAATTATCAATATTTAACAATCATGACTCTCGATACTTACTGTAGAGTGATAAAATTAAAAAATCTATGTTATCGTTTTAAATTTTTTATTATTTACTGAATGTATCTACCATAAAGTTATTCTAGTATTAAAGTAAAGAACATTTATGGAAAATCATATCAGTCTTATTATCACATTTATACAAGGACGACAATCACCAAACGATCACTACTTTTTTATTTATTAACTAAATCACACATTAGAATCACAGCTAGTTAATAGTAGAAATTTAAAGCACTTTTATCAATTTTTAATCAAAAAGTGTTACCAAAGTGTTATCGGACAGATTACACCCCTACCTAATCAAATAAACGTTCATAAAAAGTAGCATAATACTTAGGAATGATATTATTATTTAATAAAGAATGCAGGTCTTCTTTTTAACAATTAGAAATAGTGAGTTTAGAAAGCAGATAAGCAGGTTTTAAAGTTATATCAGTAATATTTCTTTCTTATGTTTATATTTATTTTTTCTTATTTAATTATATAAGTACGTAAGTATATATTTATTTCTTCTTAATTAATGTTATACGAGATTTTTTGCAGATATTTACTTTTTCCACTCATTGGAATAAGAATTTTTAAACTGGTAGTAATTGGTTTATTTAACAAATTCTATCATTTTAAATTCTGTTACTTTAATATTTTCATTGTTGGTATCTTTTAACACGTTCAATGAGATTTCATCGCCTAGTTTCTTTATGTCGAAAAAGTCACTTTGATTTAATTTCTATGAAATGTGTGGATTACCACGTTTTTTGGCAGTTCTTTTAAGTTGAATATATTGATCGGGTACATAAATTGGGCCGGACTTTCTTGCCCTCTTGATAAACTTGTCACCCTTATTTTGAGCATGACCACGAATAAGGAACTTATGAATGATCGATTGTATTGGAAGTGTCTCGACGGCATATTAGTATATGTCAAGAATAAATCTGAAAAAAGAAAGAAAATCGAATGTAAAAATAGTGATGACAAAAATGTAATAACACAGTCATATGTTTTTATAGTGAATATACCCGTTTTTTTGCTGTTATCAGATTTTAGATTATCAGGGTAAAATATAACATTACAATTAGGATTATTCTCCGATAAAAGCTTCAGATAATCATATACACAAGATTCAATCTCTGTTGCACCTCTGTTAGCAATACACTCACGCTGCATCCTGTACATTAAATATCTGAAAAATAAAAACAGCCAGCATAAACAATTAATGTACTCGCTTCACAGGAAAAATATCGTGAATTTCTCGGGAATTATAGACGTGATACTATGTATGTATATATAATTATTGTTACTCACCTTAAAATTGAAAAGTTCAACTTAGATTTATAAAAAAAGCAGATGTGTCACCAATAGGAACGGGCATTACTGCTTGTAAATCATACACTGCTACAATTGCATTACTATCACTTTTGCAAATTTCTATGTCTTCTGACTTTTCCTTTCGACCTAAATCTTTTTGTACTTGATGCTCCGTATATTGGTCTTCCAATTTAGATTTTTCTTGTTCAACTGCATTTTTATATGACTCGTATAAATCGCATTGATCTTTTTTTGGCATAAAAAAGACAGATTGAAATCTGCATTAAAGATTCTAGCATACATATCGTAAGTGGCTGCTATTTTCAACCGACTTCCAAAAAGGAGGAGGTTCTGAATTCGGTTGTGTTTTTTTTTTACGTTTGTTACCTCATAACTCCGTCATTTATGAACCGATTTGAACAATTCTTTTTTTGTTTGAAAGAATACACTTCCAGATTGGTCCCATTGAAATTTCACTGGTATTGAAGCTTTGGTTTCGAAGATACACCAAATAACGCGACCTGGTTATAACCTTTATTCATTTACATTGATGATTCTCTTGTATGTCATTTGTTAAACCCCCATCCCAACCCCCCATTTGCAATCGTTAAACCCCCATCAATATATTCACGACCTGAGTGACTTTTAATGTAGTGGCTCTCAATTCTTGGAGTAGAATTGATGTCGCGCACATAAATTCTACTCCCTAAAACCTCAGGATCTAAAACCTCAGGATTATACTTTGTTTGATCACCATGTTTACCACGCTGATCTATAGGAATTATACCAATACCCTTTGCTTTTGCTTGTCACAATACGCAACGTTCTCTCTGCAGTTCCCAAAGTATTTATAAAAAATGTTTTACACACTTTTTGATTTTTTCCATCCACCATAAATTTAAAAACGCAATTAGGATTTCTAGTATTTGCAGTTCCGACTTTTATTCGCTGATAAGCAGTTTATACATGCGCCAAAAAAATCGCGCCGCCTCTGTATTGTCCCCAAACTCTAGTACGTATTGAATATAAGCTTTCTTTGTTCTTCTGTAAGGTTGCATTTCAATCTACTCTTTTCAGGACACGGTGGTTTCATTTCTCTAGCAGCGACTATTTTTCCAGTTCGAGATTTATACTGTTCCCCTGTTTTTTAGTGTCCGTCTTAGAGTTTTTATCCATTTTGAAATATTTTGAGTCTATAATGCAACGCGAAAGTTTAAAAGTTTATATTTTGAGTCCTTCTTTTCCCTTTCTTATCAACAGATATTTCGTTCGGAGGAATTTGTGGAACTGAGTTAGAATGGTTGTCTGTGAAAGGAGTATGTGTAGTCGCAGTTAGATCAGACTTATTTAAGCATGTACATCTTGATTAAATATTGATTTTGACTCATCAAGTGCTTCAAAATTAACGGATTTATTAAAGGGAACGGAATCTAAAAGTGATGGGTTTGTTTGTGTTACGCTTTCAGATCTGCCTGAAACCAAATTAATCTATACAGACATTTGTATATGAATAATCCTACGTAAATTAAAGTGCAAATTAAACTTACTGTTTTCGATATTATTTTCTTCGAAAGTAATCATTTTATTATTAATATTAAGTGCTTCAGAGTCAGTGGATTCATTGAAAGGAACGGACTCGAGACGGGATATTTACTGTAACGCTTTCGGACTTGCCTGAAACCATATCAAATTGATATAGATATTTGTATATAAACTTCTCGTATTTTAATTAAAGTGTAGATTAAACACCATTATACCATACCAACAATTTATTATTTAAAATTTATCCATTTTGTTATTACTAGGTACCGGATCTTGCTGACACAGATCAATCAGTAGTCTTGCTCGACTTCCTATGTCAATTATCTAAATTAAAATAAGAAAAATCAAATTAAATAAATTAAAAAATGAGTATTTTTGTTACATCGCACACGTTATAAGTACCTACTACAGTAGTGCCTAGGGCTAACAGTAAAGAGGGGTTTTGTTTAGTCGGTTCGAGTCCGACACTACCCAGTCGGCGTAGAGTCCGGCTGGGTGTCCGCGGAAATTTAATTTCGCCTCTCAGAAACCAAAAAAAAAGGCACGCTATGATGGCCGTTTTGATACATTACAATAGTGACGTCAAATATCAATTTATTATCGAAAAAAATATAATGAAATGCAAGTCGCATCTATAAGTTTTTGGATTTATAACTAGTATATTGCAAGTATTGTGTAAGGACCGCGACTCCTGGCGCTCGGTCCTCACTGACTACCCCGTTGGGGATACAGCGTGAAGATATGTTATGTTATGTTATATTGCAAGTAGTAGCTGATTAAAAAGTTTTAATAAAACAATAAATGGTTACTTAATATTGTTACGAGCTGAAAGTAATAAGATGCCGCCGGTTAAGGGTGCAAAGAGTTTATTTTTCCTTCGTACAAGCAGATGTCAAGAACACCTAAACTTAATTACGGCGGTCCCTAGTCTTCGTAGTCGCTCTCGAAGTAGGTACTCGCGTAGTAGTCACCGAAGGTACACGCTTCACTCAATAACAACGTTCCCGAATCGCAGAGTTCCTATCGAAGATTGTTGCAGTAGTCGTCGTAGTGGTCTATGTAATTCGCCTTGATGTCGCCTCGATATATCGCTTGGATCGATAGTTGAGAAACACTGACTCAGCGGCGGACACGGAGATCTATGTCTATATTATGTATTTATAGTCCGATAAAAATGAGGGTGGAAACTTCTAGAGTAAACCCGAATGGTAGTAATAATAACGCATAGAAATAAAGAGGGTGGAACTTTCTAGTAAATTACGCTCGCTAACAATAATTCGACATTGTTCTCGACGCCGCCTGTTTGCATGAGTCATAGGTATATGACACGTCATCTGAAATTTTTGAGGTGCAACTTTGTTCTTCTTTCTTAATTTTACTTATACCATTCGATAGTAGATCTGAAACCTAGCAATGGGTTTTTAGGTCATAATCTGCAGTCTAGGTCTCGAGATATAAGCACTAAAAGTTACGTTTCTAGTTCCATTACAAATCGACCTTATTCCTTAAGCCTAAGGTCCAACCGTAACAATATATTTTAATGAACTGAATATTGGAATGAAAATGAATACACATACTTTATTTGGACATAAGAAACAAATTCATACAGAAAGGGACAGAAAAAAAGGTGCCACAAAAGGCCATATTTAATCTGCTTCATCCATTACTGCTATTTTCACTGTCATCGCTGCTATCATCACTTACATTAATTATAAGTTAATTTTCTCAAATATTCTCTATTTTCACATTTCTTGCATAATCTTCCCTTATTAATTTATCAGTTCTATTCACAACCTTTTCCCAGTCTCCTTTAGTCAAATGTTCACGAGCTTCTTCTAAAATTTTTAGCAATTTGTTGTGGTAAATGGGGGTTCTTTATTGCGTCCTGCAGCATATCCGTTAATTTGAGCCCACACCAACTCAATTGCATTGTATGGTATAATGGTAAGGCGGTAACCGTATACCTCTGTGCTCATGTTCTAAAGTTATTTCGTCAATGACGTATCGAATCTTTGTTGGTTTGTTTTCTTTTAAAAGACGTACTAATTCCGCTTTCGACAATTTATGTTTGCATTTACGCCATTTTTTGAAGCTATGCGACGATGTCCGCTTTCTTTTGCGATTGGGCAGGTGGCTTATCAATTTGCATCGAGAGGTACGGGGTGTTGTTCATAATTATAATAGATGGTTCAGGGACATTGAGGTAAAGCATTTATAAATCTTTTCTCCATTCATTTCTTCATGATAGTCTCCAGTCGTTTTTGACGCAAAAGCCATGAGAGAACCTTCGACCAAACCCGTTGATAGTTCCGGCGTGACAAATTATAATCCGCGATCCTTTTCCAATAGGAACTTTGGACGTAGATGATGCAGTGTCATCGGTCCAAGAATGGCTTACATGGTTAGCATTAAGTCATGTTTTATCCAATAACACAACATTTTGCTAAATCTCAATTTCTTTCACTTGCCGTAAAAAAGTATACCTTGCCATCACGATATCGAATCTTTCCATCAATATTTTGCGTTTGTTACACTGTTTGTATCGAAATCCAACGGTCTTTAAAATCTTCGTTTAAAACTTTCCCCACCGGAAAATAATCCAGCTTCCTTCAGTAATTGCACTTACTTTTTATCGTTGGATACTTCTTCCGTAAATAGAAGCCGTACATATGTCTTCGGATGGCATCGGCATCAAAGCTAACGACGCCTACGACTGGTTTTGATCGTTATCTCATTTTTGGTGTTAAATTTATTTTCTTCTGTGCGCGGGAGCATATTATATAGTAAGACCATAATATATAGTTTAAAAATCAATGTAGTAAATTAATTTTGTGTCCTAAAATTATACATTCGATAAACTTTATTATTAACTGCACGTCACTGTTTACAATAAAGAACAGCAATTTCCTCCTTCAAACAAATTTGTACGAAACGTTATGAGCGGACTAACGTCAAAACTGCCATCATAGCGTGCCACTACTATAATTTCCGTTAGAACATAGCATCGATTTAAAAATTATGCTGTTTTTCTCAGCTCTAAGTTATAACAACATTACCATTTTATGTTAGGAAGTCAGTACCTACATTCAAAAATAAATAAAACATTGAGAGATACGATGACACAAATGTATTTTCTGATATTTGTTACACTAAGAAAAGCATTACTTATGTTGCAAACGCCGAATAATGCAATTGTGTCATTGTTTCACCGAAAATCAAACCATTTTTGTCATAATTATATTTAGCGCCAATGTAGCTCCGAAACAGAACTACACAGAACGGCATGCTTTTTTACGCAACTTGCAGTCAGAATGCGACAGCCAATATCGCACGATATCTGCTGTCAAAATGAGAATTTGTGTAATGTAATTTGTACAGTGGCGCTAAATCTACCGCGAAAAGTGCATTTTACGGTCATACAATAATACATACGTAATCGTCATACATGATGCCAATTTTTTAATACAATTAGTCACCGGCCGCGCAGTGATTGCGGGGCTGTCGCTGCTGCAATTTTTAGGTAATAACCCCGCGGATCCCCCTATGGAGGATGCCATTAAATATTATGGCATTTATAACTTATACTCACACATTTTGCTACTTACGCCGTTGTAGCACCGGATGAGCGCTGTGGTCCTCAAACTTTGATGCTGGAATGATATTGCTTCCTTATGCCGCGGGGTTTAAGCGTTTGTTCATTTTAATTTCGTGTTAAAGATATTAATCAAAGACTTTTTCACTAAATTGAAAGTTCTACTCCTCAGTCCTGATGCTTCAGGATTACTGCTTATCTAAATCGCAGAGTTTAAGGGTTTGATAATTTTCATTTAGTGTTCAAAATATTAGACACGACTTTTCCACTAAACAAGTACGGATTTTTCCCTCCTGATGCCGCAGGAGTACTATCTACCAAAATTGCTCAGTTTTTGAACAAGCTTTTGTTTTTAGTTTTTAGATTAAGCTTAAGTATATTCACACGAAACTCAGGTTTTACTTCAAAAATCTAAATAAAAGCCAAGTAATACGCATATGATGACGTTTTATTCATATTATCCATGACATTGTAGTGTTTTTATTTTGTGAAGTTTTTACAATACTTCGAATAGTTAATACTTTGGTCTCCGATTGATTTAAGATATTGTACAAGATAGAGACGGGACTAACGGTAGAATCTGGGGCCATCCATTCAATGGAAAATTTCGGGAAGGTTGCTTAATCTCGGTAATCTGGCTAAATTCTTATCTAATAAACAGAACCTATCATGTGGTAGTAAATGGCTACAAATCGATCAATTATCGAGTTGCGTCTGGTGTGCCTTAAGGGTCAAATCTGGGGCCTATTCTTTTCAATATTTTTGTAAATGACCTACCTCAGTGCCTGAACATCTCTTCTCCTTTCGTGTTTGCTGACCATCTAAAAGTTTTAAAAATTACAAACAATACAGACGATGTTAAATTATTGCAATTAGACCTTGATTCAATAATAGATTGGTGCAAAACAAACTTGATTGAACTTAACACTAATAAATGTATTCATATAAAATTTTCAAGAAAACAAAATATAATAAAATCAGCCTATAAAATTAATAATAATATATTGAAAGAAGTAACATCAGTAAAAGATTTAGGAATAATTATCGATAGATTGACTTTTTTGGCATAGATTGATCGCGTGGTTAGTGAAGCCTCTCGTATGTTGGGATTTATAATACGTAATGGAAAATCGTTTCGTCAATCTCAAACTAAAATAACTTTGTACAATGCATTGGTTAGAATTGTTTTAGAATACTGTAGCGTAGTTTGGCGACCTCATTATGCAACCCATACTTTGAGACTCGAACGGGTCCAAAAAAGATTTCTTTGGCACCTTGCTAATTCAACAGGGATATCCAAAGCAATTCCATCATACAGAGAGAGACTTGAAAAATTCGGAATATTACCCTTGTCACAACGTGGGGACTTGTTGGATATACTATTTGCCTACAAGGTGCTAAGAAATAAATATGATTGCTCATTGCTTCTGGCAAAATTTAATTTCAAAATTCCGACGAGACTTCCGCGCGCTCCTCTAAAACCTATGGCACCTCCAATACGCGCTACTGTGCTAGGCAGCAACTCTGCTATTCCTCGATTGTGCAGGCTTGTGAACAGATGTAGTGAGTCAGTAGATATAAACACGGTGTCTATATCATATTTACGTCAATTGTTCCTATGAAACATGTCATCATACTTACTACGGAGTAGTGATCACTAGTTGTCTTATGGAGTGGATATGTATACCTATAATCTATCTGCCTACATTTTCTTTTGTTTATTGTTGTTAAAATACTGCATGCTGTGTTTGCTTATAAGTGGTTATACAATTAATTCAAAACAGATTTTTATTGTTTAAAATGTATGTGTACTGTAATAACTGTTAGCAAACCGAAATAAATAAATAAATAAACTGCTTCAAATAACGAAGCATCATAAGGACAAAAAAAAATACATGTAACACGTTCCCACTAAATTGCTTTTACTGTGCCTATCGTGAAAGGACATGTCACGATTTGTCTCCGAATGAACAATTACTTAGTACTTACGTACGTTTGGATTTGGATTAAACTTGATCGGGGCACAATCGACAGCCGACGCAGACATTTAGTCTGTGAATTAATTTTAATTCCTCCGTGTTCCAATGTGTGCGTGAATACGCAAGGGCTTACGAATTCTTGAGGAGCTTTAGGAAACTTTAAAGATCTTCTTAAGTATATATTGCACGTAGACATATTAGGGCTTTGACGTTGCGTGTTTGCTTTTCCAACACGCTAGCTATGTATTGCAGAACTCTACAGGTGAGATTGTGACGAAACATTTGCTAAGGTTAGCGTTCTGCTATAGAGCTTAACTACCTTGGAAACATACTAATTTTAATTATTTGACCGTCTGATCGAACTCTACCCCGATCAAGTTTTGCAACGAAATTGGATTCGCGATTAAATATTACAATCATAATACGAGTCATAATCATTAATAGATGACAATATATAATATTGCCATTTTGAGGGAGTTGGGAGGCGTTCTTATAATTTACTGTTGCACGGTTTTATCGTCACAATTTTACCGTCCACGATACAATAGGGTAACAAAATACTTTCTTACTGAGTCGTGGAAAAAGACACTTAATCCGTCGACGACAACGTTATGTGGACGTTATCTTCGAGGGAAAAGCGTCTTCATACATACATTTTGCTTCCCTATTGTATCGTGAACGGTAAAATCATGGCGATAAAATCGTTCAACGGTAAATTATAAAAGCGTCCATTTACTTGGCTATTTATTAATTATTTGTGATTTTGTCGGTTGGTATTTTGAATGTCAAAAAATTTGTCAATCCAGAATTATACGAGCTAGCGAATGTCTTTTCATTACAGCTCTGTACATTTTATATTACCACCCTGATATTTTAGAACGAAAAGTGTAATATTTAGAATTTGAGATTGCTTCACGCAGCAATTCTGCTGGCACTATGAGTCACAGTTGTGACACTTGGATGAAGTAATGGAAAAAAAGACTGCCCCTTTTACCATTAAACAAGACGTATGGTCATACGTTAACTATTACCAAAACAATAGAAGGTATTTTTAATATAACTATTAAATATCAAATAACTGGTTTTATATATACACTAGTGATGTGCCGGATATCTGTATCCATATCCGCGGACTTCCCAGGGAGAAGAAAAATCCGCATCCGTATCCGTTACTTTTTTGGCGGATCTTTTACGGATCTTTTATCTTATTAATTTTGAATAGATAATTACATAGATTAAATTCTATATAAGTCGAAACATGTCCTGTCACGCAAAGCGTCAAGTGGGGTCAACTATCATTTCAAGGCACAGACAAACTAGCCTAAAGACAGGAAATGAAACGGCACCGTTTTCTGCCATCGATTTGCACAAATGCTCATATAAGCTCAAACACGCGGTCCTTTAGTAATAACCAGGAAGCAGATCTGTGATCTGTGTCTAATCGTTTTGAAAAATATAGAATAAAATACGTAAACTTACCACACCCTCCACTGTAAAGTGGTGTGGTGGTGACAGTCGTAAAAATAGTTGCAAAAGGACAATATCGCGTTTCATCGGTAAGCATAAAATTAATAATAAAAATTTATAACAGAAAAATGCAGAGCTCTAGTGATACTGGTTGTTGGTAGCTTTGAGTCACCGTTTGTCCTTATCTAGCAAGTTATAATTACATTTTGCGTCCTCACTCTTGCAATATGGCACGTGTAAGTAGGGACGCGAAAAAACGTATCGATATGTCGATATCTTTTCCATTAATTTTGAGAATTTATAATGATTGTTTGATAGATTGTTTGAAATTATATACCTAGTTCCATAATATTATAATATCTTATTTCTTTTCTACTATTGTTACAAACCTAATTAGGTAATTTAAATATTCATTACATACATTTTTGAATGATTGTTTTTAAATTGAAAATTTAATGATTTAAGATTTTAAACCAATAAAAATAAATAAAAGTGGGTACCCGTACTCATTTTATAAATGCGAAAGTCTGTCTGTCTGTCTATTTAATAATGAATGTTTCTTTTTTTCAAAAAATGCGGAAGTCCGTCTGTCCGTATCTTTACAGATGAATGCTTTTTTGTACCTTTTTTTGTATCATTAATCTGATTGTGATGAAGCTTTAGTGAGTTGTTGTGCGCACGCCTGGGGTGTTTCTGTATATGTGACCGTCGATTGTACCCCGATAAAGTTTAATCCAAATCCAAACGTACATAAGTGCTAAGTAATTTTTCATTCGGAGACAATATGGGGAATGCTCCGTGTTAGAAAGTAAAAGACATCCATCAATATAAGTATGAAATGAAATACACAGAGAACAGTTTCTGTATATGTGACGTCATCATAAATTCAATATGGCAGATACTCCATTGAGGGAAGTAATTTTTTTGTTCGACACCAATAATATGGGTATCAAATGGAATAAGCAGGGGACGGTTTCTGTATATGTGACATCATCATAAAGCTAATATGGCGAATGCTCCGTATTAGGACGTAACTTTTTCAAGACTTCCAACAATATGGTTGTCAAATGCAATGCAATAAGGAAGGGAAGGTTTCTGTGTATGTAACATCGTCATAAGTCCAATATGGCGGATTCTCCATGGTAGGAAGTAACAAAAAGAAAAAGCTACTTTTTATGAAAAAGGGAGAGAAAGGCAAACACTAACCGGGAATAGTCAAGGTAACATTTTCCACGCAAACGAAGTCGCGAGTACGGCTAGCATATAATAAATTAGTCTACAAAAAAATAGTTAAAATGAATAAAGGGGCACATTTTAGGGTTTCGTAGCCAAATGACAAAAAAGGACCCTTGTAATTTCATCTTGGTACATCTGTCGATCAGCAAGTTACAGCCAAGTCGCTCGGAGAGTACTGTCACTCTACTATACAGAAGTGGATTAGGTGTATAAGATAACCCGCTATATAACGGCGTAGTAAAATTTGCAAAGGAATGTCTGTCCCTATAAAACTGTTATATAAATGAGTGGGTATATAAATTGTGTGTTCTTTTTTTACGACTTGGGGGTGTCGATTTTCTATAAAAAAACATACGTTAGATTTCTTCAAGTTAATAATAACATTAATAAAATGACCAAATTTTTCATTTTAATTCAAAGTAGTAGGTACTGAGTACTGACCACAGTTGCTCGTTTTTGGAATATTTTTGCATGCCTGGGAGTGGGTGCTATACCCTGTAATGCTGTAGCCCCGAAGCACCTACAAATTGTCAATTTAATTTTTTGTTAAAAAGTTTTAAATCAGGAAAAACACGTACTACCCAAACGAATTTGATTTGTATTTCTATTCCAAATTTTTGATTTTTTTGTGTTACTATTTCAAAATAAAGAATCTTGTTTTGATTATATATACAAGGTGTTACACGAGTCCACCAAATCCCTGAAAAGTATTGTAGCATGTCAAGTACAGAGTCCACCTATGAGGTTACAAAAGTTCTCCTGCGATATTTTTATTTTGATAAAATTTAAATAATTTTAATGATAAATAAAAATATCGACTAAACTGCCAGCAGCCAGCAAAGCTACCAGCGGACCACGCCCACAGCTAGATAGGGATAGCTAGATCTATTGTTAAATGCGATGTGCCGTCGGCAAGGGGCTCGCGCCCGCTACATTTAGGCCTACTGTAAGCAATTAAATCGCACATTACTTAACAAACAAAAAAACTAAAAGCTACTTCGCCTAGGTATGCGCATACCTAAGGGAAAATGTGTGAGGACAATAATGAGATTAGAGAAAGTGAAAGAAGTATGTAAGAATCAAAAAGCTTGGCGCTCTGTCCTCTCTGACTACCCCGTTAGGGATACAGCGTGAAGATATGTATGTGCAAAACCTACTTAATAAATAATAGCTGTGGTAATACTGTACAGATGTGTTACTTAATAAATAAATAAAAGTTACTTAATAAAAATACGTGTTGAAATACTGTACAGATATGCGTATCTGTTAGCTCTCGCAAGTTGTGCTATGTTCCGACGGCAAGTGGCTCGCGCCCGTTACAAAGTACATATGTACCTACTGTCAGCAATTACAAGGGCTACTATTTATGTATCCGGAACTGGCCAGTTACAGAACAATATTAAAAAAGTAATTACAATATTTAAAAATGGAACTCTTTGGCTGAAGAATACAATTTGTTTCATGTAGCTGTCATTTGTATATCCATTGTGGCGTCATTTTGAAAATTGTAAGTCTTTATCACCATGGATTTAAGTCGTGAAAATTTTCGTGCTATGATTTATTACGATTTTCGACGAGGGCTAACTTAAAAACAGTGCATCGATCAACTCAGTTCGACTTTTGGGGACGAAGCACCATCGAAAACTACTGTGTATCACTGGCTTAGTGAGTTTAATCGTGGACGGTCTGTGCTCACGGACGAAGTTAAAGAAGGTCGCCCTAAATCGGTTGTTGTACCTCAAAATATAAAATCATCATGACAATGCTAGCTGCCACACATCGGCCGAAATAACTCGGTATTTGGAAGATCAAAAGATCGAATTAACGAATCATCTGCCGTATAGCCCCGACTTGGCTCCAAACGACTTCTATTTATTCCCAACCGTGAAGAATAAATTACGTGGTCAACGTTTTTCGAGCCGTGAAGAGGCTGTTGATGCGTTCAATGCACGTTTTGGAGATACCTCAATCCGAATGGAAAAAGTGCTACGAAAATTAGTTCCATCGCATGCAAAAGTGTATCAATCATCATGGTGAATATTTTGAAAAGCAATAAATCTATAATAAATGCTATATGTTTGTTTCACTTTGTTATTCCGGATACATAAATAGCAGCCCTCGTATATCGCGCGAATGAAATTAATAAAAGCTACTTAATATATAATAGGCGTTGAAATATTGTACAGATGTGTGTCTAGTAGCTCTAGTAGTATCTGTGCTGCTTGCCGACGGCACGCCGCGGCCTGCTATACATACCTATTGCTTGCGATTATAACGCGCACTAACCTATCGCTAAAGGTACATAGTTAATAATGTGAAATACATACTGAAAGTTTGATCACTCACAATGCAGCCGCTTTGAACCTATCTAAGGGAATTAAGCATCCTTTCGAAAGAACACATAAGTTGCCATTTGATTAATCGTACTAACACAAACAATAATACACGCACTCTTTAAGTCACAAATACTGTCTCTCTCGTCGTTCGAAACAATATACGTTGAAAATGGAAATGGTACTTTGATGGTACTGGCCACCAATGATTAGAATCGGCCATATGGTCATGTGATTCGTGCTGAGGATGACGGCAGCGCTTCGTTTATTACTTCTAAGCTCAGTTGTAAAGTGTTCTAATATCTATCTGTTCTTCGAAGTCTACATTTGTGTGACAGAAAGTCCTTCTCTAGTAGAACTGAGAACACTATCAGCGGTATGGAAACGTTGTGTCATCGTGCGAAACATTTCCAAAAACATAGAAGCAGCCTCCCATCTGCTTCTGGTTTGTTGAGGCAAAACCGATATTCGTAAATTCAACAAGCGCCACACAAGTTACCATTAACGGCTCCGAGCACAGTATCATGTCATAGTAGTCTCCTTTAGTACAGTCACATTTTCACTCACAATTAAAATAACTAGATGTTTACGTAAACAGCTCAGAGCTTTGACTAAACACGATTACTTACAGGGAACTACACATTTTAAAAATGTTTTGGAAAAACAAACTTTTTGCCGTTTTAGAGTTAAGAAACTGATTTTTTAAATACGATACAATACCTAAAAAACTCTAATACTAAAAAACTCGATACAATATTAAAAAAAAAGAATCTTCAAAGATTCAAACTCATATTTCGTATTGAGTGCTTCATTTTTTTTTATTTGAAAGCAACCATTGTACGTCTTTTTAATTTACAGTACAATAGCCATGAATAAACAATCATTTATGAAAGAAAAAATTGTACGTCTTTTTAATTGTAAATAAAACTAACGAGAAGAAATTATAAGTAAATATTAGAAATAAATAATGTATAAAATCAACATTACTCAAAAGTATTTTGAAAATGTGTTTATCAGGGTAATTACGATTCGAAACTAAATGAACAACAATACTTATTAAAAATCATACGAAAGCACGGAACCCTTAAAATTAATTTAGGAAGCCAAATACCAGGAGAGCATGCAATTTAGTTGTGCGCTGTGGGTGTAGCTGTTGAGAAGCCGGAATATCGAACCCTCCATAATACTATTAGGGTCCCGTTTTCAAAATAATTTTAATGTGAAATGAATTTATTAATTTTAAAACAGTAAAGTAAGGGATATGTAAAAAAGAAGATAATTGCTTTGTATCACTTTCGATAATCAATGAAGGAAAGTTTTAACTCACTACATAAACAGACAAAGCACCTACACCAAAAACGGTAGGTGCATTTCTAAGTAATTCAAAATTAGAGGAGAGGTTCAAAGTGTCGTCCTTTGTCTTTTACGCACAACCTCGCCTGTCGAAAAATGGCTGCGTTGCTGCGTTTGGTAGGTACTCACTGTTCTCTACTCTACTCACATTCAAGAAAACAACTACAACAACGGTATTTCTATCGTAAGCTAATAAGATACGATAAACATTTTAACCGAAATGAAATGAAAACTATTGTCTTCCGAAATTCGATATTGATGCGTTTGATTGATATGAAAGTGAAATTTAAAAATGTCACAAAGTATACTGCAATGTAACTTGGATGCTTAATTGATGTTGCTGAGCAAAGAGAGTTCAAATACTTATTTGCACTGTTTATTTTGTTCTTAGTAAACTGTAAAGGTCGTTGCTGGTAAAAATCTTCTAGTCTAGTGAACGAAGTTCTATATCAAGCAAACCATTGCATCATATTATAATTATTATACGGAACCCATGTAGAAAAAATAAAAAGCTTTGAAAAAATAGCGCCAAATTATAATTGCCTGGTATTTACAAAGATTAAACTACAGGAGATGGGTCTGTGTGAGACAGCTAGATAATACGCGTTCCTATAGAATAAGTGCGGTATCGTTAAAAGCCGAAGCGTAACAATCCGTACTTTAATTTTCATTTTCTAAATCTAATTAAGATAATTTGCCGAAAAAACTTTAATTACATCTTTTAGTGTTAGGTGTTCGTTTATTAGCCTTGCAACGCAAAAGACACAGACATAACATCACATACCAACACTAAAAAAGTCAAAATAGTTTGTTCAATACAAATAGCGCAATTACATCTTGCACACGAAAGGTTAGGCAGAAATTACTTACAAATGTCCCCAGTCTGAAAAAATATAATCTATGATTTTGAATTTGATGATCTTGAACTTGACGAACAGCTGATCACTAGGGATGAGATTCTTAAGAAATTATGTCGATTGTTTTGTAAAACTTCGATAGTAATTATTTCAGAAATCCTAACAGTGAAAACAAAAATAATCGCACTTTTCGTTTCAGTGTTTTTAACATTCTATCGCGCTTTAAGCATTACCCAAACTCGTGTAACGCCTTGTATACATTATAATATATCTATTTTTAAAATAAGCTTATTAAAATAATTCTTGTACTTATCGATATATACAATGTCTCTTAGATATCACTTTTTCGTCTAGTACGTGACGTTACCGTGCCGCCCGCTTACGGCCCATTCCTCTAATCTTGACAGAATAGTTTGCTTAGAAATTCGTAAACATTTCAGGTCTCTAGGGTAGTTTGTCTGTGTTTCAAGGTCACGCGCACCGACACCGATCGAGTAAGAAAGTTAAGATCCGTATCCGTTTCCGTATCCGTATTCGCAAATCTTGACATCAAATATCCGTTATTCGGATCCGTGTCCGCGGATATACATTTTTAACGATCCGGCACATCACTAATATACACATACATATTTCGAAATACGAGAACATAAATACGTATTTGTAAATAGCATAAATGAATAGATACTCAAAATATGATACGAAAGTAAATTGAAAAAAAAAAACGAAAACGCGACTGCGTAAAAAGCGAATTTAAAAAAATGGAAACAAAATAATCTCCTAAAGAAAAATATAAAAAAAATAATGATGAACAACTAATGAAAAACATAAAAATTTCTCTATGCAATCAATCACACAGCCCGCGAGTACAACCTAAGCCGAGGTCCGAGCCCGAGTAGTGTCAGTTGTATGTAAGGGGTTGACTGTCGAACTTCATACTGTAAACAATATCACACAGTCGGAGGTATCTTCTTTATTTTAACGAGAAAATCGAATGCCTCTGACTGACCAACATGAATTTGTTCATGCTCTTTTGTCTCGAATTTATGTATATGTTATAAAAAAATATATGTGAGTTATCGGAGAACGATAAATAATCTAATTTATTATTTACATGGGGGTTATAACTGCCGCCTGAAGTAACTAAGTGAAGGTCAAGATTGGGCAGTTCTTTTCAATCCCTCTATGCAGGGCAGTGAGTCATTTGCTCAAACGAGAACTCCACCGTTGAACTTTTTGCTTCAATGATTGTGTGTTGCGCTTAAAGCGTTAAGGTTCATAGATATTGCTAGACATTTTTTAACTTTCAACAGGAAAGGTATTTTACAATTTGACACCGTTGTCTGTCTGTTTTTAGCTGTTTGGTTGTGTGTTTGAATGTAGCGTCGTAGCTCTTGAATGTATGAACTGACTTTCATAAGGTTTGTTTTGTTTATAAGCAGTATTTTTCTAGAATATTCTTAGTTATTCGTAGTGAAAATCGGTTCAAGTTACTTCTTTGTAGTAGAATGAGGCGCGGTGTAAACACGCCAATTTAGTATGCTCTTGATTTAATTAATTTTAATAATTTAATTTTGCCATTTTTTACTATTTAAATGAAATAATTATCTGACTAGCCTACCTCTGCTCACTATTTCCCATTTATTCACCTGTAGTATGTACTACTTTAACTAATTCACTCAATTTGCCTGGTGACGTTATTGTTTGTTATGGATATTAAACTTGCCAATAACTTGGAGGAACTGGAGCAGTTGTTCGGTTTCCGCATGCGTGATTATGAGCACAAACTTTAGAAGGTCGCTAGCGGAGCTGACTGCGTGCATCCTGACATCACATCTTTATCTCGTGAGTTCATTGAGTTTAAATCCTTCATCCTGCAAACTTTATCCAAGATGAAAGCACAGTTCGAGCTCTTTTCACTCGCCATAGACAGACATGAGACTACTATGAGGAGAAAAGTTCTCCTATTTCATGGAGTTCCTGAAAATCATAGTGACAAATTGCATGATGTGATTCATAATATAATAACCGACCATATGAAGTTGCCTGATGCGAAGATTCAAAATTTACATGTTTGTCACCGTCTTGGTATTTCTCAGGGCAAGACTCGGCCTATATTGGTCAGATTTTTTGACAATGAACACCGGCACCTTGTCTAGGATAACAAGACCACATTAAAAGGTACTGGCATTACTATCTCGGAATTTCTTACTAAAACCAGACACCGAATTTTCACTGAGGCTCGTAAGAACTTCGGCATAAAGCATTGCTGGTCTGCTGAAGGCAGAATTATTATCATGCTGCCTGATAAGACTCCGCGCAAAATAGAAACTATGACTGAACTTCAATCTTCTATTGCTCAATCTCCGGCTAAATTTGGAGATGCTGATGATGATGGTATTGCAGCGAATACTGTGACAAGTAAAAGCACTGTTCCAAAGAGCTCTGTGAAAACTACATCTGTATGTGCTCCCATAAAGACTCGTCGGCGTGTTTAGCATATTTATCATTCTTATTTCATTAAAGGCTTTTATATTTTGGTCGTATTGTACTTGTTCAATTGTTTTTGTCTACTTGTCTTGTATATTATTTTTCTTGACGGTATTCAAAAAAGGTACGAAAGCGATGAATTTGTTTTGATGTAGAATAGGGTTTTCAATAAATTTATTAGCATTTATAGCATTGTTAAATTTTATTTCTATTTTGTTACGTCCAGTAGATGAAATGCCACCACAAACAATGCCGTCAATTTTGTTTTTGAAAATTAATTGAGCAAATTTTAATAATCGTATGGAACTACCATTAGACGGATCTGGTTCATTTCGAATCACATGTACTAAAAAAAGAGCCTTGTCATTCTCTAAATATTTTAATTCGTTTCCTTTAGGAAAATTCGGGTTGGTATAAATATATTGAATCGAGGCTGATGGTTCTACTTGTGATTTATTTGGAATTTCATGTTTATTGTTAACATGAATACGTTCTCTTGATAATAAAGGAGTAGAAAAGTCCTCATTACTATCTAAGTCAAGTGGATCAGGGGGATCCGGAGGATTAACCTCCATTACTTGACTAGGTAAGAGTGTAATAAAAAATAATATCTGTATTTACTAAATATTACTTCAAAAATATTAAAATATATGAACAAATAAACAGAAAAGAAATAAATGAAAGTAAAACTATTTAAAATCGAGAAATCCCAACAGAAATAAATATAAATTATCTAACCAAGTGTGTTTGTCAACAACGTAACCTTATCTTCTTTTGTAGTAGTATAAACAATAAAACGTCAGACGTCAATATAACAGCTGTCATCTGTAATATGATAAATACCACAGACTTTTAAATGGAAGCAGACTATACCCATCGATACAAAATGCGTGGCAAATTCACACTAACAAATATTACTCACACACATGCAAAACTCAGGTCCGCATTAAGGAGTGGCTGCTCATACTGCGTATTATCTTCGAGCGGTACTATTTGGGATACCCCAAATTATATTTTTATGTGATAAAATAAGAATTAAATTAACTAAGTAATGTACTAGTATTATAGATTATTACTTTAATATATTCCTTCTTTTTGTAAATTGTATTTGGCACATGAAGGATGTAATTTGGAGTGTCCCCAATAGCTCCACGATACAATATTATGATTTTTCGTTCGATACATGAGGCCTGACGGCTGTGCGCTGCTGATCTTGGGCCGCATGTGCATTGTGACGACCTTGTTTGCGGTTCGATTTATGTGGGTACATGAAGTTTAATGACATAAATGATATATTTTTAAGTCGGAAAAGTTGATAATCAGGCAAGTGAAAGTTTTGAATTTAGACTTTTTGGCGCGAACAAAAGAAGCGTGGTTGGCATTTTATTCAAAATTTAGATTTGATATTTTTAGTGCTTTTGGGAGTTTTAAGTGTAAAAATTATAGTATATTGTACGTTAAAGTTGTGTGCGAGTGAGAGGAATTGGAGGAATTTCGTTTAACAATCCTTTGTAACTCCAGTAAAGCCTACTTACCATTGCTTTACTGTAAGTGTTAGAGACTTAGTTATGAGAAAATAGAACAAGTTTTATGTCAGACGAGTGTTTTCGTTAACTATTTTTCTAAGGAGATAAGCGTCAGTGAATGTTTTATAAAACATTAAATAACTCTTCATCGCTATACTTTGTGTTTTGATTATTATTTTCTCTAAATTACTCATAAAACTCAAAAATTTAAAGAAATCGGGAGATAGTCGATGGGTGATCGATCACATTAAGAATAAAAACTAAAATAGCTTACATAATAAAACAAAGAATATTTTCAGTCTTTTATTTATTAATCGGATTGATTTCTTATTACATTATCTAAGAACTCATTATAGATGTGCATCAAACACATCATTTCACTGTTTTTCAATGTGTGCCAGAAGTAACTAGTGCAGAATGTCAGATATGCTAAGGATTACCATTGCAAGTAATCGTAGGTATTATTTGTTATTATTCGTCTCACGATATCCATATTTGTTTTCACCACTTTTACATGTGAACACACAATTTATGCATAATAAAGTCCACCTTCGATTACCTAAAGCAAGAAAGTTGTATTATTTTATAAATAAATTAGAAATTATTTTGTAATTATGAATGGCTTCCAGAACTGACTTTTTTCTAAACAACATTGGCCCAGGTTCAGTTTAGCATAGCTACTAGAGATTAATTTGGTGATAGCATGTTCATTTTTAATAGGTATGTCAAATTTCATGGTCAAATAACAACAAGGTTTTACAGGTATCTCTTTAACATAATAAATGGAGTTCGAAATGTTTTGAGTACAAAACACCGCCAGAATTGGGCTGCCAATTTGTTCTATGTAGTTCTTTAACTAAAAAATTTGAAGATTTTCATCCTTTAGAAACCTTAGACATTAACAAGGTATACATCAAAATCAAAAGATAGTTGCAAAAAATAGATAGTTGCTTAACCTTAGGTACCTGTCCGTTAATATTTAATTTTATTACGAAACTCAGTTTTCTCTGAATTCGGCCCTCTTTAAGGTACAAGTACTAATAATGTCAAAATTTGTTAGGTACTTGTTACAAAACAATAAAAAACCTATGAAAAAAACCTTATACAATATAACGAAACTTTAATTTTAATAGTTTGCAACATATTTAAGTGTCGGAGCCAGGAAATACAAAAATATCAGCTAACTGAATGCAGTAATCAAACAATTTGCAACATCAGATTTGCTTACCGATGGAACGTGATTTTCGGGGCTTTTCTGTATGAGGCGTTGCAACTATTTGGGGGTACAACACTTTTGTACCATATTTGGCACTTTAAACAACCAAAATAGTATTTATACACCAAGAAATATTTGATAATCGGACATGTGACGTACGACACAAGTAAACAGACGCCATACTCCGCTTATTTTGACTTAAGCAGAAGATGGCGGATGCCATGTTTTCGGATTTGTCTATGTGTGCCATTGTGTTGTAACAAATTAAAGAAAAGGATAAACATATACAACTTTAAACTACAGTGAAAGTGACAGTGTTATTACTTACACGGTATCTATGTGTGAGTGAATTATGTTTGATCTGCTTCCATTTATAAATCTGTAATAAATACAATGTTGTACGGATGACGTTTAGCGTTCTGTTTCTGCTATTTGCATTTTAAGTTAGATATTTTGCTTCCATGTAGTGCTTTTTGTTTTGTTTACATACATATATGTTTTCTTTTTTTATTTGTTTATTGTTGACTTTTTTTGTGTTTTGTTTGTATTTAGTTTAAATGAAAATTCTTCTATTGCAGTGTGAGAGGTGGGTTGCTCAGAAAGCAATTGATATAAAGTTTTGTTAGTTTGATATGTTATACGTATATGATTAACTCGAATACTATATATATTTTATTACATACATATTTGTTTAAGTATCTATTTTTATTTAGTAAACACTATTTATTAACATTTTAGTACAAAACATTTCATATCTATTTTTGTTCTTAAGTATTTATTATTATTATTATCATTATAGTTTAGTTTTTTTTTGTTGAAATTATTATTTATATTGTGGATAATGTTTTTGATATTGATGATAGTTATTTCTCCTGCACATCTTCGTCATGCAGTTTCGTCAGTGCGGATAGTGAATCATCTCCCTCTCTAACTTTGTTTGACCAGATCACGTCCTTTTCATCCAACTATCCCAACAACTTCAATATCGCTCACATTAATGCTCAGAGTATTTCTGCTCACCACTCGGATCTTCAGGCATCCATTAGCAGTGCTCATCTTGACGCCTTGTTAGTTTCTGAGTCTTTTCTTAAGCCTTCTCTCCTTTCTAATCAGTTCGCACTCCCTGGCTTTGTCTTGATTCGAAATGATAGAATCAGCAAAGGCTGCGGTGGTGTAGCCATTTACCTGCGGGCTGATATATCTTATAAGGATATTAGTGTATCTCCATCCCTTTATTCTGAATCAGCTGAATACATCTTTCTTGAAATTATATTATACCATACCAAAATTTTACTTGCAGTTTTCTACAGTCCCAACCTAAGTATCAACTACTTTGAATCCTTGGATAATATTCTTAATGATCTTTGTCCCGTTTATAACCATATTATCCTTATGGGTGATTTTAACACTTGCTTAATTAAAAATGACTCTCGAACTCAAAGACTTCAGTCCTTATTATCGTCCTTCGATCTATATATCTTACCACTTTCAGCTACTCATCATTTTACTAATTGTGTTCCTTCTCTACTAGATTTGGTTATAGTTTCATCTCCGGATCATGTTTCCACTCATGGACAAACTACGGCTTCCTTTTCCTATCACGATCTTATTTACCTGTCTTATCGTGTTCGCCCCCCTAAACGTAATAAATCTCAATTTCTCCTTTGCCGTAGTTACAAGAACTTGGAATTGGAGGCGTTACAGCATGATGCTGGCGATATTGATTGGGCATCAGTGATCCGTGGCACTAACCTTGATATTAAAGTAAATGAATTTAATGATAAAATCAATAAACTTTATGACCGACATGCCCCACTTAAACGTATTAAGTTTAAACATAAACCAGCGCCTTGGATAACTTCTAATATCAGGGAAGCTATGGCTCATAGGGACAGGGCTAAGGGAAGGTATAAGCGATGTCATTCCGAGTATAATTTATTAATATTCAAAGATCTGCGTAATCGCTGCTATCGTCTGGGTAGGGATGCAAAAAGGCGCTACTTTCCCGATTCTTTAGTAAACCGTAACTCCAGTGAGGTTTGGAAATTCCTTAAATCTATCGGCATCGGTATGTCTCCAGTCACTGCTGGCAATGATTTCAATCTTAATGAACTGAACATGCATTTCTCTTTACCTCCGGTATGTTTAGATTCTTCTGTCAAAGCTAACACCTTATTGGAGTTATCGAGTTTGCCAAAACTGCAGTGTCCTTCTTTTGACCTTGTTCCTGTGTCGGAAGATGATGTTAAAAAATCAGTGCTTGCCATCTCGTCTACTGCCGTCGGTAACGATAATTTATGCTCGAGAATGATTAGTCCAATTCTTCCCTTACTTCTTCCCATTTTTACACACATCTTTAACTATTCTTTGACGTCTCACTATTTCCCATTAGCTTGGAAATTAGCTCATGTAATTCCTTTACCTAAAGTCTCTAATCCGGCTTCTTTATCTTATTTTCGACCAATTTCTATTTTACCATTTCTTGCAAAGGTCCTTGAACACATTGTTCATAAGCAACTATCCAACTTCTTATCTTCCTATAACCTCCTTAGCCCTTTCCAGTCCGGTTTTCGTGTTGGTCACAGTACTGTCACTGCCCTCGTCAATGTTACTGATGATATTCGTTGGGCCATAGAGAATAAATCTCTTACTCTACTAGTCTTACTTGATTTTGGCAGTGCCTTTAATTCAGTAAATTTCGACATTCTTCTTGGTATTCTCGAATCTATCAATTTCTCTTCATCTGCCATATCTTGGTTTAACTCCTATCTTTGAGGCCGCTCACAGTGTGTTCGCCTCAACGAGAACTTGTCTGATTGGTTTGACCTCAGTGCGGGTGTGCCTCAGGGTGGCGTCCTTTCTCCGTTACTTTTTTCTATCTTTATTAATTCTATCACTAATATAATCTCTTCCAAATACCATCTTTATGCAGACAATTTGCAGCTTTATCGTCATTTTATAGCGTCTGATGTTGATGTAGCTATTGCTGCTATGAACAAGGATTTAAAAAAGTTGACCCAATGGGCTGAATCTTTTGGTCTCCTTTTGAATCCTAGTAAGTCTTAGGCCACGATTATTAGTAGTAAATTTATGCGTAGTTCGTTAGATTTTGCTTCTCTCCCATCTGTGGTTTTAAATGTTATTGCGATTCCTTATACTGACACTGTAAAAAATCTGGGTGTCATATTTGATTCTACGCTTTCATGGAATGTGCATATCAGCGACATCAGTCGTAAAATCCACTTCTCTCTTCATTCGCTGAAATGCCTCCAAAATTTCTTGCCTCTAAAAACAAAGATTTCTCTTACCCAATGTCTTATTCTACCTATCTTAGATTATGCTGATGCCTGCTATTTGGATGCCTCAGAGGAGCTCTTAAATAAACTTGAGCGCTTGTAAAATTTGTGTATACGGTTTATTTTCGGACTGAAGAAATTTGATCATGTGTCTCATTTTCGCAAGGATCTCAAGTGGCATCCCATTCGTTTTCGCAGGAATACTCGAGTACTATGTCTCCTCTTCAATATTCTTCATAACCAGTCTTCTCCAACCTACTTACGGGAGCGGTTCTCTTTTGCACGCCCTCTAGATGCTCCTTGCAGAGCACATCTTAGAACTCTTCTAAAGTTTCCGTCCCATAAATCTGTTTTCTTTTCTCATTCCTTCTTCGTACATGCTGTTAGATTGTGGAATTCGCTACCGCCTGATATTCGAGATGTCACTTCTATCTCAGTTTTTAGAAAACGATTAAAAAAATATTATTTGTCACTGTCCTGATTTTCCATATTGTATTTATATAGTATATATTTATACATTTGTATATGTACACGTCTTTGAGTATGTATGTAGATTTGTTTATATGTATATATAATCATGTATTTGTATGTGTGTGTATGTTATGTTATGGGTATATAAGTATAAATACAAGTTGTACACACTAAATTTGCTTCTAAATATTATGTCTCCCATCGCAGGTCTGCTGGAAGAGATTTCTTCATGAAATAAGCAGTGCCTTTGTACATTATTTTCTTGTCATGCTTTCTTCTTTTATTTGTATTTGTATTATGTGTACATACATTGTTAAATAAATGACGTCAATTCTGTTTTAGACAACACAATTTTGCTTTTAAATGTCTTAGACATAAGGGTAATATTGTTTCCATAGCCACTGGGCGATTTTGAGCTTTTGGTCTAGTTCCACAGTCAGTCTTCTGTCATTTTAAATTTAATTTAAACCAAACAGTTTCCTGCAGTCAATAGTTACAAGACAGACATTAAGTGACTTTCGGGTGTCTCATGAAGTTCATTCGTTATTAACGTGTTGATCGAATGAATTCTCGAGAGAATATAGACTAATTTATACTGCCCTATAATCCAGCGCGCTATCTCGTAAACAGAATTGTACCCTTTTTATTGCGCGCCCATAAATGCTCACAACTAATTACATTGCAGACAATTACGTATACAGCACCGTTGGTCGCTCGTCTTGAGAAATTCCGGGTTGTGGATGTGTTCGCTTTTTGTTACTAACTTCATATTATAACATAACAGTAACAAAACGACAAAATCGCTGCGAGGCAATGACAGTATTTTGAATCTTTCTATTATATTACAGCCAGTGAGAGAAATTGTTTCCTTCGCGGATAGAATACTGGAAAGATTATTGAATTTTATAGCCCTTAGCTAATTAGGCTTATAATTATAAGCTAAAGATAATTATAGCTAATTACGGTTGCCTACTTTTTTTGAGTATAATAACGTAACTAATCCTTTTAATAGAAAAAAGTAGTAAGTACTTGTAAAAAAATATTTTTCAAGTCAATAAATTTTTCGAAAATTATACATAACAGTGTTTAGTTTTGAGTATTACAGAAAAGATTCGAAATAAAGTATTTTCGCATACTTTATTTTTATGAGAAAGCATAAAGTATATATTCACCAATAATAAAGTAGGATACGTTAGTAGTGTGCTTGGCAACCCTAGCCCTAATACGTTTAAAAATAATTGGTCGAATGCGAGTTTACCTCGTACACTTAGGATTCCGTGTAAAAATTTTTCATGATTTGAAACCTAGGACTTTCGATGTAATTTTCCTATACATTTCAACTAAAGCCCAAATATGAAATTTTGCGGTTGGTACTTTCAGACATAAGGGAGGAATGGTCATGGCCAAGCTTCGTGTTACAGCTATAGTGAAAGTGAAGTTTAAATTTCAGTAGTTACTATATTTAATCTACTTACTTGCATAATATATATCTACTTATTTATATACTGAGTTTTAAACTGAGTTCGTCGTGTAATTTATGTTGATAAGCATTTAATATACTTGCTAATTCCTCCTTCCGGTGCCCTCGGATTCTGCTCCAGTATTTAATTATACAAACGAGTATGTATATCTTAACAGTATTATTTTGATCCTTGTTATAATTCTTGATTAAAAACATAACAGCTTGTTAGTGTGTAGGTTTGTACGTTTGCTTCATGAGCCGAGAGTTCTGGATTCGATTCTAACTCAGTTTAAAAACGAACTTTTAGTAAATATGTAGTCTGAATGTTACCAGATTTCTATACTCTTATCCGTTCAAATTCAATTGAAATTATAGTAACCCAATTTAATTCATTCGCGAGACCGTCGGGCTGGTTGCTTCTTTCGCTAACGAATCAGCTTGGCTATTTAAAGAGGTAATGCTGCCAGTCTGCTGGGCACCCTAAGCAATGATAGCTATTCGCAATTGTTCCTTCATGACAATGTCAAACCAGACACTGTACAACAGGCTGTAGGAAGTAGGATCCTTTACAACAGTGGAAGTTGGAAACTCTTCCTCATCCATCGTATTCTAGACAGTGTTAAAGTTAGACAATTGGAAAATAGTACCTATTTTTAATAATAATAATTTATACTGGTCATCATGAAACCTTTGGCGGCAAATAAATAACATATTTGAAGTTTTTCGCTGCAATACAGCCTAAAATCTCTTCACATATAAGATTGAGAGCTGAATACCTTAGTAAACGTAGCTGAAAACATTTTCCAAAACTATAGCTGCGAAGAAACCGCACGCAAACAGATTCATCTGTTCGAGAATTACATGCCACAAACAAACACAGACAGAGAACACGTCAAACTTATAACACCCTCTTTTCAGTCGGGTGTTATTAATATTAATAAATATTCCACACAATAATACCAATTACCCCTAATTAGGCACTAGACTTGCACTACGGGTATCATACAAAAAAACTGAGGGAGTTCCAGTAACGTCTAAACTCTAAGGCTTAGTTTCCCAAACTGGGGATCGACCTCGCGTTTGTTATCAAAGGGGAGTCGCAGTCTGTTAAAAAAATAAGACCTTGGTATATACAAAAAATGGGTTTATAAAAGAAATGAATTTTAGTGTAGTGTTATAAAATTAAATATTATCACGTATAACAACATGAAAAAATAAACTTATAGCTTGCGTTCTTTAATTAAAATGATTAATAATAAATAAATAAAAATAAAAAAGCCCGTTTATTCCTCAACCAAAAATAAAAAAGCAACATAAAAAACATTACATTAAAATTCATTTTAAATTTTTAAATTATTTCCGTTTTAACTTACAATAAATATAATAAAAATAAAACTAAAATCAAATCTGGTAGACAATAATAATAAATAATAAATAGATAATCAATTAAATACAATATCACCACTATTCAATACTATTCATCAATAATATAAAATAAATTTTTAGAATAGTTATAAGAAACTGTGTAATATATTATTAATATATTATATTTTGTTTTTAATTTTTTTTTATTATAAAATGATTAATAAGGAACATTAATTAATTAATGCAATGGTTGTCTTTGTTTCTCACTTAAAAGTATTTCATACGTGGATCATCTTTTCACATACTTATAAGTAATTATTTTCGAATGATAACAGTTAACGACGATTTCTGTATTTAGTTTTCAAAGCCACCATAGACGAGAAACCTTTTTCGCACAGGTAAGAAGTAGCAAAGGGCATCAATGTTTACAAAGCTTCAGTTACTAGGATTCGGTACTCACGTCGTAGTGCAAGCCAATATTTATCAAAATCTTGAAATAAAAATTCCAGTTGTAAAGTTTTCTCAGCCGATAGTTCAATGAGTTGATTGTGTCTCAGTTCGTAACTTGGCAGCTGCAACAATATTTTCATCAAACGGATTAAGAACCCATCTTTTCGAAAAATCATTGTTGTCGTCTGGAAAATATTCTAGTAACTGAATCTTTAATTCATCTAAATACATTTTCATGCTCTCCGACCGGCGGTCAATAACTGAATTTTTTAAATTCGCATTTTTGTTAATGTAATTAGAAGTTGCAGTAAATGCATCGAAATTTCGTTTTTCGAGGCGTATAATCCAAATACTAAGCTTCTTGATAAAGGCATTGACTTTATCTGTCATAAGTAAAATGTTTTTGTTACGGCCTTCTAAACTCGTATTCAAATCATTCAAATGTGAAAATATGTCACTCAAATAAGCTAACAGTAACGAAGGTTCTTTATCTTGTAAAAATTATGATTATTTTGACATTTTAATATTATTTATAATTTGACATTTAAAATTTGAATTTGACATTTTTCGATTCATATTATATTTGACATTTTAGTATCCTAAAATTGTAAATGATTAATTAATGTAATGTTTAATTTATATTAAGACATATGGTGCTTTGGAAAAACTCTGCAAACCAAATGTTCTAGTGAATAAAATTGAATTGAAAAGTTATACAAATGAACTGTTTTTGTCTGTAAAAAAGATTTTTAATTCATCTTGCAATTCAAAAAGCCTTGTTAAGACTTCCTCGCAACAGCCATCTCACTTCAGTATGGAAAAACAGTGAATTGTTCTTGACACCCATTTCTTCGCCAGAGTGTGGAAAGCAAAGTTTGAAACGGTCGGCTTTTAATAAAATAAACAATTTTAACAGCTCGTGATAAAATATCTTGTAACTTGTTCATCATCTTTTTTTCGGCAAGCGCATGTCTGTGAAGAAAGCAGTGCGTCCATTCCACATGCGGCACAATGTCTTTTAATTTTACTATCACGCCACTGTTCTTTCCCGTTATCGCTTTCGCGCTATCAGTACACACTTCAATGCATTTATTCCAGTTCAGTTTTCGTTTTGTGTTGTTTCAATGAATATATGTAGGTATAATATATGTTCATGTTTTGTATTCTTGTGTTTATTAATATAAATATGTATTATATATTTACGTTTTATATTCTCCATATTAATTTTATGATAATATAATTTAGATTAGCTTAATTTAGCATTTTCATCAATATTTTCTCCGTTTAGCCTTATGGTTGACTGGTAGAGAATGCCACTTGGCATTAAGTCCACCATTTGTACATTTTTATGCAATGAAGTTTAAATAAATAAAATAAATAAAATATCGATGGCCATTTCATTAACACGTCTCGATATTGTATCATTCGAAAGGGGTATAGTTTTTAATTTTTTAACTTCTTACGGACTTATCACAACATTGACCATATTAATGGCAGTGGGTAAAATGAGTCTTTCGGTAATAGTTTGGGACTTAGATTCCCTCGCCACTCGCAGTACTATTAAGTAGAATATATGAAGTGCTGCAGTCTCATTACGGCTGGATTTTTTTATAGCAATTTGTTGATTTTTCAAAACAAGTGACTTGCGCTCGCAGAATTCTAACGGTTTGCTTTGTAAAGACGGGTGTCTTGTTTCCAGATGCTGGAGTAATTTTGAAGGCTTCATGCTTGAACCTGTTTAGCGCACGTGTCACGGGATGCGCGGGCGGCTTATTTCACAAGTTCGTGCAAGTACAACGCAGGTTAAAACCTCGCCTAGACAGTAATTTTAGGGTCGCAAGGGGACTTTATACTTAACTTTTTGTTTTGTCGTGGGTCGCGACATAAAAATGGTTGAGAAACAATGCTCTAAGCCAAATAGGGTAACTCCGGGAGTGTTGCCCCACTTTTTAAAATTATAACACTGTGTCTCAGCTTTAAATAATAAGACAGCACAAATAATGCTCGATAATATTTTGACTCTTAGTACATCTTACTTACAGTTGGTTTTTAAGTTATCACTTTTAGGATGCACATTGTAACTGTATTTGTAGACCCTGTTTTTTGGGATAAATGGTTATGGTCTGGGACAGACAATGTCAAAATTGCTAGTGGGATAGATGCCCTTAACAATAAAATCAAATAATTGCTTTATCTTTTTATTAATTTACTTATAATTCAAGTACTTTATTTACATTAACAAAAAGTACGTACATTTACTCATTATTTTTATTAATTAACAATCTTTTAATTATTTGGTCAGCAAATTGATAAGCTAAAGCTTGTATATTTTGCCTGGAAGCAGGAAAACCGGCGTCTGCAGTTTCTTCATATGGTTTACTAACGCTATTGCGTTGTCAGGTGTCCCAATTTCCCCTTGATCTGGACGGTAAATGTCTTGATTTTCCACTAACCCCTCCTTAGTCTGTACTTTGTTCGACAATTTTGACAGGAAAAATGATTTAATCTGTAAACTGTTACTACATAAAAACATTTTTACTTTGATATTTTCATATTTTCTTACCAAACTCGGCTTATCGAAAGCAGTGAAATGTAACGCTAAGTATATACAAATATAAAATAACTTAAAAAAGTCATTGCATATGATTCCAAAAATTATAAATTAGATAAAATGATTATGATTCGATTTAATTAGTCAAAGCTGTTTGAGTAATTTATTTAGTTTAAATGACATTTGTTTCGTTTCTTGTACTAAGCAATGGCAATATAATTAATGATTCACAAAACTTTTTTTAGTCATTGTAGCTGTCCTGATTTGAAACCCAAAGTCCCGATTACTTTTACTTTTTGTCCCGAAATTGGACACACCGGGCCTGGATACGGATACATGCCCCTAAGGGCACCTATCCGGAACAAAATCGAGTCATCTATCCTTTTAGTAGGAGGTAAATTAGCCTAGCATACTATTGCACTGTGAACACAAAATATGTTCTTAAGATTCTAATTCATAAAACGAAACTAAATTTAAACAAACCTACCGTCAATATAAAAATTACTAGTCACTTTTGCCAACGCGTTTTAAATTCTACTGCCATTTTTTTACGCAGCGCAATAATGTAGCGCTCTGGCAATAAGACGAGGTCCCTGTCTGCGATGGTTTGCTGTCGAATGAAAAGTGTGGAGGGTACGGCTCAAATATAAAAATCACTTTTTTCTATCATCCACGCGCAAGGTACCTATCTTAAAATCGAGTCGTCTCTCCCACTGGGGCAACACTCCCGGAGTTACCCTAAGTCGATTTAGAAAACTTCATACTAATCGGAATAGTGCTCAGTTTGTATCTTTACATATATATGTATATATAATTCTGTACGTGTGTGTGTCACTGAACACCAAAACGGCTAGACCGATTTGATGAAATTTTTTGTGTATTTGAATGAATCCCTGGATGGTTTAGATTCACAGCTGGACCCGGTAGGTAGTGCAGCAATCTGGTTCTAGGAATTTTTTTTCAGCGTTCAGGCAGGACAATGTCTGTCGGATACGCTTATAAAATTAAATAATCGGTGTAATTCTTTGTAGAATTATTTATTTATATACATTTCTCTAATTTAGTTAAACTAATCCTCTGTACATATTACGTTACTAAGTAGAATGAGCATATAAATGCGGAAAGAGAATCAATCAATATGATTACTGTTAAACAATAGGATTGTCAGATTAAAATCGGAAAAAGCTGAACGCAGTTGTTAATTGAGTTGGACATTTCGTTTACGAAAGCCAGAAAGTATTTTACCGTTAAAATAACAGGATTTATTATGGCCGTTTAATATAACATACATACATACACACATATGTTTACGCTGTATCCCTAACGGCGTAGTCCGAGAGAACGGAGCGCCAAGCTTTTACATACTTCTTCGCTTCCTCAAATCTCATCATTCGCTTTATTGCCAGCTGCTACCTGTCTCTCCACATCCGATTCACATCTTTCATAACTCAAAAACGCACTCCCTAGATACACAATTTCATTCACTTGTTCTTGACATTTTCCATGTATCCAAATGTCACATATCGTGTGTACTGCTTCTTTTTTAAACACCAGAACCTTAGTTTTGTTCACATTCATATTAAATCCTTTTACTTAATATTCTTCTTTCATGTACGTGACTAGTGTCTGCAACTCTGCTTCTGATGGCGCTATGAGCACAGTATCGTCAGCCATCAGCAGTAATATTATACAATGATATTACGTTTATGATCAGATATTTGACGGGTGATACTGGTAGGTGACGATCTACTATGGATGCAGGATTACAGAACTTAAGTATATACAGAAATAAGGCAGCAATTTTCTGGGTTTCGTATCTCACAAGGAAAAACGGAACCCTTACATGATCGCTTCGTTGTCCGTGTGCCCACGTGTCCGTCGGCGTTTCCGTTTCTCTGACCAATCAAGATCCTTTATCTCAAGAACAGGTGAAAGTATCAAGTTGAAATTTATACAAAACACTGAAGTTTATTGTCCTTATAAACATTGATAGAAATATTTGAAAGTCATTGGGAAAAGCTTATTATTTATTTTCCAGACTTTAAATTAAAATAGAGATTTTTTTTAGGGTGTAAGTTTTGTCTTGCTTAATGAAAAGTATCAATATATAACGTGTAGAGATAAGTAAAGATCCGGATGGATACTTGTCTACGGATCTATCAAATCGGACACGTAATTAGTGGAGTGGAATGGCAAGGGTATGAATTCATAGAATCGTGACATGGAACACGCGTACCGGGCATCGACCTACAAGACTAGCAATGTACAACTAAAAATTTGTCACATAAAGACTAGCCAATTGGTTACAACATTTAGTCGATCGCATGCAACTATGGGTACAGGGTGTCTGATTTGTGAGCTAAATATTTGAAAACTTCATTAAAAACGCGTTTATTTTTAAATTGCTTATTGAAGTTATATCGTGCAATATTTACATGCTTTATTACAAGTACCATAACTAACTTGTGATGTCTGATGTGTGACAAAGTTTTCGTTCGGAATTGCTTGTTTTGTAGTTCAATAGTACCGGGAGCCACAATTTTTTATTTATTTCATTTATTCTGCAATAAATTACATGTACTTAGTATTACGTTTTTAACAAAACATATACTGGGAACCAATGTAATTTTACCACATATAGGTGTAGCTGAAGGTACAAGTACCGTTAATAATTACAATTTACTTAAAATAAAATCAAAATAAAAATAAAATAAAATACAAATTGAACATAAGGCATAATAACAATGTCAGAAAAAAATTAAGTCATGCCAGAAATATAACTTCTAATAAAGACAAGACACATGCAGTAACTTACAAATGAAGAAATTCGTTTAAACTATAGGGACACTTCTCCACCAAAAAGGTTTTAAATTTAAGGTCCGGAAGGGCCTTCATGTCTGACGGAAGTTTGTTGTACACCATGACGGCATTCAACCTCACGCTTCTCTTAAAATTTGCCGTTCTGCCTTTGGGTACAGCCAGTATTGGTTCCTGCTGGGCTTGTAACCTCTTGCTCTTAAAATCAGGTCTAAGTGGAAATTTGTCAGGGTATCGTCTAACCAATTTACACAATTCGATGATGTACAAGGCCGTCATTGTATGAACCTTTAATTTTACAAAGAGAGGCCTGCATGATACTCTAATTGAATTTATACGGCACAGCAATCGAATACACCTTTTCTGAAGAGTAAAAATCTTATTTACATCAACCGAGTCTCCCCACACAGGTAAATTAAAAATAAATTAATCGAGACTGAAAAAACGTATAATAGGACTGAATGGCTGCCTTTCTGGTCGATATACATACTAAGCTCTTTAATGCAAAACAGAAGCTACTCAATTTGCTTATTAGACTTTCAACATGAGCTTTCCAGTTTAAGTTCATATCAATAAATACTCTAAGGAACTTGGAATTGTCAACTAAATCCACATTATTTCCCTCGATGTTTACTTTTATATCTACCTCATTTGTGTTGTAGTTCCTGAAATGAATCATTTTTATTTTACTGAAATTTGTTTTTAAATGATGTGATTGAAACCAGTTTGCTATAGTACTCAAAGAATTGATTATTTCCCTAGCCAAATTTTCTGTGGAATTTCTTCTGAACTTATAAAAGATAGAAACATCATCTGCAAACATTACCATGTCCTCTGATACAATGTTTGGTAAGTGGTTTACATATAAAAGGATCAATACAGGCCCCAGTATGTTTCCTTGTGGTACACCCTGTTGTACATACGTGAGATCAGATTCAGTATCTTTTATTGTATAGTCATTTGAGTCTAGCACAGAAACCACAGCACTCTGGACACGATTTTTCAAATAGGATCTAAACCATTCGTTTGCTACACCACGTATACCATAGCAATTCAGTATGTCCAACATAACTTCATGATTAACACAATCAAATGCTTTTGATAAGTCTAATAGTAGTGCAATGACATTTTCATTTTCATCAATAGTTTTACTTACATAATCAGCTGCATAAAAAATAACATCCAGCGTTGAGACTTCCTTTTGAAATTCGAATTGCTCTGGTGCTAAAATAAAGCTGAGTATACTTTAAGGCGATCAGCCATTGCCATATCAAACAATTTCGAAAAAACTGGTAGGAGAGATACAAGCCTATAATTTCCAACCTCTTTTGAATCTCCTTGTTTTAAAATAGGCTTGATATGCGCTCTTTTTAATCTATCTGGGAAGTGACCCTCACCGAGAGAGAAATTTATTAAATACAGCAGCGGTTCAGCAATACCATGTACAATATGTTTAAGGAGTTTAGCAGGTATTCCATCAAAACCACATGACTTCTTATTTTTAAGTTTGTTAACCATTTTTATTACTTCATCTAGCGTCAGGGGTCGAATAAACATAGAATTTGAGCTGAATGGAGGAAGAGTGATCTTACTATTTTTATTCAACGAAGAAGCGGTTATAATGTTTTTAAAAAAGTTACTGAAATTATCCGAAGCCTGTTTGTTTGTATTAGCCGTGTCAATCCCGTCCAACAGTCCCACTAAATCATTAGTCAAGCTAGTTGTAGAGCCATTTACAGTTTTATTTATCAAATTCCACATCGCTCGAACCCTATCATTAGATCTCAATATTTTGCGCTCATTATGTAATCTCTTAGCCTGATCAATTACTCTTTTCAAGACCGAGCAGTAGGATTTGTATTTATTTTTTAGTAAATCATCGTTTCTCAAATGAGATTGAATGAATAATTCCCTTTTGGTCTCGCATAACTTTTTTATTCCCGTAGTTATTAGTTAGTAGTTACACGATCATTTCCAGCTGGATCTACCCTAACTTTAATCAATGGAATATTATTATTGAATGTCATAAGTATTAAGTCATGAAACAGATCAAAACACTCATCAACAGTTTTAGCGTAATAGATTGAATTCCATGTCAAAAGTTCCATACTCTTCTTCAATTTTTCTAGATTAGACTCACTATAATCACGAACTAGTTTGTAAATTTTAGGCTTTTTTTCATTTAACATTATAGGTAAGTCCACATATTGAAGGGTGTGATCCGAAAGAGACAGTTCAAGAACAGTGGCATTCTTCAATCTACAGTTCGACAGAATATTATCCAAACAGGTTCTACTGTGTTTAGTTATCCGCGTCTGCTCATGAATGAATTTTTTTAAGTTGTAATATTTGAGCAAATTCAAGAAGTCACTCGATTCCGACGTTTTAACCAACGTGTCAATGTTAAAATCGCCACAGATTATGACCCGGCGTTTATTAGTTGAGATTATTTTGTCAAGCAGGTTTTCCATATTCAATAGAAACTCATCGTTTATGGTATTTGGTCTATAAATACATAAGACGTCAATACCCTTGATATTTATACCGCATACTTCGAAAACTTTCAAAATTGATACCCCCTTAATTTTTGTAATTTCAGAGAATACTACATTTCTGTGAACAAAAATACAAGACCCGCCTCGGATTCCTCTTTCATTTCTACTAAAGTGACTAGCCAGCACGAAACCTGCGATACGAACTAATTTAATTTCCGAGTTCACTCTATGGTGCTCCGTAAAACACAAAATACCTACCCGTCTGTCAGTCTCGCTGTTAAGCCATACTTCTAATTGACTGATTTTGTATGAATTGAGACTACAAATTTTGAAATGAACATCCTGCTTTTAATAAGACTATTTCCGGACGCATCACTGATATTCGTACTAGTTGACGGTGCTATCCGAGGCATGAAAAAACTGATCCTGCTTCCGACTTAAATCGGAAAAAGGCCCTACTTTTTGGACTTTATTTTCCATTTTCATTTTCATAAAGTAATAGGGTATAGTGCCCCTTTTTGGTCCAGTATCCCTACTTCGTCGTGTCTCAGATATCAAAGTAGGTACAATAAAGTAGGTACTCTTGGACTGTTTCATACAGTTCCATTCAGGTGTGTGGCTACTTGTCCTAGATGAAGCTTCGTAGAGCTAGATGCATCTGGACCCGATTCGCATAAAATATCAAGTGAACTATATGTAAATGCTATATTACTGTATAACGCATAGTTTAAACTAAATTTGCTGGGGTATTAGATTTTGGATCTAGGTGCGAACAAGAAATTATTTGATATATTCGATAGGTTTGAATAAGTTTCAGTTTTTCTTCAAACAATATTCTTTTTAATTAATAGTAAATTATCTGCAACATTAAACATTGACTTCATCCGTTGGCTTCATGGCAGAGTATCCGCCTTCTAAGCTGGGGCCCCGGGTTCGATCCCCAGTCAGATCAATTAAGGAAACAAACTTTTCGAAATGGCTTGGACTCTGGGTGTTACTGGGAGCTCCCCCTATTCCTTTTTATGTGGTACCCATAGTATTTAGCCTAGTAGTTTGGAGTCACAAAATTTGTGCAAATGTTCTCAAAACACTTAATAAAAAACACAGAAATCATTACAATTGAAAAATACATAAAAAATAACTGAGATTCGGTTAAGGGTAAAGATACTTACTTTCTTATTTCGGATATACTTTACGGAGTCTATACCTAACTACTATCATTATCATTATACCATATACTATCATTATTACCAACCGCACTATAATATCACATAATATATAGTATTTTACTGTACTTCAGGTTTGCGTACTATATATGTATACTGTATAATGTATATACATATGTATAATGTATATGTATACTGTTGAAAAAATATATGGTACACGAAAATACTATATTTCAGATGGATGGATCCGGTGGATCAATTTTCATTTTGCAACAGCGAAATTAATAAGTAATAACAAACAAATTCCTGACTTTTTAAAATTTATGAACACGCTTTATGATTCGAATTTGTCTGTCTTGAAATAAACTTCTGACCTTCATTAATTTAAAAATCGAATACGATAAAGCATATGATACTTTTATTATAGACAAAAAATTGTTAAAAAATGCAAGAAATGCAAAAAAATATACTTTTTATGAAAAGAAATAAGTAATAAACATTTCTTTGTCTATTTTTACTCTTTCTATAAAATACTACACATATTGAAATGTAGGTACCACGTTTTTTATAGATTATTCTGAAAAATACTACAATTAACCGAAGAAATGTCTGTACACATTCTTGCAATAAAATTGTAAAAAGGTGTCATTATTACAAACTACAGGAAACAAAGTTTACCTATTAAGGTATGCAGAGGCTGGCAATGTAAGTTATTTTAATTATATACTGGCAACTTCGTTTTACAAAATTATTGTAAAATTATGATATATATAAAAATGGGACTTTTTGGCGGGAACGGGAGAAGTGAGGTTTTCATTTTACTTAAATTTTTATTTTAAATTTAAATTTGGAAGTTTTAAAGTGCAACAGTGATAGTATAGTGTTTTAAAGTTCGGCGTAAGTGAAAAACATGTGTAGCTGAAGTTTTCGCGTTCTTCCAAGAAGTCCTTGTTAACTTCAGTAAAGCCTACTATCACTTTATTCGATGAGTGTGAGGGACTTAGTGTTTCTTTAGAAGTTACGGGATTAGGCTAATGGCCTTGTTGCCAATGCCTTAAGAAATATATATATATATATAATACAATGTATTGTGTAAATATAACAATTCAATTCCATTAGAAACAAATAACCGGTAAAGAGGATGTCGGATACATACTCATGTTATGTCTGTTGTAATTTCAGACCAAAAATTAAAATTTTTTTGATTTTTCGGTTTTTATTTTTGGATTTGATTTAAATTGCGTATATGTACCAAACAGTTCAGTATGTAGGTGTAAAGATGATGAAATAAATCGATTGTGACATACGGGACCGACAAACTGACAGACGAACAGATAGACATAACACAATTACAAGGATTTTGGTTTCGCCATTTTGATTACGGACCTCTGAAAACATTCGCACTGCTTTCAGTTTAAGATTATACATCCCGAAGAGACCAAATGTTCATTAACTCCATAAAAAGTTGGAACAACTTTATCATATTAATTCTTAACAGTTAGTTCTTACGACACTTTTCTGTTAGCGACTAGGAACTACCTAACGTCATTAACACGTGTGCAGAACTTTTAGATTGGTATTTTCGGGTTCACTTTGACCTCTGAGTTTGACCCGAATTTTCACAACTCATTCGATGCCTCCAGCTACTGTTACTGAAATATATTTTTACTACAATGAATTTAGTTTTACTTGTTTATAACTAAATACAATGTCGGAAAAGGGGTATCAAAATTTCAATACATAATAAAAACAGTTTTCGTTCATGTCATGTCTGGTTTTAGTGTTCGTTCCTTTTAGCACAATTGAAAAATGGGAACACTTGTGGAATTATTTCGAAGTCTGTCTGTTGGTCCGTCATAGTCGTAATTGTCTAAGACTATTCAACGTAAACAATTAGATTTTAAAATACCTAATTTTGCAAGTGTTGTGGTCCTAATATAGACGTGAATCTCAATAATTGAGTTTTAATTAAAAACACTTTTCGGGGTCATCATGTGAAGTATTAACTGTTAAAGCCCTTTATATCAAGAATTCATCTATAGATATAAGTTATATCATCTATAGATATAAGTTATATCATCTATAGATATAGTTATATCTATACGTGTTATACCGTATAACACATTATCGTATGTTATTTGTTTAAGACTTAAAAAGACTAAATCGATTGTCCTCCCCCACCTTATCACTAAGTGTACTCAGGTATCACTCAAAAAGTATTACTCACTCAGGTATCGCTCAAAAAATTATGAAAATTGAAAATAAAGAGCACCACCTACATTCGAAGAAAATTATCAGGATCGCATTAACATTGGCCCCTTTTTACTAACTAAAGAGTGTAAAGAATATAAATAACTATGGATAATAATAAGAATATAACATAACATATGACAAACTTTGTATTGCGGTTGATGGTTGGTAACAACTGACAATACAGAACAGCAATTGCGTAAATACGATTTGGTTCTTAGCTGGTTAATTTCTAAGGGTGGCTTGCACCTACTATTTAAACTCGATTTAATTTAAATCTAAGTGTTTGCTGAAAGGTTCACTAAGTAAAAGAATAAAAATTATTATCGTTAATATTTTAGAGTAAATCAAATTAAACTAATATATTTATAATTTTTATTTATTTATTTTAATTAACAACACAACAAATAAAAATAACAAACTATTATAAAATACTTATGTACCCATTATAATAAACATTTACAAGTAGATAAAAACAAAACGCACAACATACAATTGAGTACCTACTGCTCTAGTCCCCAAACTAAGATATCCTGTGTCGTGGGGTACCAGTGCAATTCACAATTAATAGAAAGGAACTGAGTTCTCTGGAAACGTTAATGTTTACATTCATAGTCCACAGTGATTGTTAGTATAATTAGTACGCTTAGTTGCGAATTCTGTATAAACATGGTTGAAAAACATTGTTCTCGACTACAGAGTTCTATAGGGAATATATTACCTACACTGCCTAGAGGCCGTAAACGATTATATTTTTAGTTAAAGTAACTAAATTGTTAATACAATTATAATGTTTTAAACGTTCATGTATACAATTACGGGTACGTTTATTTGTATGTTATGTGCAAAAACAATTTTGAGGAAGTTCGAAAAATTAAATAATGTTTATAATTTCGTTTAGTCTCTGCGTAAGCTTCTACAGAAGAGACAGAAAAATACATACAAAATGTGCCAGCTGGCAAATCGATCAAGCCAAATCAATAGGAGGAACTGGTATAGGCCATAATCTTTTACTTATGAACTGGTACAAGTTTTTATTCTTTACTAGCAAACCCGGCCTGTTTCACTGGGCGTTAGTTTCACAGGGCGTAAAAAGCAAAAAAAATTCTACTGATCCGATCGCTACCAAACCGCTAGGATCACCCGCTAGGCCAATCTGAAGATTCCCTGAAAATTTCATCGAAATCGGTCCAGCCGTTTCGGAGTCCATAAGGAACATACATACGTACATACATACGTACATACATACGTACATACATACATCGCCTTTTATATATATAGATTTACTATAACAACAACTTTAAATTTTTAATAAACGATTTTAAATCATTTTCTATTCCAGCATAAGCAGCGCAACAAAACAAAAAAATCACAATATAAACTTTTTAACTTTTTCGTTACAAAATATCTAAAAACACGAGAAATTAACGCGATTACCCTTTATTTGTCTTGACGTTTCGGCCGAGTTGCATTGGCCGTGGTCTCGAGTATTTATTTGATAGCGAGTTGTATCAGCCGTGGTCTCAAATATTTACTTGAGACCACGGCCGAAAAATTAAGCCAAATAAAAGTTAATCGCGTTAATTTCCAATATTTTTAGACATTGTAATAAAATCACAACTTGACTTCATTTTAGCAATAAGGCTCACAGATGGCAAAGCCCAACCAGATATTTATCGGTTGTTATAACAGATTACCACTTATATAAGTTCCTTAATAATAGGTTCTACTAACTTACTACTACAACCTGTGGAGTAAGTTAAGTAGCTGGTCTATTATTCTTTCTTTCCCTTACAAGCATCTAAATATTCTAAAATATTTTATTACTTAGTAAATTAAATCACGTTGTGGTAAAACACGCGTCTGCAAGCAAATGGGATTAGCGTACGGTAATACTATTACTTGGTAATTATTACAATACATATCTAAACAATGATATCAATTGTAAGTTCCAAAATTAATTAATAAATTATTATTACACCATGAAATATTTTAGTCCGATGACTGAAATGTTCATTTACAGAAGTGTAGTTTTTTAAGATTTACAAAATAAATTATATTACTGTCCAATATTTTATAATAATTCAAATAAAACAAAATTTTTTACCTAAACATACATACACATCTTCACGTTGTCTTCCAACGGGGTAGTCAGAGAGGACGGAACGCCAAGCGTCGCGGTCCTTACATACCTCTTTCGCTTCCTCAAATCTCATCATTCTCCTCACACATTTCGCCTAGGTATGCGAGTGCTTTTGACATTTCCGTCGGCTAGTCCTCTGGCTATTTGAGCTTCATAAGTCTGCCTAAAAAGAAAAAAATAATAAAATTACACATTTTCGTTACATTTTTCTGATAAGTTATCTATGGTCTATTAATTATCTTTATTCAATTCTGATGAAACCGTTTTTTAAAAGTTCTTAACATTTAACCGTAAATGCGAATTTGATATTTTTAAATCGTAAAAGTCATGAACATTTCAAAGTTGATCTCGTCACAAACGAAAATTGTGTTTATCACTGTCAATTTTACAGCTTTCCCTGTCGTATAGGTTATCGAGTCGTGTAACCAATGATGCGGGTAGGTGAGGATCTCGTGCCGTTTATGATGGCCTGGTATTTACGAATGATTTAGACAGTTGTCGGCACTATGATCTTATTATTTCATTTTTGACTTTAATGTAAATAATAAATGTGTGAGGAGAATGATGAGATTTGAGGAAGCGAAAGAGGTGTGTAAGGACCGTGACTCCTGGCGCTCCGTCCTCTCTGGCTACCCCGTTGGGGATACAGCGTGAAGTTATGTTATGTTATGTTATGTTATGTAAATAAACAAGAAACTAACCAAAATTTCATTAAATTTTCACCATTTGCTGGTCCGACGTATTACACGTAGCACTCTAATAGCACTGCTTTCCCGTAATATACACGAAACTATGAAATATTAACAAATAACACTAAATATTATCCAATATAGTACAGCCTAACTAATTAATCTGTGGTAAAGCATTGAAAAAATTTTGATTATTTGTCAAGCGTTTTGTTTTTAATTTGCATATCACTTAAGGATTGTCTATATTCCTAGATCAAAAGTGTCATAAATCAGTTCACTTAGGTTCACATATTAGTGAATGACACATGTTTGCAATGTGCAAACAATAATAAAATACAAATTTTTACACTTATCAAGACGTTTTAATTCTCAAAGGTTAAAAAACACGCAAATCGACAAAAATTCTATAAATGTTTTATTTTACTAATAACTAATAAGTATGAAAAGTAAGTGAATCATTAGCGAATTAGCCCATCTCTAATTATGTTACAAATGTCATAGTCGCCACATTTGTTTACATTAAAGACAAAAATGAGAAAAGTAGAATATAGGTTATATACCTATATTCTATCATCAATATTTGTATTGAACTTTGATTGAAATACGGTTGATTGCACAAATTATACAGATAACTTATTTATTATTACAATCTAAAAATCGAAAAAAGCATCAGACTGTAGCACCATGTAGTACCACTACGAGCGTCTAATAAGAAAAAAAAAATGTAATAAGAAAAACATTCAAACTGCAGTATAAAGCAGTGTCGGAGATCCAACTACCCTGTTGTCGATAACAGATTACGAAGTAAACCTTTCCTGACCTTTTAAATTTATTCCGATTACATTTCATTTAACGTCCTGGGCCGGTAGAATAATATTTTAAGGCGACGCATTGGTAAACAATAATTTAATGTAAAATAGACCTTCTGCTCTATGCAAATGTGCGCGCTAGCTTACGAAAAATACGAAAAAACGGTTATTTTCGTTTATTTTACAAACTATAATTAGTTTTAAATAATCAAACTGGCATTCTGCAGAATATGTTTAGATTAAATTATACAGAACATTTAAAAACATAAATCGGTCCCGTTACTCCGAAATGTAAATCTCTGTTTTAAAAGAGGTTGATTGTAAATGTAAATCTAAATCTCTGTTTTAAAAGAGGTTGATTTGATATTTTTTTTTGTGTTACATAAGTTAACCAATGTGTATCGCAATTGGCAAAATAAAGTCAATGAAATAAAGAATCAGGTTACCAAATATCATCTTCATACGTTTCGTAGTCACTTAGAAAAATTGAGATCCTTGCCATCAAAATTTCCAATGCGTCGCCTTAAGTGGAAGAAACTTCGATAACACCATTTACAACTTAAGTTTTTGAAACTTGCTAGTATACGTGAGATTGAAAATCGGTGATATTGGCGGAAGTGGTACTAGGGTCGATTTTCCCCTTCGTCCTCTGTTCAACTTTTTGTACAAAGTAGTGTAGTGTACAAATGGCGGACTTAATGCCAAATGGTATTGGCATTTAGCATTACGTGACTCTTATTTATGTACTAAATGATAAGAAGGAACCAGAATATCATGGTAATCTCCTAATATAGGGTAATTAGGGTTTTATTCCAGGAGAAAATTAACATTTATATATGGAAACACCTCGGTGTCTGTCTGTCCTTGACAACCCTTTTTTTTAAGACTATTTGAAACAAATAGCTGAAATTTGGAACAGAGTATGTGGTGACTCAAAGACAGCCGTTAACTTTTGAAGTTGAGTTTTCACTATTAGAGATTGGTTTTGTGAGCTTAATTAGAAATATAAAAAAAAATATTTCAAGAAAATAATTTATTTCGCCTGCATAAATCTCCTTCGATATATCTAGAATTCCTTTACCCAAAAGTACCCAAGGAGACCGCTTTAGTGATAAGGTCGCCGAAACTGTTTTTAAGTGTTTTTATTTCTTTATTGTATTATATCGTAACTGGTGTAATAAAGAGTATTGTTTTGTATTATCGTATTTAACTTTCTATTTAGGCTGTCTCATCTCCATATCTCTATGAGTATTACTTAGATAATCTGAAAAAAAAAATCGTAAACATTAAGAATAAGGAGTAGATTTAAGGAAAATTATCAGAATTACTTGAAAAATTTTTACATAAAAAGAAAGCTTCAAATTTTGTTTTAAGGTTGGCGGTACGAAACATTGATTATTCAAATACGACTTTCGTTTAGCGGACTTTTTTTTAAAGCGAAGTCAAGAAGCTAGTATACAAAAAAATTATGAAGGTTATATTAATTGTTGTTTTCTGTGCCTTTTATTTTCTGGTCGCTGTAGCGCAAAAGAAGTATGTCGAGACCAGATTATCCCTTGTAGATTAATGATGCCTTTTTAAACTCTGAGTTATGTTTAAGAGTTTATTTTTAATCTTTATCACAGTTTGTAAGTTTAGTATGAAGGCAGTTTATTCGGTTCCCGGGTTCGAAGGGAATGATGTAACAATTCATTCATACAAATGTTTCCATTGTGAAAAATGTCGAATTGATTTTTGTATTATATATAGATCTCGTGTATTTATGTACAAGTGGATACGTCAGTGTCACACGACCCGGTGGCGAAAGTGGACATATAGTGACGTTATATACACTCATCAAGTGTCTAGGGATCAAGTACGTTTTCGAGTATCGCCGCAATTGAGGATTATTATTTTAAATTTTTTAGGACGTTATTGATTCTTTTTAGTGATTTTCACTATTTGAATAAAGAATTTTCTTTAAATTTTGATTAAAAATAGAAAATTAACTGTCAATCAGGATTCCTATAAAAGTGGTGTAATAGCGTTTTTACAAAACCATTACAATTTCTGCATCGGAACTGAAAAAAATTGCATCGATACGGAGCGACGACATCATTTGACACGAGAAGAGATCGTGAGACCGTCGGAATGTTGCAAGCTGGTTCCAGGCAACGTACTGTGGCTGTCGCTCTTGGCACTACACAGAGCGTCATAAGCCGTATCTGGACACGCTATCGTATCACGGGCAGCGTGGCCGAGCGACATAGAGGACGATCTCGCATCACCACTCGCAGTCAGGACCGGTACATCCAAAATATTGCTCGACGGAATCGTACTATGACCGCCATGATGTTGGCTACGAGGCTCCACAGCTCTTTAGGCTTGCTGATAAGCGACCAAAACATCCGAAATCGTTTACGTGAAGTGAGTCTGCGTTCCCGAAGGCCACTGAGAGATCTGCCTATAGCACTCTGCAATCGTAGGGCCCGTTTACAATGGGCTTGCGAACACAGAAATTGGGAGGAAGAAGACTGGCGTTGTGTTTGCTTTTCCGATGAATCTCGTTTCGGTATGAGGCCGGATACAAGACGTACTCGAGTTTGGAGGACCTCTGGACGTCAAGAACGTTTGAAATTTTGTCAGGAAGTTCATTCATATGGAAGGGGAACAACAATGTTTTGGGCCGGTATTTGGATCGGTGGAAGAATCGATCTCGTTTGGATCGGGGGCAACCTCAATGCTCAGATTTATGCGGAGAGGATTGTTTCAGATGTGATCATCTCTCTGCGAAGCCGGTTGGATGATTCGTTTCGACTAATGCACGACAATGGACGTCCACTCACGGCTAGAGTCGTTACACGCGCTCTTGCCGATGCTCGCATCAACGTTTTGCTGTGGCCTGTTCAATCGCCAGACCTCAACCCAATTGAGCACGTATGGGATATGCTTCAAAGAAGAGCTCTGCCGAGTATGGATGCCGTGCATACCCCACAACAACTTTTTGACTTGTTAGAAATAATGTGGGCGGCCATTCCTCAAAGTGATTTTGATGAACTGATTTTAAGCATGCCAAATCGCTGTGATTGTATAATTCGTGTTAATGGTGGAAACACAGATTATTAATTTTTTTATCTTTACAATAAAAATTTAAACCATCCTCATTTTTGCCTTTTTTTGCCATTTAATTGACGACATTAACTTAGGTTAATTTCCCACAATTTGCAAAAATTGTAATTTCTCTTAATTTTTCAGTCTGGAAGACTAGATTTGATAAATATTAATTGGATAATTTTTTATAGTTAAAAATGTACTTGATCCCTAGACACTTTTGATGTGTGTATATATAATATATATTGTCGAGTCAGTGCTGCTAGGCCAAAAAGACGGACCTTACAATATCAATTTTCCTTCAACGGACGTAATTCGAAACCGATTTGACCATCACCCCTCCGCTCTATATCTGAAACTACTGGTTCTAATATTTACAAATTTCTGAGAACATGAGACTGAAGACTTTTTATAAATGCAGTAAAAATGTAATCTATTAGAAATATGTGAAGTGTAACTCTCACGGACAAAATAAGCAATGAAGAATGTTGCAGCAATAAAGAATACACACTACTAATGGTCAATTTTACATTTAATTGTCAATAAGTAATGACAAACTACAAACTATCATATGTTGTTGCGAATAGCAAACGATTCGTCGTTCGCTATTCATTACGTTCAAATAATTTACGGCTAATCTAGAAGAATGATGTATAATGAACCAGATCTTGGCGCGCGTCGGTTTATATAGACTTGCCGACGTCACTTCTCCAACGACTTGGCGAGAGTAGATATGGCGGGCAAGATGTGAAGCAAACTAGGCCGACCCGATGACAGTAGCGATACTCGCTCTGTTCAACAGGTTGACTTTACGCCACTTCCTTTTATGACTAGGCCGCAGGAAGTTTTGGAAGGCTGAAAATAAAAGGTTAGGTTGGTTTGACTGGCTGGCTGACTGCCGGGGCTGGCAAGCCCGGCGGAGCTGGTTAGCTCGGCGTGGCTGGCAAGGCTAACTAGCCTGCCTCGACGACGTCGGCTATGCGACGCCTGGCTTCGTTACAAGAGATACGCGGTATGACAAGGTTAAAAGACAGTGTTCTAGAAAAATGAGTGATGAACGGTTGACGAAGTAAATCAACAGAGTAAGATTGAGTGGTAGCGGAAGCCAAGGAAGACTAAGGTTGATGTATGAAAACGTATGAAATATCAAAAGCACTTGCACATAGGAGGCGAAAGAAGTATCTAAGGACCGCGGTGCTTGACGCTCCCTCCTCTCTAACTAACCCATTACGGATACAGCGTGAACATGTGTGTGTGTATGAAGCTATATGACGTTTACATGATAAATATAACGTGTGAAAGAAATATGGTTGATCAAATATTTTTTCAATTAATATTTTGAAGTTTAATTCCAAATGATTGATTATCTATACCGTTTAATGTGACCAAAAATGAAATTCAAAAAAATATCGAAATCGTAAATGATTGATGGGATGTGATAAATTCCTGAAATCTTTAGCTATTTTCCGCTCAAACTTCAAAAACCACTAATCGACACGTGTTTCGCCACTCAACGAAGCATCCTCAGGATATTCCAGAGATCAGACTGGGTCAGCTAACTAGTAGCGAATTAACAAATTTTTTTTCGGTTTCTGCGAGGCGAAACAATCCTCACAGACACTCAACCGGACTCTACGCCGACTGAGTAGTGTTCGAACCAACTACAAAATCTCTCTTTGCTGTTTAGCCCTAGTGGCTTTTACAGCGTCATTGGTCACGTTGGAGCGAGCGCTAATGGCGCCCTGCCAGATAGTCGACCGCCTAAGGGTTTCTCCAGCCGAGGGATACCTCGTGCGGAGGGCGGATCTCGGGCTCATGGCGTCGCCAGGGGAGCTTTCCGCACTTTCGTGCATTTTAACGGGCTTCCCAGTCGAGTGAGGGCCGGGCCTCTAGCGAAACCGGCCGACGAGACGGCTGAAGGCAGATTAGTGTGCCTAGTGTTCCGCGTGGCAGTTTACAATTTGGCTTATGGCCCGCATGTGTGCGTGTAGTGCTACGTGATCGAGCTTCTAAACGTGAGGTGTTCATGTTCGAGTTCGAACGTGTAATGTTGTCGTCACTGTCGCCTAACACATGTCTAGGCTTGGGGGTGTACGATGACGCCCTGACCACTAGTTTGGGTTTGGGTGTAAAGAAGAACGGTGAAAGAAGCGTTGGGACGCCTCTTTTCGATACTGAGTTATTGAGGGCAATTCTAGATCGTAGTGTAGATCTACGTTGCGCACGTAAGGAGGGGCACCAGTAGCCCTGCGCATGAATCGATTCTGAATTACTTGGAGGGAGTTGATATGTGTGGGCGCAGCGTTAGCGAATACCACGCTGGCGTACGTCATGATAGGTCTGACTCACGTCTCGTATAAAATAACTTTATGTCTGAGGAACATTTTACTTTTCGCACAAATGAGTGCAAACGCGGCGCGGTCACGGACCGTTTTGATGTGGTGGCCGAAGGTCATGGCACTGTCGAGGGTGACTCCTAGGTATTTGACTTTTCTAGTCCAGGGGAAATCCTGGCCGAAAAGTGTGATCGTGCGGAGAGTATTAGCGCGGCGGGCGCGGCTGGTCGTCGTGCCCCTCGAGATGTTAGCCCTACAGGCATTTACAGTGTCACAGGTCGCAAATCAACAAATGAGTCAGCTGCACGACTATTTGTACTAATTGTCCTACTCACGACCAGAGAGGAGAGTGAGTGATCAATCAGAGCTCACCACTCATTAGTGGTGTCACCACTCATTAGGCGGGCCCATTGCCCCGCCTACTTAATTTGAACGAATCAGTAATATGTTGCATTTAAACTCAATCTCAATTGAGTATAAAATCAACATAATTAATAATATATATCCTGAGGATGCTTCGTTGAGAGCCGGAACACTTGTTGATTGTTGGTTTTTGAAGTTTGAGCGGAAAATAGCTAAAGATTTCAGGAATTCATCACATGAAATGGATTTCCGTAAAGTAACACCTGAGTCTACACAATAGATTGATTAGATCATTTCACCGAATCTTTTTTTATATCAATACAAACGATCGAATGTTTGAAAAAGAACAATTGACACCCTCGAGTGTAGCGCGAGGAAGGAACGAGTGTAGCGCTGACAACCCTGACGATTAAGATGTGCGTGCTAGAAAAATTGCCTGCTGCTTTACCTTCCATACGGGAACATAATGGTATGAGTCGTGCTGTTTTGACGCAGGATTAGTGAGTGATGATGGTAGTGATTGCTACGGAAACCTAACGAGATTTTACCATCCGGAAGCAAATTTTATTAAGAACATAATATGGAGTCCCGTTTTCCTTGATTGCAAATTTTATATGTATTCTGAAAACGATCGGGCGTCAGCTTCACATTCAATTTGGGGAAACATTTTCAAGTTTGTAAATGCGTCATAGAAAATGTAATCGTAAACAGATTGGGTGTTCTGTTTACGATTGTTTTATGACTGTACAGGCTGTTCAACTTTTATGTGTCATGATTTTATAACTCATCACTTGTCACGCGCTTTGTTTATAGAACTTGTTAGTTTTAACATCAACCCTTTTCTCTCGTAAATCGAATATAAAACTAAGTGTAAGGAGTGGTACCTACCAATTTTTTCATGCTGTCAATTGATGGTTGATACCAACCGCCAATCGTGAAAGAAAATTTATCATGAAACTTTCTTTGTATTAAAAAAAGAGAACATTTAAAATTAAAATAAGAAAAAAATTATTTCGCATACTAAACTAGGTATTATATTATTTAATACTTTAGACAATTACTCCAATTGTGTGATCTCAAACTAGCATAGTACAAGCATTAGGCTTGGGTACCACATAGCGAATTGGGGAAGCTCCCAGTAACATCCACTCTCCAAGCCAATTTAGAAAATTTCGTTTCCTAAATTGATGTGACCGGGAATCGAACCCGGAACCTTGGCTTCAAATGCAAGCGGTCCACCTCCGCGCCAACTTGCCAATCATACAATGCAGTACTGATAGTTTCGTTTCAATATATATGCCTACTATATACAATATATACTTTTTTTTTCTACGTTTCTCCTTGGAGAAGGCAGGTAAAGGATCGGTGCCCATACAGCCGATGTCTTCAGTAATTAACAATGTACATTCTTCATATTTTTAATTTAAATGTTGACGTAACGAGTTTCATTATTTCTTGAAGTTTCTGATGACAAATATATCAAGACAGTTTTTCTAGTAGGATCCGCTCAGGCAGAATAACTCACTAAAAAGTCTCAACATCGCACCACAAATTTACAAAGTAAGCATTTATTTTAGCAATTCCACATGTTGTACAACAGTGTAAATAATAGGCCGGAAAACTTCGTCAATTTCACATCAAAATATCAACCCGAAAATAATTCGCAAATAATAATTAAACGCCAAATTGTTCCCTATAAAATCCTGCCAAAAACTTTTCTTAATATGCATAATTCTTGATTTTCTTTTACTTTTTTAAGTTGCGCTTTTGGAGATAAGGTGGATAGCAACAATTATTGTGTTTTTTTTTTACAAAAAAATAAAGAGTTAAAAATATTAACATTATGTATGTGTCGTACATTTTTGATTTCGTACTACTAATACAAATTGTTTTTTTTAAATGGGATAGTATGAGTAAATCCGAATTCATAGGGGATACAGCAGAACCGTCCTAGGAACCATTTGGTCTTTAACTGTGAAAATAATTTCGGCATTACAATTTTTTTGTCAAGCATGAGTTGTTCATAAAAATTAGTAATTTTCGTAATTTCTTTTTTGTAATGCGGAATGACTCACTTTCATGTAAGCATCATCAGAAGAAAAAAAACTGGACAGGAGAAGTTGCAGCAAGTAATGCCAACATTTTTCACAAAAAAAGACCGAATGGTTCCTAAGACAGTTAGTTCCCTTGTATCACTCATTGATTCGGATTACTCCATACTGTCCCAGTTAAAAAACACTTCTCGATGACCCCCAAAATATTTTTTTTTACTTTCTATTCAAGCTCGACTAACCTCCGAAACTCAAAATTCAATTTTTTAAGTTGGATAACCACTTACTATAAGTTTATGCCGAATTGTGAGAAAAACGACTATGACAGATATACAAATTGAAAAAAAATGAATGTGACAAACAGCATAATATTCTTAAGGTAGCTGGCCATGTTCGCTGTAGAGTTAATATTTGACGCCATTGAACGGCTTCATAGGTTGCCGACCGTTAGTAGGCTAATCGCATTTGCTTGCAGACGCGTGTTTTACCTGAATGTGTTGTAATGTATATTAAGTAACAATATTTTTAGAATGCTTCAGACAATCTTCTGGTACTACTACTACTGATCTGGTAGAGAAAGAAAAATATAGAATGCGCTAGCTGCTTATTTTCCCAAGTCAGCTCTAAAAGTCGGCCAAGGGTCGGGTTTGCGAAGGCCTAACATGTACTCGCATACCTACATATGTACTTGCTTCCATACGCACATGCACATGCTACAAAGCTTCTTCTTAGTTTCTTCATGTTGGTAAAATAATACTGCGGACTTTGTGGTAGGTATTATATTGGTACTGTGCGGCGTGGTAACGCCGTAGCGCTGTCGTTTACATCTCATGCCTTATACTAATTCTTACAGCTATTTATATTGGATATGTACGTGACAATTTCCTTTGCAACGATCCAGATATTTCATTAGTACAAGGTTACGATTTGCTGTGTCAGAGTAATATCTGGCACACATACATACGGACATGTAAAATATGTGAACTGGTCAATATTTAGGGGAAAAGTGGCATGAAAGAACCATTTTACGATATTACGATAGACCCAAAAACAAATGGAATTTATAAAATAGGTAAGGCAAGTAATCACATTTTTTTAAATTTAATAATGAATGTAATGTTATGATCGTAATATCTAGTAAAAACCAATTGGAAGCAGACATTTTTCCTTTATAAAAATGTGTAATTCAGCTATTTCATAACACAATGACATTGAAAAGGCTACTAGAAATTATGAAAAAGTCAAATCCAAGACTTTGTCTGTAAATTGATAAAAATGTAGCATACGTAATAAATCAACGTAAAATCGCATATGATTTTCACGTAATTTTACAACAATGAAACAATGACTCACTCATTCAGTCATTTTAGAAGAATATTTTTAAAATCTCACGTAATAAAATATCTAAAAGTACGGGAAATTAATGCGATTACCTTTTCTTTTGGCTTGACGTTTGGCCCGAGTTGCATCGGCCGTGGTCTCAAGTAAACTGTTGCAGCAAGCTTCACTCCGTGTTCGAAGCAGATTTTATATCCTCTACCCCCGATATTTGTAAATAATTATTAGGATTCCTACACACAACACTCATGGTGTCCACACATTTATCCGGATGTGAAAAACGAGGTTTTGTTAAATATTTGAATCACCGGATTCCACACTGTTGTATTGCTACGCTATTAATGCTATTGTATCCGTTTTGCCGATTGAAATTTTTGTGTCTCTTAATTTCAACCGCTTCACGCACGACTCTTGGATAAAAGGACTTGTGGGCGATGAAATTTTATCCGACGATTGGTATCCGATTGGAAAAGATGTTCTGCTATAGCTGATTTGGTAGTTTGCTGGTTTTTTACAGCTGTAATGTGTTTCTTAATCCTTTCAACAATAGTCCGCTTCGTTTAGCCAATGTACGAGCTGCCACGACCGCAATCTATTTTGTAGACACCTGATGCTGTAACGGCAAAACATTCTTCGGTGTGCCCACTATTTTGTATATCTTTGTTCCCGGTGTCTACAAAATAAAAACCAGCAAACTACCGAGTCTGGGCCCAATGTTTAACTTGCATTCTAAAGTATACATAGAGACGTTGGAAATATATGCTATTAGTTCACCCACCTTGTAGGTGATCTGATTGTATCAAGAGGCACCATTGCGCTACGAGCGCCTCGTAGCATAATGCTTTAAGTTTGTGTAGCCGACCGAATTAATTATCAGAAAGCGACTCGAGTGCGATTTCCAAGAAATAATATTATAGTGTCATGTTTCCTTCCATTATATTATGTCTAGGTATAACAATGACATTTTCCTTTTTTTATGGGTTTCATGATCCATTATATTTTTATAACTTGTCTTGTTTCCTTTTACATAAATCTTGTTTGGAATGATAGATCGATCTCTTGTTCACTCGTTTGTTTATTATATTATGTACTAGGCAAATCTTTTTATCGGACTAACTAATTAATCGAAACACGTTATTATATAGGCAGCATAAAATGCTGATGCGCGCTTTCTATATGAATAACAATGTACTTGTACATATTTCGGGGCGAGAATAACACAAAAAAATCAAATTTAACTCAAAAATGTAAACTATCTTGTTAAAACTTAAATAATAATTACATAGAAAATTTATTACTAAACAATGGTGTGGCAACTCTCTCCTGTTGATCACGACGTAATAGGTTCATTTAGACCGATAGGCTGTGTGGGTTGAAGACACGTAGAAGCCGCCGCGGCCGTAGCGCGGAACAGACGCGGCTCGGAACGTTGCGTGTACGCTGGGGGCCACGCGGCCGCACGCTGCAAGGGCTACGGGGGTGTCCTTGCTGACGCAGAATCTACAACGCCGACGGGTGGGATGGACTGAGGTGATGATCGCCATTCACAGTGGCAGCGTCGAAACATGATGACGATGCCTACTGTAGCCATGATGCTTAGAAGAATGTAGATCATCGTATAGTGGTGTAAGTCATGGGAAGAAAGGGTTTCTGCTTCTTTCATCATGTCATCTTCCTTCTTTTTATTTATTTGAATATTCTTATTTATTTCATTAATTCCTTATAGAATTGAATTGAACCGAGGTTTGTTTTTTCCATAATAATTTAATCCTGTTTTTGGATTTATTTAAGAGCGCTAATGTCTTGTTTATACCGCTTAGCAAAACGTTGATCAAGTACTCCGCATATTTCACTTGCTAGATATCCCACACCGTTGACAAGGTCGCGCCACAGCCGGCGTGTTCCGGGCGCGCGCACCCTCTCGCGTGTTCGCAGACTTAGGAGCAGCTGGTTATAGTACTCAAGTTCCGAGTATCCGTAACGTAATTGCTGTAGAGCCGCTTCGCATTGTATTTTATCAATGAATGTAATGCAAACATTTTGTAATGTTTTTCGTAATCGGCGAGTGCTTTATTGCATTTCTAATAAGGCTCCATTTCGTAATAGACAACCAGCTTCCATTCATCTTTTAATAGTAGCATGTTTGAAATGTGATCGAAATATAAACTCTGGTTATTTCTCAGCGTCGTGACGTTGACTTCTTGAGCCTTTGAACTTGATAAAAGACTGAATAAAAATACTAAGGTCATTGCCACGGATGTAAAATCAAATTTCCTTGTTCATGTTTTGCTTGTCATAAAAATCTTGTTCTGTTTTAGTGACTGAGTACTAGACTGCAGGAGAGGAAGTGTGCTGGTGTTAAATACTTTATATCTTGAAGGTATTCATTAGTGCTAACACGGTTTATTTTTGATTGAAAAATTAATACGTCTTGTTCTGGTATCCAAAGTACGCTGAGCGTTTTTGCTGACAATGAATTATTAAAATGATAATGGTCTTGATTTTGGAACTTGTCTTTTTCTTTCAGCATGATCTTGTAATTTGAGGACCATTTTCTTAAATTGAATCCTCCAAGTTCAGTAGATAAAAGTACTTTGAGCAGCGCTAATGTCTTGTTTTTACCACCTAGCAAAACGTTAATCAAGTACGCCGAATAATTCGCTTGCTACCCATGTTGCTGGGTCATGTATGTGATTATTTTCATTTTTGCAATTTGCTTGTGTTGGATTCTTGTTATTATTTTTTGAGTATGCGTCATGTATAATAGAATTACGACACCCGTTGCATTTGATCGATGTACACACATTTTTTGATAAATATGTAGACATTTTGTACAATAATTAAGGTTCATTATTGTTTGTCTTTTTTGCAGTGGCATCATTTTCTTGAGTTTAGTATAGTAAATTCTATGTTCGGCACTATTACACAATTTATTGTTTTTATATTCGAAGATCTCAATGAATGAACATTTTGCGCAATGACCTTGTTGCTCGAAAAACACTGTCTTAATGTATTTGGTATTTCTTGTCTTCTAAAATGAATTTTTGTATAAGTGACATATTTAGAGTAGTGTTCATATGAGCGGTAAATATTTTTCTTCGGTTGTCGTAACGGTTGTTTAGGATGTTCCAACTTGTTCAAATATAATTATCTGAGATCATTTGGAGATGCTGTAAATTTTGTAAACAGCGGTTCTCCTTTTACTTTGCTTTTGAACAACTGGATCTTTCGAGCTTGCTCTTTTTCATTCGGTGGTTGCTTGTTTATTTCAGTCTTGTTCTTGACCTGTCTTAGTATATCTTGGTAACTTGTGCAAATAAGTTTTAAGTAAGTAAGAGTGCAAGATTTGCCTAGCTAGATAATAATTAAGTCTTGATACTTGTTTTCGTACGTACGTCTTGTTTTTGATATATTCTAACTCGTTCAAGTGAGTTCAATTTAGCGAGTTTGATAACTTGTACAAGTGAGTTCGACTTTGGTCCAGTTTGATCTGCTTAGTTTGATAATTTGCTAAAATTTTGATAAATTGCTAAAACTTGTTAAAATCTTGATCTAACTGTTCGTGATTATTCCGAAATTCCGACCAAAACAGATTCAAGGAATCCATTTTATTCTTCACATGTTCTGAAGTCTTCCGCTCCCCGCCATCCTTCTTGGTGGTTTGTGTGCTAGCAAATATTTTTATCGAACTAAGTAATTAATTAAAACACGTTATTACATAGGCAGCATACAGTGCTGATGCGCGCTTTCTATATAAATAATAATGTACTTGTACAGTATGTATACGTCATGAAGAAAAAGTCAAAGTATCAGTAAACTTAAAGTTAAGAATAAGATAAAAAATGAAATTAACCGAATTCAAATATTTTCGTAGTACAAAAGGAGACTAGAAGATTCACACCAACATTTTTTTTGAGTTTTTTTTTAAATGTAATGTCAACTGAAGCTTTATTTTGGTGTTTCGTATATTATTTTGTGTATTGAACTAAACGTAATAGAAGAAAACAATAATCTCAAGAGCGTACTTTGGTAAAAATGACATTAAAGAAGAATCAAGTAAGTGACGAATTTTCTTATTTCTTACGAATACAAGGCACGTATTTTGTACTGTGACTGATTACTTCGAATACACTTCAATAGACGAATAGGGTTTGACCAGTAGATGAATAGGTTTTAAGATATTTGTTGTCCACAATGGTACGAACATATCGTTCGTCAATTCATCATTCGACAGATTGACAATCTCGGTACTAGTGGATATTGTTTCGATAATGTGTGTGATTCAGACAAATTCATGAAATAAACTTATACATATAATGTATCTATTATGATTAAAAACTTGCAATAAATTATATCATTTCTGTTAAAAGCTTTAAAAAGATCGAAATCGTAAAGATCGGTCATATTAAATGTAAAGTCGATTACATACACAATCATTCGATCTTTCTTGTCTAACTGTGCACGTGTAGCAATAACTGGATGATTGGATCGATTGACCGAATACTGTTTTACATTAAGATTTGAATGATTGACTATTAGAGCGATTGGCAGTGTACGAAATAATCGATAGACATTTGTTTACCTGATTGATCAGATCGTGAATTCCGAGTTCGACGAACCATTCATTGAAAAGGGTGCTTGACATGAACGCGCCGTTAAAATAAATATGCACCTTACTCTTTACCCTGCGGAACGTGTGCATCTGTAATAGGAGAGTTTGTATTTCAGTGATCTCGGTGTAAAACAATGCGCTTTGAAACGAAATAAACTGACGTCAGACCAACGTCATACTAATGGCCATCAGTTAACGGATTTCACTTAATCTCCTCAAACGGATTTTATGTTACATGTCCGTACTGAAAGGGTTTAATTAGCCTGAGACTTATCTTCCTGAAGGATTTGTTGGACTTATGTGAGTAATTGAAAAATCGATCTTTATCATCTTGTACCTTGAAGCAAAGATGTCAAGGATATGAAATGTTGAATCTGGATACGGATATATGAATAATATTATACCGGTGTCACCGCGTCAGTTATGGTTACGGATATGAAATGATTTTCATTATCCGATAGTTTCGTGGAATTTCACTTAGGGATATTAGATTTTTTAGGAATTTTAAAAGGAAATACTAATAACTACAAGGGTAACGATTTGATTTTATTATTAGGTTATCATTTGGTACTACAATCACAGAAAAAAGAAACAATTAGCGTTAGTTAGATTGGCTAGTGTGTCGACTCGGTTGGCGAAAACCTCTAACTTATCGCATATTAGGGCGGTTTTGGCTATTTAAGCTCGATTTAAAGATTTTTAATAGTTGGTGCAAGTGAGATGTCAAATCCTTAAATCGAGTTTAATTAGTTGGTGCAAGTCACTGTCAGACTCCAAAATTATTCGGAATTTATATCATATTCGGTTACAGTTTCAGACTTTTACGGCCTGCGCGTGAAGATAAGCACCTGCCCCATTCTATATTTTCCTTTCTCTCTCAGATCAGCGTGGATGCAATCAAGTATTTCATCCACGCGATTACCAGTGCCAATTCATAAAGAAATCACAATGAAGAGCTCATTCTGTTGGTAACTATGGCAATTAATAATAACATAACTTATTTATAGTACTTTTAAAAGTTCTATATTGATATTTTATTATTAATGACAATTCATTCTATGGTAAACAGGAACAACTTGGGAACATAGTTACTCGGACTCACGAACTAAGGAGAAGTTACTCTCAGAATTCTTGGCGTGAACAGGAGAAGTGAAAGTGGCATTTTATTTAGATTTTCTATTTTTTGAGTTTTTGGAAGTTTTAAGGTTCAGTTTTTGGAAGTTTTGAGGTACAAAAGTGTATTGCTTGTTAAAGGTCTGAACAAGGGTTAAGAATTGGAGAGTTTTATTAAATGTGTTCAACTGAAATTTTTGCGTTTTTTCAAGAAGTCCTTATTAATTCCAATAAAGCCTACTATGACTTTAATGTAGTGTTAAAGACTAACTGATAGAAGAAATTATTACTGAAGACATCGGCGGTATAGGCTCTTTGCTTATCCTCTCAGGGGAGAACCAATAATGTCTATGGTAAACAGGAACAATTGTTTTTCCTAGAGGAACAATTTGGGAACAAAGTTACTCCTGAGCTTATTCTTTTGGATTATCTGTGGGATTATTATATTGTTCGACATTGACATTTTGATCCAAAAGTACATTTTTTTGAATTGTATTAAGGTGTTGGTTATTAACCATTCGCTTAAATCAGTGCTTCCCAATTAGACTTCCTGAATGGACATGTACTACTTCAAGTAAAAGCAATAGTTGTATATTCCGCCATCCTAGTAGTCACTTACTGCCACTGTAATACATAGACTAATTGACTCAAAACATATTTCAGCGATTGTAATGTTTGCGTAATTGTTTTTTACTGATTAAATTACCTTAGTTAATACATCTCCGCACGTTTCAAGCAATCTCACGTAGGTACACCTGGGGGTACGCGTACCGTTAATTGGGAAACTCCGGTTTAATGTATATAACTGAATGAAGAACATAGATAGGTACAACAAGTACATACGATACAAATTAAATTTTAGGAAAATTATTGTCCAAAACATTTTTTTTTATTTTACGTAATTTTCACTATGTATTTATATTTCCATTACATTTCCAGTGAAATAATTATTAGATAATAATTTTACATACATACATTACTTCACGTTGTATCTACAACGGGGTAGTCAGAGAGGACGGAGCGCCATTGGCGCTCCGTCCGTCCTCAGCTTGGCGCTGTGCCAAGCGTCGCGGTCCTTACATACTTCTTTGGCTTCCATAAATCTCGTCATTCTCCTCACACATTTTTGCCTAGGTATGCCAGTGCTTTTGACATTTCCGTCGGCTAATCCTCCGGCTATTTGATCTTTATAAGTCAGCCTTGGTCTTCCTTGGTTTGTTTTACCACTCGCTTTTGCACTGTAGATTTTGTTCGTTCGTCTTTCATCACTCATTCTTTCTATTTGCCCAAACAATCTTAGCAATCCTTTCTTCATTTTTATAATAACACTGTCGTGCAACCCTGTTATACTACATATCCCTTCATTGCTTATCCTGTCCGCAGTTTTCTACTGCAGTTATCATACTTTCACTCGATTTCAGGCATATCTGGGCCTCACTACCGTACAATAAAGTTGGAACCAAAACCGCATTGTGGATGGCCATTTTGGCTGTGTTAGATATATTCACACTGCCTACTAATGCGGACAGAGCACCGTTCACTTTATTGCCAGCTGTTACCTGTCTCTCCAAATCCAACTCATATCTTCCATCCCTCGAAAATGCACTCCCCAGATACACAACATCACTTGTTCTAGACATTTTCCATGTAATCAAATCTCACATTTCGTCTGTACCGCTTCCCTTTCAAACACCAGAACCTTAGTTTTGTTCACATTCATATTCAATCCTTTCACATTCCTCTTCCATGAACGTAACTAGTGTCTGCAACTCCGCTTCTGGTGGTGCTATAAGCACAGCGTCGTCAGCGTACAATGGGCTTTTTTCAGTGTACAATTGTTCACTTGTAATTTGCTACCCGGCCTTTAAAGATTGTTTTAATTAATGATACAAATATAAAGACATTAAAACCTAATAAAAATACCCAATATTTTAATAGACGTCATTAAAAACTATAATCTATTATTACATATAAAAGACCCTACAAGAAAAAATCATGCATTGACCATATAATTACTAATATTAATGAGGCAAAAGGAAATCTACTAGCAGGAAGCAGAAGGTGTATTACCTTATTACACGTATATTAGAGATTATAATAAATATAATGTAAAGAAGTTTCAAAATTGCTTAGCAAGCTTGTCCTTCAAACATGTTATTTATATTTTCATTATTGTATACTTCTACAATAATGAAAATATAAATGATGCATACCTAGAATTCCACAAAATCGTATCACTTTTCTACAATTTATGTTTTCCAAAAATAAGAACTGTTAACTGAATTATGTAAGCCATTTTAAAAAAAAATTTGGTATTCTAACATTGCCCTGCATGTACATATTAGAATCGGCATGTTTCGTTAAAGCTAATGAAAATCTGTTTACGACGGATTCTGAAATGTATATGAGAAACACAAGAAATCTCAATAGACTTCTTATGTCTAGAAAGCCTAGGACTACTTTTTTATTTAAAAAATTGTCATGGCATGAGCGGTAAAATATTTAACCATGTACCATGTGACATAAAAAGTTTGCCCTATAAAGTTTTTAAATTTTTGCTCAAGAACTGGCTGATAATTATGAAATATTATAAAATATCGGAAAAATAATTGAAAAATGTGAAAAATTTCACTGACCCATTATTATGTTCGTGTAACCTTCTATATTTAAGTGAACTTTTGATCTACATTACTTTAAAAATTGAATGCGATAAAGCATAGTATGACATTTTCATCACACACAAAATGTTGTTAAAACACACAAGAAGTGCAAAAAAATATAATTTAAAAAAAATTAAACAAGTAACGAATATTAGGTCGTTACCTATGAAATTGCCTATGAAATTTAGTATATAAAAAGTTAAAGTATTTTTTAAACATATTTTTTTTATTTCTATTAATGAGTGTGCACCCATGCTATCGATGCATCTCTGCCAGCGCAGTGGTAATTTTTCAATGCCCTTCTCGAAGAAGTCAGGCGTACGGGAGGCAACAAACTGTTCAAAGGCATTTTATACTGCCTCTCGGGTATAGAACTTTTTTCCTGCCAAAAAGTTGTCCATATTTTGGAAAAAGTAGAAGTCTGTCGGCGCAAGGTCTGGTGAGTACGGTGGATGACGCAAACTTCCAACTCTAGCTCTTGTAGCTTAGAGACCGTCTGTTGTGCCTTGTGAGGTCGAGCGTTGTCGTGCAGGAGCAGGGAGGACGAGCGAATAACCAAGGTTCATTGTGTTCAGTTCTTCAGATTACATATCCGCAGTAATGCTCGTGCCATTTGGTAAGAAGCTGTGATGTAACCATCACTTTTCTAGGGGTAAGTTTTCGTTTGGGGCATTGCCTAGGTGCTGAACCAGGGTCTAACAAGCATGATGACCGCTTACGATTGCCAAAACAAGTCCATTTTTCATCCCAAGTGACAAAGCGGTTCAAAACCCCCTCGTTTCTGTGTCTATTAAGCAACGCAAGGCATACCTCAACGCGTTCGTCACGCTGGCGACCGTTCATTTCATGCGGTATCCACTTATCAAGCTTTTTCACCTTGTCAATTTGACGCAAATGGATCAAAACTGTTTTGATGATTAACATCGAAAGTTGCTGCTAACTCAGTAGTAGATTGAGTATCGTCAGCTTCCTCTATCGCCTTTAATTCGTCGTTGTTGACTTCATCGTAGAACGGCAACTTTATAGGTAAAGACCTATTATATCTTTGTCTATTTTTTACTCTTTCCATAAAGTATTATATTTTTTTTTAAATCTTCTATAATTTTTTAAATACTATATTCAACGTTTTGTGGCTTTACGACGCCGGAAGCCACTTCCGTCTTCCACCACCCTGAAGACTAACAAACATTAAAGGTATTTAGTCTCTTATTTGCACAATTTTGTTGAGTAGCGCCGCGTATCGCGGTCGATGTTGGCGCAGTCGAAATTATAAAGGGCCTAACACGTGCAGTGATTGTGCCTGGAGCTATACCGCACAGTATACTACATACTTATAACCATTAATATATTTCAAAATTATTAAAAATATAAAAAATGCGGAACCTATAATGATTATGTACATTTTTCCGTAAAAAAAGAAACTTACGTATTTTTTTTCTTATTTTCGAACTACTTTTGCGTTGAAAAAGAGGAAATTAAAATGTTTATTTCATAATATTGTATGTGTTTCATGAATACATATCCTAATAAAATTTATGTTTTTGAAGTCTAAAAAAGATAAAAAAATATTAGTTATATATAAATGACGTGATAACATACCTAATATGGACGTATGAATCCATCTTGTTTAAACTCCTAACTTTTAACGACTGCCTTGCACAAATGTATCAGTGAAATTAAAAAGTTAAAAGGACTCCTTTTTTGTCCAATTATAGGACTTTGAAAAAGCACGTTTACAATAAGAGATATTAGGTTCAAAGGAAGGAAACGTGCTTTATTGAAAAAAAAATTGTGATTGTAAAATTATATCTTAAAACCTATAGAGAATGACTACATATTTATAAAAAAGAATACTGGTATTATCGTGTAGCTTATAGCTACACGATAATACCATTGTTCGTGATTTAAAGCCGTAATTTATTTCGCCTACTCGAAAAACCTACCTAATACATTTTTATAGTATTCAGTTTTATTCTTTAGAAGTTACGTCCATAATATCATGTTGTTTAAAAAACCTGTTTGATTCCAGAATCTGTGTATTATCAATAGGAAAAAGCACTAGAGGAACATAGTTCGCCCGCAGTCGTCCTTACTGATAGCCTGCTCGGTAGAATTTTCTCATTTTACATCGTCCTTTGAGATTGCCTCTGTCGACTGCACTGCACGGAAATAGATTATTTGCTATTGATCGAATTGTCGTCTAAGGACAGAGTTGTATCTTGGAAACAAGAATCAATTTTTAAATTGTTGGTGTTCTTTGGGATTTAGTATTTTTTGTTTACTATATTTGAACGCTGTAGGATGGAACGCAAACAAAATATTCCTTGTAGAATTCGTTACATTAAGTAACGACAAACATATTCGTTACCAACAAAGCTCCAGAAAAACCGATTTTGAGAGAAATGTTTGAAGTCTGGCAATAAACAATACGTACGCACGTATTATAAGTATATACATACGTATTATATACCTACTGATTATGTAATACAGTTTAGGTATTTACTTTACATTAGTTCGATTTCTATTTATCTCGGAAAGAGATCAGTCGAAACGAAACATTAAAATTAGAAATTGTTTGAAGACTTGTACGAATTAAGAGAAAGTGATATTTGTTTTCAGGGAACTATTTGATTTTAATATTATTAGTAGTAGAGTCTGAATAAGTTGGCGTTTTTAACCAACTTCAAAAAAAGGAGGAGGTTCTATGTTCGTCTGTATGTATGTTTTTTTCTTCATGTATGTTCACTGATACCTTCGCCAACAGTGGACCGATTTTTTTAATTTTTTTTTGTTTGAAATGGTATACTTTCGAGGTGGTTCCATTTAAATTTCACCGGTTTTGCAGCTTGGACTTCGAAGATATACCAAATAACAGTAAACGCGACGCGACCTGGTTATATAACCTTTATTTACATTGATGATTCTCTTGTATATTGTTGCGCTCCAGAATTAGAAAGAAGTTAATTGTAGACTTGCCCTAAATATATGTTTGACAAATGTCACTCAAAAGGGAGAAATAAAAAAATGTTAAAAAAAAAAATTAAACCATCTTCAAAAAAAAAACACTGAAAAGTAAATAATAACTGTCTTTTACCAATCAAAACTCAAGTTCAATAAAAATTACTATATAAGTACGATACACATACCTATATAATTAAATATGACAGTTATTGAAGTCGGTGCCAAGTCAATGAGCAACAACAGAAAATGTATTAGTTTGGCATCGACTTCGGTAACTTGGTCCGTATGTATATAGTGAAAATAAATAAAATTTAAATAATTCAGTAATTTTTTTATCAAACGATATCAAACTATGTTTGCTTTATGAGTTTAGTTTAAAGAAATACGACGAAATAATACTTTCAGAGAGAGAGGGTAAATAAAAAACTCGCCAAGAGCGTGTTTGACCATGCAAAGTGAATTGTTACGTAGTCAGGATACACATTATTCATTTGATTGGCAGCAACGGCATAGTATTTCTCAAAGTCACTGTGAAAAATAAAGATACTTTTGTAGTCGCTTAGCGTGTAAATATAATCATCACATACCTTAAACACTATACAGTATAATATCTCAATGAAACAGTTTCGTTAAAAATATTTTTTTAGTTCTACATTGTACTACCTTACATTTTTTTATATCTTTCATTTTCCACCCTGTAGTTGAAAGTAAGAGGCGGGAAGGCTGCACTTTTTTTATAAATTTAGAAGCGCGTAATAGATCTAAAAGATATAGCAGTGAGAAGAAGCTTTGAATTACTATTATTGAATTATTTATTTGACCGTGTTTGATTATGAACTATTTTAATGTCTATCGACATTATGTTTAAAGAGGGTAAGTATAAATAAGACGAAAGAAAACTGTAATATCATTCTATAATAATTATCAGGTTTTAACAACTACAAAATATGATATTAGTTACTAAAAGCTAAGAACAAAATGGATCAGTAAAATTACATTATTACACAACTACATAATAACATATTACCTTACATAGCACATAATAATAACCTTTACTTTTGTAATTACAATTAGGAATGTAATATTTACAAACTTAAGACTACACATGGATTAGTAAGATATATCATAAAGAATTAATGAACCTAAAACTAAAAACCTTAGCAAAAATAATATAATAACTAAAATATATTTTTAAAAGGAGTCCCTTTGGGCAAGGTTCCAAAGATACTGGCAGCGTTCCCCCTTTGAATAGCTAGACTAATTCTTTGTCCGAGGTAACTGCCAGCTTTTCGGTCTCCTGTGATGTCAACTAACCTTTTTGCTATTTCCTTAAAAAGCCTTATGGCGCTATGACCCCACGGACCAAGGGTCTCGACACCGAATGGGATAAAATCATATTTGGAACCTAGACCCCTGTATTTGCATGCTTTAACTTTTTCAGCCGCTTCACAAGCCGCACCAGTTCTGTTGTTAGTTCCATGTAGATGGGAAGGAGCCATAATAATAATATATTATAACCTTAGACAGCAATAATTGAAATTAAATATAGAAATAACAAATTACTTAACTTTGTCCAGTACAACTGCTCACCGAAGACTGAATCAGCTACTACCCCACAAAGTATTTATATCATGGCAGTTAGTCAAATCAGATACCTTTTACTTTAAAATTACTAATAAATCAAGTTTTTGACATAATTTCTTTATAATAGCGTATTAGAATTACAATAAGGTAATAAAAATAAGAAAATGTTAATAATAATAATAATATTAGAAAAAATAACCATTTGTTTAAAATATCAAAATCTATTACGCGTATCTTACCAATTTTATTAATTTAAATAAAAAAGTAATTTTAAATTATTTTTGAAGACCTATCTAGACGCTCCATACGCTTATAGTTCCCAGACGCTTACACGCAATGGAATTTTTTTATTCCTCAGTTATATGTATGGAGTACCATCCCAAATTAATTTTTAAGTAATATCATAGTACAACGTTGTAGAGTGGTTTATAGAATACACCTATCTGTCGACTTTCGTCTATGTAGTGCCAATGGTCTCCGAGTAAAATGATTGTGACATACGAAGGGACAGCTGAACAGGATCAAATTATAAGGGTACCTTTATTTCCATTTGTCTATGGAACCCTAACAAATGGCACATTTTTCTAAAATAAGGCACTCCATAATGCACATTCCATTCGAATTAATCACAGATTCGGATTACGTCAATCAATTGAGAGGCGAATCTCTTAAAACTTGAATTCGTTTTGTAGTCGTGAAATAATTCAACGCCACTTACGTTTTTAAACGAGCATTCCGTTATCCGCCGCCACGTCACTGTGCAACATTGATTTTCTTTCAGCATCATTAGATAGTCAAGATGTATCGACACTTGTTTGTATAGCTGGAAGAATAATTAATATAATATTGTATTAAAATGAAACATTTTAACTTATTTTTGGATTATCCAGAGCACTACAAAATGGTTTATTTAGAATTGTATACATAGCATCTATATAGAATCTAGACGTTTAATATACATATATGTTATAACATGTATATATGTGTTATAAAGATAAATACGTGAGTATCTACCGAAAAATTCAATAAAAAGTTATTGAAAGCTATAAATCGCTACCTTCCTTTATTTTTTCTGCAAGGGTTGCATTTTGTCGACCGTTATAAAACTAATGAAATGTCACCTCCCACGCGCACATATACGGGTGGACAGCGATGCAATTGGAATGGCTATTTCTTCAGATGTCTCTTTCAACGTTTGTAATGTAGAGTGGTGCTATAATGTTTGGTGAGATCACTGAAAGTAAACAACGTTACGCGTGGATATCTAGTGGATGGGTGATGTAATGAAATCGATATCGAGGGTTTCATGCGTCGTTAAAGCACATTCAGTCGTTGGTCTTAAGTATCGTTGCGTATATGTAATATTTAAGCTTCGTCTGAGGCTTCAAGAATAGAGTTTTCAAAGTTTTGATAGTATGTCTGTAGAGTATAGTAAAAGAGAAAGAATTCAATAGTTTCCCGTCTTTTTCCCGCGCATACGTAGATATGGGCGGTCGGCGCGTGCGGCTATCAAGAAAATTGGTATCGTATATCAAAAACTAAGTATTTTTTGATTCACTATATTAACTCCACCAATCCATACTGAGCTCAATAATTTTCCTAATTGTACTGAGTGGTCTGTGTGTTACTGTCAAGTTTGTTGTGTGATACTCAAAGTACAAGCCCAGTCCTGAGTTTTGGGTCACACAATCAGTAACAGAATAATTCATTAGTAAGTGCTTAAAATAAAATATAAAAAACATCACCACCTAACAAGGAAATAACTGGAGGTTTAAAATATTATAATAATGACGATTTTTCAAAGATAACATGCCCAAAAATATTTCATAAAAAAATTAAATTATTCTTTACTAATAAAAACTTAAGTACAAAAATAACTTTACAAAAACTATACAAATACCTATATAATTAAATTTGACAGTTACTGAAGTCGGTGCCGAGCCTACTAAACTAATAGACTTTCTGTTGTTGCACATTGATTTGGCACCGACTTCAATAACTGTCAAATTTAATTATATTTATTTACATTTATTTTGCAAGAATGCGAGTATAAGTAGATATACATAGAATATTCGAGTTCCTTTCCACATTCTGCTCACTAAAAACATGCAAATATTCAATCATAATTACTTAGTAAAATCGTTTAGTGCGACTATAGACAATAATAATAGTATTAATCCAACCAAGTACTCAACTCAGTTATAAAGCATTTCTCATTTTTTGTCATAATAAATTCAATAATAAAATCTCATCAAAAAATAATAATAATAAATAATGTCAGCGTAAAACAAAAAAATTATTTGTCAAAATCAAATAGTAACAAAAAAAAATTACAAAAAACAATTACATGAAATGAGATACATTTATATTGATTGGTCACGTCCTTGATAATGCATATTTAAATTCATTCACTGTATACAAGATATTATTTAATTTGGATTTTAGAATTTAAAAAATTGTTGACTCTGTAAAAACATTTCTCCATTAGCAAAGTACTGTTTTAGTTTAAATCGAAACTGCCTCATAGGTAGCACATATATGGTATTCGGAATTGTATTATATATTTTGCATATCATATAATCGCAGTTTCTTTGATAAAGTGTGCTCGCACACTGTCAAAAAAATTTTTGCTGGATCTCGTGAGAAGTATTTTTTGTTACTACAAGCCTATTGAAATAATTCGGGATATTCCTTAACAAATATACCGATTTCCATAATATATAGAGAAGCTAATGTTAACAGTTTTAATTTTTTGAAAAGAGGTCTACACGTCTGTAGAGTTCCTACACCGCAGATGGTTCGAATACATTTTTTTTTGAGATAGGAACACTTTATTTGTATAAGTTGAATTTTCCCACAGCAATAATCTATATATGGGTATTTGTATCGCATTTATAAAGTTATTTTTGTACTTAAGTTTTGATTAGTAAAGAAGTTATTTCGTACTTTTCAGTGTTTTTTTTTAAGTCGGTTTGATTTTTTTACTACATTTTTTATTATTGCTCCCTTTTGAGTGACTTTGGTCAAGAGCACAAACCGTGAGCTCTCACAATTAAATATGCGAACAGATCGTACATAGGATGTTATTACCCATTGTCAATATCATCGATATAATATCATAACATAACATAACTTCACGCTGTATCCCCAACGGGGTAGTCAGAGAGGACGGAGCGCCAGGTGTCGCGGTCCTTACACACCTCTTTCGCTTCCTCAAATCTCATCATTCTCCTCACACATTTTCGCCTAGGTATGCGAGTGCTTTTGACCTTTTCGTCTGCTAACACTCTGGCTATTTGATCTTCATAAGTCAGCCTTGGTCTTCCTTATAATATAATATGATATCAATATCAATCAGTTATAAAAGAACAGTGAAAAGGTGACATCATAATTAGTATTATAACAATCCAAAGACGACAGCCAACAGCCGTATTCCCTGTCCGCCACAAGACAGACTCCAATTTATTATATCACAGGTAATTTATACTTTCTCCCTACTACAGTTATAACATATGGGGATAACGATAGTTAACAAATGTCTTACAAGAGAATCATCAATATAAATAAATAAATGTTACCCAATTTCCAATACCAGTGAAATTTAAATGGAACCAATCTGGAAGTGAATCCTTCCAAATAAAAAAAGAATTTTCCAAATCGGTTCGTAAATGATGCAGTTATGAGGTAACAAACATAAAAAAAAACACAACCGAATTGAGAACCTCCTCCTTTTTTTAAATTAAATTAAATTAAATGCTTAAATTTTATTGTCGGTCTATTGTACTCAAATCTATATAATTCGTTCTGTAATACATAGCAAATTATATTTTGTCTCTTCTGGGAGTTCCATCTTCAAATTGAGCCACGGCCGCTTATGTTATATAATAATTATGTAATTATAAAATAATTAATGTTTGATAATGAATTGTTTTAATGGGCGCGTTGACTAGAGTGGGGTAAAGATGAATAATGACGCAAGAAGCTCTTTAATTTATCGGCACGAGGCGACGTGAGATCCGGGCGGCGTTCGCATTCTTTTTAAATACCCTTATCGCGGTTGGGCTTCATATAATTACTGTAAACTGTACATTGCTAATGAATTAATTTACCATTTGAATTATAATATAAGGTTTGCAACCACCTTCTTGAAATAATTTTATAACTGGCTATTATTCAGTAACCTATTTTTATATTTTTAATCCGAGTATAAAATACTTCGAACAATCCTCTTTTAACACCCTTTTTATGCCTTTTCCCATACTTTTCCAAATACATTTCCAGTTTTTTTTTTATTGATCTTCCTTCTGTTTTGATGATCAAGTAGAACGTATATAGATGGTATTGAATCAAATGAATAAATGAATGCATGATATTCAAAACAAATTTTTCGTGGAATCATCGCTAAAATAATGACAGTTAAAACTAGGTCATGTTAAAGAGTGTGATCACCCTTTTAAGAGATTGATTCAAGGAAAGAAAAAAGATAAAAAAACTTAAATACAAAGTTTTTTAGGAGAAAATAATTTATTTTTGTGTCCACATTTTTCCGTTCGTAATGATTTCGCTATGATTTTTAAGTGGCACTTAAAGCGTAATAATGCTTCAGTAGTTGATGCCATCATCGGGGTTAAGTTACCATTGCTGTTAACTAATGGATGGGTGATCTAGCGGCATATACGCAGAGTTTATTCATGCTTAAGTTACATTAAGTCGGTGATCTGGTCTCAGTACTTGACACGTTTTGTCGTTGATTCTGCCTATTGATAGTGGTAGTTGTTAAGTTTATTTAAAAAAATAATATTTTTATTAAATCGTCCTGGTTTTCATTGTTTCGAGTGAAAATCTTTTAGTAAATTAGTAATTGATCCTGGTGTTTCTGTAGCAAACGTTGTCATGGATAGTACAAATGAATAATATATTTTAAGAATTGAGCGTTTATTAGGTGACTTGTAGGTGTTATGGACATCAAGTGTCACAAAAAATTGTGGTACCGAAGTGAGTGAATTAAACTTTTATTTCGTTTGAATATCTAATTTTTAATGTTAACCGAAATTATTTTTTATTCATAATATAAATGCAGTTTTCTAATTCTTTCATAATAAATATAATTATACAGCAATTAAAATTTTTGTATTTCGTATAGTATTCACAGCATACCGGGACGTTTTCAAATATTTTTTAATCACGGGTCCTTATACTTTCACATTAACTATACACATTAACTTAACTAGCGACCTGCTCTGGCTTCACACGCGCAGTAAGTTTTTGAAAATAAAATACAATCATTGTTACTCGCTGATAATGAAGCTTTCTATAGGTGAACGAATTTTTGAAATCCGTTGAGTGGTTTTTGAATTTATCCATTACAAACAAACAACTACATTTTTTCTCTTTGTAATGTTAGTATAGACATAGATGATGATCGTTTCGAAACACAAAAGAAATCAAATATTTTTAATTTGAAATAGGTACAAATGTAAAGAAAATCTATAAGAAAAATTATACAAAGGTCGAAGTCAAAGTCAAATCAATTTATTCAAGTAAACCCAAATGCAAGGTATGAACATCAAATCTACTTTAGTTCGGTTCGAAAAGAAAATCTGGACACTGAGAAGAACCGACAAGAAACTCAGTCAGTTTACTTTACTTGAGACCACGGCCGATGCAACTCGGCCGAAACGTCAAGCGAAAATAAAAGGTAATCGCGTTAATTTCCCGTGTTTTTAGATATTTTATAATGCAGCGCAAAAGTTTAAATGTTTAAACTCAGTCAGGTTTCATTTTTTCAACATCATTATACAATAGTTAATAAGAATACAATATCCATGAAGCCAGTAAATGCATGTGCAGAGAGGATTATTTCCAGACGATTGTTATATCTTCATAGAAATTGCTAATTTTGTAGTACGCTTTTCCAATCAGTGCGCGTTTAATAACAAATTAAAATCTCTTTCCGTTAATTTAGTAGTTTCTTGAGGAATTTTCCAAAAATGCAATTATTTTTATAATATTTATTTTTCTTGAAGCCATTTGTTTAGACATGTCTTTTGAATTTTATTTTATTTTAACATAAAGTTATCACTGTGGATCTCATGGGTAGGTCATGTACGCGGACTGCCAAAAGTTCATTAACTCTATATTGAGCTTCCGGTGATTTGAACTTTAATTAACAAACCGGCACGTATTTACGTAACTTAATTTATTACGTAACTTGCAGTCAGCATGCGACAACCAATATCGCGCGATATCTGCTGTCACAACGAGAGTTTGTGTAGTGTAATTTGTATAGTGGCGCTAAATCTACAGAGAAAAGTGCATTTTATGGACATATAATAATAAACACGCCAATCGTCATACATGATACCAACTTTGTATTACAATTAGTCACCATTCGCGCAGTGATCGCGTGGCTGTCGCTGTCTGCAAATTTTTAGGTACCTAATTACCCCGCGGGTCCGGCTTTGAAGGCAGATGCTCTGCCACCGCGCCAACGGGCACTCATATTGCTAATCTCCTTTAAAAATATTAATATTTGCAACATAAATTTTTTTTTTGGAATGTTAGTATATCCTATCAAGGTTACACTTAATAAACATAATATAACATATCTTCACGCTGTATCCCCAACGGGGACTTAATAAACACGTTTACAATATTGGTTGATAATGAGTTTCAGTTATATTTAGTACTTAACAGGAGTTATTACTTAGTACTTACCTGTTGTTTCCTACAAAATTAAACTACTCAAAGTCTACATGTACGTACATAAATATATAAATGATGTTCTTAACCCGAAGGGACTGCGTTAATAGCTCCATTTAACACTATGGAGGTCTTCAGAGCCATTACGAGAATCTACAGGCATGAAAACATATTTAATTTATGTTAACTCGTTTAATTAGGTATTACAAAAGTATAAGTACAATATATTACTTATCAAAGTATAAAGGCATACTTTGTACAGATTGTTGAGAATTTAATGAAGCTATTATTTTTTAGGTGTTTTAAAAAGATACTGCTAAAGGTCAATATATATAATATGTATTTTTTTTGGTGATGTGGTTGAAACCATAAAAAAGTAGCCAGCCTTTCGGTGGAGAGTTTGTGTTACGTTTGGACTTTCATCCACTAAAATTACTGCAGTGGTCGTCTGCGGCGCATGTCGAGGGATTCCGGTGTAACTTATTCTCATAATATGGAACCCGAAGATTTCGAAGGAAGAGGAGGAGCGGGCGGTTCTATACACATCCAAGCAGTTCTACAGCACCGTTACCACATGCGCTACAATTCACAGCTCCACAAAAAATATTGAAAAAATGCTTCCAGAAACCAAACCTTCTTTTTGTGGTCGCTGAATCCGAATCCGGGGTCAGTTTAACCCCATCACGTCAGAATTTTCTATAACCTCAAAAATTAAGACCGACGACCCCATAACACGTAAATTATTTAATCCCCAATCATTTTAACCCATGTAACCCCATAACCTCATAATCTGATCATCCCCAAACTCCATAAACCTCAAAGCCCCATAACTCAATAACCCCATAAACTCCAAACCCGATCAGCAATAGAGATTTGGGTCTCTAACGCCGGGAGCTTTAAGTCAATGTGCTCTTTCTCGACGTGTAGCAAACCCCATCAGCTTATAACCTATAAACCCCCTACCTCCATCATCCTCCAACCCCATAAATCCCAAAACCACATAACCCAATGACCCCATAAACATGAATTTGTACGAAGTCGATCCGTACCATTTGAAATAATCACTTGGGTATGAAACATGTTGCCGCTCGGCTAGTCCCAAAACACCTGAATTTTCTCCAAAAACTCAATCGCATAAGAGTCGCTGAGGACATGCTAGAACGAGTCAATTCCGATCCAACATTCATGAAACGCATTGTTACTGGTGACGAGACGTGAGTTTACGAGTTTCACATGCAAACTAGTTAACAAGCTTCGGAGTGGCGCCTTCCAACTGGACCGAAACCGAAAAAACCACGCCAAAGTCGATCAAAAGTCAAAGTTATGTTGACTGTTTTCTTTAACTATCGCGGTGTTGTGCACTCGAAATTCTTGCCGGAAGGTCAAACGGTAAATAAAGAATATTATTTGGGCGTTATGCGGCGTTTAAGAGAGCAAATTCGACGAAAAAGGCCAGATTTGTGGAAAGAAAATTCTTGGATTTTGCGCCACGATAATGCGCCTTCGCTCGAGGCCATTACTGTGAACGAATTTTTGACCAAAAACTCAACAAATACCATCGAGCAACCACCTTATTCACCAGATATGACTCCAGCCGACTTCTTTCTTTTTCCTAAACTCAAATTACCACTTCGTAGTACCCGTTTTAATTCGGTAGAAGACATAAAGGAGAATTCGCGGCAAGCACTGAACTTAATTCCGGAAAAAGTTACATAATTTTGTTTAACGAATTCGAGTTTGTGTTATGGAAGGACTAAAGGTCATTTCGAGGATTTCGTACGTGTAAGTTATGAAACTTAATAATAAAAGCATACACATATCTAAATACCTTTTACATTTCGATGAAGAACATTCCTCTTCTTTCGGCTTCGCAGTAAAGTTAGCTAATAAAGGTTTTGTTATTTATTATAAAGCGCATTTAACGATTTAAAATACTACATAATATTATCTATTCCCTGGTTATCTTTTATTAAAGGTAAGCATGTCAAATTATGCGATAGATTTCAGAACTAGGAAAATTTTCTGTCTTAATAATAGATATTTGTGCCACGTCTAATTTTATTTTGTTAAAATCTTAATGCGATCGGTTCAATCTTAACACTTCATCAAATTAACATTTTGTTTCAGAAGTGGATTTGCCAACCTTGGGGCTTTATAAGCGGAAGAGGTCTTAAAAATCTCCCTTTATTTCTGCGAGCCTGGTACATGGGAATAAATTAATGATGATCTTTATAGACCCAATTTTTTCATTCTTTCCAGGAAACTTAAAAAAACTGTTCATTATGGTAGTAAAATTTACAGATTGGAGTCTAATAGTGGATTAAGAATATAATCATTAATTATGATTAATTGGAAATTAAAACGAGCAGAATAATCAATAAAGTTGCTTTACACTTTTCAATGCGAGCAGATAATGATGAGGTTTATGTCAAGGTGGGGCGACACGCCCTAGGTGCTCGACCCCATCTTCTCTGTTTTAATGCCTACTTTACACGGTATAAGTTGGTAAGCCGGTTAATATCAAATATCGAGTTAAATAGCGATTCAACTAAACCGCTTTTATACAGATTTATAAGTCGTAAGTTTCCGCTTTATTCGTTTAATCGATTTGCTACTTACCGAGCTGGTTACACGAAACATTAAGTTGACTCTTTACTGACCGTCTCACAAACTTATAACGTGGGAACCAGGGAATAAAGCTATTTAATCGGTTCTTTGTGACGGTGGTGAAATTGTGTTCCAACCTTGATTTAGCTTTTAGCTTTGAAGTGAGCTAAACATTACAGTGTGAACAGAAAAGTAGCAAGTGATAAGTCGAAAGTCGAATGTCTTTTGATATTTCTATCCATAGAGTTTATAAATAGCTCCAGACGCCATGTCCCATGTAGCAACGGTGAGGCAAATCAGATAAACTAACTTCCCTGTACGTACGACACATTTATTATCAGTCAAGCTGATCGACTGCCATTTCGTTAGAAAGCTGTACCCACATATCATTTACATTTCATTTGATTTCATTTGCCTCACTTCGTAGTACAAGATAGGCTGTCAGGAGTTGTAAAGTCTATTTTTTGTCATACACTTTGTGTTATCTGGTTATGGAACGAATGTATAATATGTCTTTTACTGAAATACAGTAGTTAGTTGAAGTGATCAAATGTTTTTTTTTAAATCAAAAAGCCATACTGTTCTTTGGATTGGGCGTATCTAATAACTCCCTTTTGTGTTCAATTTTGCTGTTACTAAGTAAGTTAACGACGTATAATCCGTACATACGTACCTTGCATATTATGTTGTCTTATATACTTCAAATATACAATATGTGTCCTACATTATATAAAAGTGAACACAAGCACTTTCGTCCTGAACTCGTATTGGGCCCAGAGGGCTCATTAGTCTTACTGTAGCATTTGATTTTACTGGAATATCACTGTGTTAGCGCGTAATAGGGTTGTCGAAAGTTCAGGATTACCCTACTTATGTTTAAACGTGACGTGAGTTTAATAAAATTATTTTACAACCCCTGTGTATATTTCGTTACATGTTTAGTAATAGAATTAGTAGCGGAGAATCAATGTAAAATGAATGAGCGTTTTTGATACATTTTTTTATGTTTATGGTCTGGGAAAAGAAATCTAAACGAAAAAAAAGCAGTTGCTATACATTCGTGCTAAGAAATATAAATCATTACAATCAACTTATGAGCACTCTTTTCCTTTTGGTTACTCAGAAGAAATCTCTACACAGATACCCAGTCCCCTGGCAGAGCGACTGGGTTATGTGGGGCTATTACTCACCAAACTCCCGCAATGGTCGTCCTCGGCGCGTTGTCGTGAGTCTCCGGGATCTCCAACGGAACCTACCGGCTGGAGTTATCACGTAAAGAACGATAGCTACTGGTCGCGCCACAGTAGCGTGACGATTGTTTTAAATGCAGTGCTATGCGGTATGCGGTGACTTTTTGTAATAAATAGGGTAGTTAGCAGTAGTTTTTAGTTCACTGATTAATCAACAGAGGCAGCATTGGCGATTCGCGACACTATATCCTACTTGATTTAACAACACAATTATCACAATTGATTGCGTAAGATACGGCTATCGCTTACTTGCTGCAATTACTTAATAAGATAGCAGAGCCCCTCTCGAGCTGTGTCGAAGCACTTCTAGAGGGGGCAGTTACAGAGCCTACGGCACTCTCGCAGTGTCGCAAGCAGCTATAGCGCGGACCAAACGCGCCGTCGTCTTCCTTGGGGTCGCATATGGATGAACAACCGGTTTTCCACTCCAATGGGCCGCGATCCGGAAGGCCTGGTTGCCTTTTACGACAGGCGAGGAACACCATAGTCTTATTGTTGGGCCCGGGCTACAGGGCTGAAAAAACTTGTACCTATGCCTAGACAACGGGCTAGCAACTCTGCATTATCTAGTTCGATATGCTTATTAACTAACTTACAGTCAACATGGGACGGCCAAATATCGCGCGATATCTGCTGACAAAACGAGAATTTGAATGATGTAATTCGAATAATGGCGTTAAATCTATACCGCGAAAAGAGCATTTTACGGACATGGTGGAATAGACACGCAATCGTCACAAATGATACCGATTTATTATTAGAATTAGTTACCGGTCGCGCAGTGATCGCTTGGCTGCTGCTATCTGCAAATTATTAGGTAATAACCCCGCCACTTTACTATTTGTAAGCCCGAGTACTTATTTATCGCGGATAAGCAAAGTGTAATTTTACCGCGTGTTCTCGAAGTGAAAGTAAAAACAAAATTTAAGTAAACGACAAAGTGTTCTTGAATGTCAAATTTTTAGACCGGTTTGGAAAAAATCCTGCACTGAGGCAAAACAACAAGAAACTAATCAAGTATCATTTTTCAATATCATAAAATACAATACTTATTGCAGTCCCCCCCTGCTGTATATACCTATTGAACCTCACTAACTAAATATTAATTTTGGTTTAATAACTTTAAAAAATCTCTTGTTGATCTCGAAAGGGAAATGGCTTAAAGATATTTATTTATTTATTTTACACACTGTACGTTTATAAAGTAAATTTGTAAACTGCAATTATGTCATCTTCTTTGGAAGTTTGTTTTGATCAACTGCTTTTCACACTGACCGTACTTGTGAAAACCTATAAAATACATGCTCCGCTAATGGATCCAGTGCAGATTGGTAGAGGTAGGCTAATGGCTTATCTACTGTCAGAGTTTTCGTGGCCTGTAACTTAATGATGAAGGTAATGATGGCAGCTGTACCGTCAGCATGATAGAAGTTTTTTAAATATATTTTGCTAGTAAATTAGTAGGTAACTGCTATTTGCCAAATTTTTGGTTTTGAAAAGGTAAACCTATTCCACGCCAGTGATTATTTTGCATTTGTAATAAAACATAATTGAGTAAAATTCATCAGATCAAAACACAGAATTGTTGTGCTATCCGTACAGGTGCGTGCGAATCGATGCCAATATAGACGGCAATACTGTGAGCGAGAGGTAAATAGGCACGCCGCCACATTCAATCTTGATTGAGGTATACCGCTATACAGTATTAGCCACGACCAAAGGCTTAATAACTCAGAATGAAAGGCTTAATAATTCAGAAAGATAGAGACGCTTGATAATGAATGACACTAAATCACCTATCCGGTAGGTGACTGCGCAATAAAGCCTAGTATGCACTAGAGCACAAATGACCCGTAACTCGTGTCGCCCTAATCGCCGCATGACGTCGCCAGACATTTTGCCTTATTATCTATTTCATATGCATCTATTCCTATGAAATCTACCGCCAATTCTATCAAGACGCACCTCACACGATGTTGCCAGATATGTTGTGCGAAATCTGACGACGTCACTCGACTTCACTCGACGTCTTTGGCGACAAAGGTTGAGGAACATTTGTCCTCTAGTGTATACGAGACTTTATACTCAATTTTAGTACATAATATCAATATCAAGAAATAAGTTAAACAAAGTTTAAAAAAAAATAACATTATTTTTGTATTTTTAAAAACTGATTATTTAGTTAAGGTACATGAGTTTCTTATTTAGATGATAACCTTTCGATTAAACTGCGTTCAAGACTTCATACTTTAGTACGATTATCTAATAATAATAATGATCTATTTAATTCTGCAGTAGCCAAAAGCGACACAGACGTCACTTGTAAACATTCAACCATTATCTGGCAGGAAAGGAAATCGTATGTAATATATTATTGTTTGAATGTAATATTAGAAGATATTAATATTATGTTATTTAGGTATGCTTACATGTTTACATAAACAGTTAATATAGTTACTGTTGACTGAGCACGTCTCAAGAAAACAGTTTCTTAACATTTATTAATTAATAAATAGATAGGATTAAAGGATACTGGTATACTTTCATAGGTTAGTTAATTTTAATTTAGTTTAGCTTAGTTTTTTCATAGGTTCATACCACTGGCTTGTCAAATAATTACGAATTTCGGTATTGGATACCACAAGATGCCATTTTTTAGACTTTTAGCGTGCTTACTCAAAGCACAGTTTTTTTGATAATCGGTGGTAGAAAGCTATTGAGATAGCATTATTATTATTATTATTTATTTATATTTATTAAGGCATTGGTAACAAGACCATCAGCCTAATGACGAAACTTCTGGAGAAACATTAACTGTCCCTAACACTCCTCCAGTAAAGTGATAGTAAAATGACAACCTCACTTCTCCCGTTCCCGCCAAAAAGTCCATTGAGATAGCAAAGGGCAGACAGACATAGACTTATTATAGAAATAGAAACATTTGCCAGAAAAAAACCGCAATCGTTATTTTAATCTAAGGACTTAGAACATGTATCTATTTTTAAATAAAGTGAGTTGTTCATTATTCGTAAGCAAAAGAAAGACGAAAGATTTCTTACAAAAGTATATCATGTTATAACGATTCTGATATTCTCTTATCTTGAATTAGCTGAATAGATATTTAACGGAATGTGATATCTGGTTATCCAGTCAAGCTCAAATCCCAATAATCAGTATCGGATATCCGCTCAGATGATTATCTATTGCAATCTTTAATTAACATTTCGAATTATTTTGTGAATAATTGTGTTTTAGAACCAATTTTTATATTTCTTTTAAGAAGAAAATAAATAATTTCTTGCATAAAATATGAAGTCTTCTGTCTGTTTGTTTGTCCCTGTGACAGAGCCGATTTATTATGTATCTTTACACTGAGTAGTTTGGCAAACAGACGTAAAGTCGCAACCTAGGACCAGAAATGAGAGACAACAAAATTAAATAGTAGGTAGTTTAGATTTATTTCAATATTTTTTTAGAATTAATATTATGCTTCTATTTTATTCAATATATTACTATACACTTTATTGCATCAGTACAGAATACACAAAGTCAAAAAGAAAAATACAATGAATAAAGTAAAATTTTGGCAGCCATATCACTAAAGCAATTTCTTCCAGGCAACCTTGACTTCAATACTTAAAAGTTAGCAGGTTTTTTTAAACTGTTCGTCATTCAAGAATCTTTATCTATAGTAGGTACTTATTACGAAGGCCTGATAAAGCCGATTAATCGACTCGTTATTGTCTAGTCCAAATTGCTAAGCATAGAAATTTGAAATTTGGAGATTCAAAAAATCACAAACTGAATTCTCGAAATTCAATCGCTAAGGAGGTGAAAGGGGGTAGCCAACTTTGTATTAGAAATAATATTTTTATGTTCATTTACCTCAAACTCAGAATTAATGTTCTTCGACACAATTAACGAAACATGTATTTCGAAATTTTCAAAATTGAACATGTAAATGGGTACAAAGGAGTACAAAAGTTTTTATGGGAAAATATAATTGTTTTACGGTAGTATATATAAGTATATGAAGTTGTATGCAAGGAGATACACTAATGCCTCTATACTAATAAGGATTGGACTTAATTTAAAAAAAAAAAACTTACAAATCTCATAGTCTAGTCTACGCGGACTAAACCGTGAGCGGAAAGCACTTTATTGAGTCATTATTAACGCGTAGCTTAAATCGCAGGGCCTAGAACTTGAAATTTTGTACAGAGGTTCCACAAATAACGGACGTGGACGATGTGGACATAGAGGTTTCACAAATAATGTAGACGCATTGTTTCTGACCAATTTTGGTTTTAGAAAGCAATTTTGAAAGTAGTATGAAAGATATAAAAAATTATTCATAACACCGTTCTTTATTTATGATCGAAGATTGCACAATTTTTTGTATAAAGAATATTATGAAAATAGTAAGTAAATACGTATTTGGTGGATTTTGAGAAATTGACTCCAAAGGAGATAAGGATTGTTGAAGAAAATTGGGAAAAAAATCTCACGCAATAAATGATCGGATGGATTATATAATAAAATTACTTAGCACACAGTACTAATTTATATGTCTATTGGTCTTATAACATGTTAAAAATGATTCTTTACACAAAGTCTTGTGCAAATAATCTATCAAAGAAGTATATTAACATGGATATGGTGGATTTTGAGAAATCGCATACCCTAAGGAGGTAAGGATTGTTAAAGTAATTAATTATGAAAAAAAAAATCTCACGCTTCAAACGATAAGATAAGATGGATTAAATGATAAAATTACTTAGTATACAGCACTAATTTCTATGAATGCTGGTCTTATTACAAGGTAATGTCAATTTAGTCAAAATCTGATTTCTATTGTGATTGAAAAAGTACCTACTCATTTTTGCTTTTCATCGGTCCGTCGAAGCACAATCATTCTACAGCGTTATGGAATCAATTCAATAATGCCATCTTCGGCTATTTGGTTTAGCCTTGAATCTCTATTGGCAAGCCGAATAATTCCTATTCCGAATAAAAATCAGTCGACTACGTTGACGCTACCTGAATCCATAAAAGTATATCCAATCCATATCTTGTTAGGGGACATAATGTTATATTGTTTGACAAACTTGTTGGCGATTATTTTTTATTTACTCTTTGTAGGATCAATTAGAACTAGAATTTAAACAGAGCTACTAAAAACAAATAAATATCACCGATTAGCAAATAATTTGCTATCTGAATTGATCAAAATGATCATACAGACTCGAAAACCCGCGGCAATCGTCACACTTACCTACGTCTCTGAGTCAGCATGCGGAAATGAATTCCGCACGCTTATTACGTAACTTGCAGACAGCATGCGACGGCCAATATCGCGCGATATCTGCTGTCAAAACGAGAATTTGTGTAATGTAATTTGTATAGTGGCGCTAAGTCTACCGCGAAAAGTGCATTTTACAGTCATAGAATAATAGATACGCAATCGTCATACATGATGCTATTTTTTATTACAATAAATCACAGGTCCGGTAATTACCCCGCTGATTAGGGATTGCATTCCAGCAATGTTTTCAATTCAACTAGATTTTTACTGTACTAACACAATACCAACTGGACCCAGCATGGGTTTAGCATTTTGTCGATTTTTTGAAGAAACGAAAAAATTAAAAAGAAAACTTAAGAAATTTTAATTATTTGGATTAGTCACTCATTATAAACCAATAAAAATTCGTAAACATATAAGTAGTAAACCGAACCTAAATTTTGATTTGGTTTAGCAACTGAGATCAAGACAATGAACTTAAACGTTTAATTGGAAAAATGTACAATATTAAAGTTAATTCTACTAATTAATTTGTATACGTCAAGAGGTTTAATCAATGGTAATCATTTGACTGGTAAGATCTTACTTAGTAAGATACTTGGTAAGATCTACCAGTTTTCTTAGATTCTACATTAAATAATATATAAAAATAATAAATATACATTGGTATTCTTAACTTTTTGTTTGGTATAATAACCAATTTCTGATCATTTTTATTTTTTTACGTGTATGCTATGAATTATATCTTAATTACGAAATAATAATTTGCTATTTGTAAAAGTAAAGTTGGTGCAGTGTGTCATTTTAGATGGCCTTTTAAGCTTGTAGAATAGTTAGTATTCAGAAAAATTTTTGAAGATAATGAGCGTATTGCACCAAGTTATTCGCTTTTTTTAAAAAGTTCCATAACTTTTATTATCATCATCCTCACCGAATTTCTTACAGTAAATTTATTTCATCCTACTGTATGTAATCTAATAGTAAGCCCGTAAAAAAAAAACTTAGTGAATCAATTTTTATGCCCTCAAGTGTATTAAGTTTTAATAATTTGACGTCATTTTCGTTTGTAAGTAGGATCCGTGTGTCTCAATCTTTAATATAAGAGTGCCAAAGTTTTGGTGCGTTTCGATCTGATTGAAATCGAGATAGTTGGAAAATTTTACTTGGATGGCAGACAACAAAAGTTTTTGAACAACATAGTTACTTGCAATGCGTTATTTTTATTGCGTCGATACAGAAAGATGAATAGCGTTTTGTATAGAACTTATTTTACAAAATAAGCTCGTTTTGTTATCCAATAAAAATGAAAAAGAATCCAACAGGGTTTTGTTTTATGCTTCTGAAAATGTGTATCATACTTGTTCTAACAAAATTATTGACAAATACTTACTTTTCGTTCACGAGTTTTAGTAAATATTATGCAAATACTTACCCGGTCTCTTGTTTTTTACGTCTTAGCATTGTTGTTAAGGAAGTTACTGTTCTACTGTAAACAATCATACTTAGAATGAACACATTGTAATTTATACAAGGAATTCTTTATTCAAATTTTGGGGTGGGGTTCTGGAGACCTGTAACACAGGCTCGGCCTATCTTAGGCTCCAGTCTCCCACAAAACTGAACTATGTTTTATGTCATGTCATTTAGTTTTCATTTTTTGTGAAGAAATAAAAAATAAAGATATTATTATAATTTATTATTTTCTGTACCAATAAAGTTAGGTTTCTTCCAAACTCACAGTGTAGATATGCCGGTAAGTTCTTTTATATTTAATATACTAATGTTACAAAAGTAAGTACTGTTTTGAGTTAAGTTTAGTGGAAAAGACTCGTCAAGTTTGAACCTTATAATTAACTGAAAACCGGTTTCATTTCGTTCTAATATAAGTTTTAATTTCAAGTTCATTTGAAAATCAATTTTGAAAAGTACATATTATAGAACATGTCTTTCTGCGCAGGTCGTAGAAATAGACCAAAAGTCGTTAATACGATAACAGATAAAATATAACAGCGACGACGACCTTGATGGCATAGTAGTTTATCATTATCTAAGTGCAGAAGGTTCCAGATTCGCTCCTGGTCGGGTCAATTTATTAATATTTTTAAAAGCAGATAATATTTTTTAGTAATAATACACTAGCTAATTATACCAATTCTGTGACGCCAAACTAAGTACTAGACTTGCACACTACGAATTGAAGATGCCACGCAACGAACTCCCAGACCACACTCTAAACTAATTCAGAAAACTTTATTTCCCCAAATTGACCTGATCGGCAATTGAACCAGGGGCTCCGGCTTGGCTGCGTGTGACAACTGACAAGCACCACATCTGCCATGAGTTTACATGAGTTTAAGTTTTGTATGATAATTCTTACTATACTGTAGTTACCACTAAAGGCGCTGCTTAATTTTTTGTATAATTTTTTACGCGTTCAATAGCGAGTAGCGACGCCGTTAACCCAAGGTAGAGCCTAAACTATAAGAGTTGCGTTTTTGCTAAAAAATCTAAATAAGGTATGGGTTTTGATTGTAATTCTGAGTGTGTAGTGATAATGTTAATATTTAATGAACGTCTCAACTTCAAATAAAAATAGGGAAATAAAATGTGATTAGAAATGGTTACGTAATTCGCGTTTCCGAATTCACTTTGATCCACACGTCTTCGTGTAAATGAATATTTTGATTCAATTTCCCACTTTTATTTGCTGTAGAAATTCTGGCGTTCCAATTTTTTTGTGTATTCAGATGTTCTCAAACATATATATGTTATACAAAATTCTCAAAAGAAGATAATTAAGTAATCCGAACATGTTATGTTACACAAATAACGTACAGATGTTTCTATAACAGAATATTTGAGTAATTTTTATTGTACCTCATACAATTCAATACTTGCAAGCAGATTAAAGTAACCGGAATTTTTTTTTAAGAAACTAGTTGTACCCGCGACTTCGTCTGCGAGATAATGTCTTCATGGCTTCCCAGATTAGCTTATACGTGTATATAAGTACAAAGATTGTTTAAAAAAAGCCTATTTCTGGCTTACGTTTGGCTCCGGACACATACTATCTATGTACTACATTTTTTTTATCATATTTTATCATGTTGGTTTCAGCGGTTTAGCATTTACCTTACAAAGGTTTTTACCTATTTGGGGGTAGGTTTTTGATAAAAAAGTAGCCTATGTCTTTTTGATAAAAAAAGTCTATCACCGCACCAGATTTTGTCATATCCGAGGTTTAGCATTTGCTATATGAAGTTCATCCACATTTTCACCTATTTGGGGATAGATTTTTGATAAAAAAGTAGCCCATATCCGTTTTCTGATGTCAAACTATCTCCATGCCAAATTTCATCATAATCAATTCAGCGATTTAGCATTTTCCATACAGTTTCATTCTCCGTTTCACCCTCTTAGAGGTAGATTTTCGATAAAAAAGTAGCTTACATTTGTCTAATCACATGTTCTTACTATATAGCCATTTTCCTCAAGATCGATCAAGCCGTTCTTGAATTATAAAAAGACAGACAGACAAAAATTTAAAAAATGGTAAAATCGAAGTTATTGGGTCATAAAACGACTATTTATCACAAAATTTGACAATAAAATTGTAATTACAGACAGACCAAATTTATATGGTAGTATAGATATGGATTTTAACAAATCAGTTTGTTATTTCTCATATTTATCATGCATTTTCTCAGGGACAATTGAAAGACAAAGATAGTTACCGGAGGTAATAACTCCATTGCAGATGTAATATTAAAGTATTAATTTTGTTAATTGATAATATTAAGTTGACTTCTCCAGGAAATTTTGGGATGGGCAGCAAAAAAATTGTTTGGATTATGTATTTTATGAAATATTGTATGAAAACTTGCGAAAAATTGGACCAAAACATAATTTTTGTTATACAAAAAGTTGTCCTAGAGCTTGTTTATAAGATCACTATTTAATTGTAGCCATTGGCTATGCTATTAGTTACAAAATCATTTATTATTTAAGAATATTACTAATGTGGTTTAATATAACATGCAGAAAGTAAATAATGTGATTGCAATATTTTCTTTTTAATCTATACCTACGTATACATCTGTATACATCAATTTACTAAAATTAAAACATATCCATTTTTATCGATAACTTAATTATACTGAGCAATTTCGTTGACATTACACTAATTGTACTCAAGCGAATTTTTAACCGTACTAATAGTACTAACCAAGAATATACCCAACAAGGAAAAAAAACACAAAAGGATAAAGTAGGGGGAATATTGCGGATTCATTCTCCGGGGTGTCTCGTGCCGTTTGCTCTATTGTCAAGCATTGACGGTCTGTCTATTGTCCCATTGCAAAGATTAGTGGTCAGTATTGAAATAGTTGTGCGCTAAGAAGGCAATGCTTCAATCAGTTGAGAACGAATTTATTTGAAGACCGATTCTATATTCCGTTTTACTGTCTTATTATTATTCCATTGTTATTATTGTTTTATGTTAAGGTGACGCAATGATAAACAATAAATAAACAATAAAATTGAGTTTCCGTGCCTATACATGCCCCATACAAACGCGAGCCCGCTAGCCTAAAAAATTCGAAAAAACAGTTATTTTCGTTTACATTAAAAACTATAATTAATTTATAAAATCCAACTGGTAGTTTGAAGAGTTTGTTTAGATTTAGATTAACCTAAACAGCCATAGAGGCATAAATCGGTTCCGTTAGCCGAAAAATGAATATCTCTCTTTTTAAAGAGATTTCTTTCATATATTTTTCTGTTAAAATTGTATGTATATACCGTTATATACATACAATTTTTTATAAATGTATTTATAAAAAATGCTTAAAACTTACTACTACCCACCACATCTTCAAAACCATCCACGTTATCTTTCAAAGTATCACTCAGAAAAATCATAGGTATTATAGAAAATAAGGGTGCTAATTAAAGGAACAAAAATCGTTTTACCATTGATTGTTCGAAACTATTAATAATATTAAAGAATAATCGCGCAAATCTTTGCACTTAGTGCTTGGTTTTTTAGATGAAGACGCCTACATAAAATGATTGTTTGAAATGCCTCCGCCTACTCACTATAGATATTAACATACCTTTCGGAATATTGCGCGAGCAATAAGGCGAATCGTAGGTGTGGATGACTTGATTCGATCAAGTAGGTGCTATTGTTGGGTAATTAGAAATACCTACTTCCTGATGAATCTATTCGTAGTATTTGAACTTGAGAGAACGTCTTTTCGTTTAATTCAGAATTAGATTTATTTATTTTTAATAGGTCAAACAACTAGTTTTATAAACAAACTATGTACTATGAACAATATTATAATCTATAAAGATCCAAGAAAATAATATCCATTTAGAGGCAGCCTTAGAGGCAGTTTCAAAATTAGAGACAGGCGGGCAAATTCGAGGCAATTAGAAGCACTAATTAGAAGTAGTACTTAAGTAACTAACTTAGAGGCAGTCCATAACTTTTACTACGCGCTTATACTTATACTAACTTATAAAAGCGCCAGGATAGCAGAATAAAACGCAGCTAGTAAAGATTAAAACACCGTAAAGCAAATTACAAATGAACAACTGTACGCTGAAAAAAGTCTAGCCTATAGCAGTCAGAGAGGACGGAGCGCCAAGCACGAAGCTTGGAGCTCGAGGCTAAGAAAGTACTTCAGATTGCAAATGTGTTGGTAATCATGAGGAACAACATGTTGTGCCTCTTGTGCTTGTTTCACCGACTGTCTTGCCTATCACGCTTAGAGTTCCTGATATGGCCAGAACGTTCATCCTCTGTCAGGAAAACAGATACAGATAATTTGAAATTGTCAGGAATTTTTACAAAAATTGAATGAGGTAAAAATAAAAAAAAAGCTAATATGAATAAGAAAATTAACACCTTAATAGATTTTGGTTACAAAAAAAAATTAATCTAAACATGTGATTTGTTAGATTAGTGTTGTATAGCTTAATTAAGACAGAATATTAGATTTACTGAAAAGTTAAGAATTTAGTCGGCAGATATCTTTTTCTTTAATTAACGAATAAGATGACAACATACATCGAGGGTGACGACTGTAGGAGTTTTATTGGGTATTAAAGTCACGCGTTACCCAATTTATCCTCCAGGGAGCAGAGTACTTTGATGAAGGCTTTCGCCCCCACCAAAGAAAAAAAAGTACGTGCGAACCAGCCCTTTATTTTTGTGTATTATGCTAGATATTATGCTTGGATATGGACATCACCTATGTGTATAATATTATACCTTATTGTATGTATGAGTTGTCATTCCATGCTGTTCTGAGAGAGAAAGCAAAATATGGCTTGTGTAGGCTACGGGCTAGTAATATATCAATAAAATATGGTGTCGTTTTGTTTGTCTCGCTTTCGATTCCCAACGTGTAATAGAGTAGTTTTCTAAATTATGCTGGCATCTGAGAGCTAATTCATTGTATGGTATCCATTGTACGAGCTTAGTACTTAAAGCTTAGGGTAGACACAAATGGTGTAATAGTTTACAGATTATTGAGCTAAGCGGATAAATTCATATGTTTTTTAACCATTTTCCGCCTAAAATCTCAAGTTCGTGTGCTTCGCTTCGTAACGAAGCATCTTCAGGGGATTCATAAAATCAGATTCGGTCAGCTAATTAGCGCCGAATGCGATTTAGTTATACCTGAATGTTCTGTTTACCCCAAACGAGAAAAGATGTGGCGTTGCGTTTTTTTTGCAATTTGATATCTAAGCAGTACATAAAATATGAAATCTGAATTTACTGCGAACTTCCATTCCTGCCAAAAGACACCCAGTAACCTACTTCTATACACAGTATGTTTTATTTAAGAGTGTGATACAGAGAAATTAAACAGTTTCCTTTTCACTCTCGCTTTCGGGAATGCGACAAACGTAATAATATATGCTGCTTTTGTGTGCTGCCTCGGAAATACTTAATTAATTTTGATGATTACTTCATTAAAATATTACTGGATATATTAATAACATATTATATTCATTGTACAGTATAGCATCATGTACTCATACTCATAGTACGAGTACATATTATACTCTATTATAATATGTATCATATCGTAAAGACACATATAGATTTAACTGTATTTTAATCAGCATTTATACAATTATACTAATATTAGAAAAGGGATATATATAATGGAGCTATAGAATTAGTAATTTTATTTACAAATTTCAATATTTAGAATTGACGGTTTTCTCTATAAATTTGCTACTTTTGATATAAAGCACGACGTCTTTAAAATTTTTATCTTAGCTATAAAAACATGGTAGGCTTCAAAATTGTCAGTTTTCACAATAAATTTTTGGTTACAACTTTAACCACTGAAACTTTAATGTGGGATAATGGTGATAATAAATGCTTGGCACGAAATCGTGAGGACAAATGCAGGCTAAGGTTTAGATTGTTTCACATTGGATAAAATTTTGCTAATTTTTTTGTAACTTTATACAAACACGACGATATATTTATAACACTGATTTTAGGTTAGGTTATGTCTTTTTAACACAATGTGCGAACCGAGCGAGCGAAGCGAGCGTGCCGCGGGAGCAGCCGGCGAAGAGCCAGATCGGAATCCACTTATACATGGAGCAGTATTGAAACAGGAGTCCGCACTCTAAAGAAATAGTCGAAGTCGAGAATTTAATCTCGAAACATCTCGATAATCCTCTATCTCTTTTAATCTTTTGCTGTTGGTAAAAGCAATGTTATACATACTAGTAGGTGTATTTCTGAATTATTTCAAAGAGCAGTATTGAAACAGGAGGAGTAAAGAGATAGTTGAAGTCGAGAAATTTAATCTTAAAACATCTCTATATCCTTCCATCTCTTTTCAACTCAACTTTTACTGTTGGTATATTTATATATAGCAAATTTATATATACTAGTAGGTGCATTTCCGAGTTATTTCTAGGAGTTAGAAAGAGTCGCGCAATTACACCAACTCCATTCACTGCGCCCGATGTGTCGGCATTATCAGGATGACAGCTTGTCAACTTTATTTATTTAGTTTATAGAAAATGTTATTTTTAAACGACTTTCAAAAAAGGACCACATAACTCCGTTATTAGTACTGTACCATACTGAAGTCGGTGCCAAGCCCACTAACTGTCAAATTCAATTATATGGGTATTTGCATCGTATTTATAAAGTTATTTTTGTACATAAGTTTTCATTACTAAAAAATAGTTATTTCCTACTTTTCAGTGTTTTTTTGAAGTCGATTTAATTTTTTTCATAGCACAGTCTATTATTTTAAATGATTGTTTATTTTTTTTAATTGGCAATTATTGTAAAGCATCTTAAAATGTTTTAAAGCTAATATCTTTTTAATGAAGGAGTAACATTTTATTGCATAATATTATATGTTTTATTAGCAATTGATAGCAATTTTGTCTATATTTTCACGAATTTTGAAGTGCCATTAAATGCATCTCTATTATAAAATGCGAAAGTTGTCTGTCGTTTGCTCGTAACATTTTCACAGCTAAAATAAACGGCATTCGAGATTCGGTATGGAGATAATCTGAAGCCTGGGAAAGACGTAAGCTACTTTTTATTACATTTGTTACGTACAATTGTACGTACTGGCTTATTGATTGATTAAATATATTTTAATCAACCAATTTATCGATAATTTTGTATTCATACTGTTCTAAGAGAAAAAGTAAAACATAGAATGTACCGGTTACCACCTTAAGCCTTAAAAGGCGGTAAAAGAACAGGATTTTTACAAGGCAATCGTCGATGTTACAACAATCTGTTATTAGGTATCTGTATCTGTTTTAATAGACTTCAAAAAAGGAGGAGGTTCTCAATTCGACTGTTTTTTTTGTATGTTTGTTACCTCATAACTCCGTCATTTATGAACCGATTTCAAAAATTCTTATTTTGTTTGGTAGGTCATATTTCAGAATCATTTAAATTTCATCGGTATAGGAGCTTAGACTTCGAAGATACATTAAATAATGGGACCTTTATTTATATTGATGATTCTCTTGTATATCGTTGCGCTCCAGGATTAGAAAGAAGTTTATTGCAGACCTGCCCTAGACATTTATTTAGGTGAAGAACACTCAAAAGGGAGAAATAAAAAATTTTTAAGAAAAAAAATTAAACTGCCTTAAAAAAAACACTGAAAAGTACAAAATAACTATCATTTACTAATAAAAACTAAAGTGTGATTTTGTCGCCCTTTGATTCTTTATACACTCCGAATAAAAAGTAGCATGAAGATATCAATGTAAGTTCGCGCCTACTATTTATTACAAACTGCTTAATTGGGACATACTGTGTATGCTCCACATTTGAAAGATGCAATTATGTAATACCGACATATCACGTTTCGATTTCCTACTTGTTACTTTTTAGGTGTAGATGCCTTCGTTCTTATATCACACATACGTGACTTACAGATATGATGAAATCGAGTTTATTTATACATGTACTCGTTGTTTAGGGACGATATTTATGTACAGTACAAAGTTGGTACATAAATATTTGAGTTTCATGGTTAGGTTGCGATTAGACTGTAACTACGTTGGTATGTATTATACTTTACATAAATTGTTGTATCTTCTTGTAAAACTAATTTAGAAGTGTTCGTAGCTAATTAATGCGATTACTGAGGTTAAATAATTGGCACACAATCCAATACTGGATGGATGGTCTAATGGCATCCAAGTTGCGCATCTTCGTGTCTCGGAAGATATGTTAAGTAGTTGGTCCCAGATATTGTTATAAGACGGTGTTAATCTACGTCAGGGAGTTTCAATGCAAAAGAACTACATGACCTAGTCTCACCTCCAAAGGGTAAAATATTATGTGTTCAGGTTTCTTCTGCGTCAACAATAAAAAAGGCTTTGTTCGTCTTCGTAGTCTAGGAAAGAACAAAACAGTACGGTATCTTTCATTTATCGCACGAGTCGAATAAATATGGCGTTTGGAAGCGGTCATCGAATTCAGGAATGTCTAGAAGGATAGCATAGCGGGAGTGGTCCGTGCGGCGAGAGTTCAGCAGGGTTATTCACAAACGTCCGAAACTCAACTTTCCGTATACGACAGGACACTTTTCGATGATTTTGTCTATATGCGTTTCACAAATCCGAAATCGTATTATATTTATATTATATATATCATATTATGTATAGTCGTATTCACAAATTCAAGCCGTCGGATTGAATTCATGCTTTTCCACGATCGCTCTTTCCGCCACGGAAAGTTTCCGACGTTTGTGAATAACCCCCCTGGTCTGTTCAAGATTTGCTTTTAATTTTTAAAGATTTATGTTTGGATTAATAGACGTTTTAAGATAAAGTGAATTTGTAGATATTTTTGAAGCAAGCGTAATTTAAAATTTATCATCACTCTGGTCCGAAAACACTGTATAAGGTGAATGCTTATTTTAGTTAATTTATATAAAAATTACAACTTTTTACTACGAATAAATACATAAATCAAGATTAGGTACGATAAATATTACATTTGATGTCGAAGTATTCGAATTGAACAGATTGTTTGTGTTCCAATTATAAATGAAACAAATCTGTAGCTAAAGTTAAAATAAAAAAATCACAAAGCTTATAACTCTAGTTTTACATCTCTAGGGCTTTGAAACTCATGTTTGATGTCCAATATTTCATTCATTTCACAATTTTCGAGATTTCTTTGTGAACAAAATAGAATAAGTAAAATCTTATTCTTATTTCTGTAATTAAAAGTAACATTTGGTTTAGCACTTCGTAGTTAATTTACCCAACTAAGGATGAGTTTGTTTTCAAAGCATTGAATTATTCATGCATATTGACAACAATGTTAGTTACATTTAGATATAATATTGAGCTACAGCGTGGCCGGGTACAATTAGTTTTTAATAAGTTTCTAATGGGTCTGCTGAAGGTACTCTGGAGACTAATTTCATTAAAAGAACATTTTTTTTTGTTACGTTCTTTATCTTCTATAAGCTTAATTCACTAAAGTGGTGAGTAGCAGAGCTAGTTACGCGCTGTTGCACTGTCACCGACGATGTTAACAAATCATTTTAACATTTCTGGCACTATTTTCTTAATTATAATTTCAAAACCAATTCTCTTTTCAACTAAACTTTCTGAAAAATATTTTTTTGATAGGTTCTTAAACTTCTGTAAGCTTCATTCACTAAAGTGGTATAAGAACCAGAGTTAGTTAGGCTCTGTTGCACTGTTACTGACGATAATAACAAATCATTTTAACATTTCTGGCACTATTATTCTCTTAATTGTAATTTCAAAACCAATTTTTTTTTCAACTAAACTTTCTGAAATTTAGATCAAGCAGATCTCTGCTTATATGTTATTTATTGAGTTGGTATCGAGTGTTGAAGGTAAGTACATTTACTTATGTAAATAATAAAAGCGAAGTTGATTGCGTAATGAGAGTGCTCCGGAGGGCGTTTGTCTTGCCTTTGCAGTTACCGATGAAGGGTTATGGTTTTTATGAAAAAGACTTTGGAAAATGTTCTTCAAAATGGGCAAAATGATTAGTTATTAAAACTCTAACACTGACAGCCTAAAAAGGTGTTTAAAAGCAAGCAAGTACTAAAGCAAGTGAGTACTAAGAATGAATTTTTGAAAATGCATCACTTAAGAGTGTTAAATAGGGAACAGAAGTTGGTATAATAAATCATTTTTTGAAAACGAAGCTATGAAAGTAGGATTTCGTTTCTCGCTGCGGGCAAAGGGTAAAAGGGGGCATGGGCAGAGCAAGTCATTTAAAGCAATAGACTTTACAAATAATTCTAGACACCATGTCCGAGCAACAACGCTGAATCAGATAAGCTGATTCACCTGTACATACTACACATATTTTTTTATTGTCAGATAAGCTGATCGGTCGCCATTTAGTTAGAAAACAGCATCCACGCATCTACATTCTGTTCGATTTTATTTGTTTCATTTCGTAGTAGGGAACAGGTCGTCTGGAGTTATAATGTTTTAGCCTAAAGCTCTAACATTTCAGAATAGTCTGATGGTTCCTGAGATATTATCGAAGGAAAATCCCATCGAACACATGGCTATTTATTTATTGGCCAATAAATTTATAAATAAGGGGTTGGCACAGGATTATTCGTTGACTTCCCTCAAAATAAGGTTATATTATCGCCCACTTACTGAATGAGGTGTCTAAAGAGACCTTCGGTGTCACGACTAAATTAAGTGGGGGCCCCGATCGTCTACTTCAGGTGACCTTGAGAATGATGAGCGTGTATGGTCCGCGCTGCCATATCAATAATAATAATAATAATGCGCCAGACGATACACACCAATTATCTGATCTCAAAATAGGATATTCCCTGTGCTATTAGAACTAGACGACGACTACTGAGGACTAGGACGTTGGGAAACTTGTAAGAACTTGGATGAAACTTGAACGAGGGTGTTGGGAGACGTGCTTTCAAGCACAGTATTAGGAGGAATCCGGTGCATTCAGTAGGGTATTCTAGTGCTCGCCAGAATTTCCCCAGGACTACTGCTGCGAGAGTTTTAGTGAGCAAAAGACTTGTATAACTAAAGTCAGCTATTATCAATATTCGTAATTGAATGTTACAATCGTAATCGTGGGGATGGCAACATTGTTATTTATGGTTGTTTCTACCTATCCAACGGTATTTTAACACATTTGTGACTTTTAATTGTTGATGTTTTGTATGTTAGTTTTAAAAAAATGAGTCAGCTGAAAATAACACTAGCTAGCGAAGCGCGTGTTTTTATTATGCCCCTATCTATATGTACTACATTTCTACTCATGTCGATATCCTTAAAGAAGAATAAGTATATCCAGGGCTTTTTTTGTGGGGGCACGTGGGGGCACGCAGTGCCCCCAAAAGAAGTTTCGAAAATATCGAAAAATTGCCATAAAAACTGAAAAAATGAAAGAATTTGAAAAAAAATGAAAAAAAATCAATTTTGGTAAACTTTAAAAAAATTTTTGGATTTTTTTATTACGTTTAATAATCACGTTTTATTTCTAAAGATATTGTTTTTAAACAATAAAAAAATAATTTACTTCGATTTTTTCCTCAAAACACAGTGGCAAGGGGTGGGGAGGGGGTACAAAAAATTATGGACTTACAACTTTCGAGAATTAGTGTGCCCCCAAAAAAGAAGTGACAAAAAAAGACCTGAGTATATCTATTATCTGAGGTTTTCTTTGCACTAAGTTTTCCTGTTTTTCTGCCGCGTCACCAAAAAAAAACATTATCAGGTGAAGGGGTGAACAGGCAAAGTAATACCATGATTAACCATACACGTAATACGTCTGTGTTGACTAAAATTAATATGTTGTGTTATTTACGGATAGAATTATGGCCGAATTTAGGTATTTGTCCGATAACCGACGAATAATTTTGTTCTAACTTTCAAGCAACCGGATTAACAAAATATCTTTATTTATCCGGCTAAAATAATTTATTTAAATTTATTAGATTCTCTAGTAAATAATTTTGCTGAACTTGTTTGCCGGTACACTGAAAATATATACTTTTGTCAAATTTTGAGGGTTAATCCATCGACCTATCTGTTGTTTCGTAAAATGAACCAAAGTTTACTAAAGTACGTACAATGCCTAATTTAAAAAATAAAAAAGATTGAAGTTACAAGACCTAACTATAACAGAATTAATAGAATTGTACGTTAAATTTGCTAGAGTTTAGTTCAAGAGTATATTGATGGCGTGCACGCTTCGATCACAAATATTTGTGATCGAAGCGTGCATGCGACTTATTTGAGTTAATATTACTTAACGAATTTGTAAATTAAACGAAACAGTTTTGTAAATATTTCAACATTTTAAGTTTAGTGAAATCAACAATTTCCGTGTGTTAGTATGAAATTAAACCGCGAGTTTAGTAAAATTTTTGTAAAACCGACTACTGTATTTTTTGAGTGCAACCGGACGAATTTCAATTTAATTTTTACTATCACTTTATTTCTTAAATTATTAAACTTAAATTCTTTAACGATAATAGAACAATAGTCGGATAACCAAAAATAAATTACTCGTCTGGTTACCGGATCATTGGTCACTTCGTATAATTTATTAGGCTGCAGGAGGTTCAACGAACTTTAATTTACTTACATGAATTAAAATTCTGTCTTTAAAATCTTTGACAAAGTATCTGACAGACAAACAGGCAATCATCGGGGTGAACGTACTAACAATTTTGGTGTAGAAGAATGGGTGCAAGAATGTAGATTTAATAATCAATAGCGAAATAAATCACTAAACCTACTTTATTAACGTAATAAATTTCATCGTAATTCTAAACAACTGCTAATCTTCAATAATAAACTTCCTCAAAATCGCCGCTTAGAAAGCTGTCATCGTTTAGGTTGCTCAGCAGACTGGCAGCATTACCTCTTTGAATAGTCAAACTCAATGCTGGCAGTCTGCTGGCTGGGTAGCGCTTACTTTGAGGAAGCTCTCTAAATGGTAATTTTGAGGAAGTCTGTTATTTAAGGTAATACTTAGTTTAAGTTTGTAAATATTAAAGTTAAGATATGTATCTATTGAATTGAATATGAATGAAATTGAATTGACTCTACTTTTCAGAATGTATAAGATGATATGAAAAAACGTAGGAATTAACATTTAAAACTAGTTTGACCATGACTACTAAAGCGACAATTTGGGATTAAATTAAAACACACGAACCCTTTAGACGATACCACTGTCAAATGGTGCGAAGAGAATAAAGTGACGTCTTTTACGACACGCCGTGGAGATTGTTATCATTATAACACCTCGTTTATCTGCTGGCATCGTTATTGACGGCTGGCGTATATTAAGGCCTACTGAACTTTGGACATGGTCTTTTGTTGTTAGATTCGCGAGGGTTCTTATCGTGGTTCTTATCGCACCACATTTCTTGTTTTTACTTGGTAAAAACAAGAAATATGGTGCCATTTGATTGTATGTGTGCGTATTCAGTGACAGTGCGTGTGCTTAGAAGTGCGTTATTGATTCACGCTACGATATTAAAGAGAATATTAAATTACTACGTAAATATTAATTATATGTAAAGTTTGCTTCAATATAATTTGTTAAGAAGGTAAAAAGATCTGTGCTTCATATAATTAAACAAGAGATGTTAAAATACATAACATTACAGTTCTAGGTTCAGCGCAGACCAAACAGAAATATTCTCGCGCAGGCTCGATGCGTTGAGGTTGCACGTGACCGCGTGAGCTTACACGAGCACAATATGTCAGTTTGCGGTAGAAGTTCATCGGTATTAGGCTTGTTGAATATTGCGACATGATGTTATAACTTCACTAAAAATATACTAATTATGAAAAAATATAATGACGCTGTAAATTAATTGATAACAAAATAGAACAGAATAACATATTTATTATCCATAATAATTTTTTGTGTCATCTTAACAGCGACTTGCCCGTGACTTTATGACTTAATTTAAAAAATAGTTTAGCATTTGAGTTCACAGATGGTAAAGTGGAACCATTAATGATAGGTTGCTGGTCCATCGTCTATACCGGTTCCCGATATCTGAATTTCTTGTCAGTACTTCTCAGTGCGCAGGTTTTATTTTCGAATACATTTGACGTTCAAAAACATATTGCAATTGACTTTACTTGAATAAATTGATTTGACTTTGATTACAATTATGATGAGATAATTTTATGGCCTACGCATGCTTGACATTTTGAAAATACGGTTTTAGGGAAAGTGTAATATAGATTTCTTTATAGATTGACCTAACCGAACCTCTCAATGGTCCTTTGCCTCCTGGTGGCAAGTAATATACCGTGAATATTTGCACCTATTCTACCAAAAAATATTTTGGAGTACCTGGAATATATAAAGAGCTACCATAAAAATAATCGCTATTACCTACTGCACATAAACTTTGACACGTAAAGGTTCTTACAGATTATAGAATACATTATTGTACTGAAATGAAGTAAATCGATTTTGCATGTATAATCGCTAAACTCCAACACCGTTTGATCATGAAAATTATCTTTTATATTTTTAAATTTTATTTATGACATTTAATAGTTATACACAAGATTTACAAAATTGTTTTACAAATTTGATTTCAAAATTTACGAGCATGACATTGTCCACAGATTACTTATGTGTGTGCTCGGTATTAAATTAAAAACTTTTTTATCTAAATAATCGAAAGTAAAAGGAATGTAGGTAGAATTTAACTTTGGAGGAGCCTAATGGCAGCTCTCCTAAAACTTGACTTTTTCAACAAACATATCCACGTCGTTCGTATGATGTGAACCCTTAGCAAACAAGCGTTGCCCGCACCCCCGTCGCTTATGCGTATTTCTAGGTACTGTGCAATTAAATTTACTCTCAAGATCGATATCGATTGTTGGCATATATGTAATTTTTAATTTATCCCTATCTGATTATAATTTATTAAAAATATATATAAAAAAAATCTATCCTTTTTGTTGTAAGTTGGCACCACGCGGACAAAGTCACGCGCAAAGGTTAGTTATATAAAGTTTAAGGTTAACTAAAAGTTTAAAATAAAGCATACATTCGTTTGAAAATGCATATGCCAAAATTTAAATCGTGTTATTTAAAATGCGTACAAAAATGAGATAAAAGTTCAACTTTCGTAAAATGAATCGAAGTGTGGACATGACAATCAATATAACAGTGAATCCCGACGTGGAAAGTTTGATTTGGTTGTCGCGAAAGCGCATCAAAAATCAACCATGCGTGAAATGGAATGCACACACTTCCGTGATTTTTCGCTGCGATGTGTTGTACTTTTTGATGTGTTATTAGAAAACATACATATATGTTTGGCGGCTGGCGTATGGGCGGCTTTGCGTAGGCAAACATTTTTAACCCATACTTATATTACGTTATTTATTATATTATTAGAAAACGGTAAGAGTTTAGAGATTAAATGAGTATTTATTCACTTTTTATTGTATCGAACGATTCTGCAACCCATTTCATTCGCACTGCATTACAAACAATTTTTAGAGCTATAAGCAGAAGTTTCTACAGAAAATACAAGTTATTACAGAAATTACACACCACATTTAAACAAGACTTTTTTAACAATCAGATATTTATTCGACGTATTTCATTCAATATTTAATAAATAAGTTTTAAATGACCCATCACTAGCTGTATTTGAGAACTACTTTTGAGGTACCTATCATTGGAAAAATTAGTATTGTGACGGTCATTTAAGCTTTTCTGAGAGAATTGTTTTTGTTCGAGTGTTTGTATTTTCGAGCTTCGCTGAAAAATCTCTGGATGAATTTAAGTGCAAATTGCGCTGCTTGACCGACTGATGTCCCAGTTATGTAATAGGGTATACATATAATTACATTTTTATTACATGAGTGACAGCAACGCAGTACCGAGAGGTAGCATCGGATTCTGCTGTATAGCTGACCGAGTTTGATCTCTTGAATTTCCTGAGAATGTTTCCGAAAGAGAGGATACATGTGTCGATCAACAAGTTTGAAGCTTTGGGTGGAAGACAGCTCAAAAATATATTCAAGTTAACGACTTACATAGACGTTATGAAATATCTATGTAGTCTAAAAATAACATTTTATTTCTCACGGCAAAGCTCCTCTTAAATAAGTAGCACTAAGTGCTCGCAATTAATGTACAGGTGCTCTACAGGTGAGTTTATAATCAGTCAATAAATTAATAAACAGTTGCACATTTGGTAGACCATTGTTTGTTGTTAACATGGGTGTGTCAAATGCTTGGAGGAATTTCCACCACAGTACAGGGTCGGAATGAGGTCGACCGACATCACTATTTTATTCCTTCCTCTTTTACGTTTAGGACGGCAAGACATTTGTATCCTGTAAGAAACAGTAGAGTTGGTTGCGTAGTCTTTAGGTGTCGGTGGACTGCTTTGTGGTAGCGTGAAGTCTCCGACATATGCATAATACATAAATTATGTATATATCTTCATGTTGTATCTGATAGAATAATCAGACTAGAAGAAGTACCAAGCATTGCGGTCCATATACACTTCTTTCGTCTCCTCAAATCTCTTCATCCTCACACACTTTCACCAAGGTATGCTAGTGCTTTTGACATTTCCATTGGCTAACATTGGCTATTTGATCTTTATAAGTCAGCCTTGGTTTTCCTTGGCATCTGCTACCACTCGCTTTCGCTTTGTAGATTTTCAATCAAACGATCTGAGCATTACTTTCTGCTTTTGTACAATAACACCGTTCTAACTCTGCTATAGTACATCGCTTATTGCTTATTCTGTCTGCGAGGATGACGACACACGTATTTTTGAGAGATAGTTACTTTCACTCGATTTCGGAGATATCCAGGTCTTACTACCGCACAATCAAGTAGTCTTCTGATGTTGCAAAACCTCATTTTTAATGAGGACTACGCTGAAAAATCCTTTCTGTTCCGTTACTTTTTCATGAAAATAAAGAGGACATAAAATGATTTACAGGGAATCTGTTTCAAAGTGAACAATTAATTAGATGGTAGGGATTTGTCCATGGTCTGTCTAAATCGCTACCACCATCTTACTCACTAATCTTGCCATCAAACAGCAGTGCTCGTACTGTCGCTGTGGAGGGTTAGACAGCCGGCGATATTTCCGTCATAAGAAGCATAACATCTTAGTGCTCAGGGTTACAAACGCATTTGAAATCTGAAGTGCTTTTTTAGCCTTGATACTGCTCTCGTTCTTCAATCACTTACCATCAGTGGACTGTTAGCTCATTTGTGTTCTCCGCGATATATATTAAAAAAAACTAAAAATAGCGGCCCAAGTCGACTGATCCATACCAAAATCTGGCAAAGCATAAATGGACGTTACCTTATACGAAGTTCTAATTTTAGTGTACAATAATTTAGAGTATTAGACAGAATACTAATTAAAGATAAACAAAGATTCTTAATTTTTTAATTATCTAAGACATTAAAATCGTTTGTTTGTTCGGATTTTATGGGCTGCCATACTGTTCATCTGATTGCAATGTTTGGTATGAAGATAGTTTGAATCCTGAGGATTTAAAACTAAAAAACGCGGACGAAGTGGCGGGCATTGGCTATGTAAAAGAAAAAGTGAATTTAGGAAAACGTTCTTTACAATGCTATGTTATGTGGAGCAGCCGAAGTGTTGAAATTACAGGTTGGTCGCCATTTTTAGCAACATAGTGGCTTCATGCGGCATTCGGTGAAAATGTGATGAATACTTATAATTCTTAGCTCAGAACTCCAAACTCACTACTCGACACTTCTTTCGCCTCTTAATGAAGCATCCTCATGAACATACATACATACATATCCAATCTCAATTCCTCTCAAACATTTTCGCCTAGGTATGCGAGTGCTTTTGACATTTCCGTCAGCTAACACTCTCGTCAGAAATTTATTTGATGTAAATATGCGTCGTTTTCATAACTGAGTCGAGATATTTTGGTTGCTTCACTTTTAGAATAAGATATGCAAAGTCTAAGCCTGTGTATGAATAGAAATTCTAATCGATTCACCATTACGCTCTGTTAGACGCTTAGGTCGTATTTACATAGGCGCCGGTGAAACCGGCACATTACGCGTCCATTTACCACTCGGCAGGGCCACAGCAAAAATACATAGACTCACTCTACTCCTAAGTAAATACTTCGAGTGAAATAAATTTAAGTCACCTTTGGGCCCTTTTACATTTAAATACATTATTGTCATTTTTTAAGATATCGTCAGTAAAAGCTGAAAAGAAGATTGCTATTTTTGTCTAACTGCTTAAATCTATACATATATAATAATAATATATATAATAATAATGATGAGCGTGTATGGTCCGCGCTGCCATATCAATAATAATAATAATAATGCGCCAAACGATACACACCAATCATCTGATTTCAAACTAGGGTATTCTTTGTGCTATGAGAACCAGACGACGACTACAGAGGGCGTCTCCCAGTACACCCAGACCCGTGGCAATCTAGAAAAGTTCATTTTCTAATTTGACCCGACCGGGAATCGAACCCGGAACCTTCCGCGCTTGGGTAACGTCTAAACCACTGCGCCATCTAGGTCGTCAAAAATACCATTTATCTTTCGTTCTTTAGTAAAAATTCTATGAATTCAAATGGTTATTTTCATCTTCGCACCATATTCAGTAGGCACGCAGCGCTCACTTTTAGTCAGAAAATTTCGAGTTATTCCGATGTTCTTTAAAACTGACGAACCTTTGGTTTGGTTTTGCTCGGTTACAATATAGTTTTTAATGCACTAAATGTTCCTGAAGAGTATATATTGGTGGCAAATTGTTATCATTTGATTCACTAATACTATTAATAGTTAAGTGGTTATTCGCTTTATTATTAAAAATTTTAATACTTTAATAACAAAGTTATCTCAAGGAAGGTGATAAACCTTTCTCGAGATATGAAAATCATACCTGTGAAGTCCGTATCTAAATCTAATCAGCGATTCTCGAGATTGGCGCTGTCATATCTTATGTCATATACCATAGATGTACAGAAAACGGTGATATACGCTGCTGATATTCAATGCAAATTTATTATTCGTAGGCATCTTGTAATTATTATAAAAAGATTTTGTGTAATTTTTTATATTCTATATTTATGTTAGATATACATTTTCATTTTGACTTCAGAAAAGTGATGGACGCGAAATACATGACGTTTAGGATGGACTGGAAAGTGATTTTAATTTAGAATATAAAGAAATTTGAACGAATGGCTCGCCAGTCGCTTACATACCATCGCCCTACCATGCCACTTTGTACTCGTTATAATTGTGTCAGAATAAAGTTTGACACCGACATGTAATTTATTTATTTGGATTTACAATAAAAGAAAACAAACTGAACACAAAAAAATCCCTAAGTACCTAATAAAAATTTTTAAGTGGTCGTTAGAGAGAAACTCGAGAACCTACAATGGAAATCGCTGATGCCTTTCTAGGAACCTTATTAGACTATCATGACGATTTTGTCACTTTCAATATTTTTATAACATTAAAATTTAATAATAAAAAAATTACACAGAGAGGTTTTGTTTAAACATAAATCATGAGTCACAATGTCAATTCAAAACTATTACCATTCACAAAATGGTACTATCGATTCGACCAGATGCCGGCAGAAAAGAACGAGAAAAGAGAGTCTACTTATAGTATAGGCACATGGTCTTAATGGCGCCATTTTGCTGAAAAGTAGCGGACTAGCGGGGCGCAGTAAACAATATCTTTAATATATAGTCATAGCTATACAAATTGAATACGATTACAGTTTGAGTGTTACTGAGTTCACTCTCACCGTTCGCTGTGCCTAACACAATTATAAACAAAACAGTACGATGTCTTCATAGAAAGCTAGAGTGCGCGGTTTGTATGAGAGCGGCGCTACCAAGTTCTGCACCAGTGGAAAGAGTCTTTTCATATGGTGGTATGATCATGCGTCCACACGGACGCAACATGTCTGATGGTCTTGTACTGTAAAAATTCGAACAACTTGTATTGTTAAAATCTCTAATAAATAAAGAACAATAATTTAATCAAAAAGTATTTTATTTCAATAAAGTATTTTGAAAATATCTATTTTGCATTTAGTATTTAAAATACAAAAAGCAAAAGTATTTTGTATTTTACATTTAAAATAGTAAATTAAGAACTATTTGCATTTTGTATTTAAATACTTTTTGTAAACTATTTTGTACATCTCTGGTCTTGAGTTAATGCACAAGTCCCATAGAAAAAAGTATTTTCAGTTTTTCTCCAATTATCCGACTTCCTAGGCAACTTTTCCAATTTTTTCATCCGTAAAACCTTACTCGAACTACATATATTATGAAGACGTCATAAAAATTTGTCGAATCGGTTCAGCCGTTCTCAAGTTTTGCACTTAACAATGAACAACATTTCATTTTATTTATGTAGATTACAGCTGTCTTAGCAATGTAGGTTTCCACAGTCGATTTGACTATTTTCGCTATCAGAACTAAAAATATAGAATGGGCCTTACCTTTTCACAGAGTTTGCAAAAATCGATTGAAGAATAGGACTTGGAAGTGTTTTAGATTAACTAAAGTTTACGTGTTTTTATACATAATGAGGTGTATTATTCAGGTGTTAATGATACAATATATTTTTTAATAGAACACTTTGAAATAGTTAAAAAAACGTAACATCGAACTTTAGATTTCTTAAAGTGAAATTTTGCTTTCGGAATTTGATTACTACCGAAAAAATCAGCTATATGGCCACAGTTTTGGCGCCCGAGAATGAGTTATAAAATATCTATGATCAAGTTTTAAAACGGGAAACATTAGTTAATCTAAAGCCTGACCTAGGAACTTAATGTAATTATAATAAACTCCAGACAAATACACAAATCGTGTGACCCCAAACTAAGCTGTAACCTTGTACTATAGGTACCACATAACGAACTCTGGGGGAGCTCCCAGTGACACCCAGACTGCAAGTCAATTTAGAAAAGTTCGGTTTCTGTACACGCTCACGAGTTGGCTGTGGCTTGCTATTATTAGGTTATTAGGTATATTAGGTATATTATGTCCATAAAAAGACGCGTGTATTCGAATGCAACGTTGTGCCAAAAGTTCAAAGCAGTCGGTGAAGAACTTTCGGAGGTTGAACTTTTCGAACAAGCGAATATTTATATTTATAAATAGCTATTGCCCGGGACCATTCGCGTGGTCGTCTTAGTAACTTTCCCCGACGCACGCACAACAACCCACCAAAGTTTCATCGCAATCGGATTAATGGTATAGGAACTCATACAGGACAAACTTACAAAGAAATATTCGTTTTCTTGTATTTACCTACTTACATATGCCTATTTATATAATAATTATAATATAATGTAACGTTTACAAACTTAAAACTAAACATTATCTTAAATAATAGACTTCCTCAAAGTTACCGCTTAGAAAGCTGTCATTGCTTGGGGTGCCTAGCAGACTGGCCCCTACTCTACCTTGATTACCCGTTGAATAGCCAAACTAATTCGTTGGGGGAAGAAACTGCCATCCCGGCAGATGTTTAGTTTTGAATTTGTAAATATTAACGTTAGGATACCATTTTTACCATTTTACGTTACCATTTTCTTCCTATTCTACTTTTTTTATGAGCATAGAGCCTAAGTCAGAAAAATTAAATGTAGAACTGGCAAGTTAGAAATTTGAAAATATTTCTTTTGGAAGAATGGAATAGAATTTTTGAGAAAGGAAAAAGAAAAAAGGGATACAGAGGATGGTGAGAGGACGAGTTCATTTTTAAGATGGTAAGAGAAAATTTTTAAAGAAGATTAGAATTTATACCTACCAAGTCCAAACAAGAGTAATGTAATGTAAAAGGAGTTATGGATATAGTTAACAATAACGGATGAATTTAATAATGAAGCCTGGTTCATAAGCTTGTATGGATACGTTAATAAACAGCAGGTTATTCAATAATTAACAAAAGGTATTTATTAATTAATTATTTTGCCACCACGCCTGGACACGTCTGACAGTCCAATTCAGAGTATTTAATGAAACAAGCAAAGAACTACTAGAAACTTGCCTAAATGTGAAGATATCATTCACAAGTGAAATTCGTGTATATGGAATAGTAACATCTAGCGTAAGCCAGTTGATAAAGTGTCTTTTTGAATTATATGTTAATTATAGTTTCAAAGCTAGTTTAAAGGTAACCAGATACTTTTTTCAACACCACACCATCACTCCCATTTTTTCACATTTTTTGTTAATTTATAAAACTAATATTGTGTTTGTTTTTAATATCAAATTTTGTCATTATATGTTTTTGATTTCAAACAGAATTTTTATTCAAAAATTTCCAAATTTGATTCAATATTTGTTTTATCCATTCTCGTGGCATCTGGGTGAAAATGGTAAAATATATATGTACTTTTTTGTTACATAATGTAATAAAAACAATGTAGCAGGTATGTACATGTATGCTGTTGTAGTGAAGTCTTTCCTATGTTACATGACTCATGACCGTCATGAGTCTAGCAAACCGTATTGTCTATGTCCAAGTTTGATTTGTACCAGATGCGAGCAGGGCCCAGCCCAAACTTTTCCAATCACTGTTAAGATCCGACTTTAGAGGTTTATCGTCTTATCTGCTAACACTTCAACCGCAAACTTTCGCTTGTATAACATTAATATTTGAAAATATTGAGTTGGAATGAGTAAAATAATTTATAATAAATTTAATTAAATCTTGGAACTGTATTTAATGGATACTGTTAATGCTTTCAAATCCTGCGGTTCTATTTTCATTGCTAAAATCTAATACATACCATCAAGGATTATTTATTTATCAAAAACAATTACTACAGTAGAATATATTTTTCGCTTATTGGTTGGGTATTAAAATTAGAAATTTATGGAATCGACTCAGTGTCTTTATTCTTTCTGCCTAATTATTTATCCACTACAAACTTTTTCTCACAGACTATACGGATATATATTTTATTACTAACAAGCCTTTGAAGCAAAAAAAAAACGTATGAATATAATCTCACTCTGTTCTTAACTGACAATCATACCCCATTTACAATACCAAGGCTAAAGGAGCATTTCATTTTTGCAAATGCGTTGGATTGGTCGTTGAAAATCCTGAGGACAAAGATGTGTCTCTCCTGCAATCGTGTCAGACATTTCACTGGCCTAGTGCTCAGCTTATACAAGGGAATACTTTGAAGTCAACTAAAGACTTTATGGCGGGAACGTGATAAGTGAAGTTTACATTTTGCTTAGATTTTATATTTTTTGCAAGTATTGAAGAATTGGAAACTGGATGTACATGTGCAACTGAAGGTTTCGCGTCTTTTCATGAAAATCTAAATTATTACGTAGCTGGGGAGTATTATAGGAACTTAATGATAAGTAGACAGACATTTTACATCACAAACATACTTCTTTTTACTTGAGAATGTCAGGAGCGTTTTTATAGACATGAAACGAATTGTCAGTAAGAAGAAATCACCAAAAGTACCGTTCAACGTCAACCAATCGTTAGGAATTCGTATATTTGCGAATAATCCTACATAAGAAAGTACGTGCCAAAAGCCTTATACTTTAATTTGGTGAGAAAATCAAATAATGAATACGATTCAACCTATGTTTCGATCATATTACCTAACGTACCGTAATTTACGCGAATGAAGTTGGTCGAAAATTCTAGTACTTATGTTCATATACATATACGCACCGCTCGGCAACGAGTTTAGCCATAGGTACCTATTGAATTTAATATTTTGGTTTCGTTTCGTGTAAACTAGTTTAAGAAACTTTAATTAGAATTAATGTTCCCATTAAGGTTAGTGTTCATCAACTATTAGTAAACTTTATTAAACGATATTTGTTTTGTCTCTTGAGAATGATTTTGGGCCAAAGAGAACGCCACTTTGGTTTTAAACTACTAGTCAGTTTTGAGATAAACCGGTTTATTTCGGTTAGTGTAGATTATCGGTTTCACTCCAAACGAAAACTTTACGCGAAACCGTAAAAAACTTTATTTAATTAGTATTTTCAAACCGGTTCTGAGTCTTACATATTTTGTGTGTTTTGTGCGTGTTTCTATTTAGAGATAAATCGGAAACACTCCTTAAACACTAATTCAAATGGACTCGGTTAAATGCCTACTTTAATAATAAATGTTGACTTTAATTCAGTGGTTTTAAAGGATATTAAATATCTCGGGTTACATTAACATTTCGTGATTCATTTAAATAGGCGCTGTCAAAAGAGGCACCCCATTAGCGGGGGAGTTCTTTTCGGTTCAATCGTAGGATCCCTCTGAGAATCAATTGAGTTGTAACCGAGAACACTTACGTAATAAAAACAGTGTGATTTTTCCGGTAATAATATTTCGAGCGCGTAATCACAAGCCGTTTGACGACATTGATATTAATAAAAAGAAATACAAGGCGTGAAGCACCTGGGCTTTTTAAATGTAGCGTAATAAGAGCGTGTTGGAGTCACCATTAGCTCAGAATTGCGTAGCAATTTCGGACAATAAAGTTGAAATAATAATATTATAACAATGAAATGAACGGGTTCTATCACAATATTAAATATTTTTGAGTTTCCCGATATTTCGATGCTGTTGCAAGTACCATGATCATGGGTTAATAGGCGAAACTGCGGGTGGATATTTGAGAGCAAATATTTCACTCTACCCTCTTTTTGGTTCCGTACCAGATATAACTAGATACAAACCGTGAAATTCTAAAAAAGTGAATAATAATAATACTACAGCCAGTTCAAAGTCAAAGTTAAAGTTAAATCAATTTTTTCAAGTAATCCCGAATGCAAGATATTTTTGAACGTCAAATCTACTTTATTTCGGTTCGAAAAGAAAACCTGGATACTGAGAAGAACCGACAAGAAACTCAGTCAGGTATCATTTTTTCAACATCATTCGACAATAGTTATTTAAAAATACAATATCCATAAAGCCAGTAAATGCATGTGCAGAGAGGATAATTTCCAGTCGATTGTTGTGTCTTCAATGAAATCGCTAATTTTGTAGTATGCTTTCCAATCAGTATGCGTTTAATGACGAGTTTAAATCTAAATAATTTAAATAGGAATTTTATTATAAAAACGAACACAGTTACCCAAAAATGAACCATTTGACTTGTAATTTAAATTTAGGAATAACTAGCTGATCATGACCACGAGTTTCCACATCATTAATAACGCTTTTCCCTTGAAATAGATCAAAACTTTTTCTAGTGTGGTACATTATGTTTTCATAGATGTATAACGAGAGTAAGATGAGTACATCAATGTCTTTAAAATGATCTCTCAGCGACTTTTGTGCGTTCATACTGTAGATGGTACGTATTGCCCTCTTTTGTAAAATAAAGATAGATTTCATATGCGCCGCTGATCCTGATTGTTCACTTCGGGATTTAGATTATCGAGTCATGTTTCTGTGCCAAACAATTCAGTAGATGTAAAAATGACGTAATAAATTGACTGTAACATGTGGACAAGGGGATAGACGGACAGACAGACAAAAGACACATATGCGCACATGACGAATCTATTTGGATTTGTCATTTTGTATACGGAACCCTAATAGAGGATTCAGCATCGCCTTTTGCAAAAGCAGTGTTCTCCAAAAATTTTTTTTTATGTCGTACAGGCAGGTTTTTTTATTTATACACTAGCTATGCCTCTCCATTTCTTCTGCGTTAGATTTGGTATTTTTCCGGTATAGAAAGTACCCTAAATTACTCTATGAAAAGTTTTCTACTTGCTAATGAAAGTTTTGTGAAAATTGGTTTAGCCGTTTTGGAGATTAGCCCAAACAGATAGACAGACTAAAATGTTAAAAAAGCGTGTTTGAGTTTTTGGTTACGTTGTAAATAACTATAAACTTAAAACAAAGCTTTATTTCGAAATCACAGACAGACACTTCATTTTTATTTATATCTATATGTATACTAATATTAATATTAAAAGGATGGATAAATCCAAAAATTACTCAGTCAATTTCAAAAATTGTTTCACCTGTAGGAACCTAATTATCTGCTAGTAACATGGGCTGGGCTATATTTGATTTTCAAAATAATTTCTAGCCGTGCGAAGCCGGGACAGGTCGCTATTGTATAGATAAAAGAAGATACTTCAGAATATCTTAAAATTGGTCAAGTACATAGATTGGTTTTGATTTTAGATAGGGTTTTGTAATATATCGCAAAATACGTTTAATTACTTCAACAATATTTTTCATTATTCAATTTACTTTCTAAGATTCTTATTTGTGAAGAGGCTTATGGCCAGAAGTGGGACGTATGTAAGTTGGAAAAATCGTTCTTGAGCGTATGAGTAGTTCATAATTAATCCTAACGTGAAGTGGAGGGATAGTTCAGGTTTACTACCCCTATACTCGTAGAGTGCACGTTGTATTGTGTTGTAGGTACTCTTCTATACAAATAATAAATACTTCAAAAAATACGCCATTCTTCTTGCGTATTTTCGAGATTGTTTGAACATATCTCGTTGTCGGTTCATAGAATTAGGAGGACTTGTCTGGGTATTTCATGAAACGCCATGAGCCATGAATAGCCTATCAATATCCACTATACCGTTCGATGCAAATCATTTGATATAGGCCACGTCGATTTAGGGCGTCCAAATTATTAGTCCCCAATACTCATAAACCTTTCTGTACTTATACTAGCTAAAATATATTTCGCCTCTTTTATTTCAAAACAAAAATCAACATGAAAACTAAAACAAAACATATTTTAGCTTTAAAAACGTTAAATAATTTTTTACACTATTATAGTAGTATTTATAGTATCTATAAATAAAATTAAAATATGTGATTTCGAAATAAAAGCTTTCTCGTAACCTAATATAGTAAATTGCACGTAATCAAAATCCGAACAGGTTTTTGGAGTTTACTTCTTAAGAATCGATTTTCATATAAGGCCCCCGGTATGAAAAAAATACGAGGAGTAAAATCTATTCATCGAATGACAGCGTTTCGTTTATTGTGCGCACCTTTCACTTTTCGATCGTGAGTATTAAGACGTAGATAGGGTATGCTGCGGGGCAGCTTACGCATGTAAGTATTATGTGTATATAATATACCTATATGTTATTTCTATATAAAATATATAGGTATATAATATATACTTTACAGCGTCTTCATTTATGATGAATATATATATATATATATATAAAATTAAAATATGTGATTTCGAAATAAAAGCTTTTATTATATATATAAATCTAGGTTTATCGGGGTGCTGATTACGAAAATGATGTTCATTTTCAAATCCAAGATGGCGAATATTACTTTTTTTGAATAAATCAATACGGGTATCAAATTCTAGGTTTCTCGGGGTGCTGATTACGAAAATGACTTTCATTTTCAAATCCAAGGTAGCGAATATTATTATTTTTTTAAAATTTACACGGGTGTCGTCATGTTCTAGGTTTCTCGGGGTACTGATTACAAAAATTACGTTCATTGTCAAATCCAATTGTCACACTCACATTATAGGTTTCTAATATTACGAACGAAATATTACGAAAATTATGTTTATTTTCGAATCCAAGATGGCGATTATTATTTTTTGGATAAATCGACATAGGTATCATATTCTAAGTTTCTCAGGGTGCTAATTATGAAAATGATGTTCATTTTCAAATCCAAGATGGCGAATATTACTTTTTTTTGGATAAATCGATATGGGTATCAAGTTCTAGGTTTTTCGGGATGCTGATCACGAAAATGACTCATTTTCAAATCCAAGATGGCGAATATTACTTTTTTGGGTAAATCGATATGGCTGTCAAATTCTAAGTACCTCGGGGTGGTGATTACGAAAACGACGTTCATTTTGTAATCCAAGATGGCGAATATTATTTTTTTTGATAGATCTACATGGGTGTCATGTTCTAAGTTTCTCGGGGTACTGATTAGGAAAATGACGTTCATTTTCAAATCGTAGATGGCAAATGATACTTTTTTTATATCTATTAATATTGATATTTAATATTATTGTATACAGTGAAGTGAATAAAAATATATAAAATATGGAAAAAACCAGTAAACTCCAGTCGTGCGTTGGAGCCGACACACACACTTTTTTTTTGAATTTTTGTCTGTCGATGTGTTTGTTTATTTGTTCCGGCTCATCTTCGAAACGACTGAACCGATTTTGACGGGATTTTCATTGTCAGGTACAGAACTTTTACAGAGAGAAACTGCGAGCCACAGCTAATTAATAAATAAAAAAAAGTGCAATTGTGTAATTTGCGTTAAACTTTTGTAACTACTGCTACTAGCTTCATTTAAACGCACCTCTCCCGTCTAATTATGTTATTATTAATTTTTTATGGTATAGTGATCGGATGTGATGCAATAATATTACGTGCACGTATCAATCAAAAACCGCGGAGACAGTGCCAACTAGTGGCATAAAGTCGTTTTATATATTACACTCAGTCCGGTCAAAATAGACATTCAAAGTTACGATAATTTGCATAGAGCTGAAAATTCGTACGAATGTTGGGAACACCATTATAAATGAAATGTGACAAATCCCACATCCCACATCTCCAAAAAAATTTATTCAAGGTCAAAGTTCGCAAATATCAAGTTTCGTATTTTTCAGCCAAATGGTAAGTTTTATCATAGAAATAGGTAAACACACATTGTAGATAATGCAATTACCTATAAAATTACTCTCATACTTTTTTTCCTAAAAATCACTATTTCTGAGATATAGCGATTCAAAAAGATGAAAAAGTTGTGTTGTCCTTAATATGGACACATTTCCACGCCATCTCTGAGGTAGTACTTGGCGTGTTTTTTTTAACGTGGTTTCCCCGATAAGCCTATTGCACGATCTATTGTGGTCTTGTTTAATTAAATAATATTGTATTAAATAAAAAAATGGTACTGTTGGAAATGTTGAAATCAGTTTAGATAAATTATGAGTGATTGGAGAAAACTATTCGTCTGATTGAATTATCTAATGGAACTTCAAGCGTATTCTCAGAATCATTTCATTTGTACGTAAAGTTACACATACTAATATTTTTACTTGTATTACGGGTCCAGTGATGTATATAGGCGGCGTACACATGTATATTATGGAGAACACAACTTTTTCAACTTGTTGAATCGCTATATCTCAGAAATAGTGATTCTTAGGAAAAAAGTGTGAGAACAATTTTTATAGATTATTGCATGATCTACAATTTTTGTCTACCTATTTTTAAGATAAAACTCAATGTTTGGTGGAAAAATGCAAAAAACTCAGGTTTGCAAACTTTGACCTTGAACAAATTTTTTTGCAAATGTGGGATCGATTGGGACTTTTCACGTTTCATTTATAATGGGGTGTTCTCAACATTCGTACCAATTTTTAGCTCTATGCAAATTATTGTAAACTTACCCCTACTTTTTGAACTAAACCAGACTATTCAGCCAAGCCAGTCAGTCAGATCCTAAATTTTTTAAATAAAAACTTGTGTGAAAAATTTGTGTGAAGCATTTTTATTGGAATATAGACAGAATATCTCTCATCAATTCGATCGAAATTTTATTGAACATATCGTGATATGAAGGTTAGACTAATTATACAAATTATTTCATGAAATGATCTACTATTAGGACTTTTGGGCGGTAATGTTAAAAGCGAAGTTGGCATTTTATACAAATTTTCTATTTTTGCGCTTTTGAGAGTACAATCTAAAAATAATACTATAATGTTGGTTATAAGTTGTGTACAAGTGTTAAGAATTGAAAAGTTTGAATAAAACTGCGGATTTCGAGTTTTTCAAGAAATCCTTTTTAACTCCAAGAAACCTTATTATTACCTTACAGAAAAATGTTCACGACTTAGTAATAAGAAGACAGACAGACATTTTACATCAGAGATACTTTTACACGAGAATGGCAGAAATGTTTCTTATAAATATGAATAAAATTTCCAGTATATAAAACAGAAGAAGAAGATCTATGATTAGTCTTAATGAAATGGAGGTGTTTCAAGTAATGCCCAGGTACACCATGATATGCGCTATTCAACGACCATCCAATCACATATACTATATTTTAATTAGCTATTGTTGCAGGTAATTAATGGTAGGTATATTGAACTTGTTCGTGCAATAAATTACTTGCTATTTATTAGTGCAAGCGCTGCAATCATTGTAGTTAATTGTAGTTGTATTTTATGTTAGTTAATTGATTACTGGCATCGCGCAGTAGCACAAGGCGTAGAGGAGATTCTGTTATTTTAATGTACTTATAACTATGCAGAATAGCGTTCTGTGTTATATTTTACCGTATTGGTTTCTTCAGTATTGTATTCGTTTTTAAATAAAGGAGATGAAAAGTTTGACATTTCGAAAACATTTGTGTCATGTCAGATTGTGTTTGCGTGTGCGGTGTTGTGTGTGTGTGGTTATGTGTGTTATGGTGTTGAATTCAACGCCGTTTTTGAATGAGTGTATTACTAATCACTAATCAGAAAAAACTGTGTATGGATTTACTGCTAATTATAATGTAAGCTGCCTCAGCTTAGCTCACCTCGATGTGTGTGTGGGAATCTGTGCTCAGCAGTATTACAGGAAAATAGCATGTTAAAAATTTAATAACATTCAATTTTTTTTGTTCTAGGTAAGATTTTTCTATGATGAACGACATACCTTCGCGATGCCATCCGTTAACGGAGTGAGTCTTTAATTGTTCATTTATTATTTGTACTAAAATGAATCAGAACATCTAGATAAGTGCTTGGCTTGTATTATGGATGTACCTAGTACGATGAACTACAAAACTACAACTATATGTCCTGTACACCAACGGGCCAGATTAATAATATATTTATTACAAAGTCATATTGTATACAGATATAAGTTTAATTCATATTTATTTTAATATATACGTATAACGTCACGACCGTATTCGATACAAGAGGTGGCATATAGTCGCAGTCTTGTGCTATGGTCTCTATGAAATTGGGGGCTCAGGCAAACCGGTAAAATGCCGCAAAAACATGAGCCATCTTTTATCATTTATAACTAGATATAATATCCAGTCATGCGTTGCTCTGGTTCAGTAGGTATATTAGGTGCCAGCGGTTGGGTTGAATACATAATGTATAGCCTACGTTCATTTATAATACCTTTGAAATGGTGAAAGAGTTATTCAAATAAGTGCAGTGGTTCCGTAGATTAACCTCTACAAATAAACAAACTAACGAAATCCGCTCTTTCTCTCTCTCTTTTTAATATATACAAAAACATGCGCGTATTCGAATGCAACGTTGTGTCCAAAGCTATCGGTTAAGATTTAAAATTTTGGATAAACAAACATTTGAATTTTTATTTATATAGATTGGCGGTTATACTGTGAACATGATGATACGTTCGACGAGGCGAGCGTTAAAGCAAGGGAATCAGAACTCCCCCTTCATCCGTTTCTCTGTCTATGTGTGGTGGCAAAATCAACTTCAGACTAGCGCCAACACATGGCGTTCACTATACATCACATTTGAATTAGCCAATCATAGACAAGTTGTATATTTAAGTTTCTACTGCGATACAGCGATTAATTTTCTCTTTATTGTTCGTATATCGCTTGTAGTGACATAACATATATAAAAAAAGAAATTGACTGACTCGCTGACTGACTCAAAGGGCAGCCCAAACTGCTGCTGTGTCTAGATCTAGAAAATTAAAAGTTTGCACAGATGATAACCTTTGCAATGTATTGTATAAATAATTATGCAATACATTGTACAATACAGCCTACAGCCTACAGGCGAAGAAGGATTTTTGTAAGGAAGCGAACTACTAAAGTTAAAAATGGGTGTCAAAGTTAACATGGAGAAAAATGAAAAATGCGATAATAATTCTGTTAATAAGAGATAACTATTTATTTGATGGATTTATACGTCCTTAACCACTGCACTTAATAGCACAAATTTGAATAATTTATAACTGTTCAGTATTTGAAATTTTATTTATGTATGTAATGTAGGTCTATATCAAGGTATTTCAAATAGATGTGACGAAGAGTTTTGCAGTGGATATAATTGGAGTTAGTTCAAGTCAAAATGTCATGAGTCTGAAATAATACTAATCCACTGTTATATTGGACGAGCAATATTTTAATTTATTTATATGTACTGGGTGTCCCAAAAATGGCACGTCAGACTGACGCGGAAGATAGCTTAGCTCCAGATCTATCAAATAAAAATAATATACTTCTAATAAAAGTTTTACGGTTTTCGAGATAATGCCACTTTTTTGTTATTTTTTTAAATACTTTTTCTTCTTTTTTCTGTTATCATTGTTAGAAATATCATCCCATTCTTGTTCTTTATATTTCTCAGCTATCCTGAATAGTTGCTTTAGACCAGCCATTCCCAAAGTGGGCGATACCACCCCCTTGTGGGCGCTGCAGGCCTAAAGGGGGGCGGTAAGAGACCCAGAAAAAAAATGGGGGCGCTGTGTAGAGGCCTGGGGGGGTGATTTGTAATTTCATTTAGCTAGGAGGCTAGGAGACAACGACTGCATGAGCTCTCGACTCAGTAGACAAAATAAGTTTGGGAACCAGTGCTTTAGACAATCATGTTAATGGTTTGTTAAGAATTAGCATACAATCCGAGAAAAAAAATGTTATTTGATCCAATGAAATTTTTGTCAAACCATTAATTTCAACCTTGACCAGCTCTCATGAAAAAAAATGTACTGAACTAAAATGGTAAACAATCTCAAAAACTTATAACACTACAGGGTTTATGACAAAATCTTAAGAGATTAAAATTTTTTTTCGATAAGTCGAACTAACTAAAAAACAATAAATAAATTATAAGTACGCCTAAGCGTGGCATGGCCGTGTCTCCAGGTAAAAATGTGAGTGAAATAGCAGCGTCCTCTTATCTGATAATAAATGTGTGTCGTATGTCCAGATGAGTCACGTTATCTGATTTAGCTCACCGTTGCTACTTGGACACGGCGTCTGACTTTGGAGTTATTTATAAAGTCTATGGCTAAAAGTCATGGAGAAAAATCTATTGTTTATTTTCCTGAACAATAAATTTAATGTTAAATTTCATGGACTTCCTTTATTTTTAGATACTATATTATTTAAAAAAGTAATATTGTACGATCCATATCTGTATATTTATAATCGCGTTCTCAAAAACGGCTCTAACGATTTGGATGAAATTTACAGTATAGAGCTTTACAGTGGGCCAAAATCGATCTAGCTAGGGTCTAAATATGAGAAAATAGTTTTCGCTATGTTATCAGACACCTAAAACTAAACTCTAAACTATTCTGATTTTACAACTGAGTTTACCTTCTCAGTAATACAGTGGCTAGAGCGTAGATCTACCAAACTGAAATACGTGGGTTCGAATCTTGCAATGTGGTCAGATTTTTTTTTACTTTTTTTTGTAAGACGCCGAGTGAAACTCAGTCGCCCAGGTACTACAATAATAATGCGCCAGACAATACAAACCATCCGTCTGATTTCAAACTAGGATATTCCCTGTGCTATAAGAAGCAGACTACGACTACTGAGGGCATCTCCCAGTACACCCATACCCGAGACAATCTAGAAAAGTCCGTTTCCTAAATTGACCCGACCGGGAATTGAACCCGAAACCTTCCGCGCTTGGATACAACGTCTACACCACTGCGCCATCGAGGTCGCCAAATATGTGTACTTATTGTAAATAAAGTGTACTATATGAATTCGTATCATTTTTAAAAAGAAATATGGCTAATACATAATACATTCGATGAAGCAGCGTTATGTCAATTTTCCCATAACATATAGTGGCTGTATCAGAGTTTTTCCTTATCGCTAATGTTTTTATATCATATTATATATACCATAGGTTTATCTCACAAAGGAAGTACTTACGGAAACCGACACCTTGTGGATTATCTCTTTTTAACGTTGTAGAATCCCTGATGGAATCAGCTAAGCAATCATTATTTTCAGCCCAAATGTAGAAATCATAATGTATGGCTTCAAATACGGTTAAATAGATATACTTATCAATGAACCGAAGATTCAATTTCTCTAAGAAATCATATTTATTAGAGAAATTGAATCTTCGGTTGAATATATTATTAGTAGATAAAAGTTGACCTCATATCTTGATATGAGGAAGAGATGAGATGAAAATTTTGGTAGAAATTAGTGTACCTAAGTATATTCTTTCATGTTTGTCGAAAATTTTAGCCAACTTGTTCACATAAGGTAAATAATAAATAAAGAATATACTTGTTCACGTTTTAATCAAGGTATATGAAAATTAAACATACAGATAATTCTTACATTGTTGGAATGGATATGTTTTTGATTATTCCATAACAATTCTTTAATTTTCTTGGACAAACATTATTTTAAATGTTGATCCAGAGAATAATCTATCACAGAGGTTTACATATTACATACATATGTGTGTACTATGTAAACCTCTTTATGTTGTGTCACTGAAGTAAGTTTCATTAAAATCCATACAGAAATTTCCGCTTGATGCGAGATAATATAGACATAAAAAACCAGTACAGAGTGCGTTTGGTACATCACTACTTGTCACTTAGAAATTCGTTGTAATTTTGTATAAAGTACGAATTCAATTTATGATCTTCATTATATACTATATATATAATTCTTCTGTACGTGTGTATGTCACTGAACTCCTATACGACAGAACCGATTTTGATAAAAATTTTTGTGTGTTTGAGTGGATCCCTGGATGGTTTAGATTCACAATTGGTTCCGATAGGTGGCGTTTCTATCGGGTTCTATGATTTTTTTTATTACAACGTTCGGGGAGGACAATAGAACGTCTGTCGGGTTCGCTAGTAATAAATAAAAATGTATTTTATGGTTTTAGGCTAACGATTTACATCTCTGTGCTCGGATTAGTAGGTATACAAATGGCGGTATAAATCGCATAGAATGTCAGACAGATATATGGCGAAATTATCCAGATTTCGTTTTCGCTATTTTTATATTTACATACTTCTTTCCCTTCCGTAAATCTCATTCTCCTCACACACTTTCGCCTAGTTATGCGAGTGGTTTTGACATTTGCTTCAGCGAACACTTTCGATTTTTAACCCTCATAAGTCGGCCTTGGGCTTCTTACTATTTTAATAACAAGTAACGTTTTATATTTTCTGAAATTTAGAAATTCTAGTTCCAGTAGTATCCAATACTTTGCCTTTTCTTTAATAATTCTGCTAAGAATATTTTAAATGTCAACCAGAGCAAATTATGGAGAAACCTAAAAAAATAATATTGCTCTCGTAATTTTAAATTCGGATCATAAAAGGTGACCTGGTCTATATCCATCTTAATAAAACCGTCGCTCCCTCAATCGAACCTTCCTTTTGCATTTTAATAACTATGTTTGAAGTGCTCTTGTAATTCCGACCGCACGAAAAGACTGAAATATCTCAAGGAAAAATTATCATTTATGTTATAATAAAAACTAAATGAACAGAATTTTCCAAAATTTGAAAGCGATGTATAATGTCATGATTCGATGTTATGGGTCGTATAGGCCGCGTTCGGATGTTAATCCATGGGTGTGGCCTAAACAAACCATAACGTAAGATATGATTCATAAAGATTTGTTGTCTATGATAGAATAGTTACCAGTTTTTCAAACAGGCGTATTATATCTTTATTGTCAAGTGACATACAGTTTAACATTGACTTTTGAGGTTCCATACTTAAAAAGAAAAAGCGGAATCTTTACAGGATCGCTCTGTTGTCCGTGTATACGTCTGTTCGAACTGTCAAGACCCTTTATCTCAAGAACGCGTAGAAGTATCAAATTGAAATTTATATCAAACCATTCATAATATATATTATAAAACAATCGCTTTTAACTATGGATCCTAATTTTTAGGTACCTAACAAAAACCGTTGCAAGTCCGTTGTAACATCCGAACAAAGAAACAAATCGATAAAAAAAATTAAGAAAAAGATTAAACCGCTTTAAAAATAGGCGGTTTAATTTTTTCTTAGTTTTTTTCGTTTCTCCCTTTTGAATGACCTTGGCCTAAATAAATATCTAGGGCAGGTCTACAATTAACTTCTTTCAAACTTTGGAGCGCTATGACATACAAGAGAATCACCAATATAATTAAAGATTATACCCAGTTCGCGTTATTTGGTGTATCTTCCAATCAACACACAATTGACGAAGTTATCGGTGAACATACACAAAAAAAAACATACATACAGATGAACATAGACCCTCCTCCTTTTTTTGAAGTTGGTTAAATTAAATTTATTTTGGCTCAGAAAACCAAAACGCCCGTCTTAGTCTTTTTTCAAATATAAGTATTTTCAATGTCAATGGCACGCAAGTTCGTAAGATTAAACAAAACCATTATAAAAGACCACATTATATGCGAAAATGTTGCACATCTTGACCACTTACTTTGTAGTAGCGTTGACAGTAAACTTCATGTATTATATTCAGATATTTTATTACGCTTTTATAACCTATCCTGTTAATCCTGTTAAAAATTTTAAACTTTCCTATTTTAATTGCTCCACCAGCCTTACGACAAAGGTAGCGTAATGATATATATCCTATTAAAAACCTGGAACTTTAGTCTATCAAGCAGTACAATTTTCGTTGATATTCCTTTGGTAGTTTTTCATTCGAGCTTGAATAAACAAACACGCAAACAAACAAAAATTCTAAAAATGTGTGTTTTGGAATCTGAAACGTCTAAAAAGCCTATCTCAGTTATTATTTCATAAATATCTTCAATGTTAGTTACTCAGTTACAGGTTTATAATAGTATAGCCTTCGATCAAATAAAATTGATCGAAGAGTATAGCTATGGATATGTGTATACAGAAGTAACTATCAGCTGCTTATCTTCTTGTGTATGTATTAAAAGTCTGCTAATGTATGATTTTGAAAACATGCAACTGTATTTACCTTTGCTTAGCTAAATATATAGCAAGAAAAATATAAAAACTCGCTACATAAGTGAAGTGAATCGACTTCCACTGAACATAGATAAAAACATGCTGCAGATTTTAAACGAATAAAATTGCATTTGTCTTTTCAATTCTAAAGCTACATGATGCCCCAGATAAACACGTACACAGACAGACAGACTATAGATTTAAACCTGTAACAATTCTGTTTTCCGTCGTAGGTTAAAAATGACATTGGGTTTTGTATTTGTTATCATGTTTGTTGCCAGAATGTACAATACATAATTTTTTCTTAAATTAGCTATGTTTTTGCAAAATATGAGTAGTCATTTGTGTACCTAGCAACTCTAGACCGCACTGAGGTCGTGAGTACGTCTCCAACAGGTACAAACTCAACGATGTGTAACTCCATTTCCTACACATTAAAATTTTTACTGGAGTGGTCCCTTGGTGTCGATTAGAATACGCGCCGCCCTTGACACTGTGTCGACCTCTCGAGATTTCCACTATTCCAGATATTCTTTTGTGATATTTTTATTTTCTTTAGGAAAGAAAATATTTTGTCTTTACGTATTGACCGAGAAATATGTGTTTGTTATCATCTCTATTTCTGTATTTATTCACTTTTTATTGTGATTAATGAAATCTTTGGGCATCGGCGGTAATAATAACAGCTTCTAAATATATTACTGTAAGGATCCAAATTTAGCTACAAGTATAAGTTATGGATGTTATATAACTTTGGAAGAATACCATTGAAATAATTAATATATTTCTGTAATAGTATGAAACAACACCCACATTTCAATCTCATTTAGAAAACATTAAAAAATTCCAGATATCGCGCCATTCCAATTACTATTATGTTCATTTTTGATGTTGGGTTCCCAAACATTTTGCTACAACTTCTTTTCCAGCGATAAAAAATATTGTAAAAAACGAAATGGTAGTCAATTTTCTCTACACCAGCGACTCTACCCAAGGATTCCGTGCAAAAGAGACTATGGTTCCGCGAGTGTTGTTTGAATAATTGAAATATTTTAGCTACAGTCGCCTGTGGCAATATTATTTTTGCGCGGAACTTGACATAAGTATACACATCGATAAACATTGAACCATTTTTAATCTATTCTGTACAATAAAAATGGCTAATTTTAGACCTACATATTAACAATTTTCGTAGGAAGCAGTGATAGACCATTGGTCACATTAATCGTTATTTCACATGTTTGTAATAAAGGATTTTTAATCTTATTTTAAATTGCGATTCCATAAAAAAAGGATTTATTAAGTGTACCGTGACTTTAAAAGTTAAGTAAAAGGAACCGCTGCCCTAGACAGTCTCGATATTTCTTACATGCCGCCGTTCTTTCTGAATTTACAGTTAATCATGGTCTGATAAGCTGTACCACACTTTAGGAACTCATTAAACGTGAATATGGATTTCGGAGAGACAAATAACTTGGGTAATCCAGATCCGGAATCCTTTTAATGATTCCTGACTCTTGATTACTGTACAACGAACACGTTGGAAACTGGGTAAAACTCATAAGCCACCTTCAGTCTTATACAAAAAGATTATGTAATCGAATACACATATGTCTCTCTATGGCAGGTGGGAATCGTAAATAATTTTATGGAGTTAGTAGGTATAATAGTATATTTTAATCTTTTGCGTTTTATTATTAAAAGCTTTTATTTAACTCGCTATGTATGTAAGTCTTCAAAATTTTGAATCTATTTTTCAACCACTTGGATCCGATTGAACTAAAATTTGGCGCACTTATGTAAGTTTAGTGACTAACAATGCAATGTTATGGTACCATCGAGCTGGTCTGATGATGGAAGTGGAAGGTGGCCACAGGAACTGTTAAACTACAAATGATAAACCCATCGTGTTTGTTCCCGTTTTATTTGTCTTGATGTGTACTTTTATTTTAAATGATTTCTTGGGTGTGATGATGGTTTGGGTAGATAGCACTATGTGTTAGTTACCAAAGAAGGGGCTATTTTGAATCTAGATTTTATGACAATTTTTATATAAATTTGTTTTATACTTCTTCGTTCAGTTTTTTTGTATAAAAGCTAATTCTTAAAAATTTGTTGTGATTTTCATTTTTCTGGTTAGGAAGCTTTGGAGGAGACTTTGGTCGAGAACAATCCAAAAGCGACTGGAATCGCACACACGATCACAAGCAATGACTTTTCTTGAGTTAATAAAAAATTGTAAGAATGTTTGACACGCACACAAATTAAAACCATTTGACTCATTAAATCCGGATTCCGAAGTAACCCATACCTAGAATTCTTGTTTTCAATCCCAACGAAACCTCCAATGTATCACTGAATATTCATTTATTCATTTTAATGAACAGAAACCATCTAAAGTTATTGAAGAAATCCTTCAAAGATTGTACTAAATTAGGCCTTTCATGAAAAAAAAGAATTAGTTTAAATGGCGTATAACATTTTGTATATATTTTGCTTGACTATTTATAAAAAGACAGTAATACATAGTTGCTACAAAAGAACGAGACAATAATGCCAACGAACGAATGTACCCACTTGAAACTGTGCCAAGTGGGCAGTGATTAACCTCCCCCGCTCCTCATTAGGCAGTAGACAGCGCTCTAGTTGCCAAACTAAGTATGTATATATTTTTAAACCACAATTTAAACAGACATAACGACAATTTTGTAAATATAAATTTAAAGAAAAGAATAACCGGACAAGTGCAAGTATTTGCGCAAATTAGGTTGTGTAGTATCTTTTGTTACTACTTCAAAACGAACTTTGTCACAAAGCTTCTTTTTATGCTACTAGTAAAGTGCAAGGTCCCCTAGCGCACGGTTTCGTTTTGTGAAATAAGTTTCTGGAAATCTGTAAGACATCTTGTAATCCTAACTAACCGGGTCTATGTCGTGTTGATAATTTAAGGCGACGCATTTGAAATTTTGACGGCATTGTAGGAATCTCAATTTTTCTAAGTGACTACAAAACGTATGAAAATGATATTTAGTATCCTGATTATTTATTTCATTGACTTTATTTTACCAGTTGCGATACAAGATTGGTTAACTTTTGTAACACTAAAAACATATCAAAGCAACCTCTTTTAAAACAGAAATTTACATTTTTCGTAGTAACGGGTCCGATTTATGTTTCTGAATTTTTTGTATAGTTTAATCTAAACATATTCTGCAAAATGCCAGTTGCATTTTTTAAAAGAATTATAATTTGTAAAATAAACGAAAATAACTGTTTTTTCGTATTTTTCGTAAGCTGGTGCGCGCACGTTTGCATAGAGCGGAGAGTCTATTTTAGATTAAATTATTGTTTATCAATGCATCGCCTTAAGGCAGGCCCAGTCAGATTTTGTTCGTGACCACGATCGGTCCAGTCCGGTTAAAACATCGGGATAAAAAAGCTATTAGCCTCAAAGCGTCAATACGATATAGTTAGAATTGTAAGATGTGTACAAAATGTGAAATTTTAAAAACATTAATCTGTAGCTATGACGAACATTTATATATGTATGTACATTACATGTTCCCTGAATTTTTGAATTCTAGGTACAATTGTTTTCGAATATAATGAGATGAAACGGTAGAGGCAAGTATAAGCACACTAATCAATACATATATTTAATGCACTATAAAACTCACTAATTACTATTAAAACACTACGTAGAAAACTCACTGAATAATTCACTGCATACTGAATAACTCACTGAACACTAATTTTGGCTATATTTTAACAAGGACAGTTCGCGGATACAGCTAAAGACATACTAACACCGATTGCATTAGACTACTTCTATTTAACAGCGCATGGCGGATGGTACAATTAATTTATTTCTGACTACCTCCATTCAAATAAACTTGTCACGATCGCTTGTTGCTACTTGATAACTACTACACAAAGACTAACGCCGGATTATTTTATAAAGTATTTTGACCCCACTTTTGCTATCAAAACATCACAAAATTGTCATAGATGACTAATTGACGTGATTAGAATGTAGTGAAGCTAACACAAGTCCGAGAACCTAACGCTCAATTTCACCAACGTCTCCTACAATTTAAGTAACTTGTAAAAAGGTACAGAGGACCCCTAATTTTCTTGCAAAATGCTACAGGCCCCCTTTTAAATATTATTTAATTTTAAGAACCGGTTTAGAGGTTTTATTGTTCTATTTGACACGTAGGTGACAAGTTCGAAATTGTCGGTGAAATTATACATAATTTTCTTAAATTTTTACATATTTTGAACTGTCAACTAGTGTAAAGCACGGAAGTAATAAAATGTATTAGGTACTACGCCAAATTTTTTTGTTGCATGGTTTCTGAGAGAATTGAAAGTGACAGACGGACAAACAAACCGACGGATGGACGAGTGAGTAATCTTATAAGGGTTCAGTTTTTTCTTTTGACGCATAGAATCTTAAAAAAAAGTACGTAGCGCAACGTACCTAAATTAATGTTGTCATCGAGATCGGGATTGATTTCTTTATTTGGAATGAAAACGCATTATTTTTCCTATTATTAGGCTATAGTTTTGATGTCAGCCCTGTAGCCTGGACCCAAGAATAAAGCTACTGTGTTCTGCGCCTGTTATAAGAGGCGATGAAAAGGGTCTTAGTGGTCGCGACCGATCGAAATAGGGGCTCCAACTACGCGAACTCCAGGAGAACGACGCGCTGGTGATCCCTGCTAACCTAACCTGTGAACTGTGCGGTTGAGCGTTTGCAAGTATTACGATCTATTCTAAAATTAAAATACAATCCACTTAAATACGTTGAAAGTTTTCCACGACTATCCATATAATTCGTTATGTAGGTGTGCTCTACATAACGAATTAAATCACCCGCACAAAAGGGTTGCTCGGCAGTCCCTTTACTTAAAACAGAGGTATACAATCGTTTCAGTTGTATACTGTCCAAGATATGGTGCAAGGGGGGCTGTCACTGCCTCCTCACGCGAAGTGCTTCGGCATAGTGTGAAAGGGGCATAGGTGCGTTCCGTAAGAGATTCCGGGGCCCTTCGACAACGCGCTGAGGTCGACCAATGCAGGAATTTTAGTGGGTCAAAGCCCCACATAACCCACTCTCAGAGCATTGGGTATTTATTTTCAGGTTTATAGTTTAAAAAAAGACTGGTATCATATATACTTCTATGCTAATATCACAAAGAAGTTTTTGTTTGTTTGTAATGGATAAACCCAGAAACTACTCAACCGATTTCAAAAATTCATTAACCTATAGAAAGCTACATTATCAGCGAGTAACATGGGCTGTACATTACTTTCAAAAATATTTATAGCCGTGCGAAGCCGGGGCGGGTTACTAGTATATAATAAAAATCATGTAATATCACAAATAAAGAACATAATACATCAGCAGTGTTCATGATTGCCAAAATACAGCTTCTAAAGTTCATGTGGTGTATGTCTCTGAAATTTTGTCGGTCACATATCACGGGAAGGCTTTTTAAAACTTGGCCGACAGCTGAGTGATGTGCCGCGTCCCGGCTGGTAATCCGGGATTGCCTTTGAGTAACTCGCTATATTTGGCTACAACCTACGGAATTTAAAACATCTTTTATTAAACAATTTGATAGAATTTACATTCTTTAAGAAGAGAATTTTAATGCGTCTATTTATACATATACTTATATACTTACACATAAATGAAATTGAAGTGTCAGTCTGTGATTTCGTAATAACGGCTCTTTCATAAGCTTATATGGTTATTTGTACATAACCAAAACTCGTAATAACGGCTCTTTCATAAGCTTATATGGTTACATAACCAAAACCCGAATATACGCTTTTTTTAAATTCTTGTCTGCCGCAGCCGGTTTGTTTGTCCGGGCTAATCTTCGAAACGGTTGAACCGGTTTTGACGAGAATTTTAATGACAGGTAGAGAACTTTTCAGCGAGTAATCTAGGTTACCTTTTACACCGTAAAAATACCAAATTTAACGCAAAAGAAACCGCGAGGCACGGCTAGTTTAAAAATAAAGTTATGAAACTGAAATCCGACTTCGTTTAGGAGCCTACGTTTTTAGTAAAAATAGGGCTTCGTCTTCGGCAATGAATTCGAAAAATTACAGATATTCCAAGTTGTTGTTAGTACTTGGTTTTAGTTTGTAGTGTTTTTGGAGTTTCGGAGAATAATAGTAAAAAACAGTGTTATAATTTGGCTTCCTTATAATTTTATTATATTAGGCAAGAAAATATTAGGGGTATGCATGTAACTTAGTGATGAAAAATAATTCAAATGTACGTATGTGAAGTATTTTTAAATTGACTTTAAAAAAAAATAGCGGTTTCAAAATGATTTTTTCATTTAATAGTGTGTGAGATATGTGCTTCTAAACTCATAAATAAAAGTGAGCCTCTAATTTTTTAGCTATGTCAAGAAAAACTGAAAAATTTAAGACAGTTTAATTTATTTAAGATAATTTAAAAAACTTTTAACAAAAATTGGTTTGGTATATATTGTGTAGTTTTCAAGATATGAGATATTTTCGATTACACGCTATTGAGCGACCGCAGGAATAATTGTGTTTTTTACAGTATCTTTGAGAAATACGAGTACTGTTAAATAATTAAATGAACATCGTGCATTTCGGCTACGGAACCCTTCACTTGTGGGTGGTATTATACGCACTTGGCTGGTTTTCTTATTTAAATTTTTTTAATATGAAAGATATTCCTGTGTATTTTAAATTTTTACCAAATATGTTGTAAATTTTTGATATTTTAGTCCTGTCGTTCTACAGACGCCATACTTATTTCTTAAAAAAACCTAGTGCATACCACGCGAGTAATTAAGACTACGAGTGTAATCTAATGATAGGCACCGCGAATGTTGGTATCGGTAAATTGGTTTTGGCTGTGTGGGAGAATAGACAAATCATTTTTGTACTGGTCGATTAGTTTAATAATTTCTTTTTTTAACTGACTTCAAAAAAGGAGGAGGTTAAATTATGTTCGTCTGTATGCAAGTTTTTTTATGTATGTTCTTTTCTTTATGGTGTTACGCATACCGATATTGATAAAAGCCAAATTGATATAAATGAAGGGGTTGGATGTGTTTAAAAACTGTAAACAAAAAAAAACCTAAAAAAATAATACTGATAACTGAAAAGAATTGAATTTGAACCCGGAGCCAGGTTTGAAAGGTAGGTTTTACCACCAAATTTTAGAACCAGTCAAAACGTCTGAACATGAGAATGTTTGTAGAATTTAAACAAAATTTCCACAAATTGTTACTTGTTGTGTATCATTGAACAATAAAATTATAATAACACTTCGTTATGGAAAACCTATAGACCCAATATTGCTCAAACAATAAAGAAACTTCGGCAGTATTCTCTTTGAAATAAAATAGACGATATAGATTCAATTTACATTCTCGCAAAACACGAGTATTTTTTGAAACGTGAACTTTTCGTGTAATTATTATTATACAAAAATAGTCCATTTTCTCGAGGAACGTCGGAAATATTGGGTCCTTACATATGAAATTAGCGTTTTGTCGTACTGACCACTTTGATCTGAAATATCTCCTCTTTGGTTAAGAATTCCAAATTCAAATTTATAAATTCATTTAGCTGGTACATTTGAGTTTTGAAAACAGTCATTCATTTGTTTTTTCCTCATTATTTTTTTCTTTGGCGTCGCTTATTACCGTACAATGGAAAACATGAAATATCGGTATATTTACGAGTACGAGTTCTACCGTGGCACCAGTGCTGCAGAAACAGCTCGAAGGATTAATGATGTGTACGGCGCTGGTGTCGCAAAAGAAAGCACGGTACGTTTTTGGTTTCAACGTTTTCGTTCTGGAAATTTCGACCTTCAGAACCAACCCCGTGGACGGCCGGAGACCAAAGTGGAAAATGAAGAATTAAAGGCTATTGTGGAAGCGGATCCATCACAAAGCACTTCAGAGATAGCTGCAGGCTTCGGGGTAAGTGATAAAACTGTATTAATCCACTTGAAGCAAATCGGGAAAGTAAAAAAACTTGAACGATGGGTACCTCATGAATTGAGTGAATCGAACTTGCAAACACGCGTCGACTGCTGTGTTACTTTGCTCAACCGACACAATAATGAAGGAATTTTAAATAGAATCATTACTTGTGATGAAAAGTGGATACTGTACGATAATCGGAAGCGCTCGTCGCAATGGCTGAACCCTGGAGACCCAGCCAAATCCTGCCCTAAACGAAAATTGACTCAGAAAAAGTTACTTGTGAGTGTTTGGTGGACTAGCGCCGCTGTCGTTCACTACGGCTTTCTAAAATCTGGCCAAACGATTACGGCAGATATCTATTGTCAGCAACTGCAAACCATGAAGGAAGAACTAGCTGCTAAACAACCGAGATTGGTCAATCGCTCTAGGCCACTGCTGTTTCACGACAACGCAAGACCACACACTGCACAACAAACAACCACTAAGTTAGATGAGCTACAATTGGAATGTCTGCGACATCCACCGTACTCCCCGGACCTTGCTCCAACAGATAACCATTTTTTCCGGAATTTGGACAACTTCTTACAAGGAAAAAAATTCAACTCCGATGCGGCAGTCCAAACCGCCTTCAAAGAGTTTATTGATTCTCGCCCCCATGGTTTTTTTAGTAAAGGGATCAATGATCTACCCATGAGATGGCAAAAGTGCATAGATAACAACGGTGCATACTTTGATTAATTAAATATATTTTACAAAAAAAAATTGACTTTATATTCCTCCCGTATAAAACGCCAATTTCATATGTAAGGACCCAATATAAACAAATTTGTTAATCGTGGGAAAATAATTGTATCGTGGTGGGTAGTTTATGCTTCACTGGGAAACGTACGCTTTATGAAAGAAGATTTTAATACGGAATTGAGTCAGATACGTCGATAATAATAATAATTGTTGTTTGTAACAGCCTGGAAATATACACACTTAAAAAAAATTTAGTCACTAATTTTTGTGAAAGTAACAATGAAGTCACGGTTATATTAAAAAGAAACGGTTTGGAGCGCATTGGATACGTTTCTACAGATGTATTTAAAATGTTTTTAAAATTGGTAAAAATAACTATAAAATGCTTTGTATCGCTATAAAAATAAATCGTAAAATTTTAACGTTTCATTAAAAATCCAGTAACTTGAAAAAGTATGACGTACAGTAAAATAATTTCAGGCTATTAAAAAAATTTTACAATATAAAATAAATAGTTTATACGGTTAAAGTGCGACTTTACATATTTTATTCCAATATAATTTCTGCTATAATTCCGACAAGGGCGTCTGCCCGTTGTTCATTTATGATTAAGTTAAAAAAAACTGGTTTCATAATTAATAGTTTTAAAGATTTAAGTTTAAATAAAAAAATGGTTGAAAGTGTGTTAATTGAGTTAATAAAATTAATTTCTGTGCATATTTATTTTTGCGGAAACTATTAATTAAATATGGCATAAAAATAAAATAAAGATTGTTTATTAGTAACCATTATAAAGCTGTACATATTTAAACGTAATATTTACAACAATTAAGTTTTATTCTAAATAAAAGATTTCCTAAATTCGCCGTAAGAAAAATTCGATTTCGAACCAGTCGATGGGCTTCGAGGCCCCGAGGTCTCAAAGTTTCGACTGCGAATGGCGTAAATATGAAATGCTTCAAGATCTCAGTAGTGCTGGCACCCGCTGATCTGGAAGTCGTTGGGACATGAGAATCAGCAAGTATGTCGACATAATATTGACCCACATGAGCAGTGTTCCAAGTTTCCGTGGAATGAACGTCAAATCATCCAATTCTGAGACTGCAGGAACGCAGCGCTGGCATGTACCTAATTTCAATCAGAATAAGTAAGACTTAAAATTCTTAGATATCTTTATTTTTCTAATTTTTATGTGGGGGAATGGAGGTAAAGTCAAGTTTGTGGGAGAAATTTAACTGCGATAGACGGAGAGAGAGTGACAGTGATATTCTAAGGGTTTCGTTTTACCTTTCATGGCACGGAACCCTAAAAAAGTACACTTTTCTTTTTAATTTTCATTGATAATATTAAATTCATTTTAGGAGCCCTTAGAGTTTAGAATTGAGAATCCGTCCGTCTGTATATCACAAGCTGTGTCGCAAGCCTCCCATCCTCTTATTTATATGTATACTTTCTAGCTGTTGTCCGCGACTTCATCCGCGTGGAATTTAACGGGATAACATACAGCCTTTGTCCACCCTGAAGGTCCCTCCTTTTCGCTTTGCCGTAATTCGGTAACTAGGGGTAGGACGTTTTGATAATCATTTCGAACGTTAATATCTCGTGATCGATGAGTCAACAAAGTTTACAAACATATTTTGTGAATTTAAAAAACCTATCTGAACACATCCAACTAGCAGAGATATTTATTAAAATAAAAATACTAAAATTTTGACGAGGTGTGCGACTAACAGTTATTTAAAAAAACATATCATTTAATTATATTTTTGGATCATCGATCTATATCCATATCAAGTGTTTCAATAAGCATATAAATGATAGGATAGCAGGCTTGTATTGTAGTTTATAATGTACAGACAGACGGACTGATTGTTAGATCGAAACTGTAAGGGTTAATAAACTGACTACGGAATCCTAAAAATGAACAATCGCATGTCGTATTTTTAATAATGTTTGCACGAACAATCGCATCTCATATTTTTAATAATGCGAGAAGTCGTCCACTTAGCTGAGGCAAAATTCGTCTCATAAGTGTTTTCATCATCACTCACTTCATTGCGGTGTGAGTGACCATTAAATTAGAGACGACCTCCCGTTGCGAAAGATTCTATTTGCCGGAGAACCTTCAGATTGACAAGGATAATGCCTCGGTTATCCGACTCCCGATATTGGAGAAGACGGGATTAAGTCAATGAACTAATTTTGTATGGGTTTCTTTGGACGTGAATTACCAAGTTTATGAATAGTGTTGACAACGTTTGAATTTTTCATATGAAGAGATGTTTTTAAAATGGCTTCACACGTTTCAACTGTAGAGTCATACATATCGCACTCGTGCATCCTAAATTACATGGAAGAGATTATTTTATGCGATAAGGTCGTTTAAATTGTACTTTCCTCGTTGTAATTAATGTCTATATTTTTTTTGTCATCTTCCGTCCAAAGTTTTAAACTTATTGATACACACGTGTTTCACTTCTCAAGGAAACATTCTTAGAAGAATCCAGACCTCAGACTGGATCAGTTACACTTACGCTTATTGCTTAGAGATTAACACTTATTATTTAATGGCTAGAGATAGCGTAATATGTGATTTTCTGTGAGTCATGATGATCTGTCAATGGACAGAACGTGTCACGTGATGCCACGTGATAAATGAAGTAAATTAATAATAAATAATAATAAATGCGCCAAACAATGCACACCAATCATCTGGTCTCAAACTAACTCAATATTCCTTGTGCTATGGGAATTAGACAACGACGATAACTGGGGGCGTCTTCCAGTTCTACACCCAGAGCCGAGACAATTTAGAAAAGTTCGCATCCTAAATTGACCCGATTGGGAATCGAACCTGGAACCTGCTGCGCTTGGGTGGAACACCTAAACCACTGTGCCATCGAGGTTGTTACAAATTTATGTTTCTGAGAAGGGAACAAAATCCCTACGGACACTTCGCCGGATTCTACGCCGATTAAGTACTGTTGGACTGACACCAACTAAAACCCCCTTTTATGTATTCAGCTTTTACAGCGTCACCGGTCGCGCTGTGTCGAGCACTAAGGATACCTTGCCAAATGGTGATGCCAGACAAAAATCTGAGAGTTCCTTCGTTCGAGGGATACTTCATATGGAGGATGGACTTTGACTTAAAGCGTCGTTAGAAGAATCTGTACCTGCGTGTATATAAGTGGATGACTTCCTAATCGAGGGCATGGGCTGAGCCTCGAGCGGACCAGGGTGGCATTCAGAGCGACTGAAGGCCGATTCGGTCGGAATGTGGCTTAAGGCTCATATGTGTACGTGTACGTGATCGAAGCTTCTAAATGTGAGTCCCTACGGATGTCACGAGGGACTATGTTTATGTGTACTTGTATATGTATGAATAAATAAATAAATATTTCAGATAATTACACCAATTATGTAGTATCAAACTAAGCACTGGGAATGAATGTATATACAATGCAAAGATTTGGAACTGAAAGAAAATCCTGCTTGAAAATTGAACCTGTGATCACCGTGTATCTGGACTATGACGCAATTGCTAGTAAGGAATATTGGACTTCGTTTACATTTGACCGAATTTTTGGCCTGCCCGAAAAGAGAAGTTGCTAGTACAGAGTACTATATTTTAGTTTCTCTCCCAGTATTACAAAATTGTCCTCTTAATTATTATATAGTATCTACTTATGATTAATAGGTATTACACTGCCCTTTTATTTCTTCGCTCTAACAAGCAATGCTCTAACAAGCATTGACGACATAATAAAACTACTACAAAGTGCTTGATATAATTGAACAAGCCAAGAAACCAGCAGTAATTAATACTGTCTTATCTGAGAGCAAGATATTGCCGTTGTTTGTCAGCACTTTTGTATTACACTGCTGGACATTTATAATGGTCGTGTTGCTTTTATGTTAACAACAGTGTAGTTTATTAGTCATTTTCGGTGTTAAGGTGATCTTCCAAATTACAACGAAAAACAATCAAATATTCTTATATTGTATAGACAGGTGTTACTTTACGGAAATCCATTTCATGTGATGAATTCCTAAAATCTTTAGCTATTTTCTATTCGAACTCCAAAAACCACCAATCGACACGTGTTTTGCCTCTCAACGAAGCATACTCAGGATATTCCAGAGCTAAGCACTGAATCCTGGTTTCCAGAGCTTATTATTTACGCGCTCTTCGTTTCGCAGTGCGGCGAGGGAGCATTAAATGTCTAACGCGTTCGAAGGTCCTAGCCTTAAATCGAGTTTACTTGACAGAAATGTCAAACGCACTTGCATGCATTTTAAAAGTGTGAGGAGAATGATGAAGTTATAATATAAATTTAGTATCTATTCAAATCAATTATTCAATTCGATTCAAAAAAATGAAAATGTCAAAGTTCAATGTATCACTTTGAAGTTGAATGTAATGAAAAATATAAATATAAATTGCTACAAGATCCATAAAATCAACAAGATTTTATCCACGATATTTTCCACGCAAATTTAGGGAGAAAGTTTAAGTTTTCAAAGGTAGCTAAGCTTTTACGCTCCGAGTATATTGCATTTAAAACATGTTTGGAACGATTCAACCACGTTACGTTTCTATTAAACTTAACATCTTTGTTTGTTAAGTATTGTAATTGATAAATATTTCAATCGGATCGAGTTTCATCAAACTCCTTGAACCAGTACCTTGCACAATTGTAGAAAATTGTTATGCCTCTTCATTTTCAATTATTTATTTCAATCTGGTTAATTTGTTTTTCACAAATTGTTTACTTTGTTTCAATTGGCTATTATTATATACATTGATTCGTACCGTCTTTTGTACCAAAGGTCTTATTCGAGAATTCAGAATTCTAACCTGACAAGCTTTATTTAAAAATTGTAAGAATTAAATCTTTTTGAACTTCGGTTATAGTCTCGAAGTCTCGTACTATTGAATACGTTTATAGCTCGTTACAAAATATCTTTTTTTTCTTGACAAAGAAGAAACCTACACACAGGTACACAACACCTTGAGGGAGTGACTGAGTTTTTTTATACTAACGGAAGACGAACGAGCGAACAGTTCCTCTGATAGTAGAGACTGAGTGGCTCATGGACATTTACAAATCAAGGCTAAGAATACATATGAGATGTGTTGGCAACCCGGAGGAATAAGGTGTACTGCTCATTTGCAAGAAATATCACAGAATGTTTTACCCATGGGCTTACCCATCATACCGGAACACAACAGTAGAAGTACTGTTGTATAGTTGTAGAATTAGCGAATAAGATGGTGGTAGGAATCTGGACAGACCCTGCTCAAGCTACTACCACCCGTAAAAAAGAAGTTATATGAGATTTTTACCCACTAAAACTACTGCAGTGGACGTCTTAGGCGTATTGTCGAGGGGCTTCTGGATCTCTTATGGAATGCAACGGAGCCCCTCTTGTGCTGTACTGAAGCATTTCACGAGGAACCAGTTATAGAGCTCCTCCAGCACCCTTGCAGTGATAAGATAGCGTGGACCACACACGCTATTATTCTCCTTACTTTCGCATGAGTGGATGATCAAAGCCGATATATTATGATATATATAATAACAACTTGAATGTTACTGTTAGAAATATCCGAGTGTATATGTGTATATATATGTGTATATATTATACCTAATGAATATTTACGTAAAGTAACACATTGTTATATTGTAACTTTTAACAATATTTCGATATTTTTCCCTACTTTAATGGTTGTCCAAGAGTCAAACCACTTTCAGTTGTCCAAGGGACAATTTTACTGTTTTTTGAAGGATTTTTTCGATTTCGTGATAATGCCTATTTATGAAAGTGTGTCGCTGAACACGGATTTATAAATATGTAAATAATTGAGTATCCTTATCAGTTGAACAATAAACAAATAAAAAAATTAATGAGCGAACCGAACCGACCAGTACAAAAAAAGGTGACGTTATGGATATAACAAATAACAAAGAAACTATTAATCTCAAAATAGTATAAAACGAAGTTGCCATCTCTGCCGGTCTATTTGTACGTTTACTTCTTTTAAACTATGCAATAGATTTTAATATGATAATTATCATCATTTAGATAAATTCTTCCGGAAGGTTCTTATATAGGAAAATTATAATATATCCCATGCGGACGAAGTCGGGGCGGGTCGCTTGTTAATAATCATTTATTGTTGTAATAAAATCCAGATAATATAAGCGATAACTAAAATTAGGTGTACCCTGCGGTTTCATTCGCGTTAAACATAGCATTTGGTAATAATATGACTACGGCGCCATCTATTGTGTCCTAATATAGCTATGAACCATCGACTCGACGAAACAAATATATTGTGAGAATATAATCTCCATCAGTCAAGTTCAGAAGTTACACGATAATTAACAGACGCTACCACAATTATATGTATACATAGAGATAAGTACATTTCTACATTAACAAAATAATAATACATTTAAATTATCGTGAAAGCATTGCGGTTCCTAATTACTTTTTTATCGCCTCAAATCTCATCATCCTCCTCACACACATTCACTGAGATATGCGTCAGTTTTTACATTTCTGTCTGTTAAAATTCTGGCTATTTGATCTTCATAAGTTAGCCTTAGCCTTCCTTCTGCTACCGCTTACATTCGCTCTGCGTATTTAATATAGCTGTACCGTTTATTTAAAATTAGTGCAACATAATATTTATATATGTATATCCCATTATTGTGGCTTCGTTTGTACAGCTATGTTCTTGTATGCACTTGTAACACGATGCGCTGTCCCCAAGTATGTACACTATCTTTGCTTCCGTGCGGGTTCCTTAATTGCCTCCTTCACTTGTACACTGTATATAAGATTGGATTAACAAAAAGTTGTTAATTTTGAATTAATAATGTGATTAACATCAAGATTACTAAATATATAGTAGAAGCTATTTAATTTAAATATGTGAAGTTGTAGTTTGAATTACTAACTCTATTGCTCATTTAGACATTTCCCTAATTTTAAGGTTTACGATAGTAATATAGGAATTACTAATTTTAAATTGCTTGCAAGTGATTATATATGATTCAAATTAGGAATAGAATTAGTGGAAACTATTAAGTTTAAACGTAATACGTTGTAGAATGATGATGAATGATATGTAATGATGTAGAATGATAATGAATTATTAATTCTGTTGCTTATTTACATATTTATTTTCCATTATGAAATCCGAACGATGCGCGTCGTTACTCGTAGTACAGATATTCATATATGATAACAATGTACGCAGCGATATGACTTTCTTACAGTAACGTAAACAATTAATTATGTAAACACATCATTATTCTACTTACATCGCCTCCTATTTACAAGTCTGAACGCATTACATAAGAGACGAAATGTGGGCACAATAGTAGCTTATCTCAAGACATTGTTTAGGCTGGGACCGAGCTCATTTGTCTTGGGTTGTCTGTTGCAGAGTTAGGGATCACGTTGATTCTGAATCTTTTGAATTATGCGACGAGTAGAATAAGACAGTGTCGGTATTATCTTGAATAAGGCAATGCCAAATAATAAGAAACACAGTTAATTTTTAACAACTGTCTATAAAAGTAAACAAAACGGTTAAGCAAGCGAAAATACACTTCAACTTAAGGTGCCGTAGTAATTTCAAACAAAATAGAATATAAAAAAATTAAGTCTAACATACTCATTAATTAATTTATTATTTTCCACTGGCTATACTTACGCGGCCACGTGGATTACTAAGTATTATGTTAAATAATAGACTTCCTCAAACTTGCCGCTTAGAAACCTGTCATAGCTTATGGTAGCTAGCACACTGACAGCATTCATTACCTTTTTGGATAACCAAATTGAACTGTTGGCGGTCTCCCAAAGGCTGACGAGTGGCTTACCAGAAACCAGTCGGTAGGCGTCGGAGAGAGTCGCGTACTTACGCTGCTTCAAGTTCTTGGCAGTGTTGCCGCAGCACCCGCTGATCTGGACGTCGCCGAGATATGAGAAACAGCAAGTGTGTCGACAAAGTGCATCAGTAGGCCTAACACCTACTGATGCACTTCACATCACACCACACACATTCACATCCGGTTTATCCTGCTATTTTTACAACTATGTAAAGATAGCAGGATAAACCGGCTGTGATATATGACAGACATGATGAAACTATAAAGGCTCTGTTTTAGCTATTATGGTCAAGAAGAGTTTTTGGATTTTGATTAATAATTGAAGAGAGAAGAGATGATAGTCAAATAACAAGGAGAATTGTGAGATTTGATGAAAGGAAAAAAAGTATAGAAGTTTGTATGTATGTCAGTAAAAGATATAAACATGGGTTTAAAATAGCGAACGTCGACATAATATGAAGGTTAAATTACCTTATGATTATGAGATAAAGTTTATCGTAAAACTACTATTTTTTAGGTTACTGAATTGAGTAACCTACTCACGTCATACGCGTAACTCGTTTTGTAGAAGATTCGACGCATCTGCTTCACATCGTTCCATTTCAGATTAGAATTCCCGACAAAGAGTATGTTAGCACGCTCACACGCGCAAGGTTTTGTAGCGTTTCGTTAGTCTTTATTTTATCGCAATAAGCAATAGCAATAGGTGAGATATTACCTACCTTGATTTTGCTTCCAATTATAAAGCTCTTCCTGCACCCTTACAGTGTCACGACAGCGTGATCATACTCTGCCATCTCCTTGGGGTCGTATGAATGGACGACCGGATCCTACACTGATCGGCCGGAACCGTGAAGCTCCATTTAGTCATCGCTTACGACAGGCAGAGAACGCCGTTTCCTTAATCTCTGATCAGGGTTACAGGGCATATGAGGAACCTACCTGTCACTATATGGTTTCGTTATTCCGTTCGTAAGACAAAATACTTATTCCTAGTAGAGGCATCAAGATATGATTTTATTCTCTTGACGCTCTATCGATCCCTATTGGAAAATGGCGTGAACCAAAATCGAAAGCTAAATTTTATTTTTCAACTTGTTACTCCAGGTTTCACATCCAAGACATCTAGCTCCGCCGCTGCTAGAGATATTACTTGAAACAAAATATTTATGTTCTGATGTACGATCACGTCAAGTTAAAAACTCAGAACATTAGAGTTAAGTAGAATGACAAATATGATTTCAAAACTTACATTATCCGTATCCATAAATCTGTTTATTCCCCAAATAAAGACGGAAATTTGTTAGTAAAAAGTTTCAGCATAACGGTCAAAGTAAGGGGTCGATACTAGATGACAAATGACACGTATGTGAAAGCGGTTCGTGACAAAACGCTCTCCTACATCTTTAGGATTAGTCGTGAGGTATAAGTGCTGGCGAGAACGTTGCCATAAGCGATTGATGGAGACTAATACAAATAAAATTGTTTACCGTAAATGTCAGGTTGTAGGACATTGTATGGGATGTATACGATTTGCTATTACTCCATTTTATCGCTAATCATCCGACAGCCGATGAAACTGCCATGAGAGGTATAACATTTCAATTCCCAGGGTTGCCAACTCATTTGCAACCTGAAGTGCTTTCTTAGCCTGTTGTATTCTAACTGTCCATAAGCCTCCGTCCACTTATAGTGACAACTTGGGCTGTTTGTTCTTTGTTACTAAGAGTCGTCAGTAAGTGTAAGCGAGAGAAATGTAAAATATGTCAGCTGTTTACTTTTCTCAACAGTTAGTAAATGTCAGCTAATAAATGGCTTATTATTAGGAGCTTATATTTAAAAACGATCGGGTAGCTATTTGTTATAGGGTTTGATTTTGCCATCTACAAAAACCGAACCGGTATTTACTGGCAGAAGTGATGTCAAAATAAATTTTGTTACATCTTAATGCTCTGTTTAGCAAAACAGGAATAAATTTCGAAAAATATTTAAAAATTATTAGGGACGAGAATGCGATCGAGCTTCTGACCTGTTGAGATAAATTTTTACTTGCAAAACATATTTTAAATTCTTGGTTGCTTCACCACTTTACAATGATTCAAGTATTGCTGTTGTTACTGTCCCTAGCAAGTCAGAGTAAGGCAGATAAAACATAAATACAGGTGCACTGTAGGACTGCCTTTGTTACCCCCTATGTATGTTATACTATATTATGTTCCAACCAAAAACAAGGTATACTAACTTTATGGTTCTAACGGAGCCAGGTGGCGCCACTGTCGGCGGTTCAATCTAGCCGACGTCGTATCTGGTCTGCCATACCTACTGTTGCCATATCGCAGGGAAGTGACGTTAAGCAGGGCGATATAAGCCCATGTGCGCTTAGATCTTAATCTTTAGTAATTCGTCATTCGCTATTCGTTACAACATAGCCATAATTCACAAAAATGTGTGTGTCATTCGTAATCGGAAAAATAAATGTAAAATCTACTTATGATATTATACATTGTGTGTTTTGTTGATGTAATAATGAATTGGTTCAAACAAAAATAAAGCCCATTCTTCGCTTTCGAATGCAGTTGCATTTATCTTCTTTAGGTATTGTGTATATCGTGAAATCTCCATGGGAATATATTTAAAATAAATAGCACTATAAAGCATACTGATTCATAATAAAATATTTTTCAGATGGTTACTATGTTTTCTAACTTGCAATTTCTTAACGTCAATCAATGGCAAAATTGATTCAATGAATCTGCAGTTTCAAACTGGCTACTAATTGTTTTGAATGCAGCTGCTTAGCTGCCACAGTCATACTATTTAAACTTTAATATCTCTAAATCAATTTACGCATATAGAATTTCGGTGGATATATTTATTTATTTACTTAGAGATATCATATAAACTTAAACATTTTACGATATTGTATAGCATAAACCAATAGGACAATTATAGATTTCTACGGTACCGGACGTAATGGATGTATCCTGTACGAGATGAACCGGATGTATCATTTACCAGATGTACCACGTACCGGACGTACGTAAGAAATGAAAACGTGCGTAAATGAATGATATAATTGTTCGTATGCATGTGAACTACCGTGAAATGTAACCCCGGAACAGCCTGATCGATTGCGGTCACATTACTACAACATATTGGCTTCGTTAAGTCAATGGTTCATAGTTGTGTCAGGATCCCATAGATACATAGATAGCTTGGTGTAATTATTGTTCAGAATGAGATTTATAGTGAAAATTACTTTTATTTAGAGTTGCCTTGTATAATATAACACATGTACTCGTACCAGCACATAATAAAAAAAAAATGCATGGCTGATCATTCGCTAATAGTTTATATCTTGTTCTGAATAAGATAGGATAACGATAGTCCCCTTAAGTCCGACACATGCCTTCGTAAGGAGGTCGAGATAAAAACAAGCTGACGTAACGCTACATCAAAATGTGATTTTAATATCTTTCCGCTTATATTTTCTGATCTTGTTAATGATAAGGATAGCGAAAGAAGTGTATATAGCGTGATGGTACTGGTTTGCCTATATTTATCTGTCCGTGTTGATCCTGGTTGTGCAGTATGGCCTCCCATCTTCTAGCGCCAATTGTGAGAAGTGTTGTTATTATCATTAAAATTATTAGCTATTAATCTAAGAAGAAGACAAAGAAAACGCGTGTAAATAACTAATGAAAAATAATAATTTCTACTTAACTTATTATTATTTGTCACTAGACGTCATTTTATTATTTGTCACGTTATGGTAGCATCTCGCAAGAAGCACTGAGCCTGCGTGACAAATTAAACAGAACTTTTTATTGTATTTGCTATTTATGTCACGTACTATACGAATGCAATGGGATAAACTTTACTAGGTATAAGAAACAAAGGAAATAGGAATAATTGTTTTTAACTCGATTATGGCTTGTCTAAATCTTGTATAGGTATGTATATATTTGCAGGCAGAATGATTCGATCGATTTAAAAAACGAGGTACCATTAGCGCCGTGATAGTCCCGCGGGTAACATACGTAGGATAGATGACGTCGTAATTTTAATATGACGGGTGCCCTAAGGTGACGATTCATTTTTTTTATTCAGGATCCCTTTCGAAATGGGTATCATATGAAAAGGATTGATAAACGATCATGTAAATTTGAATTAATTGTACATTGTTACGTAAAATAAATAATCTTTACATAATATGCATTATTTATAGTATACCTATCGATAAAAGAAGAACCTCACTGACTGACTGACATAATTATTATTCACTTTAGAACTCAAACCGCGGGTCATAGAAATTTGAAATTTTGCACATCGATTCTTTATATAGTATACACTAGCACTTTGCACTTTGGGATGGGGGACTAAGGGGATATTGAAAATTCAGCTCCTAAGGGGTTTAAAATGGGTAGCAAAATTAGTAAAAAAATAATTTAAAATGCGTTTCGTAATCGAAAACTTTTACTGATTTCGAGTGAAATATCTGTCAACAATAACACTAACCACGCCACGCGCCATAACTATGTGAGGTCCACGGAATATGTTACTCTCGGTAAGGTCAGACGGTCTGTCTTGCTGTTACGGTTTGTCTTAGAAAACGTCGTCAGCATTTAAAATTTTAAATTTATACCACATCGAGCTCCTCTCAGTGTAGTGCCGTGTGCAATCAAAGAGCTGGTTTCCCGTCGAGACCTCGTGGAACTTAGGCTTAGTAGATTCTTGCTTGCCAGCTTTTAGAAACAGATCGATATATTTCTGACACTCATTCGAATACAGTCTACTTTCAAATACTTCTTACTAAACCTATGTCATAGTTAGTTTAATAATATATATAGTTTAAATTAAATTGATTAAATGGGAGTGTAACTAGCACACAGTGTTTCAGGTATTAAGTATACAGTTTCAAAAATATTTTTTCTTTTATATTTTCTATTTACGTGTAGAATTGGTTCCTACAGTTTTGCTGTAGTAATGTTGTTGTAATTTTATTTTTATTTTATTTTATTTTATTTGATACACAATACAGTTACAAGAACTTACATGCTAAAATTACATTCTATTTCTAGGTCTTTGACATTCTTGTGACCAAAGTTTGTGTATACATCGTGTATTAATCATATAGTTACCAGTTACAGCAAACAATGACAAACAAACACAGTGGACAGTACACAAAACTCACCGACTGTATCAAAATAACTAATTTACATCAAAGAGAAAAATAATAAAATTAATAAAAGACAATTCAAACACAATCTAAACAGCGCCTGACACTGGCTCTAAACGCACCCAGTTTCTGACCAAAAATATCTAAATTATTGTTTGCTCGAGAGAGATCGTTGTATAGAGTGCACATTTTGTTTAAAGAACCATACAAAGCGGCATTTATGGTGACCGGTGACGTATGGAACACCTTAGGCTGACGCAATTTGTAGTTAGTGTTAATATTTATTTTCTGTTATACAGAAGTAGACACTAACGAATTTATGATTTTGTATAGTAAGACGAGGTAAGCTATATTTCTTCGGCTATCCAACCTTTCCAATTTAAAGTATCTCAAACAATTCTCATAACTGTTAAGTGAACGCCTGAGTCCGTAACGAACAGACACTAAGTATAAGAAGCGCTTCTGGATATTCTCAAGCCTGGAAATGTGGATAGCATAGTAAGGTGACCAGATAATGCATCTGTACTCTAGTACACTCCTAACTAGTGCCGAATACAGATGCAAAACGCTCTTATATGATCTGAAACCTCTTGTAGTTCGAAGAATGAATCCCACAAGTTTGTTATATCTATCAGCAATAGAAGCGTAATGTTCTCGATATGTCCATTTACTGTCTAAAATTACTCCTAGATCTTTCACAGCTTCCTTTCCAACAAGCACCCTCTGATCGACACTGTAAGGATAACACAAATTGTTCTGACGTTTCGTATATGATAAAGTAAAACACTTATCGAGGTTAAGGTACATGTGATTCAGATTACACCAGTCAAAGAAGACATCAAGATCTTTTTGAAGATGCACACAATCTGATTCATTCTTAACCATTCTAAAAATCTTTAAGTTATCGGCATAAAGCAAGCAGTCACTACTTAAAAATGAAACCAAGTCGTTAATAAACATTATAAACAAAAGGGGTCCCAAATGTGAACCCTGCGGAACACCCGAATTGACAGGTGTTGGTGAGGATTTAAACCCTTTCAATGTTACTATTTGAGTACGATTAGAGAGATAGGATATAACCCACCTCAACAAACCACCATGAATACCATAATACTCTTGAAGTTTCGCGCATAGAAGAGAATGATTAACCCTATCAAATGCCTTTCTAAAATCTATATATACACAGTCCACTTGCTTACGAGATTCCAAAGCTGTGCAAACAAACTCTTGAAATTCTAGTAGATTAGGAACAGTTGACTTCCCTTTAACAAATCCATGTTGCCTTTGTGAGATAAAAGACTCAACATGCGTATAGATATAAGGATAAACAAGCTTTTCAACAGTTTTGCGAAACATGACAGGATGCTTATTGGTCTAAAGTTTTCACATTGAGCTTTACTGCTACTTTTATGTATTGGTATTATGTGAGCAATTTTTCACGTATTAGGGAAAATCCCATTACGAAGTGACCTATTAAACAATATTAGTAACGGCATGGCAATACCCGCGCAGCATGATTTTACAAAATATGGAGGGATTTCATCTGGCCCCGCACCCTTTCTTGGATCTAATTGTTTTATTTTTTGAACGATTTCATCATAATTCAATTTTACGCTCGAAAGACCATTCGCTTTCATCATACTTGAGTCATGTATAACATCTTTCACATTCTCATCCCTGTCACTATCAAATACGGATGCAAAAAACTTTGAAAATAGTTCACAAATATCTTCGCCATTGCTGGCCGTCAGACCGCCAAATGACATCACCTGAGGTATCAAGGTGGAGGTTTGCTTACTCTTAATATATTGCCAAAAACGCTTGTTATCATTTAGAAGAGATTCTACGATTGAATTAATGAATAGGTTGTAACATTCAACAATCATCTTTTTGGACCTAGTGCGCAAGAGAGCAAATGTATCGTAATCGCGGGGATTTTTATATTTTCGGTATCTGACATGGTACTTTAATTATTCCTTGATACATTTTTTTAGGGGTTCATTGTACCAACTAGGAAAATAGCGACAGACATCTCGTTTGCGAGGAACGTGTATGGAAATAATTTTTAATAAGATATTATAAAAGCATTGCAATGTGTTGTTAACATCTAAGTCGTTAAACTCAATTTACATTTCTAAGATTTTTATTTATTTCTTTATAGTTAGCCTTATAGAAGTTATATTTATAATTATGCTTATTACTCTTCATTGGACTACTTTTTGTACATTTTACATGCAGTTGAATATGTAAGGGAGGATGATGCCTATCTTGTTTACTCAAACCTTCCGCAGCTCCAACCTTAAGACTTTGAATATTAGATAGAATGAGGTCCAAAACACGATTGTTATCATTAGTTACATTGTTGAACTGTCTCAGATCACCAAATGCCATCATATCAATCAGCAACGAAGATTTTGTGTCGTTCGGTAATAGAGTATGCTTTGTTTTAGTCCACACAATATAAGGAAGATTGAAATCGCCCATAATAAGCACTTTGGTATGGCAATCAATACCTGAAATTACGCGTGAACAGTTGTCATAAAAAGCCGATAAGGTATCAATTGGTAAATAGTCTGGTAAATAGCAACAGCAAATATGTAAAGTGTCATTATAAAATTCTTTAGGTAAAACAGTCAACCATAGGTCCTCGCACATACTGTCCCAATCTTCGCGTCTAATCACAGAGTACTTCTTATGTATGGCAATCAATACTCCACCCCCACCACCGATTTTTTTACTATTGATATGATCTCGATCACGACGGAAACTTTGAAACTGGTCATCCATGAACTCCTCACTACATATACTGGCGCTTAAATTAGTTTCAGTTAAAGAAATTATATCGTAATCAGAACTGAGAACGTTTAGGTAAAATTCCTTAAATTTGGATCTAAATCTATTTACATTTTGATAGAAAATATCCATAAAAACCTTTATAAAAATGGTCCGAGCGGGAAAACAAAATACAATCGAATACAACAAGAATAAGATCAATTAATTTGTAGTTTTAATATTATTCAAATATTCAATACTTTTAATATGTATACATCCTGATTTTTCGTTTTTTCTTAGAAACACTGCCATATTTAACCCAAACGTATTGAAATGAATTTTCCTTTGCGAATTTTCGAGTAGCTGCGTGAAGAGATTTCACCTCAGGTGATAAGTGCTCTGTTATATAGATGGGCACACTGCTACCCGACAGGCCTAAATGTCTTGAGCTGAGCTGGTCGTGAGGATTTGATTTATTGTAACGCCGTACAGCTGAAATCAATTCATCCCTCTGACGAGGTGAGGGTAACGTCAACAGCAAATTTCGAGGTCTAGGTGACGAACTGTCCTTTTTGGCCACTCGACGACAGTGAATTATTTGCGAATCTGCTATAGAGTATGACACAGACTCGCATAATTTTTTAATAAGAACAATAACGTTTTCGTTTCTGTTTTCTGGAATTGCCTGGATTTCGACGTTATGACTTCGAGTTAGTCTTTCATTAGTATTAAGTGTCGTCATATCATGTTGCAGATTATTTACCTTGTGTTCTAGTTCTACAATGATTTTATTAGCTTCTTGAATCGACAACTTCATGTCGCATTGTTCAGCTTGCAGGAAATCCGTTGCTTCAGTAAATTCGGTTTTAAGAATATCAATTTCACTACGTATTAGTTTCGATATCTCTACTTTAATCGACGATTCTATCCGCCGAATCATGTCTGATATTTCGATATCCAAAGTTTTATTGAGCAGTTCTTCAATATTACTTAAAGTGATACTATCACCTGCAATTTTCATTGCTTTGTTAGAACCAATGTGATCATCTCCTTCCCTACTAGTTCCAATTTTGAGTTGAATGGGCCCAGCAACATCTGGCTGTCTATTGTGAGTGGTCTTGTTTGTTGCGTTGTCCCTTTCGACGTATGCTTTACCTCTAGAACCCTCACCAGAATAATCTGTTGGATGATACTGACCACGCACTGGCGTATTGGCATTATCAATTTTTGGTTGTTTGGGGACATCTCCAGGATTGCTTACATTGTTGAGTCATCGCGGAAAATCTTTTAAAGGAGATATTAATACATTCTAGATCATAATAACTTTCGCATACAGGACATTTCATGAATTGTTTATTTCTTATAGTATTGTGGCAATTTAAAATAATATAGAAAATGTTTCAACTTAGCGACCTACTCACATAATTATGATTTATCTCTGCCTTGATTTCTGAACGCATAGCATTGAATTATCAGTGAGGCGAATACCTTATAATCGCTCTATCAAACTCTGAAAGCAATTAAATTAAAGGCCCTCGATGTCAGCCGCTTAGCGTAACTCGCGTAATTCTAGACTATCATTCAGTTTAGATAACTAATGACTGAAATTGAGGTAACATTTAGAGAGCTTTAAACTTTCACGATAATATATCGAAGAGAAATATTGGAGAATATTGTAGACTTCGGTCCACGGTATTCTCCAATATGGTCTATGGTATTCTCTAATATTTTTCTTCTTCTAGTATTTTCTTCGAGGAAGGGCCTTCCTTTTCGTACAAAACTTTCAAATATTTTTGAGGCTTCAAAAAATGTATCATCGGTATTTTTAATCGAAAAATATTATATCGTTACGTGAAAGCAATATGCGACGCAATATCAATCTGACAACCATGAGAGCCATTACTGACATTATTATATTATACTTTCATGCTAGTCTCAGAGAGAAAGCGATAGTAATTTATTTCCTCGAACAAGTTGTAAAAGTTGGCTAAGATGTAGGATTTTTGAAAACGAACTGGTATAGCAACCCCACACTATCTTGTTCCTTTTTGACCTATTTGACTAAAAATAGTGTCGAGGTATATTTTGTTTACTGTCTCTGTCCCTGATGGCGATGTCGTGAAACCGTGTTTGTGTTATATAAAATCAGAGTTAGTCATAGGTAGTTATAGTTATAGGTATAATAAGTATAGTTATAGGTATTTGATATACTTACCTTGCCGTTCCTATACATGTTGAAAAATATAAAGTAAATACACTCATCAAAAGTGCCTAGGGACCAAGTGCGTTTTAGAGTATCGCCGCCATTGAGGATTATTATTTAAACTTTTTTGGATCGTTATTGATTCTTTTTAGTGATTTTCACTATTTGAATAAAGAATTTTCTTTAAATTTTGATAAAAAATAGAAAATGAACTGTCAATCAGGATTACTATAAAAGTGTGTAATAGCGTTTTTACAAAACCATTACAATTTCTGCATCGGAACTGAAAAAAATTGCATCCATATGGAGCGACGACACCATTTGACACGAGAAGAGATCGTGAGAGCCGTCGGAATGTTGCAAGCTGGTTCCAGGTAACGTACTGTGGCTGTCGCTCTTGGCACTACACAGAGTGTCATAAGCCGTATCTAGATACGCTGTCGTATCACGGCAGCGTGGCCGAGCGACATAGACTCGCAGACAGGACCCGTACATCCAAAACATTGCTCGACAGAATCGTACTATGACTGCTATGATGTTGGCTACGAGGCTCCACAGCTCTTTAGGCTTGCTGATAAGCAACCAAGCCATCCAAAATCGTTTACATGAAGTGAGTCTGCGTTTCCGAAGGCCGCTGAGAGTTCTGCCTATAAGCACCCTGCAATCGTAGGGCCCGTTTACAATGGGCTCGCGAACACAGAAATTGGGAGGAAGAAGACTGGCGTTGTGTTTGCTTTTCCGATGAATCTCGTTTCGGTATGAGGCCGGATACAAGACGTACTCGAGTTTAGAGGATCTCTGGACGTCAAGAACGTTAGAAAATTTGTCAAGAAGTTAATTCATATGGAGGGGGAACAATAATGGTTTGGGCCGGTATCGGTGGAAGAACCGATCCCATTTGGATCAGGGGCAACCTCAATGCTCAGATTTATGCGGAGAGGATTGTTTCAGACGTGATCATCCCTCTGCGAAGCCGGTTGGATGATTCGTTTCGACTAATGCACGACAATGCACGTCCACACACGGCTAGAGTCGTAACACGCGCTCTTGCCCACGCTCACATCAACGTTCTGCCGTGGCCTGCTCAATCGCCAGACCTCAACCCAATTGAGTACGCATGGGATATGCTTCAAAGAAGAGCTCTGCCGAGTATGGATGCCGTGCATATCCCGTAACAACTTTTTGACTTGTTAGAAAGAATGTGGGCGGCCATTCCTCAAAGCGATTTTGATGATAATGGAGGAAACAGATTATAATTTTTTTATTCTTTACAATAAAAATTTAAAAAATCGTCATTTTTGCTTTTTTTTGGCATTTAATTGACGACATTAACTTAGGTTAATTTCCCACAATTCAATTTGCAAAAAATTTAATTTTTCTTAATTTTTGCAAAATATAGGGATAAGTTGTTAACTTAAACATAGGAATTAAAGTAAGAAGCCAGTCTGAAAGACTAGATTTGATAAATATTAATTGGATAATTTTTTATAGTTAAAAATGTACTTGATCCCTAGACACTTTTGATGTGTGTATATTAGAAAAAATATAGCTCTCTTTTTTAAAGGGAAAGACAATATTAATAGGGATTGGAAACCCGAGATCATAATAAACTAGTTGCTCCCAAATTTAAATTACTTTAAAAAAAATCGACTTTGAAATAAAAACTGAAAAGTTCAAAATATTTAACTTTTCCTACCACATTGCTAGACTTTCTGCTGTTATTTATGATTTGGCACCAACTTCAATATAACTGTGAAATTTAGTTTTAAACAGATATTTTTTGCATTGTATTTATGAAGTTATTTATTTTCCTTTTTGAGTGACCATGACCTAAATAAACGTCTAGGATAGATCTACGACTGACTTCTTTCCAATTCTGAAACGAATTATACAAAACAATCATCAAAATATGTATATCGTTAGGAATATTTCGTCTATCTTCGAAGTGCAAGGTCCAATACCAATGAAACTAGAATGCGACCACTTTGGAGCTATGGTAAACCCAATAGAAGAAGAATAATTGAAATCGGTTCATAAACAAAGAAATTATGGCCGAACATAATGAAAAATATAGTCATATACAAATACACATATGTACAGATGAATCGTAATCTCTTCTATTTTTGAACTCGGTTAAAAAGTTATGTGAATTGTGGTGTCATTTTTACATAACTGGTAAATGCGTAGTTACCCCCTTAGAATTCTATAATAAAAAGATACATAAAGTTTTAAACTAAAAATTCAAACAAGTGTAAGTATACTGCTGAACTGAATGCATTTTACTCCACCTGTTTGAACTAAAACAATATAAATAAGCGAACTAATTCTGGTAAATGAAGCCATTAGTTGAATAACTCCGCGCGGGTCGCTGTGCGTCCCATCTGAATACTGATGCGTTGCTGAAGCCATATCTAATGAGTGACACACAGGTCTCGGTGCTATTCATTGTGCGCACTACGTATAAATTGGAAAAAATTGGATCTTAATTCGAGATTAAATTCGATTTAAAATGAAGTTATATTCTATTAGCTTTAATTGAATTTAGAGTAACGTACGGTCCATAGTAACGTAAAACGTTATTAATTTGCTATATTATGCTCTAGTTTATTAGATTTGTTCGTGGTATAACAAAGCTCAAAATAAAACATTTGTAGCATATATATATATATATATATTACACAGGAATAGGTTTTTTTAAATTCTTTTATAGGTTTGGTCGGATGACTCCTTACCTGCTTCTAGAAAAAATAACTAATTGTGCTAATTCAGACTCAAATTCAAACGAGTTCCATAGTTACAATGGCAAAAAAGGAACTAATTTAATTATATGCTCGTTTATCTGTCTGGTCGTACGTTGCAGCTGATACTGAACTAAAAGACAATAATAATAATATAATACGACAGACAATACACACCAATTATCTGATCTCAAACTAGGGCATTCCCTGTGCTATGAGAACCAGACGGCAACTACTGGGGGCGTCTCCCGGTACACCCGTGGGTGTATTGGGAACTGCTATTCTTCTTTAGGTAGTTGTACAGCGACGTAAAGAAGAATGGCAGTTCCAGGGTCGTTTTAATTAGAGAGTGTGTGTAAGAGAAAGTAGATACATTTTATGAAGCAAATATAAAGGTTTATTTCAAATCAATTAGTTTTTTTTAACCGACTTCAAAAAAAGGAGGTTCTCAATTCGTCTGTGTTGTTTTTTTTTGTATGTTTGTTACCTCATAACTCCGTCATTTATGAACCGATTTCAAAAATTCTTTTTACATTTGGTAGGTAATACTTCAGAGGTAGTTCAATTCCAATTTCACCGATATTGGAGCTTGGACTTCGAAGATACACTAGATAACACGACCTGGTTATAACCTTTATTTATATTGACGATTCTCTTGTACATCGTTGCGCTCCGGAATTAGAATGAAGTTAATCGCAGACCTGCTCTAGATATTTATTTAGGTCAAGACCACTCAAAAGGGAGAAATAAAAAATTTTAATTAAAAAAAATTAAACCGCCTTCAAAAAAAACACTGAAAAGTATAAAATAACTATCCTTTACTAATCAAAACTCAAGTACAATTAAAATAACTTTATAAATACGATACACATTCGTATATAGTTAAATTTGACAGTTATTGAAGTCGGTGCCAAATCAATGTGCAACAACATATTTAAAGTCTATTAGTTTGGTGGGCTTGGCACCGACTTCAGTAACTGTCAAATGTAATTATATAGGTATGTGTATCGTATTTATAAAGTTATTTTAATTGTACTTGAGTTTTGATTAGTAAAGGATAGTTATTTTATACTTTTCAGTGTTTTTTTTGAAGGCGGTTTATTTGTAAAGCGGTACAAGCAGAAAAATAATAAAAAATATTACGTTACATCTACAGTAAATGAAGCAATATCAAAACCAGTGCAAAGCTAACGAAGTTGCCATACTCTGTGCTTTAGTACACAATTGTAATGGTTTGTTCATTCAAATATTAATTACAACATATTTTATTATATTAAAAACAATGATGATAGAGAAGTCGTAGTAACGTTGTAGATACTGGTTCATTGATATATATTACTGAAAATAATTGTACTCGTAATTTCATTTAATACGTAAATAATCATACTTTTTTCGAGATGGTCTTGGCATCATTATAACCCAATGTCATGCTGTCATGTGTCATTTAGCTGTCGGCTGTCACCCGTGTTTTGTTGTTATGTATTGTTTTTGCAAATTACAATCAATCGGAATGAATACTAGTCTGTGGTAATCAAAGTATTTGATAAAGATTCAATTGTAATTTCTTTCAAGTTAAGTCTGCTTCAAAGACATTGCATTTATTTAAAAATCATAACGACTACGAGACTTCATGGTACTTTGTAAGTCTATGTACAGATAGTATTTCATTAACATTGCAGTGATATGGCTACGAAATTATTGTAAGCAGCAGTGACTAAATGTATTGAGTTGTCTTAAGTAGATATTGGATTGACACCTATTGTACTTATTATAATTTATAATACTTATTACTGAATTGAAATTATACATTGCCGAATAATATTGAACCATGAAACGTGAAAGGTGTAGGGTGAAAGTACCGAAATGGTTCGATACCTTGCAGAAGAAATAAAGTGCGTTCGAAAGAACATCATCTGCTAACAGACAGAATAAATATGCTGTAGCGATGGAGTGATTATTATAGAGAACCGTATGAGAGTGACCACTCTGACGCTGAGAGCGATCCTAACGAATCGCTACACTCGGGTCAGGAATAGAGGAAGTCATATGAAAGAGATTGAGAAAGCGATAAGAAGTTTGAAATGTAGAAAGGCTGCAGGAAATAAGATTACTGTTGAGATTGTCAAGTATGGTAGTCCTAGAGTCTGGGATACATTCTGTAAACTGTGCAATCTTTGCTGGCAGAAGAGAGAGGTTCCGGAGAACTGGCGCACCGCAGTTATAAAGGGAATTCTTCATAAAGTTGTTATTAAGCTCTTCATAAAGGGAAAGGTTCCTATTTAGACTGCGTGTGCTATGGGACCATCAGCTTGGTCAGCTTAACAAGCGAAGTCTATAATTGACTGAACGTATGAAAGGCATTTCTGAAAGATATTTGTGGGAGGCACAAGGTGGTTTTAGGAACGGTAGGGGTTTCTAGATAAAATTTTTCTCGCTCCGCGGTATCGTGGGCAAGTTTCTGCTCATAGCCGGAAAATTTTCGGCGCTTTCGTGGATCTTAAAAAAGCATAGAGTAGTGCGAAGGAAATCGTGGAGCCTTCCGCCTGAATATGTTTAGAGGGCCCCTTACTACAGGCTGTCACTATATCCAGATCATAGAGCATGTGTAAGGATATATGGTGACTTGTCGCCCTAGTTCGAAGTCTGTTCAGGCGTCAGCCAGGGCTGCTTGATGTCTGCCTGGTTATTCATGCTGTATTTGGACACTTGTTTCCAGACTTTGAAAGGTAGCATAAGTGGTATGACATGTGACGGTACAGTGGTAAACTGCCTTTTATACGCTGAAGATGCTGTGCTTACTATCGTAAGCGGAGACACTAGTTACGTACATGAAAGAAGATTGTGAAGTGAAAGCATTAAATATGAATGTGAACAAAACTAAGGTTTTGGTGTTTGAAAGGGAAGATGCACAGACAAAGTGTGAAATATGGGCAAATGGAAAATGTCTAGAACAAGTGAACGAAATTGTATATCTGGGAAGTGCGTTTTCGAGGGATGGAAGACGTGAATTGGATTTGGAGAGACAGCTAGCAGCTGGCAATAAAGTGAACGATGCTCTGTCTGCATTAGTAGGCACTGTGAATATATCTAACTCAACCGAAATGCTCATACACAATGCGGTGTTGGTTCCAAATTTATTGTACGGTATTGAGGCCAGGGTATGTCCGAAATTGATTGAAAGTAAGGTAAATGCAGTAGAAACGCGATCTCTTAGAAATATGTGTGGTGTCACTAATGCGGACAAAATAATCCATGAATAGATAATACCTTATTTAAGAACGATCTATATAAGAATACGAGATAAGAACGAGAAAATGAAGAAAGAAATGCTTAGATGGTTCGGGCACATAGAAAGAATGAGTGATGAAAGACTAACGAAGAAAATCTACAGAGCGAAAGTGAGTGGTAAAAGACGCCAAGGAAGAGCAAGTCTCACTAATGAAGATCAAAATAGCCAGCCGCCGGAAATGTCAAAAACACTCGCATACCTGGGCGAAAATTTGTGAGGAAAATGATGAGATTCGAGGAAGCGAGATAAGTATGTAAGGACCGCGACGCTTGGCGCTCCGTCCTCTCTAACTATCCCGTTAGGAATACGGCATGAAGATATGTTTATGTTGTAATTACATTTAATTTTATAATTACATAGATATTTTTACATTCAATTTTATAATTACGTACACGTAATATGTGACCTCTTAGATACGACCCTGAAACTGCATGGGTTTCTGTTTATCTTCTTTTTAACAAAAATCACAAGGGAATGTTAAGAGAAATTATTGAAGCCTAAGTTATTGCGTACCAGACATACTCTCGGTGGAGCCGGTTTTTTATTCGATAATTATTATCTGTTAAACTACCTTTTGTCCGCGACTTTATCTGCGTGGTGGTGACTCACAACAAAGGGGATATCCGTGTCGAAGTAACCGGAAAATCTAAAAATAAATCTAAATTGAGTTTACTTTTTATGTTACAACAATGTTTTTAGCAGATCAAGTCGCAAGGTAAGTAAAGACTCCTGATGCGTCTGAGCCTTTACGACCTCTATTCATAAATTATACGAGCTTTGACCTTTATATTTTGTTTGCTATGTACATAAATGGACTTGCAGAATGACTAATGTTTTGGCCTTTGTTTCCCGTATATTCGATACTCCTGTATTTTACCTGGTTTATCTTTGCACATAGTTTGGATTATCGGTTACTTAGTTTCGTAACTAAGAGATGAAACGTATATTGATATAATGTATTTTGAAAATATTTACTTTGTATTTGATCCGCAACTTTATCTGCGCAAAAAATGTCCAATTAATACCTTGTTAAAACTTGAGGTTCATAGGCATACGGGAATGGAATTAATGGAAGTAGCATGTTCAGTATTTTTATACGAATGTGTGTACATGTGTATGGTGTTTTGTATTCAAATAACAGATAAAAGTCTAGTCACAATAGGTATGCATGCGAAATTGTTGCTTGAATTTAAAAAGTTAGGGTTCAAATTGCTTTAATGATACTTACATAGTTATACAAAATTTTAGTTGTAATATTATATACTAGCTGGTGCCCGCGGCTTCATCCGCATAAAAGTCAATTGGTTTTATTACGCACCCCTGTTCGACAAATCAAAAATTCAATCAGCTTTGCCCTGTATAAACAGTCCGAATTTCATTTCTGAGGAAGAGAAAACATTTAATTGCGATTGATTCTTATGGGACACATAATTAAAGAATATCTTTATACACGATATTAATGGTTTTTCAGTTTTTCCTGCTGGGGCTAATATAAATAGATTATCAGATTACTGACCCGCGAGCAGGCCATGTACAGGCCGGGAAAAACAGTTAGACCTTAGGTCGAGACCAGTAGCGCGAGTGGCGAATTTAAATTATTTTTTAAATAACGATAAATTTTTGCATAGATGCTCATCCCAGTGTTTCTGACAAAAGATCGAGGTGGGCAGGTTAGTACTCGGACAAACACTTAACCAAGGATTTCGAGCATCTGTCAAGCACGGCACCACCGATCCTAAGGAAGGGCGAATAACATATAAGAAAAGGTTTTCCGTGCTGTAGGCTAACGAAAGTAACGCAGGCAGTAACACATTCGAGATTTTACGTATGTCCAGGCCTCCATAACGGATAGGAAGTGAGGTTTGATTGTAAACCCTGTCATCAACAAAGAAGCAATTTAATATTGTACTGTATTTCTGAGAATAGGTATCCACGAATATTAAAAGGGCTTGAAATTTAAGAACAGCGAAGAGTATATGTAAATTTTAGAACGAAAAGGCAAAAGCGGACAATGAGGAGAGCCATGTGGGAATAATTTTGAAAAGTTTGAAGACTGACTAAATTTTTGTATTTGATCATTGATAAAGCAGGATATGGAGTCATCTCAAACAGGAGCACCTAGGAGGTACAGCGATTCTTTTGACAAGACTTTAATATTTAGTGCCGGATTGTTAAATTCATTAATTACTTCATTTTTTTAATAATCGGAACAGAATCAGAAACAAAGAGTTCGCATTAAGAAAAATTTAATTCTAATCCAATTCTAACGGAAGAGGTTGTATGGATCAGATTTTCTCGCTTCGCGTTATTGTGGGGAAGTTTCTGGCTATAGATCAGAAAGTTTTCTGCGCTTTCATGGAGCTAGAAAAAGCATTCGATAGAGTAGTGCGACACAAATTGTGGAGTCTTCTTCCTGAGTATGGCGTGGGGGGCTCCTTACTGCGGGCTGTGAAGTCATTATATAGAGGCCACAGAGCCCGTTTAAGGATAGAGGGTGACACGTCGCCCTGGTTTGATGTCTGTTCAGACGTCAGACAGGGCTGCATGATGTCTGCCTGGCTGTTCGTACTGTATTTGGACAGTTGCCTCCAGAAAATGAAAGGTAGTATGAGTGGTATGTTATGTGTTGACACAATGGTAAACTGCCTATTGTACACTGATGATGCTGTGCTTATAGCACAATCAGAAGCCGAGTTGCAGACACTAGTCATGTGCATGAAAGAAGAATGTGAAGTAAAAGGATTGAATAAGAATGTGAACAAAACTAAGGTTCTGGTGTTTGAAAGGGAAGAGGTACAAACGAAATGTGATATTTGGGTAAATGGAAAATGTCTAGAACAAGTGAATGAAATTGTATATCTGGGGAGTGCGTTTTCGAAGGATGGAAGATGTGACTTGGATGTGGAGAGACGGGTAGCAGATGGCAATAAAGTGAATGGTGTTCTGTCCGCATTAGTAGATAGTGTGAATATATCTAACTCTGCCAAAATAGCCATCCACAATGCGGTGTTGGTGCCAACTTTATTGTACGGTAGTGAAGTGCAAGTGATGCAGTGGAAATGCGATCTCTTAGAAAGATGTGCGGTGTCACCCTTGAGGACAGGATAAGCAATGAGGAGATACGCAGTATGATAGGGTCGCACGACAGTGTTATTGTAAAAATGAAGAAAGGATGCTTAGATGGTTCGGGCACATAGAAAGAATGAGTGATGAAAGACTGACGAAGAAAATATACAGAGCGAAAGTGAGTGGTAAAAGAAGGCAAGGAAGACCAAGGCTGACTTATGAAGATCAAATAGCCAGAGTGTTAGCAAACGGAAATGTCAAAAGCTCTCGCATACCTTGGCGAAAATGTGTGAGGAGAATGATGAGATTTGAGGAAGCGAAAGAAGTATGTAAGAACCGCGACGCTTGGCGCTCCGTCCTCTTTGACTACCCCGTTAGGGATACAGCGTGAGGATATGTATGTATGTGTAATTCTAATCCAATATCTTTTAACCTTTGAATGAGTGTTTTAAGGTCATTTAAAACAGTAATTCCTTCACCTCCTATTGTTACGTCGTTAAGGTACCAAATATTAAATTTGGAATTTAAATTACAAATGGCAGGGTGGATAGCAAACTAAAGATAGCTGGTCCGAGAGGATCACTTCGTTGACAGCCAACTTCGGAATGTAATCAATTATCTTTATATATTAATTCTGAAGGACTGCTGTAAGATTGCCAGAGGTAGGGATATATGTTCGGAACATGTTGTTTTATCTGTGTCCACAAGGTAGATTAATCAGCAGAATTAAATGCATTTTTTTTGTCTGCTTTGAGGAGTCCCTCACCTCCATCAAGCATCAAGAAAGCGGGCGCCACATGCACTGTCGCTTCACATATAGTTTGAAACGGTAGGGAGAATGTGACGGCAACAAATTTTGGAAGCAATACGGCTCGTAGTTTCACCTACTACAATTGGCTTAACGCTAGCATCTTTTTTTCAGGGCACATAAATTAGCACCACACAGGTTGTTGGCTATCTCTGGGGGCACCTTACCAGCCAGCATAATGTTTATTAGAGCTGTTAAACTAGATAAGAGTGTCTTACCGGCATCACCGATAGAGCCTGTAATCAAATCTTTATAATATTGGGGCGTTAAGTCGTCAAGAGCTCCCGCGGAACCGCTTTTAAAAGAATTTACTGCGGCAAGCACATCTTCCTCTGTAGCTCAAGTCGAAATAATTATTTTAGTCTACTATATCGACAATTTTCTAATTGATCGATTTCATTATCCGTGTTTCCGATGACAGCATTTTGAGTAGGGGCACATTTTTAATACCGACCCAATTTAATAATAGTTTATAGCAACGATATCTATTGTCAGTTCCATATTAATTTTAATCACATAAATTACCCACATGTGATATTTTGTATCATTTTAGTAACGAGAACGAGGGTAGAATGGATTTCCTGTGTGTAGTAGAGCTGCATAAAAGTGATTTTGGACTTTTAAGGGTTCAGTTATTGAGAGCAAAGAGTAAGGTAATTATTTAAAAGAGAAAAGAGTGGCAACTCGATAGTTAAATCAGCATGTATGGAAAGTGATTCCATCTAGCGTTCGACAAGTGAACTAGTCAAGTTATACATATATAGGTATATGTGTACCTACTAATATATATGTATGTCGATCCTAGTATATATCTTACACGTTTAAGACAAGATACTCAATGATGGTCACCAACGGTTTGTCTATGCAAACAGAACTTTGTACGGACAAATCGTCTACCGTCATCGATGAGTGTATCTTGACTTTACTGAAACTCAAAATCAGGACAACTTATTAAGTGATTCGTTGAGTAGAGTTCATAGAATAAAAAAAAACATGAAGTTCAGAAACGTTTGTTTAATAAATAAAAAATATACAATATATTTCGGAAATACTAGGCATGCCTTTTAAGTTCTGTCGTTTCCATATTTCCCGGCAATTTTGAATTTGGAACTATTCTATATTCGAATGTGTTTAAATTTTGAATTTCAAAACAGTTCAAAGTATTAGGATTAATGCTATTGTTTAGTCACAGCGTCGATTGGAATCTGTCAGGTTACGTACGAAAATGAAGGCCGCCCAAAATCCGCCTTCATTGAAGATAACATCATTGCTGTGAGACAACTAATTCTCGAAGATCGTCATGTGACGTATCGAGAGATAGAGGCTCTATTACGCATCTTAGGGACAACCATTCAGAAGATCTTGCATGAAGCGCTTGGTGTGAGAAAGCTAGTTTGCCGTTGGATACTGCACCTGTTTTCCGACGATCACAGGGCGGCCCGCGTCAGATGGTGTAAGAAAACTCTGCAAAGGTTCAACCGAGGAGAGTCAAATCACGTCTACGACATCATCAGTGGTGACGAATCTTGCATCTATGCCTACGATCCTGATTCCAAACAACAATCTACAATCTGGGTCTTTCAAGACGAGCCAAAGCCGACTAAAGTTGTTCGTTCTCGAAGCACTTCAAAGAAGATGGTGGCCACGTTCGTTGGAAAAACCGGCCATGTTGCGACTATTGCACTTGAAGATCGTAGAACGGTTAACGCAGAGTGGTATACCACAGTTTGTTTACCACAAGTCATCGCCGAACTTCGAAAATCTAACTCAAAGCAACGCATCATCCTGCACCACGACAACGCAAGCTCACACAGCGCTCGTCAAACGATTGAGTATTTGAAGCAGGAAAAAATAGAAATTCTTGACCATCCTCCATACAGTCCTGACCTAAGCACTAACGATTTCTTTACATTTCCTAAAATTAAGAAAAGTCTTCGTGGTCAAAGGTTCCAGTCGGGTGAAGAAGCAGTCGACGCTTTCAAGTCAGCCGTTTTGAACACCCCAACTTTAGAGTGGAATAAATGTTATAATAACTGGTTTGAGCGAATGGAAAAGTGTATTAAGCTACGTGGTGAATACTTTGAAAAACAATAAAAAGTACTATAAGGTTCTAGTTGTGTTTTTTTCTTCAAACGACAAAACTTAAAAGGCATGCCTCGTATTATATTAGTATTACGTACTTAGTTACGCAAAAATCAAAGTTGCTGAGTTAGTTAAGCAAACATTGTACGCGATAGGATTTGCACTTAATACATAAATGATTTATGTTTATTGAAGTAAATCGTTGCCTTTTGTAATATTTTCACCATTGTACTTAATTTTACCTTCGATTATTCTATTTATTGATGCGTACACCAGCTATAAATAATTACATTAACACTTGTCAACAAAAATCTATATTAAATTTTCTTTATGATATAGAGAAACAACGACAATCATTAATTTAAATAAGAACAACGAAAAGCTTTAGAAATCGCATAAACGTACAGAAACGTATATTTGACAATGTGACCACAGATATCTACTATAGTTTCTTTTTCGATCACCAGTAGCACTGGTGTTCTATGAAAATTGATGACATTCGAAGTGTGCCCCCCCTGGTTGAGAGGCCGTCGAATAGTCAAGTACATAATAGTTGTGATGAAGAATTGATAGTGTGTTTATAGTGATCAGTGCTTCTGTTACATTTAATATTTATGTACGTATTACTATTGAGTATTCGAAACAATCGCTGTGTTCCACTCAAGTGAGGCTCGCGGGACTACACATAGCCCACTTTCAATTCGACGCTTGTGCAGTGAACAAGGTAGCGAATCTTACTTCATTTCATATTGAATACACTTATGTAATGCTTTTACAATAAATAATTAAACATTTGATGGTCAGATTATTATACATACATACATATTATAACGCTGTATCCCTTACGGAGTAGTCAGAGAGGATATAAGACTGCAAAACATACATTTACAATTTTATTTTTATTGAATTCAACTTATTTTATTATACGTAATATTAAAACGTCGTGAGAAGGTCTTACGGTCTTATGACGACACAATAGTACTGTCTCGCTCTTACTCGAAGCGGCAGTTCCGCCCCGCTATGCCAGCGCGTAGGGTAAAGATTATGTAGAAAAGAAGGCTGACTCCCGACTCATGTGTAATGGAATTGTCTACTCCCAACCGGATACGTAGGGTTGTTGTGCTGGTTATGATATGCGGAGGGCATCTCATTTAGTTATACATTAAGTACATAACAATAAAAAACAATAATAACAACGCGGATAAGTTTTCGTGTTCGTAAAATTGTATTTCTTGTAGTTATGTTGAATAATGATGAGTTGATAACTCTACATTCGAATGACAAAAATTATTTAGGCATTTAAGGACATCATAATACGTTCGTTTATGCGATTAAGACATTTTAGTATTTGCGACGTAGTGAAGAACGAATTAACGACAAACGAATGTTTGCAACGCGTGCTACCCCGTCTGGCGCTACAATAAATTACCCATATTTGCACAGAATATTGCCGTTGTGTGCGTGCCACGGCGCGTGCGTATTAGCGCGCACTAATACAACCGCGTTCGCTAGCTTTCTACGAAGACATCCTACTGTTATATTTGTACTGTACCTAGGGATACGATTATTGTTTTTATATATTATTCTAATGTAACGTATAATTCAATGGATTACAGACAGTGGCGTGCACAGGATTTTTCAACAGGGCAGTAAAAATCACAAACGTGTAAAAAATAACAACGATTTTAATATTTATATTCACTAAAGCAATACTGACGAGCAAGGACGTTACCGTTACTGTAATTTTAAGTAGATGTTTTTGTTCGTTATATGTAGTCAATGCAAGGAAAACAAAATAAGCGATTAGTATATGCACTCTCCGTCAGCCAGGTAAATGTTCCGTAATATTTAGAATTAAAATTTCGAGTCACATTACCTGACTTTTGATATCCAACTCTGGGACACACCTTTTTTTTTTTTTTTTTTTTTAACGTCAGGAAATGCTTTATGCATCCCGTCCCGCCATAGGGGTGGCAGGGGGGTATGTGGGACTCCTCGACTGTTGGGTGCAAGGCCGAGTCTACCCACTAAAACCTGACGGTGTTCCCCGAGAGCCTTTGTACCGGGGCAACGGGAAAACTTTCGTATTCCTCCGCGACCCCGGCGGGCAACGGCCGGCGCTCAACCGCCAGCCTCGTCTCGTTCGGCATTATTGCCTGTACTACACAGAGAGACGCGCGGGAACACCGCGCGCGCCATCTCGAGGCTTTAGTTGGGGGTGGCCCCCCCCCAAGGTCACCCCCAAGCCTTTAGTGGGCATTCCGCCGCAAGAAGGCAGAACGCTAATCGCAGTAGGCGATGGAATACTAGATGGCCACTAATCAGTGGCCATTACCTCTTCCCGAGAAGGGCCGGCAACCGGAGTTGTAAAAGCCACAGAAGCCGTCGCCTTTTTGCCCCTTGTGGGCTTTGCCCCTTCACATACCTTAGACCCCGAAACGTGGTCCGCTGGCCTCTTTTCAGCGACGCACAGTGTACAATTGGGCGCCGCTGAACAACCCGCTGCTTTATGACCCGTCTGACCGCAGCGATAGCACTGTTCACTGCGGTCAGTCTCAGACGCACAGTTAGCCCTCACATGTCCGATTTTCAGGCATCTGTAACATCGGAGAGGTCTCGGCTCAAGGATGCTAACATTAGCTGAGACCCAGCCTACCAATAAGCGACCACTCGCAACTTTCTTAGCCGCCTCCACTGGACAACGAACCCACACAGAGATTATTCCCCGCGGGGTCCGGCGCAATTCACCAATCTTCAACGACTCGACAGAGCATTCGCCGACTCTTACAATGGCTGCGGACACTTCAGCCGCCGTGACCGAGTCATCCAGGCCTGAACTCTGGGACACACCTGCCTTAGCTATAGTTTGTCATTTTTCATGACATGAAAATTTCGAAAACGTTGCTTCTGTTAGTTTTTGTAAACACACACTGCCAACACAATTCTCACAGCTAAAACATTCCAAAGGCCGATACTTCAAATACGAATTATAAGCAGAATAGATTTTTTAAAAATAACTCATAGAATCAACACAAATCATATCATAAAACAAATCATTTGCACGAAAAAAACAAAATGTGGAATTATTTTGATTCAAGTATAAATCAGTGAACCATAAACAAAGCAAAAATTATCTATGAATGGTAGATAACAAAATAACTTTCGTATAAAATGTTAAGGTAGGCAGTGTTTCAGTGCCTATATGGGATTCACGCCACTGTTTACAGAGAGTTTAGGGAGTTCAATGTAATAATAATAATAAACTCCAGACAATTTCACAAATTGTATGACCACAAACTAAGCACTGGGATTGTATTTTGGTATCCGTATGTAACTTAAATTACGTAATCTTCATATTTCGGGTTTCCATACCATTAATATCATTTTTCCTTTCTATTCAAAGACGTATAATGATGGTAAGGTGAATACACACATCATTGCCTTTAAAACGATCTGTGATCTCAGCGACTCTCGTTACGTTACGTCTCGTTACGTCTCATTCATATATCCTTTCATACTTAATAACATTTAAATTTTTATAATTACATGAGTTTGCATTAAAACGAATACAGTGACAATTACAATGATTACTATTTTTGGATGGTATCGAAAATATTACTGTACTTGCATGCGATGGAGAATAAAAAATAAGAATTCATGACTTAATTCTTCCTTTTGGCTTTACTAGAGTTGGGATAAACTACGTGTAATTCCACGAATTATTATAATGCAACTTGATAAAGTAAACAAAAGGAAATAGTATAAAAATTATTGCAAATACTTTTGTATTCAATGCTGTGTTTTTGATAAATACAGTACAAGATTAGGTTATAATTTAAATTTTTTGAACGATTTCATGAACTCTGAAAGTGTAATGTCAATGTCTTCTTTCTTCGAAGCCCTGCAAATAAAGTTATAGGTGGTATGGTAGTATATAGGTTATACGTGAGCTAGACGCTGTATATGTTTCGTTCTTCGAAATGTAAGCAGCGTTATGTTAACTTTGTGAAAATCTACAGGGTTTTCAATTAGGCGGGTTGTCTCGCAAAAAGCTATTTATTACCCCCCGCTCGGCAGCACTTATCCGAGCGGATGCGGACATCTCGTCTTGATAGATCACTTGCGGAAAATGTGAACGACAGTGATGTAAATAATTGAGTCTAGATGTGGTAACCGCCATAAATAGCCTTCATGGTATCTGCAAATTTTTGTAAGATAATAATAAATACACTGGGTAGTTTGCGGTCATTGGAATATTTTAGACTACTTATCTATCTTTACTACAATACGATTAAAATATAGTGACTGTCATGAACACTACTGAAAAAAAAAATTGCATTTATTTGAAGGATACATGAGTTATAGTCCAATCAATAAATGACAAATCTTTCGGCGACTAGACTTTCGATATAATGAAATTTTCATGTAATGTTTTTAAATGTATTTTAAATGTGTACGTAAATTTTAACATCTTAACCATCCCTTGAAAAAAAAGTAAACGAAAATAAAAATAAAGATATTGTTTGCTAAATCTCTACACAACGCATACAACGGTATATCATAAACAAAAAATCTCAAGTAAAAGTTATAGAACGTAAAATTTTATACGTGCGCTCGTTTCTACACATTTTTTTTCGTAAATGATATTAACGGAGTTAGAGGGTTTGAATCTTAAACAATGAAAGGTTTGAATCATAAAAGCGAAAATTTTTATTATTGAAACTCTTTAGCTTTTGTTATTGATGTACAAAAAGTTATAGTTTATTTTCAGAGAAAAAGAATTATAACAAATTTTCAAGGCTTTTATTTTTAATTCAATTTAATATTGACTAATACCGAGATCCAGTGGTAGAGGCAGTTTACGGTTACAGTATGCTTTCAGTCTGTCGAATAATTGAATCGATGAACGATATGTTCATATCGTCGTGAATGCAACCATCAATATTTTCAAATGATTGCAATCAAATGGCCGATCAGTTACGAATGACACAGAGTAAGTATTAAATCATAGTATAATATGTTGTAATTGAATCGATTATTATCTCGCTATGAATTAATACATGTTTTATAATTTATTCAATATTTGCCAAAGTTTTCAAATTTATCTGTATATACCATTGCTGGGTACAGGTGACTTTTTATAGTTAAGAAGTGGTCGTCTTCCACCACATGGTTGTCCTACTATTAGACTATTTAAGCCACTTATATGGTCATTGTACGATCTGCTTCTTACCGAAATAGAATAAAGGTCAGAATACTTGAAGGAAGAAGGTGCGCGAACACTGATGGAGTATGTGACTGGGGCAACAATACTTTACTTACTCCATTGGGATAAAATAATTCCACGAATTATCATAGTCTATTGCAACTACTAAATTATTTAAATAAAAGGAAATAATCAATGTGACGGGGCGAATGTATCTCGTAAGTGTTGCCAACCTCCGCTTCGGAATACATGGAAAGCCGGTTCGGCTTGATGTTTCGCTTTACACTCTGTGACAAATATAAAAATAACATTAAATTAATGACTAAATTATCAAATACTACAGATATGCTAAAAGTACTTCTTCATCTGTCACGTCTAGTTATGCATAATATCCAAGAATAATAATCTTTCTCTTTTATGAACTATGTTACGAATCATCCAAAAGACAATTTCAATTGAATAATTTTTATAGTAATGAGTAATAAAATTTATATAACCCTGCAGAGGCACCCAAATTAAATTTGAAGAGGACATAAAAATTTAAGTCAAATCTAGATTACAGTACTAAAGCCTAGTACGGATTTGTGGAATATTAATAAGAAAAATTTTAAATGTAGCATTCACTAGTGCAGGGGCACTAAGATAATTTCTGAGACGATGAAGTTTCATTTCATTTTACTAAAGGTGAGATTATGACCCATGAGAGTGAAATTATGACCATAAATTTTTCAATTATTTGTAGATAAGTTTTAATCTATAAATGTCTAAAAGAATCATTTACTTATATGTCGATATTAAATTATAGGTATTATTAACAATTGAATTTTTATATACAAAATGTGTAAGAAGCTTCGTTGCGGTTGGGTGTCCTACGACACTTTACATTTTAACATTTTTCGCTTTGTTTTCCATCTTTCAACTGTCACTTAAAATTGAAATTCGACTTCGTACGTTTCTGTTTTGTGTGTTATTTATCTTTTGGCGTACTTCCAACAACTGTATCATGTTTCAATTTTCTATCTTAAACTGTCTCTACGAAAGACGTTTATGACAGGCAACTTTCACATTTTTTTTTTACTCTGTTTAATATTGATACTGTGCTTTTAATTTTCTTAAAACGTTCTCTTCAAATTTTCTTTTAAAGTTCTGATTTAGGCTCGCTAATGGTTTCATTTAGGTGACTATCGACAAACATTTTTTAATATTACATTATTTTATCTTTCGATTATAGGCTTGTACAAAACTACTATATAGTCCACAAAAACTAATATAATTCTCGAACTCGCTATATAGGTGTGACTTATGATCATAGATAATATATGGTTAAAAAAAACTTATCTTAAGTGAATTTTAATCAAAATTATACTTCGATGTTACATCCTCGAGATTTAATTATAACCATGTAGTCCATTTCATGTACTGCATCGACACACTGTTTAGAGTTCAGACATAAGAAAAATTTTTAATTAAAAAAATTAAACCGCCTTCAAAAAAGACACTGAAAAGTATAAAATAACTATCTTTTACTAATCAAAACTCAAGTACAATTAAAATAACTTTATAAATACGATACACATACCTATATAATTAAATTTGACAGTTACTGAAGTCGGTGCCAAGCCCACCAAACTAATAGACTTTATGTTGTTGCACATTGATTTGGCACCGACTTCAATAACTGTCAAATTTAATTATATAAGTATGTGTATCGTATTTATAAAGTTATTTTAATTGTACTTGAGTTTTGATTAGTAAAAGATAGTTATTTTATACTTTACAGTGTCTTTTTTGAAGGTGGTTTAATTTTTTTTATTAAAATTTTTTTATTTCTCCCTTTTGAGTGGTCTTGACCTAAATAAATATCTAGGGTAGGTCTGCAATTAACTTCATTCTAATTCCGGAGCGCAACGATATACAAGAGAATCGTCAATATAAATAAAGGTTATAACCAGGTTGTGTTATCTAGAGTATCTTCGAAGTCAAAGCTCCAATATCGGTGAAATTTAAATCGATCCACCTCTGTAGTATTACCTACCAAACAAAAAAAGAATTTTCGAAATCGGTTCATAAATGACGGAGTTATGAGGTAACAAACATACAAAAAAACAACAACATGCAGACGAATTGAGAACCTCCTTCTTTTTTTGAAATCAGTTAAAAAAACAGCTCATTCATTCACTCATTAAATACCTACCTGTCACCTCTCGTGATGAAGGCTCGTCATTTGTTTTGGAGTTAACTTATTCTGCAATATTAAGGTTTGTCGAAAAGGCAGTCTCCATTTTACTGTGTACCTGTTTCACTGGGTTGGGTGGGAAATTAAATTTCTTCGGATGTAACTTCTCGTATAAATTTGGTTGAAATTCACTTAAGGTAAGTTCTTTTATCCATAAATTATATTTCGATGTTACATCCTCAAGACTTAATTGTAACCGTGTAGATGTTGTATGAAATATATGAATATGAATATATGAATGGTCTTAAGCGTGTATATTAATTACAGTTATTTTGTTGAAGAACGTACTTATACGTCTATTTTGTTTAAGGAGTATTATAGATTAGACTGGTTTGTTTTCAATAGGTTCTAGACGCCAACATAATTTAGAAATTTGAGATTTTGGACAGCTAGAAATTATAAGCATTCATCGAACTTTAACTACGACTACTACTGGAACATAATAGTATGTATTACTTGACGATGCTCGCAACTTCGTTTGTCTGTTTTATTTCTAAAAAAGCCTATATCCTTCCTCAGGATTCAAGCTATCTCCATACCAAATTTCATCGCAATTGAATGAATGGTATGGCAGTCCATAAAATACGAACAAACAAACAAATTGATTTTTAACCAACTTCAAAAAAAGGTTATATTTTGTTCGTCTGCACGTATTTTTATTTTATGTATGTTCACCGGTAGTTTCGTCGATTGTGGATCTACTTCAAAAATTCTTTTTTGTTTGAAAGAGTGTACTTCCGAGGTGGTCCCATTTAAATTTCACCGGTATTGAAGCTCAGACTTCGAAGATACACCAAGTAACACCAAGCAACACGAAATGGTTATAACCATTATATTGATGATTCTCTTGTATGTCGTTGCGCTCCAGAATTAGAAATAAGTTAATTGTAGACCTGCCCTAGATATTTATTTAGGCCAAGGTCACTTCAAGTCACACAAGGTTCAAAAGGGAGAAATAAAAAAAGATAAGAAAAAAAATTAAATCGCCTTCAAAAAAAACCACTGAAAAGTACAAAATAGCCATCCTTTACTAATCAAAACTCAAGTACAATATAAATACGATACACATACTTATGTAATTTTTGACAGTTATTGAAGTCGGTGCCAAATCAATGTGCAACAACAGAAAGTTTATTAGTTTGGTAAGCTTGGCACCGACTTCAGTAATTGTCAACTTTAATTATATAAGCATGTGATATGATCGTCTTTAAAAGTTATTTTTATTGTACTTGAGTTTTGATTAGTTAATAAATAGTTATTTTGTTCTTTTCAGTGTTTTTTTTTTGAAGGCGCTTTAATTTTTTTTTTATATGTTGGAAGATTATGGCACAAGTAAGTCACAATAGTTTCTGACAAAATGATCGAAGTTATGGAACCCTAAAAATATTATTATCTTTCTATATTATTATTTTTCTTTATTTGTTGTCCTTTGATACTCTGCCGTCCTAAACGAATAATAACGTGACACTATTTAGAACCCCTATATAGACATCAGACCAATTTTTGAAACACCAGTTCGGAACGGAATATATTAAAAGTAAATACGTATTTAGAGAGATCAGTAATTGTAACGTTGTTGAGTGGAAAATTGCAAATGTGTATGAGATTTAATCTAAGTCTAATCTTAGGGCGAAATTTAGTGCTTAGTTTCTCTGGTAAAATGTCTCTCCACGTTATCGTTAGGGGTAAGTTTATACTGCAATCAAAATTGAGTTTTATAGTGCTCGGCACAGCGTGTTTATTTGAACGAGTTCTCATAACCATATCTTTCTCTTATCTAGCTTTAAGAAGGGAATTACTTTTTTCTAATCAAGTATGTGAATATATTTATGTAGGAAAGGAAAATGTAGTATAAGTTCTTTCATTCCTTTGGTTTTACTCGTTTAACTTTACTTACACGAATTCTTTCAAACGAGAAATTAGGTATATTTATATCTCACGATGTATTCCTATTTTGCGGAAACAATAAGAATGATTTGGATGAAAATTTGCAATTGGACGTTTCACTTCCAAGTTTATTTAGAATAGTTATAATATAATATTCTATTTTCTTTATAGGTATTTTCTCTGAAAAACTCGTTTTCACGAAAAAAGTTTTTTTTTCTGAATATTGATTCTAGTGTCATTTTATAGAATATAATTTCATAGAGTACGCGTTCGACTCGCCTAACAAAAGGTTCGGTATGATGTTTGTTTAAATAGTAAATTTGTAAAATTAATTTCTAAAGATCTATGTGTCAGAGCCGGAGATTTGCGGGGGTATTCTTTCTTTAAACTTTAAATAGGACTTCGTAATCCTTGCAATCATTAAAATTTTAGATATAAATTATTTATAGAGCTTAAGGGGTGAGAGGAGAAGGAATGGTCAACTACAGTAGATCTTTTATCATTTTTTTTTACTTTTTTGAGAGTAATAAGAATCATTACTCCTCTGCCTCGGCTCTTATTTCTGTGAACAGACTGTGTCGTTTGATGCCTTCTTGACTTAACAGTTAGCGTCTCGCTTTAGTGTCAGCGATTCCTAAACACATTTCCACCATAAGATAAGCGACATCGCGACACCTGCGGTTTTTCTTCAATGTAGAGCTGTAATTTAAAACCAGAAACTTAAACACTGTCAATTCCAGTGAAAATGTATACATTGCTTTGAAATTTTGTGTTTATTGATACTCGATTATGAATAATATTATTGTTTAAATATTTTTTATATTTCTGTTAGTAGTTTTGGTATTTATTAAGTCAATAGTCGCATCGCAGTATGAGGCTCAAGGCTTCAGGGATGTCTCGCGGATCCCCGGACGCCTAGGTACGTTAGGGCGCCGCACACTTTACAAACAGAGGCGACACGACCCTGCCACTGAAGTCCAAAAATGTAATTTTACTTATTAAAATTTATTTTTGAATTTATAATTAAAATTACAAGAAATGTAGAAATAAGTTATTGACTCCGTAGTTCATGCAGATGAAGTAACGGCCAAAAGCTAGTGATATACAAATATTTTATATTTAAATATTTGGTTATTTTTACAGCGTTGTCATACTTTTTTACGAATATAGGCATCTAACTTTTTAATACTTCTTGTTTAGTTGTTTATAGCATACATAAGTAACGATAGTTGATTTAATGTCAAAAACACGTATTTATGTGAGTTACTTTAATATGTTTTTTTTTATTGTTTAGTTTTTAGATATATGGTCTACTGAGTGACATAATTTCGGTCGCCATTTGTATTATGAACAACAGCCAGTTATAGACCTTTTGTTTTTGGTCTAATAATGTTTATTAGCATATTTCATAAGAATCAATCATTGAACTGAAAGAAGAGTAATATCGTTAATTATTGTTGAATGGTTTATACATTTGCGTAGGTATTGGCTATTAATACACGAACACACGTACACATAATAACGATACAATTTTATAAGCTGTTCAGTTATCAGCATTATATTTAGAATTATTATGATTCAGCTCCCGTATAAAAAAAATAAAACGTACTGATTAAGGAATCTATTTCTATATATAATATAACCTATACAAAATCCACGATTTTGTTGAATATTAAAGGTTGTGTCCGAGAGCGATCCTTTCTGTACCCGTGTTATTTTGTCTACGTCTATCTAAAAACTAGTAATCGAAATCCTACATTAAGATGAGATTGAAGAAACAGTTTGAGTTTCTTACAATTGCATCAGATCGCAGGTTTTTCTCAACTGATAACAAAATATAGCGAAACGTTTTTGTAATTTGATTTGTTACAATATTTTGAATTTTACAAATTTAATTCTTCTCTAGTACAGAAAAAAATATTTAGAATTTGCCAGATGTTTATATATTCCAATACAGACCGTAAAAGTTGGCCAAGGCGTAAAGCTCTTGTTATGAGGAGTTTATGTATATATATAGGCGATGAGTTTGCAATCTGTGACAATATGATTTCACTTGTTGTAAACCAAATATCAACTTATAAAGTAGGTAGGCATGTACGTACATATATACTATTGAAATATAAATAATGTGATCATGATTGGTAACCTACATTTGATAGAATAGCACAAGCCAAAAGATCTCACAATGAAAGATGCTAATTACTTGAAAATGGACAATTATTATCCATTGTTATTCAGAATCACAACAATCAATTATGAAAATACATTGTTATCCGCAATTATATCAATCAATTATGAAAATACAATAAAAAGGTTATAATATAATTATAAACTAGATATATTCCTTCAATCCGAGCACGGCAGCTGACCGCTGTATTCTTTCCCCGCTGCGAGACTTACTCGAATATTGAATCACAGGTAATAATACCATCTCCCTGCTATCATCGTAGTGTAACTCAATAAAACAAAGCTATAGCGTAGATAGCAAAAGTTAACACGATGTAATCACTATCAATTCTCTATGTCAACAACCCCAAAATTAACTCAATATTAGCTGTAATTGGAGACATGCCGTCCCCAAAACCAGGTAACAACTAAAGTGACGAATTCCTATATATTTTTTAGCAATTTACCGCCCCAAGATTCTTCGTTTGTCGATCGAAGCATTATCAGGAAATTCTAGAGATCAGACTCGGTCGGTTACCAATTCCATCATTTCCAGATTATTTTGTCACACTAGTCTGGAAATGATTTTATCTGCACATGCATTCTGAAAACAGGCTTTCTGAAAGTTGTATTTTAATAAACCTTTTGTAAAATGAAGTTTCTTGTCGGTTCTTCTCAGTGTCCAGGTTTCCTTTTCTCTTCTCTTTGAACCGAACTAAAGTAGATTTGATGTTCAAAATACCTTGTAATTGGGTTTACTTGAATAAATTGATTTGACTTTGACACGTGTCTATCAACAAGTTTGAAATTTTGGGCAGAATGTTGTCAAAAATATATATGTCGCGCCACCGAGCGGAGTGTCCGTTGTATTTTCAGGTGCTTCAGCCATCTTGGTCAAGCAGAACAAAAAAAACACACTTTTATGTTGAGAATTAATTGATTAATTAATAAACAATGAATCAATTGATTCATTACAGTAATTTATAATAAAGCTTTTTTGATTTCTGACAGAGTTCCTTCTGAATAGAGCTTTTTTCTTGAGCCGGTGCCAGTGATAGATTTAACGTCAAATACACGCGTTTATGTAATATGAAAGTAATATGTGATTTACATAAAAGTAAATTCAAATTTATTCGATTTATTCCACCTTTGATTAAGAATTTTATTTGAGCTCTACGCTCCCAATTCCACTATAGATCCACTATAGATCCACTATAGATCCACTATAATACACTAAATCCACTATAGATCCACTATTATATTAATTATATTAACGATCAATATTTGTATTTTTGAGGGAGTTGAGGGTGGCGCAAAATCGATCTAGCTAGGTCTCAATTCTGGGAAAATCGTTTTCTCCGTCTTTCACACACTTATGACTTCTGAACTCTAAACTTAACAACTACCTTTTAAAAACACATACCATAGTACATAATAATGTACTTATAATAAGGACAAGGATCTAGATATTACTTGGGTAAACAGAATCCTAACAGATGTCTCGAGATGGTTCTCTGTCAATAATTTATTAATGAATGCACAAAGAACCAATTGTATTAAATTTTCCCCTTCTAATGTACACAGAATCCATGATAAAATAGAACTGGGTGGGAAATAATTAGAATTAGTTAAGTCAGTCAGTTTTCTTGGTTTAATAGTAGATAACAAGTTACAGTAGATCATATCAGGGCATTGGCTAGTAAGCTCGGTATATGCAGTTAGACGCATTGCGCAAATGACAGATGTGGATACAGTAAGGGAAGGCTGATACTTTGCAGATTTACAGTCTAATGTCCTACGGCCTTCTACTGTGGGGATCAGCGGCGCATATTAATTCAATTTTTATTTTACAAAAAAGAGCAATACGTACCATCTGACTGTAGATTCGTACTGACGAATGCACGAGAATCACTTAAAGATCGTTTTAAAGACATTGATGTTGATCTTGGCGACATCTTTGAAATTATTATGTATACGAGGAAAAACATAGATCTGTTTAAAAAGTTAGGCGATATCCATGGTATGGAAGCCCGAGGTCGTGATAAATTGGTTATTCCAAAATATAAATGACATAAGTCAAATGTTTCATTTTTGGGTAACTGCATTCGTCTTTACAACAAAGTTCCTCTGGAAGTTGCTCAATTAACAGAGAATAAATTTAGATTGGTTATACCTAAAACGTACATTGATTAGACAATCCATACTATCCATACTAATATTATAAATGCGAAAGTCTCTGTCCGTCTGTCTGTCTGTCTGTCTGTCTGCTTGGTTTTCACGTTTAAGCCGCCGGACCGATTTTGATAAAATTTGGCTTGGAGATAGTTTGACACCAGGGGGTGAACATAGGCTATTTTATTTTTCAAAAATCTACCCCTAAAGAAATGAAAAGGGGATGAAACTTTGTATAGGAAATTTTTAACCGCTGAACCGATTAAGATGTAATTTGGTACAGAGATACATACACCTTTTCTATTAAAAAAACATAATTTTCTTTTTTTATCAAAAATCTATCTCTAAGAGGGTGAGAAGGGGGATGAAACTTTGCATGGGAAATTTATAACCGCTGAACCTATTAAGATGTAATTTGGTACAGAGATACACCTTTTTTATTAAAAAAACAGTTTTCTTTTTTATCTACCCCTAAAGATACCCCTAAAGGGGTGAAAAAAGGGATGAAACTTAATAGGGGAACTTGATAATGCTAAACTCTAACAATATGGGTATCAAATGAAATGGAATACGCAGGGGAAGGTAGATACATATGTGACGTCACAATCCAATATGGCGGATATAGCGAATGTTCCATAATAGGAAATAACTTTTTTGTTCGACACCAACAATATGGGTATTAAATGAAATGGAATATGCAGGGGAAGGTTTCTGGACATGTGACGTCATCATAAATTCAATATGGCGGATGTTCCATAGCAGGAAAAACTTTTTCATACAACACCAACAATATGGATATCAAATGAAATGGAATACGCAGGGGAAGGTTTCTGTATATGTGACGTCATCATAAATCCAATATGGTGGGTGTTCCATAATAGGAAATAACTTTTTCGTTCAAAACCAACAATATGGGTACCAAATGAAATGGAACACGCAGAGGAAGGTTTCTGTATATATGACGTCATTATAAACCAATATGGCGGATGTTCCATAACAGGAAATAACTTCTTTGTTAAGCAACAACATTATGGGTATCAAATGAAATAGAATGTGCATAGGAAGGTTTTTGTATATGTGACGTCATCATAAATCTAATATGGCGGATGCTCCATTTCAAAGAATAACTTTTTTGTTTGGCCAACAATATGAGTACCTCGGGTAACCTCAGTAACCTAAAGAGGTCAAGGAAAGTCGCGGGTACAGCTAGTCATATTATAAAATAAATGCTTTCATTGAAAATAAAACAATAGTCTGGAAATTATGCTTTCTGCACATGCATTAACTGGCTTTACGAATAACTAATGTAGAATGAGGTTGAAAAAATGATACCTGACTAAGTTTCTTGTCGGTTCTTCTCAGTGTCCAGGTTTTCTATTTGAACCGAACTAAAGTGGATTTGACTTTCAAAAATATAAAATATTATGAACATAGACCTACAAAACATAGATTTCATAACTTAGGACAGCCTGTCCCGTACTAAGAAATGAGGCAAATAAAATCAAATAAAATGGCGACCGATCAGCTTATCTGTTAATAAATGTGTGTCGTATGTACAGGTGTCAGGTTATCTGTTTTAGCTTACCGTTGCTGCTCAAACACGGTGTCTGACTTTGGAGTTATTTATAAAGTCTATGGTTAAAACTCACGTAGAAAAGTCTATTATTTATTTTCCTGAACATTGAATTGAATGTTAAATTTCATGGGCTTCCTTTAATATATAATGATACTATGTTATTTAAAAGAATAATATTATAAAGAATAGTATTAGGTATACGAGCAATATTTGTATATTTGTAATTGCATTCTTGAAAACGGCTCTAACGATTTCGATGAAATTTACAATATAGGGATTATGGGAGCGAAAAATCGATCTAGTTAGGTCTCAAATCTGGGAAAATTCGTTTAAACTCTTCTAATTTTGCAACAGAATTTACTTTCTCGTATCGTATTTAGTGGCCAAAGCGTATGTATACCACACTGAAATGCGCGGGTTCGAATTCTGCAATGTGGTCAGAATTTTTTGTTTTTTTTTATAAGACACCGAATGAAGCTCGATCGCCCAGGTACTAATTATTAAATTGTATAAAATTACATATTAACACAATGAATGGAGTGAAATATCCGCAACATTGAAATCATGAAAAGTCTTGAATAAGTCTATATAGTTGACTTGAGCGTAAACTTTATTGAGATGTGTCTATGATAGTTGTAAATAGTAAAATGTTAAGAAAATCTTTGTGTAGTCATATGTCAATGTGATTCTAGTTCAGTACAATCTTTAATCGAGTTTTATTAAAGGTTATTCCGAAAAGAGAAAGTTTAGTACGTCTAACAACCCTTACTGATAAAAAGTGTAAGATACGGGATGAAGGCTATTTTTTTACCCTGATCAAAGGTTATCTACAGATTCGTACTATCATACTTATTTTTTCAAATTCTTTGCAGCTTTTTTCAAATGAAACAGAATTATTTTCATATTATTTAATAATGATATTAGATAATAATGTATGTAATTAATTTTTATTATTATTCATTGCATTATATATTGATTATTTATCTAGGTACCAAATTGATGTTTATATTTTATTTAATTAAAAGGAAAACAATTATTTGTTATCAATTTCTTTTCTTTGTATTGATTGTAAATATTGATTTAGAACGGTACTGAATTTTAATGTTATAATTATTTCATTGAAGACTTATTGTTTTATTATTTATTATTTATAAAACAGAAAAAACTATGGACTGGTTCATTTGAAGTCCAGGGTCTACCTACTGTACTGTAACTGGGTATAATTCGATGGAAAATACAAATAAAATTCTAATGCACATTTTGCAGATTACGAAAAAATTACTATGTCAATAATAAAAGTGGTTATTATGAAAAGATTTTTTATCTGAACTTTATGAACATACGGTATACAACTATTCACGTTAAATCACCTCTAATGACACGGTTCGCCCTCACACAGTATCGTTTCTACGTACAATCGTACGAGTATGAATCCATGGGTATTACCAATGCTAAACTGGGGTCACTATTGTGTTGGAATCTACACCCGATCTAGGCTCACGAGAATAATCTAGCACATGTATTTGAATAAGGTCGTGGATAAACTTGATTTATGTTTGAAAGGCTGCTTACTGAAAGATAGATGCGTTGTCATTAGTGTGAAATTATGCTGATGACTTATGGCTTCCTAGTATTATATTAAGATAAAAAACCGATAACTCCGGTCCGGGCTCACACGATCATAATAATTGGACTCAATTTGACTATTCCCAAATTGAACTGGTCATTTTGGTGAGTTGAAAAGCTGGAATTTAATATTTCTCTTTAATTTCACAAATACAGAATTAATTGAGTTGAATCTAATGTTTTACGCATACATTTTTTTTGTCTGTTTGTGTACTACGATCATGAGTAGGGTGACACTTTGTCATAGTAATTTTATTTTTTTGGACACTAATAGGTATATTAGTAATATTTTACTCAAATTTAGACTGACAAGAAGTATTTTGTGCTTGTCTAAAAAAACAAAAAGTAAACTCGCTACGTTAGTAGCTAAATGTATTAACTCAGTTATAGGTACTATAACTAATGACATAATTAGAGACGACGCAAGTTTTAGTAGTAATACTAATAGTAATGCGGATAATATTTCTTTAAATTAAGTAATAAGACAACAGAGAAACTACATTGTAATTTTATTATGTTAGCACACCAAAATATCAATAGTTTCTCTGGCAAAATATTAGATACCGAATTATTAGTAGACAAATATAATATAGACATCTTGTGCCTCACTGAGACGTGGTTGAGGGCTGATAAGATGTTTTTTAATGTAAATAATTTTAAGGTGGCCAGTGTGTTCAATCGAGCGTCGACAGATAGCGGCGGTAGTATGATTTTGGTTAAAAATTCTCTTAAAATAAAAAATCGCAAAGATATAGTTGCTCGCTCGGTTGAACGTGTATGTGAAATGTCGTGTGCGGAGACGGATGACTACATATTCTTATGTGTTTACAGACCTCCCTCGTCTGATTATTCTATATTTTTAATTTCTGTAGAGGAGAGTCTTAACATGCTTAGCAAATGTAACAAATCAATCATAGCATGTGGTGACTTCAATGTGGACATAAGAAATAGCTTTAAGGAAAGGGAGATGCTAATTTCACTCTTTCTTTCATTTGATTTTGTGCACATTTTTGATGAACCGATCAGGGTTACATACCATTCGGCGACGTGCATTGATAATGTTTTTATGAATAAGAGCAAGATTAGGGACCACAAAATTATTAGTGGTATTCGATCAGATCATAAAGCTCAATTAATTAAAATAGATTGCATGAAAAGTAAATTTGAAAGAATAATTGAGTTTAGAACATTAGGCAAGATACAGTTAAAACGTTTTACCAACGAAGTAACAAATTTAACAAACATCGTTCCCTCTGTTGGCGATCCAAATGTCATGTATAAGAGTTTTTTGAAAAATTTAACCGACATATTTAATAAAAACTGCCCAAAGAAGAAAAAAATAATTACTGACAACAAGTTACATTTCTCTGATTGGGCGACAAAAGGTATTAGAAAAAGTAGGGACAGACTTTATGAGTTGTATGACGAAAAATCATACACATCGGATGATAACTTTCATAGCTATATCCGCAATTACTCAAAAATATTTAAAAAGGTATCAAAGCACGCGAAATCAATTCATGTCGCCAATAAAATTAGTTAAGCAGATAACACAGTAAAAGCGATATGGAACACTATTAACACAGAAGTAGGGAAACAAAATAAGAAAAACAAAGACCTCTCAATATACATTAATAATAAAATCGCTACTAATAAAAAACAGGTTGCTAATGGTTTTGCTAAATTTTTTTCAAATGCACGTATACACATTACTTGTGGTCTAGCATCCTCTGCACAAACAGCACGGGCACTATTAAGCCAAAATATAGGAAAGTGGTTCCCTAGTTTTCAGTTCAGGCACACTTTTTCATTTGAGATAGAGAAAACTTTCAAAGAATTAAAAAAAAAGAAAAGTGAAGATTTGTGGGGATTATCAGTTCATGTACTGGCTAATATAATGCCAATAGTAACACCGATTTTAGTAAATATATTTAGTAAATGTGTCGATCAAGGTGTGTTTCCCGATTTGATGAAACATAGTAAAATTATACCAATATTTCAATCGGGTTGTAAATCAGATCCTACAAATTACCGCCCAGTGTCGATATTGCCAGCGTTGAGTAAAATATTCGAAAAAATAATGCTCAACCAAATGCTGGCACATTTTAACATTTGCAGGATTTTTCATGGTCAACAGTACGGTTTCACGAGAGGGCGGTCAACAACACATGCGAGAGCAAGCTTGGTCAAAAATATACTAGAAGAGGGAGGGGTCACGAGATGCCATTGGCGTGTTTTGTGATCTTTCCAAGGCTTTTGATTGTGCTTGTCACAAAACTTTAATTTACAAGCTGAAATATTATGGAATACATGATAAAGCTCTCGATCTCGTGATTTCATATCTGGCTGACCGAGAACAGAAAGTGAGTGTAAATGGGGTTACATCTGACGGTTCTAAATTAAAGATGGGCGTTCCCCAAGGATCAATTTTGGGACCGTTCCTATTTTTGGTTTACATTAATGATCTTCCATTTATGCTTAAAGACCTTTGTGAAATAATATTATTTGCTGATGACACATCATTATTATTTAAAGTTAACAGAAAAGACATAGATATTAGCGGACAGAATAGGACATTGGCAGATGTCTCGAGATGGTTCGCTGCCAATAATTTACTACTGAATGCACAAAAAACCAATTGTGTTAAGTTTTTCATATCCAATGAACCCAAAATCCATAATGGACTGGAACTGGATGAGAAACGATTAGAATTAATGAAATCAGCTACTTTTCTTGGTTTAACAGTAGTCAATAAGTGACAGTGGGCGGACCATATCGGGACTTTATCTAATAAGCTCAGTTCGGCAATATATGCTATTAGGCGCATTAGACAGTTGACAGATGTAGCTACGGCTAAGCCTTATGTCTTATGGTTTGCTACTGTGGGGATCAGCGGCGCATATGAAATCTATCTTTATTTTACAAAAGAGGGCAATACGTACCATCTACAGTATGAACGCACGAGAGTCGCTGAGAGATCATTTTAAAGACATTGATGTACTCACCTTACCCTCGTTATACATCTATGAAAACATAATGTACACTAGAAAAAATTTAGATCTATTTCAAAAGAAAGGCGTTGTTAATGGTATGGAAACTCGTGGTCGTGGTCAGCTAGTTATTCCTAAATTTAAATTACAAAAGTCAAGTGGTTCATTTTTGGGTAACTGTGTTCGTTTTTATAATAAAATTCCTCAAGAAATTACTCAACTAACGGAAAAGAGATTTAAACTTGTCATTAAACGCACACTGATTGGAAAAGCATACTACAAAATTAGCGATTTCGTTGAAGACACAACAATAGACTGGAAGTGATCCTCTCTGCATATGCATTTACTGGCTTTATAAATATTGTATTTTTAAATAACTGTTGTAGAATGATGTTGAAAAAATGATACCTGACTGAGTTTCTTGTCGGTTCTTCTCAGTATTCAGGTTTCCTTTTTGAACCGAACTAAAGTAGATTTGACGTTCAAAAATACCTTGCATTTGGGTTTACTTGAACAAATTGATTTGACTTTGACTTGACTTTGATGACATGCTCGGTATGTGACCTGTGTCACATCCTACTATATATTACAGGAATTTAAATATATCCAGGGGAATTTTCCGTTTTAGTCTACTAATCGTCTGGGTTTATGTATACATTATATAATTAAATTTGTAAATGAGTGGTAACGCAGCGTACATGAAGTGTTCCTGGGTTTCCGTACAATAAATTCGATACAGAGCGCAGACGACAATCTATTCTATGCTGGGTGTTGTCTACAACACTCAGTATGACAGCGGAGTAGTAGGACGCTTTGTTTGCAAAAAAATTTCCATTTCCTACACGGCTACACATCAATTCAAGGCTTTCAGAGTTTATTAAATTTTATTCAGAGAAAATAAACACATGAGTAACATAACATAACATATTTTCACGCTATATCCCCAACGGGGTAGTCAGAGAGGACGAAGCGCCTGGAGTCGCGGTCCTTACACACCTCTTTAGGTTTCTCAAAACTCATCATTCTCTTCACACATTTTCGCCTAGGTATGCGAGTGCTTTTGATATTTCCGTCTGCTAGCACTCTGGCTATTTGATCTTCATAAGTCAGCCTTGGTCTTCCTTGACTTCTTTTACCACTCACTTTCGCTCTGTAGATTTTCTTCGTCAGTCTTTCATCACTCATTCTTTCCAAGTGCCCGAACCATCTAAGCATTCCTTTCTTCATTTTTACAATAACACTGTTGTGCAACCCTGTCATACTGCGTATCTCATCATTGCTTATCCTGTCCGCGAGCGTGACACCGCACATATTTTTGAGAGACCGCATCTCCACAGCATTTATCATACTTTCACTCGATTTCGGGCATATCCAGGCCTCACTACCGTACAACAAAGTTGGCACCAAAACCGCATTGTGGATGGCCATTTTAACTGTGTTAGATATATTCACACTACCCACTAATGTGGACAGAGCACCGTTCACTTTATTGCCAGCTGCTACCCGTCTCTCCACATCCAACTCACATCTTCCATCCCTCGAAACGCACTCCCCAGATACACAATTTCATTCACTTGTTCTAGACATTTTCCATTTAAACAATTCACACATTTCGTTTGTACCGCTTCTCTTTCAAACACCAGAACCTTAGTTTTGTTCACATTCATTTTCAAGCCTTTTACTTCACAATCTTCTTTCATGCACGTGACTAGTGTCTGCAACTCTGCTTCTGATGGTGCTATTAGCACAGCATCGTCAGCGTACAATAGGCAGTTTACCACTGTGTCATCACATCCTATACCACTCATATTACCTTTCAATCTCTGGAGGCAACTGTCCAAATACAGCACGAACAGCCAGGCAGACATCACGCAGCCCTGTCTGACACCAGAACAGACTTCAAACCAGGGCGACATGTCACCGTCTATCCTTACACAGGCTCTGTGGCCACGATATAATGACCTCACAGCCTGCAGTAAGGAGCCCTCCACGCCATATTCAGGCAGAAGACTCCACAATTTCTTCCGCACTACTCTATCGAATGCTTTTTCTAGATCCACAAAAGCGCAGAAAACTTTCTGGCCTATAGCCAGAAACTTTCCCACGATAACGCGAAGCGAGAAAATCTGATCCATGCAACCCCTACCGTTTCTGAAACCACCTTGCGCCTCCCACAAATATCTTTCTGAAACGCCTTTTATACGTTCAGTCAATACCTTAGTATAGACTTTACTCGCTAAGCTGACTAAGCTGATGGCCCTGTAGCACGCAGTTTAGATAGGAACCTTTCCCTTTATATAGAGGTACTATGACTGCGTGCGCCAGTCCTCTGGAACCTCCCCCTTCTGCCAACAAAGATTGCAGAGTGCACAGAAGGCATCCCAGACCCTAGGACCACCATACTTGATCATCTCAGCAGTCACCTCATCATTATCGTTGTTACAGGAGTAACAAGATTAGGAATTCAAACTACTACTTATTATATTTAAAATGAATAGTTTCCACTATAAATTTACTGTTTCCGATTTAAATCACAAACGAATAAAAAATTAATAACATGACACGAATAAAAGTTAATACTTAAAATTTTATACTTTTAGCCCGTTAACTATAATTAACTTCATAATAATTTTCACACAATTTATTTTTAGTTTCGTACCTACATATAACCTTTTGTATAAACCACAAGTCATTGAAATAATGACGGCAGACAAAACAGTGAAAAATATACTATTACGAAATTGTATTTCGTTGTCGTATGATAAAAAGAATAAGAAGAAGTTGTATTTTAACACTATTATTATAGTTGTATTGTAAACTATTATTTTAAATCTTTCAACTTTTTATAGCCTATAGTTATTTTATAGAGTCATTACACTTTTTGAAGAAGTTAGTGTATTTTTAATGTAGCTTTATTATAGGACACTATATTTTTTTAAACGATAGCATTTTCGTTGTTGGAGAAGCTTCTAAATAGCTAAGCACCAATTTACGGAATCAAGAAATAAAGCAATAGCATATACCTGGCGATTCTTGATTGCCGACCTTCTGGTGTACTTTTTATGAAAATAAGTGATGATAATACATATTAATAGCAAAGGGCACTTCCAGCCACATGCAAAGCGGTGACAGTGAAAACGTCATAATTCGATTTTATCTTTTTAATAGTTTTTATTTTTCTTTGCGGCTATTGTGCGAAAAGTTTGATATTGCGCGTGATGTTGAGTCCAGCCATCAGGACCGGCTCACAATTCACGCACAGGAACGCGCTAGTGGAAGTTTGCCCTCATACCACAATTTGTATGGCGAAGGAAAAAACAAAAAGAAAGGAGTCCAACCAATTGGTGTTTTTACCAATTTAAGTGCTCAAATTTTCAATATATCCTTTTATTCATTTTCGTAATATCAGATATCAGTTGTAATGTAATCTGTACAACGTATAAAAAAAATTTTGTGAAAAAAAATTAAACCACCTTCAAAAAAAACTAAAAAGTACAAAATAACTACCCTTTACTAATCGAAACTCAAGTACAATTAAAATAACTTCTTAAATACGATACACATACTTATATAATTAAATTTGACAGTTGCTGAGGTCGGTGCCAAGCCTATCAAACTAATAGACTTTCTGTTGTTGCACATTGATTTGGCACCTACTTCTACAACTGTCAAATTTAGTTATATAAGTATGTGTATCGTATTTAAGAAGTTATTTTAATTGTACTTGAGTTTCGATTAGTAAAGGATAGTTATTTTGTACTTTTTAGTTTTTTTTTGAAGGCGGTTTCATTTTTTTTCACAAAATTTTTTTATTTCTCCCTTTTGAGTGACCTCGGCCTGAATGTATGTATTTTTTTTATGTACGTTTGGACATAACTTCTTTGTCTATGACACGATTTCTACAATTCTTTTCCCGTTGGATTACTACTGGACTATAGCTCTAATACAGTCCAATTTAAATTTCCCCTATATTGGAGCTTGGACTTCGAAGATAAACCAAAGAATCCTAACCTATTCGTGCGTGATGCGTAAAAAAATGAACGGTACCTACGAAAAGTTATATTTACTTTTGTTATCGTGTTTTATGAGCTCACTTTATGACTTTGACAGTTGAACTGTGCACAGGAATTCGTAGTAGAAGAATTTAGAATCTAGAGTTTTCAAAATCGGTTCAGAAATGACGGAGTTATGAGGTAACAAACATACAAAAAAAAAATAATAATAAATAAAAAAACAGTCGAATTGAGAACCTCCTCTTTTTATTGAAGTCGGTTAACTACTCCTAATTTAAAAAGTCAAAGTCAAATCAATTTATTCAAGTAAACCCAATTACAAGATATTTTTGACCGTCGAATCTACTTTAGTTGGGTTCAAACAGAAAACCTGGACACAGAAGAACCGACAAGAAACTCAGTCAGGTATCATTTTTCAACTTCATTTTATAAAAGATTTATTAAAATATAATATTTTCATTTAGCCAGTAAATGGATGTACAGAGAATATCATTTCCAGACTATTATTTTATCTTCGATGAAATCGTTTATTTTATAGTATGATTGTCTAATCTATGTACGTTATATTTATAACCCATCTAAATTTATTCTGTGTTAATTGAGTAAAGAAGAAAACCATACAATGTTATTGGAACCTAACAGATACCTGTTCTATTGACTGTTAATATATCATTTTGATACAAAAAGCTTAAAAGCAAGAGTAGGTAGTGTTTATCTGTGTTCTAAATTAGACAAATTATTCTGTCTGAATGTTAGAGAAATGGCGAAATTCTTTTACCGTTGCATAGTGCTCAATCAACGTAGGCACCTTTCTGAAATAAAATGCGAAATATTCCAATTTAGCTTCACCCCTTGACATTTTCGTAGAAACTTTTTCCTTTTGTTGTTACGTAAACTTACAGTGTGTAAAATATGTAGTGAACTAACTACCATAAGGAGATTCTAGTCAATGGATATAATACGTACAATAGCTTCCATTGTAAAATGATGTATCTGATTGACTTTCATTAATGAGTCCAAAATTATCATTCATTTTCAGGAAGTGCAATGTGCAATTAGATCCCTGGTATTTTTTTGTCTTGAACTTCTATTATACTTTATACTAAAGCTCTATTCGACGATTCCTCTGTATATCCATAATACATATATTTCATTTCGACAACTTTTTCAACCTCTCTCGTCTTGTTACTAGCGAGCATCGTTTGTTTGATAAATGACTTGTATGATCGTCGATTCCAGAGCGTACAGCGGCTTTTTGTCTTCCAGCGATGATGTATCGCCTTTCTGAAAATATGTTCATATTGCAGGCGGAAAATGTTGAGTGAACAACATCGAATTATAATAACTTGTGTAGTATAATCTACGATGTTTATAGCCTTTAAGTAAACTCTATAATTTAAATATGGTAAAGTTACAGTGCAAACATTACCGTTATACAGTAGGATTAGCGAGCGAAGTGGTAGTAGCAATCTGGACGGACCCGGCACAAGGCCTACCACCCACTTCATTTTATTTGTCTTATAGTGTCTTTATTTAGCATGTAACAAATAAAATGTGATTGTTCCCACATACTACGAATTCCTGTGCACAGTTCAACTGTCAAAGTCATAAAGTGAGCTCATAAAACACGATAACAAAAGTAAATATAACTTTTCGTAGGTACCGTTCATTTTTTTACGCATCACGCACGAACTTTCAAGGAGATTGCGTGGATAAATAATACCGAAATACAGAAAATTTAAAATCAAGTGTTCTTCATACATAATAAGTGTATTTGCGACCATAAAAACAGTTTGTTTGGTAGTTTTTTGACAAGGTTCTTTCGGATCTTACTCAATTAATGGAAAAGAGATAAACTTTTTATTAATCGTAGTTAAAGACAAAACTAAGTCTAGAAATAATTTTCTCTGCATATACATTTGCTGTTTTCTGCATACTGTACCTACTTTAATATATTATAAAATGATGCAAAAACTTTTTCAGAAAAAATTAAACCGACTTCAGAAAAAAAAACACTGAAATGTACGAAATAATCATCAAGATAAATAAACCCATGTAAGCAGTTAGGATTATTTGGTTTATCTTCGAAGTCCAGGCTCCAATATAAGGGAAATTTAAATTGGACTATATTAGAGCTATAGTCAATCCAATGGGAAAAGAATTGTAGAAATCGGGTCATAGACAAAGAAGTTATGCCCAAACATACATAAAAAAATACATACATACAGGCCGAGGTCACTCAAAAGGGAGAAATAAAAAAAAATTTAATGAAAAATTAAACCGACTTCAAAAAACAACACTGAAAAGTATGCAATGACTATCTTTTACTAATCAAAACTTAAGTACAAAAATAACTTTATAAATACGATACAAATACCCATATAATTTAATTTAACAGTTATTGAAGTCGGTGCCAAATCAATGTTCGACAACAAAAAGTCTATTAGTTTAGTAGGCTTGGCACCGACTTCAGTAACTGTTTAATTATATGGGTATTTGTACCGTATTTATGAAGTTATTTTTGTACTTAAGTTTTGATTAGTAAAGGATAGTTATTTTATACTTTTCAGTGTTCTTTTTTGAAATCGATTTAATTTTTTTATTAATTTTTTTTTAGACTAAAATTCGTGACATGTGAAAGGCGATATCTATTAGTAGTAAATCTGTGGTTTTTATTCATTATTAGTTTTAATTTTAATAAAAATTATGACGGACGTTATGCAATATTATTATAATTATACTATAATTGCATAACGTTAGGGATACAGTGTAAAGATATCTATATATGTATTCCAAAAAAATACTCAAATTCAAAGCTTTCAGAGAATGATCAAAATCTATGATAGCTAAAATAGATTTATAGCACGAAGTAAAAAGAATATTAGTCATGGTTACTAAATTGTGTCATGTGCTCAGCAGACAAACTCTTGATCAGCTTTTTTCTTTAAAAAATGGCAAATTGAGATTAGGATATTACCGAATCCTAGAGGGGCCATCTAAATGAGGAATCCTAAAGGCGATATCCAGCGCTTAATTATAAAACAAATATAATTCTTTCCTTAGTTCTTCTGAGGATAGAATTGTGTATAAGCGTTCAAGACAGTATAGTGTAGCAGGAGGCTGAATTCAGGCTTTGATATTTCCATAGTCAAGGCATTGGAGCACAACGATTAAATTTAATCTCCGTTCTAACCTCGCAGAACTCAACCTGTCGACAAATAGCACTGTTTGTGTCCCGCTATGTCAACCCCAGAAAAGTCTGCAACCGATGGAATGTCGAATATTTCATTGCGAGATCTAAGTGAATATTTGATCGTGTATATTACCTATGTTTATTTCATTTTAGACAAAAAGTAAATAAAATTTCACACACTTAAGTTATCTATGTTTTATAAAAAAGCGTCTACATTTAAAAAAACATACAACACATAACATTTACTAACAGTAGGTTAAGACATTTGTTACTAACACCTATGAATGAAAAATTGGAAATAAATTATTATTATTATTATAACATGCACTCACTCACTCCTCACTCACAACTCATGCTAAATCCGTACTGTGTTAATCAGACAGAACGGAGTGCATTGCGGTCCTTGCGCACTCCTTTTGCCTCCTCAATTTAATTTTTCTCGCACACTTTCGCCAAGGTATGCGAGTGCTTTTGATATTGCCGTCAGCTAACAGTCTGGCTATTTAAAAACTTTTGATTGGCTATATAAAAACTCATATATTAAAATTTATAAATAATATAAGTTCAGAAAAGTAGAAATAAGTAGATAGTTTTATGCTGATGTTATGCGACTTCACATGACCGTTTATTGTCGCATGCGCTAGTGAAGTGGGGGATGTTATATCATCAGACCTACCACATGTTCAGACTCACCACGTAGTCTATAACAATGCGTTATAATTAGTTCTCATAATAATTCGCTGTTTGTTCTACAATCAACTTCATGTATTAATATTGTCTTATTATATTACTTAGTCATAACAATTTTTTTTTCGACCATTTATAGTATACTTATATAGTTATAGATAATTTTGACAGAAATAATCAACTTTCATCAACAAAGCTAATTATCATTTAGTTCTCACCACAAACTGTAAGCTCATTTAAATATATGTAACATTTAGATACGTAAGAAAATATTATAATTACCCTTCTAAAAACGACACCCCTAAATAACATTATCAAGCATGTCCTCAGTTAATTGTATTCCAGATGTCGATCTCATAACTTCTATCATAAATAATTTATGTTAGGTTAAGTTTTGAAGTAAAATATATATTTTTTAAACAAACGGTTATATCGCGAGTGACAATTTATCTTTAAAAAAAAAATTTTAGGCCAATTAGCCCCGGACTTAGGGCGGTCATATATTAAGGCCGGCAAATCGTGGCAAAAATACACTGTTAAGAGCATGAAACGACATTAAATAAAACATTGTATGCTACATGGCCGAGGGCGGCCAAGACTGCTAGTACGCCTCTGGTTATTATAAATTATATGATTATATTTTGGCATATGTAAACCCAAATATTTATTATTGTCTGAAATGGTGTCAAGGTGTGATGTTTTGCGATTTGATACCCTAGTAATTTTATGGATCCATGCTAATATTATAAACGCGAAAGTCTGTGAGTCTGGTCGACTTTCACGGCTAAACCGCTGGACCGATTTTGATTAGAATGGAGATATAGTAATGGCACAGAAAGGACATAAGCTACTTTTTTTAAATTCCATCTGATGAAGTCATGAGCAAAAGTTAGTAAGTATATAAAAATTAGTAACTGGTGCGTTATATTAGTACAAAAAAATATGTATATAAGCAGCAAACAATCATAATAAGTCACATTTAGTTAATTATTCAGTAGGTATTACACCTTAAAACCACAGTGTGAACATTGGACTAAACAAATGTGTAGAATTTTAAGAAAAAAATTATTTGTTGTTTGTATGTAGTACAGTAGTAGTATAGTAGTTGTAGTAGTAGAGGTAGTTTTTTTAATGCAAAAAGATATTAATAAAAATATTATAAATTAATAAAATAATGAACTTAGGATAATATATCTCCGGTAAGCAGATTTATGTAAGTCCAAAGTCACTCCTATTTTAGATTGCTATTTTTTTTAGGGTCCGGTATCTCAAAAGAAGAAACGAAACTATTATCATAGTCAATTTTCCCAAAAACTGAGTAATTTACAAACTTGAAATTTAATATCAAGATATACCTTGTTATCCAACATATTTTGCACTAGTTGATATTTTGAAATATTCATAGAAGAATTAAAGGAAGAGTAAATTGGGTACTCAAAATCGATGAAGATGCTTTGTCTTCGAAATTACTTGATTTAGAACTGTAAAACTTTCAAGGAATTTGAAATCTTACTAAAATATATTTTATAGAGACTGAGTCAATGCTGTAGACTTAGGCGTTACTTTGGAGAAACCCATTTCATGTGATGTGATCTTACCATTTTAGCAATTCTCCGACCAAAATTCCAAACTCACTAATCGACATGTGTTTCGCCTTTTAACGAAGCATCCTCAGGTTCGTTTATTAGATAGTTCATCAGGTTCACCGTTCACAGATAGTTCACCTATGCAGCCCAATGCAACCGAATTCGTTCCTTACCTCCGCGCCCTATGGCGATAACAATAAAGTTAATTTTCGCAGTTACGGTTTGATCATATTTTAGCGCGGAGAAATCTCAAAATTTGTTTTTGCACATAAATGTGATTTGAAAAAAAATTATATTACTAATTAAAAAACTGATTTTAGGGATTTAAGATATTATAAATACACCATACACAAATGCGGCGTTGGTTTCAACTTTATTGTACGGCGGTGAGGCTTGGATATGCCCGATATCGAATGAAAGTAAGATAAATGCAGTAGTAATGCGATCTCTTAGAAATATGTGCGGTGTCGGTGTCAATAGTCAGAGTGTTAGCCGACGCAAATATCAAAAGCACTCGCATACCTAAGCGAAAATGTGTGAGGAGAATGATGAGATTTGAGGAAGCGAAAGAAGCATGTAAGGACCACGACGCTTGGCGCTCCATCCTCGCTGACTACCCCGTTAGGGATACAGCGTGAAGATGTGTATGTATGCATGTATGAGATATTATAATTACCTATGTATTTTAGTAAAATAATTTTGAAATTCTGTAGAATTTTCGTGAAGCAACTGAATGTTCGTGCAAAACTTTTCAGGACTTTTTTGTCGAGATTTTTTTCTCCAATCATGTTTCCACGTTTAAGCATTTCGACTTAAAGAGTTGACGTTGTATGTATCCAAATATCTAACTCTCAATCTTCTTTGATATCGAGAGCCAGGTAACAAAACACACCAAAGTCTGCGTAGGCAGACTTAAGAGACGAAACACATGTCGATTAGTGGGTTTTAAATTTTGATCGGAGGGTAGCTGAAAATTTTAAGAATTTGCCATTTACCAAAAGTTTACTGAAAAAATGTAATTAATGTCTTAAGTCTTACTTATCTAAAGATTTTTTTCATTATTTTATAAATTTTGTATGGAACCTTAGTTCTTTTTACAAGTATTCCTTCAAGTAACTTGTATTACGTTTGATACACATCGACATGAACTATATGAACAAATTTTTAATGGTTTGGGACGTTCTTTTATAAACCAGATCATTAGAAACAGAAATGTGTACGAATTATTAGAGTACGCATTATATTTAGCAGATGAATCGTACAAGCTGAGATGAGTCGACCTCGTTCAAAAGTGTGATGGATTGGAGCCGATATCGACCGCTCGTTTATTGACGAGCCGCTCGCTGCTCACCCAAGGGAATATTTGAGAACCATAGATTACGAATAAGGACGTGAAAAGAATGCTCTCAATGTATGGATAATGTATATATATATACTGTCAAAGATAGATTTAACATTGTGAGTTACTTTCATTTGGTTACTCCACATATGTAACCATAGACATTTTTAGATATAATTTTTAGATAGAATACGAGAACCATAGAATAAACTATATAATTCACGAAGAACGTGAAAGAAAGCATCTCGAACATGTCGCGGCGTCGAGCAGGTTGCCCGTTGTGCTTTAGTCATCTTGGTCAAACGGAACAAGAACACTAACTTTAATGTTAAGGATCACTTGAATTATTGTTTATTTACTGAAATTATAGTAATGACTAATGAGTTTTCATGCGCTTGTACGATCACTTTTAACATATGATAACAAACTAAATTTGACAGGTTTAAGACATGATTGAATAAGGCGAATAGGTTACAACTTACTACCCTCCTATGCATCCCCAATTGTATCCACATGTAGTGGAACAACTTGTATTCAACAAACAAGTTGTATGTATTGTGGCAATCACAATTCAATCAGACAACCACAGACAAGTAGTGTAGGTTAGACTTCAACTACGACATCCAATGTCTCGCATCAAACTAGATTAATTAGATATTCAATCAACGGCCTAACTCATTAATTGCATAGCGCTATTCTATTATAGCACAGACCAATAGTCTGAACAATGGTTAGCCATTTAATTAAACAGTTACTCAAACCACGTGGCATATAAACGTTTAACCACTTTCTTAATCGATACTCGCTACAAGTTTAAATTTAGTTACATTCTTTACCACTAAGATAGCTAAAACCCATAGTACCAATACGGCGTCAACAAGTAGCAATGTTTCTGATGTCTCTCACAATTTATTTATGTTTAGGCAGCACGAAAATAATGCTACAGATATGTGTACTGTCAAAGTAATATACTGTTATAATCAAAAGTAGGATTTATTAAAATAATATACACGGGATGATTATCCCAACTTCTAATGTCGATTAGAGATTGACTTTGCTAGTAACTAGAAATCACTAAAAGGAAGATGTAATAACTCTTAAGAACAGAAAACAATCACAAATTAACAATCGAGAGCAGGTGTTCTTCGTTCGGTGTCTGGAGCAAAAGCACGGAACATATATACTCCAAGGAGAAGATTTACAACTCCATACAAAAAAAGTGTAGACTAAGCGCCATCTGGTAATGCTTCCATAAACTAAAATGGCGGAGATTTAAATTGTACTCTGAGCGTGTTTTCTTAGATGACTGAACTAAATAAAAATTAGCGAAAACTTTACTTGATAAAGTTAATGTTTCATCTATTAAGTTTTTGCTTATTTTTATTTAGTTCTACGGATAGCAAGGTAATGGAACTTGGAAAGTTAATAAAACAAACAGAATTAGTGATAACTTTTTTAATTTCACGAGTTCTGATTACAATTAAATGTGGATATAATAACAACAATCCTTTCAAAAGTCACTGTCTTTATCCACAATTCTCAACCACACCAATGCGAGTTTCCTCAAGTGATCAGGGGGAGAATAGCTCATGCGAAACACAGAAAAGCTAAAAACAAATATAAAAAATAATCGACGGTCATGAAGAAAATTTTTCGATTTGTAAAGTCTTTGACATTTCATCAAACAGGGTTGCTATATTATTAAATTCAATTAGTAGTTTATTCAATTACTAATATCGATAGCAAAATGTGTTAATTTTGTTCAAATTATTTATAAATATCTTTGTTTAATGTAGTAAAATATTTGATTATTGTCATTTTTATATGTAGTACTCAAATAATTATAACAAATTAACAAAATAAATAAAATTTCAGTATCAATAATCGATATCAGTACATTGATAAATAGTATCGATAAATTATATTTTGTAAGGATATCCCTGGTATTTTCTATCTTCTTTCTTTCTACATCTCTTGTCACTTTCATTTTGTTTCCATATAAAATCTGCAATAGCTCCATACAAAGTTGACACCCCCTGAGCAAAAGTGAAGTGCTCTCGCGTCGACCATCGTTAGCGGCGCCTCGCCTTCCGGGTGAACGTCTAAATGACATCTGTCAATATTTCATTGATTCCACATCCCTTTCTATTTATAGTCCATCTCCTTTACTTTTATTGATATAAATAGAGCTCTTCCTTTAACAATACATAGATTCGATAATTACCTACTCAAACAATTCTAGTTTTGAACAAAATTTCAATCAAAACTAGTTGATTTGTTACCAACAGCATCAAGGTAGGTAAATTGTGTTTGGATTCATTTTAGTCCTTGTTTGGTAATTGTGTAATAACTTTACACTAAATGTGATATAAGTATACTTTTATTTAGTTTTGCCCTTTTTCTGGGTTCTCAACTAAACTTTGGACATTAGAAGGGATAGCGGTGGTTGTAAAGGAAATAAAATAAACCAAAGTGGCCATGAATTCTGGACAGCGAAGAACAAATACGACATTATGACTATCGCAAGTGAAAATCATTTGTTTTTTAAGAGATGCATGGATCTAACTTTTTTTTACTTAACAAACAGTATTTTGATGCCTTGTTAGAAATTTGTAAATCTTGCAGACATGGTGGTTGAGATAAAATACTATGTGAAATAATAAATAGATATTGCATTCCGAAGAAAATTGCAGTAATTTTATTTTTTAATCTATAAAAAAATGTGGTTGAGTGAAGGTTGCTTATATTACTTAATACTGCTACTGCAGCACTTTGTAATTCGTAATAATTACGGTATAAATGTTTAAATAAGTTGATTCATTAAACATTCTATTAAACATAGTGGTCGAAAGTCATTCAGTCAGTTGGTTGAACGCCACTATTCATTTAACGAACTAAACCGTTAATTGAATATATTTTATCTGCGACACATATGTATATCATTTGTGATGACATAATGTACATAATAATATACTGACAGACTTAGGTGTTACATTGCAAAAATCCATCCCTAATGGTTAAATCATACATTTTATTTTTCAGTTCTCTTCCGTCCTATGGTTCAAACCTGTCGATTGACACGTTTTGTTGTTTAACAAAACATCTCCAGAGATCAGGGGTCAATCGAGGAAGCGTGCTTGTCGCGACTCCTGCCAGCCCTTTTCAGGGCTGCAATTTCTTTCTTGTGCACACCATACGGGACAATGTTAAAAATGGAGTTAAGGCGTCCCTCGAAAGCGACATACACCGGTTTGTCTCCGCTGGTGTGAGAAAAGTGCAGTCCGAAATTGGGGACCGCCACCCAACACGCTGTGCACCTAGCGGCGGAAAGTGGAGGAAGGAGTGCAGAATAGCTGCGTGGAATGTCAGGGATGGGAATGAAGAGAAGATGAATGAAGTGATTGGTATTATGTAAGAAAGAAGATTGAATGTGTTATGTTTGAGTGAAACTAAGCAAAAGAGCAGTGAACTTGCCGACTTGGCCGAAGAGGGTATCGCGTTGTGGTCAGGGGTACCACAAAAAGTAAGGAGGTGCCAGGGTGTCCCCTCGTTTGGTTAATTGTGTAACTGAGTATAAGTGTGTAAACCCGAACAGCTCTGGATGCGTCTCAAGACAGGGTTGACGAGAATTTTTGTTTTGTTGGTGTATGCCCCAGTGTTGTCTGTCGGTTTGGGTGAGCTAGAGCAGTTTTGGGAGAATGTTAGGGAAGTTCTAGCGACGGTTGAAGAGAATGAGAGAATTATATTGTGTGGAGACATGAACGGATGGGTCGGAACAACTCGAACAGGATTTGAGTCTGTCCTAGGCAAGTATGGAGATAATAGAGTGAATGACGCTGGTAGGATTGTGTTAGAAGTGTGTATAGAAAAGGATCTTTTTTTGCTAATACCTTATTTAAGCACAAAAGGATTCATCAGTACACGTGGGAATGGAAGGATGAAAAGAATATGATTGATTTTTTCCTAATGGATAGCCGGCTCAGAAAGCAGGTTATGGACATGAGAACTCATAGAGGAACCGATCTGGGAACGGACCACTTTCTAGTGGTAGCTAGAATAAGGGGTCTGTTTGCAGCATGACGATGTCGCATAGAGTCTAAACCGGCAGCGGTATGTCACTTCAAGAGCTGGAAACTGCAAGATGCGACCACCGCAAATGAATATAAAAGGGTAGTATCTGGTAAGCTTGACAATAGATTGAAAGGGACGAGCGAGGATGTTAAAGAATGTTGACAGAACCTAAGAGATTGTATGATTGAGGCTGCGAAAGAAGTGTGTAGAACGAATATTATTGGGAATGGTAAAAGGCGTGATGTGTGGTGGGACGGTGAGATGAAAGAGTCTGTGTACAAGAAAAAGAAAGCATGGCAAGATTACCTTGCTGCCAAAAATAACTGTAACATGAAGGATTTGCTGAAAAAGAGATATAAGCTAGAGAAAGCAGAAACGAAAGCACTAGTGAAAGGGAAACATGAAAGGTGTATGACAAAAACAAGATGTAGGACAATTTTGAGAAAAAATTAAAATTATTTTGGAAAAATATACGGTACCGAAGTGGTCCGACACCTTGCAGAATTAATAAAGTGCGTTCGAAAGAATATCATCTGCTAACAGACAACAAAGATGTTGTGCAGTGATGGAGTGCATAGAGAACTGTATGAGAGTGACGTCTCTGTTTCTGGTACTGAGATCGATGTTAACGACTCTTAACACTCGGGTCAGGAACTAGAGGAAGTCATTAACGATGCTGTGCTTATAGCACTATCAGAAGCCAAACTGCAGACACTAGTTACGTGCATGAAAAAAGACTGTGAAGTGAAAAGATTGAACATGAATGCGAATAAAACTAAGTTTTTGGTGTTTGAAATGGAAGATGTACTGACAAAATGTGAAATATGGGTAAATGGAAAATGTCTAGAATAAACGAACGAAATTGTATAGCTGGGGCAGTAGGTTTTCGAGGAATGGAAGATGTGAGTTGGATATGGAGAGACAGATAGCAGCTGGCAATAAAGTGAACGGTGCTCTGTTCGCATAAGTAGGCAGTGTGAATATATCTAACTCAGCCAAAATGGCCGTACATAATACGGTGTTGGTTCCAACTTTATTAAACGGTATAGTCGATATGTCCAAAATAATAATAGTAATATTATACTCAGACATTTCACACAGCGTCATCTAGTCCCAAAGTAAACAGCATAGCGCTTGTGTTATGGGTACTAGACAACTTATATACTACTTATATACTTTTTCTTTTGTAAATAAATACATATTATACATAAACAGCCAGACTCGGGGCGGGAATCGAACCCGCAACCCCCGTTTACTTTCCGACGCACTTAGCCGTTGCGCCACCTAGGTCGTCAATCGAGTGCAAGTAAGATAAATGCAGTAGAAATGCAATCTCTTGGAAATATCTTGCGGACAAAATGAGCAATGAAGAGATACGCATTATGGCAGGGTTGCACGATAGTGTTATTGTAAAAATGAAGAAATTAATGCTTAGATGGTTCGCACACATAGAAACAATAGTGATGAAAGACTAACGAAGAAAATCTACAGAACGAAAATGAGTGGAAAAAGAAGCCAAAGAAGACCAAGGCTAACTTATGAAGATCAAATAGCCAGAGTGTTAGCTGTCGTTAATGTCGAAAAGTACTTGAATACCTAAGCGAAAATGTGTGAGGAATTTGAGGGAGCTAAAGAAGTATGTAAAGGTCGCGACGCTTGACGCTCAGTCGTCTCTGACCACCCTGTTAGGGATGCGGCGTGAAGATATGTATGTTTATATGTTTTTCCAGAGATCTGGATGCGTTAAGCTGTCCAGCACCGGTGCTGGGTGGCTTTGGGCGGAAAGTATGTATACGCATGTGTTGAAAATAATAGATACGTTTGTTTGTACATTTTATAGGCATAAAGTTAAATCACACATTGCGTCTAAGTCATTGTCTAGTATTATTTATAAAAGGTACAAAATGTATATAACGATATTTGTCCTTTATTTGAGAAGTAATATATAACAAATATCTGAAACATTGCTGTGAGCATGTCGGAAATATCTTTAAAACTGTCAAATAATGTCTTAGTCGGAACCTGTCGGAACCAACGATTTGCTTGCGACTTGCCTTCCAAACTACGGAGACGCTCCGTTTTAATCTCACAAGATTTCCGGTTTAGAAGTTGATCGCAAACATTTTTACTTAAATTATTTATTTATTAGTGGTCTTATTAAACATCGAAGCACATATAGACTACGAGCACTTTGCCTCTTATATACTCGTATTATGTCATCTCTCTGTATCATTTCTGTGATGTCTGTAACGTCATCTGCTATATCTCTGTTATACAATTCTTTTGTACAACATCATCTGCATCTACTGATCATCAGGTCCTTTTTGTCGGTAATAAACAAACAGTGAAAGCGATAATATTTGTGCCAAATAAGTATATTCTGTATATTCTGTGTACGTTTATTTATTTTTGTAAATTTGTGCACCTACGATTTTCTCAGATTTAAAAAAGTCGATAAAACATTTAACATTTTTCGAATGAAAATTTATTAAAGCTGTTTGATGGTTTCTTCGAGGTTTTGTTGAATCACGGAGAGGGATGAGTTGTATTTCAAAAAGTGAAGTAAGTATAAAGAAATCCTTTCAGCTTAAGGGGCTCGTCAATTATTATTTTTAAGAAGATAAAGGCCCTTTAAATGTTTTACAATATCGTGCGACGAGAGTGTCTTAAAGGGAACTAATTGTGTCTCAATTGTTTTGACACTGCCTCTTAATTAATTTTCGTTGAGAAAGTCTGGTTGAAACTGATTAGGAAAATCTTTAAGCAATGCTTTGTCAAAATAGTCTTCTTAAATTTAATTTGTAATAATAATTAAGAAAGAAAATAGTGCTTTGCGTTGCAAATGTTCAAGTTGTCAGCATTTTCGGGATATTTTGTTGTAAGTATCGTTGGTAATTATTTAATACTGAGTTCTGTTTAAGAACTTGTAATCGCAAACTTCTATATCGCGTAGTATGTGATTTCATTGAATAAATAATTAAAATGTGATCAAATTGATTCCGGCTCAAAAAGTATAGCTCGTGAATGATTTTATAATCTAGTTATTTATATATCCATCGAAATATTTATGTTACAATAATAATTTAATATATATATAATATATATAATTTAATAATAAGTTAAAATAATATTTAAAACAAAAAATATTGTAAACGGTAGATTTCTAGATGTTACAAAGAGTCTCAGTATTTCAAAAACGTAAAAATAAATACAATATTGATTATTATTTTTAAATAAAATAAACCTTATTGTGAAGACAATACACGATAATGATACCGAGCAGCTTTAAATGAAACGAGATGAACTGTATAATTAAAAATATGGAGATTCAATTGTAGTATTTTGTATTTTTTGTAACTTCATTATCATCAGCCTTTATTAGTCCGCTGATAGACTTAGGCCTCTGTCTAAGCACATCCCAAAGTTCAATCTTCGATTATTCTAATACAACGACAGCCACCACCTTGCCTAAGTCGTCGCTCGTCTCGCTGGAGGACGCCCTACACTAATTAAGTTTCTCCAACTTATCTGTAATAAATTTACACTTTCTATGTTATCTTGCCTGCGATAATAATAACAGTAACAAGACAAAGTAACTTCAAAGTAAATTTTCAGTGATCCGTTTTATATGTTTTAGTAGAGAACAAAACGAGAAAAAAATTTGGAGAGTTATTTTGGAGACCTTGAATTAAGATAATGCAAATAAAATACTCCAAGCGGTTGTTTTAAATTAAACAATGAAAGCCAATTAAACATCGTTATTCACCATTTCGATCATTGCTTTAAATTAAAAGGAGTCAGACTTTTCTATTCTAACACAAATTTTATAGGAAATCTAAAAGAAAAACATATTATGCTCTAAATCTTGTTCAAGCAGTGTCTTCTAATGAACACATGGCGGATGTAATGTAGGCAGCAAGGGGATGAATGGGGCTATTTGTTCGTGAGAATCACAATAAATGTCGTGGTCCGTATCCTTCGTTCCCATATGATTTTTTGCCACTTATTGTACTCGTTCAACACTGATTTGCAGTTCAATCTTCCTAATGGCCTTTTATACGTTTTATTAAAATGACTTCGTATAATATGATGTGTTGTGTGCATTTATTCTGTCGTTAGTATCCGTTGTTTGGGTGACCAATAATTTAATTATCATTGATTTCAGCCAGCTAGCATTAATATGTTTGTGTAATCCATTTCTGTTTAATGATCACATATGTCACATATTCAATTTGGCTTACTGCCAAAATGTGATGTCTGATGCAATAATTTAGGGGTAATTGAATTTAATATATTACTATGCTATAACATAACATAACATAACATATCTTCACGCTGTATCCCCAACGGGGTAGTCAGAGAGGACAGAGCGCCAGGAGTCGCGGTCCTTACACACCACTACTATACTACAAATAAGTTTGTAGGGTTCTGTTGTCTGTTCTAGCCCCTATAGTAGTTTACTGTTAGACAGTCCTCTTCCAAAGCATGCCACTGAGTCCGATCTTCGGCATTTCTCATCCAGTCTGCTAGCTACCTTGCGCAAATTGTCGCTCCGTTTCCGTGGAGGACGCCCTACGCTACATTTGTCCAAACACTGAATAAATACTTTTGTAGTCGGTATTACAAAAATTTTACTAAATTCGCGGGTTAATTTCGGACTAACACACGGAATTGTTTTATGTTTTTTGTTGCAGTTAAGGAGATTTATCTAAAAACGTACGACTCAACGGGGTTTAAGAAAAAAATTATTTCTAAAGCTTTTTTCAAGAATTTCATTATTTCTGTTATTGAATCACCAATCTATATATGTCCATTTTTATTTTTTATACAACATAATATATGCACCATGTATATTACTTTCATCATTTTTTAAAGCGAAAATAACTGATACCCCGAAATATTTTAATAGGTATGTAAATAAAAGAATAACTTAACTTAAAATATTGAAATATTTACAAAATAGTTTTGTGTAATTATTAACTAAAGTAAGTCCGATGCACGCCGTCAACATACTGTTGAACTAAACTTTTTAGTAAATTTAATGTAAAATAAAATATGTTATGTTGAAACGTGTAACTTCAACCTTTTTTATTTTGTAAATTAAACATTCGTGATATTGTAAAAATAATTAACACTCTCATGAACTTTGGTACGTTTTACGAAACAATAGTTCTACCCTCGGAATGCAACTAAAGTATTTTTTTAGCGAACGCGGTCTCCGCTTTAGAACTCGTCTGCTCCGTTCTAATTCAACTCAGTCACTCACGTCTTCGTACCAAATTTCAACTCAGTCACTCACGTCTTCGTACCAAATTTCAACTCAGTAGGAGTAAATACGATGGAATAAATTGATTGAGACATATGGACAGACATGACGAAACTACAAGGATTCCGTTGTTGCTATTTTGGCTATGGAACTAAAATAAATAGATTTCTATCTATTGTTTATAAGAGTTTGCAAGTCATTTAGACACGAATTTGCTCATAATACTGAATGCGTTTATGTCTGACGAGACAAAAAAGACGATTTTCCTATGTTCAGTGAAAATATACGGCAAAAATCAGTAAGAGAGAGCTTACTGATCAAAGGGTAATCTTGCTCTTTCAACAGAGGAACGGCACAGCTTTGTAATATATTTTTCTGAGAATTTTCTTTTATGATATTCAATAGCATTCAATAGGCAATTTTTACAGGAAATCTAAGATGATTTCGTTTATTATTTCAAAAAGGATGAATTAATTATAAACATAATGCGTGCGGTATGACTTCATGCGGGTCCATCCATGTCACTACCCAATTTATTTGCTAATTCTGTCGCAAAATAGCACTTTCCACTGCTATGTTCAGGTGTAGAGGGTAAAATAGTCAGTGAATTTTTTTGTGGCACAAGAAGCGCAATGTCTTGGTACATGGTGTTGCTAACGCATTCGCAATTTTAAGTTCTTTCTAAGATCTTACTTAAATCTACAGAGCAAAAGCAAGTGGTGAAAGAAGCCAAAGAAGACCAAGGCTGACTTATGAAGATCAAATAGCCAGAGTGTGAGCCGACAGAAATGTCAAAAGCACTCGCATACCTAAGGGAAAATGTGTGAGGAGAATGATGAGATTTGAGGAAGCGAAAGAAGTATGTAAGGACCGCGACGCTTGGCGCTCCGTCCTATCTGACTACCCCGTTAGGGATACAGCATGAAGATATGTATGTATGTCTTACTTATTGTAAATGTTTCATTTACCATTTGTTTAGTAAATTATTAACCGTTCCCTGCGTCCTCGCCCTCTCCCTCCCCTCAGTTAGTCTGTTAGTAAAAAACGATAACGGTCGGACCTGTGCGCATCTATTAAGCGAACCCGGAAGTATTCGTGTGCAAAATTATACCATACTGGGACTCGAACGCAATACATAAATATGTGTTTTGTATTGTGCTTGTGCTATAAAGAATCCCAGCGGAACTGAACCTACAGTACATGTATATAATAAAACTTCTCAAAGCAATATGTATTTTTCTTAATTAATCTGTCATCGAGATATCGTAAATTAAAGGATTTGTAATATATCTCGGTGATAAATTAATTAAGAGGAATACATATTGCACTAAGAGGATTATCTTGTGAAGATCAAAATCGGAGGCGTGACGAATACCGCACTGTAACACAGTGTTACAATCTAAATTAAAACTGACTTATTGCAGTAACTAAATAATTAAACTTATTTATCGCTAAAACTTATTCGTTATGACATTTTAAGATTTGCTCGTAACTTTAACTTTAACTTGAGACAATATGTTAATATTATTATAGTTTATGTGTATGCGACGTGGAGCAACAACTTAGGTTTGTTATTATTCTGTCTTGCACTTTGAATTAATCGTGTCACTCACACATCAAAAACTACAATAATTTATGATATCAATTCAATCTAGGGAACATAGAACACCTTTAGGTAACGCCACAAATTAAAAACAAAAACTTGGCAAATAATATCAATGTTTTCAATACTATATAATATTGGAATACAGAATAATAAAAAACGATAATACGGAATGAATGGGCGAGCGTTTTACTGTGGCGGTGAGTAGTAGACCGACTGGAGCGCCGTACATTCACGCGCCGGTCGCTTGGGTCGTCGAGTACGTAGTGTTGCTATGAGAAGCAAAACAAGGCGCTCGCCGCGGGTTTGTCTTGGAATTAATTTTTATATTTTTATATTTTTTTATTTTATTTTTTTATTTTATTTTCATAGTGGTTCCCACATTATGTAATTGAGGAGCTCAACGAGCCCATATTGAAGATTTAATTAAAAGCGGTTTAGTCATCAAATAATGTCAAATACAATAGCGACTCCAGTCAATAATGTAATACAAATTGAAAGTGAGTGATAGAAGAGGTCGAGAAAGACGAAGGCTGACTTATGAAGACCAAAAAACCTGAGTGTTAGAGGGGAATGTTAAAAACACTTTTATACCTCAGCGAAAATGTATAAAAAGAACAAAGCGATTTAAGGAAGTGAGAGACAGAATACTTGGCGTTTTTTTTTCCAGTCTACGCCGTTAGTCATACAGTGTGAAAATACTACTCTGTCAAGAGAGTACCGGGAAAAGATCAATAATACACAAAATGTTAGTAATTCATCCAAATTTATTTTATCGCCTTCAAAGTATGCTCCTTCAGAAACGATACACTTACGCCAACGAATAATCCCATCATTAAAACATTTTTTAAATGCTTTTTCCGGAATTGAGTTCAGTTCTCGCCGCGAATTCTCTTTTATGTCTTCTACCGAATGAAAACGGATGCCACGAAGTGGTAATTTGAGTTTAGGAAAAAGAAAAAAGTCGGCTGGAGCCATATCTTGTGAATAAGGTGGTTGCTCGGCCAGCGTCTGTGGCTTCGGTTATGTTTCTAATTTTTGTTTGACGAATTTTCGGCATTTTTTTATATTAAGGAAGTTACGTTCTATTCCGTGTGGGCAGGTAATAATTTTGTTTTTTATTTTGGAAGTATAGTTCTAAGTTTGACATGCGTACGTAAGGCACGGTGGGGCCATCTTGACATAACTGGTTTGATGTTTGTTGGTTTGTTACTTTTCAATATTTCGTTTAAAGACCAGTACTTGTTACAAGTTATTTTATAGACTCAGGTGTTACTTTGCGGCAATCCTTTTCGTGTGATAAATTCCTAAAATCTTTAGCTATTTTCCGCTGTAACTCCAAAAACCAACAGCACCGAAACTGCTGATCGGTGCTGGTTAGCTGACCGAATCCTATCTCTGGTATATCCAGAGGATGCTTCGTTGAGAAGCGAAACACGTGTCGATTGGTGGTTTTTGGAGTTTCAGCGGAAAATAGCTAATGATTTTAGGAATTTATCACTTGTTACAAGTGTTTATTGTTCTTCATTCTTCTAGGTCGTTGCTTTTTCTATCGAAGCCTATTTGTTTTTCTAGGTAAATGTATTTTACTGTATACTGTACTGTAACATTTCGTTGTCTACTGGTATTTTCCCATTGTTTTAGAAAGGTTCATTTCTAGTCCTACCTATTTGTTAATTGTATTTAGTGAATCAATTATAAATTGTAGTTGAAGGCTTGATTCTGATAAAAGTACTAAGTCAGACGACTTAGCAACTGCTTTTAGAAGCGTAGGTGACTTGCGTAGATAGTGTTTATAATTAATGATGTAATATATACATACATAGTTGTAATATTATACTTTCACATTATATGTATGCATATTCTTCGATAAGGAGTAAAATTTTTTTAATAAGCTATAAAGTGAAGTAATGAATAGTGAAATAAAAATATACTGACGTCCTTACACAAAAATAACTTAATATAAAGTGTATGCACACATGTGCATTATATATCGAAAGAAGCTATGTAAGATATTTGAGATCAATCCATACTATGAACGTGTTCAGGTTTCTCCTGCGTTATCAAAAAAATGTTTATAACTGAAGGGTATGCTGGTACAATTCAATCGTGCAGGCAAAACTAAACATGTGTGTGTGATATAAAGGTAAAGTTTTCTTAGCCTGTGCAAGCGATTCGGATATGAAAATTGATATTCGAGGCAGGAATAACTAAATGTGTGCGACGAGCAAAGGCACAGTAAGTCTCTCTTTCTGGTTTTTCTTACTGCAGGATTTTTACGACTCTGTAAAACTCAAATACATTTCAATTTTTGGAATAAACGTATTTCAAAGAAGTCCAATGTCAAAATTACAATAGTTTTGTGTTACGGTACAATTTTCTGTAATTAATGTCGATAAAGCCGCGTTCACTTAAAGTGATCATTTTATGTAAATGTACTAGGAATGCATGACAATAAAACGGGAATGAAGTAAAAGATTCTTACAAACGCATGGCGGACTATTACATAAATCTTACGCTATCTGCGCTACCATAGATTTCCATTTAGGCTGTGATACTATTCGCAGAAAAGGGGGAAAATCGGTGAAGCGTGAACTTTTCCAATATTGTTTTTAACTGTTTAGGATATGTGTACAAATACACACAGATACAGAAATAGTAAAAAAAATATCGACATGAAAGTTCCAATCATTTCACAACTAACTACCCGCGGGTAACTGCCCGCCGCTGCATCTCGTTCGCGCGGATTTACAAAAAAGTAGCCTACGTCCTTCTTGAGATTTTAAAATACCTAATTAAATGTCATCGAATTCGGTTCAGCGGTACAGCAGTGATAATTCAATGAGACAGACTGACAGAGATACTTTCACGTTGTAATAATTGTACGGAAGTATGGAACTTTTAAACTACATACCAAACTAATTCAAAGATAGATTCAACAATTATGAAAAACACTGAAAAAATGGCGGAAATATTTAAAATTACTTTTTTTTAGATAGTGAAGATGAAGTGGGTATAAGCTTTGAGTCTGTAACGAAAGGAACATTCTTATTCGTAGGCAGTAGTGTCTTTCTTTAGACTTTCTCCGGTGTTTCTTTTTCTATTTCATAAAAATGTAAATACAATAGAAATTGTTATATTTACACAAGATAAGTGAATGAAAATTTAGTTTGTAATTGATAATATTTATAGTTAAAAGTATTTTTTAAAACATAAATTTTTTTTAAATGTTTCTTTTTCCTGCTCTTCTTATTTACGTTCTAAAAATATATCTACTTAGATACTATATTTGACAATAGTACGAACATATTAATACCTTAATATTTTAAACAACAAAAAATTGTACTTATAGGAAGTGCCTGCAGTTCAAGAGCATTAGGGTAGGTTTATTCTACTACATTCCACAAAGGTGATTCAAGTTCAAATCTCAGTACGAGACTTAATTGTATTCAGTTACAAATCATGAATTTTTAGAGAATTTAACATGACATTTTCTAATTTATGAAGTATTACATGAATAATTTCTAATTTTCTTTTAGTGGAATTTGAATACTTTTAAAAATGGGCTTTATGTGACCACCGACATGAAAATTACAATTTACTTAAAACAAAATTCACACTGATTTCATTGTCTAACGTTAAAGTACGTATAATTGAAACATAATCTATTTGTTTTTTCTACAGTGATTAACAAGTACTTTTTACATATAGATAGGAACCACCTAAAATAAATCTATAATTATTCCATGTTTGCCTTAACGAATGTTTCCAAAAACATGGTTTTGGTATCTGTATTACGGAACCCTAAGTAAAAGGGAAGCGGAACTCAATGAGGCCGGCTACGTGACTTGGTCACACCAAGTTTCTTTATTTTAGCACATGTATTAGGATTTGCCAAAAAACTTTTATTCTTTGTATGACTGTGATGTATAAAGAAGAAGGTAAGGAAAGGGGACAAATCCCCCCTAGAATAAGTTCATTTTCCAAAGGTAATATTGTAATTATTATGCCTTAGTAATATGTTCAAGAATTGCAACTACAATTCACTTTTGTTTTTCAATAGCTATAACCGTCTTCGATAATATTATTATAGTAAACGACAGACACAATAAAAGGATATGCTTCGCCTCACGTATTATATAAGGTATAAGAAGTAATTGAGTTAGTCCTCTTGTAAATACAACACACGTTTACATATTAGTGTAGCCGGGTCCACAGCGGCCAATCCACATTATGATCCAAGATCGGGACCTTCAGGGCGTTTGAATTGTCAGAAATTCTTTTGTAAATGATCCCAGGTAACTGGGTTATTTCCGCGCGTGGTAAAGCTGAAAGTGTTTGGATGAACGGGTCAGTTAAAGGCTCGTTCGATATAGTGTCGTACTTACGGCGGCAGCAAATTGCCGTGGTAGCTATGACTGTGAAATTGGCAACTGGGATATTACCTATTTCGCGATTTATATTTTCAAAGTCAAAGTCAAAGTCAAATCAATTTATTCAAGTAAACCCAATCACAAGGTATTTTTGAACGTCAAATCTACTTTAGTTCGGTTCAAAGAGAAGAGAAAAGGAAACCTGGACACTGAGAAGAACCGACAAGAAACTCAGTCAGGTATAATTTTTTCAACGTCATTTTACAAAAGGTTTATTAAAATACAATATTCAGAGAGCCAATAAATGCATGTGCAGAGAAAATCATTTTCAGACTATTGTTTTATCTTCAACGAAATCATTTATTTTATAGTATGATTGTCTAATCAATGTACGTTTTATAACTAATCTAAATATATTTTCTAAATATATTTTGCCAAGAAACTTGTTGCAGGCTACTATTAGTATAATTCGAATTATTTGGGTCCCATAGACAATATTGTATCTAGGATATCAAACGACGAGTTTGATTTTCGTCCATCGTGCTCGCTCCATTCACATATACGATGATCCAGACCTCGTGCGCCAAAATTACCAAGGCAAGGTGCCTTTGATCATTGACAAAAGCTGACAACGTTTGGATTCGCTGCGGCGCGAATCGCTCGATCCGACGCTTGTGCTTGGATTGGGAAAGGCACGTCCACACTAACCGTGCCTTTAGATCACCTTAAGAGGCGAAGCGGCTGTCGATAGGCCGGTGTGGACCCGGCTTATATAAAGTATAAAGTTGTCAACTGCTATAATATCACTAGAAAATAGCGCCGCAAATATTGGTTTCATTCGGATCAGCCTATTTAAGTAAATGCTGTATTAACAGGCAGACTAGCTTATTTTTATTGCTTTACTTTTCCGCAATAAGGAGTATATTTTTAAATTTGTCTTCGGTAAAAGTACTCCAAAATGCAATAAGGCAAATGTTATTGGCCTCCTATATTTCAAGAAATATCTTATTTGATATAAAGTGACGTATTTATAGGAGGGTCGAGTTATTTTGATCGTATCACTTTTAAGTACGCGACAGATTCTTTGTATTTTGTCTGTCTAAAGAATGAAAATTCTATAAAGATTTATTCGTCTGTATCTAATATTAAAACAATTAAGTGTAACGTAGCTTGAATAATATGTTGCGCTAATTAACGAGTGTTTACTAGCAGTCTTAGGTTGGACTATTCACTTTAAACAACAGATAGTTATGATCATTATAATTATTAACAATAATGACTGAACATAAAGAAAATATACGACCCGAAATAAGCATGAAACAAACCTTTAAAATGGATGTACGGAGCTAAATGTGAGATTCGCGATACAATGAATCAATTATTTCACAATACATAGAATTAATATTAAATAGCAATCTGTAATTACTATATAACATTACAATAATACGTTGGAAACGAGGCGATGAATTAGTTGCCTGTGTGTTATGGCGTTTGATTCCAGCGGGGGTTCCGGTCATCGCTCTGTCATAGCCACAAACTGTCGTAGCTCTGCGTTGACGCGGGCGGGCATGCTTTGCCAATCCTAGACGATTTCTTAATTTTAACGATGTATTAGGGTTTGCGGGATTTTTTTTTTATGAATGTAAGGTATGAAGAAGGTGAGGGGAAGTTCCCCTTCGAGTCTTTTTTTTCCAACATAATATTATATTAGAATTATACTTATGTTATTATAAATGTCTATGTAATTATAATTATAATTGTTGTAAACACAGTAGGGGCTCCGGTGTGTTCCGTAGCAGACACAGAAGCAGGGAAGTATTCTAGGTAACCTTTCCAATTTTCTTTCCTTAAAAACCTTAGTCGGATTATAACAAAGGTATAAAAAGTTACCAAATTGGTTCAGTCGTTCTCAAGTTTTGCGCTCAGCAATGAACATTTCATTTTAAATTTTGTAGGCTATAATTCTTTTTGTTATGAACATTATTTCTCAAAAAGGTATCCCTTATGTTAATGTGAGTGAGTGACCTTACATATAAGTCCTAACACTTTAACACAGCAACATAAAGTTATGTTTGTGTAGTAAGTATATAATAATAATAATACGAATAAATTAACAACTTCATGACTACGCATTAATTAGCTTAACGTTATACTTAAATAATAAATTGTTTTATGTACCTATACCTAAAAACGTTTCATATGATGTTAAAGTTAGCATCTTTGTAGAGTGTGACAAATGTGGACAGTGTTCTTTGTACTCGTATATAAATATGAGGGTCATGCCAAAAGCAATTAGATATTAAAAAGATTATATTTATTCTTTATTACAAGTATCGATCTTTTCAAAGAATTCTTTTTTGGTTCGTATACACTTTTCCATTCGTCTAATCTAAAGTAATCTTAACCACTTGGAAAATATCAATTACTACTTTTCTTTAAGACAGAAAATCTCGAATTTATAAGCAGCCAGGGCTTCTTTATTTTCAATTCGCTAATGCTTAATTTTTCTTTAAGTATTGTAAAGAGGTAAAAATTACAAGGTGCCAAATCAGGCATCTATGGTGGGAGAGATAGGATAGACGCCATTTTTTAATTAAAATACGAATGTTCTGACTCTGATAGAACTGTGCGTTGTCATGATGAAGGCGGAGGTACCAGATTCCTAACTTCGGCCGTTTGTCACAAAGAAAATTGATTTATGTTTACATAAGTGTTCCATTTTCAAATTTATCAGCAAATAAACAGCCATTACGATGATGTATAACTTACCAGTGTCAAAAAAATGAGTAAGGAGTATTAGAAGAAATTAATTCTTTTGACATAAGTCTCATAGAAAATAATTAGGTACTATTTATAAATGTAATATGGAGGGTTGTTTAAACGGCGTGTCACTTTTGTCAAATTTATCTGAACAAATGAACTGAACCATTACAACTTTATAGCACAAAAACGTTTAAACTTAAGTAGGCATCTGACGCTTGATAGGCAGTTTTTAAAAACTTATTTAACAATTTATTGCACACAATAACATATGAAAAGAAAGATACATACATAATTAATTAAAAAAAATAAAAAATCATACAGTAATAATTGTAAAATGAAGTAAAACGTTAAAAATGATGTTAACAAGACGGGTTTATAATAAAGTTTTTAAAATTCATACTTACAATTTATTTTTATATATCAAGAAGTGCCTAGTAGAAGAATCTACGTAGGCTTTCAAAAATTCATGCTATTAAATCTTAACATGCAATCGGAGACTACACCAGCTATTTGGGTATGTAGGTACCTAATTTGTAGTGATTAAAAATATTTGTAGCCTTCGACTGAATGTTAAGGTTTAATAGCACGAATGTTTGAAAACTTAAATAGATCTTTCTTCTAGGCGCTCCTTGAGGTATAAAAATAAGTAGCAAGTTGAATTTTTAAATTTTTATTATAAATCTGTCTTGTTAACATCATTTTTAACATCTTTTTAGATCCTTTTACAGTCGCGTTTTTTTAATTTTTTTACTTAACTTTTTTTGTTTCTAAACTTTTAGTATTCAGCATTCAAAGATCACAACTTCAAATATAGTCTATGACAATGGTTGGATTGAGACTAATCCAACGATACCTTTCACTTCAAAATGCATGAAACCGTTTAGTTTCCAGGAGGTCACAAAGAAACAGACACACATACATACATCCGAAAAACATTACCCTCCTTCTTGAGCAGTTGGGTAAAAATGTGCATAAGATACCACTTATTTCTTTAAGAAATTATTCCCAACGGACCTGCGAGAGAGACATTTTATAAAAAAAAGAGAGTGGTAGAATTAACTAGAAATATTCTAGTTGAGCTGTGATATTTAAAATATTTTAGCTTGTTTTTCATGATGATGTCCTTATATCACTTAATATACCGTCAATAGTTCGGATGTCGGCTAACAGAACGAAATAAACGCAATTGCATTTTGGAATGGAATTACAAAATTTGAGGAAGTGGAAAAAGCAAGGAGCCGAGCAGGCTCAACGAAAGAACGCAGCTATATTCTATTGGAGATCCTGGAACCTAACTTGTGCGCCTATCACGATAAGTGAAGGGATTTTAATGAGTAAAAATCCTACATACCCCAGTCGCTCCCCCAAAAGTCTGAATATTTTTAAGTTTTTCCACGTATCATCAACAAAGAAATGACATTTGTAATGCGTTTCTTAATGTCTGAAGTTGAATGAGCATGTCATTTCTGCTTAAGTGGGTATTTTTAAGAAAAAGAAGTCAAGGTTCAGGTTAATGATTATTTCAAGCACATTAATTACTGCCATTCCTCATAATCTCTGTGAAAAAATATCTTAGCTTTGAATTTTCCAATGTAGGTTATGCAAATTTTCTTTAAAATTGAGGACATTATTATTTATTAAAGTGGCGTTTATTATAAAAAAAAGCATTTTCGCTGATGATCATTTTAGTACCTCTCTGTGGGAATCGTAATGTTTTTGTAATGTAATTGTCATGTCTAACAGAACGACCAAGTTCCACAATTGTGTCTGTGCTCTACTTGACATACCATGTGCCTTTGGATCATAGCATATATACTTGTTGGCTATTATGAGAGGCTATTACAATTATCGACATAGCTTCTTAATCTTTAAGATTAAAGCTTAATTCTTCAAATATTGAAGTCTTCCATAAATGTATATACTATCCTATACTAATAATAATATTAAGAGAGACAAAATTTGTTTATTTATATGTAAGGAGTAATAGAAATACTGAACCAATTCTTTTCACTAATATTGCATTGCTTCGAGCCTTGCGTTCACCGTATCGCCGACTTGCACAATGATGTTCCGCGTAAAATCTTGATTCAATTGTTGAGGTGGTGGAGGTGCCGGCTGTTGCCTCATTCTCCCCAACTCCATTTCTTAAATTTTCAATTTCATATCAGCCATTTGAGCACGGAGATCCGCCATTTCATTTCCCAAGGTGTTGTTACATTCAGTGAGCATACTGATCTTATCCGACGAACTCCTCCCCACAATTTCCCTCACTACCTTCCTTATTGACAGGCACGCTGCGTTCAGGTCCCTCACAAAGGTGCCCTTGAGGTTTTTTGAGCTAGAAGCAACGCGTTTTGCTCTACTCAGCGACGCGACGATATTTTCATAGAGCTGGTCTCTCGAACATTCGGCAACGTCGAGCTCCTTCAATAGAGGCAGCGCCGACGTCTTCAGCACTTACAGGACTCCATATCTGGCACCGACGCTTCTCTCAGTGAGCCCTCCAATAGGCCCAACTTCGCTTCCATCTAAGCGAGCTCCCACTCAGCCGGAGCTGCATCTACTCGCGTTCTGCATCTACGAGGTTCCTATTCGAATGCGCAAGACCGACAGAACCGCCTGTAGAAGGCGCCCTGCTCTTACGTGTCAGAGTTACCTTTACCACAGCTGAGTCCGTATCCGAGCCCGAACTCATCTCTCTCACCGACCTACTGGCTGCTGTAGTAAATTGACCAGAGTACCTTCTTCACTAAACAAAGAGCCTACGGTCGCCATGGTGTCCGTCGAGCTGGCTTTTGACAAAGCCTTATGCCTCTCCAATACCATGACTAATTCTGTCCCTGTTTTTCAATTTTTTTTTGTTTAAAGAAGTCATCATTCGTCATCGTCCCACCAGGAGACACGAATTATGAGGCGAAACACAGGACCACTGTCGGGTGACGCTTATTCCGGTGGATAGGGTATATACTGTAGGGGTCCCCAGGTGCCCACAGGTTTTTACATGTTGGCTCACGGGTTCGTTTCAAGTTTTCCTTTTCTTAGGCCGGCAATTAAGGCAAGCCATTCGTCGGTCCGCCCAGCCACGACGTACTTTCTTAGCATCAACACGAGCGTCGTTGAAGAGGAGAAGAGGGTGGCTGGTGCCCGACTATCCCCCAGACGCCACCCGGCGACATGGTTAGTGCCACTGGGCTCGTTTCCACCTTGACTTCGTGTCCTTCGTAAAGGACACAGAAACGCACAAGTAACAGGGGCAATCGTGTGACGACTGAGCCCTTCTAAAAGACAGAGGGACAGCTTATTGAAAACGAAGCTCATTAACATGCATCCTTCAGGATACGCGCGGATGGGCACCTCTTACCACCACTTTGCCGGTCTATTTTTCACATTTTTCGATTCAGGCATTCGTTTTCGGAATATTAAGCTTTAAAGTTTACATTTTTGTTAGAGTCTAGTCAAGTGTAACCAGCTAAACTGTTGTTTTTGAATACGTAAAAAAATTCACGGTAGTAGTATGTATAACGAAGTTAAAAGGAAAACTGTCACGGTTAGGTCAGCCATCACAACTTATAAAATGTACTTGGATAAGTAAAAGCTTCGGAATATGTACTTAATGTCAAAAAATCCCCTTTTAAGTACGTATATTATGACAGGCAACTACGGAACCATATATCACACACTGCTTGACACGTACTTGGTTGGTTTTTTATATGAGTGTAATTGGTATAAAATAAGTGAGTTAAGAGCAAGCTCCTAAAAAAAGTGTCTTGAGTAGGCTCCGCCCTCACACTCCGCCGTCCGAACGCGACATATATCGTTATAATTGGAATATTAATTCATAAAATAGAATATCCTTTAGCCAGTATTCAGTAAACTGTATTGTCTTCCTGTTAGCCGCAGGAATTTTATGTAAACCTACTCAAGTAATTTAGGAGAAAAATCTATCAAAAAGGCAAAAAAAAAATACATTAATTGCGTTATGATTTTAGACAGTCGATAGAAAAATGTATAGAGAAATATATATTTAAATCTCGCATTCATTAAACGCTCAAAATTTTGGTAGCCAGGTCTTATAAGTTCATCACAATATTATAGTCTCGATATGACTGATTTTATGAAATCCTTAAAAATAAATAAAAATTAGTACAAAATTTGTCTGTTTAATTGTTTTTCTAATTCTGGTTTTGGTTAGTGTTTAACATCGCTGTGTAAAGTTCAACTCCCTAAATGTAAAAATGTTCGGAATCAAACAGATTTCACAAAGAGACAGAAACACAATCATAACAAAACTATAAATCTTCCATTTTTGCAATTTCATTCACAGAATCTCAAAAGAACAAAAAATTACACAGCGATATTACATAATATGAACGTTGAAGATAATTTTATGACGCACGATAAAACGGAAAATGGGTAATCGGCTTTGTATTCCAATATAAATAAACTCTCCAATATAAATAGCAAAATTAGGTTTACATGGGGCGTAAGAACCTAATTCAATTCTAATCTAACTCAATTCAACGGCTGAAATAAATGGGTACCTATGTACATAATTTAACACTTTGAGGAAATTTGAAGAGGTTATTCAAAAGGAAGGTTCACTCATTAGGTAACACTAATGCTTTCTCTTTCTATCTTCTAACTTCATCCCTTGTAGATGTTATAAATAACAGGAATGAAAATTATACCCAATTATTATGGAAGTCATGAACAGTAGGCAAGTAGCGTATGCTTACCTAACAAACTATTAAACAAGTTATTACTGATTTAGAAATGGCTTAGTGATAGTGATAAACAACTGAATTTTCATATACATAGCTGATAATTACAGAATCATCACTTGAAAATACATTTTGCAGGTCGGGTTTGAAAATTTGGGCTTCGTAGACCGTTGGGATAGATTTACAAGTTAAATTTCGATACTGAGTGCACTGTAGCGTGGTAACATCGTCTGTTTTTCAACTTTCTATGTGTAAGATACATTTTGGTGAGTGCGCATTTGAATTAAGCAGTTCCACAGAGCTTGCCAATGATAATTTCCTTGTTAAGGAAAGGTTTCCTTAGGTATATACAATATACATATATCTCTAGGTATAGGTATTGTGTTTGGTCTGTCCAGATCGTCACATCGTTACCATCATCTTACTCGCTAATCTTGCCGTCAAAAAGCAGTTCATATTATTGTGTATCGATGCAGAGGATAAGACAGCCGGCGATTTCTAACACAAGAGGCGCAACATCTCAGCACAGATCTACTAAGATATTGCGTCAATGTGGCCGCTTTTCTTTCTTCTATCGTCGTCTCGGCCTTTACAGCATAAAATGCTACATTCTACCAGCACGTCTAAAATAATCTCTATCTCACATATCTACAAAAATTTTATATTAATTATTGACTTTGAAATTCAAAGTAATTAAAAACCTTATAAAAGTATTGTACTAACGAACAAAGATTTGTTTTGTTCATAGGTGGTGGTTTTCTTCTTTTTTATAATCTGTACTGCTGAACAGTACAGTCTGCCCGGACCATAATCAGTACAAATTGTTTAATAGTCGGGATAAAAAGAGGTGTTATATTAGCCGTAAACTACTTATCCGATTTCTAAAATTTGTTCACTAATTAGAATGGACTGAATGGAATTACAAAAGAATGGATCTTTAGGGTGGACATAGTCTCATTTAGTTCTAGCTTTCCGCCCACGTCTTCGCTTGTGTAGTTAGTACATTTTTCTAAGACTAGTACATTTATCTGATTAAATCGAACTAAACTTTTTCTTTTCTTCCCCTTTGAGATAAAATTTTGAAGAAGCCTACTTTTCGTAAGAGAATATAATGTTATTGTGGGAATATTGAAGATAGTGTGAAAAACTTTATATAATTCATACCGATCTGCTCATGATCGACTCATAACGCAGTTATGTTATAGTTTCAGTATTAAAGGATAATAATGATGAGAGCGTCATCTCTAATCATTATTATCCTTTAATAAAAGATCAGACAAAGTAATTAACAATGGTCACCTTACATCCCTCCTTGAAAAGTTAAAAAATTACATAATTGTCTCTTTTCGAATACGGCTTCATAATTATGTCAGTAACAAACACGGTGGAGTTTCCATTTGTTCTCTAAAAAGTTAAAAATTTATCTGACGGATCAAATTAGGTGTTTTTATGCCTCGTCTTTATGAAAGGCGAAGCTGTGCAACGTTTTATTTGGTTTGGAAGTTATAATTGGGAATTTTACTGGACTGTTACGTACACCTATAAATTGTAACAGTACAATGGTTTGTTGAAATTGGTTACGCAATCTTTTGTATCGGATCTCTTACTAAGATTTAGATAGTAAAACACAAACATGTGTTCCTTTTAGACCTTCAACGAAAAAGAAAATATTGATCCAATGTGTGGTTTTTTTTCTCATTTCTAGTTGTACATTTACGTTCTAAGTTTTAGCTCAGTAGTTATAAAGACGACGGATAAGTCGACTGCAATATAAGGATAGAAATATAAATACCGGTTAAGTAAAGGTTCCTCTATTGCTATTTTGGATACAGAACAACGAAAGTAAAATTATCAGTTATTTACCCAAAACATACAGCGTGAATATGGGATATATGTATATTGTACATGAATAGGTAGATGTTTTTACATTGCATCTTTAATGGGTTTCAAGTTAGGACAATAGCGTATACTGTAACTAGTATTTAGTGTGTAAATAATATTCTTAGGTTCTGTAGTATTCTTAAATGAATGAAGTTAGTTTTCTTTTAAAAGTGTGGTATATTCTATTTGGATAATAGGTCTTTAAATATAGAAAGTCAATAAAAATCGATTTATTTGACGTAACTTTTTTCCTTTAAAACAGTAATCGTCCATTAAGATCCGATCTTTACGATTTCTTGACCCAAAGTTTGAAGAAAGGTTAAGCGTTATAGCGAGTAAGGCGACCTTATTGGAAACTCTCAAAGTGGAGGTAGGTAAATTAAACCGTATTTTTTTACATATTTTTCTAGTACGATTTTGAATGATGAATAGAGATATCAAATAGAAATTAATTAACAATTAATAATAATTAATTAATAATAAATTATCGCTAAGAGTTTAACAATTTAACTGTCATAAAATACATGAATACGTCGGTACATATAAAATGGCTCTAACGGATAACAAATAGTATCAATATAACATTTTGAAGAAAATTATCTAAAATGAATTGAAATGTCTGTTTTTCCCTCCAAACAGATATGGAATGCCTACTCTTAAAAACTTAGGTAGGTACTATGTTCGTATCATATTTGCACGAAGTTTTTCCCTCGAGATCTTGGTAGATTTTGGCAACATATTACAGTGTCTGTTATCTATATTGTAATTAATACTCGAAAATTCTTTCGCGCCAAAGTTTCATTGGTGGCGGAAGGAAGGAGCTTTGGGGGCTAAGTTTCCTGAAAAGTTGCGTCATCCAAAAATTTAGGTACAAGAAGTATGTAATATAATTTTATCTTCAGAGCATCACTCTAATTTTGTAGCCCAAAGCTAAACCTTTTAAGCTTGGCTGTGGACGCTGCATAACGAACTGAAGATACCCACTGACAGCCAGTTTCCAAAACCGTTTAGATAAGTTCGCTTTCTCTATTGATCTGACTAAGAATCCAACCCGTTACCATTCAATCAGAAAGTACTCGTAATCGTAGTAATAGGTGGTAATAGTAAAAACAGTATCGTCAATACAGTACAGTAGGTTAACTTGAAAAGCAGTTACAGTAATGATTCTTATTTTAGTTATTCTGATAGTGACTGACGTTTCTTGCTGGTTCTTCTCAGTGATTTTGAAAAAAGGTTTGAGACATTAGACAACAGACATTTCTGACTGCCGGAGCAGCCATGGACGAGTTGCAATATACATGTTAGTATACTAGTATACAACATAAAGAAGAATATTTTTTCCACTCTTTGCTCACGTGGTATTGGAAAATGATAATATTATAGTAGATATAGTACAAAAAAATATGTTGATTAAATCAGTAGTTTTTGTGTTAAAAACAAGTAAACGGAAAGCATTTACTTTTTATAAATTAGTAAGTATCAAGGTATATTAGAGATTCATTCAATTTTAGACATAGTTACACGATTCCTTTGAACTTTTGTTAGACTGTAATTTATTAATTTCTCAAACGAAACTGAACCCCAGGTGAACAAAATTGAGACTAATTTCAAGTAAATGCAAATTGAATGGAAGTTGTACCAACTGAAGATTGGAATATCTTTAACCCATAGGATAACATTTAATTGATTAAGTTTTTAAAACTCTGTATATACAGAAATTTTCTTAATTACAAGAAATATTTATGATTATAGAGTGAAATTAGTCTGTCTCATTAGGCAATTTAAAACTAAAAGCTATGCATTTCTGCTATCTTACTTCCTTAAGTACATGCGCAAAAAATCAAATTTGGCGATTAACTAATTCATATACAGCACGGCAGCGAGCGATGAATTTGCAAAGGCAAATGCAAGTGACCTTGAATGGTTTTACAGAGCTCTGACAAATTCAGAGTTTCAGAGTGATTTATTTGATTTGTATAATATTTTTATAAAATTTAAATTATAATAATTGTTTTGTATTACGAGTTTTACTTGAAAAGGATTCCGATGTTTAAAAATCGTAATATATAGATACAATTGTCTTAATATATAGATACGTTGAATATATAAGAAACTCTCAAATTTCAAATAATTAAGTGTAAACAAATAAATAGTATACATGGGAACACTTTTAACAAATTTTAGTGCTCAGTGTTTATCTTGAGCCTATATAATTAGTGTTTTTGTTTTGAAAAACTTGTATTATTATTAAAATAAGCCTATTTACACAAATGGTAGTACTGTGGCATTTCACAATGTTATAATAAAATGTTACTCTGGCGTAAAACGAGCTTTACAAAAGGAAGCGCTAAAGCGAATCACTTACAGTCCCCTAAGAGCTTAACTGTATACTTTGTGCACATCATAATATACTAATTACTGCCCGCGAAGACGTCTGCGTAGATTGCAAAAAAATACTCGAAGCCTTATTTAGATCAGTTACACTTTGAGAGTTTTATGCGCTATCTGTACAATTCTATACGACAATGATATACGTCATAAAAGTGAACAGGATTCTAATCCTATTCAGTGCCTAACTCTATATCCTATAACGAATGATTAATAACGAACGACACCGAGCAAGTGAATCAGAAAAGTTATGGTTCTATGAGTAAGCAGCTTTTCGATTTAAATGTAATATTTACCTGTATTTGAGGAGGCGAAATTATGTAAGGACCGCGATGCTTGGCACTCCATTCTCTCTGACTAGGGCATTAGCGACACAGCGTGAGGACATATATGTATGTAATACAATATTAGTAACACATATCGTTATTTTTTCCATTTTGTTCGAGGGAGATGCGATCGAAAATTGCTTGACAGGCAAAAGAAGCCATATATGACTAAAGTAAACTGATTTGATAAATTCCCAAAATCTTTAGCTATTTTCCGCTCAAACTCCAAAAACCACCAATCGACACGTGTTTCGCCTCTCAACAAAGCATCCTCAGGATATACCAGAGATAGGATTCGGTCAGCTAATCAGCACCGAATCATACATTTCGTGTGCTTAATCAATATCTAAGCATTATTAAGCCTTTATACTTAAAAAAATAACTAGATAGTCAAAAAAACTAGCAAAAAATCGGCATAGTTTTCGTTTTTAATAGTTTGGCTGAGACTTGCCTTACGTATATTTTCATTTGAATTTTATATTTCTTTTTATGCTTTTTGGTACATGGTTGAAAATATGGAGGTGACTGAGGTCGTAGCCTTATTCACTTTTATCTTAGTCCATCCTTGTATTAAGATGATCTGTAATGATATTATTTGACTCCTTACTTTTTCAAATAATGCAATACACACTGAAATCGATTCATTAATTTTTAAATTAATTTCGAACAATCAGATAAACAACCATTCTTAAATTCTTCTTTTAATGTCTTTTGAACAAAGAAAACCTGCAAAACCTACTCCGTTATTTTCTCCTAAATATCTGCGATGTACAAACACGACTCTGCTACAGTTTTATAATAGTACATTAGAAACGGCATCGACATCTCACTGTCAAATTGAATTGCTGAATTTATGAATCATCTATCTACTTGTGCCATATTTTTAAATATTCTGTTTGTCAGTGTTATTTACATTATAATAATGCTAGCTCGGTAATGTTCAAAGTCGACGGGCTTCTTTTGCTAAATGATTAATGACGGCACTTTCATTGATAACCTTAAAAAAGACGCTGTGCTGTTACGAAAGATGATAAATATTAGGTATAGATTATAAAATTTGAAGGGGTTGCAATTTTATGTCTTACATAAATCTATTAATTTATTAATTTAAGTGAATTTTATAGAAAACAAATTAAATAAATACACACAAACGCACGCTCGCACGCGCTATGCACGCAAGCACGCACGCGCACATGCACATACACACACGCGCACATGCACATACACACACGCGCACATACATAACAGTACGTTATTTCTAATTCGGGGTGGACAACTTATAACAAAAGTAAAATTTTATGCCATTTCGAGGAATAATTACTTATTTTAATCATAATATTAAATCGGAACCACACTGTGGCAGGTCGTTAGCAACTTATACATGTTTTTAATAATAAGTTCCTTGACTGACTTTTAAGACCTGCGAGGGGAGATAAGCAGATTTTAGGTTTTTCGATTTTCTTTACCTCACAAAGCTGCATAGAAAGCTCAAGAAGATACATTCTACGTTCTTCATTCTCTCTGAGATCAGTATAGAAAGTAAGATAAGTATTTGATAGGTGTATTTTAGTAATCTACTGAAACTATCTTGGGATATAAAGGAAAATATAAAATTCTTATAAAAGCTTATATTTACTCGTATCCATAAGTCGACCAAACGATAGGACTTACTTAAAAGGAACTTCTATTAACGATGGACTAGCATCCTATCATTAAACCGTTCCACTTTGCCCTCTTTGATTACTTACTTACTCCCAAAGATGGAATTTTGACGGGCATTGATGCTATGTCCACTCGGAAACGATTAGAAAATAACGTGAAATCATATAATATTTAATTATTTTTTAATTGTATTAGTCGAAAGTAATAAAATTAAAATAAATATTCATAATACGTCGGCTACATAATATACAATTTTATTTTTATACAGTTTATTTACTACGGTCACATGTAATTGTTATTTTTGACAGAAAAATTATAGTTTATAACTCAATGAAATATATTAAAACGTATTATTAATGTAGATTGTTTGATTATTCAATAAATTATTAACTTAGTAATGATCTCGTTTTTCTACTATAATGCAGTGAATGTTACAGCGTGTAGGCAGTAAAAGTAACAATGTATATAATTATATATGTTTTTGTCGTGATTCTTTGACGTAAAATACTGTAAGCCATTCCTAACGACACTGCACAAAAACGTTAATGTTTTGTTAAAGGCAAATCAATATGAACGTACTTTTATAAAATAAACATCTAAGAATGAACGGAAGTAGATATTATAAGTGCTCAATATTTCAATAACGCTGCTCTCTTCTGTATTCAATCATTGCTTTCAGGAAAATTAAAGACATATGGTATGTAAGTATCTAATAAGTAACTTGGTTACGTTGTTGACTGCTTTGTTTTGTATACCTAATATTATATAATAATAGTTTCAGTAATACGTGTGAAAAATATTCTGAAAAAATATGTTATGAACTTATGATTTTTAGTTAATCTGCAACGTGGCTTGCTCAGGCCGGCAGAGTGAGGTGTGGGTTGAGTAATTGATGATGTTATTATTACTGTCACCTGGAGAGTGGTGTACCTAATTTGTTTAAGGGCGCCTAGTACACCTCTGCAATCAACATCTAATGGGATATTTATAGAAAGTTAATTAATTAGACACCAGAAAAACATCACACGAAGAAACAACATTTATTTCTTATAACTTAATCTCTATGGTGGATTCAATCAGCTCACTATGTATTTATTATAAAAGTTGGTAACCATTTAAAAAGATTCAATGTTAAACAACATTATCTTGTTTATTATCATATATATTAAATAAGAACATCTATTATCCAACAGCACTTAAATATTAATTAGTTTACCGAATAATTCATTAGTATTAAAGTTTTACAAGTATTGAGTTCAGATATTACTTGTTATAGTTACAACAACATAATTTATTTATGTTATCTTAATTTAAAGAGAAGTGTACCTAGTCATAAAGACTTAGACACCATTACCTTGTTTATGTACTGCATTTAAATTCTTAGTAGTACAGATACATAAACCCAAGTACATTTTATACCTTATTAATCAGTATTTCATTTCACAGAGAAAAATATATATTAGATACACAATATCTTTATGTGGAGCTAATATCTAACAGAGAATCATTTATTAGTTACAAGCAGTGTTATCAGTTTTATCTCTGATCAATCTTAAGAAGGAGGTGGTCATCCACCAACTGCACCTACTCCTCAGTCTTTCCCTTTATCGAACATCTACTGACATCACAGCACCCACATGCCCCGGCCCTCAAAGGTTCCCCCTTAACAGGAACTGCGACCTGGCCACGCGATATAGCACCCAAGTGAAGAAGACTTAGACTTCTTGATAGTCAGAGTAGAGCACCAAACCATTCTAAGAACTATTTTGATTAGTTCATACTGAAGTTTAGATGAATGTTGAATAGATTTTACTACTATTCCTAAGTATTCATTACATATAGGGACAGGAGGTCCACCTGGTTTCTTTAGGTGTCCTTTGAACTCTGTAACAAGCACATGTAGACATTAGGATCCTATTCCCTACTCCTATCATCATTGCTTGCCCTTATCTACAGCTATAGTACTCACCATGGGATCCACCATGAGATTATCTCAACTGCTTTAACATATTATTAACTTAACTAACTCATTTATTCTAATTGGGGTTGCTACTCCCAAACAAATACAGCTAAGACTATCCTAGGCGACATGTGGCCTAACTTTAGTTTACATTATGATACCTTGATGAGGCAGCTTGTCCCGCAGCAGAGAGAAAAGAAAAAAGGAAGCTGTCAATACGAGACGCTTTTTATACCCCACGACGAAGGTCACCTATGCTCCTACTCCTGGAACAACTAGTGAAGAGACAGTGGTCGACAAACCCTATCTAAAATTACACCTACCTAGCGAGTCAATAAAATTCATTAATTCTTTCTAAGTGTATGACGTTTATGTCAACTATAGTTTTATTATTATTCGTTCCGTTCGTTCGTACTAATAAGTTTATGAACTAGAGACCGAATATTATATTAATTTAGAGCTTATTTCATCAGAAAGCAAAGGCAAAGCAAACATATCTTTACATCCATACTCCTAAGTATAGATAATCTAGAGATCTAGACCAACGGTACATTTGTCATCGAAGCCGTGTGCGTGTTCTAGAATGTTGTAGAAAGTTCTATTTACAAACAAATTATTAACAATAATATTACTAAAGGAGGTCTAGATAATTCGTAGGTTGTTATTTTTATCTTAATATTACTCAATACTCAAAGATACTATATTTATGACAAATTTATTCCTGCTGAAAGGCTTACGGTCAATGCTTCAAACGTGATTCAAGAAAGCTAAGCTGGTCTACGTTATCCATATCCGTCTGTCATAGTGAATGTTGTTTGTAAACATTTAGGTTAAACATGGAATGCTTTATTTTTCTAGATAACAGAAATTAAAAGTTAATTTATCCTTTAAGTAATTACGTGCATCTATAAATATTATAAATTATTGTTCTCCATGTCGATGGAGACTCAATATGACTGCTACAAATCTTAGATAAATTAAATAATGAAAGAATGAAACATGAGTATTCATATTGAAGTATTTAAACATTTTTTTTAGTTTTTCAATCCATACTATAACATTATAAATGCGAAATTCTGTCTATCTCTCTGTCTGGTACGTTTTCACGGCTAAATCGTCGGACCGATTTTTATGAAATTTGGCATAGAGATAGTTTGACACCAGGGGACGGACAAGGCTGCTTTTTTTTGTCAAAAATCTACCCCTAAAGGGGTCAAAAATGGGATAAAACTTTGTATGGGAAATGCTAAACCGTTGAACTGATTAAGATGAAATTTGGCACAAAGATGCCTGAAAACAAAACGTACTTTGTCTTTAAAAAATGGTACGTGGTTTTTTAATATGTGACGTCAATATAAATCCAATGTGGCGGATGTTTCATAATAGGAAATTACTTTTTTGTTCAACACCAACAATATTTGTATCAAATGAAATGGAATACGCAGGGGAACGTTTGTGTATATGTGACGTCATTATACATCCAATATGGTCGTTGTTCCATAATAGGAAACAACTTTTTTCAAGACCTTTAATAATATGGGTATCAAATGAAATGGAATATGCAGGGTAAGATTTCTGTATATGTGACGTCACCATAAATCCAATATGGCGGATGTTCCATTATAGGAAAAACCTTTTTCGTTCAACATCAACAATATGGGTATTAAATGTAATGGCATACGCAGGGGGAGGTTTCTGTATATGTAACGTCATCATAAATCCAATATGGCGGATGTTCCATAATAGAAAATAACTTTTGTGTTGTTCAATAAGTTTTGTCGTTTGATAAGAGATAGCACTACTGGGTTCGTCGTTTTATTTTATAAAATATGTACTCCTTTTTTATGAACACATGTGAAGTTTCATGTAAATCTGTTAAATTATTCGTATATTTACAGCTGTTCGAAGTTGACGTATCACAGTATTTTTTTACAATGGAAAAAATTGAACTGGACGATTCCAGTAATAAAATTCTTATTTTTGGAAGGTATAGCACCAAAATAAATTGATGAACGATTCTTAAAAGTGTACAAGAACTCTTCACCTTTAATTAGAACAGTAGAAAGATGGGTGGCTGAATTTAAACGTGGTCGTACAAGTCTTGAAGATGATCCACGTGAAGGACGTCCAAAAAGTGCATCAATACCAGAAAGAGTAGCAAAAATACAGGATATAGTTTTGGAAGATCGTGATTACCTGAAAGAGATTTAATAGAAGCCCTAGGCATCTCATCAGGCAGTGTAAGCAATATTTTGGCTGAAATTTAGGATTTCCGAAAGGGTGCCGCATTCGCCAATGGAACAAAAACACATTCGAGTGCGACTTTCTCAGCAAAATTGGTGTTTTATAAAATATTAAAAAGGATTTTGTGCGTCGTTCATCACTATGGATGAAACTTTGGTCTACCACTATGATCCTGAATCAAAACAAAAAGCTAAGGACTGGTGTGAACCCGGTACTTCGGCTCCGAAGCAAGCCAGGGTCTAGAAATCGGCCCAGAAGGTGTTAGCATCAGTTTTTTGGGATGCAAAAGAAATTTTATTCATGGATTACCTCCAAACTGGTAAAACAACAAACTCAGATTATAATTGTAACCTTTTGGACCAGCTGGATGTAAAAACTCGTGAGAAAAGACCTGGTTTACAATAAAAAAAATCATTTTTAATCAAGACAACGCACAACTCACACAGCCCAAAAAACCATCGCGAATATTAGTGAACTAAAGTACAAACTGTTGCTACATCCACTCTATTCACCAGATTTGTCTCCCTCTGACTTCTGGTTGTTCTCACATTTAAAAATATTCATGCGTGGAAGACGGTTTTTATCAAGTGAAGAGGTAACAGCAGCCGTGGAAGCCTAATTCCACAATCTTCCGGATTCTCACTTCAGAGACAGAGTCTATAAATTAGAAGACCACTGCAACAAGTGTATTGAATTTCAGGGAGATTACATTAAATAATAAAATGTATTTCAAACAATAAAATAATGTTATTATTATCGAACGGGAAAACTTATTAAACTGCCGGTTAGGTGTCTCGGGTAACCTCAGTAGCCCGTAGAAGTTACAAAAAAATTTACCACGCGGATGAAGTCGTGGGTACAGCTAGTTTCTATAAAAGAGGTGGCAAACGAGCAAGCGGGTCACCTGATCCAGAGAGAACATCCGGAGAATCACGGGTGCGTAAATTAAAATTTAAATCATAAAGTAAATAAATGCAAGTGTAAACTTCTCTAATAATAAAGAAAATAATCGTAATTTAAACATGATTTTTTTTATGTTTTTTGATTAGATAAAAAAAATTTTAACCCGTTTTTTAAAACGACCTAAATAGTATAAAGTAATTTCTCCTAACTCCATACAGTTTTGTGAGTCTATACAGGTTCCTAGCCCCAAACAGATTTTCCTGAAAATCTTTGATTGTGAATTTTTGATATCTATCAAAATATAATATATCAAATATGCCGACCTCCGTGGCGCAACGGCTTAGCAGGTCGGAAAGTAAACGGGGGTTGCGGGTTCGATTCCCGCTCCGAGTCTGGTTTATGTATAATATATGTCATTATTTACAAAAAAAAAGTATGTAAGTAGTATATTAGTTGTCTAGTACCCATAACACAAGCGCTGTGCTACTTACTTTGGGACTAGATGGCCTCTGTGTGTAATGTCTGAGTATATTATTATTTTTATTTATAGAATTTAAAATGAAAACCGTGGGGTGCATACAATAAATAATTGATGCATGAATATTTCATCTAAGTCATTAACAATTTTATTGCACTGAAAATAACATCGTGGTCTGTTTTGTGAGTTTTCTCAACGACAGCACAGCTACTCTACACTCTCTAAAGCACTGGTTCCCAAACTTATTTTGTCTACTGAGTCGAGAGCTCATGCAGTCGTTGTCTAAGATGCTTCCTAGCTAAATGAAATTACAAATCACCACCCAGGCCTCTACACAACGCCCCCATTTTTTTTCTGGGTCTCTTACCGCCCCCCTTTAGGCCTGCAGCGCCCACAAGGGGCGTTATCGCCCACTATGGGAATGGCTGCTCTAAAGCTATCGTACTAAATACATATATGTATAATTGTATATACTTACCCTTTTTCCATAAACTTTTTTCGCTTTCCTCACTCACTTTATTATCTATTTCTTTGTTTGTCTTGCAGTTTGTCTGTGTAAGTTTTTCTTTCTGGTGCTTTTAGATTCGATACGAGTAATTCTTTCGATACGGAGTATGTATCGTAGGTTACAATATCGAGTATGAAAGCACTCAATATCGAAACAAAAGTACCGAATTAGTGTTGGTATTTATTGGTAACAGATCATTCCTAACACTGCAAGTACGCTGCAAGCATCTCATTATGAGATAAGGCACTTGTTTCATCATTTTTAATTATCGTCTACATATAAATAAGTATGTACTCTAATAACCTGCATTCAACACTGTTTGTTAAAAATGGAACTATTGTTTTCTTTTGGTGATAGGAGTAAAGGACTAAAAATGCTTCTTGAAACAATGAAATGAGTTCTGCTAACTTGCTACTATATAATTAAACTTTTTAAGTGAAATAACGATGAAAACTTTTTAGCGGGAACGAGACATTAAGTTTATAATTCGTTAGGTTTGTCTATTATTTGTAGAACACATTTCTACTTTCTGGTACAATGGCGATATTATTAAACAGTACTACTTAATAATCGAAGCTTTCAAATTTTTTCAAAATTAATCTTTTTAAGTTCAGTAAAAATACTATCACTTAACTTCAAGTATGTAAGGCACAAGGGGAAAGGTTACTATAATAATAATTCTCGGACAGTTACACAGATTATGTCACTCCTAAGCGCGAAACTAAGCATTACGCTTATACCATGTACTTGTACACACAACGAAAAGGGGAAGGCCTCAGCAACATCTAGACCTCAAGTCAATTTAAATAAATCCGTTTCCTAAATTTATCCAATTTAGAAAACTTCATTTCATACCTTTAAGCATCGCGGTCCTCATATACTTCTTTCGCTTCTTTATCATCATTTTTCTCACACATTTTCGTGATTGTGACACGAGACTGGTGTCTACAAATCTGCTTCTGATGGTGCTATAAGCACAGCATCGTCAGCGTATAAAAGGCAGTTTACCACCGTACCACCACATATACACACCGGCACAATTAGCGGAACAGAAAAAAAAGTGAGACTATGAGATAATAACGCATATATTTGACGAAAATGTAATTAGACACAAAATAACAAATTGATTAACATCTTTTAACAACGACTTTGAAAAGTCTTCGTTATTTTTTTTTTGAAAAATAAAGAAATTTGAAATAAGTGAAATTTTTAGATGATTATGAACCATCACAAAAAATAAAAAAAAGTAAGCATTAAATGATTTAACAATAAAATTAAAGCAAAATTAATAACGAGTGTTTCCCCCTCTTGCTCTGATTACGGTTTCCATTCGTCTGGGCATGCTACAGATTATGTTATCGATGATTTCTTGAGGCAACCGCTCCCACTCCTCAAGTAATGCGTTTCCAAGTTCATTCAGATTGTTGGGGGGTGGCATTCTGGATTTAACCCTTCTTTTTAGCAAGTCCCAGACATGCTCTATCGGATTCATATCGGGGGAATTTGCTGGCCACTGCATCACCGGTATACCTACGTGGCTCAGATATGCCTGTACCGATTGTGCACTATGAGCACGAGCATTATCTTGCATTAGAATAAAGTCGTCACCAATAAATGGGGCAAATGGTACAACATGTTCTTCTAAAATGTCTCTGATGTATCGATCTGCTGTCATGGTCCCTCCTGTGACTATCACTAACTCCGTGCGAGCTCCCAAACATATCCCTCCCCAAACCATAATCGAGCCGCCACCATAAGCCACTGTGTGTTCAAAATTAGACTGTATGTGGCGTTCTCCTTTGCGTCTCCATATTCGCTGTCTCCCATCGATCTGTTTTAAAAGAACTCTGCACTCATCAGTAAAGAGAACCTGCTGCCATTCGTTCAAATCCCAATGACGATGTTCTCGCGCATAGCTTAATCGGTTTACGCGGTGACGTCTCTCAAGTTTTGGGCCTTTGGCAGGTATATACGACCCTAAACCAACTTCTTCAAATCTCCTGCGAACTGTACGCTCACTTACTCGTACTCCTCGAACGTCTTCCAGTTCATTTCGAGCTTGTACAGCCGTTAATCGCGTATTCCTACGAACTCCAAGTTGTAAAAAACTGTCATCTCGCCTCGATGTACATCTTTTTCTACCTTGCCCCTCCTCCTCACAAGAGAATTAGACGATCTGTACCGCTGGATGCTGCGATGAATCGTTGATACTGGTCGACGAAGCCTTGAGGCAATCGATCTGTAGGTATGGCCATTTCTTCTCATTTCATCAGCCCTAATGATTTCCAGTGATGTTACGTCAGGCATAATAAAGAGCTTTTAATAAACAAAATTGCCTATAGAATAACAAATTTATAAAAAACCATTAAGTGCAATTTTTCAAAAAAATTACAATTACGTAGTTATTACTCGAACAAGTTGACAAAACGTATTGTTCGGGAAAATAAAACAAATGAATGAAAAAAGTGTATGTCATCTAATTTTCTATTTTCAAATTTGACAATAAATTAAAAAAATATCATAACTGGCCAGTTCCTCAAGTAAAAGATTTTAAAATCCTGCTTTTTTTGTGTTCCGCTAATTGTGCCGGTGTGTATATTATACCACTCATACTAAATTTTAATATCTGGAGGCAACTGGCCAAATACAGCATGAAAAGCCAGGCAGACATCACGCAGCCCTGTGTGACGCTGAACAGACTTCCAATCAGAGCGACATGTCACCATCTATACTTACACAGGTTCTGTGGCCTCGATATAATGACCTCACCAGCCTGGAGTAAGGGACCCACCACGCCATATTCAGTCAGAAGACTCTTTTACTCTATCGAATGCTTCTTGAAGATCCACTAAAATGCAGAAAACTTTCTGATCTATGGCCAGAAACTTCCCCACGATAACCCGAATCGTGAAAATCTAATCCATACAACCTATACAACCATAATGAATGGTCAGTAAAACGCCTACCCCTTGGGATCCCCTGACTTCATGTGGTACCCCTGACCACAAAGCGATACGCCCTCCGGGCGTATCAAGCAGCAAGTTCCCTTCCCTTTCGTTTGGTTACACTCGAACATAACACATCCAAACTTTTCTCTTCCATAATAGCAATCACTTCATTCATTGACCCCAGATTTGAGTGTTGTTTAAAGGTAGAAAAAAATTAAATTATCATCATATGCGTCATTTAGATTTAGTAAATTACAACAAAGCACTATTTGTAAAGTATTTTCAATTTATACATTAATCTCCCCATTTAATTTTGAAAATATTAAACTTGCTTTTTTGTCACAAAATTATATACACCTGAGTATCAATCTTCAGTATTTGGCAGCGTAATACGAGCGACGAAACACGGGGAGTTTCGTATGTTGTCCTCGGCGGCTGTTATGCTCTTTCTTTTACTGCTTTTGTCTTCATATAATATATTGTTTTCTAATTACACTTACAAACATATTGTTTGTATGAGTGTGTAATATTGTCAATGTTTTATTTCGAAGATTCCATAAAAATGTTCATTTCTTGGAGTAAGGCAGGTCTACCTCCGTTTATTTTATTATAAACTCAGTTTATTCTACTGTAAACTGAGGTAGAGTAGGAACGAGTTTTTGTTCCATGTGTCTGTCCGTTTATCACTGCTGATTTATTTCGTCGTCTTTACACCTACTGTGTTAAAATTTAGGACAGAGATTTAAATTAGTAACCCAAATCCATAGACGCAAAACAAAACAATTTGTATTTTGGACTCAATTTTATTTTTACAATGTAACTTCTACTTTGACAATGTCTATGAAATTCTAAGTTAATGGATTCTCCATGCTCATAGCCAGCCTTTTCTTTGAAGTATGTAATCTCAAAAAACCTCTTGAACTTAAAACAATGTTTTGTCATGTATACAAATCATGTTTAAATACATTCACAGTTTTTCACTTAAACTCAATAACTTAATAATATCGTTCTATATACTTTACTGGATTATGTAAAATGATAGCTGACTGAAACGATTAGCTAAGATGCTTCGATCAGCGGGTCTTTTAAACGCGGTTAGTAGCAATCAAGAATATTCTTGTCTTATCTAAATTAACCAGTCATCTGATTCACTAAGCTGGTTTTGTAAATCTTTTCGTTCCTTAATTTGCTGTCTAGAGGTTATTATTTTATAGAGGGTTAATTTAAATACAGAATTGTACATTAATTTCTTTATTCATGACAAGTTAAATTTAATCAAAGTAAGAATAAACATTTTTTTTCATTTGACGGAGACGGTGTATTGTATTTATTTTTGTTTTCATGATATTGTCTTAAAAATGGCTACCGAATGGCTCACTATCGAGAATATATAAATTTTCCCCCAATCTCATCCATGTGAAATGAAAATAAAGTAGCCTATGTTGTTCCGTGAGCTTAATCATCTCCATTCTAAATTTCATGAAGATAGATCCAGCGGTTTAGCCGTGAAAGCCGACCAGACAGACAGACTTTTACATTTATAATATGGATATGGAGAAAATATAAATATTAACTCTGCCTACAACTTGGTCCTAAACAAATTTCAAAAATTTGTTTTTTAGGGTATAGTATTAATGTCAATTAGAATATACTAATGAAAGATAAGAATATTAGGAAATTGTTTTAAAAATTCGATAGAAAACTAAATTAAAACTAAATTAAAATTGAAAAATAGAAGGATAGTGTGTTGGGACCTTTGCATTGACTAGTGAGAACTCAAACGGTAACTAGGTCAAGGAGCTGTTTGTAAGAATTTGGCCAAGTTCTCAAATTAGATCTCGTTTGTAACATAAACACCACCTCCTGTGAAGACCACCTGGGGGTGAAATGTAATTGTAAAATTGAAATTATATAAGAACACCTCCTGAAAGTTCCCCCTGGTCGATAACCAAAATTGCTTGACCCATCATTTAGTAAGTGGTGGAAGCGACGGTGGGTCTCACAGCTTGGTTGTCCGACTGAGACGGGGCAAGGAGGGTGTTGATTGAGGTGACTGTTTTTTCGCTGTTTTTTTTTTGTATTGCTTTTTGTTTCTTTGTTAGTGTTAGGATTTAGAGTGTATGTACATATGGTAGTGACCTGGGGCTAATTGGATCCCGAGTAGTTACTTAAGAGGCTGCTGAGGGGTTAAACGGAAAATTGAAAATTACATAATTGGTAATTTAGATGTAAGTAGTATCGTATTTTTAGATATAGAGGGCAAGGTTTCCTCCCCTTAATTCACCAATTTACCAATTTACTCTCCCAGTGGCCTCGTGGGAAACATTTTGTTCTCCCATTAAAACCCCCAAGGGATAGTTTTATTATGTTTTGTGTTGTATTATTATTATATTACATTTTACGTTTTTGTGTACATCGATATCATTTACACAGTTTATTGACTGTGCAAATTAGAATTAAGTTTTATTCTTGTGTTGACGAATTCCCCTACTTTTAAAATGTTCGGTTTTCGTACTCCTGCGAAAAGCACAGGAGATCGCGGTACGGAGAGCTCTCCGCAAGAGGTTGGTGAGAGACTAGGAAGTGAAAGCCCTTCGGGGGAAGTGTTGGATAGAATAGTCACAGTGCGTAGAAGCATAGGTGAAATAGAGGCCCGGATGAAATCACCTCCCGTCGTCAGGAAAGCGGCGGGGGCTGAGAAGAATGTAGAGAAAGCGAAACCGAAAATGAAGTTTCCCATGGAAACGAAAGCGGGAATGTCGAAAGGGAAGAATGAAGGTGTAGGAATGACAGAGAAGGAAGCGGATAAAAAGGGAAGTATGAATGTGGAGAAGACTGTCAGTGGCTCACCGGTAGCGGAGCCCAAATATTGGAATAGGATGGCTGAGGCCAAAGCCTCAGAAAGGCGAAATTACAGCTGAACAACAGCAGAAATCTCAAAAGTGACATCAAAGCAGACGTTACGACAGCTGTTGAAAGGTTGTATGCTCTGGTGAGAGAAGCGGAAGAAGATAGAAAGAGAAAATCAAATGATGGTAAGAATGAAAGCGAAAGAGGAGAGAAGAAGAAAAGAGGAAAGGAGAGAAAAAGAAGATGGTAGAGAGAAGGAAATTGTAAAAAAGATGGAAGAGCACGTGAGAAATGGCAAAACTGACCGAAACGATAAAAGGGACATATGCTAGTATTGTTGCTGGTCCGCCGAGGAGGCAGCATCAAGAGAGCGCTGCTGCTCTTTACTCGGTCGTGGTTTCCTCCAAAAACGAAATGGATACAGGGGCAAAAGTTTTTGAAGATTTAAGAAAGGTAGTGAATGCGAGAGAAGAAGGGGTTAGGATAGATGAGATAAGGAAGGCGAAGGATCGTAAGGTGATAGTTGGATGTAATACGAAAGAAGAAATAAATAAGGTAAAGGATAGGCGAGGCAGGGGGGGCGCTGAATGTAGAAGACATTCAGAATAAGGACCTCATGATTATCTTATATGGGGTTCTACAGAGTAATTCGGATGATGATGTTATCAGGGCGCTTCGTAAGCAAAATGGCCACTTATTGGCGGGCATTGCAAAACAAGAGGGCAGAAGTGAACCCAAGTTCCGAAGGAAAGCGCGAAACCCGATGACATATCATGTAGTGATAAGGGTCTCCCCAACGATATGGACCCGCCTAGTCGAGGCAACAATGGTTCATATAGACATACAGAGAATCAGGGTCGCAGACCAATCTCCACTGATCCAGTGCTCCCGCTGCCTTGGTTATGGACACGGAAGGAAGTTTTGCAAGGATAAGAATGAGGTATGCAGTCACTGTGGAGGATCGCATATGAGAGCAGAATGTGCGGACTGGATGGCCGGAATCTATCCGAGCTGTATAAACTGTCAAAAGGCAAAGTTAGACAAGACGGAACACAACGCCTTTAGTTCGGACTGTCCAGTTCGTAGGAAGTGGGACACGCTGGCGAGATCCACAGTGGCGTATTGCTAAGGGTGGAAAGGGGAATGATAGAAATGAAAGTGGAAGGAATAAGGGAAAGAGAGGATACAGAGTGGTTCAGGCCAACCTGCAACGTAGCCAACTGGCAACGGCCGAACTGATCATAGAGGCTCAGAAGAGCAAGATAGCGTTCGCTATGGTGCAGGAGCCGTATATTGGAAGGATTGGTAGAGTCAGGGCCCATCCCGGGGTAAGGATTATTCAAGCGGACCAAAGAAGTGTGAGACAGTCAAGGCTGCTATACTGGTACTAGATCAGACGTTGGATGTCACCCGGTTTCCCGCGCTCACTACTCCTAACTTCGCAGTGGCGAAATTGAGGACGGGGGCGTGGGAAATCGGAGTGGTATTTGTTTACTTGGAAGGGGATGGGCCCATCGACCTACAAACAGAATGCATGGAGAAGGTTGTAAGGGAGATTAAGATGAGAAAGTTGATTATGGGAGGGGATATGAACACATGGAATATATGGTGGGGTAGTAGAAGGACGGATAAAAGAGGAAGATATTTGGAAGGAGTTTTGGATGAATTGGGTATGTATGTATTGAATCGAGGAGAGGAACCGACTTTCGACACTATAAGGTGAAGCAGAAGGTTTTCCAGCTGCGTGGATGTGACTGTGTGTTCGGCCAACATGCTCTGTCGAATCGTAAACTGCAGAGTGGATGATACGATGACATGCTCGGACCACAGGGCAATCCTTTTTGAGGTTAACGCTAAGGAGAGCAAAGGCACCGACATCAAGAGGACCACGAGAATCTATAATACTAAGAATGTTAGGTGGGACCAATTTAGAGAAAGACTTACCCAGAAATGGGCAGAAGAGGGGATAGATAGAGAAAGGATAGAGGAAATCGGAGACAGTAAAAAGTTGGAAGAAATGACGGAGGGTATTATAGATTCTATAAAGGTGGACTGCGATGGTAATATTAAGAAAATAGGAGAGAGGAAACGGAAGGGATTGCCTTGGTGGGACGAGCATCTGGAAAGAATGAAGAAGGATGTAATACGAGTGAAAAGAAGAATTAAGAATGCGGCACCGATTCGCAGAGCTTGGGTGGTCGAACAGTATTTGAAGGTGAAGAACGAATATATGAGCGAAGCCAGGAAGGCGAAAATCGCTAGCTGGAAAAACTTCTGTGGAAGGCAGGACAGGGAATCGATGTGGGATGGTATTTATAGAGTTATTGGTAGGACTACGGATAGAGGGGAGGACCTCCCCCTGCACAGTAATAACAAAGCCCTAACAGCTGAGGATTCCGCAAAACTATTAACGGAAACTTTCTATCCTAATGACAAGAGCGAGGAGGATGATGCGGAGCACAAAAAGTTAAGATCTAAAGCGCGACACATAAATGAAGGTGAGCATAATGGAATATGCGACCCACCATTTACTATGGTTGAGTTGAAGTGCTCCGCATCGAGCTTCTGTCATAAAAAGGTGCCGGCAGGTGATGGTCTCACACTCGATATCTGCAGGACTGCCATAGACCTGCATCCCCATATATTCCTTGCCCTGTTCAACAAGTGTCTCGAGTTGGCTCACTTCCCGATTGTATGGAAGGAAGCGATTGTGATTGTATTAAGAAAGGTTGGAAGGGAAAGTTACCTCGACCCTAAGTCGTATAGGCCGATTGGATTTCTGCCGATACTGGGGAAAGTGCTGATTGTTCGGATAAGGTGGCATGTCCAACCAAGGCTCAGTAGAAATCAGTATAAGTTCACGCCACAGCGTGGTACCGAGGACTCCCTCTATGTCATGATGAAATATGTCAAGGAATGCATTGTGAATAAAAAAATAGTATTGATGGTATCGCTAGACATAGAGGGAGCCTTCGACAGCGCGTGGTAGCCAGCTATTAAGTGTAGCCTGGCGGATAGTGGATGCCCAGTAAACCTGAGACGTTTGGTGGACAGCTACCTTACTGATAGGAAAGTGAGATTAAGGTACGCCGGGGTTGAATGTGAGAGAGTGACAACAAAAGGATGTGTGCAAGGGTCTATAGGGGGCCCAACGCTGTGGAATGTGCTGTTGGATCCCCTACTGAAAGAACTTGCGGGAAGGGGAGACTACTGCCAGGCTTTTGCTGATGATGTGGTCCTTATTTTTGCCGGCGACAGCACCACTGAGGTCCAAAGAGGGGCCAATGCCACCCTCGAGCATGTCTGGAGCTGGGGAGTCAAGAACAAGCTGAAATTCGCACCACATAAAACTAAAGCGATGGTGCTGACAAACAAGTGTAAGTTCGACAAACCAGTTCTAGGCATGGGCGGGGAGGGCATTGAACTTTCTCAGGAAATGAAGATCTTGGGCCTCACAATCGACAATAAACGTATATATAACACCCATGTCGGAAATGTGTGCCGCAAGGCCACAAGTTTATACAAACAGTTGGTGAGAGCCGCCAGGGCCCAGTGGGGATTGGAGCCGGATATCATAAGGACTATATATGTGGCGGTGGTCGAACCGACCATCATGTATGCGGCGAGTGTATGGGCAGATGCGACAGATAAGAAGTATGTGAAGAGACAGCTGGACGCGGTGCAGAGGGGATTCCTACTAAAAATCATCAAAGCATATAGAACGGTCTCCTTGAACTCGGCCCTGATACTGTCCGGGATTGTCCCTCTGGATCTCAGGGTTCGCGAAGCGGCCCTGTTCTATGAGGTCAGGAAGGGGTATTCTCGGGCGGTGTTAGGAGACCGGGAGATGGAGAGACCAATTGACATACTTGAGGCGCCACACTCGGCGTCGAAGCTGGCGTTGGAGTTTGAGTGTCTGGGGGACGATGCGGCTACTCTTCAGGGGGAACAATGACTTGCCATCTACACGGATGGCAGCGAGATCGAGGGGAAGGTCGGCGCGGCGCTGTCTGTATGGGACGGCGACGTGGAGACCGGAACCAAGAAGTTTAAACTGGGGAGGTGCTGCACCGTCTTTCAGCCGGAACTGCTGGCGTTGGGCGAGGCGACGGGTAGGGTCCTTAAGAGCGCGGGACCCCGAAGCGCTGAGTTCAGTGACTCTCGATCGGCTCTGGAAGCGGTAGTGAGTGAGTGGAATTCCCCTCATCCTCTGGTGGACAAGATCCGGAACAATATTACCGAAATTATAAAAACAGGTAATGAACTTAAATTGTTCTGGGTCAAGGCTCACGTGGGGTGAGGAGAAACGAAAGAGCGGATGAATTAGCAAAAGAGGCAGCGTTGAAAGTGAAGACAAAGCCGATATATGAAAGATGCTCGGTATCATATGTGAACAGAGAAATAAGGTTAAACAGCATTGAAAGGTGGAATGAGAGATATGTGAATGAAGATGTAGCGAAAGTGACCAAAGTTTTCTTTCCCAGTGCTGTAGCAGCCTATCCGATAGTTAGAAAGATACGGCCTAACTATATTTTGACTCAGGTGTTGACTGGACACGGCGGGTTCTCGGAGTACCTATACCGTTTTGGGTGCAAAGAGAGCCCGGCGTGTTCATGTGATGACCAAGAGAATGAAGGCATTCTGCATTTAATCGCGGAGTGTCCAGTGTTTGGAAAGGAGAGAATGGAGATGGAGTTCCTACTCGATACAAAGATAGAAGTCGAGAATATTAAAAACATAGTAGAAGATAAACATAAGAGAGGGAAATTCTTCAACTTTTGCGTAGCAGTAGCAACTAAAGTAATAGATAGGAATAAAAATAGTTAATATGTATAGCAATAAGATAACTTTATTCGTTTATGCATATGGTTGTAGTAAAGTAAGACAGAAATAGCAAAAATTGTACAGTAAGAAAGATAATATAAGATTAGTAATAAGAACATACGTTGTATATAGTGTGAATATATACTTAAGTATGGAAACAGTTTGTAATTAGATAAAATAAGTGGAAAAGACGTATAGTTGTAAAGTAATATATAATTAGATGATAAATATAATAAGTGTAGGTAACTAAAAATTGTTAGAGTAAGGAATCTCTGTTAAACCTAGTAGTAGTAAAGTGGAGTATAGTGAAGGCCGATTAGGATGATAAGATTATATAAAGTAAATTAAATTTATTAAGATAAAACAAGTTGTAATGTATAGATAAGATATATAACTGTGAGATTGTTTTAAGATGACAATGTAATATCATAAGTTAAACTGATATAAATAAAGAACAATAAAGATGAAAAATTTGAAATCCCGTACACACATAATATTTGGCAATGAATACAATAGATGGAAGAATGTGAAGTATGAGTATAAAAGGCTCAGATAAACGATAGAACTAGAATGAAAGTATCAAAAACCGGACAAAAAGTCCTTGAACAATTACACGTCAGGGGAACGAGAAAAAAAAACAGACAGACCGACTTTCGCATTTGTAACATGTTATGGAGTAAGTATGGTGTACATGAATACTTTTTAGAATACTATACTTCGAACGAAAAAACAGAATCCTTTTAAAACCATTATAAGATAACTGTGACAGACAGTCACACAAAAGAATACAAAAGGATACACATTGAATTTTCTTAGAAACTAAACAATATATATACTTGACATAATATATTTTGCGCTAGTGTCGATTATTCATAGGAAAATAAAAGAGAGGCTAAATCGTGTAAATCTTTACAAGTTTTGGAATTCAGATATTTCCGAACTACATCTATAGCGTACTGATAACATTATGTTCAAGAATACTCAGCTCAGGTAGTGTTTGAGAACATCTCGTATATCTTCAGTAATCCCGTGAAAGATGCGAAGATCGCTGATAACACGTTCCTATGAACATTTCGGAAATCGTCACTAGAATTTTCCACTCCGCATATTGAGACGTATCGTTTTTTAGTTTGAGCCTCTGCAATGAATTTACGTCGTCGACACTCGATTACCGATCACATCCGCCTTTTTTTGGACAATTCATAGTTTACTATAGTTACCGCTAGAGGCGCTGCAAAATTCTGAAAAACGGTATAAAAATATTGTGGCAAAACAATGGCAACCTTATTTATGAAGATATACTTCATGGAGAATAATTCGGTAATTGCAATATACACTTTCTACGAATGTCCGCTTTACAATTAAGAGTTTGAGGATATAGTGTGAGGCCAAAAATAAAGAAGTAAAAATTCAGGAACACACAGGAAACAACATTCAGGAATCGCGTGTCGGTTATAAAACGTATAGCTATTACATTTTGCGATTTTCGGAAAGTGGGGATTCATAATAGTCTCATGTCTGTATTTAAAATGTTAATTTTAAATAAAAAACGTTATTACACATATTAATAACAATGTTATTATATTACATTGAATTATAACACTATACGAAAAAAACATAGTTATCGAACAAAGCGATAACTATATTTTTTATATAAGGACGCTTTATATGGACTGGCCTTACATTGATTAATTTTGGTTTCCCATTGTAGAAATACAATAACAAAAAATGTATTGATAGACTTTGTTCCATGACTTTTAAATGTTTAATGTCAATTATTTCCTATTATTTAATTTTGTTACAGGTAAAAATTGACGTCTTTGCCTTCAGACGAATTCTCATCATTCAATATGTAACTCAGGTGCATAAAAAAATCCAATGTCTTGTGTTATTTCCGCAACAATTACGATTCCATATGCATGAATTTCCGTCACATTCATACATGGTAAATATATATACATAAACATACTCTATTCGAATACAAATTTCTGTCACGGTAAGGTCACGATAAACAAGCTCAAGTGAAGTTATTTCTTATTCACCACACAAGCTAAATATTTAAAAGGAAGTATCTCAGATAAATCTAAACGCATACAAATTGTGTAAATCACTTTTAGAATTTGTGTTCACGTCAATTAGTCACTATGACAATTTTGTGACATTTTAATAGCAAAAGTGGGGTCAAGATACTTTGCCTAGTATTGATTAGGCTTTATAAAAGAGTGACGTTAGTCTTTGTGTAGTAGTTATCAAATAGCAACAAGCAATTGTGTACAGTTTATTTGAATGGAGGTAGTCAGAGATAATGTAATTATACCCTCCGCTATGCGCTGTTAAATAGAAGTAGTCTAGTGCAATCAGTGTTAGTATATCTTTAGCTGTATTCGCGAACGGTCGTTGTTAAAATGTAGTCAAATTTTGTGTTCAGTGAGAGGTATGCAATGAGTTATTCAGTGAGTTTATATGTAGTGATTAATAAGTTTTATAGTGCATTGAATATACGTATTGATTACTGTGCCTTTACTATTTACTACCATTAGGTAGATTAAGGAATATTATTTGTTGTTTAGGTAACTTTTATAATTACTTGGTCGTATTGTTTTTGTAAGTAATTAGACGAACAATGAGAAACTTAGTAATGGGTCTTACAATAAATGATACTAACTATGGACCTGTGCTTGAATGAATTCATGATAATGACAGCAGTTTAGAAATCCAGCGGGATAAGAGGCCTAGCTGCGTAACTACCACTGATATGGATATAACAGTTCGTTTATTCTAACGTCAGCCAAAAACATTATTATAGTGTCATCATTACAATGGCAACGTTGTTATGTTTTCGACAGACATCTGAATGAAATTAAATTTACATTCGTTTTCATGAAATGGAAGTTATGTAATCTTATTTATATAATTTTTTACGAGACGATAAATACTTAGTCTGTAATTCTCGTCTCGTAAATTTTTTTTATAGTTCTTCTGAATGAGATAGAAGAATTGCAATTACCTGGAAATTCTTCTGGATTGGAATAAAATAAATAATGATTTATTGGTTTACATTAATGATCTTCCATTTATGCTTAAAGACCTTTGTGAAATAATATTATTTGCTGATGACACATCATTATTATTTAAAGTTAACAGAAACGACATAGATATTAGCGGACAGAATAGGACCTTGGCGGATGTCTCGAGATGGTTCGCTGCCAATAATTTACTACTGAATGCACAAAAAACCAATTGTGTTAAGTTTTCCCTATCCAATGTACCCAAAATCCATAATGGACTGGAACTGGATGGGAAACAATTAGAATTAATGAAATCAGCTACTTTTCTTGGTTTAACATTAGACAATAAGTTACAGTGGGCGGACCATATCGGGACTTTATCTAATAAGCTCAGTTCGGCAATATATGCTATTAGGCGCATTAGACAGTTGACAGATGTAGCTACGGCTAGGCTGGTGTATTTCGCATATTTCCATAGCCTTATGTCTTATGGTCTGCTACTGTGGGGATCAGCGGCGCATATGAAATCTATCTTTATTTTACAAAAGAGGGCAATACGTACCATCTACAGTATGAATGCACGAGAGTCGCTGAGAGATCATTTTAAAGACATTGATGTACTCACCTTACCCTCGTTATACATCTATGAAAACATAATGTACACTAGAAAAAAATTAGATCTATTTCAAAAGAAAGGCGTTGTTAATGGTATGGAAACTCGTGGTCGTGGTCAGCTAGTTATTCCTAAATTTAAATTACAAAAGTCAAGTGGTTCATTTTTGGGTAACTGTGTTCGTTTTTATAATAAAATTCCTCAAGAAATTACTCAACTAACGGAAAAGAGATTTAAACTTGTCAATAAACGCACACTGATTGGAAAAGCATACTACAAAATTAGCGATTTCGTTGAAGACACAACAATAGACTGGAAGTGATCCTCTCTGCATATGCATTTACTAGCTTTATAAATATTGTATTTTTGAATAACTGTTGTAGAATGATGTTGAAAAAATGATACCTGACTGAGTTTCTTGTCGGTTCTTCTCAGTATTCAGGTTTCCTTTTTGAACCGAACTAAAGTAGAAAAATTAAAGTAGATTTGACGTTCAAAAATACCTTGCAGTTGGGTTTACTTGAATAAATTGATTTGACTTTGACTTTGTTATTAACTTCATACTACATTTTTTGTAATTTATTGAAAAATCAACCTTGAATGGTGACTTATTTTCTCGGACTCGAACAGTACCTAGCTAGTTACAGTAATACTGTTCTGCTTACTTATTACCTAATTGCAGTCAGTGTGCAACAGCCAAATCTCACGCTATATTTATTGTCAAAACAAGTAATGCAAGCATGTGATATCAATAATCACTATCGGTGACTATCGAGCAATCAGTGAACTAGTAACTACTTCAGTGGCGATATTTTTGCAACACAACATAATGTATTTTATCATCGTGACTCCGCAATCGCCTTACTTATATCATAGTACAAGTACGCGCTCGAAATCTCGGCATTTCTCGGCATTCGACAGTCGTGAGTGCGCCGCGGTTGTCGTCGGACGGTATGAGACGCTCCCGTGCAGTTACTGACTACATATTGTTGACTGACTACATATGTTCAGTGTATGGATGTTTGAATACATCTATATCGAAACCAGAAATATTTCTCTGTTGCTAATTTGTAGGAAATATATTATCACAATGATCTAGTTAGTTTATTACTGATTTTTGATTATACTGCACACAAAATGCATTTTTTTTGTTCATTTCCCCCATACTAACTCACAAACTTTTGAAACTAGGTATAAAATACTAGTCAAATTATATAAATAAAAACGTATTAAATTTGCAATAATATAAAATGAAAAGATAATATGACAATTTAATATAGTACCTATCTAAAAACACGGGAAATTAACGCGATTACCTTTTATTTTCTCTTGACGTTTCGGCCGAGTTTCATCGGCCGTGGTCTCAAGTAAACTGTCGCAGCAAGCTTCACTCCGTGTCAGAGGTAGACTTTATTTCATCTACCCCCGATATTTGTAAATAATTATTAGGGTTCCTACACACAACACTCACGGTGTCCACACATTGAACCGGATGTGAAAAACGAGGTTTTGTCATTTGAATCACAGGATTCCACGCTGTTGATAAATTGTATCCGCTTTCCCGATTGAAATTTTTGTGTCTCTTGATTTCAATTGCTTCACGCACGACTCTTGGATAAAAGTGGCGATCAGTGGAAAGGACTTGTGGGCGATAAAATTCTATCCAATGATTCGTATCCGATTGGAGATGTTCCGCTATCGCTGATTTGGTAGTTTGCTGGTTTTTTACAGCTGCAATGTGTTCCTTAATCCTTTCAGCAATAGTCCGCTTCGTTTGGCCAATGTATGAGCTACCGCAACTGCAATCTATTTTGTAGACCCCTGGTGTCTGCAACGGTAAGACATCCTTCGGTGTGCCCACTATTTTGTTTACCTTAGTTCCCGGTGTGTACACGGTATGGATGGAATACTTTTTTTTTTTTAAAGTATACATACTGTACTGTACTGTACAGATGTACAGATACAATACTGTATACTTACTTGTACCTACTGTGCTTATATGAATTGTAGATACTCCCTGTTCGACTGCAGCGCTGTTATATATATCTGCAAATTAGGTTATATTGTAACTTAAACCGCATCCAAATCAGTTCACACGTTTAAGAGCTACGGTGCCACAGACAAACACACAGCGGTCAAACTTATAACACCCCTCTTTTTTGTGTCGGGGGTTAAAAATAGACAATTTGTAGAATAGGGAAATGTTCTGTCCGTTTACAGAATAAACATAACTGATTTATCAGAGCGATCGACGCGGCCTGGCGGGAGGCAGGGAACAAAATAACGTCGCAAGCAACGTTGCCAGAAATGAAAAATGATAGATTATTAAGAAGTATTACGATTTATACGATGTTACCCTGCCTACGATCTTACCCCAACGTAAGGTACATATATATTACAATGAATTTCATTCATAAGTTTGTTAACCCTTTTACGGGCAAAGCTTTAAATATCACAACAAACACGTAATAGAGTCAGCAACTGCGCTACGTGTTGCAATGCGGCACTCGTTACGCTTTCCAACTATTCGGAATGCGCATCAAAATTGACGTAATTGGCGCACAGTGCCCTGCCAAATTGGAATTGGATTTTTGTCTGGTACATAGCACATATTTTTAGTTTGAAAATGTAAATTGTAGGCGCGATATTAAGAAGACTTCGAACAAACCTGTCCTCTTAATTAATACAGGTTATGTAAAAGCAATTTATAGTAGCCGCAGGCAATGTGTCGTTCAAGAAAACATCCATATATTCCCACGGGAACGATGTTATAGATGAAAGCGATAATAACTGATAGATGTCGGAACAGGAAATAAAATCTTCGAAATTAATGTTGTTTCATTTGATCTCTTCCTTGTATTGACAAATTATTTTGGGTTATTTTCTGTGTTCATTTTTATTGGGTTATTGTTCCTCTTAAAGAAAATCGTTTTCAATTTCGAGGAAGAGTAATGAGCTGTTAGTTATAGTAACGATTTATACACATTTCACTGCTATGTACCTACTAACAATGTCTGGTCCGTGATTAGGATACCTAGCTCTCACTCGTAACAACTTTATTGTACGGTAGTGAGAACTGGATATGCCCGAAATTGAGTGAAAGTACGATAAATGCAGTAGAAATGCGATATCTTAAAAGTATGTGCGGTGTCACCCTTGCGGACGATAAGGGAAGATACGAAATATGACATGGTTGCACGACAGTGTTATTGTAAAAATTAAAAAAGGACTGCTTAGACGGTTCGTGCATATAGAAAGAATGAGCGATGAAAGACTGATGAAGAAAATCTACAGAACAAAAGCGAGTGGTAAAAAAGTCAAGGAAGACCAAGGCTGACTTACAAAGATCAAATAGCCAGAGTGTTAGCTGACAGAAATGTCAAAAGCACTCGCATACTTAGGCGAAAATACGTGAAGTCGAGCTTCCTCGACTCGTTTAAACTTTCAGCTTCTATTTCTATTTCATTCCCGGATGTGTTAATGTTTTTATAAAAAATCAAAGTAATTTATTGAAATCAATCTTTTAATGGTATTTTTATGAATAAAAATAGCTGATTTCGCTATACGAATAAATACAAATACTTAAATGAAATGATATGTTTGCCTGTGATTTCGAAATAAAAATAAAAAAATAAATTTTCAACAAGCCACATTTTTTTTTAAATCTGTTTGTTAAAAAAATTAAACCGCCTTCAAAAAAACACTGAAAAGTACAAAATAATTATCGTTTACTAATTAAAACCCAAGTATAATAAAAGTAACTTTATAAATACGATATACATACTTTTATAATTAAAGTGATGAGATTTGAGAAAGCGAAAGAAGTAATGTAAAGACCGCGACGCCTGGCGCTCCGTCCTCTCTGACTAGCCCGTTAGGGATACTGCGTGAAGATATGTATGTATATAAGTAGCTTTCATTTAGATCACTTGTGTTCGAACTCCGGTACCGGATAATTTTTCCCTGATAAGGACGACAGCATGTGTGGTCCGTCCACAAGCAAACGAGGTGTGTCAGCTCCTGGAGGCTAAGTTCGTGGACCTAGCCATATCGCAAGACTTGTCCCCGGGACAGGCTGTGCCTCGTTTTAACGGCAAGCCCATACATGTCGGTGGGGCCTTGCAGCTCTGGTGTGCAGTCAAATACACATCAGAGAGGCTTAATGCTCAGTTCGAGGGCGTGACGCTGCCTAGCGGCGTCACTCTTACGGTGAAGAGACCGGCGGACATACCACGCAGGGTGCGATATGACATCCTTCTCCCGGGAGTTCTGGAGACGAGCGTCATCGGGCGCTGATGATGAGGCTTCGTGTTCTGATCACAGTTAGATAAGGTTCGATATTCAAGTCTCTATTATAAATACACGACCACGCAGGAATCCCCGCAAAACGGACCGTACCCTGTACAAAAAACTAATATCTGACAGGATGAAGGTTAACGAAATTCTTGCAATCGTAAAGGACACACAAGCGATAGAACAACACGTCCTCTTCTTAACTAAAACTATGACGGAGTGTTATGAAATTGCCTGTCCACTAACAACTCCACTCCCAATCGACAAACACAAATAGACTTGGTGGGGACCTGAACTCGAAAGACTCAGAAGGAGAGTCAGAAAATTGTGGAACAGAGCGATTAATACAGGTAACAATCTGGATTGAGACAACTATAAAACGACCAAATTCAGATATAAAAAACGTCTACGCTACTGGAAATCGAAAGCTTGGAAAACATTCTGTGAAGGTATCGAATCCAATGTACAGGCAAATAGAGTACGGAAAATACTCTCTGGCCAAGAGAATCCCGGTCTAGGATCATTACGTAGACCAGACGGCACCATCACAAGTACCTCCAGTGAAGTGCAAGAGTTACTGCTGCAGGCTCACTTTCCCGGATGTAAGTTTTCAGACAACATTGTCTGGGATGACCCTGCAATAATACCAACAACTGACTGCTGGCAAATCGCTCAGACGACTATACCTCAAGATAGGGTACACTGGGCAGTCGGCAGCTTTCTTCCGTTTAAGGCAGCAGGTCTAGATGGTATCTTTCCCGCACTCCTGCAATGGGGAGGGCCGGATCTCATTCAGTCCTTAACGAATACTTTACAAGCTTGTTTAACATTTAGATACATTCCTATGTCATGGGGTCAAGTAAAGGTGATCTTTATACCAAAGCCAGGCAAAAGTGATTATACAAATGCGAAATCCTTCAGACCCATTAGTCTCACATCGTTCCTCTAGAAAACATTAGAAAGATTGTGTGACAGGGTACTGAGGGATCACGCACTTAAAAACATACCATTGCATTACCATCAACATGCGTACAGTGCAGGCAAATCCACAGAAACAGCACTACACATGGTGGTTGGTAGGATAGAAAGTGCAATTAAGAGTAAAGCTATATGTCTAGGCACATTCATTGATATAGAAGGAGCTTTCGACAAAACTAACGGCGGCGCTAAAAAGACATGGCGTCGACCCTAATATTGCTCTGGATGTATTGAAAACATGCTATGCAAAAGAATTGTCAGATTTGCGGACGATGATTTCCATACAGCAATGGTAACAGGAGGCTGCCCCCAGAGTGGGGTCCTGTCGCCTCTATTGTGGAATCTTGTCGTGAACGACCTCATTACAGAACTCAACATAAATTATATCTATACAATAGGTTATGCTGATGCTTTGGCTATCGTTATTACAGGCAACTTTGCAAACGTAATCTGTGAAGTGATGCAGAGTACACTTCACATCGTAGAAGATTGGTGCAACAAATACAACTTATCAGTCAACCCATCTAAAACGGAGACGGTAATGTTTACTAATAAACGTTCGCTAGGCTACTATAAGCTGCCTAGCTTGTTTAAGAATACTCTTCAGTTAACGAGTGAGGTCTAAGTATCTAGGAGTTATACTGGACTCTAAACTAAGCTGGAATAGTCATATAGACAAGAAAATCAACAAAGCAAGTATTGTCTTTTGGCAGTGTCGTAGAATGCTAGGTAAGAAATGGGGTCTATCGCCTAAGATCAACTTGTGGCTGTACACAGCCTATGGCCTGTTACGGGGCTCTGGTTTGGTGGCCTAGAACCAAACTAACGGCAACCATAAACAAACTACAGAGTTTCCAAAGACTGGCTTGTATGGCAATCTCTGGTTGCATGAGGACAACACCAACAGCAGTACTAGAAAGTATGTTAAACATACTGCCGCTGCACATCTATATATAGCAAGAGGCAACAGCAGCAGTGATTAGAATTAAAAGTTTGAATCTCTGGAAGAACATCGAAATCCCACATACAGACATTCTTAGCATAGCGGTTGACAAACAACCGCTCTTGGAGGCAATAAATGATAGGATTCCGATAATATACAACTGATAAGTAATACAAAATTCAGCTCCATGAAAAGGGGAAAGCTACTTCTACTAGAGAACTCCAGATCTTCACAGATGGCTCCACAACGGAATCAGGCACGGGGGCTGGTGTATTCTCAGATGACTTAAATATCCAAGACTGCAGGCCGCTTGGAATGCAGAATACGGTTTTTCAAGCCGAATGTATGGGTATAATTTTAGCAGCAAATGCCATAATTGTCAGAAACGTAAAAGAACACAATTTTCGGATACTTTCTGACAGTATGGCAGTTTTACAGGCCCTAAAAAGTAACAAAATTACTTATAGCCTTATATACGAGTGTCATCAATCGTTGGAAAGAGTATGTGCATACAACACAGTAACTCTCCAATGGATTAAAGGACATAGTCTATCGCGCGGAAATGATGCAACTGATGAACTAGCTAGGAAAGGATCAAGTCTAAAAATAGCTGGTCCTGAACCTATAACACCGCTACAATATGCCTGGTTACGCACGCAAGTGCGAAAACTAGCTAAGATAGAACATGACATATACTGGTCTAGTATCAGCGAATGTAGGCAGGCCAGGGTAGCCTTACCTAAGGTAAACCCTCGACTCTCGTGCTGTCTGCTTGGTTTAACGACAGCTAAACTCCGGGTCTTTTCTGGTGCTATGACTGGACATGGTCCATATAACAAACATCTGTGTAACATGGGTGTTACTAACAGTCTTCTTTGCAGGGGGTGCTTAGAAGCAGAAGAAACAGCCATCCATATTCTACTAGAATGTGAAGCCGTGGCAGTCTACCGGGCGAAACATCTTGGCACACCAAGATCGCTCCCAGAGGCCTTAAGAAAGGTGTTAGGATTTCTGGAGGAGTTAGGATGGCAGGAGTAGTCGATCCTACCCACACGCAAAATAGGCGCCTAAGACGTCGGTTTGCGGACACAAGCCCGTGATCAAGTATCAAGTATGTGTAGTCCGTGCTGACGTAACACTGTGAATATGCTAGGAGGCGATCCTTGCTCCCCCAAAATATACTTCGGCACAGCAAGAGAAGGTTTTCAGTGCGTTTTGTAAGAGATCTGAAAGCACTTCAACAATGCGCCTAGGATGACTAACGCAGGAGTTTTAGTGGATAAAAGCCCCACGTAAACCAGTCTCACTGCCAACCCACAAACTTTTGTGTGTTTGACATTCGCAGAATGAACGTTTTATTTTGTTCAATATAATATATTTTCTCATATTATGTAATATAAATTTTAACCTTTTGCACTCTTTCTCCATACGCGCTTGCTTAAAAAGGGGTACTAAGTTTTCTCTTCACGTATTAATAATATATAAATTGAGGAATTGTCTACCTCGAAAGGAAAATAGTAAAGATTTCAAGATATTTCAAGAAGTGACAATAAATAAATTTTACGATATAAATTGTTCTAGATTACGAAAAGAGAGGACAAGAATAGAATTTGAAGAAATAAATTAGAATAAGGTACGCGAAGGTTTGTTCCTAGCTGTAGATCTTTTGATAATAATGAATAGAAAATAGGCTTAGTATACAGATATATTATTAGGGAGTTCAATAGATATTTCAGAATTGTTTACTCATATTAATTTAATGTTTGCTCTTTGTTTGTAAATCTGAACAGTGTTCAAACATCGGCGTCCAAGTTGTAACAAGTTTGTTCAAAGTTCTCGAATCGAAACTAACTTCAAATTGCAAACGTTGTGTCGGCGTTTAACATGAACAATAAGGATTGTACATTGTTAATTGTTCTTTAATTATGTTGTGACTGTATACGTGTTTCTTGGATATTTCAATATCAAACCAGTGTGCCTTTTATGTGTGTGTAAACGGGCTTGGAAAGGAAATAAAGAATATAACGTTAATTTTCCCGCGTAGGCCGCGAAAATCGGCGAAGAGGTAACTTGTAACTACTCTTGTAACCATAATATTACAAAGGTTACATCAATTTCTTTCGTTATTATCTAGGTATACTAATAATATGAAGAAGTAAACTTTGTATGTTTGTATGTAATGGATAAACTCAAAAACTTCTGAACCGATTTCAAAAATTTCTTCACATGTGGAAAGCTACATTATCAGCGAGTAACATGGGCTGTGTTTTATTTTCGAAAAAAGATTTCTAGCTGTGCGAAGCCAAGGCTAGTCGCTAGTATTTATATATGTGTATAACGTATAACAGAATGTTAACCTGAAAGTGTATGTACACCAACTTATTTGAAATTTTAAAATTGTTATGACTTCATTTCGGTTTGAATCATGGATATGTTGTTATAGGAATGTCTATGTACCTATCTCCATTCACAATACTATTCCAGTAAAATAATAAGTACACTTTTAATTGTTATAACTCATTGCTTGTAACAATGAATGAGAATATAGTAGGTACTTAAATAAGAATGGAGATAGGTACATAGTCATTCCCATAACAACAAAAATGTTTGAATTAATATTTGGTTTAATAAAATTTTTTATTAACATAATCTTAGTAATTCATAAATCATCATTCCTATTTACTAAGAACATTTCTATTTGGATACAGAGATACCTACTTCCTTGCGGTATGATTTGTGTGTTTTTGTACGAGCTACGTAGTAAATAACCTAATGGGACAAAAATATACTTTGTCGCACACAGCGTAAGATTTACTTTCATTTGTACCAACTTGTGTGACTATAAATCAATTTTTAACCAACTTCAAAAAAAGGAGGATGTTCTATGTTCGTCTGTATGTATTTATTTTTTATGTATGTTATGTTCACAGATAACTTCGTCAATTATGGACCGATTTGGGAAATTATTTTTTGTTTGAAAGGGTATAATAGAGGTGGTTCCATTTAAAATTCACCAGCATTGAAGCTCGGACTTCGAAGATACACCAAATAACACCAAGCAACGCGAATTGGTTATAACCATTATATTGATGATTCTCTTATATGTCGTTGCGCTCCAGAATTAAAAGTTAAGTTAATTGTAAACCTCCCCTAGATGTTTCTTTAGGCCAAGGTCACTCAAAAGGGAGAAATGAAATAATTAAAAAAAAATTAAACCGCCTTCAAAAAAAACACTGAAAAGTATAAAATCACTATCCTTAACTAATCAAAACCCGAGTACACTAAAAATAACTTTATAAATACTATATACATATTATGTTATTAAATTTGTCAGTTATTGAAGTCGATGCCAAATCAATGTGCAACAAAAGAAAGTTTATTAGTTTAGTAGGCTTGGCACCGACTTCAGTAACTGTCAAATTTAATTATATACATACATACATACATACATCGTACTTATTTTCATGCTGTATCCCCAACGGGGTAGTCAGAGAGGATGGAGCGCCAAGCGTCGCAGTCCTCACATACTTCTTTCATTTCCTCAAATCTCACCACTTTAATTAAATATATGTATATCGTATTTATAAAGTTATTTTTATTGTACTTGAGTTTTGATTAGTAAAGGATAATTATTTTGTACTTTTCAGTGTTTTTTTTTTGAAGGCGGTTTAATTTTTTTAATAAACAGATTTAAAAAAAAATGTGGCTTATTAAAAATTAATAATTTTTTTAATTATTTCGAAATCACAGGCAAACATTTCAATTTTATTTGTGTTTATATTTATTCGTATAGACGTATAGGTTCCTACTTAGTATTTGATACAGAGTTTTGGAAATCAGCGACTTTTATTCATAAAAATACCGTAAAAAGATTGATTTCAATAAATTACTTTGAATTTTTATAAAAACATTAACACATCTGGAAATGAAAGAGAAATAGAAGCTGAAAGTTTAAACGAGTCGAGGAAGCTCGATTGCGGTCGCACGGGTAGTATGGAGTCAGTACAGCCTGTGGGAGTTATGGAAAAAGTTTATACCTTTGAATCCGTCGGATATTGTAATTCATATAAACTAGAAACTAGGTATTGTTATGATGCCTATACAATGACGTCAGATGTGCTTAGGTGTAAAAGAAATGATATATTTTATACATACATAAGTATCCTGAGGAGGACATGTTTTATTTTACGATTATTCGCTATTGGAATACTTAGTATTTTATTTATTGACGTTAATAATTTCACAATTATTTATGACGAATATTTATAATAATAAGACGTGGTTGTACAATGTTATTGCCTTGCGTAATGGTGTACGAAAATGTGTTTATGTGTGAATATGTGTATATAAATATGCATGGGTTTATGTGCGTAAGGGCTGAGTTATCTCTGGTCGAAAGGTAATAGAAAAATTATACGTAAATTAGATTGAGGATCGAACGAAAATGTATTTTAGGGTAAAGAAACTTTTATATTTCGACGTAATCTATTAATTTTTGCGTACCTATGACCTTTTCTAAGTGGTAATAAGACTTATGAATCCCATTTGTTAAATCAATATGTTCACTAAATCGCAACTCGCGTGCGGTCACTTATCAAATGCAATGGCGATCTTTAGAGCCGCTCGGAAACTCGGGTAATAGGCGAGTCACTAGGTTACCCTACTTATTGGCACAAAGCCCGTGTATGGCCTGATTTCTTCTCTGTTAATTTATTGCAGGCCTTGTAAACGGGTCGAAAACTCTGACAGTAGGCAGGCTCTTGATCTACTTCTGTCCTCCTTTTGCGTTATTTGCAAGAAGAGGTTTCTATCTATTACAAAATAGAAACATTTAGAACCGTTAGCTTATTTCCTAAAGGTACCTGCAATAAAAAGGCATTTTACGAATTCTTTAATCATGAAATTTTATTTTTTATTCGGTTTTTAGAATTATGTTTGGTTTTATGATTAACGTTCAGCAATCCTTTATCGGACATTTCTCAAACGGTTGGAATTTTTCTATAGACTTCTAAACACATGCATACATATCTTCACGCTGTATCCCCAACGGGGTAGTCAGAGAGGACGGAGCGCCAAGCGTCGCGGTCTTTACATGCCTTTGGCTTCCTCAAATCTCATCATTCTCCTCACACATTTTTGCCTAGGTATAACACATAAACTCGCTTAACAATTCCTTATCGGCACCAGAATGCTACGATTGTAAGCTGTCCGTATGCCAACGGCGAATGGATCACTTGGTGACAACTCACTGCCCGCCGCTCTGACTTGCAATGTGCTGGTTCTGAACGGACCGCCCATTTTCAGACTGCTGGAAGACATAGTTTGGCATATTCGCGATACTTCTTAATATTGTTTTTATGTACCTACGTGAATTTATCTTGAATAACTTGACATTGGCGGAATTGGTATATACGAAAAGTAACTAATATTAAAAAGAAAACGGACCGACCGTAACACGCTAGTTCACTATTTAAAAGATAGGTTTAGTAATCATGAACAAAACAGAGAAAAAATGTTCAAAATACAATCACAAATATAAAAGTTATTCGCTTTTAGACTTAAGTAGTGGGGATAGAGTACATCTTTGTCACTCCTAGCGCTGAGCAATGTCATTACGAGTTTGTGAAGCCACAGCTATGGAACGTCATCTCCATCTAGCTTATCACCACTCAGTTCTTCTACTGAAGTTTGACACCCAATAATTTATATGAATAAATTTCAAATGGTTTTTTCAGAATTATATTCAATTTTTGATTATTTTAATACAATGTATAAAATATACAGGGTTAATTGAAAAATACTATTATCCTCTTAGTGTTAAATTCATGTCTTCATACCTAACAACTTTTGTTAGGTTTTGTTGTACTATCTGAAGAATAAGTACTCTATGTATGTATTTCCAATGGTACAATGCAAACGCACCGGGCCTCGGCTCTGCGTAAATAAAACAAAATGGATTGACTCGACTAAATAACTTACTAAACTACACGAGTAAATTATTATTATTCGGATACGTTTAGTTATTAAATTAGTCGGTACTCGACTAAATTACTAGCCTAGTCGGAAACAGGTTTCAGTCGACCACCGGTTGACAATGAGTGGTCGCCCACCGACGAGATGGTGTTGCTCGGATGCCGAAGTGATAAATCTAATCAGTACCAATTTATGCCATTTCTACTTATTATTTTGTCGATTATCCTTTGGAGATGCAAGCATATAATATGTATGCTAATTACAGATTCTATCATAGTCTAAAAAGCGAACATTACATAGAATGTTTTTTTGAAAAATTTCGGATTTCGAATGAAATCACGTAAGGAACCGAAAAATAAATGTTAGCGGCATTACATGCGTCCATGTCCTCCTTTCCTCTCAATTTCTCGAGCTACTATAAGTTATTTGCGTAGTGAACTGACATTTTTGCAGACACGGGTAACAATCGGAACGACCTTCATCCGACGATAAATTCATCGATCTTATTCTGTACGGACCCCTTACTGCATTTATGTAAATCGGACAAATCCCTTACATTATGTGGACATTGGACAGTCTTTTCTCTGCGAGTTCCACTGAATGCTAAATGGACGGAATAACTAAAAAGAATTTCAATTTCATATTAAACAGGTACTGTGTACATATTACAATATTTTGTTATTCTGATGTACTATCTAGATAGAATTAAGAAAACTTAAACTTTTATTCACATAGTGTTCTTTTAATATGAAAGTTGTTCATCTTTGTCCGAAACTCGCCTCGTTCTTATCAGGCCGGGTTTTTGATGTATATAGTTACACCCTGTAGTTATGTACTATTCAACTATAACACCACAGGTAGGGTCAAAGTATCCGTAATTGAAAAAGTTCTTAGTTTGCGGTACTCTCCACGTTGTACTGATAAGTTTAGATAGAGTTCTACTGCAGATTTAATATCATTCGCAACTTAACTGTATTTACTTAAATCTAGAACCGTTGTTATTTTTTAATCACAGTTAAGTAAAACGACTGTCTTATTTGTACCATTTAAACGTTGTAATTTGACGAGCAGAACGACACTTCGGAAACAATTTGTTACGACAGGAATAGTGCATGCTCCTCGGTGAGGAATAGTCACCCTTATTATATCGTATAAAATTACTACTTACTTAGGGGAAACTGGGTATGGTTGTCTCACGGGTAGGTTGTCACATAACAGAAAACTAAACGAACTATTAAGTTCATAGTACAGCGTTGAAGGAGCGCGAGAGCAACATCTCCCTCACTACTTCACTTCAGTGCCCTCTGAAGCGCCGTGACGTAGATATGTACGTACGTTCATTCTTTTCCGCACGGAATAGTTATTTATGTTACTAGTACGGTAAGTTGGTTTTTACAAACGAGTAGACGAATGTAAGCCCGAGACGAAGTCGAGGGCTTACCATAGTCACGAGTTTGTAAATAGTCACTTTAAAATAGAATTCGAGCTTGCAATTTTCAATAACTTGAAAGTTCCAAAGTCTTGAGAATTGAACAAGGTAGCTAGCTCCGACTGGTTTACGTCATTTATAAAGAGTCACTCATCTTTATACATTAGAGCACCTGAAGCCACTAGTTTCAGCAAACATAATTTCAAATTTTTTTTTATAACCTTGAATCGATGAACGATATACTAGTACTCCATAACACAACATATGGAATATGGACGAAATTAGAGTGACTACAGTGCAAAAACCGAACAAAATTGTTGTTAGAAAAGGATTTACGCAAGTTGGTGCCGAAAAGGCACACTAGTCCACCTAGTTGCCGCTGCTGTTTAGGGAAGTAGCAATTCAAGTCCACCGTTCTTCTTTTTTCATTTTCGTTAAACAGTTACATTACGTTAAAGGAAATTTCAATTATTTTTTAATATAAATAAGACATTTTTTGTGTGCTTTTCTCGGGTCCAATTAGTTACATACCATAAAAATACTCATTTGGTTTAAAATAAGGGTTTTTTATATTTTCCCCTTAATTCACTATGTGACTACACTGTGATAACCATCCCCGACACGGGGTTAAAAGTCACACTTCCCTTTTTTTACAAAAATTATAACATTTCCTCAGTAGTTTATGTCAGAGAAAATTTTTGTGACTTTTCGAACTACAATAACTACACTATATATAATAACCAATACATAACTAATATATAAATGTCATTGCTAAACCGAAAATATGGACACTAAAAATGCAAAAGAAAAAAAAATGTGACTTCCAGCCCCGGTCTCCCCTACTACCTTTAATTGGTAATGTGCTGTAATTAATACGTACAAACCCAAGCTAATTAGCTTTTAGAATATAATTACTTCCTTATACTGCCAAGATAAACAAGCACATGGCCTGCTTGATGGTAAGCGCTTACCGTATTTATTATTATTTATTATTATTATTTATATTATTATTACTTAGAGTTTTGCAACGATTTGCATGTTGACGGACCAGTAACAGATTTTTACGCTCGTTTTGAAGACACATTTTGCTATTGTTTACACGATAGAAAACAATCTTTACAAGGAGTTCACTCCATAAAGATACTTTAAAACCGTATCGTATACGGCCATTTATAGGCTCCAAAGTATGAAAATGAACTCTCTACTGGTGGTAAGCGATGCAACAGTAGAAGCTAGCCGTGAGCGTGATGTTGCATAATTTCTCGGAACACATTATGATTTATTTATTTATTATGTAAAAACATTTTATTTAACTAGAAATATAAACGATAAAGTACATATGTATCCTAACGTTAATATTTACAAACTTAAAACTAAACGTTATCTTAAATAATAGACTTCCTCAACATTGCCGCTTAGAAAGCTGTCATTGCTTAAGGTACCCAGCAGACTGGCAGCGTTACTTCATTAAATAGCCGAATTGATTCGTTGGAGGATTTATTTATTTATTTTACAGGAATTAAGTATACATTACACGATGTCAGATGTAACGATGATAGTCGAAAAACTCTGTCGAAACGTTACATTACCAGTCCATACTTATGTCTAAATAATGTGGGTACTGTTTTCTTTTCAACTAATGTAGATAAAGTCGCAGGCAAAAGCTAGTTCAATATAAAACTTTAATTCGTACCACTTCTGTCTCAATAGGTTTTAGATAAATCAATTCGAATTGCATCTGCGTAAGACATGAATACAAAGACGAAGAATTCTCTAGCCGTTTTAAAGCTCTCTCAATTTATTCTCAAACTAATTAATCACGACTACTCGAGTTCTCGATTACATAAAGATTGATGGTATTTTTCAAATGAAATCCTATTTATTGCTTCGTAAAAATAATGCTTTGAAGTATTTACATTAGCATTTGAAGCGCTAGATGTATTTTTCGACACTTCGCGAACGGATCTTGCACAAACGATTTAGACGCCGTTTTGAATAAGTCTCTAAAGGCATTATACTTGTAGATGTTTGATTAATATTTTTATTAATAAATAAAAAGGTACGTAGAACGAAAATAGTTCTTCTGAATACTTGGAACAGTCCAAGGACTAGACTGGAAAACTCAGATTTATTTATTGTGAGTACATATACGATTTCCATTTTTAAATTAAAGTGACGCAGTGTTAAATAATAATTTAATCTAATAGACCTTTTGCACCATACAAACGTGCGCGTGCTAGCTTACGAAAAACACGAAAAAACAGTTATTTTTGTTTACATTAAAACTGCAATTAATTTTATCTAACTGACTTTTTGAAGAGTGTGTTTAGATTAATCTACACCGAAAATTACCGAAATTTAGAAGCATAAATCCGTTAGTAATCCGTTAAAATGTAAATCTATGTTTTAAAAGAGGTTTGTTTTATATATTTTGTTGTTGTTACGAAAGTTAACCAACTGTGTAACACAACTGGCAAAATGAAGTTAATGAAATAAAGAGTCAGGTTACCAAATATCACTTTCATACATTTTGTAATCACTTAGTAAAATTGCCGTTAAAATTTCCAATTCGTCGCCGACCATTGCTACAAATTGTGTTTTATACATTTTTATTATGTAATTGATAATGGTGCTAGGTAATGGTTCCTAACGTAAGAGAAAATTGTAGCTATGCGTATTTCTATTAGGTACGTAATACTTTCTCATATTTTTGGAAAAATTTAAAAATGCTAACATTTATGATATTTTTTATTGTTTTCAGTTACCTACCGAGAAAAAAAATTAGAAATCTCTGACACGTAAAAATAATCTGGAAGCTTTTTTTCCTAAACATAGCTAAGAAAATTCCAGAAAACCGCAGTTTTCAAACAAAAGTCGCAAGCAAATTCGTTCATCTCTTCAAGAGATACTAAGCTTAGTCAAACTCATATAACATTTTCCATTGAGAGTTAATAAATAATAAACATTATTATTATGAAGTCCTCTGTTTTCTACGTGCATTATGCATATTTCTAATATTGTTACGTTATGTATGTATGGTATGTAAATATTTAAATGCTGTGTACCAAGTTGCAACACTTAAATCAGTAAGCTTTTACTGAGTTGTCTTAAGTCTTTCATAGAGGCATTGTTTTCTACACGCTCAAATGTTTTCAGTAATTACGTTTAATCGTGTCAAAGCAACTCAGCATATGTCTAGTGACTGTAGTGTCACTCGTACATCACCTATCTACTCGCTATCAAACTTTACCACGAATCTCAAATTCATATTCGAAAATGAGTCAAACCTCATTTGTCTTCATTTCTGCTGCCAGATGAGAAAGAATACGAGGTATAACATAATCACGTTTGTCTAGAAGGTATCCATTCATTCTTGTCCTAACAATACCCAGGAAACATTGTTACTACGAAAGTGTGCGTCTATTTGTATGATGTACTAATTTTGAGAGCCTCTAAAGGATTTGGATGTAGTTCTCACTGTTATGATCTACGTAGTTAGAGGAAGGTTTGTGTGCCTTCATAACTGTCTTATCATTTAGAGCAATTTAGTGTATTTTAGAAATTAATTTAGAGTTTTCAGTAATTTAGAATTTTCAGTAATTTAAAATTGTTAGTAAAATAATTTAAACTTATTGTACACAGGGTGGTGCAGTTTTCAATCGTTTAGGGCTTACAGATCTTTTAAGCCTTTTTGGACATTTTTTAGTACATGTTGTTTTGTGAAATTAAAGGAAATCATAGATACTAAGAGGGGGATCAAGCACCTTGAAAATGATTAGGAGTATACATAACTATATAATATCACGTTTGCGCTTCTTTTTTATTCTGGAAGAGAAAAAAAACAAACGTCAAAAGATGGAAGTTATTTAAAAAAGTTGTACAGGCGATGGGTTAGTAATTTAAAAATTTGGATTTACTACCTGGTTCTGACTTCTGCCAATCGAAATAGATAAAGGGCAGTCATAATGTAACCTGAGTATTTTGTGAATGGCCGTCATTTCATAGTTTATTAGCTATATAGTATACAAATATAGGTTATTTTATAGCTATAGTCAGAGAATATGTATAAAAGAAGACCTTGCACGGGATTAAATTGCCAAGTCTTGGCCGTATACGTAGGGTTGACTTTGCCTGCATCTCAATCATATTTTATATGTTATGTAAGTGTATAACAATAATAGTCATGCTTATTTGTGACCATAGGCGGTAGCCGGGTGGCGCAAAGGCTTATAGACGTGCGTGACTTATGGCAGCTACGGTGCGATGCCGACTGATTTGATCATAATCTTACTAAATATTGCCGTTGTGTGCGTGTCATGGCACGCGTACACAAAAACCGCATCCGTTAGCTTTCTATGAAGTCATCGCACTACTGTAGTTTTACTATGCTCTCGTGTTACGGATGTGCCCAATGAAATTTCGAGAGAATTGATGAGAGTAAATTCGTTTATGCATGTTCCGAGCTAAATGATTAACGACATCTTGACCTGGCTGGGTATTAAACCATTGCATTTTGCGTCATTAGTAGCACTGACTATACGTTCTAAGGTGATTACGTGCGGACAAGATGTATAAATAAGAATAAAATTGTTATTGTACAAATTAAATTTAATAATAAAGGAGAAGTTAGATTTTCGGCTCGCGCTTTGTACGCTATTTAGAAAATCAAGGAAAAATCTAAAGGTTATTAGAAAAATAGTGAAGTTGCAATTTTTATTATATATTTTTAGTACAAGAGCAATATTTTATTATTTAACAGGGCTATACGGACAACAAGTACGCCATAACGAGTTCGTTCCAAAACTAAATGCGAAGTATTCAATTACTATCAAACTCATGTGATATGTAGGTACAATATTAACGAAGTAATGATAAAAAAATCTCGTCCATTAATTTATTCTTTACTAAAGAAAAATACCTACTTACAAAGAACTTTCAGCACAACTATTTTTATTTTGTTGAAAACATGTGTAATTGAAAATGTCTTCGAGTTGTGATGTATGAATTTACTTTGAACGTTGCGCAGGTCACGGTCAAAACGCTGTCAAAAACTATGGAACACAGATTAAGGATTTGTAGCAAGCTACAGATGCGACAGTCGCTTTACCGTAATTGGTATGTATTTCATTTTGGCGCTACTATCGCCTACTTAAGTGTTCAGCTTATTTTTTTTATCACTATTCATATTAACCAAGCTTGATAAAATACAACACCTTATTTGATGTGGTGACTAAAAATCTCTACAATTCACACTAGAACTGCATATATTAAAAAAGGCGTGTTTATTTCTAACTTCGCTTAACTTTGACCTGTTCCTCAAACGGGGTTATTTTTTTTATTAAGTACTTATACTTTACCCATATCACTTACCAAGATTAATAAAATAAAACTTATTTAATCTGTTAACTTAACATTTGTTGTCGCTATATTGCATTTCTCAAAAGAAAAGTTGATTTGGTTGATCTGTTTCCCGACGTGTCAAAGATTTCATTTCCTGTTAATTTTTTTATACCCTAAACTGCAGTGTGGATATGTTCGAACTGTGAACCGGCCACTGTTTGAGATTTTAAATAGGTTTCAACAGTTAAGACCTGCAATATAATTTGTTACAAAGAGTACTATTAATTAACTATTAAAAGTGGAATACGTCAGGTATGTCATTGACCCCATCATGCCAAGGTAAGGTGTTGCCTATGATATGTGCATATAATACGTTTGTACGAAAGAACTAGGCTAATATAGACCGAAACCATAATTAAAACACTTTTATTTAATATTAAAGTTTCTAAATTATAAGTGTACAAAGTGCAGGCCGGAGCTCCATACATTCGTGGAACGTCTCCTTTCATCGATAAGCTGTAAGTAGACGCTGTAAGAGTTTTACGCAAGTCACACCAAATCTGAGCAGGATTTGTAAAATCATAGACTTTTGACCACATTTGAGATGTCAGTATTTGTTGATAAATACTTTGAATATTCTACAGAATCGATAGACCTGTGCTGAGTGAATCGTTGGGCGATTTGCATTGAATGATATGGTGAGTTAGTTGGTCATTTAATGAAACATCTCACAAAATGCCCAGATATATGTATCTATATGATCTGCCAACTCTACAATCGTACAATGCTACACTCTCAAACATCCGATGTAAATATTCTATATAACATAAATCCCAACTACCAAATCCATTCCAGATTGATTGACAGCTTAGTTATTTGCAACGAGAGTGGCAGGAAACTCTGTAATGTAATATTTTTATATCAGGCCTATAGATGATAGCGGAGTAGAATGTTATGTATACTAAAAGAGAGGGTCACCTGGGACACTGATCGATGGAAACGCCTCCGCTACAATATTATTTTATACGTGTTAATATTTCAATTATATGAAACTCAATATTTCAGACAACTCCCTAACAAAGTCAAATTGATTTTTTAATTTATTTTCTTGAAATTTGACAAATATAAAAAAAAAGATAAAATCTGAACTCTAAAGGATATGATGCGGTATGTTTTTCTTCAATCTCAATGGTTAATATCTTGTCTTGTTCCCTCTACAGTCTGTTACATCTTTCTTAGCGTCGGACTAGACCTAAGTGGTTCGGGTAACATTATGCCTTTAAAGGCCTGCCGTCCTAGGATTAGGAATTAGAAAAGGTGACGGTGTTCCTCGCCTGCACTAAGAGGCTATTAAAGGGGTTATCGGGGTCGCGGCCCATAGGAGTGAGTGTTCTAGTCGTGTGATCCATGTGATCCATGAGACTCCGAGAAGGACGGCAGTGAGTGTGGTCTGCGTTATCATGGCACTGCGAAGATGCAGTGTGGACTCTGTTACTGTACCTCTGAGACAGGCTTCAGCATAGCATGAGAAAGACTCCGGTTTTCTGACTCTGTTCAAATTGCACTTTGAGCCATGAGCCGTACGTAAATATAATGGAATCGTCTACTGAGTCATTATATAAGTAGTGTTTTAAAAATGGGTAGTTCTAACGAAATCTCGAAATTCATCTTAAGAAATTGATAAAAAAAAAAAATTTAATTCTAATTACTTTTCGAGCATTTGATAGTACCTACGTTGATATGTTCCTAGTACTTGATAAAATAGTGATCCCCAGAATAAATGTAAATAATAAACAAAAACTCGCGACATAATCTTTCATCATTGTCGCATTTTTGTATGAAATTTCACTGAATAAATATTATTCAATTAAACATAATTCCATATTTATCAAAACTCTCGATTATACATATTGGCGCGCGGAAACGTGGAAACACCTATGAAATTCGCCAAAAAAATTTCTTGTAATCAGCAATAACAAATGTACATAGATTCATCGAAATGTTGAGGAAGAAATTAACTGATGATAATATTTACTCATGGCAAACAAGTCATGCTGATACATTAATAACACAAACGGCAATCAATATTGAATCAGAAAATGTTGGTTGCTGAAGATATTGATGTGTTATAAACAGCTTTAACACCTAGCTATATAGAATTATATTTTCTCAAACCAGTAAAAGGAACGGTACCCGCAAAAATTGTCTCCAATGAAAGCCTCGAACACACATTACCAATGTGTACTAAGCATATTTTCTTTTTACATGCGTTAACTGGATGTGACACAATATCAGCGTTTTACAACTTCAAATTGAAATTGAATTTGCTAAATTTTTCGAAAGTCGCACAGATTTACAAGACGCTGCCATTATCTTCACTGATGAAATTGCTGTCGTTTCAGATATTTTGCAATCGGGTATTTTATGCATTTTAGCATTACATGGTGCCCCTAAAAGTGAACGTAACATAAATAATTATCGATACCGATCCTATATTTAAGCTATAACTAAAAATACCTGTGTCAACTTGGCTTCATTGATATCTACACACGATGTTAATTCAGAACTTCTAAAAAGAGTGTTTTTACAAGTACAGTTGTGGATGGGACATGAAAAGTTGCCAATAGAATGGGGATGGCAAAAAAAATATGATATACCAGTCACAAATTATTTCATACAAAAAAAATATTTATTTGTATTATTTACAGTTTTTTTTATTTATATTTTTTTAAATTTACGTATTACATAGGTACATACAATCTTCACGCCGTCATACCCCGTTAGGGACACAGATCCCTAACTGGGTAGTTAGAAAGGACAGAGCGCCAAGCTTCGCGGTCTTTAGATATTTCTTTCACTTCCTTAAACCTTATCATTTTCGTCACATATTTTTGCCTAAGTATGCGAGTGCTTTTGACATTTCCATCTGCTGACACTCTGGCTATTTTATCTTAATAAATCAGGCTTGGTCTCTCTTGACTTCTTTTACCACTCATTTTCGCTCTGTAGATTTTCTTCGTCAGTCTTTCATCACTCATTCTTTCTATGTGCCTGAACCATCTAAGTATTCCTTTCTTCATTTTTACAATAACACTGTTGCGCAACCCTGTCACACTTCGTATCTCTTCATTCTTCGTTTACGGATTTTCAAAATTGTGATAATTTTCAATGGGTATACTTTTTAATTTATGCCATTAGACACCCAAAAAAAAAATTAATTAAATCCATTCATTATAACTGAATTTCGTCATTTCCCTTAATGACGACTAATTAGACTCGACTCTCTGGGCCTGAGGAGGGACATTGCATCTCTAAGGATATTTCACTGGATCTATCATGAGCAATGTTCTGAGGAATTGTTCGGAGTGCTGCCTACTGCTGAATTCCATTACCGTACGTCACACAATCGACTGTCCTTCCATCCCCACCAACTTGATGGATGGTCTACAACTGTTTTTTGTTTTTGTTTTTTGCGACATTTTCTACCACGTACGACAATTTTGTGGAACTAACTTATAGCGGCGGTATTTCCGGACCGTTACGACTTAGGAACCTTCAAGAAACGAGCCTACTCTTTCCTTAAAGGCCGGAAACGCAACCGTGATTCCCTGGAAGTTGCGGGTGTACATGGGCGGCGGTGATTACTTTCCATCATGTGACACGCTCGCTCGTTTGCAAAAAAAAAAAAAAATTGCACTGTACTATTTTTGTAGTCGAGTTTAAGTCTTTTAAAGTTTCAGTACTCGATACCAAACAAATATCAGACATAAGCATGTAACACTTTTTTTTCGTAGGTAATTTACGGTTAATTACATACAAATTAGAATCGATCACGAATTTTATATGCATTCCACAATAATATTTGTTGAGGTTAGTGTGTGACAGATGACAATTGTCTGCGATACAATGATTAATAGGTAACGCGTTCGGAAAGTTGTTCGCAATCGAGTACGTAGTACTACTTCATTTCTTCTCAGATAAAATCAATTAACTTTAAGTGTATATTATTTCAACCGGAACCTAATATAGTAAACTTTTAATTATTTAGTTGTTTTCATTATAAAGTTCATTGTTATTTTCGTTAAAATCTACATTTACTTACGTTACGTTCAGTAATAACATTGAATGTTTGGAAACATCGATAGTAATAAGTATCGTGGTAATAAAGCGATAATCGATTTTCTTTTGTATAAAAAAATAGTTTTGTTATAAACAAAATAAAACAATTGTGGGTGATAATACTTTTATTAGATATTAATATAATTTGTCCAGGGTTGCTTTCCCATTTTGACGATGAGATAAAAGATTATTGTAAAAATTTAAATACGAGTAATTCCTAATAAACGATTGTATTCGATAAGAGAGAGACGAGTGTTGATATATATCTGTTTCACAAATCAAGTAAAATGGAATGTTGGAGCAAATGGGCATTGCTTCCGTCTTGTTTTTCAGTGGCTACTTTTATCTAGATCTTTCTAATTCTATTGTGGATCTGTCAATCTGACATTTTGATGTTGTCACTTACAAATTTTCAGACACTTCCTATTGGTCGATGTCTTTTCAGAGACTTGCTGTCTCTTTCTTATGTCGGAAACCTCAGACTGAAATCTGAGTAGTTTTTAGTTACATTAATAATGACGTTAGAGAGGGTACAAATTATGTGTAGGTGTGATTCCAAAATGGAGGGAGCCATTCACTTTTGGTGGTGGTTAAGTGGCAGACAAAAATGCCCATATAGAAGTAAAATGTACATGCCTATATATTTAGGATGTTTCTAGCGTTATTAAGAAGTTCTTTTTCATTTTTCATAAATATTATAAAGTCCCATGATAGACTTCATGGTAAGTCGGATGTAGAAGTTGTAATTTTCTTTTAAAAGTGTTTTCTTTGGTGCTTAGTACCGTGTATTAACCCCAGGAATTTTGTTACAGGGATCCAGGCTAAGTTCCATGTTTAAATTCCAGGCTAAGTTCCATGTGTAATTCCATGTGTGATTACATGTTTACTTTCTTCTAAGTTTCTTTATACGTTTAATCTCCAAGCTTAATTCTACGTTTGATTTTCAAGTTTAATTCTAAATATTAGTTCCATAAACACAGTGGACTAATGTTATCTTCTTAATCTCATAAACACCGTGGAATGACGGTGTATTCCACATTTAGTTGGATATTTTTCTTTAAAGATACATGATCAGATGGATTACTTTCTCGGATCATTTGTTTGTGCATTGCAGTATGAGGTTGGATTACCTTAATACACATTTAATCTCTTTTCTTTGAGATTTATTTGTGAGTTACGAGTATAGTGGACTTCATGGAAATTCTTCGAGACCATTGGAGGGACAACTCGGCTTGCAGAAGACCTAACTTAATTGTGCAGTCACTAAGGGTTTAGTGAACACCGTGGATATTCTTATGGACCATTGGTGGGACAACTCGACTGTCTATATATATATATATATATATATACATGGTTATCTCCTTAGATAGTAATGTACAAGCATATATAAAAATTATTAACATTCAAGAACAAAATATACATAACTAACCTTATATTTTGTTATTGTAGTTCATCTTAATGTTTTAGTTATACCAAATATTAAGAACCAGTTACACTTATTATTGGTTACAGTACTCATTTTTGTAATTTCCAATACAGATGTAATTTGTTTGTTTTGTATGTAAAATCTCATTTAAAATTCTTCTATATAACATTTAAGATTTCATTTAGTGAGCTCATGAGATCTATATTTAGGGATAATTATAATTCTTTAATAAATTGGTGAAGGTTGTATTAAAATGTGTATTTATTTCACAACTGAAATCGATTGTAGCAATACAGGGAAGGCGCCCTTATAAAAATTTACTCTGTATTCCTCTCCAGGGTGGCCCTAAGGAAACCCAATATCCTGAGTAGTTAATGCCTACCAATAATATAACATTCAAAGTTAACATCACCGCAGCCGCGTTATAAGCACTTCCTATTTATTTATATTTATTTATATTTTCTTATATTTCTTACAGTAAGTGCGTATTAATCTCTGTAATTAGTACATAATACAATATTGTAAATGATATTACTCATTAATGGTTTATTTGCCGCATTGCTGATTTTCCGTTTGATTTAACGGCTTGATGCCTACAGAAGGTCGATCCAATGGACCGTGAGCTTATGTCGTGATCAGGACCTTTGATGTGGTAATGGAAACATTTTGACTTTGTTCTTAACGATTAAATTACTAAATACTTGTTACTAAATGTTACTAAATGTTATGTCGTGTACCCAAAAATAATTTCCTAGTTTAAATATACATGTAGTAATCTTCTTGTTCTAAAAATCTTGTGATTAATATTATGTACTACTATATATATATATATATATATATATATATATATATATATATATATATATATATATATATATATACTGCGACTACTAGTATTCAGTCGCTATTTTTAAGGCAAAGAGTAATTACCTACCTTCTGGACGTTGTCATTGCCATCTGTCTAGTCATCACTTTTCGTTCATCTAAAATTAAGATTATGTAGAAAATGAACTCACTCACTATTGATTCTTCATCACTATTAATTCTATTAACTTTTTCGACTCTTAATTAACTCTCTTTATTAAAATGAACTCTGCAGTATTTATATTTGTCCCCTTACTCAAACAGAATCAACCAATAAGAATACTTACTGTATTCTTTGACTCGTAACTAACACGGCAGTCACGTTTTTTGTCCTAGGCGCGACGACTCAAGAATCTCTTATAGAACAATAGAGTCTCCACCAACCCGCATTTTGGTGCTGTATGGCCTGTACAGTACAGTATAAGCGTGTTAGACACGCGTTAACTTCCGCAGCAATTTAGCAAAAGATAAGTTTAACTTAATATAATAAGGTAAAATTTAAAAAAAAAACAAAAATGGGTAAAATATCTGTTATATAGTGTTTTGTTTCTATTTATGGTTTCACGTTACTAATTTATGCCTCCTATAAATAGACGTAAATATGACGGAATGAATCAGCAGTGACTTACAGACAGACAACCAGGCCATTTTTTCATTCTGGTTACGGAACCTTAAAAATTCTGAGATCAGCTCACAGTAATGGTCGACTTTTTTTGGATTGATTTCTAAACTGTTCAATTGGTGCTTCGCTACCTCATCTATTGAAAAATATGATTTTCATACATACATACATACATACTTATCCTCACGCCGTATCCCCAACGAGGTAGAGAGGACGGAGCGTCAAGCTTCGCGGTCCTTAGATACTTCGTTTGCCTCCTCAAATCTCGTCATTCTCCTCACATATTTTCGCCTAGGTATGCGAGTGCTTTTGACATTTCCATCAGTTAACACTTTGGTTATTCGATCTTTGTAAGTCACCCTTGGTCTTCCTTGGCTTCTGCTGCCACTCACTTTCGTTCTTTAGATTTTCTTCGTTACTCTTTCATCACTCATTCTTTCCATGTGCCCGAACCATCTTATCATTCTTTTCTTCGTTTTTTCAATAACACTATCGTGCAAGCCTGTCGTACTGCGTATCTCTTTATTGGTTATTTTATGATTTTCATAAGTGCTAAAATTAAAATAATGAGATTAACCGTTACCCTCGAAGGTTATAGCCCGATAGTGCTGAATGCTGATACATTACCTTCATATCCGATGCGACATGACGTTATGACGAGGGTCGCAAATGAGTTTTTGCTAATGTTGCTGTCAAGAGAGCTCGCTTTATTATCCACACTTAATTTTTAAAATAAAACCAATATGCAAAGGTGATTCCGTGATTTGAAAATAGAGATTATACCCCTGGAATTGTACACTGGCCCACAAACATATTGTTCATGTTTGTTCTTTTAGTAAATATTTCTTCGAACGAAATGTGTACCTATGTAACAAATAACAACTTGTAACAAAAACGAAAAATTTGATTGTATTATTTTAATTGTTTTAGGTTTTAATTATAAACTTTTAAACTTTCGCGGTGCATTGTAAAACATCTAAAACGGGAAATTTAATGCGATTACCTTTTTATTTTGGTTTGACCTTTCGACTAGGGCATGCAATTATCGAAATGTTCCGATAATCGATAAAAAAAAATTATCGTTTTTTTTTCCGATAAAAACCGATAATTACCGGTTTTTATAATATTTTACAAAAAGTTGTTTTTTCACATGAAGGTTAACTATACAATTACCTAAAATGAACCACAATATTAAAAATTAAACAATTTTTCTTGTAGGACGAGATATATTTATTTAATCAAAGTAATTACCCCTCGTTGTCTACATTTTTGCCATCTAATCAAAAGTTCATTTAAACCTTTGCGATAGAACTCTGGGGAACTGGAATCCACAAACTGTGGAAGAGCATTTGGTACTGCTTTCTGAGAAGAAAATATTTTCCGTAGAAAATATTGTCCACATCGCGGAAAATTTGTAGTCGGTTGAGGAGTACGGAGGATGGATGACAGATGATTTCTAACTGCAGGTTCTGTAGTGTTAAAACTGCTTCTCGAGGAGTGTGAGGTCTTGCGTTATCATGGAGCAATAATGGTGAAGATCAATTGACGAGTCGGGGCTGTTTTGCTGCGAGTATCGCCATCGTTGTTCAGACTTCTGCACAGTAGATATTTGCTGTTATTGCTTGACCGGATCGGGGGAAGCTGTAGTGATGTACACCATGAAGTGACCACCAAACAGTTACCATCACCTTTCTATGGGTAAGCTTCGCTTTAAGGCGATAGTCGGGCGTTTGACCCGGAGTCAGCCATTACGTTGTTTGCTCGCGATTATCGTAAAAAATCCAATTTTCGTCACCCCCCTTCATTTCTGTACCGGCTTAACAAGTTCAAGGCAGGCAAGCATCAACGCGCGCTGCTCACTGCAGATCAGTCAAATCATGAGGCACCCATTTTCCAAGGTTTTTAATTTTACCGATTGCCTGCAAATGGGTCAATATTGTGAGTATGTTAACGTCAAACGATGCCACTGATTGCTTGGTAGGTTGATACGGATCGGCTTCCATCATAACCCTTAATTCAACGTTGTTTACCTTAGTGGCTGGTCTTCCTCGTGGTTCATTCTTCAAGTCGAAGTTTCCACTACTAAAGCGGTTAAACAAAAACGCACGGTGCGTTCGTTAGCCGTATCTTATCCCAACACCGCATTGATGTAACGAGCTAGTTTCTGCTACGTTAGTTCCACGTCGGAACTCGTATTCGAAAATTACTCTGGTTTTCGCTGTGTCCATCTTCTTAAAAGCTGAATGGAAAAATAATTGAAAGTCCGAACAGTCAAATGTCAGGATTTAAAAAAATTAAAATGTTATAGTTTTCGTGTAAAAAAAGTTACTCTGAAATCTGACACTACGCAGGTTTAATTTTAATTCAAAGTGGACAGTGCGTTAAAACGGCAATTTCATACTTTAATCCCTATTACATACTGAAAAATAAATATTTAAAAAATATAGTATTTTTTTAAATCAACGATTGTATTTCTTTATTAAATTAAATACAAAATATTGAAATCAACATTTTGGAATTATTATAATTATTAGTTATTTTCTTATACATACATTTAAATAATATCGTGATCACAAGGTACCACCATTAGGTAGTTTTAATTTTATCTAATTTTATTTTAACGTAAAAACAATTTACTGAACTAAAAGTACATAAAAATATGTAAAAACTTAGATTTATAGAAAAATAGGATAGAATTTGATACACAAATAATACGAACTATTTACACATTACCTACGCAATGTTATTTTTTCAGTTTTTAGGTTAGTCTTTTTTAACACTTCCCGAATAATCGGTGTTTTATTTCGGAATCAGCTCTAATGATTGGGAAATAATTCTAATATGATTTTATATTTTTTTTTATCGAATACCGATATTTATCAATTTTTCTTTCGATATTTATCGTTTTTCAAAATGGACCGATTATCGATAAATAACCGATTATCAATTATCGGTTTGCATGCCCTACTTTCGACCGAGTTGCATCGGCCGTGATCTCAAGCAAACCACGGCCGATGCAACTCTGTCGAAACGTCAAGCCAAAATAAAAAGGTAATCGCTTTAAATTTCCCGTTTTAGATATTTGAGGTTTTAATTACGAAAATTATTGCAGAACTGAATTTAAATTCGCCCGTTTCAAATAAATGAATTATTTTCTACTGTTACATGTTAGTTGAGGAAAGAGAAGAATTTTTTGCACATCAGACAAGTGCTCTCATAGTGTGAATACCGAAGATGCGTCTGTATAGCGTACTTCGCTTTGCCTCTCAAGAATTGGAAAATGTGTACCTATGATAATATTGAAAAAACTTAATATTAAGTGAATAAAATAGTATGAAGGTGCAAAAATAAGTATAAGATAGTGTGTAAAATATAATTATCTTTTACTAATGAAAACTTAAGTTCACATCCTTTACTAAGTAAAAATAACTTCGCACCGTTTTAATACTAAATATGAACGTGATGACTGATGACATATAACTTAATAAATAAAGTGAGACTCCAAGTCTTAATACAGAAAGAATCGTATAGAAATTCAATGGCAGTTTTGCAGAAATGAACATACAGACAGCAATTCTATAAGTATTACTTTGAAATCAGAAAAACCTAGTTCAATCATTTTTAAAAAGATCGTCAATATACAGACATGGCTTTGTTGCTGTTTTATAATAAAATGCAGATAGATGTTTTTGCTATGCATAAGTATGTTTACGGTAAAAAATTAAGGATCTACGGAAAAGCCACTATAAAATGAACCCATATTACATATAATAATAATAATAATAAACTCAGACATTTCACACAGCGCCATCTAGTCCCAAAGTAAGCAGCACAGCGCTTGTGTTATGGGTACTAGACAACTGATATACTACTTATATACTTTTTTTTTGTAAATAAATACATATTATACATAAACACCCAGACTCGGGACGGGAATCGAACCCGCAACCCCCGTTTACTTTCCGACGCGTTAAACCGTTGCCCCACGGAGGTCGTCAACAGATGCAACTTAACTAAAGAGAGCTCATTTTAGACCTCAAGTTCTAGACGGCGGATCACGATAAAACATACCAAAAGTGCAACCTGTCTCTAAGAGAAACCATCTTTAACAATAAACCATATGAAAACCATCTTTAAATTCTTGCAGTACTTATTGTGAGATGCTTAAGTACATAGATGTTGAATATGCAGACAAGTAGACAGATAAAAATTCTAAAAAAAACTATTTTGGTTCCCATTAGTGTTTTGCGTGCCTCTGGAGTAATTTTGTTTATATATCTTTAATTAACAGGTGCGGATCAATGTACAGTTTAATAATTTTTAAAGTTTGTCAATTTTTATATAAAAAGCTCATATTATTATTGAAAAATTCTTTCAAACACCAGAACCTTAGTTTTGATCACATTCATATTCAATCCTTTCACTTCACATCCTTCTTTCATAAACGTGACTAGTGTCTGGAACTCTGTTCTGATGATGCTACAAGCACAGTATCGTCAGCGTACAATAAGCAGTCTACCACTGTATCATCACTGCGGATTGTATCGATAGATGTCGCACTTACAGATTACCACATCACTACCGTAATGTTTCTACTCAATGACTACTCACCGCACATACCGACCTGGCGAGTAAGACCTTCCGCGTGCCACAGCGCTGCCACGCGCGAGTCACCCTGACCCGCTGGCGGGGGTAGCGCTGTGGCTCGCGTTACATTGGTTATCCGCAACTTGAGAGTATCTTCTTTAAGTTTTATCATCAATTGTGCAACTTCATTTCAGTAACTACAATTAAGTTCACAAAAATGTCCAATAAATTGCATATAATCGTTTAAAATCAAGCATAATTACATTGAATTAAGTGCAATTACTACTAAAGTCGTACGCTGTTATTGTTTCTTTGTGTAAGATACTGTAATAATCATAACGATCATTGTAACAAAATTAGCTGCTAAAAACTTATATAGGCATTGGTGTCTGAAAGGGTCCACTTTAATGTATGTATGCATAACTGTTTATAAGATATGTAAGTGTTTTCTTATTACTATTTATTGAATAAAGTTAATAATAATAAAACTGTATCATCATATATCATACAACTCATACTACCTTTCAATGTCTGAAGGCAACTATCCAAATACAGCACGAAAAGCCAGGCAGACATCACACAGCTCTGTCTAACGCCTGAACAGACTTCGAACCAGAGCGACATCTAACCTTACACAGGCTCTGTGGCTCTCCTACTCCTACCGTTTCTAAAATCACCTTGCGCCTCCTACAAAAATCTTTCAGAAACATCTTTCATACGTTCAGTCAATACCATGGTATAGATTTTACTCGCTTAGCTGACCAAGCTGATGGCCCTATAGCACGCACACTCTAAATAGGAACCTTGCGCTTTATATAGAGGTACTATGACTGCCGTGCGCCATTCCTCTATTCCTCTGGAACCTCCTCCTTCTGCCAACAAAGGTTGCAGAGTGCACAGAAGGCATCCCAGACCCAAGGACCACCATACTTGATCATCTCAGCAGTCACCTCATCAATTCCCGCAGCCTTTCCACACTTCAAACTTCTTATCACTTTCTCAATCACTTTCATACTAATGGCATCCTCCAGTTCCTGGCCCAAGTGTGGCAATTCATTAGAATTGCTCTCAGTATCAGAGACGGAGTCGCCACTCTCATACAGTTCTCCATAGTATTCACTCCATCGCTGCAGAACATCCTTTTTATTTGTAAGTGTGTTGTTTTCTATCGAACGCACTTTATTCATTTTGCAAGGTGCCGGACTACTTTGGTACTTACGTACTTCTTTCCGAAATAATTTGAAATTTTCTTCGAAGTTATCCGACGTCGTTTTCGTCTAACATCCTAATCCTTTCACGCTTTTTTTCACTAGTGCCTTCGTTTCTGCTTTCAGTAGTTTATATCTGTCTTTCATCAAATTCTTCATACCACAGTCATTTTTAGTAGCAAGGTAGTCTCGCCATGCTTTCATTTTTTTATACGCAAACTCTTTCACCTCATTATCCCAACACACATAACGCTTTTTACCGTTCCCTATCATATTTGTTCTACACACTTCTTTTGCAGCCTCAATCATACTATCTCTAAGGTTCTGCCAACATTCTTCAACGTCCTCCCTCATCACTTTCAATCTTTTATCAAGCTTACCGGATACTACCCTTTCATAAACATAACCAGCTGCAGATATTATCCGAAAAGTTCCTTTAAACAATAGTTCTATGCAAAGACGAATTAATGAGAAGGCTGAAAATATGGAGGAGTTATTGTGCAGTCAGATGTCAGCTGTCAGCAGACTTGTCAATTTTTAATTGAGCTAGATGGGTCCACTTTAACAACCAATGAAGCATAGTTATTGTCATACGTGAGGTTTATCAAAGATGAGAAAATATGTCAATAACTATTGTTTGCTACAAAATTTGGAAACAAATACAAAAGGAGAATCCATATTTTATACACCGGAAGTTTTGTGACGAAAAGGAAATTCCTTTTAATAATATTTTATCCTACGTCTATATAATATTACTACAAATTTAAACATAATCGTGGAAATAGCTGTTTCAGATTCGCATCAGATGGTAAACAAAAAAAATCGGGGGGCTCTAGAAGAAAAAAAGTCAGTGGGCGGTGGGCAAAACAAGGTAGAGAACCTAGGGTCTACACCATAGCGGTTTACAGAATACATCTACTTTCCAAATTACATCTATGTAATATAGTCTCCGAGTAAAATGTTTGTGACGTACAAACAAACGGATGTGATGAAATTATAAGAGCGTTTATTACCATTTGTTTTGCTATAAAACTGTTCTTTGGTTGAAAGTATCTTTTACATAAAGGAAAATCTGTAGACAAACTTTGCTTCGCAGCTGGTAGTTGGTAACTAGTACAAGACAGTACGGAATACTAAGGACCACATTCCAAAACAATACTCAAATATGAATCTTGAGAATAGTTAGAACGAAATGCATCGCATGCAGGTGTATCCCTTTCTAACTGCTCAATCAGAAATTCACACTTGAATATCGTTCTGGAATTCCACAATTACGACTTGTAATTTATTTTTGTCATATTTATTTTATTACCATAATTAATTATTATTAAAGTATTCAAAGTTGTTATGTTACCAGCATATCAAAAAAGTAAAAAACCATTTCATAAACCTTGTCAATTTCTTTTAGAAGATAAGATAATCCAAACATACGTAATTTAAAAAATGTATGTGTATCCCTCGCGTGTCATTCGTTGTAAATTGTTGTAACGTGTACGTTTAACAATTGCCTATCCGTGTACATTTTAGCTAAAAATTATATCTCCCACGAGCCACAATCGAAAATTTCATTTTATTGATTCAGTTGTTTGTGAGAGGCATTTTCAAAGCCCTTTGATATTTTTATGCAAAATAGTGATATTTTGACGCTCTCATTATCAGAAAGCTTAAGATTTTTTTAAATTCTGCTGGCAGTTTATAATAGATTCATTTCTCTTCTTGAATATTCGTGTTACATATTCTCATATTTATTTTATAATATCTCACAATAACGATTCCACGAAGTCAGTTTACAAGGAAAATTCTTAAACGTGCTACTTTGACGTCCTAATTAACATTGTTTCGACGATTTCTGACAATTTCTAAAATTATGATGCGATCAACTACATGTCATAAATTTCTTTCTTTTTACAAAAAAATAAATTAAAAACACTTATTTCAAGGATAGTGTCGTGATTAAACATCGATTTGGTTCCAAAAAAAGCAACGACATAAAAAAAAAGTACTAAACGAAGTTTCATTCAATATACAACATATGACAGATATTATTATTCAAATTTATCAATGTAATAAATATAATAAACATAATGAAATTGGTATAATTTTATAATGTAAAGCACGGGCGCCGCGCGGGGGCAAGGGCGACGTGGGAGCAGTGTGGGTCGGGGGCTGCGGGGTTCAGTCCTGTCGTCGCATGTATGCTCAATTGCTGACTCCCTAATGCCCCAGACACTGAGCAAGTTAGTATTAACTTAATTGCTACAAACATATGTAGATCTGAATGTAATGAAATCTTTCAGTTCAGTTTTCATCCACTTCCCGAACTACCGAAAGAAGTGAATTTTTGCACAGGTGACAAATATTATTACGATACATATTGTTGTGTAATGAAACGCTTGAATGCTCAGTAACAACTGACATATATTTCTACCTACAATACGAAGTACAATAATCACCCGAAGTTACACACAACACACACAGTAAAAAAAATTAACCAATATTAAAGTTTAATTTACTTTAGTACGTGATTAGCGTGTTTTTTTTATTTTTTTCGGACTATATTTTCTTAATCTGCCTACGCCTTCTCTGTACCATCGCGAAGCCTCCTAATTATCTCTGGGTCTTCTACTGCCCCGCTCAAAAACTTAACGCCCACAAGGGGACGTTACCGCTCGCGTTGAAAACCAAGGGTGTAGAGAAATTACGAAAATAATAAAATTAGGCGTAGGAATTAAGCATTCCATACTTGTAACCGAGGAATGAAATAGAATTCTGGTGTACATAAACGTGTATCTTAAAATAGTTCTACAAAAATAATGTAGAGGTTTCAAAGCAATTTCTTTATCTAAGTCGATATTTGCTGAGATATTCGCTTAAGACGTCGTAAAATGCCCCGCAAACTTTAGAAATATGAGGTGGAATTTAGTAAAAAAAAATGCGATTTACTATCGCTATTTTTATTTAATTACGTAAAAATTTTTTCCATCTCAAATGAAGATGTGTACTTCAATTAAAAATTAGGGAACCATTTACCACCATTTTAACTCAAAAATGTCTCTGCTGTATGCGAAGATGATCTTCAACCATTAATTATTTCTATAGATGTATTCGAAAAATAATTTTAAAAACCTCAATTTTATTAGTAACAATTTTTTTACCAATTTGTATTGCAAAATCTTCATTATTTCTATTTTGTTTACTACCAACTTCGTTGTTAATAGTGTTCCATGTAGCCTTTATCGTATTGTCTGACTTTCTAATTTTATTCGCGGTATAGATCATTTTCGCGTGTTTTGATAGTCTTTTAACTATTTTTGAATAAATGCGAATATGGTTATAAAAATTTTCATCTGCAGTGTAAGATCTTTCATTATATAACTCATAAAGCTTATCCCTACCTTTTCTCGTGCCCTTCGTGGTAACTTGTTATTAATACTAATGGCATTCCTACTAATGGATATTTATATCTATACTGTCCATACTAATATTATAATCCACATCCATATCCATACTTCCATACCAATATTATAAATGCGAAAGTTTTTCTGTCTGTCTGTCTGTCTGCTTGGTTTTCACAGCTAAACCACCGGATCGATTTTCATAAAATTTGGCATGGAGATAGTTTGACACCAGGGGATGGACATAGGCTACTTAATTTTTCAAAATTCTAAAAGGGGTGAAAAGGGGGATGAAGCTTTGTATGGGAAATTTTAAACCGCTGAACCGATTAAGATGTAATTTGGTACAGAGATAAACCATTTCTATTAAAAAACATACTTCTTTTTTTTCCGAAAGTCTAGCCCTAAAGAGGTGAAAAGGGGGATGAAACTTTATAAGGGAAATGCTAAACCGCTGAAGCGATTGTGATGAAATTTAGTACAGATATGTGCCCGAAAACCCGGTACAGCATGTACTTGAAAACAAATGTAGACTACTTTCTTTTTCGAAGAACGACTTGTTGTTTTTATGTATGTGATGTGTCATCATAATTCCAATATGGTGGATGTTCCTTGAAATAACTTTTTTATTCAACACTAACAATATGGGTAATAAAGGAAATGGAATACGCAGGGGAAGGTAGATGTACATGTGACGTCACCATAAATCTAATATGGCGGATGTTCCAATAGGAAATAATTTTTCTGTTCAACACCAACAATATGGGTATCAAATGAAATGGAATACGCAGGCGAAGGTTTCTGTATATCTGACGTCGTCATAAATCCAATATGGCGGATGTTCCACAACAGGAAATAACTTTTTCGTTCAACATCAACAATTTGGGTATCAAATGAAATGGGATACGCAGGGGAAGGTTTCTGTATATGTAGTGTCATGATAAATCCAATATGGCGGATGTTCCATTACATAATTTTTTTGTTCAAAACTAACAATATGGGTATCAAATAAAATGGGATACGCAGGGGAAGGTTTTCGTTTATGTGACTTCATCATAAATCCAATACGGCGGATTTTCCGCGGTAGGAAATAACTTTTTTCAAGGCTTCCAACAGTATGGGTATCAAATGAAATGGGATACACAGGAGAAGGTTACTGTACATTGGTCGGAATCATAAATTCAATATGGCGTACGCACCGCGACAGAAAGTAATTTTTTTCAAGACCTCTAGGAACAATATAGGTATCTTCGCTAGGACCTCAGTAACTCGGAGAAGTTACGGAAAAATTTTCAATGCGGACGAAGTCGCGGGTACAGCTAGTAATATATATAATAATTAGAATCGCTCTCAGTATCAGAGACGGAGTCGCCTCTCTCATACAGTTCTCCATAGTATTCACTCCATCGCTACAGAACGCTGCATTCGTTCCACATACTTCAATATTTCGCTCATTACTTTCATTCTACCATCAAGTTTACCGGATACTTCCCTTTTATATTCATTTCTGGAGGTCGCCTCTTGCAGTCTCCAGCTTTTGATGCGACAGACTGCTGCAGGTTTACACTACGCGACGTCGCTATGCTGCAAATAGACCCCTTATTCTGGTTATCGCCTGAAAGTAGTCCGTTCCCAAATCGGCTGCTCTATGCGCATTTGTCTTCATAACCTGCTTCTTGAACCTGCTATGCACCAGGAATAAATCAATCATACTTCTCTCACCCTTTCTTTCCTACGTGTACTGATGGATCTTTTTGTACTTAAATACGGTATTAGCTACAAAAATATCCTTTTCCATACATCTCAACACAATCCTACCAGCAAAATTCAATCTCTTATCTCCATACTTGCCTAGGACAGTCTCAAATCCTGTTCGAGCTGTCCCGACCATCCGTTCATGTCTCCACACACAACGATTCTCTCATTCTCTTCAACCATTTATAGAATTTCTCTAACATTATCCCAAAACTGCTCTAGTTCACTCAAACCAACAGAGGACACTGGGACATATACCACCAAAATAAAAATTCTCTTGAAGCCCATCTAGAGCCGTACCTAGAGCAGTCTGGGATTTACACATCTATACTCAGTCTATACTCAATTAACCAATCGAGAGGACAGTAAAACGCCCACTCCTTGGGATCCCCTGTCTTCATGTGATACCCCTGACCACAAAGCGATGCTCCCTCCGGACAAGTCGGCAATTTCACTTTGCTTTCGCTTGGTTTCACTCAAACATAACACATCCAATCTTTTCTCTTCTATAATATCAATCACTTCATTCATATTCTCTTCAATCCCACCACTCACATTCCACGCAGCTATTCTGCACTACCCCCTCTACTTCCCGCCGCGGGGTGCACAGCGTGTTGGGTGACGGTCTCCAACGCCGTACTGCATTCTGCATACACCTACGGGGTCAGACCGGTGTACGTCGCTTTCGGGGGACGCCCTAAATATAGCAGAATCGTTGCCCCGCATGGTGTGCACAGTAGAGGAATGGCAGCTCTGAAAAGGGTTGGCAGGGGTCGCGACAAGCATGCTTCCTGAATGAATGTTGAATATCTTTGTGTATTCCTATTTGTTGGAAACAATTGCAACGATTTGGATAAACTTTGTGGTTAAATAATATTTTATTTTTAAGATTATTTAGAACAGGTTATCCCAGAAATAAGTCGTTTTTATACAATTTTAAAAGCTGGTAGGCTGCAATATTCATGCATTGATATTAGCTACTCAAAAATGACAGATGACACTATAAAAGAACTAGAAAGATATCGCGTTAAGTTCGGCCGCACAGCAGTGCGATTCTCTAACGCAAATTAGTCGAATTCACTTCTGGATCCGCGCTCCGCGGTGTGATTGTCAACTAGGTATTCTATAAAGTCGACATTGTGTGTGTGAGTGCGGCGGAGAGTCGTACTATCCTAAGTGAACTTTTCGACGTTTCGCTAAATATAACATTCCAATTTAAATAAAACAGGTTTGATTTAACGTAATTATTTCAGAGGAAGTTGAATTTACAATAAAACGAAATATCGACTGAGCTGTTACTCTTAAAGCAATCCCCAAAAATCTCGCATCCAAGATCACTTTACTACTTCGCTCCTAGTATGTTTCGTTAAGAGAATTCCATTAGAAGGCTAAGTGAGTTCAAATGCGAAGTGAGGTGAATTATCGAGCGAGTTTCGCTTGGGCGTATCGAGCTTTTACAGAATTGCATGGCAGGTACTTAAATTTTTATCGTGAACGTTCATGCCGGATTGCCAGCTACGAAACTTTGTTGTGCGTGGCCCGTCATGCTTTTTTATGTAAAATTAATGTAAATAAGTATCTAATATCTAGAATGCAATCCCCATAAATAATTTTTCATCAATTATTGTTCTCTAATAATAATAATTATATTTCGTTTTAATTATTATTGCACGAGAATTTTTTTTCAAGTAATGCGAATTTAAAGTAAACCATTTTAAACTTTACAAATACATCGTACGCTATGCGTTTCATCAACTTTACCGCTCTGTAATAAGACTCATTTTTGATTGTAGTACCTGTTTATTTACGCGTCGTTTGTGGTAAGTACAAAATCGAGGTTGTATTTAACCTCAGCTGTAACGAGTAACCTTAGAACTTCCATTAAAATGTAAATTTTTAGCGCGACTCGACGGCAGATGTGTATCTCAAGGATCACGGGATTTCGCGCCAAATCCTGGTGATTAATGCGGGACAACAAAACGGGATTTACGGGAATCCCACACTGATGATCTAATCACGACGCTCATTTTCTAAAGGAGACTGTACTCTAATGACATTAGCTTTTACTGTGCCATACAACTTCTATATTTATTTATATAAAAATACCAACTATCCTGTTAGGGGTATATCGTGAAGATATGCATGTTTTGCTTTTAACAGTTTCGTGAAATTGCCAGTGCGATAAAAACTTTGCATATTTTCACGCTGTATCCCTAATTGGGTATAAAGAGACGATGGAGAGCCATGCATCGCACTTGTCTATGTCTCTACATACTATTTTTACCTCTTTAAATCTCTTCATGCTTCCCACGCACTTTCGCCTACGTATGTGAGTGTTTTCGACATATCCGTTAGACAGTTTGGCTATTTTATTTTCATATGTAACTCAGCCTGACTATCCCGTTATAAATACAGCGTGAATATGTGTATGTATGCATCTTAAATAATCTTAATTTAAACATTAGCATTAATATTTTCGTACTTTTACGTGCATTTGCAACGTCAAGAACGTTTCGCTTCCAGTACCATTTTATTTACAAGTTATTTTGTTTGTGGAGTTACCCTCATTCTCTGAGTGTATGTTTTATTCAAAACCTTCTCTTTCTGTGATGTAAAATCTAGAGGCAGTGTGTACCATTGGTAACTACTGAATAAAATAACAAATTCACATTGCCTTCAGTTAGTTTTCAAAAGAGTACGTTGATTTTGGAACAGTGTCAAAAGTTACTCGAATTTTCAAACTTGGGAATCTGGAGGAACTGGAAATGCTGACAGATCAAGAAAAATAACTAATTATTTCAAGTACAACAACTGATAGACTGATGAAATAAATTAAAATGAAAACAAAAATAAAAATATAAGCGAATACAATGGACTCACTGTCACTACTTCATTATCTCTGTGTAATTAATTACTCTTTTAAAAAATATAAATTTCGCAGTACTTACAAGAATAATTATCGCTAAATAAAAATATACCGTCATCTACAAGAAAATCAATTAATAACGGCATCATGGACTTTTTGAGGTTTATACATACATACATATTCTCACGCTGCATCTCTAACGAGGTAGTCAGGGAGAATGGATCGCCAAGTATCGCGAACTTTACATGAAGTATAAAATGGATAAAATGTCAATGCATATTTGAAAATTAAATTTGAAAATTACATAATGAAGAAAAAGATAGGTATTTTAAAATTAAAGATACAACAAGTTTTAATGAAGTGAAAATTATAAGCAAATAACACTACAACTAACGCGTGTATTTTATGCATATGTAATATTTAAGTGTAGGTACTATACATACTGTAACATTTTTTCGCTATTGTACCTTCTTTTTAAGAGCTTAGAGGTTGTCAGAGAAAATAATTGTAGAACTGGCAAGTTAAAAATTTAAATATGTTTTTTTTTTGAAGAATAGAACAGGATTTAAAAAATGAGAAAAAAAAAGAGAGCGAGGTGGTTTTTTAGACAGAACAAAAAAGGTTGTGATGGAGTGAAGAGATTATTTTTCTCCTCAAAAAGATATTTGATTTCTTTGTAAAAGTAAAGTCTGTTAAGAATATTAAAGAAGATGTTGGCAAAGTGAAAAAGAAATAGGCTCGAACCAGAAGACTGATGTCGCCCAAACTTTCAAGGCAAATGGACCCCTCGACAAGAATAAGGGGGAGCAATGGAACTTATATTTACAATGACGATGCTGATTGCAGAATTATATAAAGTCGACTTATAATTTTCAAATTATATTACAATTTTCTTTTTAAAATAGAATTTTATTTAAAAAGATTTCCAATAAATTTCAAAAATTAACTTTTAATTTTTTAATTAAAAGTATATAATTTTCACTTACGCCCAGCGAAGCGGGCGGGAAACGGCTTGTACATTATTTATATTGTATAATATATGTATCGCTTTTTCACCTGTTTATGCGTATGTGTATTTCTTTTAAATGTATATATTTATGTCAATATCAGTTTTGCATTGCCTACCCTAATTGTCCTCCGAAGTGTCTAGCATTTCTTTACCGAAAAGTTGTTGTAAAAGTAAAGATTAAAGTTAAAGTCACTGACATTATACTGCTTTTAGAATTTTATAATTCTATGTATCATTAAGCACTTGCAATTGAGATTTGAGGAGGTGAAAGATGTAGTACCTATGTAAGGACGGCGATGTTGGTGCTCTATCCTCTTTGAATACTCCATTAGGAATACAGCGTGAGTATGTGTTGTTGTTGTAATGCGTTTTCATTGGTGCATAAAGGAGAACTTTATATTATTATACGCCTTTTTTCTGGTAGTATTACATTAAAATGAATTGGTGGCACCTATAAAGTTATAATATATGCTGTCCGTACGCGGACTCACAATATATGCCTTTAATTAATTAAAATGATAGAGTGTGGTGTATGAATCCTGATTACAGCTTTGGGAGCGTTTATTTTCAGACTTTTGAAAAAGGTATATAGGCATATACGGAAATGTCAAAAGCACTCGCATATTTAGACGAAAATGTGTGAAGGGAATGATGAGTTTTGAGGAAGCGAAAGAGGTGTGTAAGGACCGCGACTCCTGGCGCTCCGTCCTCTCTGACTACCCCGTTGGGGATACAGCGTGAAGATATGTCATGTTATGTATATAGGCTTTTCTACAGGTAGATATTCTGAATTAGGTGTGAGAGACGGTTTCTTTTGAACTATGCCGTTTATTTGATATAGTTTTTTGTCAAATAATCGACAAAGATTAAGCAACGTAATTTATAAAATGTTTTACATAAAATAATAAATATATTCACAACAAGGCATATTAATAAGCTATAGCTGTGCCCGCGACTTCGTTCGCGTGGATTTTTTTTTCGTGGCTTTCCCGGGTTAGATATAGTTTATAGAAAAAAAATAGCCTACGTCTGTCTCCGAACACATACTGTACCAAATATCATCACAATTGATTAAGTGGTTCAACATTTCTCATACAAAGTTTCATATCCCTTTACACCAGGGGTAGATTTTTAATGAAGAAAGTAGCCTAAGTCTGTCCCCTAGTGTCAAACTATCTATATGCTAAATTTCATCAAAATCGGTCTAGCGATTTAGCTGCAAAATTGTAACAGATAAACAGACAGGCAGATAAACTGCCGCATTTATAATATTAGCGGGATATGGATGGGCGCCGGTTATCGCTAGATGCGGTAGTTATTACGCCCGATTTACATTGGTCAAGTGCAGTGGCGAGTAGCGTGTGCATGTACAACAACGAGTGGCGAACGCTGGTACAACGACCGTTTACCTTACAGCAAATCAAGTAACGTTACTCCTTTGAAATGGGCGAGCACCATCGAAAAATACGCTCAATTTCGCGCAGACATCTTTTCATTACAATGGAGCAAATGAAGAAAAAACGTTATTTTATTTTTCTCTTATATATAGTGAATGTTTACTATTTAGACGTCATTTGTGCATAAAACAGCACACGTGGACCGTCCTCTTGCCGGTAACTTATATACTGTACTTTTGACTGTTTACACCACGCCAAGTGGCGAGTCAAGAACCGCGCGGTGGAAAAGCGCGCGCGCGAGGGCGTCATTTACACGTAAAATAGAAAGCGATTATATGGATCAACTTGCAAGGCAGCTTGCAAGCTAAGTTGACTCGCTACTGTCCGATCGGTTTACACTACTGTACTTTACATACTGTACTTATTTATCTACTTCGCTAAACACTTGACTAATGTAAATCGGGCATTAAGCTATATATAAATTATTTAATTATTTTTATATATAAATTTTATGTTCGTATATATGTATGTATGTGTATGTCTATGAGTACTGTAATAAGATATATAGATATATGGTATAGAAATATAGTGTAAATATTATGCGTGACCGTGTATACGTATGTAGTAAGTGTAACTCCTACATCACTCCCCCGCCGAGACCATGGCTATGGTCGATAGTAGTCAGAGAAGCGCACTCTTCTTCCACTGCGCGTTCGTTTTTCTTCAGGACGATGGTCATCTTTCTCATCTCCTGTAGTGTCTGGAGACTTTAGGACTGCTGGTGATTGCCATGGAGTGCCAGTAGATTTGCAGTCTGTATCTCTAGTCAGGTAAGCTGGTTTTAGCCTGTCAATGCTGACACTTGTACTCTTGCCCTGTACTTCTATACTAAAATATTTAGAAGATCTTTCCAGGACTTTGAATGGACCGGCGTATGGAGCTTCTAGTGGTCGGCGTACGTGGTCTTGACGCAGAAAAACGTGGGACGTAGAAGACAGATTGTGTGGAATGTAGAATGGCGAAGAATTAGTCATATGCCATGACGTTGGTCTTGGAGTGAGATGCGCCATATGCCTTCGTAAGCAAGTCATGAGCTCAGTTAGATCAGCTGCTTTGTGGTCATCAGTTGGAGCTAAGAATTGGCCCGGTAGTCTTAGTGGTTTGCCGTAAAATAACTCTGCACTCGATGAATTAAGGTCTTCCTTCCAGGCGCTTCTGATACTTAGAAGAACGAGTGGTAGTGCCTCAGTCCATAATGTGGTAGTGTGGCACATAATCGCTGCCTTCAACTGTCAATGAAGTCGTTCGACCAGTCCGTTAGCCGCAGGGTGGTAAGCGGTGGTACGCAGATGGCGCGCACCGATTAATGTTGTGAGAGCTGCAAAGAGGTGGCTCTCGAACTGGCGGCCACGATCGGTGGTAACTCTAGTAGGACAACCGAATCTGGCAATCCAGCCAGATACCAAAGCAGCAGCGCAGGACTCGGCTGTAATGTCCTTGAGTGGGATTGCCTCAGGCCAACGGGTGAAACGATCGACGATCGTGAGACAGTACCTGTAATCATTAGACATAGGTAATGGCCCTAAGATGTCAAGGTGAATGTGAGAGAACCTTGACGAAGGAATAGAAAAGGAAGATAAAGGAGAAGTAGTGTGGCGGGTAACTTTGGATTTTTGACATTGTAGACAATGCTTGGTCCACTCTCTACAGTTCTTGCTTATCCCTGGCCATGCGAATCTTTGTGTCACCAGTCGCGCTGTAGCTGTCGTTCCTGGATAACTAAATTGATGGAGAAGGCTGAAGAAATACGTCGCAGAAGAGTGGTAAGTTGCTGTTATCTGTAAGTAGCTTTTTGAGCTGTAGTGACGAGCTTCTAAGTAGTAGCTCTTGTAGTTCAGGGTCAGTCGTCTGTGCTCGTGCTAAGGCTTCGTAATCGATGCTGGATGTTAGTTCTTCTACGCGCGACAAAGCATCAGCCACTACGTTGTCTGTGCCAGGTAAGTATCTAATGTCGGTTGTAAATTGACCGATAAAGTCTAAGTACCTGAATTGACGAGGTGTCATTTTCTCTCTATTTGCTGAAAAAGCGAAGGTAAGCGGCTTATGGTCAGTGTAAATTGTAAAATCTCTTGTCTTCACCATGTACCTGAAGTATTTGATTGCTTCATATACTGCCAACAATTCTCGTTCGTAGGGACTGTACTTGCGTTGAGCTGGTCTAAGTTTCTGGGAAAAGAAACCCAGTGGTTCCCAGCTCCCAGCCTTTTTCTGTTGGAGTACAGCACCAATTGCTACGTCAGAAGCATCAGTAGTGATGGCGAGTTCAGCTGCAGGATCCGGATGTGCGAGAAGTGCTGCTTTAGAGAGAGATGATTTGCACTGTTCAAAAGCTTGTAGTTGTTCTGGTGTCATCTCAACAGGAGTGGAACCTTTCTGTTTACCTCCACTAAGGATAGCGTGAAGAGGCGCCTGTATGACAGCAGCGTTGGAAATGAAGCAACGAAAGAAATTTAGCATGCCAAGGAATCTACGTAGCTCTTTGATGTTTTTCGGTGGTGGGTATGCAGTAATAGCTTCGACTTTAGATACTAGTGGACTAATACCAGCAGATGAAACATTGTGACCAAGGAAAGTTACTTGCTTCTGGCCTAAAACACACTTGCTAGTATTGACAACGACACCGTAGAGTTGCAGGTGTTCAAAAAGCTGTTGCAGGTGCTGCCTATGCTGCTCTTCAGAAGACGAAAAGACCAAGATGTCATCGATGTATCCGTAACAGAAGTCAAGGTCACGTAAGACTTCGTCGATGAACCTCTGAAAAGTTTGAGCGGTATTCTTGAGGCCAAAGGTCATGTGTGTGAACTCAAATAAGCCGAAAGGTGTAGTGATGGCAGTTTTGGGTACATCTTCTGGATTTACCAAAATCTGATTATATGCCTTTACCAAGTCGATAGTTGAGAACACGGTGCAACCAGACAGCTGGTAAGTGAAGTCATGCAGGTGACGTATAGGATAGCAATCAGGAATGGTCCTTGCGTTCAGTGCTCTATAGTCACCGCAGGGTCTCCATCCTTGATCTTTTTTCCTTACCAGGTGCAGCGCTGAGGACCACGGGCTCTCTGAACGTCTGGCAATACCGCTGGTCACCATTGCCTCGAACTCTTTTTTGGCGATTTGCATTCGTTCAGGATCCAGGCGTCGAGGTCTGCAGGAAACTGGAGGACCAGGCGTAGTTCGGATGTGGTGCACAGTATTATGTTCAGGTGGAGTAAATATACCTGCTGGTTTCGTGATCTCAGGAAACTTGGTGAGTAGTTCATGAAACACAGTGTCTCCTGAGATGACCTTGATGGAAGCGATGTTATCAGGTCTTTTGTTTGTAGGCGCAACCACGGAGATATGTTTACACATATCTCCGTGGTTGCGCCGACTAAGTGCCGTCGACTACTAAATCGAAGTGTCGTCGAAGACTAAATCCGTCGACTAAGCGCTGGTTTCTGCAATCGACCATCAAATTATAAAAACTGAGGAAGTCTACTCCGATAATGGGCTTGGAAACATCGGCAACGGTAAAATTCCAGTTAAATGTCCTTCTTAGTCCTAGGTCTAGCTGGAGTTGTACGGGACCGTAAGTATGTATGACAGAACCATTCGCAGCTACCAGGTCATATTTGGTGCGTGAGCAGTGCGTCTTCATGGCTGAACGTGGGTATACACAAAGGCCAGATCCAGTGTCCACAAGGAATAACGTTTTTGTGTAGCGCTCAGGTATAAAAAGACGGCCTGAAGATGATGATGGGCAGTCGCTGGCCGCTATTTCCGACCGCCCAGAGAGTTTTTCGAGTTGTAAGTACATGGCTGACTACATTTCTTTGCCCTTGTACCAAAGTTATGATGGTACCAGCAGTATGGTTGATTCTCTGGGGGTAATTTTAAATGCGTAAACGATTCCGGTGTATCCTGTGTCTCGAGCGCGATCGATGAGATTCATTCAGCTGGTTGGTAAGTGTAGCTACTTGTTTGGTTAGTTCATTTATTAGTACACGGAACACTTCAACACTGCCACTTTCCACAGACACTTTTTCCGAAGACATTTTTAGGGTCTTCGAGCGAAGGAAGCGAATTCCAAGTATCAGCGGTAACCAGTTATGGGACCGCTACGTCGGTGTCACCAATTATAGGATGATTAGTAGAAAAAATGGATACGTAGATTGTCAAGTATTTAAAACGATTTTTAATATCCCATTTACATATGTTCACTTCAAGTATAACAGTTTGACTCGTTTTACTGAACTACCTACGTATTACCTTTATTGTAAGCGCGCGGCGTGTGTAGTATAAAATATGTGCGTAGATGTAAAATAAAAATACGTATATAAAAAGTTTGTTTGTACATAAATTATTTAATTATTTTTATATATAAATTTTATGTTCGTATATATGTATGTATGTGTTTGTCTATGAGTACTGTAATAAGATATATAGATATATGGAATAGAAATATAGTGTAAATATTATGTGTGACCGTGTATACGTATGTAGTAAGTGTAACTCCTACAAATGACAACGCGCCCCCATTACGCCGGTACAAAGGCCCTTGAGGAACACCGTCAGGTTCTAGTGGGTTGACTCTGCCTTGCACCCATCAGCCGAGGAGTTCCATATACCCCTCTGCCACCCCCCTAGGCGGGACCGGGATGCCGGGATTTCCTGAAGCAAAAAAAGAGCTGGATTATTTTACTTGATTTAATTTGCTATTAGGAATAATATTAAAATATTTATTTCTCTGAGTTGATTCTATATTATAGGTTAGTATTCTTCATAATACTAACCTATAATAAATGTTAATAATAATAATAATGTTAATATGTGTCAGTCAGTCATATTTTATTTTTTAATCAACTAATATGTTACAGATGTACCTATTATTTATTTGTTCGAAGTTTTGGCTGAGCCGAGTTTATTATTTCTACAGAATGTGTTTTCTGTATGATGGGTTGTTTCGAGGGTTTGTTTATATTTGCATTTTATTTGTATTATGGTATCCATTTCGTTAGAACTTACGTGTTGTCGGTATTAATTAGTTACTAGCGGTGGGTGTTGAACTTATTGAATTAACATCGGTGGATATTGAAGAGTCTTAAATAGATTTTCTACAACCTAGCACTGTAAAAATTATTACAATAAATATATTTTAAATAACAGAGTAAATATAAAACTGAAAGTCTCGTCGAAAAATATGAGTCTATAAATTAAATATGGTACACACGAAACCTACGTTCTCTTGCATTCGGTCACCTTTTTATTCTTTCGTTACGCAGGAAAAATTTGCTCACGGATAGTTAATAACCCCCTACTGGAGAGAGCATACTGAAAAAATACTTTATTTGGATTCTGAGGGTTGACATATTGTGAAAATAATTATTTTTACAATATCGCGAATGTTCAATTCATACAATGAAAAAGATTGAACCTATACCTATCTAAAATTACATCTACCTAGCGAGTCGATAAGATTAATTAATTTTATACAAGCGTATGACGTTTATGTCAACTATAGTTTTATTACTATTCATTAGTACTACAGAATTAATGAACTTAAGACCAAATGTTTCATTAATTTAGAGCTTATTCTATCTGAAAACAGAGGATACATAATCAGAATCTATCGATATGTTTATCAAACGTACCTTTACCTCCACACTCCTAAGCATAGATAATCTAGACAACCGGTACATTTGTCATCAACGCCGTGTGCCGTTCTAGAAAGTTATAGAAAGTTCTATCTACAAAGGAATTATTAAAAATAATATTTCAAAGTAAGTCTAGATAATTCGTAGGTTGTTATTTTTACATTAACATTACTCAATAATCAAAGGTATTATATTTATCAACACGTTTGTTCCTGCTGATAGGCTTACGGTCAATGCTCAATGTTGTTAAAAACGTTAATTTTACTCTAGGTTGTCAATGCCAGTCTGTCACAGTGAATGGTATATTGGTAAACATTTAAGTAATTATAATTATTTTCAGGATAAAAGAAGCTAAAAGTGAATCTATCTGTTACATAATTATGTGTATCAATTAGTACTATGAGTCATTGTTCTCCTTGTAGGAAGAGGTACTTAATATGGATGCTACACTCTTTGCTTCAGAAGACAAATTAATTTCTTGGAACTAATTGTCAATTTATGTCAGAGGCTTTAAGGCTTTGAAACTGACAATAGGTTAACTATTACCACGGCCCCGTAGTTTAGACTATAGGATAAGTTATTGTATAGACTCTATGGGTCCCTTCGAAAAGTCGGCACGGCGCTACAAAAGCTCTGATATGTTCCGTAAGAGATCCTGGAGCCCCTCGATATGTGCCAAGGACGGTCACTGGATGGCGTTTTTGTAAATAAAAGTCCACATAACTCACTCAGTATTGAACAAAGTGTAATAAACGATTACAATTAGAAATTGTATTACATTTTGTCCAACACTGCTCACCACATAGGATTGACTCGTCTGAGGCGTCTCATATTCCAAACATTCTAGACATTCGGGTTCTCATTTCATTTACTTTCAATTTTATTTATAAAAAGTTGCGTGTTAATGTTTAACTTAATTACTAAAAAACCAATCGGTTATTTTGAGAATTATGACTAACGACTGAATTCTAGATTACCTATGATTATTTGTTGATGATTAGGAAGATTCTTTTAGTAAGTCTGTTTTATAATTATAACAAAAAAGGAATTCGTTATGATTGGAATAAGCTATAGGTATCGTTTAGACTGTTACATAACACATAAATATATAACCTATGCACAATTATTTCATAAAAACGAATTTATCTACCATATCCTCTTCCATCCATCATCATAATAAATATCACTGTACATAGTTTTGAGGTCTAACTCAGATTTTGCTGTTCGAAAGTTTTGATAATTACAAATGTGAAAATGAAATTAAAACATTAAGAGAGATTTTATATGCTAAAGTCTATCTTACAAACATTTCTTTACACATATTAGTTATTACATGTATTTCGTGTTCAGTGAGCTGGAATTCTATTTGGTGTGGGTTCACCCTAATGTTTTAGTTATCTTGATGGAACTAATGACCGACACATTGGCTGATAGACTAGTCTTACAGATATTAAGACATATCTGGACACATGCCATGATAATCAGTGCAACAGTTATACGAATATCAGTACGAATTAATATTTATTAATCTTGCCATATGATCAGAACTAAGCTTGATTGTGTATATGCCAAACATCAAACTGAGGAAGAATAAAGCGACGCTACGACTACAACCAAAGTTTTTTTAAGAACTTTACTAAATTTCGGTCTATTATCATCGGTTTATAGTATAGACGTACTAAAGTGGCACTAAACTTCAGACCAACAGAGTAGGGAATTGATCACAAAGTATTGCCGTCTAAACATCTACCGTTGTTAGTGACTGATTTATGAATCCGTTGAAACAACCTATGAAACATCACATGATTCATTGATTGACTTATCGGTTGCAGATTGATACTTGCTAATACTAATTCGAACCGTTATTTACTCATAACTAAAAAAGTATATCACTTGGGCCTACATGGCTCATACTAAAATTTATTCAGAATAATCCAACCAATCCGCCTGCAAAATATTTACACTTCCCCACTTCAGTACACTTTCACTTCGGTACACCCTAATTATTCGAAACAAGAAAAAAACGATTAAGAAAATGTTTTTTTTCGTTGACTGAAAGTCTAAGCCTTTTCAATTTATTCAAGTAAACCCAATTACATGGTGTTTTCTTACGTCAAATCTATATAAGTTCGGTTCAAAAAGAAAACCTGGACACTGAGAAGAACCGACAAGAAAGTTAGTCAGGAATCATCTTTTCGACATCATTTTACAATAGGTTTATTAAAATACAATAATCACAAACCCAGTAAATGCTTATGCAGAGAAGATCATTTGAAAACTATTGTTTTATCTTCAACGAAATCGTTTATTTTATAGTATGGTTATTTAATCAATGTATTCATTTCTTCGTAGTTTTCAAGTCAAAGATAAAGATGTTGTTGTGATATATGAGGGTACATATTTATAATGTAATGATATTATTACATTCACTAACGACTTATTTTAAACATTACGACAGTAACTTATTTTAAACATATGAATATAAATGATATGTTTAAAATAAGTTAGTGTTCGTAAAATAAATGTTTGTTTGCATGCATTGTAATAAATTATTGTAATATATCACAACATCTCCCATGTTGTGATATATGAGGGTACATATATATAATGTATTAATATCATTGTATTGGTAAAGGTGATTAAAGAGAGTTATCAAAAGACTAGCATAGCGGTCGTTTCATTTTAATAAATACAATTCATTACAAATGTCATTTCAAATTCCATTTAAATTCAAAATATTTTAATGAAATTAATTCAACTCTTTGTAACTCTTTGTTGATTTGATACATAGAAGAAGAAATATACTTCATTCATATGATTTTCGACCAAATCGTTAATTTCAAAGTATAGTTTTGATAAATGATATTCAGGTAACGACAGACTGAATAGTTCTAATTAGGTAACTTTGTAGAATTTTATCGTATTGCCAATGCAACCGTTACGAGAGCCTCATTAGCTTAGACGTTTTTATGACACAATAATAAATCTTGTATGTAAAAGAAAATCTAGAATTCTACGTTTTTCAAGTTGTCGCCAGCAGAAGCAAGGAAATAAACGAAAAGAAAGCTATTTGTCAGATTTATGGAAAAATGATATAAATTCCAAGAACCCTGCGAAAAGTGGGCAACAAATGTTCATTTTGACACTTGCCCATTTTTCTTCATCGCACAAAGTGCCCTGTTGACTTGTCATCGCGGCGATTTTACTTTGGGGAGTTACAAACTGTCCTAAGAAAGCATATTTATCCAAACATCAACAACCGTCGTGTCGGAGCGTTTATTGGAATTTAGAGTTCGTTCTATCGGTAGTTGTGGAACCAACTTAAAGGATTATTAATCTACAATCTATATATTCATATATTAAGCAGAATTAAACACACACGTAACGGAAATATCAAAAGCACTCGTATATCTCAGCTAAAGTATGTGGAAGAAATACATATGAGATTTGAGGAGGCGAAAGAGGTACATTATGTGAGGACCGCGGCACTTGGCACTGTCTTCTCACTCTACCCCTTTAAGAGTACAGCATGAATTATATGTACGTGTGTATGCATCTACGTACATAACTTTATGCATTTCCCATTCAAGAGTGGAAAGAGTATTAAGGCGAAACAAAATCACATCTGGACACAATTTCTAGTAATAACTATTTAGGTTTATAGGTGGCAAAGTAAAACCTGACGTCAAATGGCTAGCCCGTCGCCTCCACCAGATTTTTAACCTATTCTAAGTTATTTTTGTCGGCTGCCTCATCGGCCTTTGTCAAAGTTCTTAAGTGGTTACGAGAAAGAAACTTTCGGAAAGTACCCCGCCCTTGGAGGAGAGACTGAATTACGTAAAACTTTTACCCAGATAAATGATCGTCCTTGACACACGTCGAGGATTCCGGAGTTTCCTACGGAACGCACTGGACTGCTTTACCACTGCGTAAAAGCATGTTTCGGGGTGAAAGCAGCCCCTCTAGCTTCCTCGCAGTACTACAGCCCGCGGATCAAATAGATAAGTGGAGTTCTAGCTCCGATAGCTCGCGACCACGAAATCAACCTTCTATGACAAGCGGGGGATATCATAGCCTATAGTTCTTTTTCTCTCAACTTACAGGAATATACCGTCAGATCTGGGTTTACTATTGCCATATTCCGAACCAACAACGACTTGAGCTTACAGAGGCGTTGATATGGGTGTTATTTACATTGAAATGTTATTACGTTACTACCGCCTGTAATGTTCAGTGAACAAAACTAGAATGAGTCTTCCGAATTTGCCGTCTGAAATAAGATTTCAATGCCTAGGTCTAAATTGAACACATCGATAATTTTGTGATTAAGTTTTGTAGATTTGTCAGGACCTACTTTGATAATTTAAATTCGTGTTATAAAAATACATACTTCACGTTACGAACTTGAAGCAACTAATATAAAATACCTATATGCACAAACACAACAGCGCAAAGTACTTATAGCGATGTTTTTTGACGAATGGCAGCCAATTAGCTTATTCGATGTAAATATACGCACATCGTACATACATAGTTTTCATATGTGGACTGACTTATTTGCATTTGTTGTTCTTTAAAGGATTCTATTTATTTTTTCCTTTTGTTTATACTTACATAATAAGAAATGTACATCTCTACTACGTCTCTACATCGTTTGATACATTAGCGTAACTCACCGAGAAACTAAAGCGACTTTTAAAGAAGTTTAATTATTGAGAAGTGCAGCTTTGGTATAGCGCGAGAAAGGGTCCGGTATGTTCTGTACGAGATCTCAGAGCCCTCGTCGAGAACAACCACCACAGGTATTTTAGTAGCTAATCGTAAAATCGCTAATTAGTTTAAATTATACATAAATAGTATTCATATATGTTTCATATGTATTATCTAGTTTTCTAAAATAAATGTTTTTATTTGCGATCTAAAAATTTAGAAAATTACACAAGTAACTTTTTCTGAGTCAATTTTCGTTTAGGGCAGGATTTAGCTGGGTCTCCAGGGTTCAGCCATTGCGACGAGCGCTTCCGATTATTGTACAGTATCCACTTTTCATCACAAGTAATGATTCGATTTAAAATCCCTTCATTATTGTGTCAGTTGAGCAAAGTAACACAGCAGTCGACGCGTGTTTGCAAGTTCGATTCACTCAATTCATGAGGTACCGATCGTTCAAGTTTTTTTACTTTCCCGATTTGCTTCAAGTGGATTAATACAGTTTTGTCACTTACCCTGAAGCCTGCAACTATCTCTGAAGTGCTTTGTGATGGATCCGCTTCCACAATAGCCTTTAATTCTTCATTTTCAACTTTGGTCTCCGGCCGTCCACGGGGTTGGTTCTGAAGGTCGAAATTTTCAGAACGAAAACGTTGAAACCAAAAACGTACCATGTTTTCTTTTGCGACACCAGCGCCGTACACATCATTAATCCTTCGAGCTGTTTCTGCAGCACTGGTGCCACGGTAGAACTCGTACTCGTAAATATACCGATATTTCATGTTTTCCATTGTGCGGTAATAAGCGACGCCAAAGAAAAAAATAATGAGGAAAGAAACAAATGAATGACTGTTTTCAAAACTCAAATGTACCAGCTAAATGAATTTATAAATTTGAATTTGGAATTCTTAACCAAAGAGGAGATATTTCAGATCAAAGTGGTCAGTACGACAAAACGCTAATTTCATATGTAAGGACCCAATATTTACATATATAGTTTATGGATTCGACACTGTTAGATACTTCGACGTTGATATGAGCTTGAAATGTTTTCGATAATACCGGTGAATAAAGTACCACTCATCTATTATCCAAATCTATTTCTTGACCGTATAACCTGATTTTAGCTGTGAAGCCACCTTGTGGGGTGATTTTCGACGATACAATGGATATCCATTTTTCCCCGATATTGTTTGCTCTGAAAGTGCTCGAGGGTATTTTTTAGAACAATGACCTTCTTGCAAACAGGGAGAATTCCTGTTTGAAATGCCGCATGGTCCGTGAACTATGTGATTCATTACAATCTCGTATAATATGTGATCTTCGTTTAATCAGGAAATTCAGCATTTATATCGGTATCGATAGCATCAGGCCTAATTTTTTCTTCTAACCACAGTAGTATGTGGGCATGTGGCAAGCCCCGTTTTTCCACTCGAGGCTGTACATATAACAAAGAAATGATCCGAAAACCTTTTTTTTAGTAATTAGGTCAATCGACACAGCTTTAGCTTAAGGTGAAAAACCCGGGCTATTATGTCATCCTCATCGTAAGATGGGCGACCGGGAAAAAGTTCTTGTGAAATTTCAATCCACTTTAGGTTAGTTGTAAAAGTGATGAAAAAGTCAGGTCGACCATACTTACGAACATAACAGAAGGCGTCTTGCGTACATTTATGCATATAACGTGGACCTCCGATAAAGCTTGACGGTAAGATAACTAATCCTCCAATGTTCTCCACGTTGTTATTTTGTTGCATTGCGTCTCGCAGGTGCACGTACTCCTCAGCACGTAAACGTGTCTGGTTAGTGCGTATGTATGTTTTCGTTTCTGTTTTTGCATACATGTCCACAATGAATTGACAAAACAATCCTCGAATTCGTTGCAAATAATTAAAACAATTTTGTCTTATTAGCATCTGGTAAGAATAAAACTGTAGGACTGATATTTTTTTATTATAATTTGTTATCCTAGTGGTTGGATTACCTTGGTAGAGTCCAAAATTGTACCCGTCCTCACCATGGCAATAGATTATAGGATATTGCAGGGCATGCAGGGCAGGACATAGATTAAAAAACACAGTCAAGCGAAAATTGTGCTCTAAAGATTATTATAAAATCTCGAATTATTTGAATGATAAGCATGATTGGGATTAACCGCTCAGCCACCAAGCCGATTATTTCTTATAAGTATATAATAGAATAATTATGTAATCATGATTAAGACATATGTTTATAAGAGCAACCTCTGTGTATCTTGCACGTTCTTCACAGAAGGAATACTGCATTAAGTGTGGTAGATTTATAAATTATTATATATCATAATTCTCGACAATTTCAAGTGTATTTTAAAAATACTTACGAAATAAAAAAATAAAAAAAACACAAAAAATATCATAAGCTCGATGTGTTTTGTGAATACGTTGTAAGCGATCATCGTGAGTGCGCAACACAATGTCACGTCTATCGCATTCCTGATCAACTAAGATTACTGCAACTTCATCTGCAACGGGGGCATTGTACCTTCCACGATGTTCTGCTGCAGGACGTCTATCAGCCTTAATAATAACTTTGTAATCGTTATTTTGGCCTTGTGGGATGGAATCTAATGTGGCTTTGAATCTTCTGACGTACGGATTTACTTGGTGTAACATATTCTGAGGTTGAGATATAAGGTAGATGTTCAGTTGAGGATAATTTTGATTCCGTATATTGGCCTGTTCATTGTAATTTGATACAAAATAAATTTGAAGAAATCTCGGCTCATTTTGAGGAAGCAAAGATCCAATAAAGTGATAAGTAATAAAGCTGATACATGGTCTTGCACCTTAAAAATTGGAATAAATGGTCCTTCTGTAATTTGTTTGGCTCCAAAAGATGTCATTTGGAATGCACTATTATATAAACGGATATTGTCTAAAAAATGTTTAGGCTAAGGACGCTCACCATTTATTAAAGCTTTTATATAGTTTGGGGGCTCACGGAAATTTTCAGTGAGCACTTTTTCATCTGAACAGTATATTCCATTTGGTTCTTTTCGCCATTCTAGAGCATTACAAAAATGGCAACATACCACCATACCTCCTATAGATGCGAATCCAGAGTAACAAATTTTTGGCGAATACAAATAGCATGCTTTCTCCTTGGTAACCCATGGAAGGATATCAATTTCTACCCCACTTTCTGAGTCTTCTATTGAACTTGATGACATTCTATTGAGTATATGTCAAAGTCAATCGGCGTTTAGTCGTGATTGACGTTGGTCTGCAGATTCTTCATGCTGAATTTCCCTTACTCTTTCTCTTTCAGCTAATAAATCATTTTCCTGACTCCTGACGGGTTAACTCACAGTTTTCTCTAGCTGTTTGCAATCTTTGTCGATGTTTATTTTCATTTTCGAGAACTCGACCATTGTTGTGTCGCTCACGATCAATTGGTAATCGTGCTTCACGTTCTTAACTATTCTCCAGCTCTCTAGACTGCAATCCGAGTTCTTCGAGAGCTCAAGTGCGTTTCTCTATCAGTGAAGGTCTCAAACTCACGCGATAGTGCATGTGCATAGCGATCAGCAGTTAGACGTGCTTCGCGTTCTTTAGAGGTCTCCTGAGATCGAATGCTGGCTGTCTGAACTCTCTGAGAGTTCAAGCGAGTTTCCCTGTCAGTAAAGGTCTCAAACTAACGCGATAGTACATGTGCCTCGCGATCGGTAGTTAGACGTGCTCCGCGTTCTTCAGGTGTCTCCTGAGATCGAGCACTTGCTGTCCGAATTCTGAGAGGTCGAGCGAGTTTCTCTGCCAAGAAAGGGCTCAGACTCACGCGATAGTACATGAGGCTCACAATCGGCGGATAAACGTGCATCACGCTGTTCACTGTTGTCTCGAATCCGAGAGGCCATCATTCGAGAACGATGTGAACTCAGTCGAGATTCTCGCTAAATCGAAGTTTCTGTAGCACGTAACCTGGCCTGACGTTCCTGAGACGCAGTAAGTCTCGCCTCATGATCTTCTTCAGTTTCTTGTGATCGAACTAATCTCATCCTTTTAGCATTTTTGCTGCACTGGGAGAGGTTCGATCTTTTTCGACGCATTCTCACAATGAATAATAGCTACTAACAAAACGTTATTTATTAAACATGTACTTATCATAAACGACTAAATTATAAGTAATCACAGAATATTTACACATAAAAATTAAGAAATAAAGAAAGAAAAAAAAATACCTAACTATTAAGATATGTTCACCTAACCTGTTATATATATTAGTGAAATAAATATATATTATCGAAAACAAAAGAAATGTGTAATAGATATTATTTTTTATTTTAATTTTAATTTTAAGTCGGTAATATGTACAGTTTCTTTTTAAATTAACTGCTAACCTAACCTAACAAAATATATTACGAATGAACAGATGCAGCTGTGACCAGGGAGCGCCGTGCGTCTCCGAAATACGTGCGTTCGCTGCAAATAACAACGCTACAGGTAGCGGTTTTTTTTTAAATTTCTGACAGGGAAATAATCTCCACGGACACTCAGCCGGACTCTACGCCAACTGAGTAGTATCTTACTCGAACCTACTAAAAAACCCCTCTTTGCTGTTAGCCCTAGTGGCTTTTGTGCTTTTACAGTCACGGTCACGTTAGGGCGAGCGCTAAAGGTCCTGTCAGATGGTCGAAATTTTGATCTACAATGGTAGCCTGAGGCCTGAGGGTTCTTCCAGCCGACGAATATCTCATACGGAGGGTAAACCTCGGGGTCAAGGCGTCACCAAGGGAGCACGCGAGGGACGTGAGGTCGTGTCCAACCGACGTGCTTCTAACCGACACTCGTCCAGCTTAAGCTGAACCCTATTTAATATGATTGATCTACCATGGTAGATCTGAAGTCAACTTACATTGGAAGACTCAAAATCTCCGAAACTGTCCATATCTCAACTTTATATAAACTTTCAATCATTATCATTTTACAGAGCATAATTTATAGTTAACTAAAGTTTCAGCCAATTTAACTGAACAGTTATTTTATAACATTTTTATCGAACAAATGTTCGAGGTGATTCTTTAAACTAATATAACTATTTTATTAATAAGCTGATTGAAATAGAATAAACACAAAATTTTAAGTAAAGCTTACTTACAATACATTAGTGAAAACAGCACACAAATCGATTAAGTCGTTTCTAAGATTAGCGTGCACAAACGCACAGACAAACAGATAAACAAACAAAACAAAAATTCTAACAATCATTGTTTTGGGTTTTATTGCGTTGGTAAAGGCCCCCAATAATAGTTTTTCTCATATATTTTCCATGTATAGACAGCGATCAGTTACATTTTTGTAACATGTATAGATAGTGTTTATGAGAGGAATCTACTTGCAATATAGATATTGAATTTAAATATTCTAGATTAGTGGTAGATTATAATTAGGTAACAATAATCATCGTTGTCATCGAGTAAAACTTAGAACTTGAAAAAGCTTTTTAAGTAGGCTACGTGACGTCCGTTCACAAAACTTTCCACACGATCTGCGTTTAAAAGGAGCCCAAGTAAATAATAATAAAATATCGCGTTTCCCCCACTTCAACGTACTAAGGAAATTCCGTGACCAGAATTTTACAAAGAATTCTTTTAAAATGTAAATGCGCCTTTTTATAACATTCTGCCCATATACGAATGTTGAAATAGTATTCAATGGTGTAAAATTAGTATTTTGTGACTACGTTGGTCTGAGAAAATAGGAAAAATGTATAATGCGCCAACTATTCAATTTAACCAATGGAAAGACTTAATCTCTCTCTCTTTTATATACAAACATACGTACATATATTCAAACTGTATTCTTAACAGGGTAGTCAAAGAAGACAGAGCGCCAAGCTTCGCGGTCCTTACATACTTCTTTCGCTTGGTTAAACGCATTCGGCGAACACACTCTCCATATTTCATTTTATTTTCTTATTTTATTTTTATTTTTTTTATTATTTGTTTATATAAAAACAAAATAAAATCACATCACATATCTTCACGTTGTATCCCTAACGGGGTAGTCAGAGAGGACGGAGCGCCAAACGTCGCAGTCCTTACATACCTCTTTCGCTTCCTCAAATCTCATCATTCCCCTCATACAGCAAATTTCTACGAGATCGCATTTCCGCTGTATTTATCTTACTTTTATCTGGTTTTGGGCATACCCAGACCTCATTACCCTACAATAAAGATGAGCTCTCTCTAATCTTTTAAATTGAGAGAAATGATTACAATGCGACGGTTCTTTTTCGGCTGTGATTCCAATGATATCTGCTTATCTCACTCGTTCATTGCATCATTTTACTTTTTTTTGTAGTTGGTAAACAATACATAACGTAGCAGTATAACATTGTGAGTTGTACATAGTGCCTCTTTTCGTGTTTACTTTAGTCCATGTTATGTAGAATTGGTTATCTTGAACTACATGTAAAGACGATCAAGAGACAGGGATTCAGAGACAGGGCATGATGTCATACACAAAAAACTCATAAATCAAAAAATTCGCGTAAACCTTTTGCCGTGTTGTCGTAAAAAAAGCCACTTAATAGATGTTACGAATAGGCCCGAGTTTAACTTGTATCTGTATAGGCTAGCAACCCATTCCACGATGATTCAAATTGAAATTCACTTGTTTAAAGATACTCGTTACTAATTATTTTTGAAAAGAAATTATTTTTTATTAACTAATTTATTTTCGTTCAAAAGAAATCTATGAACCGACAAGAAATTTGTTCAATAGGTATCATTTTTCAAACATCGCCTTACATTAAACTTTATGTTTTTCTAAAGAACGGTGAATACGCGACTACTACACAGAGTACATCGTTATCCGACTGTTTCTTTGTCCCTGTTGTCATGCTTTTTGTACCCCAACTGAGAATATTGTGTTGTTGTAGTTATAATAATTAACATATATGAGCCCTTAGCCTTTATACAGGGTTAATTTGAAAATACTAATAACCTATTAGTATTTTGTACTAAACGTTATCCCCAATAACTTTTGTTTTACGACTTTCAATAATTCATAAGGTTTTTCTTTCATACAAAAATAAAAATACATTAAATGTTTCTGAAAATGGCACCTACTCTATCTAGTCGTTAAAGCAGCACACGCACAGCGCGGCGCTGAGCCCCGGTGTGTATGCACTGCACCATTGGAAATACGTACAGAGTAATTACGTTTCAGACAGTACAACAAAACTTAACAAATATTTTTTGAGGAAAGTATTGAGTTTTGAAAAAAGTCGTAGAACAAAAGTTATTAGTATGTTGACAGGAATCTTGCACTAAGAGGTTTTTAGTATTTTTAAATTAACCCTGTAGAAGTCCTTAGTGAGAATTGCTGTTATTACTAGGCGACTATAGACCTTCTTATTCTACAAACTAGCTAAAGTTCCTAATATGAAGTTGGTAACTTCGTAGTAAAGTTAGTAAAGTAGCTAAATCGATCTATGTAGTTCGATTTATCTTGTTTCTGGGTGAAACGTGGTCCCTATGAATACACTTGAAAAGGAAAATGATCATCGAACCGTCATTCCTAATTGCTAAATTCATACTCAAACGGGCCAGAATGTTGCCGAAGTATTTCTGGCCCGAAGTATTATTGAAGTAGCTGCCGAAGTATTGCGTTATGGCGACAGTCAAGATAGTACTTTACGTTCTGTTATATCCTCTATCTCCAAGTAACACACTTAGTCATCACCTATTCTGCACTCCTTCAATTCTTTCGACTCTTGATACAACTCAGACAGTTAGTTCTATTCCGATCTCCAAACGAAACGGGCCTGCCGCATAATTTAAATAGATAACAATTAATTTTATAAGTGAATAAATAAACTTTTTTTTAATTATATTTTCACTGTTTTTTTAATAAGACAAATTGGAATTCCGTTATAACAGTTCGCTCATTCAATTGCTGTCTCCTTCAAACCTTTTTTTAGTAAGTACGTAGGAAATATTTTCAAAAGATACGTACACAGCCCCGAGTTTATTATTTTATAAATAATTGGTGTAAGCGATGTTACATCAACCTGTAACTATTTTGTTAAGCAACCCACGCCTTAATACTTCAAGATGCGTGTTAGTTATCTTGACGCCCTGTCCACCCAGAGAGAGAAATGGCGTGAGGTTATTTTTATAAGTATGTATATAACACCATCTATATGATACTGTAGAATTTGCTATTTCGGTATATTTTTAAACACGTCATGTTAACAGTGCATTCACAAAAAATTTGATTACATTAAGATGGATACAAAGCGATTTTAAGATGAAAAGAGCGGTTTTCTTTAATTTAATCATGTAGTACATTGAATCTTTGGTACGTCAATAATATCTTTTACTTACATTACTTTAATAAGATTTGTGATATTAATTAAAACATAAATATTTACAAAATTAAAATTAAATGTAGGTATACTTGACCACCTCCGTGGCGCAACGGCTTAACGCGTCGGAAAGTAAACGGGGGTTGCGGGTTCGATTCCCGCCCCGAGTCTGGGTGTTTAAGTATAATATGTATTTATTTACAAAAGAAAAGTATATAAGTAGTATATCAGTAGTCTAGTACCCATAACACAAGCGCTGTGCTGCTTACTTTGGGACTAGATGACGCTGTGTGAAATGTCCGAGTTTATTATAATTATATTATTATTATTATACTTTTTTCTTTACGTATTTTATTTGAGTTCCCTTAAATTTGTGTAATTAAATAAATAAACTGAACATGAAAATTATCTTTTTTAAAAGACGTGGTGATATACAGGTACATGCATCTATGCAATATAAAATACACATAATATGTTACTTGTATTATATTGTGTTACATAATTGTGGATTTTTTATTATCGGCGTCCAAAGATGTCCTCTATTGAGGACCTATTATAATGAAAATATATTTGGACTTCAAGTAAACTCAACTAAAATAATAGTGCATTCTCGATTATTATATACTCTTGAAAGCAATAAATTCTCTTTATGCTATTTACAAGGAACGAAGTCCTGTTTTTAGCAGCTTAAAATTATTACATTCAAGGTCAATCAATCGATTCGTTATTTATCGTTGTAAGTAGATAGTAATCTTGCAATTTCGAATTCATATTAGAATTAGAAGTAAATAATTTAAGTAAATTATGTGTATTGTAGAAATCTATCAGCGATTCTGGAAAAAATTTATAATGTCGGTAAAAAATTCAGACAGGTTGTTTTTGAAATGCACGCTTATGTAAATTAAGTGTGGTTTTTCTACAATCGCTGTCGCTTATATTATATGCATTAGCCGGTTGTCGCTTGTTGCTGAGTTAGAGAATGCAATCTAAGCTAACAAGCATTGCCGACTCTACGCTGAGTGAGTCATAAGTACTCTACACATACTAGCATACTACATAGATCTAAGGGAAGTGTTTGAGTGCAACGTTGAAGATTTTTCTTTGCGCAAAAAATTAGGTTCAAAGAAAGATAAGTTTAAAACCGTAAAAGAGAATATAGAGCGTACTGCAATGATATATTGTTACGAAAGGCATAATATTATAATCGTTTACATATGTAATTACTAGCTTTGCTCAACGATTGCGTCAGTTTGGATCATGGAAGAAATTCCATCACCGTGTTAAGAGTCCTATGACAAACCTAAGCAGTTGAATTTACGTATTAGCGCTCCGAATCTGTGCGATAATCGTAGCTTATTAACGTATTTATAGCGTTTCTACAAAATAAGTGGACAATCACATGCTCTTACTACTCACCAATTTTGATCAAAATCGTCCAAGCCGTTTTTTAGTTACAAAAGCACATACAGACAGACACACAAATATTTTAAAAATGGTAGAATCAAAGTCAGTGAGTCATAAAACGGCTAGTTATGACAAAATTTGACAAAAAAATTGCAATTACAGACAGACGCTAGATATTTATGTAGTAGTATAGATGAGGATAGATGTCTTTGCTATGCTTATGTATGTTTACGGTAAAAAATATAGGATCAACGAAAAAGCCACTGTAAGAGAAACACATATTACAGATGCAACTCAACTAAAAAGAGCTCATTTTAGATTTCCACGTCAAGACGGCGGATCATGATAAAACATACCTAATGTTCAAACTGTCTTTAAATTCTTGCGGTACTTATTGTGAGATGCTTAAGTACATATCCAGTCCAGACAGACAGATAAAAATTCTAAAAAACCGTTTTGGTTCTCATTAGTGTTATGCATACCTCTCAGGTTATTATTTTCGTATATCTTTAATTAACTGGTGCGGATCAGTTTACGGTTTAATTGTTTGTAGTTTTTCAATTTTTACATAGGAAGTACAGATTATTATTAAAAAAATTCTAACGTGCATTTTGAACGCATCAACAGCCTCTTCACGGCTCGAAAAACGTTGACCACGTAATTTATTCTTCACGATTGGGAATAAATAGAAGTCGTTGGGGACCAAGTCGGGGCTGTACGGCGGATGACCCGTTAATTCGATCTTTTGATCTTCCAAATACCGAGTTGTTTCGGCCGATGTGTGGCAGCTAGCATTGTCATGATGAAGAAGGATTCTGCGTTGTCGGTTGTTCTTTCTTATTTCTTCAAAGATTTCTGGCAAACAAATGGTCGTGTACCATTCAGAATTAACCGTTTTACGATCATCTAGCGGCACTGTAGCTACATGTCCATTTATATCAAAAAAACAAGCGACCATTTGCTTCAAAGTGCTTTTTGAACGAATGACTTTTGTTGGGTTCAGCTCATCTTGGAACACCCAAAACGTTGATTGTTGTTTAGTTTCAGGATCATACGCATATATCCAAGATTCATCATCTGTGTAGATATTATAGACAGCTTTTGACGCACCCTGATTGTACTTTTGTAACATTTTTTCACATCAATCGACACGAGCCCGTTTTTGGTCAATTCTCAAGTTGTGCGGAATCCAACGTGAATAAACTTTTTTTACAGCTAAATGTTCGTGTAATATTTTATATATACTCGTCATACTTATGCCCAGAGACGCCTGTATCTCGCGATATGTAACATGACAATCTTGCATTACTAGTTCCCGCACAGCATCAATATTTTGAGGTACAACAACCGATTTAGGGCGACCTTCTTTAACTTCGTCCGTGAGCACAGACCGCTGACGATTAAACTCACTAAACCAGTGATACACAGTAGTTTTCGATGGTGCTTCGTCCCCAAAAGTCGAAGTGAGTTGATCGATGCACTGTTTTTGAGTTAGCCCTCGCCGAAAATCGTAATAAATCATAGCACGAAAATTTTCACGACTTAAATCCATGGTGATAAAGACTCGCAATTTTCAAAATGACGCCACAAAGGATAAACAAATGATAGCTACATGAAACAAATTGTATTCTTCAGCCAAAGAGTTCCATTTTTAAACGTTATAATTACTTTTTTAATTTTGTTCTGTAACTGGTCAGTTCCGGATACATAAATAGCAGCCCTCGTATCATGTGACAACCTCCGTGGCGCAACGGTTAAGCGCGTCGGAAAGTAAAACGGGGGTTGTGGGTTTGATTCCCGCTCCGAGTCTGGGTGTCTATGTATCATATGTATTTATTTACAAAAGAAAAGTATATAAGTAGTATATCAGTTGTCTAGTACCCATAATACAGGCGCTGTGCTGCTTACTTTGGGACTAGACTGTGTGAAATGTCTGAGAATGTAATATGTATGACGATTGTGTATCTATTATTCTATGACCATTAAATGCACTTTTCGCGCCACTATACCAATTAGATTACACAAATTCTCGTTTTGACAGCAAATATCGCGCAATATCGGATGTCACATGCTGTCTGTAAGTTATGTAATAAGCGTGCAGGTCGCTATTTAATGTTCTCGCTTGGGATCGCTCGTTATGAAGAATGAGCATAAATTCCTTGTACGGGTTCTACCTCTACAAGCGCTCGCGCAGTTCTGAGATACACGCGTCAACATCGCGTATTTTTTACTGATTTTCTGATGTTTATTATATTTATTATAGTGATTAATTTAAAAAAAATAATTACTGTCATATATTGTACATTGAACGAAGTTTCATTTCATATCGTTTTTTTTTTATAAGTCATTGCTTTTTTAGTTATCATTAATCGACGTTCAATCACGACACTTTATCTTGAAAATAAGCCTTTTTAAATTTTTTTTCTGTAAAAAGGAAAAAAATTGTGACATTTCCACAACAGCAATACTCAAGAAGAATATGTCAACTCGTCGAAACAATGTTAATTAGGACGTCAAAGTAGCGCGTCTAAGGATTCTCCTTAAGAACTGACTTAGTAGAATGGTCATTGTAAGATATTATAAAATAAATATGAAAATATGCAACGGCAATATTCGTGAAGAAAAATTGATCTATTATAAACTGCCAGCAGAATATTAAAAAATCTTAAGGTTTTTGAGAATTAGAGCGTCAAAATATCGATATTTCGCACAAAAATGTGAAAGGGCTCTTAACATAAGTCTTGTAGTTTGAGAGTTTAATAGGTAGATGTACCCTTCCATATAAGATCGTTATCTCTAACGTTACCTTCATTATATAACGGAGATAACGGTTACAACCTGTTATATAACTGAGATTCTAGTCCCAGGAGCAATCCGCATTCTATTCCATTCGGTATTTTTTTCCTGATAATTGAATGAAACGCTTATTTAAAAAATGGTTACATTCAATTAAAAATTGCATTAACGTAGTGTAGTTCGGTATTTCCATTAATTTTATTCCAATAATAAAATATTCGAGTTTGAATTTATTGAAACATTAAAAACTCCCAGTACAAAAAATTGTCTGGATCGATTTCGACTAAACATTAGAATACGAATATTCTCGAAATCTGTTAAAAAGAAAAAAAAAATGCATGAGAATCGATTCATATGTTTAAGAGTATCAAGTATAAAGATGCCACAGACAGATGAAAAGAAACGAAAAGACAGACATACGATGCCAAAGACGACGAAGAGGCAAACAGGGATAGAGACAGAGAGAGGAATAGACAGACAGACGAACTTTTACTTTGATTATTTTTTTTATACCAAATTAGCAGTTTTGGTTCTCAAATAATAACCATTTCTCATTTGTGTAATAAAATTATGTGTCTTTGTGTTTGCGAGAATTTGTAGGCTCGATTTCGACGTGTTCTTTACTTTCACCATGACAGGAATGATTAATTAAATTTTCATCAAAATGTTACAAAAAGTAGGTATGCTTGCGAACACAGGGACCGATTTAGTTCGAATACAAGTTTGCAAGGGCCGATATAGATGAAGACTATCCCCCTAAAACTGTGAGTGCGTTTGCCTTACGGCCTGTCCACGACTTTTGGCTGAAGCGGCAAGCGACTGTGCTACGGAATGTGCAATGTCCAGTAGCATCTACAGTAAGGACCTCAGCGGGCGTATTTCGACTTCGTCAAAACTAGTTCTTCAGTGCTTCGCAGGCAGTTTATATTTTTCGACACAATGTTCTGTATAAAAAAGAAGAATTCTGAAAAACATTGCTTATCTTAGAAACATTGTTTTATTTCTTCTCACATCCTTTTCATTGTATTTTATATTAATGCTGTGGATGCATGGACGTCCACATACGTTCTATTTAAAATTAAACTAATAAATACCTCTGTGTTTTTAGTTTTGCCATAATTTTTTTATAAAATATTAAATGGAAAGACGCCGCTCAATACGTACGCCACGCTTATCGCGCCGCTTTGAGGCGTATCCCTTGCCGCGCTGCGTGCCAATCGACTAAGATTTTCGTTTAACATTACGCTACTCGCTACCAAGCGTGGTATTGCGTAGAGTAGCATACATATATTTATATACATTTGTTTCTATCTTTCATCACACCGCTATACGCTTCTCCTAACAAAAGCAAGGTCGTGGCTAGGCTGTTAGACTTGGCAGTATAATATGTACTTTGTTTGAGACTATGGAATGAGTTCATGCTATCTTGTTTACTATTAAAACTAATTTACGTAACCAACTCATAGAAAGATATGATTAATATAGTAATCCCTTTGTATGTCTAATTGTCTCTACTTCAAACCTCTGTGAAAATGTTGGGACAAGCCACCACCTAATCGAAATTCTTAATTCGCTCTTTTAGGCTTGTAACTTGTAATACTTATAACATATTAAGAATATGTAGAAAATTCAAGAGATCTTCTGATTAAAAAAATTACAACGTATTAATCTTCAAATCACATCAATCATGTCTGAAGAATAGATGACTCGACGGTCAACGACCTCGATTCTTATCGTTGAATTAGCAAATTTATGCCAGTTTTTATTGAATTTCAACATATTTATTGGCAGCAATTTATATAATTTTTGTTATAATCATGTAGTAATCTGAGTTTACTTTGATGAAATACAATTTTTTTTTCCAATTAAAGCCAGCCGCACATTAAAAGACGGTCTATGCAGACTTTGGTGTGTTTCGTGACCTGGATCACAAAATTTAAGATAACTGAGAGTTAAATAGATATTTGGATACATACGTCAACTCTTTATCTTGAAATTTTTAAAACTGGAAACATTATTAGAGAAAATCTCGATAAAAAAAAATCTTAAAAAAACCCTGTTTTGCACAAAGATTCTGTTGCATTTCCGAAATTCTACAGAATTACAGATAGGTAATTATGATATCTCAAATCTCTTAATCTAGTTTTTTAATTGGTAATGCAGTTTTCTTGAAAATTTCAATTATGTGCAAAAACAAATGTTGAGATTTCTCCGCGCTAAAATATGATCAAACCACAACTGCGAAAACCAACTTCATTGTTATCGCCATAGGGTGCAAGGGTAATGAACGCATTCGGTTGCACCGAACTGCATAAGCGGACTCTTAAGAGAAATTTCTAATAGAAAAACTGTCATACGTGCCGGAAGGCACTCCGTGTGTACATTTTATGCTAAATCGCACACACTGTAAGAAAAATTCTCGTGACGACCGTTGGCTTCCAATGCGCACCGGATCGCACCCCAACCGAACCCGAGAATTTTTCTGAGAGGTCCGTCTGCAATACATTTTGTACTAGATCCCGCACACTATCGGAAATTCGTATCAGTTCATAAGACGCGATCGTATGCTGTACACGCGTTTTGCTATGCAAAATGACTGAAATATAGGACTTGATAGCCGAACGCCGTATCACCGGACCTGATAGTGTGCGTGATGTGCTGATGTTCGGTCTGGCGCACGTGAGAATTTCTGAGAATGTTGTACAAGTACCTAATTTACAAATTACTCGTAATGTGCGGCCGGCCTAATAAAATGTTTCCTGGGTTTTTTGGTCTAACATTTGTCAATTGCGGTCCAACGAGGCAATGCTGCCAACGTAATGGGCACATTTTGCAAATTGAGACAGGCTTTGGAGACAGGCTTTGGAGTTATCTTCCAGCTGAATATAATTCTCGATATTTTATTTCAGTTTACACATTTCAGTTTTTAATTTTGGTGATCATTATTAGGTACATTTTATGATAGTTATTAGGTAATAATCAATGTACATAAGGTTTTTATTTTATTGTATTATAAAATTGATTTTTACTCATAGGTCATAACTCATAACAAATAACATTTTAATTTTTAAATAGACAGTCACCGGCCGGCGGGTAAAAATCGTATTCAGCCTAAAGTCGCACTTACCTGCCGGGAGGTCAGCCTACTTAGGCGAGATTAAACCTTAACCTGTTTGAAATTCGAATTAAAATTACTCGTAACTAGTTCTTAAATGAATGTCATAACAACATTACCTATAGTTTCATAGATAAAAATACTTTTTAAAACTGTACCTCATTATGAAAACGAACAGTTACACGCGCGCGACATTAAGCGAAGTGCATTTCGAAAGCTTGATAGCTTTCGAAATATAATATGTTCTTATAAATAAATAGGACTGTTATAATTGATACAATATTTCATTGAATCAATTGTTCATTTATTCCCGTTGACATTATGAGTAATTGTATGAACCGAGATTGTTTGTGTTAGCAGCAATAGCAGTCCCTACCTGTGGTCTTACGTAGTAATTTTACATTCTCTTTGGCATGACGACACCAAAATTTCACGCCCGAGCTCTAGGTGCTCTTAATTGTACCACATTTATAACAATAAATCTACCTATAAGCCCTGACTCTACAAAATCTACATTATGGTCAAAAAATTGGCTTGCTTGTGTAATTTTTTTATTTTTCTTTTAAATAATTTTCTGTGTGTATTAACTAGTGGATTAACCCTAGGATTTATTTACAGTTTCAGGATATACCTATTTAGCTTCAGGTTATGCCTATTAAATTTCAAGTTATATCTATTTGCTGGTACAGTTGTCTCTTGGATATAGTTACTGGCATATTCTATGTATCGTTTGATCAGTAAGGATTGTATTATGAAGTCCTTTATATATGTGTTGGTTTCCATTGTTGGGTAACATCCCTGGGTTTGTTTGTTCTAGCATTCAGTTTGTGAATAGTGGACTCTGTGAATTTCTGTCAAGACCATTTGTGGGACAACTCTGCTGGCTAAGTGATTGTCATTCTGATCATTGGATGATCATTTAGACTTCTAAAGCGTTAACGTATTCATAATAAAACCTTTTTATACTAAAACAAAATAAAGTAATTTATTAACAGTGTTCATATGTTATTTTTTACTTTTCTACTAGAAATAATTTTATTACGAATTTCGTTGTCAAATTTAGAATAACTTTATAGTATAATTAATGTGTAATAATTTTAACTTCGAAGTATGTATATCTGTAAAATTTTTACTAGGTTAATGATTTTAAACATTTTCATTAATTAAAATGTAGTGTTATTTTCTATAATGAAAACCCACGGGGTAAATCAAGGAACTATTAATTGTATTTATGAATTAAGTTTTTTTTTGTGAATAAATTAGTGAAGGGAAACCCAGTTTTATTATTTTGAAACCGAAATCGTTTGTAGTTGCGCAGTTAAGGCACCCATTTTATAAATTTTGCTGCATATATAGGCTACGCTTTAAGAACCTGAAGATATTTAAATCGGGTTGCAAGTCAGATCTTACACACTACCGCCCCCTAGTGTCTATATTGTTAGCATTGAGAAAAATATTCAAAAAAATATTGCTCAACAATATGCTGTCACATTCTAACATTTGCAGAATATTTCATATTTAATATTTCACGGTTTCACGAGAGGGCAGCCAACAGCACATGCAGGAGCAAGCTTGATCAAAAATGTACTAGAGACTTGGGAGGGGTCACGGGATGCCATTGGCGTGGTTTGTGATCTTTCCAAAGCTTTTGATTGTGTTTGTCACAAAATTTTAATTTACAAGCCGAAATATGATAGCATACGTGATGAAGCTAAACATATAAACATATCGTGATTTCATATCTGACACAAAAAGTGAATGTAAATGGGGTCGCATCGGTCGGTTCCAAATTAATGATGGGCGTTCTCCAAGGATCAGTTTTGGGACTTTTCCTGTTTTTGTATTATATTAATGATCTTCTAATTATGCTTAACGCTCTATATGAAATAATATTACTTGCTGATGACCCATCATTATTGTTTAAAGTAAATAGAAAACACATATATATTAGTGGACAGAATAGAATCTTGGTGGATGTTTCGAGATGGTTCGCTGCTAATAATTTACTACGGCATGCATAAAAAACCAATTGCGTCAAGTTTTTTCTATCTAATGTACCCAGAGTCCATAATAGACTAGAACTCGGTAGGAAACAATTACGATTAGAAATACATATGAGATTTGAGGAGGCGAAAGAGGTACATTATGTGAGGACCGCGGCACTTGGCACTGTCTTCTCACTCTACCCCTTTAAGAGTACAGCATGAATTATATGTACGTGTGTATGCATCTACGTACATAACTTTATGCATTTCCCATTCAAGAGTGGAAAGAGTATTAAGGCGAAACAAAATCACATCTGGACACAATTTCTAGTAATAACTATTTAGGTTTATAGGTGGCAAAGTAAAACCTGACGTCAAATGGCTAGCCCGTCGCCTCCACCAGATTTTTAACCTATTCTAAGTTATTTTTGTCGGCTGCCTCATCGGCCTTTGTCAAAGTTCTTAAGTGGTTACGAGAAAGAAACTTTCGGAAAGTACCCCGCCCTTGGAGGAGAGACTGAATTACGTAAAACTTTTACCCAGATAAATGATCGTCCTTGACACACGTCGAGGATTCCGGAGTTTCCTACGGAACGCACTGGACTGCTTTACCACTGCGTAAAAGCATGTTTTGGGGTGAAAGCAGCCCCTCTAGCTTCCTCGCAGTACTACAGCCCGCGGATCAAATAGATAAGTGGAGTTCTAGCTCCGATAGCTCGCGACCACGAAATCAACCTTCTATGACAAGCGGGGGATATCATAGCCTATAGTTCTTTTTCTCTCAACTTACAGGAATATACCGTCAGATCTGGGTTTACTATTGCCATATTCCGAACCAACAACGACTTGAGCTTACAGAGGCGTTGATATGGGTGTTATTTACATTGAAATGTTATTACGTTACTACCGCCTGTAATGTTCAGTGAACAAAACTAGAATGAGTCTTCCGAATTTGCCGTCTGAAATAAGATTTCAATGCCTAGGTCTAAATTGAACACATCGATAATTTTGTGATTAAGTTTTGTAGATTTGTCAGGACCTACTTTGATAATTTAAATTCGTGTTATAAAAATACATACTTCACGTTACGAACTTGAAGCAACTAATATAAAATACCTATATGCACAAACACAACAGCGCAAAGTACTTATAGCGATGTTTTTTGACGAATGGCAGCCAATTAGCTTAAATATACGCACATCGTACATACATAGTTTTCATATGTGGACTGACTTATTTGCATTTGTTGTTCTTTAAAGGATTCTATTTATTTTTTCCTTTTGTTTATACTTACATAATAAGAAATGTACATCTCTACTACGTCTCTACATCGTTTGATACATTAGCGTAACTCACCGAGAAACTAAAGCGACTTTTAAAGAAGTTTAATTATTGAGAAGTGCAGCTTTGGTATAGCGCGAGAAAGGGTCCGGTATGTTCTGTACGAGATCTCAGAGCCCTCGTCGAGAACAACCACCACAGGTATTTTAGTAGCTAATCGTAAAATCGCTAATTAGTTTAAATTATACATAAATAGTATTCATATATGTTTCATATGTATTATCTAGTTTTCTAAAATAAATGTTTTTATTTGCGATCTAAAAATTTAGAAAATTACACAAGTAACTTTTTCTGAGTCAATTTTCGTTTAGGGCAGGATTTAGCTGGGTCTCCAGGGTTCAGCCATTGCGACGAGCGCTTCCGATTATTGTACAGTATCCACTTTTCATCACAAGTAATGATTCGATTTAAAATCCCTTCATTATTGTGTCAGTTGAGCAAAGTAACACAGCAGTCGACGCGTGTTTGCAAGTTCGATTCACTCAATTCATGAGGTACCGATCGTTCAAGTTTTTTTACTTTCCCGATTTGCTTCAAGTGGATTAATACAGTTTTGTCACTTACCCTGAAGCCTGCAACTATCTCTGAAGTGCTTTGTGATGGATCCGCTTCCACAATAGCCTTTAATTCTTCATTTTCAACTTTGGTCTCCGGCCGTCCACGGGGTTGGTTCTGAAGGTCGAAATTTTCAGAACGAAAACGTTGAAACCAAAAACGTACCATGTTTTCTTTTGCGACACCAGCGCCGTACACATCATTAATCCTTCGAGCTGTTTCTGCAGCACTGGTGCCACGGTAGAACTCGTACTCGTAAATATACCGATATTTCATGTTTTCCATTGTGCGGTAATAAGCGACGCCAAAGAAAACAATAATGAGGAAAGAAACAAATGAATGACTGTTTTCAAAACTCAAATGTACCAGCTAAATGAATTTATAAATTTGAATTTGGAATTCTTAACCAAAGAGGAGATATTTCAGATCAAAGTGGTCAGTACGACAAAACGCTAATTTCATATGTAAGGACCCAATATTTACATATATAGTTTATGGATTCGACACTGTTAGATACTTCGACGTTGATATGAGCTTGAAATGTTTTCGATAATACCGGTGAATAAAGTACCACTCATCTATTATCCAAATCTATTTCTTGACCGTATAACCTGATTTTAGCTGTGAAGCCACCTTGTGGGGTGATTTTCGACGATACAATGGATATCCATTTTTCCCCGATATTGTTTGCTCTGAAAGTGCTCGAGGGTATTTTTTAGAACAATGACCTTCTTGCAAACAGGGAGAATTCCTGTTTGAAATGCCGCATGGTCCGTGAACTATGTGATTCATTACAATCTCGTATAATATGTGATCTTCGTTTAATCAGGAAATTCAGCATTTATATCGGTATCGATAGCATCAGGCCTAATTTTTTCTTCTAACCACAGTAGTATGTGGGCATGTGGCAAGCCCCGTTTTTCCACTCGAGGCTGTACATATAACAAAGAAATGATCCGAAAACCTTTTTTTTAGTAATTAGGTCAATCGACACAGCTTTAGCTTAAGGTGAAAAACCCGGGCTATTATGTCATCCTCATCGTAAGATGGGCGACCGGGAAAAAGTTCTTGTGAAATTTCAATCCACTTTAGGTTAGTTGTAAAAGTGATGAAAAAGTCAGGTCGACCATACTTACGAACATAACAGAAGGCGTCTTGCGTACATTTATGCATATAACGTGGACCTCCGATAAAGCTTGACGGTAAGATAACTAATCCTCCAATGTTCTCCACGTTGTTATTTTGTTGCATTGCGTCTCGCAGGTGCACGTACTCCTCAGCACGTAAACGTGTCTGGTTAGTGCGTATGTATGTTTTCGTTTCTGTTTTTGCATACATGTCCACAATGAATTGACAAAACAATCCTCGAATTCGTTGCAAATAATTAAAACAATTTTGTCTTATTAGCATCTGGTAAGAATAAAACTGTAGGACTGATATTTTTTTATTATAATTTGTTATCCTAGTGGTTGGATTACCTTGGTAGAGTCCAAAATTGTACCCGTCCTCACTATGGCAATAGATTATAGGATATTGCAGGGCATGCAGGGCAGGACATAGATTAAAAAACACAGTCAAGCGAAAATTGTGCTCTAAAGATTATTATAAAATCTCGGATTATTTGAATGATAAGCATGATTGGGATTAACCGCTCAGCCACCAAGCCGATTATTTCTTATAAGTATATAATAGAATAATTATGTAATCATGATTAAGACATATGTTTATAAGAGCAACCTCTGTGTATCTTGCACGTTCTTCACAGAAGGAATACTGCATTAAGTGTGGTAGATTTATAAATTATTATATATCATAATTCTCGACAATTTCAAGTGTATTTTAAAAATACTTACGAAATAAAAAAATAAAAAAAACACAAAAAATATCATAAGCTCGATGTGTTTTGTGAATACGTTGTAAGCGATCATCGTGAGTGCGCAACACAATGTCACGTCTATCGCATTCCTGATCAACTAAGATTACTGCAACTTCATCTGCAACGGGGGCATTGTACCTTCCACGATGTTCTGCTGCAGGACGTCTATCAGCCTTAATAATAACTTTGTAATCGTTATTTTGGCCTTGTGGGATGGAATCTAATGTGGCTTTGAATCTTCTGACGTACGGATTTACTTTGTGTAACATATTCTGAGGTTGAGATATAAGGTAGATGTTCAGTTGAGGATAATTTTGATTCCGTATATTGGCCTGTTCATTGTAATTTGATACAAAATAAATTTGAAGAAATCTCGGCTCATTTTGAGGAAGCAAAGATCCAATAAAGTGATAAGTAATAAAGCTGATACATGGTCTTGCACCTTAAAAGTTGGAATAAATGGTCCTTCTGTAATTTGTTTGGCTCCAAAAGATGTCATTTGGAATGCACTATTATATAAACGGATATTGTCTAAAAAATGTTTAGGCTAAGGACGCTCACCATTTAGTAAAGCTTTTATAAAGTTTGGGGGCTCAGGGAAATTTTCAGTGAGCACTTTTTCATCTGAACAGTATATTCCATTTGGTTCTTTTCGCCATTCTAGAGCATTACAAAAATGGCAACATACCACCATACCTCCTATAGATGCGAATCCAGAGTAACAAATTTTTGGCGAATACAAATAGCATGCTTTCTTCTTGGTAACCCATGGAAGGATATCAATTTCTACCCCACTTTCTGAGTCTTCTATTGAACTTGATGACATTCTATTGAGTATATGTCAAAGTCAATCGGCGTTTAGTCGTGATTGACGTTGGTCTGCAGATTCTTCATGCTGAATTTCTCTTACTCTTTCTCTCTCAGCTAATAAATCATTTTCCTGACTCTGACGGGTTAGCTCACAGTTTTCTCTAGCTGTTTGCAATCTTTGTCGATGTTTATTTTCATTTTCGAGAACTCGACCATTGTTGTGTCGCTCACGATCAATTGGTAATCGTGCTTCACGTTCTTAACTATTTTCCAGCTCTCTAGACTGCAATCCGAGCTCTTCGAGAGCTCAAGTGCGTTTATCTATCAGTGAAGGTCTCAAACTCACGCGATAGTGCATGTGCATAGCGATCAGCAGTTAGACGTGCTTCACGTTCTTTAGAAGTCTCCTGAGATCGAATGCTGGCTGTTCGAACTCTCTGAGAGTTCAAGCGGGTTTCCTTGTCAGTAAAGGTCTCAAACTAACGCGATAGTACATGTGCCTCGCGATCGGTAGTTAGACGTGCTCCGCGTTCTTCAGGTGTCTCCTGAGATCGAGCACTTGCTGTCCGAATTCTGAGAGCTCGAGCGAGTTTCTCTGCCAAGAAAGGGCTCAGACACACGCGATAGTACATGAGCCTCACAATCGGCGGATAAACGTGCATCACGCTGTTCACTGTTGTCTCGAATCCGAGAGGCCATCATTCGAGAACGATGTGAACTCAGTCGAGATTCTCGCTAAATCGAAGTTTCTGTAGCACGTAACCTGGCCTGACGTTCCTGAGATGCAGTAAGTCTCGCCTCATGATCGTCTTCAGTTTCCTGTGATCGAATTAATCTCATCCTTTTAGCATTTTTGCTGCACTGGGAGAGGTTCGATCTTTTTCGAGGCATTCTCACAATGAATAATAGCTACTAACAAAACGTTATTTATTAAACATGTACTTATCATAAACGACTAAATTATAAGTAATCACAGAATATTTGCACATAAAAATTAAGAAATAAAGAAAGAAAAAAAAATTACCTAACTATTAACATATGTTCACCTAACCTGTTATACATATATATTATTGAAATAAATATATATTATCGAAAACAAAAGAAATGTGTAATAGATATAATTTTTTATTTTAATTTTAATTTTAAGTCGGTAATATGTACAGTTTCTTTTTAAATTAACTACTAACCTAACCTAACAAAATATATTACGAATGAACAGATGCAGCTGTGACCAGGGAGCGTCATGCGTCTCCGAAATACGTGCGTTCGCTGCGATTAACAACGCTACAGGTAGCGGTTTTTTTTAAATTTCTGAGAGGGAAAAAATCTCCACGGACACTCAGCCGGACTCTACGCCAACTGAGTAGTGTCTTACTCGAACCGACTAAAAAACCCCTCTTTGCTGTTAGCCCTAGTGGCTTTTGTGCTTTTACAGTGTCACCGGTCACGTTAGGGCGAGCGCTAAAGGTCCTGTCAGATTGTCGAAATTTTGATCTACCATGGTAGCCTGAGGCCTGTGGGTTCCTCCAGCCGACGAATATCTCAAGGCGTCACCAAGGGAGCACGCGAGGGACGTGAGATCATGTCCAACCGACGTGCTTCTAACCGACGCTCGTCCAGCTTAAGCTGAACCCTATTTAATATGATTGATCTACCATGGTAGATCTGAAGTCAACTTACATTGGAAGAGTCAAAATCTCCGAAACTGTCCATATCTCAACTTTATATAAACTTTCAATCATTATCATTTTACAGAGCATAATTTATAGTTAACTAAAGTTTCAGCCAATTTAACTGAACAGTTATTTATAACATTTTTATCGAACAAATGTTCGAGGTGATTCTTTAAACTAATATAACAATTTTATTAATAAGCTGATTGAAATAGAATAAACACAAAATTTTAAGTAAAGCTTACTTACAATACATTAGTGAAAACAGCACACAAATCGGTTAAGTCGTTTCTAAGATTAGCGTGCACAAACGCACAGACAAACAGATAAACAAACAAACAAACAGACAAAAATTCTAATAATCATTGTTTTGGGTTTTATTGCGTTGATAAAGGCCCCCAATAATAGTTTTTCTCATATATTTTCCATGTATAGACAGCGATCAGTTACATTTTTATAACATGTATAGATAGTGTTTATGAGAGGAATCTACTTGCAATATAGATATTGAATTTAAATATTCTAGATTAGTGGTAGCTTATAATTAGGTAACAATAATCATCGTTGTCATCGAGTAAAACTTAGAACTTGAAAAAGCTTTTTAAGTAGGCTACGTGACGTCCGTTCACAAAACTTTCCACACGATCTGCGTTTAAAAGGAGCCCAAGTAAATAATAATAAAATATCGCGTTTCCCCCACTCCAACGTACTAAGGAAATTCCGTGACCAGAATTTTACAAAGAATTCTTTTAAAATGTAAATGCGCCTTTTTATAACATTCTGCCCATATACGAATGTTGAAATAGTATTCGATGGTGTAAAATTAGTATTTTGAGACTACGTTGGTCTGAGAAAATAGGAAAAATGTATAATGCGCCAACTATTCAATTTAACCAATGGAAAGACTTAATCTCTCTCTCTTTAATATACAAACATACGTACATATATTCAAACTGTATTCTTAACAGGGTAACAGGTAACAGATGACAGAGCGCCAAGCTTCACGGTCCTTACATACTTCTTTCGCTTGGTTAAACGCATTCGGCGAACACACTCTCCATATTTCATTTTATTTTCTTATTTTATTTTATTTTCTTGTATATGTTTTGTTTATTTTCTTATTTTATTTTTATTTTTTTTATTATTTGTTTATATAAAAACAAAATAAAATCACATCACATATCTTCACGTTGTATCCCAAACGGGGTAGTCAGAGAGGACGGAGCGCCAAACGTCGCAGTCCTTACATACCTCTTTCGCTTCCTCAAATCTCATCATTCCCCTCACACAGCAAATTTCTACGAGATCGCATTTCTACTGTATTTATCTTACTTTTACTGGTTTTGGGCATACCCAGGCCTCATTACCCTACAATAAAGATGAGCTCTCTCTAATCTTTTAAATTGAGAGAAATGATTACAATGCGACGGTTCTTTTTCGGCTGTGATTCCAATGATATCTGCTTATCTCACTCGTTCATTGCATCATTTTACTTTTTTTGTAGTTGGTAAACAATACAAAACGTATATACATAACAGTATAACAGTGTGAGTTGTACGTAGTGCCTCTTTTCGTGTTTACTTTAGTCCATGTTATGTAGAATTGGTTATCTTGAACTACATGTAAAGACGATCAAGAGACAGGGATTCAGAGACAGGGCATGATGTCATACACAAAAAACTCAAAAATTAAAAAAATTGGCGTAAACCTTTCGCCGTGTTGTCGTAAAAAAAAGCCACTTAATAGATGTTACGAATGGGCCCGAGTTTAACTTGTATCTGTATAGGCTAGCAACGCATTCCACGATGATTCAAATTGAAATTCACTTGTTTAAAGATACTCGTTACTAATTATTTTTGAAAATAAATTATTTTTATTAACTAATTTATTTTCGTTCAAAAGAAATCTATGAACCGACAAGAAATTTGTTCAATAGGTATCATTTTTCAAACATCGCCTTACATTAAACTTTATGTTTTTCTAAAGAACGGTGAATACGCGACTACTACACAGAGTACATCGTTATCCGACTGTTTCTTTGTCCCTGTTGTCATGCTTTTTGTACCCCAACTGAGAATATTGTGTTGTTGTAGTTATAATAATTAACATATATGAGCCCTTAGCCTTTATACAGGGTTAATTTGAAAATACTAATAACCTATTAGTATTTTGTACTAAACGTTATCCCCAATAACTTTTGTTTTACGACTTTCAATAATTCATAAGGTTTTTCTTTCATACAAAAACAAAAATACATTAAGTAGTAGTTTCTGAAAATGGCACCTACTCTACCTAGTCGTTAAAGCAGCACACGCACAGCGCGGCGCTGAGCCCCGGTATGCATGCACTGCACCATTGGAAATACGTACAGAGTAATTACGTTTCAGACAGTACAACAAAACTTAACAAATATTTTTTGAGGAAAGTATTGAGTTTTGAAAAAAGTCGTAGAACAAAAGTTATTAGTATGTTGACAGGAATCTTGCACTAAGAGGTTTTTAGTATTTTTAAATTAACCCTGTATAAGTCCTTAGTGAGAATTGCTGTTATTACTAGGCGACTATAGACCTTCTTATTCTACAAACTAGCTAAAGTTCCTAATATGAAGTTGGTAACTTCGTAGTAAAGTTACTAAAGTAGCTAAATCGATCTATGTAGTTCGATTTATCTTGTTTCTGGGTGAAACGTGGTCCCTATGAATACACTTGAAAAGGAAAATGATCATCGAACCGTCATTCCTAATTGCTAAATTCATACTCAAACGGGCCAGAATGTTGCCGAAGTATTTCTGGCCCGAAGTATTATTGAAGTAGCTGCCGAAGTATTGCGTTATCGCGACAGTCGAGATCGTACTTTACGTTCTGTTATATCCTCTATCTCCAAGTAACACACTTAGTCATTACCTATTCTGCACTCCTTCAATTCTTTCGACTCTTGATACAACTCAGACAGTTAGTCCTATTCCGATCTCCAAACGAAACGGGCCTGCCCCATAATTTAAATAGATAACAATTAATTATATAAGTGAATAAATAAACTTTTTTTAAATTATATTTTCACTGTTTTTTTAATAAGACAAATTGGAATTCCGTTATAACAGTTCGCTCATTCAATTGCTGTCTCCTTCAAACCTTTTTTTAGTAAGTACGTAGGAAATATTTTCAAAAGATACGTACACAGCCCCGAGTTTATTATTTTATAAATAATTGGTGTAAGCGATGTTACATCAACCTGTAACTATTTTGTTAACCAACCCACGCCTTAATACTTCAAGATGCGTGTTAGTTATCTTGACGCCCTGTCCACCCAGAGAGGGAAATGGCGTGAGGTTATTTTTATAAGTATGTATATAACACCATCTACAGGGTGTATATGAAAACGGGACAGTTACTTTAATGGATGAAAGGGCATAACTTTAGTATGTAGTTACAAAAAGAATTATCGAAAAAAACGTATCCGTTTAAGAGTTATGACCGTTTTAATTTTCAAGTGTTATCCCCACCATTTCTCGTAAAATTGGGTTGATCGTGTACAGTTACAGATTTTAAATGTTACGTTTTTTTTTATTTTGTAATAATTTCATCCGTTACTGAAATACAGCCTGAAAACCCCCATTGGGGTATACGCATTATTTTCGAAAATGGTTTTGGTCACCCTGTATATGATACTGTAGAATTTGCTATTTCGGTACATTTTTAAACACGTCACGTTAACAGTTTGCATTCACAAAAAATTTGATTACATTAAGATGGATACAAAGCGATTTTAAGATGAAAAGAGCGGTTTTCTTTAATTTAATCATGTAGTACATTGAATCTTTGGTACGTCAATAATATCTTTTACTTACATTACTTTAATAAGATTTGTGATATTAATTAAAACATAAATATTTACAAAATTAAAATTAAATGTAGGTATACTTGACCACCTCCGTGGCGCAACGGCTTAACGCGTCGGAAAGTAAACGGGGGTTGCGGGTTCGATTCCCGCCCCGAGTCTGGGTGTTTAAGTATAATATGTATTTATTTACAAAAGAAAAGTATATAAGTAGTATATCAGTTGTCTAGTACCCATAACACAAGCGCTGTGCTGCTTACTTTGGGACTAGATGACGCTGTGTGAAATGTCCGAGTTTATTATAATTATATTATTATTATTATACTTTTTTCTTTACGTATTTTATTTGAGTTCCCTTAAATTTGTGTAATTAAATAAATAAACTGAACATGAAAATTATCTTTTTTAAAAGACGTGGTGATATACAGGTACATGCATCTATGCAATATAAAATACACATAATATGTTACTTGTATTATATTGTGTTACATAATTGTGGATTTTTTATTATCGGCGTCCAAAGATGTCCTCTATTGAGGACCTATTATAATGAAAATATATTTGGACTTCAAGTAAACTCAACTAAAATAATAGTGCATTCTCGATTATTATATACTCTTGAAAGCAATAAATTCTCTTTATGCTATTTACAAGGAACGAAGTCCTGTTTTTAGCAGCTTAAAATTATTACATTCAAGGTCAATCAATCGATTCGTTATTTATCGTTGTAAGTAGATAGTAATCTTGCAATTTCGAATTCATATTAGAATTAGAAGTAAATAATTTAAGTAAATTATGTGTATTGTAGAAATCTATCAGCGATTCTGGAAAAAATTTATAATGTCGGTAAAAAATTCAGACAGGTTGTTTTTGAAATGCACGCTTATGTAAATTAAGTGTGGTTTTTCTACAATCGCTGTCGCTTATATTATATGCATTAGCCGGTTGTCGCTTGTTGCTGAGTTAGAGAATGCAATCTAAGCTAACAAGCATTGCCGACTCTACGCTGAGTGAGTCATAAGTACTCTACACATACTAGCATACTACATAGATCTAAGGGAAGTGTTTGAGTGCAACGTTGAAGATTTTTCTTTGCGCAAAAAATTAGGTTCAAAGAAAGATAAGTTTAAAACCGTAAAAGAGAATATAGAGCGTACTGCAATGATATACTGTTTCGAAAGGCATAATATTATAATCGTTTACATATGTAATTACTAGCTTTGCTCAACGATTGCGTCAGTTTGGATCATGGAAGAAATTCTATCACCGTGTTAAGAGCCCTATGACAAACCTAAGCAGTTGAATTTACGTATTAGCGCTCCGAATCTGTGCGATAATCGATCTTATATAGCTATATGTGCGATATAGCTTATTAACGTATTTATAGCGTTTCTACAAAATAAGTGGACAATCACATGCTCTTACTACTCACCAATTTTGATCAAAATCGTCCAAGCCGTTTTTTAGTTACAAAAGCTCATACAGACAGACACACAAATATTTTAAAAATGGTAGAATCAAAGTCAGTGAGTCATAAAACGACTAGTTATGACAAAATTTGACAAAAAAATTGCAATTACAGACAGACGCTAGATATTTATGTAGTAGTATAGATGAGGATAGATGTCTTTGCTATGCTTATGTATGTTTACGGTAAAAAATATAGGATCAACGAAAAAGCCACTGTAAGAGAAACACATATTACAGATGCAACTCAACTAAAAAGAGCTCATTTTAGATTTCCACTTCAAGACGGCGGATCATGATAAAACGTACCTAATGTTCAAACTGTCTTTAAATTCTTGCAGTACTTATTGTGAGATGCTTAAGTACATATCCAGTCCAGACAGACAGATAAAAATTCTAAAAAACCGTTTTGGTTCTCATTAGTGTTATGCATACCTCTCAGGTTATTATTTTCGTATATCTTTAATTAACTGGTGCGGATCAATTTACGGTTTAATTGTTTGTAGTTTTTCAATTTTTACATAGGAAGTACAGATTATTATTAAAAAAATTCTCTTTCTTCCTGTGAATGTCATGTTAAAATCTGTATAGATCGTTATAAATGTAATAGATATCTTGATACCCAGCTTGCAATATTTCTTGTCAGCTAGCATTACTTTAGAACTTTTTATTTAACTTTACTGCTAGTGATTATATTTAAAACATAATGTTTACATGCCTAACAAAAAATGCAGAAAATCAGAAAGTTATAATAGACTCATAGAACAGAGAAGTAAACACTGGATCAAAACAAGTCATACGACATATACGGGGGGGTTATTACCTAATAATTTGCAGACAGTGACTGCCACGCGATCTCTACGCGACCGGTGACTAATTGTAATAAAAAATGGATACTCGTATCATGTGACAACCTCCGTGGCGCAACGGTTAAGCGCGTCGGAAAGTAAAACGGGGGTTGTGGGTTTGATTCCCGCTCCGAGTCTGGGTGTCTATGTATCATATGTATTTATTTACAAAAGAAAAGTATATAAGTAGTATATCAGTTGTCTAGTACCCATAATACAGGCGCTGTGCTGCTTACTTTGGGACTAGACTGTGTGAAATGTCTGAGAATTTAATATGTATGACGATTGTGTATCTATTATTCTATGACCATTAAATGCACTTTTCGCGCCACTATACCAATTAGATTACACAAATTCTCGTTTTGACAGCAAATATCGCGCAATATCGGATGTCACATGCTGTCTGTAAGTTATGTAATAAGCGTGCAGGTCGCTATTTAATGTTCTCGCTTGGGATCGCTCGTTATGAAGAATAAGCATAAATTCCTTGTACGGGTTCTACCTCTACAAGCGCTCGCGCAGTTCTGAGATACACGCGTCAACATCGCGTATTTTTTACTGATTTTCTTATGTTTATTATATTTATTATAGTGATTAATTTAAAAAAAATAATTACTGTCATATATTGTACATTGAACGAAGTTTCATTTCATATCGTTTTTTTTATAAGTCATTGCTTTTTTAGTTATCATTAATCGACGTTCAATCACGACACTTTACCTTGGAAATAAGCCTTTTTAAATTTTTTTTCTGTAAAAAGGAAAAAAATTATGACATTTCCACAACAGCAATACTCAAGAAGAATATGTCAACTCGTCGAAACAATGTTAATTAGGACGTCAAAGTAGCGCGTCTAAGGATTCTCCTTAAGAACTGACTTAGTAGAATGGTCATTGTAAGATATTATAAAATAAATATGAAAATATGCAACGGCAATATTCGTGAAGAAAAATTGATCTATTATAAACTGCCAGCAGAATATTAAAAAATCTTAAGGTTTTTGAGAATTAGAGCGTTAAAATATCGATATTTCGCACAAAAATGTGAAAGGGCTCTTAACATAAGTCTTGTAGTTTGAGAGTTTAATAGGTAGATGTACCCTTCCATATAAGATCGTTATCTCTAACGTTACCTTCATTATATAACGGAGATAACGGTTAAAACCTGTTATATAACTGAGATTCTAGTCCCAGGAGCAATCCGCATTCTATTTATTCCATTCGGTATTTTTTCCTGATAATTGAATAGACAAACGCTTATTTAAAAAATGGTTACATTCAATTAAAAATTGCATTAACGTAGTGTAGTTCGGTATTTCCATTAATTTTATTCCAATAATAAAATATTCGAGTTTGAATTTATTGAAACATTAAAAACTCCCAGTACAAAAAATTGTCTGGATCGATTTCGACTAAACATTAGAATACGAATATTCTCGAAATCTGTTAAAAAGAAAAAAAAAATGCATGAGAATCGATTCATATGTTTAAGAGTATCAAGTATAAAGATGCCACAGACAGATGAAAAGAAACGAAAAGACAGACATACGATGCCAAAGACGACGAAGAGGCAAACAGGGATAGAGACAGAGAGAGGAATAGACAGACAGACGAACTTTTACTTTGATTATTTTTTTATACCAAATTAGCAGTTTTGGTCCTCAAATAATAACCATTTCTCATTTGTGTAATAAAATTATGTGTCTTTGTGTTTGCGAGAATTCGTAGGCTCGATTTCGACGTGTTCTTTACTTTCACCATGACAGGAATGATTAATTAAATTTTCATCAAAATGTTACAAAAAGTAGGTATGCTTGCGAACACAGGGACCGATTTAGTTCGAATACAAGTTTGCAAGGGCCGATATAGATGAAGACTATCCCCCTAAAACTGTCCACGACTTCTGGCTGAAGCGGCAAGCGACTGTGCTACGGAGTGTGCAATGTCCAGTAGCATCTACAGTAAGGACCTCAGCGGGCGTATTTCGACTTCGTCAAAACTAGTTCTTCAGTGCTTCGCAGGCAGTTTATATTTTTCGACACAATGTTCTGTATAAAAAAGAAGAATTCTGAAAAACATTGCTTATCTTAGAAACATTGTTTTATTTCTTCTCACATCCTTTTCATTGTATTTTATATTAATGCTGTGGATGCATGGACGTCCACATACGTTCTATTTAAAATTAAACTAATAAATACCTCTGTGTTTTTAGTTTTGCCATAAAATGTTTATAAAATATTAAATGGAAAGACGCCGCTCAATACGTACGCCACGCTTATCGCGCCGCTTTGAGGCGTATCCCTTGCCGCGCTGCGCGCCAATCGACTAAGATTTTTGTTTAACATTACGCTACTCGCTACCAAGCGTGGTATTGCGTAGAGTAGCATACATATATTTATATACATTTGTTTCTATCTTTCATCACACCGCTATACGCTTCTCCTAACAAAAGCAAGGTCGTGGCTAGGCTGTTAGACTTGGCAGTATAATATGTACTTTGTTTGAGACTATGGAATGAGTTCATGCTATCTTGTTTACTATTAAAACTAATTTACGTAACCAACTCATAGAAAGATATGATTAATATAGTAATCCCTTTGTATGTCTAATTGTCTCTACTTCAAACCTCTGTGAAAATGTTGGGACAAGCCACCACCTAATCGAAATTCTTAATTCGCTCTTTTAGGCTTGTAACTTGTAATACTTATAACATATTAAGAATATGTAGAAAATTCAAGAGATCTTCTGATTAAAAAAATTACAACGTATTAATCTTCAAATCACATCAATCATGTCTGAAGAATAGATGACTCGACGGTCAACGACCTCGATTCTTATCGTTGAATTAGCAAATTTATGCCAGTTTTTATTGAATTTCAACATATTTATTGGCAGCAATTTATATAATTTTTGTTATAATCATGTAGTAATCTGAGTTTACTTTGATGAAATACAATTTTTTTTTCCAATTAAAGCCAGCTGCACATTAAAAGACGGTCTATGCAGAATTTGGTGTGTTTCGTGTCCTGGATCACAAAATTTAAGATGACTGAGAGTTAAATAGATATTTGGATACATACGTCAACTCTTTATCTTGAAATTTTTAAAACTGGAAACATTATTAGAGAAAATCTCGATAAAAAAAAATCCTAAAAAAACCCTGTTTTGCACAAAGATTCTGTTGCATTTCCGAAATTCTACAGAATTTCAAAATGATTTTTACTAAAATGGATAGGTAATTATGATATCTCAAATCTCTTAATCTAGTTTTTTAATTGGTAATGCAGTTTTCTTGAAAATTACAATTATGTGCAAAAACAAATGTTGAGATTTCTCCGCGCTAAAATATGATCAAACCACAACTGCGAAAACCAACTTCATTGTTATCGCCATAGGGTGCAAGGGTAATGAACGCATTCGGTTGCACCGAACTGCATAAGCGGACTCTTAAGAGAAATTTCTAATAGAAAAACTGTCATACGTGCCGGAAGGCACTCCGTGTGCACATTTTATGCTAAATCGCACACACTGTAAGAAAAATTCTCGTGACGACCGTTTGCTTCCAATACGCACCGGATCGCACCCCAACCGAACCCAAGAATTTTTCTGAGAGGTCCGTCTGCAATACATTTTGTACTAGATCCCGCACACTATCGGAAATTCGTATCAGTTCATAAGACGCGATCGTATGCTGTACACGCGTTTTGCTATGCAAAATGACTGAAATATAGGACTTGATAGCCGAACGCCGTATCACCGGACCTGATAGTGTGCGTGATGTGCTGATCTTCGGTCTGGCGCACGTGAGAATTTCTGAGAATGTTGTACAAGTACCTAATTTACAAATTACTCGTAATGTGCGGCCGGCCTAATAAAATGTTTCCTGGGTTTTTTGGTCTAACATTTGTCAATTGCGGTCCAACGAGGCAATGCTGCCAACGTAATGGGCACATTTTGCAAATTGAGACAGGCTTTGGAGACAGGCTTTGGAGTTATCTTCCAGCTGAATATAATTCTCGATATTTTATTTCAGTTTACACATTTCAGTTTTTAATTTTGGTGATCATTATTAGGTACATTTTATGATAGTTATTAGGTAATAATCAATGTACATAAGGTTTTTATTTTATTGTATTATAAAATTGATTTTTACTCATAGGTCATAACTCATAACAAATAACATTTTAATTTTTAAATAGACAGTCACCGGCCGGCGGGTAAAAATCGTATTCAGCCTAAAGTCGCACTTACCTGCCGGGAGGTCAGCCTACTTAGGCGAGATTAAACCTTAACCTGTTTGAAATTCGAATTAAAATTACTCGTAACTAGTTCTTAAATGAATGTCATAATAACATTACCTATAGTTTCACAGATAAAAATACTTTTTAAAACTGTACCTCATTATGAAAACGAACAGTTACACGCGCGCGACATTAAGCGAAGTGCATTTCGAAAGCTTGATAGCTTTCGAAATATAATATGTTCTTATAAATAAATAGGACTGTTATAATTGATACAATATTTCATTGAATCAATTGTTCATTTATTCCCGTTGACATTATGAGTAATTGTATGAACCGAGATTGTTTGTGTTAGCAGCAATAGCAGTCCCTACCTGTGGTCTTACGTAGTAATTTTACATTCTCTTTGGCATGACGACACCAAAATTTCACGCCCGAGCTCTAGGTGCTCTTAATTGTACCACATTTATAACAATAAATCTACCTATAAGCCCTGACTCTACAAAATCTACATTTTGGTCAAAAAATTGGCTTGCTTGTGTAATTTTTTTATTTTTCTTTTAAATAATTTTCTGTGTGTATTAACTAGTGGATTAACCCTAGGATTTATTTACAGTTTCAGGATATACCTATTTAGCTTCAGGTTATGCCTATTAAATTTCAAGTTATATCTATTTGCTGGTACAGTTGTCTCTTGGATATAGTTACTGGCATATTCTATGTATCGTTTGATCAGTAAGGATTGTATTATGAAGTCCTTTATATATGTGTTGGTTTCCATTGTTGGGTAACATCCCTGGGTTTGTTTGTTCTAGCATTCAGTTTGTGAATAGTGGACTCTGTGAATATCTGTCAAGACCATTTGTGGGACAACTCTGCTGGCTAAGTGATTGTCATTCTGATCATTGGATGATCATTTAGACTTCTAAAGCGTTAACGTATTCATAATAAAACCTTTTTATACTAAAACAAAATAAAGTAATTTATTAACAGTGTTCATATGTTATTTTTTACTTTTCTACTAGAAATAATTTTATTACGAATTTCGTTGTCAAATTTAGAATAACTTTATAGTATAATTAATGTGTAATAATTTTAACTTCGAAGTATGTATATCTGTAAAATTTTTACTAGGTTAATGATTTTAAACATTTTCATTAATTAAAATGTAGTGTTATTTTCTATAATGAAAACCCACGGGGTAAATCAAGGAACTATTAATTGTATTTATGAATTAAGTTTTTTTTTGTGAATAAATTAGTGAAGGGAAACCCAGTTTTATTATTTTGAAACCGAAATCGTTTGTAGTTGCGCAGTTAAGGCACCCATTTTATAAATTTTGCTGCATATATAGGCTACGCTTTAAGAACCTGAAGATATTTAAATCGGGTTGCAAGTCAGATCTTACACACTACCGCCCCCTAGTGTCTATATTGTTAGCATTGAGAAAAATATTCAAAAAAATATTGCTCAACAATATGCTGTCACATTCTAACATTTGCAGAATATTTCATATTTAATATTTCACGGTTTCACGAGAGGGCAGCCAACAGCACATGCAGGAGCAAGCTTGATCAAAAATGTACTAGAGACTTGGGAGGGGTCACGGGATGCCATTGGCGTGGTTTGTGATCTTTCCAAAGTTTTTGATTGTGTTTGTCACAAAATTTTAATTTACAAGCCGAAATATGATAGTATACGTGATGAAGCTAAACATATAAACATATCGTGATTTCATATCTGACACAAAAAGTGAATGTAAATGGGGTCGCATCGGTCGGTTCCAAATTAATGATGGGCGTTCTCCAAGGATCAGTTTTGGGACTTTTCCTGTTTTTATATTATATTAATGATCTTCTAATTATGCTTAACGCTCTATATGAAATAATATTACTTGCTGATGACCCATCATTATTGTTTAAAGTAAATAGAAAACACATATATATTAGTGGACAGAATAGAATCTTGGTGGATGTTTCGAGATGGTTCGCTGCTAATAATTTACTACGGCATGCATAAAAAACCAATTGCGTCAAGTTTTTTCTATCTAATGTACCCAGAGTCCATAATAGACTAGAACTCGGTAGGAAACAATTACGATTATCGAAATTGGCTACTTTTCTTGATTTAACAGTACATAATAAGTTACAGTGGGCGGACTATATCGGTACTTTGGTTAATAAGCTCAGTTAGGCAATATATGCTATTAGACGCATTAGACAGATGACAGATCTAGCTATGGCTAGGCTGGTTTTACTTCGCATATTTCCATAGCCTTATGTCTTATGGCTTTCTACTGTAGAAATCAGCGGCGCATATGAAATCTATCTTTCTTTTACAAAAGAGGGCAATACGTGCCATCTACAGTATGAACGCACGAGAGTCATTAAGAGATCGTTTTAAAGACATTGATGTACTCACCTTACCCTCGTTATACATCTTTGAAAACATAATGTACACTTATTTTCTTTTAAAGCATTTTCTTTGGTGTATTATCTAGAGAATTAACACTAGGAATTTTGTTGCGGGTTCCCGATTTCAAGTCCAATTTCTGTTCCAATTTTAATTTTGATTTCGGGTTCAGGCTGCCCCTGTTCCAATCTCAGTTCCAATTTCTATTGCAATTCCAATTTCAGTTTTATGCTACCCTTTTATTTTTGTAGGAATACTCATTTCTCTGGGTTCATCCATTTTCAGGCTTACCCTAAATTGTTTCAGGTGATAGGTACCTATTTTGCAGGTTACAACTATCTATTTTTACATATATTTTGATTTATCTATTTTCATGTTGTACTTATTAACAAATGCGTTTTGATTATCTACTACTAGTTACTACTATTTTTTTTTTATATAATATTTCTTTCATAAATTTGAAGGATATTATGAAGTCATTTTATGTATTTATATGTTACCATCTTAGTTACTTTCCAGATTTTATATATATTATAATGATACCACCTTGGATGATATTCCTAGTTTTATATATTCATTAGTTACCATCTCGGGTAACTTCCCTGGACTTATATGTTCAATCGGTTAGTTACGGGAAATGTGGACTCCTTGGATATTTGTCAAGACCATTGGAGGGACAGCTCGGCTGGTCGTGGGATTTCATCATTTACAAAGTCACTTTGGGCTTGTGTACACCATGGATATTCGTAAGAACCATTAGTGGGACCGCTCGGCTGGCTATCTGATTAACATCTTATAGACTTCAACGTTGGTAATGTACCTGAGTAATCTTTCATTACTAACCAATTGTAATAAAGTCAATGCAATAACATTGTTTAAGTGTACTTATTTTATATGTTTATATTAAGAAACAATTTTTTGAAAGGAGTTGTTAGATTTTCGGCTCGCGCTTTGTACACTATTTAGAAAATCGAGGAAAAATCTAAAGATTATTAGAAAAATAGTGAAATTGCAATTTTTATTATATTTTATTATATTATTTTAGTACAAGAGCAATATTTCATTATTTAACAGGGCTATACGGACAACAAGTACGCCATAACGAGTTTGTTCCAAAACTAAATGCGAAGTATTCAATTTACTATCACACTCATGTGATATGTAGGTATATTATTAACAAAGTAATGATAAAAAAATCTCATCCATTAATTTATTCTTTACTAAACAAAAATATCTACTTACAAAGAGCTTTCAGCGCAACTATTTTTATTTTGTTGAAAACATGTGTAGTCGAAAATGTCTTTGAGTTGTGAAGTATGAATATACTTTGAACTTCGCGCAAGTCACGGGTCAAATCGGTCAAAACGATGTCAAAAACTATGGAGCACAGATTAAGTATTTGTAGCAAGCTACAGATGCGACTGTCGCTTCACCGTGATTGTTATGTGTTTCGTTTTGGCGCTACTATCGCCTAATTAAATGTTCAGGTTATTTTTTTATTAATATTCATATTAACCAAGCTTCATAAAATACAACACCATCTTTGATTTGCTGACTAAAAATCTCTACAATTCACACTAACATAAACATAACATAACTTCACGCTGTATCCCCAACGGGGTAGTCAGAGAGGACGGAGCGCCAGGAGTCGCGGTCCTTACACACCTCTTTCGCTTCCTCAAATCTCATCATTCTCCTCACACATTTTCGCCTAGGTATTCACACTAGAGCTGCATATATCAAAAAAGGCGCGTTTATTTCTAATTTCGTTTAACTTTGACCTGTTCCTCAAACGGGGTTATTTTTTTAATAAGGTAAAGGGTATGGGTAAAGTATTTTTATCAAATATACTTTACCCATATTATTTACCAAGATTAATAAAATAGAACTTATTTAATCTGTTATATGTTCAATCGGTTAGTTACGGGAAATGTGGACTCCTTGGATATTTGTCAAGACCATTGGAGGGACAGCTCGGCTGGTCGTGGGATTTAGTGGGTACAATATTTGTACAATTTTGAAATTTTGAACCTCGAGGTATTTTTTTTTTTGGTTAAATTATTTGTTGTCTTATTTTTGTTCTTGAATTGGGATATTGATAATCTTCAAACTCATGAGACTAATCAGGGCACTATGAATGTTAGTATATCTTCCTTTTATAAATAAATTTGTGAAGGGAATTAAAAAGCTTTTATTTCACAACTGGAATCGTTTGTATTAATACAGTTAAGGCGCCCTCTTTATAAATGTATACTGCATTTCTTCTTATGCAAATAGAATTATACACCTAGTCAACGTTATAAGACTTCGTAAATAACTCCAAAGCCAGACGCCTTGCCCGCCTTGCCGCCTTGCAACAGTGAGCTAAATCAGATAACTCATCTGTACACACGACACACATTTATTATCAGATAAGCTGATCGGTCGGCATTTCGTTAGAAAACAGCACCCACACATCTATATTTTATCTGATGTTATTTGCCTCAGTTCGTAGTAAGTACGGGGCAGGCTGTCTAAAGTCATGAAGTCTATGCTTTTATCATTATTTTTCATTTCATGTCCTTATTATAAGTACATTATTAAAGTGATATGTGTTTTTAATTGGTACTTGTTGCAAACTGAACTTAGACATATTATTTGAACTTATTAAATAAATAAAAAAACAAATAGTCTGACCAAATTGCAGGATTCGAATCCGCACACTTCGGCGTGGTAGACATTAACGGATAAGAAATTTATACTTGTTATTAAATGCACACTGACTGGAAAAGCACGCTACAAAATTAGCGATTTCATTGAAAAAAAAAAAACAATGGTCTGGCAATAATCCTCTCTGGACATGCATTAACTGGCTTTTTAAATGTATAATAAATATGTAATGTATTTTAAATAACTAATGTAGAATGAGGTTTAAAAATGATACCTGACTGAGTTTCGTGTCGATTCTTTTCGAACCGAACTAAAACAGATTTGAAGTTCAAAAATACCTTGCAATTGGATTTACTTCAATAAATTGATTTGACTTTGACGTTGAACGGGGTGATCACAGAGAACACAGAAAACGGAGCGCCAAGTTTATTATAATATAACACATAATAGTTTTTAGTGTATACATATGTAGATACCGTTAGGAATACGGCGTGAAGGTATGTATGTACATATATAGATACTTGTATAATATGTCTATATTTCAAAAAGATATAAGCTCGTATAACACCAAACATAAAAACACAAATCAAATACGTAAATATACGCGTATATTTTTATTCAATACCGAAAACGTATGAATAATAATACATTCCTAATATATTCAGCAACTACATAATTCCCAAGGATCTCCTTCATACGGCGGAAGGTGTAAAATTCTTACGTAGTGATGGAATTTCACAAGGGAGACAAAAATGTCGTTAGGTTTACTAAATTATTCCCACTATATGAGTTCGAGAGATGACCAATATTCCGCCAAATTGAGTACTGAAAATATAACAAATAGTCACTTGTATAGATAGATCTCAATCGAACAAAGCATCATTCACATCACACCTACTTTGTTTCAAATACTCGTTAGAATGTTCGTTGAATTATCATTTTTGACAGAATGGTTTAATATTGTGCAACATTGCAACATGTCCCAATGCCTCAATATTTATTTAACCGATAAAATTCCATTTCTTTTGCAAAATAATCGCATTTATTTTTAAATCGTGAATAACATTTATTCACAAGGCGTCATTTAGCAAAATCAATAAAACTGTGTCGTGTTGACTGAGGTCCCGTGGTACGTCATTCGCTTCACTCTCGACGGTATGGCGCCTCTTAGTGGTGGAGGTTTTATTATCGATAATAATTACACCTCTAAATAAATAAAATAAATAATAAAATAATAGTTAAAGAACTTTGAAATGACGAAATATTACCACAGATTTTTTCTTCCCTCTTCGATAGTTTGGTTTCTTTCGATACATGTTTATTATACTAAAAATGTCATAAATTTTATCGAAATCTGTAAAGCAGTTTTTGTGAGATGAGTAAACAAGTGGAAAGACAGAAAAAAAAATTAAGTAGTGCTGTTTTTATTTTCGTGTAAATATACCTCGAAAAAGGCTTTTTCTTAAATGTTTTAATGTACAGAATTAACCGCCGTTATAGTTTTATAAGATTATGTTTGATTTTGTTGAACATTTTTAACCGACTTCAAAAAAAGGAGGAAGTTTTCAATTCGACAGTATATTATTTTATCTTTTATTTTTTTTGTATGTTTGTTACCTCATAACTCCGTCATTTAAGAACCGATTTTGAAAATTATTTTTATGATTGGTAGGCAATACTTCAGAGGTGGTCCCATTTAAATTTCATTGGCATTGAAGCCTGGACTTCGAAGATACACCAAATAACGAAACCTGATTATAACCTTTATTTATATTGATGATTCTCTTGTATATCGTTACGCTCCGGAATTAATTGTAGGCCTGCCCTAGATATTTATTTAGATCAAGATCACTCAAAAGGGAAAAATAAAAAAAATGTATGAAAAAAAATTAAACCGCCTTCAAAAAAACACTGAAAAGTACAAAATAACTAACCTTTACTAATCAAAACTCAAGTACAATTAAAATAACTTTATAAATACGATACACGTACCTATATAATTAAATTTGATAGTTATTGAAGTCGGTGCCAAATCAATGTGCAGCAACAGAAAGTCTATTAGTTTGCTAGGCTTGGCACCGACTTCAGTAACTGTCAAATTTAATTATATGGGTATTTGTATCGTATTTTTATAAAGTTATTTTTATACTTAAGTTTCGATCCGTAAGGGATAGTTTTTTCATAATTTTCAGTGTTCTTTTTTGAAGTCGGTTTAATTTTTTTATAAAAGTTTTTTTTGAAGGCGGTTTAATTTTTCGTTTGTCAAAGTTTCGAGTAAAACAAATACAATAATAAGAACAACTTTATTATTTGTAAACAAATACAAATAATAAAGTAATAGATACATATCCTCACATTATAGGACAATACGTGTAAATCTCTATAAAAACCATCCAAGCCATGTTGTAGGAAAAGCTAATGGGACAACCTAGTTACAATACACTTACTCATCAATTTCTTGCAGACTGTATTCATCCCTATGGATTACAAAAATACAAGGTATTTTTTCTTTATTTATTTGCGATCACATTAAGTACATAGTTTCACTGAGAATGAGGACAGACTGCGTCAATGCTATTGGATACTCGTCAGCAATATGTCTTACAAAGCCATTTATGCAATATACAGAGAGAATATGTATGTTCGTGTGTTCGTGTAAAGTGGCAAATTTATTTTCCACTTTATAATTAGTGTGTTACCAATAACAATAACTTAAGGATAGAGTAGACGAGAGTAAATATACAGAATAAGTTAAGAATTTTACAAGGCGTGTACAAAGACATAGATTAAGTTGTAATTACAACGCAAATAATGAATGTATAAGATTCTATTAAAGACAATAAGATTACAAGGTTAGTAAAATTTTGTGTCGATATCGATATTTTATATTCCCATGACAACACTATCATAATAACTGGGGACGCGAATTTGAATTCTCTCTATTTTTTTCGATACCCAACATTAGAATTATTTTTAAGGGTTACAAATGGATGGTACATTGCGTACTCATTTAGGTCGAGGTCGCCTTAAACATTTTAAATTGAATTAAATATTGACCATTGTATGAATGTTTTTAAATTGTTTTATTACTACATATCGTATCTTTTAACTCCCGATGAATAAGACGGGTATTATAATTTTGTCACTGTTGTGTGTTTGTATGTCCGTCAATATGTGTTTGTCTATGGTATCGTATCTCTTGAAATGCAAAATACTTGAATGGATGAACCGCTACCTTATTACACGTAACTACAGCCAGTAAGTAAGCTATAGCCAAATCTCAGGCGATATATTGTTAAATCGAGCACGACATAACGTCGCGAACCGATATAATTAATGAGTAAACTAAAAACTACTGCTAATAACCTTACTTATGCTATAAAAGTCATTTACCGCATGACATCATAATCGCGCTATTACGTGATAGTTATACCAATTTAAGACACTCGTTGCGCAATTGCGCCGCGACTATCGTTGTCTGCAGTTTTTTACGCGATAACCTAGTCGATTTGCGTGTTTTTTTTTTTCGTTTGAAAGCTACTGTTTATATTATTTTATGTCAGAGGTTTTTAAATTTTAAATTTTGCAATTGTATGATGCTGCCTACAGACTTCGACGAAATTGAGGGAAAGAGATTGCGCTCATTCGTAGGGAAACTTTTCATTATTCATATATTCCTATTATTCATGAAGTCGGTGTCAAGCCTACCAAACTAATAGGCTTCTTGTTGTTGCACATTGATTTGGTACCGACTTCAATAACTATCACATTTAATTATATAGGTATGTGTATCGTATTTATATAGTTATTTTAATTGTACTTGAGTTTTGATTAGTAAAGGATAGTTATTTTGTACTTTTCAGCGTTTTTATTTTTGAAGGTGGTTTCAGTTTTTTCAATAAAAAAAATTTATTTCTCTCTTTTGAGTGATCTTGACCTAAACAAATATCTAGGGCAGGTATGCAATTAACTTCTTTCTAATTCCGGAGCGCAACGATATATAAGAGAATCATCAATATAAATAAAGGTTATAACCACGTCGTGTTATTTAGTGTATCTTCGGAGTCCAAGCTCCAATATCGGTGAAATTTAAATGAGACCACCTCTGAAGTATTACCTACCAAACAAAAAATAATTTTCGAAATCGGTTCATAAATGGCGGAGTTAAGAGGTAACAAACATACAAAAAAAAACAACTCAGTCGAATTGAGGACCTCCTCCTTTGTTTGGAGTCGGTTAAAAATATCATTAGGTACATGTAGTTGCTACAGGCGTAATAATTTACATGTAACAGCTGGCCCATTTATAAAAAAAAATTATATAATGATATTTTTTGTGATTGTGCTGGTACGCGTTGAACACGCTAAGTCGCAATCGCAAATCAAAGCAATCAAAGCGCTACTGTTCCAGCAGCAGCAAATTGTGTTCTAAAGGTGTTATCTCTGTTATTTCATTTTCACGACTAAACTGCTTGAAAGTCAAGTTTGAAATTAGAGAAAACACATAGAATTTTTTTTATTACATGCGAACGATTTTTTGGGTGACGGTTAGTATATCAAAAATGCCAATATAATAATTACTTCTTTAACGTAGTTTTTTTTTTGTTTCAGGTTTCAAATGGTGCCAATCTATAGGAACGGTTGTGTTTGAGTGTAAGAAATTGGAACAACGCGATGCGTTGCTAAGTGCCAAAATACAGAGTAAATTTAACAAAAAATACACTATAAAAAAGTAAAATAAGATATATTCTGTAAGAAAGTGTGTTTAAATGACCCTGTTTTCAAAGTAAATTATCAAGCTTCTGGGAAACTTTTACACATGTTATAAATTGTGGTGTAATATAAGTGAATCGATTATGAAATTGAGCGTGAGTGCGTACCGCGCGCATGCCTCTGCGCACAAGAAGATTCTGACGTCGTCGTACCAGCAACACTATGGGAGCACTGCCGCACCGCCATCGTGCAATCCCTTGCAACCTACAAACTTCACTCCCCAGGTAAGTTCTTACATAACATGTGGGGTATATTCTAAAATCAAAAAATGTTAAATAAATACGATCGTAAATGTTTGTGTATTTTGCCACTACAATTGAAATGTTAACCAGAACGTAACGACATCCGATTAATCATATGATATAACATCGGATGATTCATCTGATGATTGTTCAAGGTGATGATGATTTGGTCGAAAATTACATTACATTATGACACTTTCTCCGTTTTTTTTTAAATGCCTTCATGAGCTTTTTTTTAAATGCCTTCATGATAAAAACAATGGAATTTATGCCTCGCAGACTTAATTCCGTTTTCTAATATGTCCTTATTTTTTTTGTTAGAAGACGTGAATTTCGCGTTACGTAACAGCCGTAAGTGGCCGATTTGTATCTTTAATATTTATTCTAAATATTTATTGTTTAGCCGATGGCAGAGAACCTTACAAAACCGTACGTACTCGTTATTGAGCCGTTGTTGAATCGTTATTGAGAGCTCTCCAAGTGTTTTGAGTTTCGCTTTATTACTTAAATACGCGGAAGCAATTAGCATCATAGACCTGCTATACAAAAGATGGATGATATATTGTGTACAAAGACAGCTTAAAATTATTTTTGATCTATTATGCACGGGTACACAAATACGGCTCGACGTTCGTAGATTAATACCTTAACTAGTACATACAAACAGTGGTGGCATAATATTGTTAGAAATACCAATCAGTACTACTGATCGTGATTATCATTGCATCCATTTCCGATTTCAGTGGTAACAAATGTATGCATGAAGCTTTATGTAGCGTAGCGCAATTATGAAGCGTAGGTAGACATTTAACGACCGTAAATAAAAAACACAGATATGTACCTTTATTAGTATATGTTTTATTTCATGGGTGAAGATAAAGCAGCTTCGCAAAATGATTCTTATTTCAATCACATAAATATACCAGTGTTATATCACACTTGTTTATATTGTTGGCTATATATACGAACATTAGCTGTGTGTCAAAGTTATGTGCCTCGACTTTTCCTGACGAAACTTTGTCGACTTTTATTGAATTTTCTACGATATTGTATAAGATTTTTGTCAACAGTATGCTTGTTGTCGGCGCGATTTAGGAGTGAGTTACCTAGTATCATTAAATAGGATTGTATAAGCTATAAGAGAGTAAAAATTTGCTTCTTTTTCTGTGTGTTAGATTGGATGTATGAGATCCATGCTTAAGGCGCTCGTAATGTGTCTTCTCTTATGTATAAGAGTATCAGTCTGTGTTTAAGCTTAGTTCTGCAGTGGACATCTACCGGCCGAGATAACCACGAAGATGATAACCATTATTATTTAAAAACATGTATTGATTTTTCTAAAGCTCTGGTAACATTTATTTAGGTAAGTAAGTTAATGAGACCTAGCTAAGGAAGATTTGAAATTAAATAAAAAATAACCAATACCATCAACAGACTTTAATAATAATTAGTCTAAAAGTTCAATTACTATAAAACATAAAGGGAAAATGGCATTTTTTACCACAAACAAAATTTAACATGACTGAAAACCTTGTCAGTAGGCCTTATTTTACTATGGTAGGGTAAAAAAGCCTACAGCTCTAATATACTTAAATAATCAAACTACGTGTTATACATTTAACACTTGATATCAATAATTGCATAAACGCAGCAATTACATTAAAAGTAACTACAAAAACTAAAAATTTTCTGCGCAAAACAACTAACTTGTTGAGTAAATGCTCGTTCGATAGGCATCGTGGTCGTAGACACTAGAACTAACGATTGAGCAATTAGCTTTAAATTACACACTACTTGTTTACATTCGTAAAACCTCGAAAGTCATATAAAATATATTATGAAACAAAACAAATTTGATTCATGATGTAAGAGGAAAACAAAATCTAGCTAAAATTAAAATTAAAAATATTTGAATCACAGTACGTTGTTCAAGTATTTATTAAAAATCTTAAATTGGTTAAGAAATTTACACATCAAATTTACACAGCGAAGTGAAACATGACAATCAATAGTTGTGACTGTTTCGAACCGATTTTTATTATAAGTACGGCGCGGTCATATCTTGCAAAATATCATACAACCCTGGAAATGGGGAGAGGGGCATTTCGCGTTTGTAAACTCATAAAAGATATCTTCTTGTGTTAGGCGGCTGTGAGCGTTGCCTTGAGCAGGAGCGCCCGTTGTAAATACGATTTAACTAACTTAGGCCTTATTAGACGACAAGCCTTATAACCTGCAGGTACCTTACTTCGAAATGTAAGGGAATAAAGTTACAAGTACAATATAGGTCTGTGAATAAAAGCATATACAAGCCAAACGACCTGCACTGCTTGCTGAACTACATCAGCCTGCACCTCAGTTCCTACAATCGGAACTCACTGTTACACAGTCGTTGTAACGTCTACAGCACTTAACAAAATTGACTCTGTGATGGTGTAATCACTAATCACGTTCATGAGCTACGACTTATATATTTTTTTAAATTACAAAAATAGTTACTACATATGTATATGTTCTATATTATTTAATACAAATATATTATGATATTATAATGTCAATTAGTTCAATAAGAGACATATTACAAATTAATATTAGTACTAAAATATAATGATCTTTACAATATTACATTAGTAACATAATAAATTTAAAAACTTTAAAACATCTTAACATAATTTAAAATCTAACTTGACTAGTATTGTAGATTTAAATTGGATAGTTATTACTGGTAGAAATTTGAAGCTACCATATTGAAATACCATATATTACATTGACCTTTTGTTATACTATAATAAATTCGCGCTTTATCTAAAACTAGCGATTTGCCCCGGCGTCGCTCTTATGGGATGTCGAATGTTTGCAACAAACCACATTCTTTTTTATTAAGATATTCACACAAAAATAGCGTCTCAATATCTTACTCAATATAATACTTTTTCGGTGGATTTTCCCGAAATTTTATTTCATACAAACCTTGCCTTGACAATTACGAATACAACGAAAAAAAAATTACCCAGATCGATAGAGTCGTTCTCAAGTAACGAACTGGCATACATGCGGCAATTGATTTTTATTTACGAGTATAAGATATAGACTATGTACCTATTCAAACTCATTGCAGATGAAGTGTTCCCACCTGATATAGGCCTGTTGACGAAATTTTCTGCAGATAAAAGTTCGATTATTTTTATTGCTACAGAGTGAATTAAATGTGAGTACTTGCAGTAACGAATCCTAATATGGAGAGGAGTGTATTAAATGTGCACTACGAAGTCTGAAAAGTCTGATGTTTAATGGGAAAAACATAGTCTGTCTTATTTAACGAGTTTCGTGCTTGAGAAAATTTTATACTCGTTTTTTATACATCAACGAGTTTTCATCTAGCGTTTTGTGATATGAATTAGATGATTTGTATACTCTTATTTAATTACTTAATATAATTATGTATTATAAAACTGTTACATACAATCTGTACATTAGATATTTTTTAATATACGACCAAGAGCATGTCGGATATTGCTACAAAACCATAAGTTAATAATTATAGCAATAGCTATTTATAATATAATTTATAAAAAATCCTGCAGAATGAAAAATTACTCAATTAAATATTTTACCGAACAGAACTTACGAAAACACTATATTTAGTTAGAAATAAATTATACAGTTTAATAGCCGAAAAAAGTTTCGTTCCGTAGTTCTCGTTTATGTATGCCATACCTATACCTATACCATTTTTTGAAATATGAACTGACTATGAATTAAATGATTTATCAATTACATTTTTTGTCAAGTCAAGTTCAAACATTTTAAAAACTAATTGTGAGCCTTCATTCTGCTTTATGAATCTCTACCCTATTTCTTCACTTCTGTCACTTCTCAACTCGTTCATTATCTGTAAATACCTGGCCTTATTAAGTAATAATATACAAGTACTATAATAATTAAAATGTAAAACTGGGCAAAAAAATTCGAATATGGCATCACTGAACAAATTCTTGTCTATAACTTTAATGTTAGTTTTATTTAGAAAAATAATAACTTAAAATGATGTTTAAAGGGTGATTCAAAGTCAAAGTCAAAGTCAAATCAATTTATTCAAGTAAACCCAAATGCACGGTATTTTTGAACGTCAAATCTACTTTAGTTCGGTTCAAAGAGAAGAGAAAAGAAAACCTGGACACTGAGAAGAACCGACAAGAAACTCAGTCAGGTATAATTTTTTCAACGTCATTTTACAAAAGGTTTATTAAAATACAATATTCAGAGAGCCAGTAAATGCATGTGCAGAGAAAATCATTTCCAGACTATTGTATTATCTTCAACGAAATCGTTTATTTTATAGTATGATTGTCTAATTAATGTACGTTTTATAACTAATCTAAATATATTTTCTGTTAATTGAGTGACTTCTTGAGGAACTTTATTATAAAAACGAACGCAGTTACCCAAAAATGAAACATTTGACTTATGTAATTTAAATTTTGGAACAACCAATTTATCACGACCTCGGATTTCCATACCACCAATATCGCCTTTTTTTGTAAATCGATCTATATTTTTCCTCGTATACATAATAATTTCAAAGATGTATAAGGACGGCAAGGTCAGTACATCAATGTCTTTAAAACGATCTCTTAGTGATTCTCGTGCATTCATACTGTAAATAGCACGTATCGCTCTTTTTTGTAAAATAAAAATCGAGTCAATATTCGTTCCTCCATTGATTTTATTTGCGTTCTTTAATATAATTTTGTATAAAACGATGTGAATTATGTGACCGCCATTGTTAGAATGACGTGATAAGTAAGTGAATTCACTGACTTACGAATGCTTTCTTTTTCGGTTTTGTTGCTCTATGTATTTTTTTTTAATCTAAGTATTCGTCAATAATTTAATAAATTGAAATTTGACTGTTCAAAATTAGTTAATGCGTGTCAGACTCGCTCTTGCCTAGTTTTTATTTCATTTTTTATTTCGATTGATATATCGGTGAGGTAGTTAGTGTATCTAGGTACTTTCTAAACCCTCACAGGTTTGATTCCCGAATTGGTTAATTTTGGAATCGAACTTCTTTATTCTAATACTCACTTAATTCTACTACTACTACGAACTACTTGTAGTATAAGGTATCGCCTCAATTCGTTGACTAGTGTTCAAAATTCATTCCATTCTACAACACTCCATACGTCTTTTATTAAAATAAGAATAAATATCATATGTGTTATGAAAGTATGTTGCTAATTATAACATTTTCATCATTATTTTCACGAAATTACGCTGAAGAATTCCAATTTGTTTGACTTCCTTATTACCCAATATACAGGTTTTTCATTATGATACATCACCTCGACTTCTCTCGGTACTACAGATATGGTAACACATTCCCATTCTAAAAATAAATAAAATTGTTGCTACATTATTGACAGAAATGTCTCTACGGTACTGCGATCATGTCCAGGTAAAGTGACACATTTTATTGGTTAGCTGTGTGAGTTGGGATGGCAACACCAATAACGCTAGATGGCATTCTGGGGCTACGAAATCAGAATGAGTGGAGGGAACTATTATTAGACAAATCAATCGACAAATGTCGTGTAAGTTTAGATTCCACAGGTTACTACTAACTACATCATCATTTAGAATTACATACATAGATACGTACATAACAATAAGTATCCATTTCCATTTACAGATTGCAAAGCGGAACCACAGTAACGAGTTACGTTAACCTACCGCCTCTCTATACAAGTCCTTTATATTAAGCTTTAACCTTGCACGACTTTCACGCTTATTTTCACGCATGTAAAAATAAGCAGTAGCTAAAAACTGTACATAATGTGTACAATATGCCATTCTGTATTTTTCTGTCTCTCCCAGATTAGAATAGAAATATAGAAATAACATTTTCGCGAACATTTTATATATTGTATATATATTGTAAGTACATAATTATTTAAATATGCATTTGTTATATTAAACATAAGTGCTACTAAGCCAAAATTATGTATATTATAACGAGTCAGTGATACAGTAATAAAGTTCAAAATCACGAGGTATGATAACAGTAACGAGGTAAAAAGAATTTTATGTTAATGGTCTCTCTGAGTCTCATACACTTAGGTTTATATTTGAATTCATTTTCGTACACGGTTCTCAGTCGAGCGTTTTTTAGAATAACTGTTTCGAATTATGTTGGCTAGGAGCTAACTCCGAGGAGCAATGAAACGAGTAATTTGATAATTACGCTCCACTTGCGCGATACTGGAGGTATTTTAGAAATTACCTGATATTACTCGCTTTACAAGTCGTAGATTTTATTTCTTATTAATATAAATCGTTCTAATGTATGCAAACACTGACTTTGTTCTGAATGAATTTACGGAACAAACATTTAAATTATGTTTTTGTTGCTATTAACGATCGTTCAATGGATTGTTATTTTTATCTTTTATGACATGGCAAAATGGTTGTTATATTCATAATTCACGAGGTGCAATAACAGTGAATTAACTCTGTAGCTAGTTCGAAATTAAATTTTAAAATTTATACAATACAAAGGAGAGTAGTCTAGAAGGCAGGCGAGCGGATGTGACAAATTGCAGGAAGCCGGAGCGACGCTATTGTGAACGCGCCATACGACGCCATGATGCCACCAAATGAATATATTCAATTTAATATCACAGGGGGAAATAAACAGTTTTAATATTACAGAAGACTTTGCGTTCTAACTTGGCCAATTGAGTGCAAACAAATTTATACACACATCTACAAAGTGTAAGCAAGACCTATTGATTTTTGAGTAGAGTAAACAACTTGTTATTGGACATTACGAGTTATTAGACAGAACATAGGTACTTGAACTGTCTGCATTAACATGATTACTTAGCGAAAACACCTTCAACTAAAATCTTTTTGTTCTTAAGTTCACGATAGTACTTAGTCGTTCATTAACATTTGCGATAGATGACAGTAGCAGAATATTTTTTTATTATTTCGGCGTCAGCGTGGCACATTCATTTATTTCTTTTTTATTTTGTTAATCATTTATTGTTTATATGGAAGAAACATCATAAATCCATAAATTGTTTATGACTTTAGTTGTAACGAAAAAGTAGGTCGATATGCTTTAAATACGACTATTACGATTAAATTCTCAATAAAAAAACATTATTATATAACAAATGTCTTCTTCGTAACAAAAACTACACAAATGGACTATCAAGTAATAAATAACGTTAAAAAAAACTAAAACAAAAACCGACTTCAAAATAAAAACGCTGAAAAGTACAAAATAATTATCCTTTACTAATCGAAACTTGTTTCTTATGTACGATACTAACAACCCGTTCCGCCTTCGCACGTACAAATTTATCGAAAATAAAATACAGCCCATGTTACTCGCTGATAATGTAGCTTTCTATAGGTGACAGAATTTTTGTCTAGCTTGAGTAGTTTTTGGGTTTATCCATTACACATAAACAAACAAGGTTTACCTCTGTATAATATTAGTATAGACAAATACTTATATAAATTCGACAGTACCGAAGTCGATGTCAACCCTACCAAACTTTTTGTTGTAATTCATTGCCCAAAGTCACCGATCGCATTGGGGGGTGTTCTGAAAGCGTCCTATTAGGTGGCCAACAGCCTAAGCCCCTAAAGGATTCTGCGTCCGAGGGATACTTCGTGTATAAGACGGATATTGCTTCTATTTGTCTAATTGTGGTCTTTTGTACTTGTTATTACGTCTCTCCGCAACAGCAGCTCCGCTCGGGCAGTCATAACTACTTATTGTGATCAAGTAAATCGTAATTAAGTACCGAACATCAAGTAATTACAGCAACGGAAAGGTATACTAATAATTACTAACACTTGCTAAAACTAATACTTACAAAATAGGTTTGATTTAGCTATGTGTCAACTTTTTTTTTCATTTAATATTCAGACAATTCTATCTGTGAAATATAATAACTATGAGTCAAATCCTCTGAAATGTAGAAATGTGTATTTTAATGTTTAGAAAATATAAATGAAATTTTGATTTTCTAAGGGTGGCTTCCACCAACTATTTAAGCTCGATTTAAGGATCTGACATCTCGCTTGCACCAACCCCTTAATAGTAAGATACATTGTCACGACATTTTAAGTAAAAAAATATTCGAAATATAATCAGAAATATGTACACTTAATAGGTATTTGCTTTTAGACTCAAGGTTTGGAACAGAGTGGGGATAAATTATGTCTCTGTCACTTCTGTAGGCACTGCATGCTTATGACGCCATTGCACCACAGACAAAAAATTAAAGCAAGAGAAGGAAAGTTAGCGTTATTTATTGTTGTAAACGAAAAGGGATGAAATGGAAATTTTGACGATCTACTGTAATACTTTGGGCAGATTTTATTCCACCGATTAATGATAGAATCTTTATTTTTTATTTTATTTTTGTTTTTTTATTTTTGTTTATTCAGGTAATCAACAGCCATTTCATTAATAATAATATACAGAAGCAAGTAATACACAAAAGGCCAATAACAGATTACCCTGACATAGTTAATTTGTGGAAATTACAGTATTCTTTTCATTATTATTATTATTTTTTTCCTTTCCTTCCTTCTTATTATCCATCCATCCATTTTCCATCCTAATCAACTTAATGGATGGCGGTCCACAACTGTTAACATTGACTACCCCTATTTTCCATTAAAATACGCCTAACCTGCCATCGAAAGCAACGCCTTGTGGATTGAAATGGATCTGCTTCAACAAATGATTCATTATAGGTGTGTGCAATGCGAGTCAAGGTTTCATTATTTGTGTAGTTTGTACCTCTTAGAGGGACATACAGCAGCTTCGTATGACGTGTACGCCTCCGCGGAGCACAAACTGCTAGTTCGGCCACCAAGTCAGGACAGTCAATCTCAGCGCGCACTATGTCATACAAAAGCGACATATCGAGAAATGTTCTTTTATTGTTGAGGGTCATTAAATTTTGATCTAGACACCCATTCTCGTATGACAAGTGGGAATGCGATGAGCGATAGTTTAAGTATCTGATAAATTTTCTTTGAATTTCTTTGAATCTTAAAATAACTATTAGAAGAACTATTTTCCGTCCAAAAGTAATTATACTGTCATGTTAGCTTCATGCGCGCGTGCTAATGGACCGTATAATAACAGTCGAGTCTTGCGATAAGTAGCCATCAAGTAGCCATCAAATAGCTTAATTGCTATTGTCGTTATATTACTGCAGATACAATTAGTACAATGAAACTGTAGTCGCAAACAGTCTTTGCTTGTAGTGAATTAGTAAGGGCAGCGAAAGTGTAATAAACGCAGCGCTACCCTTAAAAAGTAATTCAAATTAAGACTAGGATGTCCTTAATATGTAGTCAATTAATCTTTGGTAATATCATATTGTGAGATACCACTTTGACGATAAAAAATCGAGGCATGAACTTAGAAAAAAACATGTGCAAAGGTAAAATATTCAATTAACTATAACGAACAGTATTTCCTAGGTTCCTACCTAGACTGTGCGTGCTATAGGGCCATCAGCTTGGTCAGCTTAGCGAGTAAAGTCTATACTAAAGTATTGACTGAACGTATGAAAGGCGTTTCAGAAAGATATTTGTGGGAGGCGCAAGGTGGATTCAGGAACGGTAGGGGTTGTATGGATCAGATTTTCTCGCTCCGCGTTATCGTGGGAAGGTTTCTGGCTTTAGGTCGGAAAGTTTTCTGCGCTTTCGTGGATCTAGAGAAAGCATTCGATAGAGTAGTGCGGAAGAAATTGTGGAGTCTTCTGCCTGAATATGGTGTGGAGGGCTCCTTACTGCAGGCTGTGAGGTCATTATATCGAGACCACAGAGCCTGTGTAAGGATAGACGGGGACATGTCGCCCTGGTTTGAAGTCTGTTCTGGTGTCAGACAGGGCTGCGTGATGTCTGCCTGGCTATTCGTGCTGTATTTGGACAGTTGCCTCCAGAGATTGAAAGGTAAAAGTGGTATGGGATGTGGTGACACAGTGGTAAACTGCCTATTGTACGCTGACGATGCTGTGCTAATAGCACCATCAGAAGCAGAGTTGCAGACACTAGTCACGTGCATGAAAGAAGATTGTGAAGTAAAAGGATTGAAAATGAATGTGAACAAAACTAAGGTTCTGGTGTTTGAAAGAGAAGCGGTACAAACGAGATGTGTGATTTGTGTAAATGGAAAATGTCTAGAACAGGTGAATGAAATTGTGTACCTGGGGAGTGCGTTTTCGAGGGATGGAAGATGTGAGTTGGATGTGGAGAGACGGGTAGCAGCTGGCAATAAAGTGAACGGTGCTCTGTCCGCATTAGTGGGTAGTGTGAATATATCTAACACTGCTAAAATGGCCATCCACAATGCGGTGTTGGTGCCAACTTTGTTGTACGGTAGTGAGGCCTGGATATGCCCAAAATCTAGTGAAAGTATGTTAAATGCTGTGGAGATGCGGTCTCTCAGAAATATGTGCGGTGTCACGCTTGCTGACAGGATAAGCAATGATGAGATACGCAGTATGACAGGGTTGCACAACAGTGTTATTGTAAAAATGAAGAAAGGAATGCTTAGATGGTTCGGGCACATGGAAAGAATGAGTGATGAAAGACTGACGAAGAAAATATACAGAGCGAAAGTGAGTGGTAAAAGAAGCCAAGGAAGACCAAGGCTGACTTATGAAGATCAAATAGCCAGAGTGTTAGCAGACGGAAATGTCAAAAGCACCCGCATACCTAGGCGAAAATGTGTGAGGAGAATGATGAGATTTGAGGAAGCGAAAGAGGTGTGTAAGGACCGCAACTCCTGGCGCTCCATCCTCTCTGGCTACCCCGTTGGGGATACAGCGTGAAGTTATGTTATGTTATGTTATGTTATGAACAGTATTTACAAAAACACTTTATTTCATTAGAAATAAATTTTGAAATTCAATAGCTGAAAATAAAGTTTTCTTTCGAAGTTCTCGTTTATTTGAACGATAACCTCACGGACTTTTTTTTCAAAGTATGAACTAAATATTATTGAAATAAATGATTTACCTATTACAAAATATTTTTTTACCTAGGCGAAAATGTGCGAGGAGAATGATTAGATTTGAGGAAGCGAAATAAGTATGCAAAACTCGCGACGCTTGGCATACTCCGTGCTCTCTGACTACCTCGTTAGGTATAAAACTTGAACATATGTATGTAAAACATTTTTTTTGTTGAGTTTGTCATTTTCTCTGAATTAATAAAAATATTTTAATGAAACAAATTATTTTTCGTTCAAATATTAAAGGTTGACATTTTGCTTCACAAATCTCAAACCCATTTCTTCACCTTTGCCTCACGCTCTCAAGTGTGAACTCGTTCATTACCTGGGAATACTTGGTTTTAATAGGAGTACGGTCAGACTATAAGTTTATATTAAAGTAAGAGCAATAACCATATTATCCTAAACTAAGCATGGCATTGTAGCAGTCATATTGAGTCTCCACCGACATGGAGAACAATAACTTATAATATTTATAGACGTACGTAATTACTTAAAAGATAAGTTAACTTTTAACTTCTGTTATCTAGAAAATAAAGCATTCCTTGGTTAACCTAATTGTTTACTAACAACATTCACTGTGACAGACGGACATGGACAACGTAGACCAATTTAGCTTTCTTAAATCACGTTTGAAGCATTGACCGTAAGCCTTTCAGCAGGAATAAATTTGTCATAAATATAGTATCGTTGAGTATTGAGTAATATTAATGTAAAAATAATAACCTACGAATTATCTAGACCTCCTTTAGTAATATTATTTTTAATAATTCGTTAGTAAATGGAACTTTCTACAACATTCTAGAACACGCACACGGCTTCGATGACAAATGTACCGTTGGTCTAGATTATCTATACTTAGAAGTATGGATGTAAAGATATGTTCGATAAACATATCGATAAACTCTAAATATGTAGCCTTTGTTTTTAGATAGAATAAGCTCTTAATTAATGAAATATTAGGTATCTAGTTCGTAAACTTATTAGTACGAACGAACGGAACGAATAATAATAAAACTATAGTTGACATAAACGTCATACACTTAGAAAGAATTAATGAATTTTATCGACTCGCTAGGTAGGTGTAATTTTAGATAGGGTTTGTCGACCACTGTCTCTTCACTAGTTGTTCCAGGAGTAGGAGCATAGATGACCTTCGTCGTGGGGTATAAAAATCGTCTCGTCTCCGACCGCTTCCTTTTTCTTTTCTCTCTGCTGCGGGACAAGCTGCCTCATCAAGGTCTCATAATGCAAACTAAAGTTAGGCCACATGTCGCCTAGGATAGTCTTAGCTGTATTTGTTTGGGAGTAGCAACCCCAATTAGAATAAATGAGTTAGTTAAGTTGATAATATGTTAGAGTAGTTAAGGTAATCTCATGGTGGATCCCATGGTGAGTACTATAGCTGTAGATAAGGGCAAGCAATGATGATAGGAGTAGGGAATAGGATCCTTATGTCTACATGTGCTTGTTACAGAGTTCAAAGGACACCTATAGAAACCAGGTGGACCTCCTGTCCCTATATGTAATGAATACTTTGGAATAGTAGTAAAATCTATTCAACATTCATCTAAACTTCAGTATGAACTAATCAAAGTAGTACTTAGAATGGTTTGGTGTACTACTCTGACTATCAAGAAGTCTAAGTCTTCTTCACTTGGGTGCTATATCGCGTGGCCAGGCCATAGTTCCTGTTAAAGGGGAATCTTTGAAGGCCGGGGCATGTGGGTGCTGTGATGTCAGTAGATGTTCGATAAAGGGGAAGACTGAGGAGTAGGTGCAGTTGGTGGATGACCAACTCCTTCTTTAGATTGATCAGTGATAAAACTGATAACACTCTGCTTGTAACTAATAAATGATTCTCTGTTAGTTATTAGCTCCACATAAAGGTATTGTGTATCTCATTTTTCTCTGTGAAATGAAATATTGAGTAATGAGGTATAAAATGTACTTGGGTTTTGTATCTGTACTACTAAGAATTTAAATGCAATATATAAACAAGGTAATGGTGTCTAAGTCTTTATGACTAGGTACACTTCTCTTTAATTAAAGATAACATAAATAACTTATGTTGTTGTAACTATAACAAGTAATATCTGAGCTCAATACTTGTAAAACTTTAATACTAATGAATTATTCTGTAAACTAATTAATATTTAAGTGCTGTTAGATAATAGATGTTCTTATTTAATATATATGATAATAAACAGGATAATGTTGTTTAACCATAGCATTTAATCTTTTTAAATTGTTACTAACTTTTATAATAAATACATAGTGAGCTGATTGAATCCACCATAGAGATTAAGTTATAAGAAATAAATGTTGTTTCTTCGTGTGATGTTTTTCTGGTGTCTAATTGATTAACTTTCTATAAATATCCCATTAGATGTCGATTGCAGAGGTGTACTAGGCGCCCTTTAACAAATTAGGTACACCAGTCTCCAGGTGACAGTAATAATAACATCATCAATTACTCAACCCACACCTCACTCTGCCGGCCTGAGCAAGCCACGTTGCAGCATATCGTCGATGATAAGATAATACGTACATACATATCTTCACGCTGTATCCCTAACGGGGTAGTCAGAGAGGTTGGAGCGCCAAGCACTGCAGTCCTTACGTACTTCTTTCGCTTCCTCATATCTCATCATTCTCCTCACACATTTTCGTCTAGGTATACCAGTGCTTTTGACATTTCAGTCGACTAACACTGCAATTAATAAGATAATAAATAGTGTGTAATTAACTGGTTGTGGTTGACAGTTGAATTTTGACACGAAAATTAAAAAGGATATTTATTTTATTTTGGCATCAATGATTGTTAGTGATTGAGATGAATGACGGTTTAATTGTCTTAATGTCTTATAGCAGTTTCGATGACAGAATTTGTTTTTCGATAGAAATCTTTCGAATATATAGTTAAATGTGTTACAAAAAAAAAAATAAAAAAAAAAATGTCTGTGCTAATATAAAAGTCAAAAGCCTATTTGTAGAGTAATAGGAAGAATTTTTAAAGTGAAACTTTGCCTATGAAATCTGAATAATACTTAAAACTTCTTTGCCTCCAAAGAATTATTACATAATATCTTAATCAAGTGTTAAAATGAGAAACGACGTTGATCCAAACCGTGGCCATATTAAGTCCATAATTCTATGCAACTAATATTCCGAATGTCTCTTCTGAAGGTATTGTAAAAGTTATTTTTTTTAAAGGATAGCTTGTTATAGTTCATTTAAAGTTTTTAATCCCAAATAAAATTTAATTTATATCACTATACGTGGTATCCATCAGAGCCAGTTATATGCTATGGCATTATCACCGACGCCGCCGTTAAAACGAAGTGGGGGAATCCTGGGCTTGAAAAGCAGATGCATTTATCTCTTAAATTGGCCCATCAAATATTAAGCATATTATATTAAAATATATTTGCACATGCGTAGATATTATTTTCACGTCATTTTCCTTTCGAGGTGGAGAGAGCATGAATGTGCATTAAAATACACATTGACGCCACTTTCTATAATAATAATTATTCGGGGACTTATGTACAGATGGTAAAATGCAGTCGTGATTGATTAGAAATACGTACATATATTTAAAATTCAAGTAGTTTGCAAGTGCAGATTACAAAATTCCTATTTTGAATTGAAATGCTTCCATCAAAAAAGTACTATTTTGTATTTTATCAAAATAAGTAGGTACGTACCTACTTTCACAAACATATTTTGTTTTATAAAAGCACTATGAATTTTTTTTATGACGTTCTTTTCTGAAAATAAATTACAAACATACCTAAATTAAAATATCATTACAAACCAAACTTTTCAGTTTATTTTTTCTAAAATGGAATATATCTAGTAGTATAATTGAAAATGTACATTAATATTGAATAGTATTACTAAAATATTAATACTTGTTAGCAAAGTTCTGTCCAATAGAAGGCTTAACATATTTTCGTTTGGAGGTATAAAATGAAATGTTGATTGAACAAATAACAATGTTAAGATCTGTGAAATTATAATGAAAAATATTTTAATATTTCGAAAATATCATACATGCTTACCAGTTACGCATTTTGTTTTTATATGTGTATAAGCTATCAGAGCATTTTACATTTGAAGTAAAAAAAAATATTTACCTATTTTTTTTTCTTTTTAATAATATTTTATACATAGAAAGTTTTTCTACGATTTCGAAATGTTCATAATATTTCTAAAACAATGAACAGGATTGTTTCCTTTTTACTCTCGTCGCCTGTAGCGCCATCTGTCGTCTAATTTATCACTCTGCCCAAAAAAATATGGCGAAAGTATGACAGCGCCCGTCCGTGAATTAATCATGATACCGTAGGTTTCCTCAGGTTTCCTAGTATAAAGAAACATAAGAAGGGTTGCTACCCTTCTTAGCTTTATAACTTACTGCTCTAAGTTATAAAAATTTTCCAAAAAAAGTTTAGCAGACCTCTTTGGAAAACATAGAGAGCTGTTCATTGAGCAATTTTAATTTTGTTAAAAGTTATCAAAGTCTTTCGTTTTGCAACAAATTGCTACATAAATCGTTCATTTCAGTACTTACGTACAATGTGCATATAATATGCTTACAGTTATTAATTGAAACACTTACATAATAATACTAACCTGTAAACCGCTATATAAATAATAATTAACTCTCATATAAATAAATGTACAAGCAAGCTACAAATGTACCTACAAGCAAGCGGTGTTTGAAATAATTTTGGTATAGTATGTCCAATAGCGAACAGGCTAGTTCACTGCACTTAAAAGTGGTGTTTTATGCATTATATTAAATTAATTTACAATTTTTAATGCAATTGTAAAAAAATTACTTGAAATTCGTTGAGAAAACAGCAGTGATTAGTCTTTAAACTTGGGTAGTAGGATTAAGTGGAGTAAGCTATAGGGATATGGAGTCAAAGAACTGTGCCAGAGAAAATAGTAACCTGAAAAGGGAAACATCCGTTTGACTCATACGCTGTCTGCACATGTAAATGCTAGACTTGCTACAATTTTTTGATAGGATTAACCTTTTATAATCTTAAAAGGTTCAGCTTATGTAGTTATTTCTAACAAGTTATTTGACACAATTGATATTGCACTTGCTTTGATTTTATCCGTTCTATCAAGTTACAAAGAAACATATTATTAAAAACGTCACGATTAGTGTGATTCATAAGTTGCGATTTGACACATTTCATTAATTTAATACTTAGATCGATTAGTTATTATCCCTAATCATAATTTCTTTTGGTGAATAATATGCAAACACACGGAATACATCGCACAATGTCTGCTGTCAAAGCGAGAATTTGTGTAATGTAATTTGTATAGTGGCGCTAAATCTACCTCGAAAAGTGCATTTTACGGTCGTAGAATAATAGATACGCACTCATCATACGTGATATTAATTTTTTATTAAAATTAATCATCGGTCGCGCAGTGATCGCGTAGCTGTCGCTGTCATACTGGCTGGCACACTCTCACAGAATATCGGTGTGAAATAACACCATCTATTGCTGTTGTGTTTCGTTTAGTGCTTTAGTGAGTACGTGAGATGAGAAACACATGTGTCGACTTGGCAGAATACCAGTGTCGCGGTCGTAGCCAGTCTGCAACATAATGCTGAGCCAGAGCCTCTTCGTGGCAACAGCACACGTATTTATATTTGTATTCTTTTGTTCGTTATTTATTTTTTTCTTTTTTGTTGTTTTATATGTCTTACTGAAGTGCACACTTGTTTAATCTGCGTTCTTCCTGAACATTGAACGAAACTGAACCGTCACGCTCGGCACGCTTATTACGTAACTCGCAGACAGCGTGCGACAGCCAATATCGCGCGATATCTGCTGTCAAAACGAGAATTAGTGTAATGTAATTTGTATAGAGGCGCTAAATCAACCGCAAAAAGTGCATTTTACGGTCATAGAATAATAGATACGCACTCATCATACGTGATAATATTTTTTTATTAAAATTAATCATCGGTCGCACAGTGATCTCGTGGCTGTCGCTGTATGCAAATTTTTAAGTAATAACCCCGCCTAACTTCTAAGCCTTAGAACGAGCCTTTGTATGTACGTTGTATTTTATGAACTGTTCTTGAAGATAAGCATCTGATAGATTTCATAATTTCTGAAAACAATTTGGAGGCACGTAGGTATATTTTTTTATTTAGACGTATAGTTATTGAGGTTGAAATATTATTCCTAGGAAGTAACCCGATCAACGGCGGTGCAATCATTTCCACTCTTGGACTGCTGCCCACTTTATTACTAGATTTGCTGATCTCTTCCATATTGTAGATAAATGATTGTGTCTCAAATTTCTCTTGTAAATGGTCAATGTGAAAAATAATCAGAAATTTATGTTGTAACTACAATTGCAATTCATAGCAATTTTGCGTATATTTTCACCAATTTTGAAGTGCTGTTAAATGCATCTCGTTCACATACACTTTGACGCTTACGCAGTAAACAACGTAGCGTATTTCACTTAATTTCATACTTACATCGATTAATCAGTAAACAAAGGAATGATTTTACACTTGTGTAATACTTCTGTGGTAAGTAATAAAGGACATAAATAAGTAGCTACTCGATTTAGGATGGCTTGCACCACCTATTTACTCGAGTTAAAGACATTGCGCTAGCACCAACTTTTCAATAATTGGTGCAAGCGAGATGTCAAATCCTTAAATCGAGTTTAAATAGTTAGTGCAAGGCCACCCTTAATATTAAATTGCATTAGATTGTCGCACATTGACTTAGACTTGTCCATTCGAAGCGATGATATAATAGCATTGTCTCGCTTTTACCTACGGCGAAGCGTCACGCGTTTGAGGAGATAGAGCTACTTCCCGCGTCACGATCTACTAGCACGTGGGGCCTTGAAGCCATTACCATTATTTTGATTTAATATTCTAGTGTATAATTCAATGGTTTTTTGGACCTATTTTTTATTTATTAAATTAAACTTCCAGATTGTCTGCAATTTGCATGAAAATCTAAGTAATACGCCGGTGAACACTTACCCGGTTTTTATTGTTTTATACTTATGAAAAACCGCAAGACTTACGGAATCAACTCGATATCTTTTTTCTCTGTCACAGAAATTTTTCTCAGAGATTAGTTGACGCTAATAGCTATGTGGAATAATCTGGACATAGTAAGTAGTCTCTAAATACAGATGTGAATTCAGAAATTGTAAAAAAACACTACTTATTCTTTTTATTTTATTATTAGCTACTTACCTGATAGGCCTCAGTTGAAAATCGGCGCTGTGGATATAATATAATCGTATGCACATACATTCAGTCAAGAAAGTATCAGGAATGGATGATTTGTATATGGTTCCAAATACAATTTTTTGTTTTTTTTTTGTTGTTATTAGATTAGAACAACTGTTTTCCATTTTGGTGCGGAGTTTGAGTTGCATCTGTTATTTAGATTAAATACAGTGCTGTTTTTAGTTATATCATTCTAGTGTACATAGCGAATTTCATAATGGACAAAAACATCGAACAAAGAGTTTGTCTTAAATTTTGCATCGCCAATGGAATTTCGTGTTCAGAGTCACTGAAAATGTTACAGAAGGCTTAAGGTGAATCGAATTTATCAAAAACACGTGCTTATGAGTGGTACAAAGCGTTCAAAAGCGGTCGAGATGTGATGGAATATTTGCCTCGCTCTGGTAGGCCATCAACGTCTGCAACTGAAGTTAACATCGCAAAAGTGAAGGAAATAGTGACTGAAAATCCTCATTCAAGTTTGAGAGAGATAGCTGCCGAACTTTCTGCGTCTCACGAGTCGATCCGTACCATTTTAAATAATCACTTGGGTATGAAACATGTTGCCGCTCGGCTAGTCCCAAAAGACCTGAATTTTCTTCAAAACACAATCGCATAAGAGTCGCTGAGGACATGCTAGAACGAGTCAATTCCGACCCAACATTCATGAAACGCATTGTTACTGGTGACGAAACGTGGGTTTATGAGTTTGACATGCAAACTAGTCAACAAGCTTCGGAGTGGCGTCTTCCAACTGAACCAAAACCGATAAAAAAACCACGCCAAAGTCGATCAAAAGTCCAAGTCATATTGACTGTTTTCTTTAACTATCGCGGTGTTGTGCACTCGGAATTCTTGCCGGAAGGTCAAACGGTAAATAAAGAATATTATTTGGGCGTTATGCGGCGTTTAAGAGAGCAAATTCGACGAAAAAGGCCAGATTTGTGGAAAGAAAATTCTTGGATTTTGCACCATGATAATGCGCCTTCGCACAAGGCCATCATTGTGAACGAATTTTTGACCAAAAACTGAACAAATACCATTGAGCTACCACCAGATACACCAGATATGGCTCCAGCCGACTTCTTTCTTTTTCCTAAACTCAAATTACCACTTCGTGGCACCCGTTTTCATTCGCTAGAAGACATAAAGGAGAATTCGCGGCGAGCACTGAACTCAATTCCGGAAAAAGCGTTTAAAAAATGTTTTGATGATTGGATTATTCGTTGGCGTAAGTGTATCGTTTCTGAAGGAGCATACTTTGAAGGTGATAAAATAAATTTGGATGAATAACTAACATTTTGTGTATTATTGATCTTTCCCGGTACTTTCTTGACAGAGTAGTATGTGTATATGCCAGCAGCATATGCTGAGTTGAGGGCATTTTGTTGCACTGGGCCTATATTAATTTATAGTAATTGTTCGCTTTTATGTTTGTTAATTTTATTGCATAAGTATAATATTATTTATGAGTTAATGTATTTTTTATCTAATGGTCTAATTTTTAATAGTGTGTCGAATAAATGTATTTCTTTCTTCTTTCTTTCTTTCTTTTCTATTTGGTTTGGTTTGCTAAATTCATTAACTACCACACCATCGGGCTAGTTTTTTTATAGTCATTAATATTTAAATGGAAGTCTTTATAGCGATCTACTGGTCTCAAAAAAGAAAATCGGCTATACACTCAAGTTGTAATGCACGAAATCTTACACTTAACGAAGATTAGTGAATTATGCGAGCAGAGGGTAGCAACACTAGGCCTCGTTACTTTGATGGCGCGAGTTATAGGCCCATCACGACCGGAGCTTGTTTGAGACACTGAGATATGATGTTATTCACTGTTTTTTTATCCTTTTATGGAAGCTTTTATTGTTACCTACTTTCTGAAGTGTATGTTGATGTAGTCACCTTGACTTTTAAGTATGGTGATAACGGCTGTTTTATGTAGGTAAGTTTTATCAAACTATTTTATTGAATAAAAAAAAATCGTAAAATTATGCGATATTTTGACACACATTTTAAAAATTTTCTGTTTAATTTATATGTGTGTCATTTCCCTGTATACCAATACTTTGTTTTCTTCTCGTTACAGTGGTGCCGTTCTATCTCTAGTTAGTAGCATAATATCATTATATAATACACAACGCATTGGTGTGTGAGTTGGTGGTGTACCACGATTTGAGTACGTACCACTTCTCTTTTTGTGTACATTCTTAGTGTGAAATAAATATTGTAATCCCTTGCAAGCGTAAACCTAAGCCTAAAGAGACCCCATGTTGAAGATTTGAAGACATTCAATATGGCAGTGGTGCTCTGCTCCTCAGGCCATGCAGGCGAAGGAATATGTGCATCCCACCCTGTACTCTCTCGCCTCCATGACCTGAGGAACAGGGCTAGTACATCAGAGAAGAATAGAAAAGAACATTATAGTAAGTATGTTATTCACATCATCTGTATAAACGTATAAATCGTTGAACACTCCAAAATATGATTTTCTTGTGATGAATTCCTAAAATTGTTAGCTATTTTCCGCTCAAACTACAAAAACCACAAACTCGCATTCGGTGCTGGTTAGCTGACCGAGTCTGATCTCTGGAATATCCTGGGAATGCTTTATTGAGGGCGAAACACTTCTCGATTGGTGATTTTTGAAGTTTGAGCGGAAAATAGCTAAAGATTTTAGGGATTCATCACATGAAATGGATTTCCGCAAAGTAACACCTAAGTTCATACAGTATAATTTTCTTTACAATGAAATATCGTTTATTGATATGCACAATTGCACGCACATACATACCACTCGGTTGAGCTAAGTTTGCACCTCACTGGAATGCGAGGCCCCTTCGCGCTTACCTACATACCTGTTTAGTTTTAGATTAGATGTTAAGTAAGAATTATTAAAAACTTATTTAGTTTAAGGTTCGGGATTATTTCACTGATACTTTTTTGCATACCATACCCGAATGGCAAAATGACGGCATCCGCGCCAAGTGCAAATTTAACTCAACCAGGTTGTTTATCTAAATAACACCAGATTTTTCCATTGTTTTATTATATATGTATTTACAGTTTAGTTATATTTTACTGCTACGGATGTGATACAAATACTAAGACAATTAAATGAAATTTAAATAGTCGCTAATAAATAATTTGCCTACAGATAATTTATAGATGGATTGCTCAATACTTATTTCCAATTATTGGAAAATGCACTTGATATCCAATTAAAACTTTCAAAATATTGAAATTTTCAGACGACTCCGTTCGGTGTTAACCGCTCTAAATTAAATTATAATCATTATAAACCAATTTTACGCTTTTTATTTAATTAAACAATAATAACTATTATAATTCGGTTACAATCAACTAAATATTAATCATCCGTCGTGAGTATAGTTAACCGGTATCACTTCACTTTCATAATTGTCTTAAAAAATGATTATATCCAGATTTTTACATATTTCTTACAAACACCAGATATTTTTCATAATTCCAACATGACACAGATTTTGCTCGTAAAAGAGTTCGCTTTTGCTACACTTATTAAAACAGCTGTTCTTCCGAAGCTTCAGCGCAAGTGGTGAGAGAACGACTTTAGAAAATTATAGATAAAACTTGAGAATGGAATGGAATTCATTATTACAAAAAAGGTTAATAATTCGAGTTCGAGTAGTTCGAGGCTGGAGATTATATGGCAATGTTTTAAGTTTTGATATTATTTATGGAATGGTGCTGTAAATTATTGAAAACAAGCACTTTATTTGCCGAAAAACTAAGAAGAAATTTGCGATGTTGGATATTATTTTTTTATATTATTAACATAACATAACATAACATCACGCTGTATCCCCAACGGGGTAGTCAGAGAGGACGGAGCGCCAGGAGTCGCGGTCCTTACACACCTCTTTCGCTTCCTCAAATCTCATCATTCTCCTCACACATTTTCGCCTAGGTAAAAAAAACTGTTAAATGCGAGCTGGACTCGCACGGGGAAGATCATTTAAATGTCTACAGAATTTTTAAATTCATCGTGTATCAAATATTGTACGCAAAATACCTTAATAAACTTTGATACCACCAATGGCACCGACTTCAGTATCTAGCTTAATTATGTAGGTATTTTTATCGCATGTATGAAGTTGTTTTTATACTTGAGTTTTGATTAGTAACGGATAGTTGTTTTTTTTATTTTTTAGTGTATTTCTTAAACTTTTTTTAATTGATTGTAAGATTCTCGTTTGAGAGGCGAGGTAAATTGTCTATGTCCATAATAATCAATGTCTTCAGTAATAATTTCTTCTACCGCCAATTCCTTAACACTTCTTCAGTAAAGTGATAGTAGCAGACAGTAGGCTTTGGAGTTAAAAGAAACTTCTCTGAAGAGCGCGAAAACTTCAGGTACACATGTTTATTTAGACGGTCTCTATTCTTTTCATTTTCAATTTTAACACAATGAACTATCACTTCTGTTCTTTAAAACTTCCAAAAATACAATAAAATAGAAAACCTAAATAACACGTTGATTGTTTATCTCTCATTTTCACTAAAAGTAGTTATTTTTTAGTTTGTGGTCAAACATTCGCAAAGAGTGAGTAGAGATTGCCACTAAAGAATTTTAAAATGTTGCCAACAAATGATTACTGACAGATTGACTGCATGAATTACGTGCTGTGAATTTTGCGCGACATGTGAGCTGTGAGCTGTTTCGAGTTGCGTAGTGTATGTCAAGGGATTTTATATAATCGAATTTCGACAACTGGGAGACCACTGGTTATAACATTATATATATACGTAAAATAAACAGCAGTTTCGAGTTTATCACTTGGACCACAGTATGTTCACTCTATGACATCTTATACATGTCTCTCCTTAGCACCACTTTATTGTCTTCCTTTTTTATACAATCGAAGCGAGAAAACTGAAGTATTGAATTTTCAACAGGAAGTTGAACTGGAGAGAAATATATTGTAGCTGTTCATTCACACGAACTTTTGTTACTGTTATTTAACTGTAAATTGAAATTCTTTTGAGTTTATCGAACATTTTTACCTTTTAACGACTGTGAGTAAGAATAAAATGAATTTAATGTGACTTAACGTTAACGTTATTAACGTTACGGAAACCCCAGGTTAAATTAATAAAATAAACTGCTATAGTAGGTCCTTCGATCACAAATTCGAAGAGTTGGTCTCAAAATAATACAAATGTCAAGTGTCAATTTTTGAGTAACCGCGTTCGTTTTTAAAGGTTCTTCATGAAGCCACTTAATTAACGGAAAATAAATTTAAACTCATTGTTAAATGTACATTCTGATTGAGTTTCTTGTCGGTCTTCTTAGTGTGCAGGTTTTATTTTCGAACCGAACGAAGAGAAATATAATGTTATCAAACGCCTTGCAATTCGGTTTAATTGAATACATTGATTTGACTTAGAATTGGAAAGGATTTAAGAGGAAAGGGGAGATTGTGAGATAGTTTTTTCAACATCTTAAATTACAAATACAGTTCCAAATTTACTTAATTATGTTTATTTTTAAGATGTATTAACAAAGTTCTATTTTTTGTAAAGTAATTTTATTTGCCTCGGCATTAGATTGCGTATTTGCATTTATAGAGCGTCAGAGGCTCAAAATAGGGTCGCCACGAAGTTAATAACAAACGAGGAAAAGTAACAGAATCCTTAGAATGTTCCTTTAAATGCTTAATTAATTTCATTGCGTTACTGAACATTACTACAGAAAGGACTAATTTAGGAACAAAAAATAATTTTTAAAATGTTTTTCATTTCATTTTTCAAAATAAATACATTCAATCAACGACAAAAAAAAACTAAAAATTAAATTTTACGAAATAGTATATGGTTTCATTCGCAGTTAGAGTTGCTATTTGCCAGCATCAAAAATAGAAAATCTTCAAAAACAGAAATGCCGTACCCGGCATTTCAGTTTTTCATTTAGCTGTACGTTCTAATACCTGAAATGCTTTTTTATCAAAAAACTTAGTTAAATAGTTTAATTTTTTTTATTACTAACACATTTGTAATTTTTTACACAGTTTTTATTACGAAATTAACCTTATCATGTAACTTAAACACAATACCTATACAGCATGCGAGTCGGGCCGTTTGCTAGTTAGTTGATTTCTGTTATTTGATTGATATAAAGTGTATCAAAAGTTGGTTTACCCAAAATTGTACATTCGTCTACGGCTATGGCTGTAAAAGCCAAAGAGACCCAGACGCTTATGAAATTAATTCAGACGCTTATTTGCAAATAACAGATTATTAAATGATATGCAAAGGATGGATCTCTCATCCTGAACATGCTTTTTCTTCGTAGTATGTAGAAACCTAAGACGACAAAAAGATGTATTTGCTTTTACCTCTCGCTCTCTTTTCTTGTTGTAAAAATCGACTGTAGTACCTACCTACACAGATAACGAACGTAAAATTATAACACATTATGAGTTATTCTTAATTGTTGTTAGTGCATAGTATTGTTATAATTAAGTATTTAATCGACTCTTCTACCGAAAGCTGTTGCAACAAACATAAAGTAAGAAAACTTTAGCAACGGGAAATATTTTATTTAATAATTATATAATGCTAAAAATGTACAAATACTCAAAATGCATTAAAATACATAATATTGTGAATATTATTTATTTTAATACATTTTTGAGTATTTGTTCATTTAAAATACAGAAAATATAAATTATTCAAATATTAAGTTAAAAAGAAATGACAATTACCGTTTATAATGTTGTTACGGTTATGCTCTATCTCGTCTTTGCCCGTATTTGATTGATAAAATCGCAACTTTTTTACGACACTTTTTTAATAATTTTATTTAGCCATCGTCGTTAGACATAAGGTACACGTGAAGTTCTCGAACAACTTCAAGTTTTGGCTGATGCGGAAAACTTTTTAATATACCTTAGCTGTGCCTTTAATTAAAATTATTTATAATTAAAAAAGTCAAATTAATTAATAAATGCAGATTTCCTTGAATCAATCAATGTAGGTACTACTTCCAGATTAACTTTGTGGTAGGTATTTAGGTGGGTGTAATTATGATAACGAATTCAGATTTTAAATTGCCTTTTTTACGTGCCCTGTTTATATAAAGCTTTCTAAAAATGTCCTCACAATTCTAAAAATGTTGTTTCCCTAGCCGCGGCGAGTGCCAATTTACGCCAACATTCGAGGAGCAATTTTAATAAATTAGACTTAACACTCAGTCTACGTTTTTATCTTTTTGTTTATGAGCTAACATAAATATTAGCTTGTAAATAAACAGAAAGTAAAATTAATTTACCATACTTTTTGTATACCTAATTTGTTGTTTTCAGTTACAGTTAGGCTAATAAATTATATTTTTGTTGATTAGTGTATATGGAATTTTGGGCGGAAGATGACTGAAAATTCAACACATGTATGTAACGATATTATTTATGTCTGTGCTGGTACGCGTTGGATACGTTACTTGTCTGTAGATATGAATTAGGGTTGCCAACATTTTTTCGGTCGATTAGTGTATTTTCCAGAACAAGCTATAAAAAAATATTACACAATCATTCAAAGAAATATAGTATTTTATGGAAAGAATAAAAATAGAGACAATCATATATTTGTTACTTATCATAACACTAACTTAACTATGTTACGCATTTTTTTTTTAATTTTTTGTCTGCAGTAGAAGTGTCATGTGCTTTATCGCATTAAATTATTTTAAAACAACGCATTGGAAATTTTGGCGGCAGGAATCTCCATTTTTATATATGATTATAAAAAGTATGAACGTGATATTTGGTAACCTAATTTTTCATTTTATTGACTTTGTTTTGCCAGTTGCGTTACACGATAAGTTAACTTTTGTGACAGAAAAAAAAAATCATGGAAACCTCTTTTAAAACAGAGGTTTACATTTTTCAGAGCAGCGGGAACGATTAATGTTTCTAAATTTTTTGTATAGTTTGATCTAAATACACTTCAAAATTTCAGTTGGATTTTTTACAATCGAACACTGATTTTAAAATAAACGAAAATGACTGTTTTTCGCGGTTTTCGTAAGCTAGCGCGCGGACGTTTGTATAGTGCAGAAGTTCTATTTTAGATTAAATTATTATTTAACGCTCCGTCACCTTATATATATATAAAAAGCGTATATCAAAAGCTTATTTCGAGACAGAATTGCGCTAGGTGCAAATCTAATTTGTTTGTTAAAAGTTTCGTTGATACAAAATAAAGACTGATCCATCCAACTGAAATATATTATTTTTGCGTGCTATATTTTTCTTCAACAGTATATAGTATGTAGACTCCAAATACAGCACAATACCTACAGTTGGTAACCCTAATATGAATATTCCTTAAAACAAACTCGACGGATCATAGTTTGGTTACTATTCTGTTTTGCGAGCCGTACCGCAAAGACAAATAGACCGCATTATTACTTGTCAATGGACGGCATCGTAATGATGCACGCTATTATCGAAGTACCGCTGCGAGCGCCTTATTACGTATGCCATACTGCAAGTACTGTCATTTCATTGTCTTCTGTTATATTGCGTAACGGAGTAAAATGCTTGCAGACGGAAGTGTTCATACGATACCGTCGCAATTCAATTTGTTGCTGCATCCGGCGGTTTGCCAATTACCATTCGTGACCTTCTGCTTATATTATGGCTATGTTCCGTGCACTGCTTATATTCAGACTCTGCTTATAATCAGGCTATGCATTCGCTATGGTCCACGGTATCACTGGCGTTAAATTTGCTATTTTTCCTCTATCAAGGAATGATCCAGAATGAGTCACAACTTATGAATGTAGAATAGAAAGAGTGTAAGACACGTGCAGCTGACTCATTCGTTGATTCGGTGCCGGTTAGCTGACCGAGTCTGATTTCTGAAATATCCTGAGGATGCTTTGTTAGGAAGCGAAATACGTGTCGATTAGTGATTTTAGAATTTTGGGCTTATGAAATGGATTTCCGCGAAGTAACACCCGAGTCTATACAATATCATTAAATACATTTTTTATAGGCGTATTCACATCTAACGATCGTAAGCGCAGCATATCGACGCAGGCACGGGTCGGCCATTACATGCGAATACGCGTATAGAAAATACATGTAATGATATTTTTTATGTCTGTATTGGCGTATGCTGGAGACACCGGACACGCTAGGTGTCCAGCGTATGAACGCTCCCTTTCCAACGCTACTTTAAACTGCGAGCGGCGAGTAATATCGCTACTGCGAGTCAACTCGACAAACCATTAAATAATATTCAGTGAAAGATCAATATCATGATTGTTTATGTTAAGACGATTTAATTAGTGGTATAATATAGTTGTTATATCTAATATAATGTAATTTTGATAATTTTTCATCGATACTACCTTATTCTCAATGTCTGTACGTAACAGTAATTTTTAGCCAAGCTATTTTAGAAAAAATGTTAAATGACTTTAATGTATACATTTTTGAATTCGTTAGTTAGAGAGCTTTCATATGATAGCGCTGATTAAAAAAAGAAGATTAAAAAAAATTGTTTCTCGAATTTTTATTTAGGCCCTCAAAACCAACCCCAAAAACTGATGTCTACTAAACAGATATTTGCGTCAGTTTCCCAGAAAAATGGCTATTACAGTCAGACGGACACTGATTTGAGTCCATAAGTGTACGTTTTTCTAATGGAACGTAAAACTTACAAACGAAAAAGTAAAACCATTTGAAGTCAATTCAAAATTTAACTTTTGTAAGACTTTTGGCCCAGTAATATCGTATTTGATCGAAATACTGGAGAATGTGGTTTCATACAAAGTAACTACAAATCTTTTATTACAATGTGTCCACTGGAAACTACTGTAAAATTTTCAGGACATTGAGGAAGAACAGTGGCGTAGTCGTAAAAAAGTGTAACTTAATAATCTTTATATTACATTTAATGTCTTATACTAGTGAGTACATATTGTGGTGGCCGCAGGAAGTAATAAGAGAATAGCGTTCTTAGATACAGTAATAATGAAGTGATCAATGTTTTTAACTACGAACGGAAAAAAGGGTGTCTTAGGTTTGATGGAGTAAAATCAGTCCAGATTGTTTCTTGTGTCGGTGGTTTTCATTATTAAGTAGGTAAGAATGCATTTTCTATTTAATAATTATTTAAAATTGGTTACAATCTTGTTTTTCTTACGTTGTAATATAATAATAGATGCATTCAAATATACCTACTGTGTCAGTGGGTAATTATTTTACGTTATATAATATGTAGGTATTTTTTACTTCAAAGGACAAAAATAACTATTGAAAAAATTGAAAATAACTGTTGAAAGAAATTTCTATTAGAAATAAGCTGTACCTTTTGCTCATTCTTTCTGTATTTATCTTTTTTTTATGTTTGTATGTGCAATAAATATCAATAAAATAAATAATACTTGAATCTATGCAACCTACCATGTCAGTCATTCAACTGACAGATTAGAATGATTTTCAAAAGATTTTCAGGTAAAAAGCATTAGGAAGTAAAATTCAGTACTACACTGTACTACAATATAAAACTATCTACATACGCTACAGTTATTTAAAATAGCTATGTTTGATTTCGAACAGTTTAGACGACTTTTTAGCATTTTACATCGTGGCCTCCAATCTTTCGAAATAAGTACCTTAAACACTATAATCCCTCGTAAAATGTCATTATATCAATTTACGGTAGTAACTAATTAATCTGTGATATCAGTATTCGACAACATAGGAAATCCCAACATGGGGGCTAGGCCACGTAATACGTTTTAAATAATAAATTTTAATAATAAATGAAAATAATAAAATTTTTATAATATCTGGAATTTCATACCATTAAATTTTTTATACAATAGGGAGTAACTGTACATTCATCATGCGATTATTTGTGCGAGTCCATTTTTAAGTCTACGTTCTGATTTTATTCTGTGAAACCGAGGTTGTAAATTTTGTTGACAATTTAAACTTTATCGGATATTCGCTGCTATGATATCATCACATCGCCTATAACTTTTACTGAAACGTCAAACATTATTTTATGGCTATGTTCACATTTTTATGTTTACGACGCATTCATCGGACGTGCCCGACGTTGTGAAATATATTGTTTATTTATTTCTAATCTGATACTCTGTGTCTTCAACATAGTAACTTACGCGATCCACATTCGTTTATGGTTTATTTATTTATTCACTCACACAATCTTGTGAACATTCGTACTGCTGCGTCTATTGTACTAGCTCAGCTTACACCAATAACCGCAAAAATTCGCGAGTTCGCTGATATTGAGTAATTTAAAATTCGTGGTATATCTTCTTTCCTGTCATTTGACATTCCTCTTGAGCACCCCGCTTCACTATCGTCCCTTCTTCATCCCTCTTTAAGATTCAAATTGACTTATGATAACATTCACACGTTAATAGGAACATTATAAACAATCTTAAATCTTTTAATAAATAACACAATCTGATATAAATCGAATTAATTAGCTTATCACTTTTGTTACTTAAAACCTCAACAACAGCAACTTTATTTTCATTGATCTTACCTAAATAACACCCCAGAAAAAAGAGTGTTATTCTCATGGATTGACTTTAACGTATTATAAATGGAAGTGCTGCACGCGGGTGGATCAGACCCAACAAATTGACCAAAACAAATTTGTTTGGGTCTGAAACTCCTTATTGTGGCCTGGTCCGTTTGGAATATTTTAATATTTTAAGAAATTTCATGTCTCGAATCCTCTGCTAAGAGAGACCTCTGCTAAAACACTATGTACCTACGTCACACTTAAATATTCGTCCATTGTGTATTTCAATATGTCAATGCAAAGCACGCAAGGATTGGGAGGGTATACCATTGGCACTCCCATTCTTTGGAAACTAAAAAGCGCTTCACCCCGTGTTGCTAGCGTCATGGAGAATTAAAAAAAAAATTGTGAACAGTCTCGTGAACCAATTACAGGAGCATACGACACTCATTACGGTTTTATTTATACATAGCTAAGTTAAGTTATTTGTATGACACAAACACTCAAGGAATTCAGAAATAACAGATACATAAACATATAATATACATAAATGTCGCGGTCCTAACATACTTCTTTCGCTTCCTCAAATCTCATAACATACTATAAATAACAACTCTGAAACATATAACAGATATATAAAAATATGGTTTATTATAAAAAAATAATATTAAACTGTTCGATTCAACATTTTGGGTCACTACTAGATAGCTTCGTAATTATTCGCGTTCATTTAAATTAAGACTTTAGGATCTAGGTTCCCAAACTTATTTTGTCTACTGAGTCGAGAGCTCATGCAGTCGTTGTCTAAGATGCCTCCTAGCTAAATGAAATTACAAATCACCCCCCAGGCCTCTACACAACGCCCCTATTTTTTTTCTGGGTCTCTTACCGCCCCCCTTTAGGCCTGCAGCGCCCACAGGGGGGCGTTATCGCCCACTTTGGGAATGGGTGCGTTTAGGACTATGTTAACCGAATAAAAAACTTCTAAAACCTTGGACTTGTTGCATAATCGCTCCGCTACTATACAGTATACACACTGTGCGTGCCGCCGTGTGCGAGATGTCCGTTCTCTCTTTCTGTCTCTCTCTCTCGCTAAGTATCAAATTGGTGGTGCACTGAAGCATCGTGTACGTCCCACTTCCGTTTACTACCTTTGGATGATAAAATGATTTTGCTGTGTAAGTATATTTTTATTAGATATCAGTAAGGGTAAGGAAATTAATAGTAATCTGTAACATTACGATGTAAAAATTATTTTAAGATGTTCGAATTTAAAAGGTAAAAGGTAAAGCTGTTTTATTTTAGGTCGAAAAAGAATAATATGCAAACTTTGCGAATACGCAAATCAGTTTCTTTGTAAATTTACTTTATTCTGTGGCTTTGGGTAACGAATAACGCAAGTTTTTATCTTGAATTTGCAGACACTAATTTTGTAATAATATCGCTAATGTTCGTATTTTCTATCGAACGACTGTTAACTTTTTCTTTTGTATTTTTTCATTTTACATTCACTTAGTTCAAGAACTGAAAGTGATAGATTTTTTACATTTTTAGTTATTTATTTTAAATATTATTTTTACGACATTAGTGAAATCAAACTAATCTAATACATTAAAAGTGGGTTTTTGGCGAGATTTTATGGAGAGAGATTGGGTCTTTATTTTAATTATTGAAAATTGTTTATAGTGGATAGTGTAATGTAAAATTGGCGTAATTTTGCGTCCCAAGTATTTACGCTGTTGTGCAATATATGGAAGGAAGTGTTAAAATAAGTGCTTACTTAGAAGTGTTGTTTTTTTTAATGGCTTGGTATTGTGGCTATTATATTACTAGGTCCGAGGTTTGATCCAAGGAGTTTACAATTGTATGATCACAAACTATTATGAGCTTGACATTGACAGTCTTTTTGACAGTGGCAATATGAACGTAAAACCATGGACTTATCACTCTCCATACGTAAAACCACAGATTAATTAGTTTAGGTAAAACAATGCTAAATCTCGCACTCTTCTGTGCGCGCAATATTCTTAAAAAGCAATCCGAAGTTTTTGGTTCACGTATCAACTAACTACTATACTCTTTCTAAAATTTAAACAAAAAAAAAGAAAATCGGTTGACAAACAGAGGAGAAAAAGTCATTGATTTTTTTTGTCTTTATCTATTCATGTATTTATTTATTTATTTATTCTTCATTGTACATAATGTCTACAATAGGCGCACTTAATGTCTAATGGCATTCTCTAACACTCAAATATATATATATATATATATATATATGCTATAACAAAAAAATGCTATGCCATAATATTTACATACTTACATCGTTAGTGGATGGGTATGACAGCATCAGTCTTTTTTTTTCTTTGCTGTCATGTGATGATGAGTTTTGTGTTCACAAATATATACACATTTGGTAACTGTGTATAAGTATATCTATTAAATAACATCTTACACTTCCACATTTTGTCTATAAGTATATATTTATCTATTTAATGTACGTTGCACCAGGGGTACGTTATAGAATGTGAATTTCTCTGGTTCAAAGATTGGTGTCCGTAATTTTACTGTGGTGGCACTGAAAATCAGCGCCGCGGCTGGTGCCTAGCGCTGGTCGCGACATCATGTTGAGTGTTCACCATTTTCAGGGGACGTAGCACAGTGCGTGACAGCGTTGTTTCATTCATTCATTCATTGTATTTACTATATAATTGTGTCATGTACTGTGTTGTGCCATTGAAATAAATAATATTATTATTATATAAAACATAATCTTCATTTCATATCTATTTCATTTCATATCTATTTAGATAATACTAAACAATGAAGATTATGTTTTTGTTCATTTCGATTCTTCTACTTCGATCTTTCGATAAATCTACTGTATTTTATTGAAAATTCGAAAAATACTAACGTTTCCAAAATCCGGCCGGAATTCTGACTAGAGCCTAAAAATCCTGAAATGTCAAATCTTAATTAAAAGTTAAAGTAGTAACTAATTATCGTTTTTTATCTAATTATAATTTAACTAATTATCGAGATTTAGCATAGTTTACCCACGGAAAAGTGCGAGATTTAGAATAGTTTTACCTAAACTAATTAATCTGTAGTTTTACGTATGCGTTGATTAGTCCATGGTTTTACGTAATTTCGCGAAAATTTTAAAATAATGTTTAGACACCTAAATAATAAATATCTCTAACTCAGCCAAAATGGCCATACACAATGCGGTATTGGTGTCAACTTTATTGTACGGCCTGGATATGCCCAAAATCGAGTAAAAGTAAGATAAATGCAGTAGAAATGCGATCTCTTAGAAATATGTGCGGTGTCACCCTTGCGGACAGGATGAGCAATGAAGAGATCCGCAGTATGACAGGGTTGCACGATAGTGTTATTGTAAACATGAAGAAAGGAATGCTATGATGGTTCGGGCACATAGAAAGAACGAGTGATGAAAGACTAACGAAGAAAATCTACAGAGCGAAAGTGAGCGGTAAAAGAAGCCAAAAAAGAGCAAGGCTGACTTATGAAGGTCAAATAGCCAGAGTGTTAACCGACGGAAATGTCAAAAGCATTCGCATACCTAGGCAAAAATTTGTGAGGAGAATGATGAGATTTGAGAAAGCGACAGCAGTATGTAAGGACTGCGACGCTTGGCGCTCCATCCTCACTGACTACCCCGTTGGGGATACAGCGTGAAGATATGTTTGTGTGTACTTATCTTCAGAATGCAATGTAAAAACCTTTTTACATTATTTATATACCGCACAATCTCAGCGTAATTCGTGTCAGCTCATGAGTCGGTCATGAAATAATGATTTGCAAAATAATCGTTAATCTTAGGTGTTTTGTTGAAAAAAAAATGTTTAAATTAAACGGTTTTATCTATCTACTATACAGGGTGTATATGAAAACGGGACAGTTACTTTAATGGATGAAAGGGCATAACTTTAGTATGTAGTTACAAAAAGAATTATCGAAAAAAACGTATCCGTTTAAGAGTTATGACCGTTTTAATTTTCAAGTGTTATCCCCACCATTTCTCGTGAAATTGGGTTGATCGTGTACAGTTACAGATTTTAAATCTTACGTTTTTTTTTTTTGTAATAATTTCATCCATTACTGAAATACAGCCTGAAAACCCCCATTGGGGTATACGCATTATTTTCGAAAATGGTTTTCAGGCTGTATTTCAGTAACGGATGAAATTATTACAAAATAAAAAAAACGTAAGATTTAAAATCTGTAACTGTACACGATCAACCCAACAAACATTTACGAGAAATGGTGGGGATAACACTTGAAAATTGTAACGGTCATAACTCTTAAACGGATACGTTTTTTTCGATAATTCTTTTTGTAACTACATACTAAAGTTATGCCCTTTCATCCATTAAAGTAACTGTCCCGTTTTCATATACACCCTGTATATCTAAAAGGCGATGTATGGATGTATGTATGTTCCTTATGGACTCCGAAACAGCTGGATCGATTTCGATTAAATTTTCAGGCTTCAGATTGGCCTAGCGGGTGATCCTGTAAAGTTTGGTAGCGATCGGATCGGTAGAATTTTTTTTTTGTTTTTTTTTACAGTATCAAAATAATTATAACATAACATAACATAACATATCTTCACGCTGTATCCCCAACGGGGTAGTCAGAGAGGACGGAGCGCCAGAAGTCGCGATCCTTACACACCTCTTTCGCTTCCTCAAAACTCATCATTCTCTTCACACATTTTCGCCTAGGTATGCGAGTGCTTTTAACATTTCCGTCTGCTAATACTCTGGATATTTGATCTTCATAAGTCAGCCTTGGTCTTCTTTGGTTTCTTTTACCACTCACTTTCGCTCTGTAGATTTTCTTCGTCAGTCTTTCATTACTCATTCTTTCCAAGTGCCCGAACCATCTAAGCATTCTTTTCTTCATTTTTACAATAACACTGTTGTACAACCCTGTCATACTGCGTATGATCATATTTATAAAAACTTTAATTTATTTTAACTTCAACTAACGCCCAGTGAAACGGGCCGGGTTTGCTCGTTGTAAATAAACATAATAATGATGCAGATAATGTACTAAAAGCTGAAAAATAATTAGGTAACTACCAGGTATCAGTCATCACACCACTCTCGTTATCAATTGCATTGATCAGATTAAAATAAAATCGTGGGGCGCGTCGAACTTCTGTTATCTACAGTCAACCACTCATATCATGTCATTATATGCTTTGGATGCATCTTGTTAATAGACAACTTATGCAAAATGTATGTAAAACTAAATCCGGGCGACATTACAGAACAATCATTTACACATTTACTCAAGTTACGCTACGCTCCACAATTTTATCATTTTTTAAATAGGTTTGAATTCTTTATGCTTGCGAATACGACTTTCTAAAAAACGCCCTCTACTAAAAGTAGTTACGGGAACGCTCGTCAAATCTAACGCTATAAAGTCAAATCTTGTTTGTCGAACATGAATCAATGCAATAAAATCATTTTTTTGTTTCGTTGAACTAAAAGACAGTGAGTCTCATATTACCTGATGAAGGTACGAGTATTTCGTCCCTTTTTAACCTAGACATTTACATAACGATGTATCAAGAACTTAACAATGGAAACGGGTCAGTACATTGAGCAAATAAATGAACTGAGGACTCCTTCATTTTCCCAGAAAAAGGCATTAGTTCAAATTTAATTGGAGGAATAAGAGTTCAACATCCACGTATATTATTACTATGAGTAACATTTACAGTTACGTAAAAATAGAAAATATGTAAACGCAAATATATATACATCAGTTTATATGATATGTATGTATGTTGTTTGCTTATTCTCTATTTTTAAGCTTCCATGTTGGTCTGGGAGAGAAAGAAAAATATGAAATTGTCAGTTGTTTATCTTTTCGTATAATGCTTCTTCTAAATTTTCAATAATTTCTCTCGGGTTCTTAGGTCTTGTAATAAAGAAGCGGTATAGGCATTGGGCTAGTGACCTACACAATAGTTCTACTTTATCATATACTAGCTTTTGCCCTCGTGGTGTGATGACGCGTGGTGGAGACTTACGACAAAGGGGACAGCATTAAAACTTTATCTATGAAAAAATACATGTACGTGCCAACTTTCATAGTAATCGTTCAAACCATGTTGGAATTTAGCGATTACATATAAACAAACATCCATTTCTATAACAGATACCTATGCCAAAATATTATCTCCTAATACTGCCGTCAAGGTGTAATTTTAATGCACTATTATACTCCGAAACCATCACGATAATGAAGAAACCATATGTATATTATTTATTAACTAATGTTAGTATTAATCTGAATAATTACATAACTTAATTTAGTATTAACAATCTTTCATATTTACGCCCTTTGCAGTCGAAATTTTGGTACCCTGGGGCCCCGAAGCCCAATACTGGTTTCTGATATTTGTGAGAGACTGGTCGAGGCTTTAGGAAACCGTTGGGCTATCAGTTTCTTTCGCAAATGTTGTTTGGCTATTCAAAAAGGCATTGCTGCCAGTCTGCTGGCCACCTTAAGCAATGACAGCTTTCTAAGCGGCAACTTTGAGGGAGTTGTAAGTTTGTAAAAATCGGAGATTATATTTTATGTCATGACGAAAACAATCAAGCAAACAATCATCTCGACGGTATGAGTACTGCGGCTAAGAAAGTACTTAAGATTAAAGATTTGTTGGCAACCCTGAGCACTAAGACGTCGTTATTGCTCTTGAGCTAGATATTACACCGGCTGTCTTACTCTCCACACCGGAACACAACAGTGCAAGCATTGCAGTTGTTTAACAGCAGCATTCAATTTATTAAGGAGTTTTTATTACACAGTACTATCTACTACAAAGTGAGTAGCTAATTCCACTTAAATTTCCACCACTCCTTTTTTGGTAACGCAGGAGAAACTTGCAAAATGGCACTTAGCCTCCTGGGATTGGGACTGGATTATATGGAGTTTTTGCCTACCAAATCTCTTGCGGTGATCATCCTCGGTACGTTGTTGATCCTCACTATGACACGACAGCAAGTCCTCCCGGGGTTGAACGGAGTCCCTGCTCTAATCGACCGTGACCCCTAAAAGCCCCTTTAGTCGCCACTTATGACAGGCAGGGAATACCGTAGTCTTATTCTCTGGCCTTGGATACAAAGCAGCTTTACATAATATGAGGCGAAATACTCCACGAAGTGGTGTCAAAAGGGAAATTTTATTGCGACTTAAAGCTCTGTTCATACCTAAAGAGAAGATATGTAGGCACATATTTATTTATTGTACAAGTTTATTCTGAGGGCTTTTAAAATCTTGAATTTATCGAAATGTCTTCGTAAAAGTACTTAATTGGCGCTTTTACTGTTTCTCAATATACTCAGCTAAAATCCTTTCATTTCATGCTCTTTATATCTCTCCGCAAAAACAATTCTATTCTGACTGACGTAATTAAGCGGATTCTATCAAATGTTATGTAGTAGTAAGTAGTAACCTAACAAATTGTTTCGGTAATGATCGAAGTATTACAGATAACACTTACGATTTTTAGTCGCCTTGTAAGACCAGCATATTATACGAAAGTTGTTTAAGAAATAGCAATAAGATAAGATGAGATTATTACCTTCTTGAACACTAAAATTTTTTCAACATTGTCCATAAGTCTTTTGCATAAACAACAAAATTCTTTTCAATTCTATAAGTAGGTAAATGATATGTTTAAAAACTAAATAAGTGAAAAATGTACTTCCGCAATTAATGTCTCGCACTACTGGTTGTTAGTAACTGCTAATTGCTAAACAAAGTCTGCTTTGAACTTTCTCTTTATCTAAAAACCCGGTCAAGTGTTAAAGAGGTCCGTAATCGCAATGTTCAATATTCACTTAATCGGCAGCAAAAATAAGTTTGTATTTCATAGCATTTTCAATGACTAATAAAAACAAATTTATTTCTGCAGTCGCAAAGTGTGTAATTGATAATAGCCCATACACATTATAATTTATTCATACCAATTTTAATTGAAAATGCTTTTTAAGTTCTACTATCTTGAATTTTTTCTGAACTTACCACCGTATACATGAAAAATTAGGGGTGGGAGCCACACGTATACTTTTTACGATTTTACTAGCTTATATGTGGGCGTTCAAGCAAAAAGAGTCCAGTGGTCGGCATTTAGTTTCCGAGATACACGCAGTATTGTAAAGTTGGGTGAAAAAATGACATTTCGCGATTTTAATTGATTATTAATTATTGCTCAATTATCTACAAGTTCATAAAGTAAATAACTTTATATAATATTTCTAAGTAGAAACAAACAAGTAATAGTTTTTTTTTTCAATCAAACTTAAAAAATACTTTTTCTTAAAACAAGCTGTTTCAGAGTTTCAACTTTAAATGTCTGATAAAAAAATTTATGCCAGTTTTTGAATATTTTTTTAATCCTTATTATCAATTGACGATTCTAAATTCCGAATCTAGTCTTAACTCAATACCCCACTATTGGACCCTTTTTGCTTGGACGCCCACATATATTTAAGTAAAAATCACTTTGAAACCTCCATACCATTTTTAAAAGCCCATCTAAACCTCATACGCTTATATACATTGGATTTAATTTTTTATCCCTCAGTTATGTATAGAGTGCCACTGCTAATTTTATTACATTGTACAGCGGTTCATAGAAGACACCTACCTTTCAGACATCTACACCTAACAGACAAACAGATGGATAAACAGGACGAACTTATGTGAGTTTCGTTTTTTCTCATTTGACTACGGAACCCAAAAATACTGCCAACCGTAAAACAAAATCTCTTATAAAATACTAAAACGGGAGATTTAACGCGTTTACCTTTTTATTGTGGTTTGACGTTTCTAGCTTTTTAGTGAAACGTTCTAGATGTTTTATAATGCAACGCGAAAGTTTAAACGTTTATAAAATCTCTTATAGCTTTCTTTTATTTAAAAAGATGTATCCAATATAATGCAATCATGGTAATTCTGCTCTAATGTACCATCTTATTCACAATCTTCATCACTTTTTCCAATTTTTTTTGTGGCGCTTGGAAATAACGTGAAGAGACAGCAATAAAAAATAATACAGTGTTTAGACAGAGATAGATACAGACAGATATTTAGTGGTTAAACGGGCTTTTCGATAATCCATACAATGATTCCAAATACTTTCTTTCTATTTCTATTTATTTAAATACACAAAAGCGAACTCCAAAAATAAAATTTTCGACTTCTAGACAGATGTGAAATGGCCCTTTTTTCCATTGCGAAATATTCTGTTCTCTAATGGACCTTTGAAACTGGCACAACTAAATAAAGCAATTAAATATCATTAAGACGAAGTGGTGCAGGTCGTGTGCTAAGTTGGGCAATAGCTACATTTCGCATTTACAAAATATAAGCAATCAAATCCTGTAACTTTGATATTGCTGGTCTTTATTAAACGTGATCGATCTCTTTTCTAACTACGAGTAGGTACATTTTTTGTTATTCCTCGAAATCATTTGTTGATAATGGCACCAGTGAACAACCTTGTTACCCTTGTTATTTTATAATGTGTCAGTAAACAATTGCTCATAATCAGTCATATCAGTCATAAACGAACAAAATACAATAACAGAGGCCGTAATCGCAGATATCATTCATTAAGAACAAGAGATATACAGTAATAATTAATTATTACGACATATCGAACAAGTTTAAGATAGCTTGTATTGCTTCACGCTGTAATCCCCAGCAGAGTGGACAGAGAGGACGGCGCCGAGCGTCATGATCGTTGCATGCTTCTTTTCCTCCTCAAGTCACACTACTTTTACCGAGTGGCTTTCCATCAGCTGGCACTCCGGCTATTTGATTTTCACAAGACACCTGTAGTCTTCCTTGGCTTCTGCTATCGCTGATTTTCACTCTGTAGATTTTCTTCATCGATCATTCATCACTCATTCTTTTTATGTGTTTTACCTATCTTTTATCATCTAATCATTTCTTTCTTCATTTTTAACTAGCGTCCCGCTCCGACTTCGAACGGGTAGTTAGAATGTTTTTTTGAAATAACATACAGCCCATGTTACTCGCTGATAATGTAGTCTATAGATGTATGAGTATGAAAGGGTAAAAGTAAAAAGTGAGTTAGGAAGTAAAATAAAAGAAGAGATAATACACTCAATCATGGCGGAAGATAACAATAGATATACATTTTTAAAATATAGTGAAAAGATCACGCAACAGGTAACTAAAAGGAATAAATAGCTTTTTAGAAGAACATAAGATTGAAACATAAAGAATTTCAATATTAGAATACAGAATAAAAGTGTAAAACTGTGATATTAGATGGATAAGGAATAAATGTGATATTAGTTTAAGTGAACAAATGTGATATTGGCATAAGTAGGCATAAGGATAGAGTGTATAGGCTTATGTAATATTGGGTTAAAAAAAATTGTATTGAAAGCAAAAATGTTATAGACAAGTAAGACAAATGTATTAAATTGTTAAATAGTAAGATAAAAGGAGGTAGATAGGAAATAAAGAGTGGGATTGAATAAAAGACGGTATGTACCCAGAGGAAGAATTGAATGAATAAGTACAAAAGAAATAAAATAATAAAGACCCTCACCTTACATATGTCAGGGGAAGCAGTAAATAAATAATAATAAAAAAAAGTCTATGTATGAAAGATTTTTTTATATCGGTTGAGCAGTTTTTCAGTTAATCCATTACATACAAACAAACAAAGTTTACCTCTTTGTAATATTAATATAGAATTAATTCAATTCTTTAATTGCAGAAATACTATTTGCACTTAGTCGGTTTTTGATTAACGTTATTAATTAGTAAAATGATATTAATAGAAGGAAAGAAAATAATAATTTAAATGAATAATTACGCATATTATTATTTCTTTAGGAATCTAATCCGAGGCAATTATCTGAAAGAAATTGAGAAGTTTGAAAAGTAATTGATCATCGCTGTCTCTTGCATGCCGGTCCCACCCTTCATTAACCGTCGAGGTTACCAGAGACGTAATTAGATATACAGGATGCTAAGGGACAATAGTAAGCAAATTTATTAATGTAATAGCCTTTACCAGCGACTTTGTCTCCATAAGTATCAGAGGAAAGGTACTTATTGCATCCGTTCTTGATTACTACTTGTAATGCTAAAGATAATATAAGAATAACTGCAATATGTACATACCCACATACATGTGTATCTATTCAAACTATCATCATTTAAAAGTAGAATAATATCAGTGGAATAGAAAAAAACAATTGCACAGATGGAAGAAAATGCGAAGATTTAAGGAAAAATCTATCTTATGGTCCCGTGGTTTCGTAGCCAAAGTGGCTAAACCCTTAAAGTTTAGCTATGTCTGTCTGTCCGTTTATTGCAATCGAATTATTGTGTCTTTTTTGCACCTAGGAGCAGCCACGAAAATTGGTAACGTAAAACCAGAAATGGAATTAAAAAAGTTAGTGAAGGGCAATTCGATCGAATGTATATTTATACATTGAATCAATCTTTTATCAATCGTGGTAAAAGAAGCCAAGGAAGAGACCAAGGCTGACTTATGAAGATCAAATAGCCAGAGTGTTAGCAGACGGAAATGTCAAAAGGTCTCGCATACCGAGGCGAAAATGTATGTATGTAAGGGGTCATGTTGGTGAAATATGGGTCCTTATCGTCTCATAGTGAGAAAAAGTTTGTGATCAATAAAATTTAATTAAGTACGTAAATAAAGTATAATACATAGGCGACAATTTGTTAGGAGAATGATCAGATTTGAGGAAGCGAAAGAAGTATGTAAGAACCGCAACACTTGGCGCTCCGTCCTCTCTGACTACTCCGTTAGGGATACAGCGTCAGGATATGTATCTATGTATGTGTATGTATATTTATACATTTTTAGGGCTCTGTATCTCGAAAGGAAAAAATCGGAACTCTTATGGGTTCACTTCATTGTAGGAATGCCTGAGTCCGTCTGTCCGATCCTTGTCCAATCCAGTCAAGACCCTTTATCTCATGAACCGGTAGAAGTAAAAAGTTGACATTTATATCAAACACTGTCATGGTCCTAAAAAGATGTAATAAATTCAAATTTCGAAGTCAACTTAGCCAAAAAATGGTCATAAGGTACTTGTTATCGACCGAGAGTTATGACATTTGGCAAAAAGCAAACTCTCACAGCACGGTAAAAGGAAAAAATCCAAAAATGGAAAATTTGTAATTATATATATCATACTTTTTGCCATTACGAACTAACATTTGCAGTTGTAGAATACGAGAGAAAGTGTAATTCGATTGCAAGGTCAGGTTTGTTTTTTTCAAGTTACACATTATATTTTTTTGGTAAATAGTAAATACGTAATACGAATGCATTTTGTGGTGGCAACGAACTGTTATTTTGTTAATTTCTTTGTTTGAGAACAAAGAATAATACTTTATACATGCATATGTATCTTAAGGCGACGCATTGATCAACAATAATTTAATCTAAAATAGACCTTCTGTTCCATGCAAACATGCGCGCTAGCTTACGAAAAATAATAAAAACAGTTATTTTCGTTTATTTTAAAAACTACAATTAATTAAAAAAAAATCCAACAATCATTTTGAGGAATATGTTTAAAATTAAACTATACAGAACGGTCCCGTTGCTCCGAAAAATGTAAATCTCTGTTTTAAAAGAGGTTTCTTTGATATTTTTTTTTGTGTTTCAAAAGCTAACCAACCGTGTATAGCAACTGTCAAAATGAAATCAATGAAATGAACAATCACGATCCTGAATGTCATTGTCATACGTTTTGTAGTCACTTAGAAAAACTGTATCCCTTGCGTCAAAATTTCCAATACGTCGTTTTAAGGCTGTATCCCTAACGGGGTAGTCAGAGATAACGGAGCGCCAAGCGTCGCGGTCCTTACATACTTCTTTTGCTTCCTCAAATCTCATCATTCTCCTGACATATTGCCGCCTAGGTATTATACTTTATTTACGTACTAAATTAAATTTTGTTGATCACAAGCTTTTTCTCACTATGAGACAATAAGGACCCATATTTCACCAGCATGACCCCTTACAGATATTTATTTATTTATTCATTCTTTCTGCGCTAAACAATTAGTACCCAATGCCAAGTGGCATTATTTGCCAGCCAACCATTGTGGAGTGGAAAAGTATTACCCCTTACAGATACATGAAGTTAGCTTAATGGCTACTTCGGAACTTTAAAATCGCCTTTGAGGTAACCGATACGGATCGACTGTCGCTTATTCAATTACGTATTACATGTTTTGAACAGTAGATACATTTAGACTTACTGCTTATCTCTGAAAAAAAATCTCTACGAAATAAATCTATTTATACGAAACATAGACATGCTTAGTGTTAATCTTATTAGATCGTCCATTCAGTACAAAGCATCGCGCGCAAGTTGTTTAACGTCGGTGAGAGTATCAGTCACTCTTCATAAAAGCACTATAGGGTATGAACTTCCCAAATAAACAATAGGGATTATTAACTCTCTGCTTTAATGAGAGGTGGCCGGCAGCCGTTAATTAAGGAAAGAGTGCCTTCCTTATTGTCATGGGAAAGCGGCGTAGATCAAAGGCATCTCGCATCCCTACTGCGCACGCCTAACTTTAAGTGCTACGATAAGAACGGCATCAAAACCGAAAACGTGAACATTATAAGGCGTTTCAAGGTTCGTTTAACTATTCCAGAGTAAATATTACTACGCTTAACAAATATTATACGTATCAATAAAAACGTAAATGTTCGTTTGTTTAAAATCTTAAAACTTCGAAAGCTCTTCGCCAATTGCTTTTAAATTTTGATATAACGTTGCATTCCAACGCATGTGTTTTATATACTTACTTGCGGCCCGTCCCGCCTTCACCCGCGTTGAATACATAATATATAGCCTATGTCCATCTGGAATAATGTACTTTTCAAATGGAGAAAGAATTATTGAAATAAGTGCAGCGTTTCCGGAAATTACCCTTCACATATAAACAAAATTGAAGTTCGCTTTTCCTCTTTATAATATTAGTATCGATTACACTTACTGAGCTAGAGCAACGCATGGTCGGATACAGCTACTTTCTGTGTTTATTTATAATCGAGGAAGACCAAACGCAAAAAACAAAGAATATGAAACAAAAGTAGTTATGTAAAAGCCAATAAAAGGTCTTCACAAATACTATAATAATTGTTACATAAAATCCAAACACATACATAAGTTACGTAATTAACACATTATAAACATGCAATTGTTACAGCCACTACTAACATCAACCTAATTGAATAGTTCAATTAAAAATAAAAAAATTTAAACATTAGATTGTATATCTATCAAACAGAAACACAAAGGAAAAACTCGTCACTACGCATTCTCCTTGCCAAAGGAATACTCACGTAAAAGATTTAATGCAAATCTTTTTGCCAATTCATTATAGTTATTACTCGCTGGCAATAAAAAGGAATTCTCACCAAAGTTAGTAGAAGTAATTGGTACATAAAGCGGTGGATTCCACCGAATGTCTACTCAGTACCCTCAAATAATTTTTTTCTAGAAGTTCCGAACAATCAATTGAATCGTTTACTATATTTAAAGCTGCATGAGCGTGTGCGTAAGCGTTGAATGAAGCAGAGCACAACCTTTTATAGTATTTTAAAAGCACTGCAGAATACAAATAACTAATTTTGCCTAATAGCTTAAATAATATTACATTATGATGTAAATACGATTTAAATATATATATAAAGCAGGTAAAAATTGAAAGATTGAACGAGTAAACGAAATTGAAACGTTTTAAACAATTTTGTTTAAATCATTCTGAGAATTAATAATAATAACTGGCGATTTATCTTTCTTACGAACATGAAATATGAATAGTTTTTACTTTTCGCCATAAGTTTAGTTCTATTAAGAATTTTTTTCGATTGTGCAATTAAATGGTCGTTGACGAAGACACATTTCTGAGTGTCACGGAACTCCTAAGTCACCAGCATTAAATGATTTAATAGTTCTCTCTGCAGCTGCAAATTCTTCTTTAAGATATCTGTTAATAAATCCCATTACATTTGATTTCTCATTGGTGTTATAAGTGGGAATTCCGGATATTTATTGATTTGTTGTTTAGAGAGAGCAAATTCAACTGCCTTACTGATGGAGGCCAGTATCGCAAATAAATATTCATTTTTCTTTTGAGGCACTCTCTTTATCTCTACATTATTTAAACGCTGCCTTTGCTCACCAACAGTTAATTCATGCTGAAAACGTGAAAAATTGTCCTGTAATTGATCTATTTCTTTAACTTTAGATTCAAGTGAAGTAAGTCTGCCAGTATGTTCCTCAAGTTTGGTGTTGCTAAATTCACAAGATACTCGAGGGTCAGTTAGCTCGCATTTAATAAATTTGATATACTCCATCAAGATGGAATCGAGCTCAGTTACTTTTTAAGATCACGAATCTCATTAAGAATAACCTTAAGCGTACTTGGTTCCGATAATTCTGCAGAATCCAGCGTACTGAGTGAACCATAGGCAGAACCAGCAGATAGATTTCCGCATTGCGGACATTTCCACAAATCTTTTTTCTCGGTACCAAGTCTTCTTCAACATTTTTTTTTGATGCCGGCGCAAACGAAATCAAAATGTTTTCTGCATTCTTGCACTGAACACTATCGTTAAAATCCATGCTACACTTCATTATAGTGAATGTAGATGATTACGAGTAAATACTATACAGGGTGTATATGAAAACGGGACAGTTACTTTAATGGATGAAAGGGCATAACTTTAGTATGTAGTTGTAACGAAAATGGTTTTCAAGCTGTATTTCAGTAACGGATGAAATTATTACAAAATAAAAAAAAACGTAAGATTTAAAATCTGTAACTGTACACGATCAACCCAATTTTACGAGAAATGCCCCACCATAACATAACACCTGAAAATTAAAACGGTCATAACTCTTAAACGGATACGTTTTTTTCGATAATTCTTTTTGTAACTACATACTAAAGTTATGCCCTTTCATCCATTAAAGTAACTGTCCCGTTTTCATATACACCCTGTATAACTTGAAAAAAGGTTGACGATATATGCATGTAATTTCAATAGCAATACGAAAAGTAACAAAAGGTTTTTGGCGGGAACGGGGAGAATTGAGGTTGACATTTTATTTAGATTTTCTATTTTTTACACTTTTGGGAGTTTTAAAGTACAAAAGTGATAGCACGTTATGTTTTAAAGTTCTGTCTAAGTGAAAACAATGGAGTAGGTCTAAATAAACATGTGTAGCTGAAATTCTCGCGCTCTTCCAAAAAGTCCTTTATAACTTCAGTAAAGCCTACTATCACTTTACTGGAGGAGTTTTACGATAAGAAAAAACTAATTCACTTGTGATTCTACTTATTATTACGTGACATTGGCAAATGCGCTAAACTGTGTGCCATGCCAAACAAAAAGTAACAAAGCACATACAATGCGTACTACACAGACAAACGTACATAACTAGTTAATAATGTTTATAATTTTTAAGCTTTTCTTTCTTGTGATCCTATCAGAATGAGAATAGAAGCGTTAGAAATTGAGTACTTACTGAAAAAAAATATAAATATTCACTTTAATCTCGTCTCTCTGGTTTTTTTAATTGTGATTAGCTTTTCTACACTGTAATCATCCGAATTTATTGACTGTAATATACGTTACTCAAATTCATTGTGAATTGACTCTAATGCGAATCTGATAAAATTAATCTTTCTATTCTGTTCATAATTTCCGTCTGAAAACTTTTATCTCTATTAAAATAAGCGTCCAACTTTTGTAACCGTAAAGAGTTATGGGTTTTCTTCTTAACTAAAGGTCAAAATCTGACCGTAAATATAAATATAAACTTATAATTAAACTTTTTGGCGACAATCTCAACTTTGAGCTCCTGTTAGATCCAAGGAGGTTACTCAAAGATCGCAAACTATTATGAGTTTAATTTAATTATTATAATTATTAACATTGACATTTTTTGTGAAATTGGCAGTATGAACGTAAAACTATGCCAAATCTCGCACTCCTCCGTGCGCGCAATATTGTTAAACGGGATTCGAGTTTTTCGCTTCACGTATTAATATAACTAACTCTTTCTAAAATTTTTTAATGCTAAAGCTTGTCAATAGCTACTAAACAAAAAAAAATCGGTTGACAAGCAGCGGAGAAAAATGCATCGTTATTACCTCTTTATATATAAATACCGCAGAAATCCTATACTAATATAACAAAGATAGATGGAGAGCGGATATTGTAAGTTTCTTTATATGTGGAGGGTAATCTTCGGAAACACTGCACCTATTTCAATCATTCTTTCACCGTTTGAAAAATACATTATTTCAGATGAGCATAGGCTATATATTACATATTAAACCCTGGGTAAGTCGGGACGCGTTACTAGTGTTTAATTAAGGGATTTTTTTATTACTTACTATGAAGAATTATCAGAGATCGCAATTAACTAAAACCAGCGATTAGATCTCGCTTTCGCATAGTTCGGAGTAATCCTTGCCAAGAAGGAAAGCAGATGTTTAAAATTCATTAGGAGAGCACACCATCCCTGCTGTTTAATATTCCATGAAAGGCTACTGGGAACAATTAAATTATACTAATCCACCAGAAAAACGAGGAAACATCGCAGATACGATGTGACATTGTGAATAATTTAAGAAATTTCTGCATTTTTGTAAATAAAGGACATTTCATGAAAATAAAACGCTCAGATTTTTTGTGTTAACACATACGTACGATCGTCATCCTATTTACTTTGTAAGGGACACATTTTCCAAGTGAATATGTTTTGCATTTCATCAGGATTTTATCTGAATTTTGAAGTTAAAATCTGTATGTCGCTGTACGATCATGTACCGAATGGACATTTCGAGATGAAACACCATCATTGCATAAAATTTTTACAGTTTATCGATTGGTTATTGTACAAGTAATATCTAGTTATCTACATACATATATTACCTACAACACGTAGTGCAACTTGAAAAACCACAATTGGAGCTAAATATATTTTTAGAATTTCGAAGCCAAAAGGGTTAACAAATTCTTATAATTTCGTTGTCTTTCTAGTTTATACCCACATGTCCTTCTTACGTTTTCCGTCGTAAGTCATAATAGATATTATCCGAGATAAAATTTGGTACAGACGTAAGTTGCCAACTTAAAACCAGAACTGAGAATCGAAAAATCAGTCCTTTTTTATTTCACGTAAATTTATTAAATTAAAATTCTAGTTTCTCCGGAATTGCTACGGATACCTGTTAATGTGTTTCCGACACCCTTATAGCCGGTTTTTTTAAAAGGTCGCCAAGAAGCTAGATTAAAATTGTAAGGTTTAAAGGTTCAAAGGTCATAGTGCAAATGGCAAAAGAGAAATTGCCCCAACAAAATTTTAATCGCCATGTTTTGTTTATACCATCCTTTCAGCTAATAATTATAAAAAACTACCAACGTTCATATTATAACCTTAACATAATTATTTGGTATCTCTTTGTCATCATACATACCTAAATCTTTCGTTAGGGTAATATCGCATATTTTTCTCAGAGATCTATTTCATTTTTACTCGTTTTTTACATTTATCCAGATCTCAGTATCTTCTATACAGGCCTTTCCGCGGCGACTTAATCCGTCTAAATGTCAAGTCACTTCGTTTGTGCTTTTATTAGGTACGTACCTAATTACGACTCGTTACATCTCTTCACTACGAAACTCGTGCTATACAATATTACTGGCTCTAACAAAACATTAATTACTCGATAAATAAGTTTATTAATGTTCTAATAGTTCTAACACAGATTAATTAGTTACTAACATAAAGCTGTAATGTAGGTACCATAAATTTTCCAAAAAAATATCTCCGCGGCTTCCCAGAGAAGGCAGAGCACCAAGTATCGCTGCCCTTAAATACATCTTTCGCTTCCTGACACCTTATTATTCTCCTCAGATATTTTCACCAAGGTACGCGAGTGCTTTTCATATTTTCGTCAGCTAATTTGATAGCAGATTTATTAATGAAGTAAATAAAGAATTTATTAATGAATATTTACGAAAGACTGAAATATAAAATCGGTCAAGAGGGTTTCTTAGTCGTTACGTAGCAATTTAGACCCGTTATTTAATTTATTATTTTGTTTCTCACTTCTGGTTTTCTGTTAAGCATTGCGTCTGTGTGACATACATACAGACGAACAGATATAACGAAGCCAAAAGGTTTCGGTTTCTGCCATTTTGGCTAAGAAATTCTAAAAATGAATTATTAATAATTACAATATATGCCCGAAATAGAACGAAAGTAAGATAAATATGGTGGAAATACGATATTTTAGAAATATGTGTGGTATCACTCTTGCGTCCGAAAGAAGCAATGAAGAAATACCCAGTATGACAGGATTGCACGACCGTGTTATCGTATTAAAAAACGAAGAAAAGAATGCTTAGATGGTTTGGGCACATGGAAATAATGAGTGATGAAAAATTGACGAGAAAATCTACAGAGCGAAAGAGTGGTAGCAAAAGCCAAGAAAGACCAAGGCTGACTTACGAAGATCACCTCTTCAGAACTCGCATACCTAGGCGAAAATGTGTGAGGAGAGTGAAGAGATTTGAGGAAGCGAAAGAAGTATGCAAGGGCCGCGACGCTTGGCGCTCTATCCTCTTTGACTACCCTGTTAGGGATACAGCGCGAAGATATGTATGTACATACTGTACCATAATAACATTTATGAGACTTATTTTCTGAACATTTCCCTTTTTTCAAATTATCATCGAAGTGAAACTTTCCTCTTTGCAGACAATGAATCCATGCAGCAAACATGGTAATTGCTCTTCATGAGCAAACAGCGGGACCTGTTACTGTATAAAGTTCTTTGTCTTATGTCCAAGCGAAGTTACGAGAATTTGAAACGAGGAAGATTTTTATAGAGGACGACTTTTAAATTAAATGTAAACTTCATATATATACATCTAGGTAGTTAATATTCTACATATTACAGACATTTTTTTAAATAAAGGAATTATTTTTAACTTTTGTGGTAAAGTTGGATCTGATTGGCCCCACATAGAAAAAATATTTTTGACAGACAATTTTATTTTATTTTTATGACTCCTACTGTTTAATTCTTATGATTTAGAGAAGATCACTGTTTTTCGGTTTCTGGTTAATTTAAAAAATGAATTTAGCCTCTGTCAAAGGAAGTTACGCAGGTCCCTGGATGGATACCAAACCCTTAGATCTTCTGTGTTGATGAACGACTGCGGCCATAAAACGAACTAATTCATATTAATATCCATACTATGTTATAAAATTGCGAAAGTCTGTCTGTCTGTCTGGTACGTTTTCAACAACTAAACCGATGGACTGAGTTTGATGAAATTTAGAATGTAGATAGATTAAGTCCTAGGGAAGGACATAGGCTACTTTTTTCTAATTCCATGGACGAAGTCGTGGGCAACAGATGGTAATAAATAATTATAAATTGTGGTATTAATAATTGCAAAACGATAATAATATAATATGTTAAACTATTGCAAGCTGCTATTTGGGAAAGTATCGTTGTATTTACTTAACACTTTCATTTAAATAAAATAAACACGCACACGCAACACATATTCACGCTGTATCCCTAACAGGGTAGTCAGAGAGGACGGAGCGCCAAGCGTCGCGGTCCTTACATACTTCTTTCGCCTCCACAAATCTCATCATTCCCCTTTCACATTTGCATGCAAGTGCTTACGACATTTCCTCCAGTTAACACTCTGACTATTTGATCTTCGTAAGTAAGCCTTGGTGTTCCTTGGCTATCTTACCAATCAGTATCTTACTTATAATTATCTTAACCGAAATTGGCGTGGAGTTTATTATATTTTATTCCAAGTATGGGTAATATTGGTTTTACACCATTTTTTAAACCTAAGTGATTCAAATAACATTTCTTATGCTTGAACATGATATTATAAAGGGCCCATGGCAAAGTTTCAAGTTTTTGCAAAAAGTTTCCTTCTATCAAATAAACTTTCGATCTCGACATTTCTTGGATCCAGAAACTAAAAACAAATATATTTTTCTGTAAATAGTTTCATGGAACTCCCTCTATAAGATAATATAACTTAATTCGACAAATCGGTTGTGACCTCGTCCTATGCAAACTATAAGACCGTCTGGGTTTGGGAGATTAGCCAAGTCCATGTAAACAGCGTAAACCATTCAAGAGTTTACTATAAACTTCTTGAACTTTGCCTCGTTCAATGCTCGAGTGAGTAGAGTTTCATATAAAAATTTATATGAAAAACTGGTTTAGTGCATAAAATCAGCTGTGAACAAACATCCCAGCTTGCGTCTATTATAACTACCTATACCTATGTTCGACAACGGAACGGAGTCAGTGTTCTTAATTATATTATTAGACGAGTGATAATGTCTCAGTTACTGTTTTATAAAATATAAAAGGAAGTAGGAGTTGTACATACGCAATTATGTGTTCTGTACAGTCAGTTGTTAGATATCTACTTTGTTAACAATTGCAAAACAAAATTCGTCGTAGAGCTTTCTTTCGTTTATAAAAGTATCGGACATAATGAAATCCTAACAAATCTTTACCTTTGCTAGAAAAATTTACAATTATATATTGATGTACAATGAACTCTAATACATATATGAAAGAAATATGTTTATTGTATTTCAAGTAACATAAGTTTGTAATATTATCACAGATTAATTAGTTACTAGCGTAAAACATTATGTTACTCGCAATTGAAAACTTCTAGAGTCCTCCTTTGCCTTTGTGTAACATCATTGCAACTGTTAGCTCATCTGCTCAGAAGTTTCAAAACGAAAACACAGATGGCGCAGTTCTCTATTACCTTTCAACGTTTCTGAAACAGAAAGTAAACTCTTTTCAAGAAATAGTTTTACTAATAAGAGTCACTTGTGGTCGCTTGTAACGTCATGTGATTTTACTTCTGATGTGTTTATTTTCAAAAAGTTGTAACACGAACGTAATACTATTATACCTAAGCACGTAATTTTTGAAACATAAACATTTGAATCTATGTCGGAAAAATCTTTTATATTACATAAAATGAAATTTTATCTCATAATATGCAAGTTCAAACTATTTTAGAACTTTCAGTACATATAAATCCATTAAGAAATTCTTATTCCGAGGATATCTATAAATTTAAAAACATTTTTAAATAACATAATAAAACCGTGACATAAATACATAATATTATGTACATAAGTTAATAGGTATATTATGTTATTTTTCAATTTCACTACCTTGATCAAAACCTTTCCATTACAGACTTAATTAGTTTTCAATATTTCTATTTTTTCATAGTCAAACTTGTCATGATGTTAGTGACCAATCAGCACTCAGTCACCTAGGTATACCTAAATGATAAAAATTCAGTAATAATAAATAGTTTAAGAACGGGCACGCTAATTATTAATAATTAGCTTTGTAGAAGAACTAAACAGTCAATTAGAAAGTATTAATGTACTTAATAAGCGGGTGCGTGTAAGTTATTGTGACAACTCACGCAATAATGGAATAGAAGGTGTGTTTACGATATTTATTTGTCTTCTATACAATTAAGATATTCCGTGATGGAAACTATTTTTGGAATAATAAAAACAACAAATTATAATAAATAATTTGTAACAAATAATGAAAGTGAAATAAAGAACGCCAAGAATTGATTAGTTAACTTGTTATTTATATTTATTTCCAAATATAGGGTTGCCATCCTTACTTGATAATAAAGTATTGTAGGTTATTTCGACCAAACATACTTTTCATTTACTATATGAAAGGTACCTAATAATATGAAAATAAATATGAAGAGTACGTGAAAGTACTTCACCTCAATATTTTAGTGCTATTTTATTTTTTACTAAAAGAAACAAAACCGTTAGGCCTTAAGAAGCTTGAATGACCTTGACAAAACGGAGATCGCATAGACTTTTACTGATATCAACGCTATCTAGCAGATACACTCAGTAGTGACAGAGAATATGCAAAAAAGAAGGTTGACTCCCCGTCTCATGCGTAACGGATAATATGCCTATTCTCTGCCGGATACGTAGGGTTGTTATGCGGAGAGCATCTCGTATAGTACATATTTACTATATAAGAATAAAAAAATAAAAAATACATACGGATAAGTTTTTAATGTTTGTTAAATTTAATTTCTTGTAGTTATGTTGAAGAATGAGAACTCTGGATTCGAATAAATACAATTATTTATGCATCTCAGGACATTATAATACGTTCGTTCATGTGATTTAGATACTTTCGTATTTGCAAAGATGTGAAGAACGAATTAAAGTCAAATCAAAGTGGTTGCATATTCGTGTGCACATTCGCGTTACGTCCGACCCCGCAATAATTATCCATATTCACCCAGAATATATTGCCGTTGTGTGCGTGCCACGGCGCGTGCATATTAGCGTGCATACATACAAACCACGTACGTTAATTTTCTATGAAGACATCCTACTGTTATGTTTATATAGTGATAGTGATTTGACAAGTTCAAAGATTAATAAACTGCAAAGGGAACAATAGTAATACATCGTGGGATCCCACTAGGGATAGCTACCTATAATGATATTACATTTACGGTGTTGAGCGTCTACATTTACAATGCAAGATATGCTGCTGTAGCTTTGCCCGGTAGCCTTAAAAAACCATCACAAAATACATTTAAGTTTCAGTAATTTTTTTTTTCTATGTGATAAATTCCTAAAATCTTTAACTATTTTCCGCTCAAACTCCAAAAACCACCATCGACACGTGTTTCGCCTCTCAACGAAGCATCCTCAGGATATACCAGAGATCAGATTCAGTCAGCTAACTAGCACCGAATCAACAAATGAGTCAGCTGCATGACTATTTGTACTAATTGCCCTACCCACGACCAGAGTGTGAGTGACCAATCAGAGCTCACCACTAATGGCCCGCCTACTTAATTTGGACGAATCAGTATTATCTTGAACTTAAAGTCAGTTGTCAAATGTAAATATGTACTACAATACTTATTGCAATTAATACTTACCTTATGTACTTTTATTGTGTGTACTGTGAAATTCTGGATGTATTACCACTCTAATCTACCATAATAATGAATTACACGTAGAATAAAAGTACATAGGATAAGTATTAATTGCAATGTGTACGTGTGTACGTATGTATGCACGTGTATACATGCGTGTGTGCGGGTGTGTGTGTGAGTAAAGGTGAGTGTGCACTGTATCTGTTCCTAACGGGGTAATCAAGATGGAGTGCCAAACATAGCGGTTCTTACGTACTTCTTTTGTTTCCTCAAGTCTTACCTACTTGAAATTAAGCATGTAAATACAGCTCAATATACAATGTAAATTAATACGTTATACAGGCATATGAACATTTAATAAAATACTTATTTTGAACCAGAAGACGTGTTCTGTCACTCGCCCGTGATCGTGTAAATGAGTTGTTGCGAATTGGCCGCTAACAAACGACCAATTTCTCAATGTCGCATTGCTAATCTAATAAATAAATATTGTCTGTCTCTGAGTTGTTGTTAGCCCATCTTTTGTACAAGGTTTACAATTAATCGTATTCCTTGGCCGACTATTACGATTTGCGCGGGAAGATAAGCAAGTAGTACATTTTATTACAACATTTTATCAAATGTGTAGCTTTTTTACTTTTAATACCCGCTTCTTAGATCAAATAAAAAAGTAAGACGACGTCTGCCGTCGCAAGCAACAATATGAGGTCCGGAAAACTATGCCTGTACACATAAAGCGACACGCACACACATGCCACTGAACTATGCTTTATACTATTAGTGTCAGCTAGTTATAGGAGCGTTAAAAATTGAATGGAATGGTTAAAGGATACGAGAACAAGTCTTCGAAAAGTAACAATCAGGATAGAATCACGTTTTATACATAAATATGCTTACAAACTCACAATGTCAATAAATCAAAAGTTGCTAAACCTCAACAGGTGTTATGAAAAACAGTAAATAAAATAACTCGCACAACGTATAATCACATTTACATTTACTGGATGATGAACGATGATCACAGATTAGTTATGACTATGTTATAATAAATGACAGACGACGATTAACTAAAAAAGATTTAGGTGCGCATCGGCTTATATCAACACCTACTATTAAAGTTTACTGTACTTTAATAGTAGGTGCAGCTTATCTCACCGTGCTCACCCTGCTTAACGTCACTTCCTCATGACATGACAACAAAGTGTGGCAGGGTGAATATGACGTCGGCTAGGTCGACCCAGGAACACTGACACCGCCTGGCTCACAGTAAGCAAGGTTGCATGGCAGCTAAAATTATTTGTTTCGTTGTTTCTTTTAAATTTAAAAGGATGATGGGTAAATTGTTCCAGTTCGTAACTATGTAAGTAAATCGCGGCCAAATTCTAAACTATTATAAAACTGTACGGTTGCGTGTCTGTACAATGTACGATACGCAACGCCGTCGTGGTATAAAATAAGTTAGATGTTACTAATAAAATAACGTTACCAGTAGAATAGCGTCATCGAGGATAACGTTATTTTTATAAGAGATATCTATAATAGAGCTATAGAATTAGTCATCATTTGACTTGCACCAACTATTTAAATGTGTGCACCAACGATTTTATAGTTTAGATTTAATGGTTGGTGCGAGCGAGATGTTAAATCCTTAAATCCAGTTTAAATAGTTGGTGCAAGCCACCCTGAAACTTAAATTTGGTGTAATGGTAATAATGTATTTGTTTATTATTTTTATTGGTAATAATTATTTTATAGTCTTAAAATTTTTTGAATGTCGATTTAATGAAGGAGTAACATTTTATTTTACGACATTTCATTTTTTATTGGTAATTAATAGCAATTTTGTCTATATTTTAACTAATTTTGAATGCATCCGTTAAATGCATCTCTTTTTATAATAACCATAGTATTAGAAATATGGCACGCTGGCCTATGTGCCATACAATCAAAAACCCGGCCGCACTGTGTTATTCGCGACGTTACTTTTTTATTTGGGCTGAGACCCACTTATGTAAATTGAATGTGTGTACCGTTTTCTAATGTTTGTATGAAGATTAAATTGAAGGTAATTACAAGGAAATTGCGTCTTAAGCGTGACTGTATACGAGTGCAAATGGCGAATAAAAGTTAACGTCGGAAGACGAGGTGATTTTCATAATAAAACAGTTTACCGTCATTGGGTCTTATTTTATACAAATATGAGCGATATTAGCCTCTTAGGAGCAGTAAACCTGTCAAATGAGAATTGCAAATTTTTAAGTCTTCTTTTGTCCGGCATTACGATAAAAATATTCGTTTTCACTCGGATTTTGTTAGTCGTTGGCTCCATTTTTTTATTATTTTTGATGGTAGAAGCTGGTAGGTTCGTATTTAGGGAGAAAATAGGTGTCATGGTGCAAGTTCCCCTTTGAGCGGAGACTGTGATGGAAGGCATGTCGGTACACCACAGACGAAATGGAAGAACGACATCGTCAATAGAGTCATTAATCTCAAAAATACCGATTATTGTCTACATTTTTTACTTCTTTACACGTTTGAACTTGTATTGTAAGATAATATAGGTATACGTATACATTATGTATTGGTGAAAACCATACAGGAATCTAATCCGTAGTTTCTGAATTTATCTTGAAAAAAAGACGCGACTGAAAACTTTCTTCTTGAGGTCTTCTCTAACTAGGGATGTAAGCGACTATAGATAGCGTTTACACCTCTCATACTAGAGACAAAAGTGACGACCCTTCGTATAATGAAACCTTCATTTTAAACTTAAAGTCTAACTTTTAATTAGATAAGAGTGATTTGACGTTTCAATAAGTCAAAGTCCTAAATAATGTGCCAGCTAAAATAGTGTTATCAAGTGATAAACGGAGTCGGTATCAATCAACTAAATCGGTCGACCAGACTAACATTTAATTCATTTAATTTGGTATTGATATGGCGCCGTAGCGTCGACATTTCATATTTTATTAAATAATTCGAATAAATTAACATGATCCTTGTTTTACTATTTTACCCAATTTCCTTATTGCTACCTGTAGATAGCGCCGCGGCACAACCGCTACAGACTAATAGCAATGAACTTGACATAGGAGTACATCACTATTTAAAAAATTGCAAAAACTGGTTACACTGGAAACGGCAAATCACTATCGAATTAAAAGTTGGACTACAGTTATAGATACGTTTAACGAGACACTAATGGTGGCTCAATAAATAATTGACATTTACATCTGTTATTCAAGAGATATTTTTTTCCTTTGAACGTTACTTTTGAAGGCTTAAATAGGAAGATAAAATGATTTAATGGGAGTGACGGCAGCGTCAGTATAACTTGAGCGTCTTCAAAATTTTTGTATTTGGCTCATATTTGGACTACGCAAATATGATCGCATTTCAGGATTTCGTGCACGGCGCAAATGGTTTCCAATTGGTCTTCGCCGTAACACACACATCCTTAAACTTCTTTATTCCATTCTGTCAATCCTTTGATACCAGCTTATCTAAAAAATTATTTTAAATTTCGCAGTGGTCGAGATCGAAGCCTATGAGGCTGTGAAACTCTCCGTCTTGAAATTCCTTCGTACACTACAAAGGTCTTTTCTGATTCCTACATCGTTCAAGCAGTTTGTTTATGGAACTCGCTCCCATTGATGTTAAGAAGTGCTGACACACGCTCAATTTCATCGTCAACTCATAATGTACCCTCTTTCTCAATAGTTTCTGGACATTGCTTTGCATTTACCTGTACAAAGATGCAAGTAGATGCAAGGTAACGTCTTTCATTTGATTTGTAATGTGTTTCCTTAAACTACATAAATAATTCATCATTATTAGTTTTTATATATTTATATAATATTTGTAATAGATGTAAGTGTATATTTATTAATAATTTTATTTTCGCACTACCCAGCAGGTTTTCCCTATGCTTTTTCTTCTTTACATTAGAGTCGCCTGGAAACGATTGCTTTAGTGATAAGGCCGCCTAAATTGTACATGTTCATTATATTTTTCTTTTTGACTTTGTACATTTGTACTGGTACAATAAAGTGTATCGTATTGTATTGTATGGCAGAGCATATTCCTTGCAAGCGGGGTGCCTTAGGTGCGATCGCCGGTCAGGTCAATTGAGGAAACGCATTTTTTAAACTGGTTTCTAGATTATGAGTGTTACTATTGGAGCTCCTCTAATTCGTTGTGTGGTACCTATAATATAAGCGTAGTGTTTAGTTTGGGGTCACACGGTTTGCATAATTGTCTGAAGTATTATTATATTGTGTTGTACTGTCTCTTTCATTATTATTATTATTATTATTAACAGATTCCAAAAACACTTGTATGATGAAATTTTCTTCTTTTTTATCATTCAGTTTTAGTTGACAATAGTAGATGAAATGATAGTAGACTACTGAAAAATTACAAACTTTTTGAAAAATGCATAAATTACGATTGCACACATTTAATGAATTTTCAATACTTGTGCAATAGCACATCAATTTTAATTATTGCTATTAGTCTATAGTATAACTATATATAAAAACTACACAAACACTAGTCAACAAAAATCCACTTTATATGTAACAAGAAAACTGTTAACTTTTAACATTTAGAACAAGGTCGAGGAAGGTAGAATTGACATTAAAATATTTCGTATATGAATAGATTTATTCTAATAAGGTTTGTTTTTCAGGTTTACAAAAATACGGTTTTCATGAACTAAATTAACATATGTATGCTATTGTAGTGTTACATGTACATGTGTCTTATGATTTTCTCGGTATTTTGCTTTAGAGACATCTCGTCGTAATGTCCAAAATTAATTCGCTGGCATACTGGGCTCCACTTGCCGTGATATCGTTGATCTATTGTAGAAATGTTCCGGTGGAATCTTTCACCATGCTCAACGCAGACGCCGCCCAATTTTATATGAAAAAGGTCCAAACAAGAGTGCAGGAAGTGTATTTTTTAAGTCATGTGACAACCTAAAGCTTTATAGGAAGTTAAAAGATCCTCAACAATACTTTTATAGTCACTTGATCGATGATTTCCGAGAAAATTTGAAGTCATGAAAGAAATGCAAGCAGATTTTTCCAGATCAGAGAGTTTTTCATTAAAAAGTTCAATTTTCGTTAATTTCCTGATTTGAGGACTTACAAATATGTCCTCTTTCATTTTTGCTTCACTGATTTTGGGAAATTTTTCTTTTATGTATAAGAATCCATCACCATCCCAATTCAATTCATTGATTTCACGAAGTTTTTAATAAGGCCAAGTTATCTGAAGAGGCAGCAAAAATACATTATCAGGTTGTACTAACGGAGCATATTTATTATTTATTTGTCCTGATGTAAAAGATTCTCATTTGGGCCAGTCTTTCTTAACGTAATGATTTTTTCTGTCCCTACTATCCCATTCTCAAATAGAACAACAGAATTCAATATATCCAAGCTGTAATCCTAAAACAAGTGCAATAACTTTTAGATCTCCACAAATTTTCCATTCATGTTCGTTATATTGAATTTTATCCAAAATAAATTTCATGGTTTCATACGTCTCTAGCAGCCTGATCAATCGGTATGGACCACAAATGTAACAAAACTTGTCAGGATCATTTTTACACTTTCTTTCCATAATTTAAGAATCACTTAACTCGGCAAACACAAAATACAAGCACTTTATTAAAATAAAATATATCCAGAATTAAAAAGTTAGGGTACAACGGTTAAAATTTAATGTTACGGGTAGGTAGCTGAAACACAAAAACTAGACCTGATCGAAACAAAATAAATACGGTGTTATAAAGAGGGTAGGTAAGTATTGCAAGATTGGTAGTCACTTCTCTTGTTATACAAAAATTTGTTGACCAATGTTATATTTACATTACTAGTAGGTACCTAATTTATAACTTCAAACTAAACAAAATATAAATTGTAATTCTCTTGTATCCATTACAAACTCCCGGTAAAACATACGTATTCCCAGGGATTTTTTTCAAGTTGCATTAGAACTGGCCAGTAACAAAACTGAACATTCGTACCTATTCTACATTCGAATCAAATCCGATTAAGAGCTGTTAATGAAATGCATTACTGTGATAAAACCATTTCAACCCACAACGCCAATATTCACCTAATTCGGTAAAATACCACCCAGCGATTGGTCATCTTAATCCGTTTATCGGATTAGGATCCTTTTAGGACCTAATTAAATCATGCTCGAAATTAGTTCCAACTCTTGATTCCAATGGAAAATTAAGAGTTACTGTACATTATTTTTAATTCTATGTAATCATAGGGAAGCATTAGATGAAATTTTATTATTTTTAATTATTTTTTCAATTATATTTTAACATAATTATTTCAGGTCGGCGTCAAAACGATTGATATAAGCTGTTTGATTTTGTAGGTTATTTAGATTTTCACATCCCTAGCAATTACAACCAATAGTTTACATACATATGGTACATACATACATATCTTCACGCTGTATCCCCAACGAGGTAATCAGAGAGGGCGGAGTAGGTACCTAGTAGGTACCTAGTACCTACTAGATATACATAAGATCTCTAACATATCGCAATAATTTTAAAACTGTGTAGATTTATAAATTTACACTTAAAATGTAATATGAAGTATTTATGCAGATTAATAAACTATTCATTTTCAAACATTGGCATAAATTATTAATTTCATTTTTTATTTTTTTTTATTCATTTAACTAGGTATAATACATACATACATACATACATACATACATATCTTCACGCCGTATCCCCAACGAGGTAGTCAGACAGGACGGAGTACCAAGCGTCGCGATTCCTACATACTTCTTTCGCTTCCTCAAATCTCATCATTCTCCTCACACATTTTCGCCTAGGTATGCGAGTGCTTTTGACATTTCCGTCTGCTAACACTCTAGCTATTTGATCTTCATAAGTCGGCGTTGGTCATACTTGGCCTCATTTACCACTCACTTTCGCTCTATAGATTTTCTTCGTCAGTCTTTCATCACTCATTCTTTCTGTGTGACCGAACCACCTAAGCATTCCTTTCTTCATTATTACAATAACACTGTCGTGCAACCTTGTCATACTGCGTATCTCTTTATTGCTAATTTTGTCCGCAAGGGTGACACCGCACATATTTCTAAGAGATCGCATTTCTACTGCATTTATCATACTTTCACTCGATTTTGGGCATATCCAGGCCTCACTACCGTACAATAAAGTTGGCACCAACACCTCATTGTAGAAGGCCATTTTGGCAGTGTTAGATATATTCACACTGCCTGCTAATGCGGACAAAGCACCGTTCACTTTATTGCCAGCGGCTTACCCGTCTCCACATCCAATTCACATCTTGCATCCCTCGAAAATGCACTGCCCAGATACAAAATTTCATTCACTTGTTTCAGACATCTACCCAAATCTACATTTCGTCTGTACCGCTTCCCTTTCAAACACAAGAACCTTAGTTTTGTTTACATTTATATTGAATCCTTTCACTTTACAGTCTTCTTTCATGCACGTGACTAATGTCTGCAACTCTGCTTCCGATGATGCTATAAGCACAGCATCGTCAGCGCCACTCACGCTACCTTGTAATGTCTGGAGGCGGCTGTCCAAATACAGCACGAACAGCCAAGCAGATATCACGCAGCCCTGTCTAACGCCTGAACAGACTTTGTACCAGGGCGACATGTCACCATCTATCCTTACACACAGGGTCTGTGGTCCCGATGTGATGTCCTGACAGCCTGCAGTAAGCGGCCCTCCACGCCATATTCAGGCAGAAGACCCCACAATTTCTTTCGCTCTTCTCTATCGAATGGTTTTTCTAGATCCACGAAAGCACAGAAAATTTTCTGACCTATGGACAGAAGCCTCCCCACAATAACGCGTAGCTAGAAAATCTGATCCATACAACCCCTACCGTTCCTAAAACCATCATGCGCTTCCCACAAATATCTTTCAGAAACGCCTTTCTTACGTTCAATCAATACCTTGGTATAGACTTTACTTGCTAAGCTGACCAAGCTGATGACACTATAGCACGCACAGTCTAAATGAGAACCTTTCCCTTTATAGAGAGGTATGACTATGACTGCGGTTTGCCAGTCCTCTGGAACCTCCACCTTCTGCAAACAAAGGTTGCACAGTGCACAATAGTTTACATCACCAATAGTTTAGGTATGTACTAGTGAATACAATATTTCATCGCAGTGATAAGCTGATGGTCATGTAATTAATATCTCAATGAAAGTTATCTGTACTAAATTAAGTTTTAATAAAAACTTGTTATTCCTGAAAATTAGGTAAAAGTACGTATATAACTATCATACATTAAAAAAAAATAACATGCCTACATTTTAAGGTCCCGAAGCTCAAATTGCAGAATGGAACTTACAATTCTATGATGTCTGCCTGTCCGCCTGTCTGTTCGTCTGTTAGTCCATATATCACAGCCAAGTTATTCGCATTTGATACCTAATGAACTGTTTGGTTAACTTTTTAGCGCGACGGGAAAAGTGAAGTTGGCATTTTATTTAGATTTTCCAAGTTTGCGTTTTTGGGAGTTTCATGGTACAAAAGTAATAGTATATTGCGCGTTAAAGTTCTGTTTAAAAGCTTGCGTATGTGTAACTAAGATTTTCGCGTTTTCCCGAGAAGTCCTTTTTAACTCCCGTAAAGCCTATTATCACTTTACTGGAGTATAAGGAATTTAGTATAAAGAAGACATCCGTCTTCTTTACGTTAACAGAAATATCCATTTTTTAAATAAGAATAGCAGGAAAGTTTCTTATAAATATGAAACGAGTTGCTAGTATATATAAGAGAAGAGGAAGAACTGTTTGGTATACAGAGATGTAAATTAATAACCCATACGCAGAATTTATTTTAAATAACTTCAACTTATTTGAAATTGCTACGAAACTCTGCGAGAATAATATCTACTTGTAAAAGACTTAATTGTGTTTTTTTTTCATTTTTGTTACGTAAATATGTAGATAAAAATATTAATAGATATCCGAGTAATACTTAAGTCGTTTAATCTTCTCTTGGTGAGAGATGAAGTACCATAATTTTCAAGCGTCACCTTTGCTTTTATTTAATTAAATGTAGCGTATTCAAGCAATCTACTTCAATTGAAACGTTTTTATCGGTACAATTTATAACACCATTCGGGAGCGTTTTGGCACAAACTGCCAACTGCGGGGCGGGCTGAGTGATGACCTCATTCCTTTAGCGAGACAGTAATGGTGATGTGACGTCACACATATCATTATACCAATGTACTCTTTCTAAGGCCTGGTCCAGGCTATAGTTACCTCAGTTACACTTGTTAAGGCAACGAATTGGAAATTTTGACGGCAGGGATCTCAATTTTTCTAAATGATTACGAAACGTATGATTGTGGTATTTATTTAGTACCTGATTTTTCATTTCATTGACTTCAATTTGCCAGTTGCGTTTAACGATTGTTTACTTTTTTAACAGAAAAAAACATCAAGACACTCTTTTTAAAACAGAGATTTTTATTTTTCGAAGTAACGGAACCGATGTATGTTATTGAATTTTCTGTGTAGGGTAATCTAAACACATTATTCAAAATGCCATAGGATTTTTTTAAATGAATTATAGTTTTTAATATAAACGAAAGTAACTGTTTTTCGTATTTTTCGTAAGCTAGCACGCGCACGTTTGTATGCGGTATGTATGGGCACAGTTTATTTTTAGATAAACTATTGTTTATCACTGCGTCACCTTATGCGAGAATGATAGAAATAAAATATCTTGTCTTGATAATTTCACATACTTTTGAAGTCAAAGTAAAAAAAAATCAACTTGATTCCTCTACTGATTCTTGAGATAAAGGGTCTTGACTGATCGGACAGACGGACACACGGATATATAGACAACGAAATAATCTCATAAGGGTTCCATTTTTCCTTTAGAGGTACGGAACCTTAAAATATTAAACAGGTAGGATACCTTTCAATATTTATTACTTATAATAGTATAGCTAGGTAAGATCCATTCACAATTAGGATTAGGATGCTACAAAACACAGCAAAACATTATCGAAAACCGCAGCTTCAGCAAAACCTCACGCAAAAAGTTTATCAGTTAGAGAACTACAGTTACACAAATACGCAGACAGACAACGATGTCAAACTCGAAACAACCCCCTTTCTTTCGGAGGTTAAAGAAAGTGCTGACAATCTCAATATCCAATGACACTACGCTGCATCGTCTCGGTTCTGTAGTCGAACAAATAGACGCAAAACCGGGACACAGGACTCCATTCTTATGTTGTTGACATCTCTTTTATTCACACGAAGCGATTTTATTGTTGTATTTCAAAAATATAGTGTTTTAAATGTGAATCAACATTTCACAAATCACTCGAGTGTTTTCTAGGCACAAGGAACCTTTGTGCAAACACGATTAATTGTAATGTGTCATCATAAGTGTTTGAATGATTGAGACACGTGTTCCATCCGATCCATTTTATTTTTGATTTGACATTGACAGTTCAACGTTACAAAAATTAAAAAATAATTTTGCTTTACTCGAATTGTTTTGACTTTTAGTTTATTGAAAGAATAGCCTTTGAACTTAGAAAATCAAACAATATTTTTTCAAGCCCACAAACATACACTATTTTGCAGAAAAATCACGAAACCACGAACCACGGTGTGCTGAAACTATAAATCAGTGGCTGAAACCACCTAAATAAATTCTGCCTATCTATGTATCTACATACATATATATCTTCACGCCGTATCCCTAACGGGGTAGCCAGGGAGGACGGAGCGCCAAGCGTGACGATCCTTACATACTTCTTTCGCTTCCTCAAATCTCATCATTCTCCTCAAACATTTTCGCCTAGGTATGCGAGTGCTTTTGACATTTAAGTGTCTAATTTATAAATAATGTTTATTTTTCATTAAGTATACCTATTCGAATAACGATGTTTGGTTCTTCGTTAAGTGCGACCAAAATAGGTCTTTTCATTTATAGACTTTCATAGAGGGCAGAAATAGAGTTCCAAATAGGGAATACGAATATTGTTCCTTTCTGGCGTCGCGATCAAATTAGTCAAGCGGAAATATTGTGTGAAAAATATTACTGGCTGATCAACCTGGGTGGCAGTAGCGGCGTGCACCTGCAAAAAAAGAAATTAAAAAAGATTAAAAATTTGAAATATGCTTGAGGCACTGGAACTCTTCGCTACGCTCTGGATTCGAATAACAAAATATTTTACGACTTGTTTATGTATAAAGCATCAACTTAACTTTACTTTCTATAATTGAAATATGCATGTATTCTTTGATTATTCATTTGCCTAGATAGGCACCACATGGGTTGCTTGGAAACGGTCAAAAAATATGTGTTGCCAATGTAGACACGCTTCTCGCCTTAGACAGTCCTTTGAAGTAATATGCGTCAATGAGCTTGTCAATAATAAATTATTATGCCAATTCGAGCTGTGAAATTGTGCGGGAAAAACATCTGAAAACGCAAAGATTTTTTTAAATCGGTAGACGTTTTTTAAATCGGTAGAGTTAGACGACAGCGTTATAGTAAAAATGAAAAGAATGCTTAGATGGTTTGGGCAAGAAATAATGAGCGATGTAAGATTGACGAAGAAAATCTAGAATGAATGGAAGTGGTAGCAGAAACCAATAAAGACGGGTGACTTATGAAGATCAAACAGCTAGAGTGTTAGCTGATGGAAATGTAAAAACCACTCGCAAACCTAGGATAAAGTGTGTAAGAAGAATGATGAGGATTGAGGAGGCGAAAGAAGTATGTAAGGGTCGCGATACTTGACACTCCGTCCTCTCTTACTACACCGTTAGGGATACAGCGCGAGTATGTATGTATGCTTAAAAGGCTTAGGTATATAACTCCGACAAATACACGTATCCTGTTGTTGTTTTTTTTATCTCCATTCTGTATTTCGCTTGATTATAGCGAACGCTCGCTACTGGATACGAGCATACGACTAACATTTTTTTTTTGTTCTTATTTTGTCACTTGTAAACTATATTGTTACCTATCCTGCTGTAGTTGGCTGCAGTGGGAGTTAATAGTGCGTTGTAATTTTGATGCGCATCTTTTATAGCCCGCATAACCGCTTTTAAAATAAGTACCAAGAGTGGCTGTGCAATTAATTTCAAAATATTCCGCTGTGTTATATCGCACTCGCAATTAACCATGAATGCCAGCTTACACGGTGAGCGACCAAGTGATTAATTACGTAATTGTCGCTTGAAATTTAAGCGGGCTCTCAACAGTATGTAACTATTTATAATTAACAACGAAACAAATTTAACTTTAGTGCGTAAACCCCAGAGTATCATGTGGTAGGAAATTCTTACGCAGAATGATGTATTTACTTATCGTAAACCAACGATGAAATGTCATAGGTACTCGTACAACACTACAATAATAATAATAACAATAATACTCCAGACAATTACACACATTGTGTGACCCCAAGCAGTACGCTTGTACTATGGGTACACACACAACGAACTCTGGGGGAGTTCCCAGTAACACCCAGTCTCCAAGGCAATTTAGAAAAGTTTGTTTCCTAAATTGACCTGATCGGGGATCGAACCCGGGACCCTAGCTTGGAAACCAACTGCCAGCCAACTGGCCAATTCAATGCAGAGATCACATCTTTTTTAGCCTATGTACTTCTGATTAATGTCAGAAGTACAGCGATTTTATGTTCATTTTGAGTTTGATTGGTTCTGTAGTTCAGTAGTTTTTATGTGAAAGGGAAACAATTAAACGGACGAAGTTTCATTTTATTTTATTATAGAGTAAAATATTCCAAAATAACGGTTTTACAGTAATATTTCAATAGGTACAACAATGGGAAATACAAGAAAACACGAATTAAAATTTCAGCACATTACAATTACCTATTGGGAATTCCTCCAGACACAGTCCTATTGTTAGAGGAATCACGGAGAAAATTAATGAGGTGAGATTACAGACATTGTTGATTTCATTCAATTGGACGTGCTTGTAAAACATAGTAGGTACTTGGTACCCACTACAGTGTTGAATACAACCACCGAGGTTAAGTGACTTTTGTAGGATTAGGTATATTATTCATATTCAATGGCCGACCAGGCACGTTATGTCGTTGTTCAGTACAATGGTGGTCTAGATTCTACATTTTTCTAGAGCCTACATCCACTAGAGTCTACATTTTTGTAGTTATGCGGTAATATCGATGGTCAAATTGAATATATCATCGTGGAAAGGACCTAAGTACATCAAAAAGAATTGTATACAATTTAGTACGTAATCGTAGGTTTGGAAGAAGTACTCGTAACATCAGTGGCATAATGAATGCCAGGGGCCCCGAGCCGGAGGAGACCCCCAACCCAAGAGTGCCGGGAGCATAGGAGGTTCCTAAATTAAAATTTTGACTACAAAGAAATTGTTATTTCAAATCCAATGCGCTCTTTTAGTTAAAAGTTACTAGAAAATCAACAAAAAATACGCGTAATAATTATAATAGCGTCTGTAAGTACTTTATTAAAAAGAAAATACAATGTTGCTTGAAATTTTTTATGTTGCGGGATGTCCCCATCTGGCAAATTTGCCACGAGCTTCAAAGGTATACAGGTAGTTACTCCACCGCGTAGCGTAGTTATGATTTGATGTTCGGGACATACCAGATGGGTGATCAGCAAAATGAGGAACCAAAATCTGTACTGAGACTATTATCACTATTCTTCCTCTAGCAATATGATTCGGGTCCTTGGTGGAGTGTGGACCGTCTCCCAGTTTATTTGCGAGATTAAACCTGTTTTCAGCGGTGGAATATACCTATAAAGTCTGTTACTACTGGATGCCTTTGGTTTCTTTCTGCTAAATACATTATACAGGCATAGGTAGGAAAGATAAAGTTTATTAGAACCTGTGGCAGCTACCAGAGCCCTGATCCGCCGGGCTGTGATAGGTTGCTGAAAGACCACGTGACTTTGTAGCGCAGTAGATAGTTTAATGCTGACTTTAATTAAAAGGAGTAAAATACACACAGTAATCGACATACATCGACCTACCTGGACATATGTATTTTATTGCATTAATTATTTCGAAAAATATTTGCATTACTTTTTGTGGATAACGGAAAAATGTGTAATCAGATTAGCCTTTTAAATAAGTACCTATAGAAGAAGATAATTGTAGTCTTTCAAATAGTTTAAAGAAATACACAGAAAAACGAGACAAAAATGTTGAATATGTAGGTATCTATATGTATGTAAGTGCTTTAGTTTTTAATATGATTAAACCAGAGGTTTTAGATTTGAGGTAAGGTTTTGGATTCGTATAGAAGGCTAAAAAGTCTATTCTAATCTTCTTTAATTTACAATGGTAGATTCAAGGGGCCAAGGGGCACGTGCTCCTCTGCTCCCTAGACAATCTACACCAATCACAAAATACACAAAAATATTAAAACCCAATAATTGCGTTCATATCGTTTTGCATATTAAGTTTAAATAAACGTGTGTATCGCAAGTTGAAAAAATGCAAAACCCTTTGTCTGTTTGCGCTTTATCTCTTAGGTACTTATCTGTTTGCGAGTCTGCAAAGGTCTCGTATTGCTAATAAGTACTGTATTTTTTCTTTTTTTATAACTAATCGAAAAAAAAGAGACCAAAAACACTCATAGCTAGTCTGGGCCTTGCATCAATCTCAGTTAAGAATCCTTTATCCACCCTTGGATATAAATTGGTAATAGATATCTACGTGGTTCTCCGTGTAGTTACCCAAAGAGTACATTACCGCAAATTTCCACACCTGTCTTGTATTTCTGAATCGTCCATCAATTTACGGGAAAACAAAAGAAAGGGATGAGTTAAATCAGTGTAGCAGTACAAGAACAATAAAGGAAATACAAGCTTTATCACTAAGAAAATGAACTGAGATTATTAGTATATTAATTAATGATTAGGATACATTTTTCTTTATTGTTCAAAATAGTTGCAGGAATACAATATTGTTAATGTATACGTCCCGTTTCCTAAAGGGTTCGGTTCAGGTTTCTTTGCGATACGGCGAGTTCACTTTTTATTCATAATACTTAACGTGGGTATTCATACATACTAAGAATTTAAAATGATTGAAAAAGAAATGACAAATATGGAGGTAAGTACATCAATTTAGCTACCAGTATATACATGAATAACCAGTGCTCTCTAGTAAAAATCGCCTATTTTTACATAACTGTCGGTAGTCAGATAACTATTTACTATACCTATGATTGGGTAAACTATTCAAAATACTAGGCAAAATACATTGATATGTTCTACTACCATAAACATTTCTATATATAGGCATGTTGAACCTTTTTAGGTAATAAGATACGTTATGCAATACCGTTATTATATAATTTCATAATTGCATATCCAACTATCCAAAATGTATATAACGTATTAATTTCATTTGCTAGTGCTTGAAACAGTATTATTCGCTTTCAATTTCTTTCTCTTAATATCGTCATAAAATTTTAATAGTTAAGTTGATTGAAATACAATTTATCTACTAAGATCTCTTAAAGACAGATTAATAATATACTTAATTAATTTCATTAAAAAAAAATGAATACATCATAAACCTAAAAAACCTTTCACTTCTATGCTGGCCTGGGAAAAATAAAAAATATATGAAAGGACCTCCTTATCTTCCCACGTAGGTTATAAAAGTCGTATAAGGAATGGCATTCAATACAAGGACCTTGTATATGCGATGGGCTAGCAACTTTTTACTATCCGCGGTGTTATTACCTAAAAATTTGCAGACAGCGACAGCCACGCGATCACTACGCGACCGGTGATTAATTGTAATAAAAAATTGATATCATGTATGACGATTGCATATTCTATGACCGTAAAATTCACTTTTCGCGGTTGATTTAGCGCCACTATACAAATTATATTACACAAATTCTCGTTTTGACAGCAGATATCGCGCAATATTGGCTGTCACATGCTGTGTGCAAGATACGTAATAAGCGTGCCGCAAGCTAACGAGTAACACTTTATCGCTAAAAGTATAGCGTATACATTTATACATATGAAATTCTCACGTTGTAAATAATGATACCTACCTATCATTTGACGATCTCCATGACGCAACGGCTAAGAGCGTCGTAAAGTGAACGGGGGTTGCGGGTTTGATTCCCGCCCCGAGTCTGGGTGTTTACGTATAATATGTATTTATTTACAAAATAAAAGTACAGTATATCAGTTGTCTAGTACCCATAACACTAGCGCTGTGCTGCTTACTTTGGGACTCGATGGCGCTGTGTGAAATGTCTGAGTATATTATTATTATGTTGGAAAATTAGTAATCTGAAATTTTAAGTCTTTTGTAGTTTAAACACGTCATTATGGTGTTTTAGTAACTTTTAATGCGCTATACATAATAAAATATGAAGTAGTAAAAAATTGTTCGAAACATTTCGTGATATTTTGTTTCAGTTATTTAATGTCGAAAACGTATAATTTTTTTTCTAGTATTTATACACAAAGGGAAAAATTTATGCGATGCAAATTGCTTTATTTTCAATTAAGACTGCCTTTCCCGTACTATATTGCTCCTGAAAAGCCTGCAATAAAATGTTTATTACTCACCTGTTGTATAAAACAAAATTGTACTGAACGAACTTGAATGACAAATTTTATTTGCGTTAACTTAAGTCTACAGTCTGATTGAATAATGGAGTCTCGATTCAGACCCAAAAATATCCATGTAATTGACTTTTATTACCACAAGCGAAGGAGATTCATTGAAATTTTTTCCTGTAAAACAGACGTTCTTACAGACATTTAATTGAATGAAATTGATTTACATAAAAATGCTACGTATAGAAAAAATACTGTCAATAAAAATTGACGCGCTTTCAGTCAAACCGCAACACCTTTAAATAATAATGTTGCCATTCGTTAACGATTGATTATAACAGTCAATCACGGATATTGACAATAGCTAACGGTTCGAAATTGTTACGAAACCCTATGTTAATACCCTCGGATCAAAAATCATATTGGACGGAGCTGTAATGAGTTGCCTCTCTTATCACCTTATGTCAAACAAATTATCGTGTCTCGCTATCTCACGAGTAAAATAGTTAACTATAGTAAGTTTGGCAACGTCGCACTGTCAGTGTATTTCGTGTCAGTTCATGACCGGCTCAGCATTCAAAACATTGCAGTACTGAAATAATTTATTTGCAAAATACTCGAAAATCTTTATTTTGGCTACTAGTATTGACAAAAATAAAATTATGTTACGTTCAGGTGTGTATTGTTTTACTGTGACCCTACTAGTCACGCACGTTAGTACAAGTCTAAAACGTAGGTCAACAAAAACGGACACGCTCTTAAATAAACGCTCCGAGTTAACCTGTCCGGCACACATTTAGTCGTTTTTTAACCGACTTCAAAAAAAGGAGGAGGTCAATTTGTCTGTATATAGCTTTTTTTGTGTTTGTTACCTCATAACTTCGTCATATATGAACCGATTTCGTTTCATAAATGACTAAATTCTTTTTTCGTTTGGTAGGTAATACTTCAGAGGTGGTCCCATTTAAATTTCACCGATATTGGAGCTTGGACTTCGAAGGTACACTAACTAACGCGACCTGGTTATAACCTTTATATATATTGATGATTCTCTTGTATATCGTTGCGCTCCGGAATTAGAAAGAAGTTAATTGCAGACCTGCCCTAGATATTTATTTAGGACAAGATCACTCAAAAGGGAGAAATAAAAAATTAAAAAAAAAAAATTAAACCGCCATAAAAAACACTGAAAAGTATAAAATAACTATCCTTTACTAATCAAAACTCAAGTACAATTAAAATAACTTTATAAATACGATACACATACCTATGTATATAATTAAATTTGACAGTTATTGAAGTCGGTGCCAAATCAATGTGCAACAACAGAAAGTCTATTAGTTTGGTAGGCTTGGCATCGACTTCAGTAACTGTCAAATTTAATTATATAGGTATGTGTATCGTATTTATAAAGTTATTTTAATTGTTCTTCAGTTTTTTTTGTAGTATAACTGTATCTTATATTTCACGTTATTATCGAGTTATGAGCGAATAGACACATCTTTTGGTTTTATCAATTTCAGCTGACGAAGAACTTTGGAGGTCTTAATATGCGTATAAACACATAAAAGCAGGTGGCGCTGCCCACAATTCAAATTGCTCTTTAAGTTTTCTCATAAAACTTTAGACATCTGTTACGTAAGTACTTGTAACTTAAAATGAAATCTGTTTGTTAATTGTACTGTGACCTGTGACTAGTTGGACTATTGCCATTGATATATACTCTTTATAAGGACGTATTAAGATTTTCCTTTTGTATGTCATATTTGTAAAATTATTATTTTCTGCACGTACTTATTAATGTGAAGTGTGAAAAAGAATTTAGTATTGGTTATTTTTAAATTTGAATTTCTCAGCTACAATGTCTCTTGCATACTTGTTGATAGGTGGCATTATCCTCGAAATAACAGTGTTGCCGTCTATCAACAATTATGATCGTAATATTTGATCATGAATACTGACAATAGCTAACACCTTATACATTCGTCATGTTTGCCTGTTTGTTTGATCTACCTATACTTTACAGCCAATTGCCTCCGTTATTTACACGCACTGAGCTAAAATTCGATACAAAGACAGATGTAAAAATGTAAACTGGTAGACCAAAACCACAAATGAATAAACAAATTTATCGGATTTTTAAAAGTTTTCCTTCTGAAATTGCTATGGCAAGGTAAATTAATGCATGGTTAAGTCTTATTTTACAACGATACTCAAGTGTGAATCTCTGATTAAACACAGTTAGAATGAGATGCCACTACATGTGATCAATAGCGCCATTTCTTTCTGAACATTCCCAAGCAGAGATTCATACTTGAGTATCGTTCTGGAATATGGGCCTAAGACACACTTGACTGGTTTTATTATTTTAAGGATATTATATATATGGTTTTACTTTTCCGTCTGTAAACCAAAATCTTTGTTGGTAGAAATAGTGATTTTTTCCGCCTTATTTGTCTTGTGTTTATTTTTGGATGTTAAATGGCGTGAAGTCTATGTGTATTTTCATAATCAAAGTCAAATCAATTTATTCAAATAAACCCCATTGCAAGGAGTTCTTAAACATCAAATAATTCCACGCGGACGAAGTCGCAGGTAACAACAACAGCTTGTGTTTTGTAATACTTTGTCAATGTTCTTGGTTTTAACGTAACGTTGGTTTTCTTTAATAAATAAATAAATAAGTGTGTAATTTATAATAACTTATTGTTATTACTGTAGAAATGCAAAAGGCGGTGGCAAACATTTTTCTATCAAAAAGGACGATAGGTATACTTGAACAGGCCTTGAATACAATGAATTTTTGAAGCAATTTGATCCTATTCATTGACAAACAATTCACTCCATCTCTCTACATAACATGAATTATTCAGTGCAATAAAAGGGATGATAAAATTGCGTAATAATAACGTTATGCACATATAGATACTATGTTAAACAACAGAAAAAAAATAGTGAATTCCTATGTATTAGCTACCTTTTGCTAGACACTGCATTTCCGAATTTCGATGCTGATCGTATCTCGTTTCTAGAATTTTCTAAGGATGCTTCGTCGAGAGGCGAAACGCATGTCATTCAAGAAGTGAAAATTTGGGGAGAAGATAAACTGTAGAAGGTGGATTTCTCTAGAGTAACATCTGAGTTTACTCAACAGAAAAACGTTAGTCTGAGAGTGAAATCAAAACTTAGCGTGCCAGTTGCTTATCTTCCCGCGCAAGTCGTAAAAGTCGACCAACATCTCTAGAGTTTATAAGAAACGTGAATAGACAACGGGCTGGCAACCATTACTACCTAGTTCTGCTATAAATTCAGCAAATTCAATTATTAGTTGCGTCAAGTCGTTGCTTTGTAACGTCGTAATAAAGCTAATTAAAAAATGTTATCTAAAAACATACTTAGGATGCACAAATGGGCAAAACTAAACCTATTCGATTTACTGTTCAGTTAAATGGCAGTTTGGACAGAATTGGACGTTCTAAATTGGTACATAATTTTTGGTTATGGTGATTAAATATTAATTCTTGTTCCTGGTTTAATTAGGATGTTTTTAATCTGGAGACATTTGGTTGTGTAAAGACTCGAATTTAATCTTCGAGGCTGTATTTAGATTTCGATTATGTCGTTCATCGTAGTGGTATATACTGAACTTATTGCACTAACTACTTAATATTTTAATATTTATAGAGGAATTAAGGAAAGGACAAAGTGGGTGGGTATTCGAACTCGACGATTTCTCCCCTCGATTGCTGTCTAAAATGTCAAATTGATATCGATTTGCAATCAATAGAAGTTACATAATTACGTCTCCGTTTTCAGCATTGCGATGTACTTGTTATACCTACATATTATATATGGATAGGTCCGATGGAAATGCGTCTCTGAACCCATGTAAATCGGAAATGAATCCTTTGGTACGAGTTGTTTGCGCACAGATTTAAATGAAGCGTGTAACCTGTGTGACATACGAAATGAAAGCGTGACATAGATCACGCGCGTCGAGTTCAAAGTACTCCACAGTTGGACCCACAGCCCACTCAGTTAGTTATCTGTGTTAGTTATCTGTGGGTTCGCGGACACGGAACTCGATGTAAGTCCGTGTAGTTGGAGGGAAGTCGTCTAGAGAAAATAGTTGTTAGTGACAACAAAGTAATCTATGGTCCGAAACGGGACCTAGATATAGATCCGTAACACACATATACCCAGCGTTCTGAGGGAAGGACTGGGTTATGTGGGGCTTTTACCCACAAAAACTATGGGATCCGGGATCACCTGAGGAACCCACCGGAGTTCCTCCCGCACTGTGCTGAAGCACTTCTCGAGGGGCAATTACAGAGTCCCCCTGCGCCCTCGCAGCGCCTCGCAGGGCCACACACTGTCGTTCTCCTCGCAGTCTCATAGGATGGATGCCAAATGTTCCAATTTCTGACATCAATTGTGCGACTACAAACTAAACATTTCTTTGGTACTATGATTATCACATAAAGACGAGCTTTCAGTAACGCAATACTCATAGCCAATTTTGATAAATGTTTAATAAATCGACCTGACTAGAAATCGAACCTGGGCCCCGATTTGAAATACAGATGGCCTCCACGTCGCCAATGGGTCAGTATATAGACTGTAATTACTGCCGAAATATTATATTAAATAAAATTATTAGAATTATGGATTACATTCCTACAGATAAATCAATGTGTGCTGAGGTGGAAAAACGCCAACGACTCAACATAATGTCGTTTCTCTGAAAGCGAAGCGATGGTTTTCTGTCGTTGCCTATGATAAATTATATTTATATAAAAATATGATAAGTAATAGAATAAGTAAATATAAATAGAATAAGTAAATAAATACTTATATAAATAATCTATTACATTAATATATAAGTGGATACTAATAAAATCTATAACACATAAGTACCTATTAGTTATTGGCAGCAACTTTGTTCCCGTGGAATTAAAAAAGTAGATTACGCTTTTCCCGGGGTTTAATCTATCTACATTCTAATTTCGTCAACATCAGCTCAGCTGCTTAACTGTAAAACGTAACAGACAGACAGACGCACTTTCTCATTTTTGATATTATGGATATGAACTACTATAAGAACATAATAAGACATATTACGCCAATGCGTCACTGGTTGGTCACTTGTCTCTCTAATAACCTTTTTTCATACGAAATGTAGGTGGTAAAATTACTGTACCTTTATTATACAGTCATAAGAACAGTTGACCTCGACAGGCTATCATAATAACAGGTAGATAAATAAACACGCCCACATAAATTGTACGCCATCAAGTATCGTAAAGTAACGAAGCTGGTAGTGTAACGTTACTACTGAGTGTAATTTGTACTTGTTTGTCTAATACTGTTCGAGATGTTTCAGACTATAAGGCTTTCTTTCATGAATAATGCAGTCCGCTGAAAGTAAACTCGTTATGTATTTAGCTTTGCATAACTGCTTAACTGTAATTTAATTTATAAGCAGAAAAACCATAGTGTTAAAGTTGTTAGGTACCTATAAGAATGGACACCAGGAATTACATTTCAATTAATTTCAATTATTACTTACTGGCTGGATCGATCTGGAAAATTTTTGAATTTATACTTCTTTCGATGCATTTGGAAAAACAGATCAGAGTTTATTTATTATTGAAGTTATGCTTCGATAAACAGATCAGAGCATAGGATCATAGGTTCAGATTTTTTTATTTCATTCATAGTAGTAGTACGGTTATCCCTCAGGAGGGAAGGTAAAGGAACCTTAGCCCATACAACCGATGTCTTCAGTGATAAATTCTTCATATTATTTCATTAAAATGTCGGCGTAATACATTTTGATGTTTCTTGGAGTTTTTGGCGACAAATGTATTGAGCAGTCTTTCTGGTAGGATCCGCTGAGGCGGACTAAGCCACTAAAAAAAACTCAACATCACGCTACTAAATAAGTACTTATTTTAACAATTCCACATAATGCACAACAGCGTAGACACATTGGGACGGAAAATGACGCCAATTTTACATCACAAAATCCACTAGAAACAATTCGGGAATAATTAAAGTAAACGCCCAACCGCTCCCCATAAAATCCTGCTAAAAACTCTTCTTATTTAATTAATTTCAAGCGCACAATTTTATTTTTTTATATGTGAACAGTTTCGTTTTTTCATTTGTGGCCAGTTTTGCTTAAAAACTTCAAAGAATTACAACTTCTTACGTGCGTACATGATAACACACACTTTTTAATAAAAAAATGTTACTACAGTATAAATGAATTCCTCTCAGATAGCACGTTGTAAATGGGTTTGCCGTGTGTCGTCTGATGGCGACACACTAATCTAATTAATAATTGCTGCACAGTCGGCCGACGTGTGCATGTTTTTTTATACTTGGTTTGTCTTTTTACATTTATAATAAAGATGATACGTATCTAGATAAAGGACATGCACAAATAGATACCATATATGCGGGAAAACTGTCAATGGTATTACAAAACAATGACCTAATAAAGAACTAAGAATTTTTGACAAGAAATACAGAGTACACATCGGCGAAAGAGACGATTGGGAAATAAGAAATAATACAAGAACACTTATAGGGTATACAGCTGGCTCTCGCAGAGAGAGCACAAAACTCTCGGGAGCGGGCATTTACACACCCAAGTCAGAACAAAAGGAAATGAGCATATCGCTAGGTCTATATACCAGCGTGTTCCAAGCTGAAGTATACGCAGTATTGACATGTGCTCGACCTAGCACCAAATCAGCTTTGGTACTAGAATTTAAAAGAACGTTAAATCGGTTAGCATCCTCAATAGAAGCAACCATTGCCTGGATCTCAGGACACCAAGGGAATGAGGACAATGAGAAGGCGGACGAACTTGCAAGAGAGGGAGCGGAAAGGAGGTTCACCGGACCTGAACCGGTTCTCCCAATATCAGAAAGAATAATAAAAGGAATCATCAGAACCATAGCTATGAAAGAAACAATCAAAGCATGGAAGAATAAAGTAGGCTGTAGACAGTCAAGGATGTTCCTAAAGGAAATAAATAAGAAGAAGGTACAAAAGATCCTAAGTATGAGCAAAACAAACATTAGGACGATCACAGGAATAATAACTAGACACAACTTGCTAAATAGGCACAAGGCTCTAATTAGTAAGGGAAGTGAAAGTGCACAGTGCCCGCACTGTGACAAAGAGGAAACTAGCAAACATTTCATAGCGGAATGTGTAACGTATTCAAGGATAAGATGGGAGATTTTCGGAACGGACCTACTTGGGGAGGAGGAACTGAAATCTCTCAGCTACGAGGACATAATAGAATTTTGTAGGCGTACAAGAAGGTTTGATGGGGAACGTTTTCTAGGTCATCTGTAGACCATACTTCACGTAAGGGAAATGGGTGAAATGGTCCAAAAAAGGACTGATCACCCGTCTGGGCCTGGCAGACGTCCCTCATAAACAATAATAATAATAAAGACTCCGTATACCCGATCGCTTATTGCGAAAGTTCTCATTATGTCTTAATACCAAAATGAGGCAGTTGAATTCCTTGAATATATTGATGACACGGAATATAGTCATAAGTCTTGACGAACTGACTACATCGTTTTAAGTCACTTAACTGACACACGGCAATAATTCAAAAGCCTCGTAATCTTGTTTGTTGGGACAAAACGTCTAGACACTGCCTTTGTGAGAGATCACTACTCACAAAATATCTTCACGTATTACGTATAGTAGAATCCACTACAATATAAGAAGATATGTTTTGTAGTGCAGCAGTCTAGTGTTAGTATCATCCTATTGTGGCTGTGTATAGACAAAAAGAAAGTGTAAAGGATAGAGTAACCGTTTATTCTTCTAATAAAAAAAAGCTCTTTAATGAAGAAAATGGTTATCACGCTACTGTCTTATAAATCCATTTACAGTTTTTTATGGTCCCGTAACTGAAAAGTCAAAAAAAAACCTTTATGAGACCACTCATCGTTACATTACGTTACGTTACGAATAAGGACTTAAACGAGCACTTCTGTTTCATTTTGAAGCTACTTATTCGCACATACACACAAATTTTCTTAAAACCAGCTAATAACGAAACAATAAACAGGAATTTGTCGAACACGTATTGATTTACGGCCTTGAGAAATTTCGAACAAAGAAAAAGTACATTAAAAAAAAATTACTGGATTCGAGAAATGATAAATATTTTCTCGTTTCTCATTTCTCATTTCCGATTTTGAGTTATCAATTTACGTCTTTGTGGCTAGCACAGTACGTTTAAAGATAACAGAATAAATCGACAGTAGTATATACGAACAAACGGATCTGACAAAACTATAAAGATCCATTTTTGTCCTTTTCGACCAAACCTTAAAACAAAAGGTATGTTAGAAAATGTGTAAAAATTAAATATTGGTCACATGTGTATTTTTATTTCTTTCTGTAATTATAGAACGGTTTTGCATTGATGTAATCAAGTCTATCGGTAATACATTTCAACGACTGGCCTTCTCGATCATTATTGCTTTTTGAGTACACACTTGTCGTGAATAAAACATAGATTACAATAGCGTAGTGAGCGAAATCACATTATGTGGAAAATTAAATATTGGTCACATTTGTATTTTTATTTCTTTCTATAATTATAAAACAGTTTTGAATTGATGTAATCAAGTATGTATATCGCTAATATATTTCAACGACTGGCCTTCTCGATCATTATTACTTTTTGAGTACACACTTGTCGTGAATAAAACTTAGATTACAATAGCGTAGTGAGCGAAATGATATTATTGAATAGTTCTACTAAATACTATGTAATATAGTAATGTCCGATTAAATATTATGTAGGTTACGTGATTTAGCTTGGTTTGCTTTAATATTTGAGGAGGCGAAAGAAGTTCGCAAGGACGCCATCCACTCTGCTCTTTCTGACTACCTGTCACGGATATGGTGTGAAGATATGTATAACATTAACGTAAAAGTTAGGTTAAGTTCTGATATAATAAACACTTAAATAGATTGTTCATGGTGGAGAAAAATAGGGAAAAAGGAAAAATAAAAAGAAAGAAACTGAGGGATGAGGAATGAAATTAAGATTTTTAATGTCTAAATATAAAGGAAAGACAATCGTAATTCGTAACAGGTTAGTGTTCCTATCTCTCTGTTTACCTCATTACAAACATAGTATTTGCACAAATTTTGTATTTGTGAATAAGTATTGTATGTATTTCTTAATTCTTACAATCCTAACTAACCGGGTCTTTGTCGCGTTAATACTTTAAGGCTAATAAAATATGTAAGGATATGTACAAGTCGTGAAAGCTTAAAAACATTATTTCTAAATTACGTCATTTATATATCAGCGTATGATTGTGAATACCGTTAGCTCATAATCTATCTTGCGAGATTGTAAGCTGTCGATTAATTGTGAACTGTACCATACTGCTTACAATAAAACGTATTAATTTTAAACGGTTTATAATCTATCCATGTCAAATCGTCAAATTGTGAGCTGACATCATACTTGTATGCGACAGAACGCACTTTGCGCGCTGATTTGTTGAACGTCAATTTTACAGCTGATAAAATCGGCCAGATTGTGAATCCTGTCCCTAAGTGCAGGTTGGTTCACAATTTGACGGTTTGACAAGGATAGATAATAAACTATCGAAAAATTATTACGTTATATTGTAAGCAGTATTGTACAGTTCACAATTTATCGACAGTTTACAATCTTGAGAGATATATTATAAAATAACGGTGTTCACAATCATACGGTAACATACACATAAGCATCCTTTATGATCATAGATCATAAGAAAATAATTTTGTTTTTGCGGTAAAAATAAAATAATGTTGTGTAAGAAGACAAAATACATATATTAGGTAGTCATTATTAAACGAAATACTAAAGACGATATTGCTACAAGCACTAGGCTTAACCATATGTATAAGGGTACCACACAACGAGTTTAGTAGATAATACCTAGACTCGAAAACAGTTTACGAAAGTCATTTTTCTAAATTGGCCTGGACAAGAATCGAACCCAGTACCTTTGGCTTAAAAGGGATTGCAACAGCAATAGGTTAGTCCGTAAATAAAATATTTTAAGTTGTTTCGAGCGAATTTCGCATTCCGTTCACTCGTGCTTCGCTCACTCTTCTACAGTGTATCCTAGCCTCATAGTGATTGCCTCTCATTTCCACTGTGATCCCCGAAGTAGGTAAATATTGTCTCGTGTTTAATAACTACTGCCATCTGCGTACGAAATACTTCTGTTGTCGTATGAAAACTTTCCAACAATAATGAATGAAATAATGAACATTTTGCTAAGCTTGGTATATACAATGTACATATTAGAAATAAATGTTAATCAAAGCATCGCTTGATTCATTTTCATCGAACACAATTTGCACTAGCAAATAACATTTAAGCATATACTCAACTAGGATATGAAACTTATACGTTCAATCCAATAAATTCAATTCAATTTATTCATCTATACTTTTTAATTATGTTTTATGATTCGTTGTGGCCACACTAGGGTTAATTCGATCTATGGGATCCAAACTTACGTTTGCTTTCATACATTAAGCTCGCAGTTTGTTTCCAAAAATGAGTGAATCTAGAGTCTAGACAATATTTTGTACTTATCAAATGTTTAATACCAAAATAACGAATACTAATTTTGTATCGAAAGAGATTTCATTACTTCATTCATTCGAAACTTGTTCATTATTTAGGTATTAGTTTACACCTATTTGTAGTGCTAGACGTTTATTTTAATACAAATGGCATTTTTAACTTTAACTAATAAACAGAGTAAAAGTATACAGTAACGCTCGATAGCTTTCAAATTTGTGTAACCCCGGACGCTTATTTCAGAATTGCTTTGAGACCATAGTATGTAATATTACTTCTGAATATTCATGTACGGGTTTGATATTCTCGGAGCTGGGGTCCAGTGTACAATATCTCCGTTATGTTTTAGGTACATCATATAGAGTAATATAATATTACATATCTACTTTTCATACAATTATAAATGAATGTAAGGCATTCATACCTAATTAAATATACATACATATCTTCACGCTGTATGCCTTACGGAGTAATCAGAGAGGACGAAGCACCAAGCTTTGCGATCCTTACATATACTTCTATCGTTTCCTCAAATACAGTTTCATTATATGTATGTATTCAGGAGAGAATTACGGAAAGCAGCTCTCCTTCTATTCTTCAGATAGTCCCAATAGAATTTTTCTTACATATTATCATTCCCATAAATGAAATCATTCTGGAAAAATGAAAAGATTTTCAGGTATCTTCGCAGTTCTTCGTATAGTTGAAACAACTGTCGCAATAGTATGTCTTTTATCTCATTGTTTTATTTATGTCGTTCCGAAACGCTCTCTTTGTCGAAGTCGATGTTTCGATGCACCCATGCCATTGCCACTGTTATCAAGTAATGAAGCCACTTTACTAATTTCCGCGCGTACAGACGGAGACACTGATCAAGTGATCTCATAAGGGCTCTGTTCACTTTATGTTGAAAACTATACGAAAACGCTTTGTTACAAAGACATCCGATATTTAGATAATAAAAATATGTACTATTTTATTTACTACAAATTTTTGATACATTAATAAAACTTTTAAATAATTCAATCATTCTACGCTTTTGGTACAAAGATTAAAAAAAAACTTTCTTGAAAGAGGCTTATTGAAAAACAATGTTTGGGGACTACTGTATTTATTTAAATATTATTCAAAATTATACAAAATAGATAAGTTGTTAAATTGACAAAATAGCTTGAGAAGTTTAAAAATATAGCGTTTGCCTAACATTCTTACTTTTAAATAATTTCTAATTTAATCTATATACTATATTCACATTGATATTTTATTTATACCTACTATATCCGTTAGTAATTTAGCGTGAGGATATGTACGTATGTATATATTTATGTATGTATGTGTATCTATATAGGTAAAGACAAAATAGTTCAGTTCAGCTTTTTTGTCTGTTTGTCAACAAATTTTTTTTTTGTTTAGTTAAGCTATTGAAGAGCTTTAGTATTAACAATAAAAAAATCTAGAAAAAGTTGCATTAATACGTGATGTGAAAACTTCAGATCCCTTTTTAAGGAGTGTGAGATTTGGCACGGTTTTACCTTCATATACTGCCAATGTGAAAAAGACTGTCAATGTCAAATTCATAACAGTTTCATAAGTTGATATTTACATTTAAGGTCGAATTTCGACCACCAGGCGACCTCTAGTATAAAGAATACTCATAACGACTGAGTATACCAAGCGCGTAAATCCAAACTAAGCTTTGCTCGTACATTGACCACACAACGAACCCGAGGAACGTCCAATCACTAAACTAGGGTCCCGGTTTCTATCCCCAGCCAATTTAAGAAACGAACTGTTCTGAATTAGCTTCGAGTCTGGATGTTACTGGGATCTGAAAGCTCCCCCAGTTCATTGTGTGGTACCTATAGTACAAACCTACTGCTTAGTTTGGGGTCACACGATGTATGTTATCGTCTAGGGTATTATTGTTATATCTTCAAGTTGTTTCTCTAGCGAGGTAGACAGAGAGGATGGATCGCTAAGCACTGTAGTCCTTATATATTTGTTTCTTCCCTGCTGTTTTCCTGAAGGTACAAGGACTTGAGTAACACTCAAATACAACAACATAGGAAAGTTCGTTTCCCAATTTGACCTGGCCGATAAACAAGCCTAGGATTCTCCACTTGAAAAGTAGACACACCGATCGCTACGCCAGTGAGCCAATCGTGCGTTGTTATTTTATTACTACAAGTTTCTAACTGAATAATAATAATTATTATTACCTCTAATATCAAGCAAAGCTAACATTTATTCTGTTTCGCAAAGCTTTCTTAGTAAGAAATTCGTAGAATGGTGTTTACCTACACCACAAGTAGGGTTACCAACCGTATTATACCTAATATAAAGTGTTGTACTACATTTCAGGTCTGCGTCCTATATACTGTTGAAGAAATATATAGCACACAAAAATATTATATTTCAGTGATTAATCGTCATTTTGCAAATAACAAACTCATTTCAAGACATAGAGGCGTTCGGTTACACGCATAGCGGACATAGCATTAGTCGGAACTTGAACTCGGACGCACTTTATGATTACCTTTCTTGTTTCGACTGATGCGATATGCGTGTAACCGAACGCGCCTCTGTCTTTAAATGAGCTTTTGATCTAGGTACATTAATTTTAAAATTTAATGCGATAAAGCATATGACACTTTTATTGTACACAAAAAATTGTTAAAAAATGCAAGAAGTGCAAAAAATATAGTTTTTAAAAAAAAAAAACAACATACAACCGAATTGAGCACCTCCTCCTCTTTTGGAAGTCGGTTGATAAGTAAGTTCAAATATATCTTTGTCTATTTTTTACTCTTACCGTACAATACTATATATTTTCGAGGTGTACTATATTTTTTTTATAATTTATTCTGTTAAATACTATGATCAGCCGAGGAAATGTTGGCAACCCTAACCAGAAGCCGATGGAGAACAAAGAGCAGTTCTTTGGAGTTTATTAAACCATACAGTACATAGTACACAGAGAAAAATAAACAAAGTAGACAATGAAATATTAATAATTATTATGGTTGCTTAAAAGGCGGTGAGCTTTACTCTACATGGGTATTTAAAAAAAATTATAAATTAAGAAAAAGTAATTTAAAAAATGAAATCGCCTTCAAAAGAAAAACACTGAAAAATACAAAATAACTATTCTTTACTAATCAAAACTTAAATACAATTAAAATAACTTTTTAAATACGATGTACATATTTATATAATTTAAATTCGACAGTTACTGAAGTCTGTGCCAAATCTACCAAACTAATAGACTTTCTGTTGTTGCACATTGATTTGGCACCGACTTCAATAACTGTTAAATTAAATTATATAGATAGGTGTATCGTATTAAAAAAGTTATTTTAATTGTACTTGATTTTTGATTAGTAGAGGATAGTTATTTTGTACTTTTCGGTGCTTTTTTATGAAGGCGGTTTAATTTGTTAAATTACTTTTTATTTCTTAATTTTTTTAATTTCAGTTGTAATTGAAACTAATTACTTAATCTTTTTTTTTATTATGTTGCCATCTAACGGTTACACGATTACTTTTTAAGCTGCTAAGCCATTTTTTTAAATTTTCATCAAGATTGTTTAGCTAGATACTAACTGCATGCAAACATTGAAAAATAAACAACATCATGTTTAGACATGTTTTAAAATTACGCTGCTAAGCCAACGACATGTTTTCCTAATGACTGATACACACTTAACGCTCTATCTCAAATACTGCTAAACCGATTTTGATTAAACTTGCAGTTTTCTTTAAGTTGGACTATCCCTAGTCCAACTAAAAAATATTTTTTGCAATCTGACTTATAGTTTTTGAGATATGCGCGGACAAACATACAAACATACATACATACAAATATACTCATATACACTTATCAAATTTGGCACGCATGTTTAGAAGCTGGTATAGTATACATATACAATAACTGTAAAATTTTGACAATATTGCATACATACGGGTCGAATTAATAACCTCCTTTTTTTGGAAGTCGGTAAAAATACATGGTTGTAGGCGAAGCGTATCTCAGAAACGCTGTAAGGCGAAGCCTTTCTGAGATTTAAAGGCTAAAATTAAACTTATATTTATACGGCCCCATTAACACATAAGCAACTTTTCTTTTTGGTATAGCAGGAGAAACCCGAAGACAGGTACTCCGTCCCCTGGCGGAGAGACTGGGTTCGTGCTTCTGCCCGCTAAAACTACTACAATGGTGGTCCTCAACGAAGTGTTGAGGTGCTCTGGGATCTCCTACGGAACGCACAGAAACCCAGCTGCGGCGGCCGAGAAGTACAGCGCAGAGACTGTACCGAAATATTTTACGGAGACGCAATGACAGAGCCCCTCCTGTGCCCTCGCGGCGTCGTGACAGCACAGATAACATACGCTGCCATCCTCCTCAGGGTCGAGTGGATGGATAACCGGAGACCGCATTCCGATCGGCCGCGACCCCTTTATTGCCTTCCCTTCAAAAGGTCCGGTTATTCGCCTCTTACAACCAGCGGTGACAACCGAAGGCTTATTTTCCCGTTTTATTCTCGCTCTTGTTATTGAAATGTAACAACATTATTACAGGTAACTAATGGATGTTATTAACATTGTTAAAGTCAAATCAATTTATTCAATTAAACCCAATTACAAGGTGTTTTGAACGTCAAATCTACTTTCGTTCGTTTCTACGAGAAAACCTGGACACTGAGAAGAACCGACAAGTAACTTAGGTATCATTTTACAATAGATTTATTACAACACAATATTCAGAAAGCCAGTAAATGCATGTGCAGAGAAGAACATTTCCAGACTATTGCTTTGTACATACATACATACATACATATCCTCACGCTGTATCCCTAATGGGGTGGTCAGAGAGGACCGAGCGCCAAGCGTCGCGGTTCTTTCATACTCCTTTCGCTTCCTCAAATTTCCTCAAACATTTTCGCCTAGGTTTGCGCGAGCTTTTGACATTTCCGTCGGCTATCACTCTGGCTACTTGATCTTCATAAGTCAGCATTGGTCTTCTTTGGCTTCTTTCACCACTTGCTTTTGCTCTGTAGATTTAAGTAAGACATTTACAATCTAAGAAAGAATTTCAAATTGCGAATGCGTTAGCAAAACCAAGTACCAAGACATTGCGCTTCTTGTGCCACAAAGAAAATTCACTGACTGACATGTCACATTTCCATTTCATTTGACATTTCCATCTGCTAACACTCTGCTATTGCTCTATCTTCAACGAAATCGTTTGTTTTATGGTATGACTGTCTAATCAATGTACATTTTATAACAAACCTAAATATATTTTATATTAATTGAGAACTAAGAATGAGATTTGTTGTGAAGCTAACACATCTTTACAGTTGTTTTCATTATTATTTACTTTAATGTATTATACATAGCATACTAATTTTAAGCACAGTCAAACAGCTTATTGACACTGTTGATCAGTTACTGTATACTACATAATATTATATTTGCTTCTTAAGTAACAGGACAGATTTTATATTTAGAGATTAATCTCAATTACACAAAAAGATCAGAAATTATACATTATTATATGTACCTGACATAGAAAGTATTTAAATATTATTGGATTGAATAAAACAGTGTTTGTATACCTTTACACATTTAGTTAATTTTACTTATTAATTGAATTGGAGCGATGATAAATATTCAAATTATTTGTTCGAAGCCATTGTTATTCAAGGTTTTGGTATTTCTATTGACTCACAAACTCCATTTGAAGACAGCGAAACAATAAATACCAACAAAAGTTTTGTTTATCTTGTATCCGTAAAATATAAAATATCTTATTATAATATTAAATTATGATATCTAATAAAAATAATCGATTAATTGTACTTAATACTCCGAAATAGTGCTATACACATGATAATTAATTGATGTATGAAATTGTACAGACTACAGACTGCTTCTTTGTATGATATTTTCTCCAGAAATTCAGCTATTTTCTTTTCGATTTGAATCTTGACGACTATTGTGACTATTGTGCATCTCGACTACGGAACCCTTCACTGTGTATGAATCATGCACAGTGAAAAATATTTAGAGTTTTCATACTTATATACATAATATATATTAAGCTTACAGACAAAGTACACATTGACGCTGACACACACACACTGACACTGACTAACTGTCAGAATCAGACTTGCAAAAAGACAAAATTCAACAATACGATCACATTTATTCAAACTTTTTTACATAAAATAATAAAAACTATCACACTTTTAATGTACATACTTTGGGTCCCTGGGGCCCCAAAGCCCATCGACTGGTTTCTGATATTTGTAAGAGACTGGTCGAGGCTCCGGGAGACCGCCGGGCTGGCAGCTTCTTCCGCCAACGAATCAGTTTGGCTATTCAAAGAGGCAATGCTGCCAGTCTGCTGGGTACCTTGAGTAATGACAGCTTTCTAAGCGGCAACTTTGAGGAAGTTTATTATTTAGGATAATGTGTAGTTTTAAGTTTGTAAACATTAACATATGTATGTACTTTTTGTTAATGTACATACTGTATTTGCAATAATTATTTACAATGTTATTATTTTCCTTTTTTCTTTATTTGTTTTGGTAATCGTTATTACTTTTTTTTGTTTGCTCGCATATAGTTATTTTCATATGGTGAATCGTATTTTGAACTCCACAGAACAAATTTTGCCTAGTAGGGGGACCATGTGAAATATTTCTCTGTAAACGAAATAAATACATTTATTAATTTATACAAAAGTTAGAAATTCGAAATTATATTATTTTACAGCAAATTTCCACACTTCTCGAAAAACACCTTCACTTTTCAAGTTATCAAAGATTTATTACTTATGTATTATGGTTACTATGACAATAGGTGTATATACAATATACATACTGTACAACTTGTCACTGTAACGTAACAAAAGACGAGTTGTTTCCGAAATACAATATTTATAGAAGCTTTTACGAGGTGTTCTTAGGAAGTAATAGCAGAGATTAGATAATAAGGCGAGTTGACTGCTCTTATTACTTACTGCTCTTAACTGATAGATATATTTTACACATTGTATTATAATAATTAAAAATCTTAATTAAAATTGTAAAAAAAACAACTTTAAATTGATTGAGAAAAATATGAGTTATTGTGTGTTCTAAGCTTCAGTTGTGAACACAGCATAGATAACCAACAAGAAGATGGCGTTACAGAACTACGGTGTCATAAACTCACAGTATCGTATCCAGCGCTAGCAGTGACAGAGACAGAAGTTATCCCACTTTATCGAGTTTAAAAGTGATCCTCGAAAAGCGAAAAGGAAACTTATATTTTTTAACGCATTTCGGAAATTTTAAGCGGTTTTGTTGTTGGCTACAACCAATCTTATTGTAATTATTGTAATAATTATTACAATAGCCTATTATAATAAAGATAAATTGGAAGTGGCAACCCTATTATTCCTAACGGGATTGTCAGAGAGGACGGAGCACCAAGTTTGGTAGTCCTTACGTACTTCTTTCGTCTCCTCATCATTCTTCTCACACGTTTTCACTTAGGTATACGAGTGATTTGGACATTTCCGTCTATAGCTATTTCTCTCTAGCTATTTGATCTTCGTACATCAGTCTTAATCTTTTTTGGCTTCTGCTATCACACACTTTCGCTCTGCAGATTTCCGCTTAGTAGACGATAGCTTAAATTACACATTATTTATTGTTTTGAAATATAGAGTTTTTGTTTGCTGTCTGGGATTGAAATATCAATTACCGATTTCTGTAACTATGTACAAACAACCGTCGCTTACGCCAATTTTTTTGCGATTCAATTGATATCACTTGATGAATTTTAATCAATATAGTATGAGTAGGTATATGTATGTAATAATAATAGGTAACTCCAGACAATTACAGAAATTGTGTGACTCTAAACTAAAAATAAGCACTAGGCTTGTACTATGGGTACCACACAAAGAACCGGGGAGCTCTCATTGATATCTGACTCCAGACAGATTTAGAGAACGTAGTTTTCATCCTGTCATGGAATTCTGTAGAAATTCGAGTCTCCCAAGCGAGACTCGCTCGACAATTCACATCACTTCGCATTAGAACTCATTTGGACCGAAGTGCATACTAGGAGCGAGGTGAAGTGATCTTGGATACGAGTTTGCTAGCGATTGCTTTAAGACAATTTAAGAATATGCATCTCAGTCGAAATTTCGACTTAGTGTATTTTTTTTAGCTTCTTTTAAGAAAATTACGTTAAATATAACGCAAGTGAAATGAGGTCCGACATTATTGTGGATTTTCCAATAAAAATACTAATTAGACGTCATTTTGTATGAGTGAAACCTCGAAAAATTCATTTATGGTAATACAACTCGCCGCCGCAGTCGTCGAGACGACGCTAGTGTCTCTGTTGACTTTAGAGAATATCAGTTCACAGTTCACAAATCTCACCGCGGATTCAGAAGTGAATTCGACTAATTAACGGTAGAGAATCACACTGTTGACCTGGCCGGAGACGAACCTGGGGCGCCGGTTTGGAAGACACATGCTTTGCCACCGCGCCAACGGTCTGGTCAATAATAGTATTATAGACTTATAGAGTCAAATACTACTGAATCGATTTAGTTCTCTGAAATCTGAGGTATTACAGGGATTTACTGATGGCGAAGCATGACTAAAATAAGACAGGTTACTAGCTTATCGACTGTATATCACGTTTCTTATAACAAGCCCTATTTCTTGATCCACTTTTACGATTCTCGTGAGAATATAGCCTGCTGATAACTTTTCAATTTTTCTTTTTTTACCAGTATAGAATTAACAAATAGCAACACCGACATATTAAAATTGTAAAATATTATTCATTGTTAGGGTTCCGTAGCTTAAAAGAAAAACAGACCACTTATGATGTCACTCATGCGTCTGTCCGTCTGTCACTCTGGATTTTTTCAGAAAATGTGTAACGTACTTTCAAATGTATTATTAGTTATCTACTAAATATAACAAAAATGGTAAAAGAAAGAAGAAAATCGCTATAGATAATAATTTATTTTTATTTTATGTACGGAAAAAAAGATAACCGGATTTATTTTTGTTAAAATGTCATGTGACGATTGCACCTCGCCGAGAGCTGGGACTCAGGTCTTTTTAATTCCTTCATTTTAGATTTTAGTACACAGGACGTCCCAGAAACCTTTCGCTGAACTGAGTCCAATAATAAATATTTTATTCATGCTCTGACTATCATACATCGAAAAAACATCTTCAGTAAAAGTTTCACAGATTTCCGGCTATCTGCAGTTTTTTGTATTTTTTAAGCCTCGCCTTGTTATAATTTAGAAATTTAGATAGCTATACTTTCCAGGAATGTTTCCAGGATAGTTATAAAAAATGTAATGTTGATATTGTAATTAAATAATTGACATAGGGTAGAAACACGGCACGTATTTCTAATTATCATTCTACCCAAAGTGAAATTTCGCTTAGCTCTAAAAAGAATTGGAATTTATTTAGTTGAAAGATTACGAAGAATAACGTCTGTGCTCATTGAAGCATAGAAACGGTACATAAAGAATGAAGACTCTCGAATGTAAGAAGTGAAACTTAATATAAGTTTGGAAGTTATGTTCATAGTTTAATTCTGTAATTTTGAATTGTGTAATAAAAACTTTACATTAAAAACACATGACGAAGTGCGAACTCAGCTAACGCAAAGGGTTCTGTGTGATATTTTATAAAATACGTAAAGTATATGCATACACACACATAAAAACATACGTACATATCACTACATGAGTGCTCTTGACGTTTCCTTCAACTGACGCTCTGGCTGTTTGATCTTCATGAGTCATGTAACGAATTCTTGTAATTTTTAGCTATTCTGCGCCAAAAATTCCAAAACCATTAATCTACATGTGTTTCATCTCTGTTAGTTAGCTGACCGAGTCTGATCTCTAAAATATCCTAGGTCAGGTGATGGATTGGAATTTTTGACGGCAAGGATCACAATTTTTCTAAGTATCTAAGTAAAACGTATGAAAATGATATTTGGTTGGTGTTTGGTAACTTCTTTCATTGACTTAATTTTGCCAGTTAAGTTGCGTTACACGATTGGTTACGTAACTTTTTTAAATGGAAAATAATATCGGGATCGATGTATGCCTCTGAATTTTCTAGGTAGACTAATCTAAACACACTCTATAATGCTAAATGTTTTTTTTTTAAATTAATGTTTTTTCGTATTTTTCGTAAGCTAGCGCGCACACGTTTCTGTGGGGTATGTATGGGAGCAGAAACTGTATTTAAAATTAATTATTGTTTATCATTGTGACACACTAGTCGATTAGCAGTTATGGACTTTTGAAAATAGGATAGCAAAAAATCTGAGAATTCATCACACGAAATAGATTTCCATAAGGTAACACCTGAGTCTACACAATACTTCGTAAGTCAGCCTCAGTCTTTTTTAGTCTTAGTCTGCTACCACTCACTTTTGCTCTGTAGATTTCACGGTAATTTTTCATAGTTCATGGCCCGAATCATTTAAGCATTCTTTTCTTTATTTTTATAATAACACTGTCATCTAACCTTGTTATAGGTGCTGCTTATCCTTTAATTGCTTATTTGTTTGTTTGCACATTTTCAAAAGATCGCATTTCCACTGAACTTATATTACTTTCACTCGATTTCAGGCATAGCAGGACTCACTCCTGTACAATAAATGGTAAACTGATTTGGTAACATTAATTTATGAAGATTTATAATGATATACAACTTCCGTTATAAGTCTCCTGTGAACGCCGAGTAAGGCGTATCAGTACTTGACAAACATGTAATGGTTTTTTGAATATTGTGTTTATAAGTAAATCAAAGTTGAAAAAAAAACAGTCGTGTATGCGCAATTAGTGTTTCGTACTGCCAACCGCAAAACATTTGTAGTGAAGTTTTCTCTTTAAGTAAAAAAAATATATAATCAAAAAGCAATCATGATCTTCCTTGACTTTCCTTGTATTTTTGCTATACACTTTCTATACAGCTTATCCTTAATGTTCATAACTTTTTAAATATTCTATGCTGTGCTTTTTGAGATAACGCGGAGGACTAATTTGGAAAATGTAACTAAGTGAAGTAATTTTTATTAAATTCTGTGCTTCGGATTAAAGATATTTATTTCTCTTAAGAAGATGTTACTTTCACTTAAATGAAAAAAATTAATTTACAGCATGATTTATACAATTATGCATTTGACCAGACTGATGACAATGGCAGACGCGGAGTCTAAACATACCCAACTAATAGTATTCGTCTGATTTCTCTAAATGCTTCTTAAGTTGGTGTTTAAATGTGGCTAAAGTTACGGAATCCGTAATAACTTCGGGCAAGGCGTTATACAATTGTACTCCCTTAAACGTCATGTTTTTTTCTACCATTATTTCGTTCTTGGTGTATTCACCCTAAGGCTGTTTTCATTTCTGAAAGTGTATTTAGTGTCTTTAATGGTAAAGTGTATCTGAGTGTGGATTGAATTCGTGATTGTTTTTCTAATATGAATGCAGGTGTTGTATGTCTACAGTTGCTTTATGTTAAATAGTCTTGTGTTTTTATAAAGTATGTGTGTAAAGTAATTATAACGATATAGTATCTTTATTATTTTATTTTGCTGTGTTTGCAGTTCTTTTATATTTGTTTCTGATGCAGAGCCCCAAACTTCTATTAAATACTCCAGGTGAGGTTTTACTAAAATATTATGTATGGTGTTTAAACACTCAAAAGCCAAATTCGACTTTTAATGTTAACGCGTGTTTTTAAGCCAGAAATAACTTCAAGTAACTAAAATAATATGTATAGGCTATTTTTCTAGTTAATTCCTTTATCTGGAGCAATTCACAGTGAAATCCACAATGAGATTTGAGAGAGAATTAGGGTCATTACTGTCTATTTTGTCATTCTTGAACATTTAGGCTTCGATTCTTTTTAGTTATTATTTAGCCAGGAATAAAAGTAGAAGTATATTTTTTCCTACAAAACCAGTCTCAGACATAAGTTAACTCAGTTGTAAGGTCACGATGGCATACATAAGTCTTGTTTTTAAAGGATTTTTCGTGAGATATATACGTATTCCAAAAAAACGAAAGCATGTCTGATTTTAAGCAACTCGGATTTTAAACTTTTGGAACCGCAAATTTTGACTTACACACGGCTGATGAGTTCATTTATTATTCTACTTTATATCCTTTGAAGCAATTGTAACAATACAATGCGATGGTTGGTTTTTTACAGATGAATCAAATTTTACAATTTACCACTACAGTTTTGTCGTGATTTTCTCCATACAAATTCATGATTAGTTGCTCGATTTACAATAAATCAAAGGATTTAAAAAATAACGAAACGTACAATAATACCTCTTAAGTATACCTCTATAGAGTAAGTGTTGTAAATTAAAACAAAAAAAAGAGTGACGACCTAGATGGCGCAGTGGTTTAGGCGTTGTGTCTAAGCGCGAAGGGTTCTGGGTTCGATTACCGGGCGGGTTAATCTAGGAAACGATCTTTTCTCGTTTGTCTCGGGTCTGGGTGTACTGAGAAATACCGTTAGTAGTCGTTCTCTAGTACTCATAGTACAGGGAATGCCTTAGTTCAAGACCAGATGATCTGTATGCATTGTCTGACGCATTTATTATTATTTTAAAAAAGACCCATTGATTTTAAACGATTTAAGACGCTTTATTTATCTTATCTATTAAGCTATTGTACACAAATAAAAGTAATTGAATTGGAATGAATAGTCCAGCTCATAAGTGATATGTATGTTATGGTCTACGGTATTGTGTTATTTATAATAAAATCTATACCACTATCGAATAAAGAGTGTGTGTCGTCTGCACAGCCGCGAATGCTTTTGTCACATCAAACGTTATAAATCTAAGTTAGACAAATAAAAGCTTGTTATAAGTGTAACACTTACCCATCTGCATTTCCTCAGGGAAAATCTCATTAAATACATAAATAATTCACCACTCTCTGTAACCGTGTGTCAGCAAGCTTAACAAAAAAACTTCATTGTTTCTTCAAATAACCCTCTTGTTCAGCTTTGCCAGTCACAGATATTGTGACCCCTCGTTATTGATCCATCGAAGTGAATGAGAGCGACTGAAATCCATTTACTCGTAGTTTTCTTGCGAACTTTATCGAGTTCTGTCTTTTCGTCTCATTTATCTTTCAGTGATACGAGATTAGTGTTGTCCATACACATTCATTTCGATTATTTGTCAGGCGATATGTCAGGTTATTCATGAAAGATACATGTAGGTATTTATAAGTAAATTTAAACTATATCCACTCATTGTTTACGTTCATACTGCCAATGTCAAAAAGACTGTCAATGTCAAATTCCTAATAGTTTGCGATCATATATATGTAACCTCCTTTGATCAAACAATTGCACAGAGTAAAGATCGTCGCCAAAGAGTTAATATTATAAGTTCATATTTATATTTACGGTCAAATTTCGACCACCGAGCAACTTCTAGTAAAAAAAGCTCATATCTCTTTACGGTTACAAAAGCTGGACATTTATTTTAGTAGAGATAAAAGCTTTCAGGCGGAAATTATGAGTGGAAAAAAATATATTTGATCAGATTCCCATTAGTCTGTTCGCAACCAATTTGAGTAACATATAATATAGTGCGAAAAAAGCTAATCACAATTAAAAAACCGGAGAGAACAGATTAAAGTGGACATTTATAATTTTTTTACAGTAGGTACTCCATTTCTAACGCTTTTATTCTTATTCTGATAGGATCACAAGAAAGACCACTAGTAATTATAATTGTATTATTATTATAATCACCTATTTATTCGTCATTTGAAAGAATTATTATAATACAGTTATTTTTTATGTTTACTCGTGTTCAAACTCAAAGGCTTCCTTCATTTTCCTGCAAAATCCTCCTAAATACAATTACAATAAAGTAATTTACGTAATAATAACTCTTTGTCACAAAATATTAAAAAAAAACATCTTTCAATCGATGTGGGAATTTTTCTGATCTACGTTCCACAACACTGTACATCTTAATTTATTTCTGGTGTCATAAAAAGTACTAAGAAGCACGTGTAGGCTGAAAACAACTCGCACTGAGTCTGTTGGAAGAAGATATTATGACTATAGACGAAAAGTTTCCTTTGAACGAAGTTCAAAATCTTGTCAGTAAAAGCCACACGTAAATAAGGATGTGTACTCTATACAGTATGGGGTTACGTAGGTATATTACTTATTAAAATAATTTACATAATTTATTCAAACTTCTGACTAGACTGTTTACGGGTTTCCGATGATTATGCGTGTATTATGCTCTGCGGTGACTGAGTTGACATTTATTATTTTGATTCTGCCAGTGGTTATATACTCGACACTCTAGGGAGTTCATCGACTTTTGCCGAAGATATCAGTAAAAAGTTTTGTCATGAATGGTATTTACTCAACGTCTTACTCCCCAAACCCTTGGGAAAAACGCCTTGGTTGTGTCCGTTGTAAATTTTTGTCTGTGAACCAAAATCTGTTCAGATTTATTTCGCTGCATTAATAATGTGCTGGTGGCTTCTGAATCAACACTGAGGCCTATAATTTGAGACTAGACCCATTTTTCCCCAAAAATTGAGTAGATTGTGGTGCTTTGGTCTTGGTCGGAAATTTGTTGTGTATCTACGTTTCTCTAGTCGACATTGAGCCATGACGGAATCGGAGCTTAGCCTATTTTCCTCCAATAGAAGACTATGTACAGGCTTCTTTTTGGCTTAATCTGTTTAACGCCACGTTTCTTTTGACTTCAGTTTAGTCTCATAATATAGTCTGATGTCTTCATAGAAAGTCAGCGCACGTGGTTTGTATGTATCCACACTAATACGCACGCGTCGTGGCACGCACACAATGGCAATATTTTGGGCAAATATGGGTAATTATTGTAGCGCCAGTCGGGGTCGTTCATGACGCAAACATGGGAGCACTTCCGTTTGTCATTAATTCATTCATCACATCGTTACAAATACAAAAATGTCTAAATCGCTTAAGCGAACGTATTATAATGTCTTTAGATGCCTTAACAATTTTAGTTACTCGAATCCAGAGTTATCACTCTTCAACAATTAAATTTAACAAACACGAGAAACTTATCCATGTGCGTTGTTTTTTGTTATTATATACTAAATATATAACTAAACGAAACGCTCTTCGTATCTCACATCCAACGCAACAACCCTACGTAACCGGCCGAGAGTAGGCAGTTACGCATGAGGTGGGAGTCGGTTAGTTGCATAAACGAGTGCCGTGTAAGGCTTTTCAGTGACCGATTTGAATAACCACTGTTCAAGTTGCGATGATTTCGGACATGCAACCGCATTAGAGTCATGGCAACAATGAAGGAGCATTAATACCTATCACTTATATCTACAGACACGTAGCGTGTCCAGCAAGTACCAGCTCAGACATAAAATATATCATTACATATATTTCCTATAGGCGTATAGACGCTAGCGTAGCGTTTCCGCGCAGATTGTGAATACACCTATAGAAAATACATGATATTTTTATGTTTGTGTTTCTTTGCTGGGTAACTTACGTACCTCTAGATATGAATACTTTCTTTTTATTTCCTTATTTGCTTTTTTTCAGTCTAGCGACCGTTATTGCCAGTGGCGCTCTTTCTTTATAATTGTAATTTTATCTAATGAACCAGTAACCCTGATTCTAACGAGCATGTTTGATTTCTAACGTTAGTGTGGATACATACATATATTGTTTATTAGCTCATAATAACTTAACTAAAATAAATTCAACTTCCAACTCACACTTGATTTGTTACTTGCTATCTAATATTATTGTTGTATTTAAAATTAGCGTCTTCCAGTATCTATAGATATGGCACCACTGTGTCACTTCCTTACTATGTATAGATGACAGCTCGTTATCTCTCTCTCTACTCTGTGTATATTACTTATGCGTACATCTTGTGTAACTGTATTAAATAAATTATACATATTCAAAGTGTTCCTCAAGTTGTTTTTAATCATAATCTTATCAATTATGTACTTCAGAATCATCGCATAATATATATTAAATGCAAGTTAAAATCTAGCAATCGTTTCTACAAAATAAATAGTGTATTAGCAAAGATTTATTTACCGGAACGAAGCAGAATGTTTAAATATTTTTCATATAGTTTTACAAATATGATTTCTTCTTCGAATAGAAACTTATTGATTCAAAAAGTATCTCAACTGGAAATCTAGGCGAGGCTTTTAGAAAAGAATTCATTCATATTAGAAAAATTCGCTCTTCACGAGTCTTATCTGACAGCTTGTCATCTAATCCAATAACGAACAACGGACCTTTCTAACGCAACGTTCTGAAAATACAATGAATCGACTCTTGAAATATGAAGAACTTTTTAATACATGAGTAGGTACTTGCTATGAACAGCCGTCATTCAAGGTACGAATGTATCCACTACAAATAGGTAACAGAATACATGCGATCCATAGAGAACATTGCCATAAATCAATTGCCTGACGAGTTAAGTACCAGAAATTATAATTATGAGCGATATAAATACTGCAATATAATTAAATCTATATATTAATACGTGAAGAGAAAACAATGCATGAGGCATCCCTTTTTAATAGTATTCCCTTTTAATTAAATAATTAAATCGTGCGATATTATGTCGTATTATTATTACTAACGGTCGCCGTGTGGTCAAAATTCAACCGTAAACATAAAATAAACGCTTTTTTCCCTTGACATACACTCCACAGACTCGAAACAGCTCACAAATCACACAAATCACATACAGCTCGAAGCTCATTCAGGTAATCTGTCAGTAATTATTAAATAGCAATATTTTAAAATACTTTGGCGACAAGTTTTACTCTGTAGGACTCTGTAAATTGAGCTTTGACAACATAAGTAAATATATTTAGTTCAAACTTTAGTCATGTCTATCGTCGACTATGCTGACGTTTGTTTCCTCGATGCTACCGAAGAGTTGGTGAACAAATTAGAGACTTCAAAATTCATGTATTCGTTATATTTTTGGCTTACGTAAGTTCGACCATATCTCTGAATTTAGGACGCGTTTAAAGTGGCTTCCCATCCGTTTACGCAGGAATATGCATATTCTTTCCTCACTTTATAATATCTTGCATTCCCCATCGTCACCATCTTATCTTAAGGAGCGTTTTCAATTTTTAAGGTTACCTGGAACATCAAGTCGTAGTCATTTATCTACTTCTCTTCAAACACCTTCCCATTCTACAAACTTTTATTCTCATTCCTTCGCTGTACTTGCCGTTAATCTATGGAATGATCTTCCTCCCTGCGTTCGGGAGAGTCCATCCCTAGTAGGCTTTAAACGAGCAGTTAAAGAGGATTATATGAAAAGTTAGTTCAAAACAAATATTGTCACTTGGGTATAATTATCATGTATGTAATATATATCGTTATTGAATGTATGTATATTGTATATATATTTGTATTTATGTATGTCAAATTTATATGTACTGATACATTGATTGTATGTGTTTTTGTTATTGTATTTCGTATTCATTATTATTTATATTTAGTTTGATAATATTGTGTTACACACAGTGTCTACCTTTCTTTCTTTCTTTATAAAATTTCTCACTCGCGGTTCCGCTGGGAGAAATTTCTTATAGAAATAAGCGGTACCTTTTGTTCTTTTTTCTGTATGTCTCTCTTTGTATATGACGTTGTGTGTGCAATAAATTGTTATATATAAATGTGTTTTACGCATGTTTTACGTTGATAGTATAATAGTATTTGACATTATCAGAATGAACGTAAACAATGAATGTTTTATTTAATTTAATTTAATGTATTAAATTATTATTAGAGTGTTAGCAGACGGAAATGTCAAAAGCACTTGCATACCTAGGCGATGTGTGAACCTAAAATGTGTGAAAGGAATGATGAGACTTGAAGATATGTATGTATGTAATAACACATTTAATATACATTTCTCCATCTAAAATTTGACTGTGCCAAATCTCACACTTCTGCGTGTGCGCAATGCAGTATCCATAAAACGGGGTATTAAGTTTACTCTTCGTATCAATGTATAGATCACATATAGACAGAGTTTTCGTGTTTTTTCTATATTTTATCAATTGAGCATAATTTTCTTGTTCTTTTTAATTTCCTGTTTGTACGCTCTTGTAAGATTTTGCGGTGTTTTTTCCTACCTATCTATATATAGAACCCGTAATCACGGACAAATAAATTCGAGTTTAAACAATTCGGGTACTCGATCTAGACTTCCCCACCCTCCCGCTTATCTCTAAAATTTCCCGTCCGATAATTGTAAAAATTTCAAGAATATGAAAATCTTACTGAAAGATTACAGAAAAAGGTAGAAATTAACTTTAGAAATTTACTATTTAATAATTGTAGGGAACCCTCTGTGTGCGTATCGAACTCTAACTTGACTATTTTTTTATATTGTCCTACTTTACTTATAAGTTCATATTTGCGAGATTGTCTTCCTACAGTTTCCGGTCGACATAACAAAGCTGTGATATTACAGGAAGAGCACGCGCGAGCCATCAAGTAGGCATTACACACAATCAACTTTTGGGCTTCGAGGTATCATTTATTAGCCCCATAAATGTGAAAGAGACAAGTTGTAAACATTGCATGCTGTTATTGACCTATAACATCGTCTTCCTTTAGAAAATTATGTTTTATTTTATGAGTCTACTAGTAAATGATTTAATGGGTAACCTATAATAATCCCAGACAAATACGCCTACAACATCTAAACTTGTACTATGGATGCCGCATAAAGAATTTGGGAAGTACCCAGTAAAACCCAGACTCCGTTCCAATATAGGAAATTTCATTTTTAGCGATCACAATAGATAGATATTATGGTCAAGGTGTTAGAAATGTGTTATAACTTAGACCTTTTTAAAGTTTGGAAGCCAAAATCGCAAAACAGAATCTTTATAATTTCGTCGGCTGTCTGTCCGTTTGTATGTCACAGTGGATTTATTCCATCATTTTTACATCTAGTAAGATAAAAGGTGTAAATACGTATGTATTGTCACGTAAGACCTGAAATGAGAAGATAAAACGTAGACTGAGAATGTATCATCTACGAGAAAAGAACCAGATATTGTATCTATTATTGTTTTTATTTCATTAATTAAACATTATTTTATTAAATTAAACTTATACTTTGTGGGAAATTGCTATGGACTCTAAGTTAATGCATGATCGACAAACTCTGTGCCATTTTTATTTCTTTTTTTGGGTGACGTGTTATTAACCTTCAAGAGGTAACCAGCACTACCCAGATAGTAATAGGTTGCTGATTACCACAGCCTGTATCCCAGGCCAGAGAATAAGGCTACGATGTTCTAAAGGGGCCTTCAGGGTTGCGGCCGATTGGAATAAGGCTTCGATAGTCCATCTATGCTTCCCCGAGGAGGATAACAGCTCTATCACTACCTCCCTGAGAAATGCTTAGCGCAGCGCAAGAAGGGCTCCAGTGCGTTCCATAGGAGATCCCGGAGCCCCTCGAAAATGTGCCGAGACGAATATCGCAGGAGGTTTGATGCCTAAAATCCTTACGTAACACAGTCTTTCCCTCAGCGGGTATTTGTGTACTGTACCTTTGATTTCTCATGCCTAACAAAAAAAAGGTTATTGATTATGTATGAAAGTGCTTTATAATCTTTATAATTTATATCTTGTTCGATTTTTACAACCTACGTGAGAAGGCAACCAGGTGGTACAATATGTCATATTATTTCCTTGTCCCAGACAAGAATAGTTCATAATATTATATCGATTTACTTAATTTATTTATTTTGTCAAACACGTGCTTGAACTCTCCACAAGGCATTTTGAAGAACCATAATAATCTATTGTACTCGTGTATACGAGTAAAATTAGTGAAATTAAGTGGAATACGATTAATTAATTTTGCTGTCTAACACAAAGCGAGCGCACATACATAATCATAGTCATTATGAGTACAGGTAGATATTATTTATATCGGTAAGTATAAACCATTCGAAATACTTATAATAATGAATGCAGATGGTAAATGAAAGTATTATTGTTACTTTTACCAATTTTATTTTGATGAAACATCTTATGCGGCCGGTCAGACGGGCTGTTGGCGTGGCGACGTGGCGTCGCCATTTGCCAGGTGTCCCGCGACGGCTCATTTTTTTATTTATTTATTTATTTAATTTCCAAAAAAAAAATGTTTCACAAACAGAGTTTTATTGAGGTCCCCACAAAGCCAAAGCCATGCAAAGCCTGTTTTCTGTGGATTCCAAACTGGGATTTAGTTTTAGTTAAGACTTACACAATTACAATATAATATTTTTCTTCTTTACGTAGGTACTAGATGTTATAGCAAATTCATTGCTGTAACAATGAATTTTTTGTTTGTCTGTTATTTCAATGTCCACAGTTTTTTTTATTATTTCTCTTTACGTATCACATATTATATGTGTATTCCATGCTGAAACTAATTTGTTTATAGTTTGGACTTCGCAGAACAGAAAATTTAAATTGAATCCCAATATTATACCTAGTTAAATAAAATAGAAAAGTTATAAAAAATTAAATTAATAATTTATGGCAATGTTTGAAAATGAATAATTTTTTAATCTGCATAAATACTTCATATTACATTTTAAGTGTAAATTTATAAATCTACACAGTTTTAAAATTATTCCGATATGTTAGAGATCTTATGTATATCTAGTAGATACTAGGTACCTACTGCATACGGTTTACAGCGAAAAATGAAAATAAAATACGCCAGTTTGTGTCTCGCACTAGTAATAGGTAAGTAGGTAGTATCCGTCAAATTGGCCTCAATCCTTTCTGATGTTCGAATGTCAATCATGCTTACCCCGAAGATACTCATTTTATCTGGCCTTGAGGACGCCTATTTATATAACCATGGAAATATTATCACTAGGAAGGCGTTTCAGACTAAAAAAGTAAACAGAGGGATGTGGAGAGTGGTTTAGATGTTGCACCCAAGCGCAGAATGTTCCGGGTTCGATTCTCGTTCGGGTCAATTTGGAAGACGAACTTTTCTAAATTGTCTCGGGTCTGGGTGTACTGGGACGCCCCAGTAGTCGTCGTCTTGTTCTTATAGCGCAGGGAATGTCCTAATTTGAGACCATATGATTGGTGTGTATTGTCTGGCGTATTCATTTATTTACCTACCTGTTATTTACCTATCTGTGTAATTCCTGTAACGACGCTTATCCACCCAAATATAATATATTATATTCAAACATATTATGTTTGTTAGCTAGTGCAACATCGTTGTTTGTGAGCGTGCTACTAACGATAATAAATAATCAGTAATATTATTCGTGATATGACAGTTGGTATTTTAGAACAGCAGTTTTAAAAAATGAGCATTCGAGAATTGCTCAAGCTAGCGAAAGCACATTTTTTGTTTATATCTCCATATATCCTATGTTTCCACCTTCATCGATATTCCAGAAAACCCAAAAACTTGTGTAATTACATAATATGTTTTTATCTTGAGCGGTCCAGATTATCGTTGATTTCAAATCGCTATAATTAGAACTGTTTAGAAAGAAGTTTCCTTTATTGATGTAAATATCCATTAAGAAAAGATTTTTGAGAAAGTATCCCCTAAGAGACGAAAAAGGTATCTAAGAAAATGTTATATGAAAATTAGACATCTGAGGTTACATAGTACGTAAAAAATCAAAAAGAGTTGAATTAAGAGAGATACATATGTACATACATATATACTCGTAAGTATATTAATCACGATTTAAATTGATGTCTACCCTCTAATGTACTATTACATTTACAACGCTTCGCCTGAAATAAAAAAAAATATTTTGGTCCCAGTTCAGGGTTCCATACATTAAAAGGAAAAACAGTAGCCTTATAATATCATTCGTGTGTTGGAAACTATCTATATATTCTAATATAATATATAAACATAACATAACATAACTTCACGCTGTATCCCCAACGGGGTAGTCAGAGAGGACGGAGCGCCAGGAGTCGCGGTCCTTACACACCTCTTTCTCTTCCTCAAATCTCATCATTCTCCTCACACATTTTCGCCTAGGTATGCGAGTGCTTTTGACATTTCCGTCTGCTAACACTCTGGCTATTTGATCTTCATAAGTCAGCCTTGATATAATAACTATATATAACATATATATTTTTATATAACTATATATTTAAACTTATGGCATGGCATATCTTTTTAAATTACATAATAATCTGTTGCAATAATAACATTTTACAAAATTCATGAAAACTTAAAGTAGGAACAAATTGGGTATACGAATTTGTTTCGACTATTTCCCTTTGCTTCATGTTCTAAAAAACTTTTTTAATTCATCATTACTGTCCCACTACTGATCAAGTCTCTGCACTACACTGCCACACTTTTTAGTTCTGAAAAATTTATTTAAAACCCGACTCATTTACATTTAATTCGGCAGAGTCGGTCACAATCTCTATTGCCATCAGCACCTATTGCGTGACGATTGACGCCCATCGTTCGGGGTGCATTCAGCAAACGTGGCCGGCCCCAGGTTCCCTTCAGTTTAGCAGCCTTCCAACATTGGTTATATGTTTGGGAACGTAGTGCAATATTTAGAACTCGGTTTATTCCAAACATACTGCGTTCCATTGCTCTTTAACAATCCGTTAATTTGAATTTTCGAATCTCCGTTAAACACGTTTGGGTGCTGTAGATTAGGATAGGAACAATACATGACGATGAGTTGACACTTTAGTAACATTAGTTATTTCTTAACCCAGTAACTCCTTCAGGCATTGTCAACTTGCCTGGCGATTTATTTTCCTTGCATGTTTTTTAAAAAAAATAAAAATTTTACAGAATTTAAAGCGTTACCGAACGTTTACAAAAAAGATATAACGAATCTCCTAAGTCTTACATATAAAACTCCGGTGTGCTTGTGTTTGTAATTCTACTCCTCCTAAACGGATTTTGATGAAATTTAGAATGGCGATAGAGTAAGCCCCGGAGAAGGCTACTTTTTTTCATTCCACGCATATGAAGTTACGGCCTGCTTATTCTATAGACATTTAGCTAAAAAACCATGCTATAAATAATATCTTATGGAATCCTCTATGCTTCAGTTTTTTTTTAATCTTTTTTTTTAATTTAACATAATATGAGTTCTCTTTTATTGGTTGTCTGAAACGCTCTTGGCTAGTTAAAGAGACATGAATACATTAGGTGGATTTTATTGCCATCGTAGGTAATTAGGTGCAGTTGCGCCACAGCGCGCTCGCAGCGGGCACTACACTCTTATTAGTTTCCCGCTGGAAACTACATAGACGACGTTGTTTGGTACTTTATAAATAGGCATTTGTATCTGGTCCCCAAATTGGTATATTTAGGCTTCAATTACACTAATTGAGTATTTTAACATTCATCACATTTTAAACAACGTTTCGTTGAAAAGGACAATAAATTAATTGTTTCTAATTTACAAAAAGGTTTTATCTACAAAAAAAGTCCTATACACAAAAACTATAAAAAAGTTCTTATGTACGTAATTAATCCTAATCTTTCAGGATTAAGATTACATAATATCTTTTTAAAATCTTCCTTACATAAAAAGAAAGAAAGAAACAATGTAGCAATTGGTAGTTGGCTATAAAGTTAACTGATATTATAAATACGACTTGCTTATAGCAAAGTTTCGTTTGTTTTTCGTTTAGCCAATATGGACAAAATTGTTTAGAAAGAAAAAATGCATTGACAACCGCACCACTGGCCAGTAATATGTTAAATCTGCCTATTATCAAGAAGGAGGCCTAGATAGAGATGAAGACGTGTGAATATCAAATAGAGTTGATGCAAGTTCTTTTTCAAAATGTCAGAGCATTCGCGTGAAAGCAAAAAGAAAAGTTAAAATACCCTTTTTCCTGATGAGTGCAGAGAGGATTTCAACATACTAATTCTGAACACAGTTTCGTAATTATTAATAATTATCAGGGATGGACCGAAATTCGTTTTACATTCGGTTTAACCGAATTTCGGCAGCTTGAGCCGAACTTCGGCATTTGGCCGAAATTCGGTTTCAATGCTAAACTTTCGACACTAGAAAAAAAATACTTACTTGCACTATTTTGACTAAAATGAATAGAAAGCATGTCTATCATTCATAACAATAAAATAAAATTAAGTCTCTTATGTACTCATGGTCATTTATTTTAGTTAGGAACATGTAAACCTTAACTCGTATGCGATAACAAATTAAATTAAAATAATTCTTCTGAATTTAATTTAAGGATTTGGCGAATGAACAGGATGTTTTAATTATGTATATTCTCGATCATGCTTCACACGAATGTGGTTGGTTAGTGCAGAAGTAGACTCTGAACGGCCACTACGAGTACCACCACGAGATATCAGCGAACCACATATAATACATTTCACTTTATTTTACTCATCAGTTTCTGTATGAAATATCCAAACACTTGATTTCTTCCTTCCACTCACCCTTGTAACAAGTAAATAACAAAACTTATTAATTTAAATCTCGTTAATCCACTTTAAAATAATTAATTTGTTTAATGTTAACAATCGCACGCGACAAACCGATGACGTATTTGCTAATTAGCGGTCGGCTCCGGGCCACGTGGGGGTGCGCGGTGTGCGGGCGGGGTACACCTAGCTATAATTGAAGAAAGTGCGTAAACAAGTTACGACGTCGAGAATGCGCGGCGAAATTGAGTTGAAGTGCGGCCGAATTTCGGCCGAATTTTTTATTCTCACCGAATGTTCGGCCGAAGTTCGTATTCGGTTCAAACTACATTCGGCCCATCTCTAATAATTATTGATTAATTATTAGTAATTATTCCGTAATTATTATAAACATAAATAAACATACATAGACGAAAATGTTTGAGGCGAATGATGAGATTTGAGGAAGCGATAGAATAGCGCTCCGTCCTCTCTGACTATCCCATTAGGTATACAGCGTGAAGATATGTATGTATGTATTAGAAACAATTTTTGGTTCCATTTTCATTCATAAACTAATAATTCAATTTTATTTAATTATTTATTCTTCGCTGTCTCCTTTTAAAACACCCATGAACGAATAATACAAATTACGTAATAAGTGGTGCTTAATAAAATACAAATCTAAGCCATTATCTAAGAAAATTCACTTTATCACCAAAAGCGTTCAGGGAGATAAGTGTTATAAAATTTGAGTCGTTGAAATGTGATTGCATCGTAAACACTATACGACTCTCGAACTGTTTTTGGCTATATAAAATTCGTCTCCATTTTAAGGCGAATGAAATTGTTACATAAAATAAAAAAAGCTTATTTCATGCAATGTTCCTCAGAGAGTGAACTTTATATTTAATATTACAAACTTTTTGCTGCAAGTTTAAAATCTGTTTAAAGTTTAAATTGTGGCAGTTGTAATAAGGGAGAATAATGGGCGGTCCAATTTAAAAACTTTGTAAGTTAATTTGAATTTTCTTGAACATATTTGAGTAATTATTATTACTTATATGTTCAGACCAAATAAAAAAGACAACACAATAAAGCTAACTGACTTCAAAAAAAGGAGGTTCTATGTTCGTCTACTTTTTTTTTACGTATGTTCACCGATAACTCCGTCAGTTGTGGACCGATTTCAAAAATTCTTTTTTTGTTTGAAAAGGTCTACTTTCGAGGTGGTCCCATTTAAATTTCACGGGTATTGGTGCTTGGACTTCGAAGATACACCAAATATCACCAAATAACAGGAACTTTATGACCTTTATTTATATTGATGATTCTTTTGTATATGTTTGCGCTTCAGAATTAGAAAGAATCAATTGGCGAGCTGCCCTAAATATATATTTAGGAAAAGATCACTCAAAAGGGGAAATAAACAAATTTTCAGAAAATAAATTAAACTGCCTTCAAAAAAAAACACTGAAAAGTACAAAATAACTATGTTTTACTAATCAAATCTCAAGTACAACAAAAATAACTTTGTAAATACGATAGACATACCTATATAATTAAAGACAGTAATTGAAGTTGATGCCAAATCAATGTGCAATAACAGAAAGTTTATTAATTCGGTAGCCTTGGCACTGACTTCAGTAATTGGCAAATTTAATTACATAGTGTATCGTCTTTATAAAGTTATTTTTATTGTACTTGAGTTTTGATGAGTAAAGGATAGTTATTTTGTACTTTTCAATGTTTTTTTGCAGGTGGTTTAATTTTTTTCTAAGATTTTTTTTAGTTGTGTGGTACGTAGGCAAGTATTGCCATATTGATTCCTAGTACTGCAGTTGTTATAAAATACTAGTAACATATTTTTATAATAGGACGATGCGTAGTATTATATATTGTCCAGATACATCCCTACCAACGGCAACACTTGTTGAGGTTTTATGTTCCAAGCAATTTTTGTTTGATTTATTAAAAATATGGGTTTTTAACTTCTAAGTTTATTAACGTGTAAAACATAATTCCATCCTGCTTATTATTTTTCGAAGACTGGTTCTTTTTTTGAAAGAACAATGTATTTGGGCGAATAAGTATAATTGATATTTATGACTCAAATAGGTTAGTTACTATCATAAAAAATAATGAATGCTTAAACTTAACGCTAATTAGTCCTCGAGTTACCCTATCCCTTTGAAGAGTCTCAACTGACGATCTTAATGGTTCTTGTTTGTATAATTCGTGGACAATATTAATTTGAAAAACTTCTAAACAATTGTGTATGTATATATACATGTTGGTAATTTCAATGAAAATGTACTTACTCATCGCATGGCTGTGGACGCATTCGCTTTTATTAGGTTAGAGATAAATCTCGGTTAGACAAAATTCTAAAAACCATTTTTAGGTTCTGTTTAGCTGTTAACATTTCTTATATAATTTTTTTTACTTCAATGAAAATATAGGCAGCCGTTATTTACATTTCATTTACATGCTTAGATGGTTCAGGCACATAGAAAGAATTAGTGATGAAAGATTGACGAAGAAAATCTACAGAGCAAAAGTCAGTGGTAAAAGAAGCCAAGGAAGACCAAGGCTAACTTATTAATATCAAATAGCTCGTTAGGGATACAGCGTGTTGATATGTATGTATGTATGTAAATAGTCCGAGTGTTAGCCTTCGCAACCTTAGGCGAAAATGTGTGAGGAGAATAATGAGATTTGAGGAAGCGAAAAAAGTATGTAAAGACCGCGACGCTTAGCGCTCCGTCCTCTCTGACCTACCCCGTTAGGGATACAGCGTGACTGTAGTTATACATATCTTCACGCGTTGATATGTATGTTATTTACATTTCAGTTAAAATATTTTATTTGAATTATTGTTTTTATGATAGGATGACAAAAACTGAACCGTTGTATTCTCTTCGTTTGTCTGTCTCTCTGTTCGTGCTGTGGTACAGACACTGAAATTGGTAACAAAAACCCAGAAGCGAAACACAAAAAACAAATTATGGGTATATTGGGTCCAACGATTTTTTTATTTGACTTTACTATGTTCGAAATTGCTACGAAAGCAGAAGATAATGCGGCTTCAATTCGCTCTTGACCGGTTTTTTATTTGTATACTTGTAGTCATGTCTATAAAGTTTTACCTATATTGTCTATACCTATTTTCGTTTACTAATACAATTCTAAATGTTTAAAAGACCGGTCAAATTAGACCAAAAAATAAGAGTAAAGCTACCTAAATTCCCACCAAGCTGAAAATCAGTAAGATTGTTTAAAATATGATTAAAAATAAAATTTGAAAGATATTTAATAGATCATAAAATTATCTACAAAAAATGTATCAATACTTTTTTTCCTACGAGACACCGTTTTTGAGATATAACGATTCAAAAAGTTGTAAAAGTTGTAATCGTCATAATATGCACACGTTTCCACGCCACCTATGAGGTAGTGTACTTAGCGCGTTTTTTTTTAACGTGGTTTACTGGTTAACTCGTTAACTGCGTTAATAGCGATGTATCGCATGTCGCCTCTTTGGAATCAAACGGATTCTCCACTGTTGGTGATTCAATATTAGAGCACGACCGGCCTTGACAATGTGTACATGCCAGAGAACAAAACAGTCCTTTTTGCAACCACATTTAGCACTGCACCCCTTTTTGCAGCTGCAAAAAATTGTGTTCAGCAGTTTTTCCGGCGCAGGTGGAAGTAAAGTTTGGACTGGTTCTAATGAATTGTTGACCAACTTCCAACCCCAGTCTGTAGGGTCTAGCTGATAACTAAGCCACACTTGAACTTGGTAATATACCCGAAAAAGATGTTGATGAGCAGCAACTGAGGTTGGAGGAAGACAAGCTAATTGTACTTGTTTTTTACTTTTGGTATTTTTAACGAAACATGCATATCTATACTTATCTGAGCAGGTAGTTTTTTCCGTACATAGAAAGAAGAAAACGAATGCCGTTAGTGATAATTTCTTGTCGAGTTGAATTACTATATTTAAAAACTTCAGCATATTAAACTAAATTTTGTTTTTCAAACTTTTTGAAAACTGTTATTTTACCCCTCCTTTAAAATGCAGATGTCGTATCACAGCCAGTTATTGCGTGTAAAAATAGTACATGATTTTGACACTTTGCAAAAGTATCTACTTTTTGATGAATATATTTCCGATTGATGTTGAGCTTTTCCTGGTTTTAAGAAGAAAATAGTTTTTTCAGTTGGAGTTCGAGCAGTGAGTAATACGATTAAGTCTACATCTTCACCAACAACTATAGCTGTATTTGTCAAATTGAATTGCTCTATTGCTGTTTCAATTATCAATACATCAGCATGATTATTAGCTTGTTTTACCAATATATTTTCAGCAGTAAATTTTTCTTTCAACATTGAAATGAACCGAGACTTGTGAGTATTTGTAAGAAATTTTTGTTGACTGGTTGGAACTGTCATATTTTCATCAAATAAAATATCAATTGATGAAGATGTTGCTAAAGTTCGACGACGTTGTTCTGCAGCTTTGGTATTTCTCGTGCAATCATTATAGCCATCAAATACGACAGTAACTCTGGAACCAAAATGTCGACGTACATACTGTACGTATTTATCGAAGATAACGTTGATAGTTATAACTTATGTATATTTTATATTATAAGTGTAAGTTACATGACCGATATAAAAACATTGTAACATATATTACAACTATAGAGATGTATATACGTGGCGTACTCATGCATATTATGACGATTACAACTTTTACAACTTTTTGAATCGTTATATCTCAAAAACGGTGGCTCGTAGGAAAAAAAGTATTGATACATTTTTTGTAGATAATTTTATGATCTATAATTTTTGGTTGAGATATTTTTATGATAAAACTTACCGTTTTGCTGAAAATCGCGAAAAACTCATTTTGTTGACCTTTGACCTTGAATAAAAAATTTTCCATACAGGGGAAAGATGGGGAACTCAAATTTTATTTTTAATCGTATTTTAAACAATCTTACTGATTTTCAGCTTGGTGGGAATTTAGGTAACTTCGAATGTCTAAATTGACCGGACTATAAGAACTTTCTCATTAAATTATCCTTTGAGCTGTTTAAAGCTAAAGTAATGCCCCATTTTACGACTTCGATACTTTTTTCTTTTCAGTTCATAAAAACATACAGATTTGTATACTACAAGCACTAACGTAGATTAGGCCTTTAATAATGACTTGTAGCTGAACTTGCTTGAATAAACTGATTAAATTTGGAATAGACCTCTTGCCTTACACTTCATCTTCTCTCGTTTGACCATTTTACATCCAGATCTTCCCAGCCATTTTGCTCAGAGATTAGCTCCCAGATTTGCATTTCGTATTCCAAAATGTTAATGAATTATTACCGAAATTGAGTAAACAAAAGCCTTCGGTTATTGCTCTTTTAGGAGCCTAAACTAACTTTGATTATTTAACTTGTCGACTTGTGGATTGATCGTTTTTTGGGTAGATGAAACCAAATAACATTACAAGACATCAACCATTGGATGCCTAATTGACATCACGTTCCTTCTAAAGTTTTAAAAGCAGAACGCTAATATGTACTGATTCCAGTCCTAACCATTACCACAGTGTACAAAAAAAATTATACATACACAACTTAGATTATGTCATTACTGTGAAATGACACAGAATAGTATCAAAACGTCAGTCAACAAACAAGTTTTCAAATAAACGAACATTATTATTCCCGAGTAATTTGTTGCATTCCTAGATAGAAGGAGAACATAAATGTCAAGTAATATGTTAACTAGTACGTTAGGTAACTATTATGTGAAGAAACTTAACACAAATGACTATAAGATGATCGAGATCTTTTTGATTTATTTATTATTTATTTATATGAAATGAAAAGGTACAAAAGTATTACTTCTGCAGTTCTCGTCAGACCTGTTTTAAATTAGGTTAAACTCTGCTCACAACAAATACTACATTATGACGTAAATTAAGTTTATAGGTTAAAGCAAAAATCGATTATTCTTCGATTTTGAATTTGGATTGAAGTAAATACATAAAATAATGGATTCAATTGACGATGAGCTCCAATTTACCCTATATTACGCCTAATGTCTAATATAAATATGCCTCTGCCTTTATATGACTAGTAAGTCTTCGGATTATTGTTGTTCATTGCGAATAGAAATCATTATTATCCTATTCGCGAATAGCAGTATGAATATCGATATAAGTAGTTTGTAAATATACTGATTGGATTCCAATTGTGATACGATGCAAATCAATATTTATACTGATTTATTTATTTTCTTTTATTTTTTTTTTAAACACGATTTATTAACAAAAAGTACATACATATGTTAATATTTACAAACTTAAAACTACACATTATCTTAAATAATAAACTTCCTCAAAGTTGCCGCTTAGAAAGCTGTCATTGCTCAAGGTACCTAGCAGACTGGCAGCATTGCCTCTTTGAATAGCCAAACTGATTCGTTGGCGGAAGAAGCTGCCAGCCCGGCGGTCTCCCGAAGCCTCGACCAGTCTCTTACAAATATCAGAAACCAGTCGATGGGCTTCGGGGCCCCAGGGACCCAAAGTTTGAATTGATTGAACTGATTGAATCAATATTTATACGATTGATTAAGTCTGTCAGACACAGCCAAGACTTGATGATGACTGCTTGTAAACTGAAGCTAACTCCAGTGACCGATCACGTTAAACAGCTTATTTTTAATAATACGATGATTTGTTCAATATTTTTCCTTGAAATTACAATACAAACACGCACATGAATACGCAAATAATAATTAATTTAAAACCACAATTGTGATTCAAGTATTTATAAAATCAAAAATTAGTCATTTACCAGTTTTGCGAAAGCGGCTGTAATAACTTAAACTGTGCATTTTCACATTCTAATATCCAACCCCCGTTTATTTAAGACCCATAAGAGTGGTCCCGAAGGAAAAGTAATTCGACATCGTCGGGCTTTGTCGTATTGATTTCAAAATAATATCACCTATCTTATATTACCCTCAGAGTTACCATAATATTAATGATACCCAAATCAATCGAGATGTATGTACTGTAAGAAGTACGTAACAAGTTGATGTCAATACGCTACCGTCTATGTAAAGCGACTTATGTTACCATCCATGTAGAATACGGATGTTTGTATCGAGAACCATAGATCAGTAAACCCATAGATGACGCTTTGAGTAATTTTGTAATGAAAATAATGATGTCAAATCTTACGGCGCGCGGAAGGGTGTAAATGTGATCTGATTGGTCTCATCGAGATCTGGCGTCGAATATTGTAGAGGATTGGCGGATAGCGATGGGTGTGGTCGCCGTTAAAGTATTAGCTTACTTAGCTACAGTATAATAAAATTAATAATGAATTCAAACTATTTATTATTTTTATGATTGTAGTCGCATTTGCCCTCTTAAGCGTCGTCTCGGGCTTATCAATTTAACCTGAAGAGGACGACAGCACGTATGGTCCGCGCTGTCGTAGCATTGCGAGGGTTTTGGTAGGTAAAAGCCCCGCATAACCCTGTCTCTCCTCCAGAAGGCTGAGTATTTTTTTGCAGATTTCCCCTGCGTAACCAAAAAAAAGGGTTTATCGATACGACCTTTTTTTTTTTTTTTTTTTTGCGTCAGGAAATGCTTTATGCATTCCGTCCCGCCTGGCCCCGCCTCGGCTGATGAGTGCAAGGCCGAGTCTACCCACTAAAACCTGACGGTGTTCCTCGAGAGCCTTTGTACCGGGGCCACGGGTGTACTTACGTATTCTTCCGCGACCCCGGCAGGCAACGGCCGGCGCTAAGCCGCCAGCCTCGTCTCGTTTTGGGTGAGAGGACAGAACTCCCACCCATAATGTCATGAGAGGCGCGCGGGAACACCGCGCGCGCCATCTCGAGGCTGAGGCCGAGAAGATCACCCCAAGCCTCAGTGGGCACTCCGCCGCTACTGTCGGCGGCGGAGGAAACGCACGCCAGAGGCGTTGGTCACGTGGGGAGGCCACTAGTCCGTGGCCATCCCCTCCACTCCCGGCCTGGCAGGAGCCACACGGGCGGCGGCAGAAGCCACCCTTTCGCCCTTTTTGGGCTTTGCCCCCACGCAGGCCTTCCCCCCCGTTAGATGATCGGCCGGCTGGCCGCTGTCGGCGCACAGCGTGCAGTTGGGCGCCACACTGCACCCGCCGGCCTTATGACCCTCTTTACCGCAGCGGTAGCACTGTCCGCTGCGGTCCACCTCTGACGTGCAGGAGACCCGCACGTGCCCAATCTTGAGGCACCTATAACACCTCAAGGGCCTCGGCTCAAGGAGCTGCACTCCGGCCGAGACCCATCCGACTAGCAGTCGGGCACCCGCCACCTTCTTCGCTGCAACCACAGGGCAGCGGACCCAAACTGCACCGAGCCCCGAAGGGGCGCGGCGGATCTCTCCGACCTTTATTGCTTCAACGGCACAACCTCCATTCTTAGCGACGGCTGCGGCAACATCTGCAACCGTCGCCGAGTCATCCAGACCAGATACGCGCAGTTCTGCGCACTTCGTGGGCCTGGCGACTCGGACGACCTCGGGGCTTAGACACTCCCGCAGCTTGGCCGCGAGAGCGTCGGCCTTCTCCTTGTTGGAGGCACCCGGCAGTTCTAAAATGCCGGCCCCCGTCACTCCCTTCCTATATAGTAAGCCGGTAATACCCAGCTGGTTGAGGTCCACTCGGCTTTTCGCCTCTGTGAGGATGGAGGCATAGGTCGCTCCTTTACGCTCCGCCTCGGGCAAGAGCGTCAGGACCACCGCCGAAGTCCGCGGACTTGTGAGTTTCGACTTCTTCTTCTTGGCCTTGGACTTTTTGCCCTTGGCCTGGTCCTCTTTGGGGCGGGACTGAGAAGTCCCCCCCGGAGCGTTCTTCTTGCCCTTTCGGGCGACCACACTGTATGCCTCCTCGGTGGAGGCCGGAGCCGGAGGCAGCGGACGGGGCCTTGGGGGTACCCCCGCTTCAGACGACGCCGGAACACTTTCCTTCCCCTTTCTCCCCTTCCCCTTCCCAACAACGCCGGAGACCGAAGAAACGACGCTGGATTTGGGAGCAGCAAATTTGCCACTCCCCGACACACTCTGTACTGATAGCGGAGCAACGATATCCGGCTCCACGCCCGCCATACTTGCCGCTAGAGATGGCGGTCGGAACCGCTTCTCCGGTAGCAGCCGGTCTCTCTGAGCCGGTTCGGCTCAAACCTAGCACTCATCATAGCGCCCACCTGCGCAATTATTGTACGCGCTAGCTCCTCTTGCGTGGGCACCACGGATTCCGTCACTGCAGCAGAAGAAGAAGGTCCAGGGCGGCTCATGAACTTGAACATCTCCTCCCTTAGCTCCGCCAATTGGGAACGAAGCTCCCCTAACTGTGTTTGCAGGCGCCGGTTTTCTTCCTGCAACCGGCGAGTCTCCTCGGTTGAGGTTCTGGCACTCAGAGCCTCGGTTGTCGCCTTAATAGAGGCGACGGCATCTTTGAGGGCCTTAATATATGGCCCCTTCAAGTTTTTGGACCTTTTAGCCACCTTTTCGATGGCGGCTAAGTCCTTCGCCATGATTTCATGAAGGTCCGCAGCAGCAGCCCGAACTTCGTCCCCTCCATCAGCCGATGTCGACGCTTTTGAGCGTGATGCCCTGGCGCGGGTGAGCTCTCGCGTCATTTCCGCCATCTCCTGCTCGGCGCGCAGCTCCATCTCCTTTCTCTCGGCGTCAACGAGGTCCTGCTTGGCCTTTGCCAGGCCCACGTATTGGCCAGTAGTCGGTGGCCGGCCCCTGCCTCTCTTAGCCAATTTCTTGGCATCTTTGGCTTTCTTTCTCTGCCTATCCTCCTGTAAGTCCAGGTACCAAGGCTCCTTCGCCAAAGCCCTCTTGGTTGACTCATCATCCGACGATGATGAGACCATATGCTCCCACGATGAGGTGCGTTTCCTACCTGCTCTAGGAGTCCTCGACCCACGAGAGTCTAGACTTTCCACACTGCCACATGTGGAATCCGACATCAAAACGACTTCGACTTCGCACTCGCCTTCTTTTCTCGCCTCACCAACCTCCTGTTCTACGTCTTTTTTATTTTTTTGGATTGTCATCATTTCATAAACGTCCCCTTTTCACGGGGGACTAGGATTCATGGAACGAACTAAAGGTCACTCCCCGGGTGACGTCCATTCCGAGGAGAAGGGTAAATACTGTAGGGGTCCCCAGGTACCTACAGGTTTTTACGTGTTGACTCACGGGTTTGTTTCAAATTTTCCATCTCTTGGGCCGGCCAATGAAGGCAAGCCCGTCGTCGAGTCCGCGCAGCCACGACGTACCCCCTTAGCACCGACACGGGGGTCGTTGAAGTGACTGCGCGGGGTCCCGGAGAGGGCGGCTGGTGCCGGTCCACCCTCCAGACGCCACCCGGCGACAGGGTTAGTGCCGCCGGGCACGTCTCCACCTTGACTTTGTGTCCTCCGCAGAGGACGCAAAAACACAACACGGCACCGTCGCGCACGACGACCGTACTCCTCTGAAAGCAGAGGAGCAGGTGACGAAAACAACGACGCAACTCCTCCGGAAGACGAAGCCCATCAACATGCATCCTTCAGGATACACGCGGATGGGCACCCCTTACCACCCCGTTTGTCGAGCTATTAGCCACCGCCCGGTAACAACCCATTTAACAACGAGCAGTTACCGGTCGGCGCCCAGGATGCACCACGTGGAGGTTGCCCGACCCAGCACCCCTTATCGATACGACCTATGTGATATTCGACCTTCCGCAGATTATATGTAATTGTTTTAAAATTAAAAAGTTTACTAAACGAATAGCATTGAGTAGATTTTTAGAAATTCGTATTATTTTTTTTCAACCACAAGTATTTAATATTTTGACCCTTCCTGGATTTTATGTTTTACAAAAATATAATTATTAACTAGCTGTACCCGCGACTTCGTCCGCGTGGAAAAATGTTCCTTGACCTTTAGGTTACTGAGGTTACCCGAGGTACTCATATTGTTGGTGTTAAAAAAAGTTATTCTCTGTAATGGAACATCTGCCATATTAGATTTATGATGACGTCACATATACAAAAACCTGCGTATTCCATTCCATTCGATCCCCATATTGTTAGTTTTGAACGAAAAAGTTATTTCCTATTATGGAACATTCCCCATATTCGATTTATGATGACGGCACATATATACAGAAACCATTCCATTTCATTTTATGCCCATATTCCTGGTCTCGAACAAAAAGTTATTTCCCGCCATCCGCCATATTGGATTTATGATGCCGTCACATACATAGAGACCTTCCCCTGCCTATTCCATTTCATTTGATACCCATATTGTTGGTGTTGAACGAAAAAGTTATTTCCTATTATGGAACATCCGCCATATTGGATTTATGATAACGTCACATAAACCTTCGTCTGCGTATTCCACTTCATTTGATACCCATATTATTGGTATTGATCAATACCTCGAGAAACCTAGAACATGACACCTATGTAGATCTATAAAAAAAAAATATATTCGCCATCTTGGATTACAAAATGAACGTCATTTTCGTAATCACCACCCCGAGGTACTTAGAATTTGACACCCATATCGATTTATCCAAAAAAGTAATATTCGCCATCTTGGATTTGAAAATGAAAGTCATTTTCGTAACCAGCACCCCGAAAAACCTAGAATTGGATACCCATATCGATTTATCCAAAAACAGTAATATTCGCCATCTTGGATTTGAAAATGAATATCATTTTCGTAATTAGCACCCCGAGAAACCTAGAATATGATACCTATGTCGATTTATTCAAAAAAATAATAATCGCCATCTTGGATTCGAAAATAAACACAATTTTCGTAATCAGCACCCCGAGAAACCTATAATGTGACACCCATATCTATTTATCCAAAAAAGTCATTTTCGCCATCTTGGATTTGAAAATGAACGTCATTTTCGTAATTAGCACCCTGAGAAACCTATGATATGACACCCATATCGATTTATCCAAAAAAAGTAATATTCGCCATCTTGGATTTAAAAATGAACGTCATTTTTGTAATCAGCACCCCGAGAAACCTAGAACAATACACCCATGTAGATTTTTAAAAAATAATAATATTCGCTACCTTGGATTACAAAATGAACGTGATTTACGTAATCGGCACCCCGAGATACTTAGAATTTGACACCCATATCGATTTATCCAAAAAAGTAATATTCGCCATCTTGGATTTGAAAATGATAGTCATTTTCGTAATCAGCACCCGAAAAACCTAGAATTTGATACCCATATCGATTTATCAAAAAAAAAGTAATATTCGCCATCTTGGATTTGAAAATGAACATCACTTTCGTAATTAGCACCCCGAGAAACCTCGAATATGATACCTATGTCGATTTATCCAAAAAAAATAATAATCGCCATCTTGGATTCGAAAATAAACATAATTTTCGTAATCAGCACCCCGAGAAACCTAGAATTTGATACCCGTATCGATTTATCCAAAAAAAGTAATATTCGCTATCTTGGATTTGAAAATGAATATCATAACATTCGCCATATTGGATTTAAGGTGACGTCACATATGTATCTACCTTCCCCTGCGTATTCTATTTCATTTGATACCCATATTGTTAGGGTTTAGCATTATAAAGTTCCCCTATGAAGTTTCATCCCCTTTTTCACCCCTTTAGGGGTAGATTTTTAATAAAAACAAAAAACTATTTTTCTTTAATAGAAAAGGTGTATCTCTGTACCAAATTACATCTTAATCGGTTCAGCGGTTAAAAATTACCCATACAAAGTTTCATCTCCCTTTTTACCCCTTTAGGGGTAGATTTTTTAAAAATAAAGTAGCCTATGTTCACCCCCTGGTGTCAAACTATCTCTATGAAAAATTTTATCAAAATCGGTCGGGCGGTTTAGCCGTGAAAACGGAACAGACAGACAGAGAGACTCGCATTTATAATATTAGTATGGATAGTATGGATATGGATACACGCTAAAATATTATGTTGTAAGTAGTTCTCAGTGCTACGCTACGCTACGTCGTTCATGTGCTACAGACTTGCTCGTAGCTCGTAACACGTAGATCCTTCGTAATTTATTACGACGCACGTAATAATGATAGAAATAACGCAGTTTATATAAACCTTTTGTGTATGTATATATGCGTTTGTATAATATATAGTGTATGTATATATAACATCATAATCATTATTTATTTGAATAATATTAATTTGTAATTATTATAATAATTTTTCGATTATGAAGAAATTAAGCGAAGAATGCCCGATAAAAACATTGCTGATTATAATGAAGTGTAAGCAGAGAGTGAAATTAACTCACATGAACACTAAAAGCAAACTTAGCGTTTTATTTAATATCTTCCCAATATTATTTCATTTCTACGAATAAGTTATTTTACAATAAAATGTATTAGGTATAAAATGCATTAGGTATGTTTTCTTTTTCTGTTTAATTTTTATTTCTTTTAGATTAAATCTTTGTCAGGATGCAAAAATAATAATAACAATTGTGATAAATTCATAAATACGATAAATCGTAAGATCACTAAATCAAATGTTACAGCAGTCGAAACTTTTCTTTGCGGCGCTATCTCTGTTGTGAGTTTTTGGCCAAACTTTAGCTACACAGTACATACACAGGGGTGGCCAGAGAGAAAAAAATTTACCTGGATCCAAGTATTTGCGCTTACAGATAGTAAAGAGGAACCATGATAGTTACTAGTTGTTAGCCTATCGCCTATATAAGTTTCTTGTAAAAAGTTCTGGCCTTTGGCTGACTGTTACGACTGGCGTGAAAAGATAAGCGACAGGCACGGTCTATGTTTTTCTTGCTCTAGCAGATCGGCACGAAAATAAAACAGCTTAAATAAGTATAACGTATACCTTAAAATGTTGCAGTCAAAGTCAAAATCAAATCAATTTATTCAAGTAAATCCAAATGCAAGGTATTTTTGAACGTCAAATCTACTTTAGTTCGGTTCAAAAGGAAATCTGGATACTGAGAAAACCGACAAAAAACTCAATCAGGTATCATTTTTTCAACATCATTCTACAATAGTTATTTAAAATATAATATCCCTAAAGCCAGTAAATGCATGTGCAGAGAGGATTATTTCCAGTCTATTGTTGTGTATTCAATGAAATCGCTAATTTTGTAGTATGCTTTTCCAATCAGTGTGCGTTTACAAGTTTAAATCTCATCTCCGTTAATTGACTAATTTCTCGAGGAATTTTATTATAAAAACGAACACAGTTACCCAAAAATGAACCACTTGACTTTTGTAATTTAAATTTAGGAATAACTAGCTGATCACGACCACGAGTTTCCACACCATTAATAACGCCTTTCTTTTGAAATAAATTTAAATTTTTTCTAGTGTACATTATAAAGTAATTGTAAAGTAATTGGACTGATCAATTATTTTTTATACTGGGCGGTTAGCTTAACAAAAATTTTTTTTTAATTTATTTATTGATTTAATAATAGAAACCGTTAGATAATAATTTACATATTTATAAAACTGTGCTGAGCAACGTACTTTTAAGAATAGGAATTACTATAAAATTGAAACAACCTCAAAAACTACCAAAGTTGTCCCTTGTACAACTGAGTGTTTTCTCTCTTGGACAACCACTAAAGTAGGAAAAAAAATACTGTTTTATGAAAAGGTGGCACCAATAGTTTAATTTCGCCACATGGTTGTCTAGTTTATACGGTATTCTAATTTCGAATTTACTTAAGAGGCCCGGGACAGTCTATTTTCAACCTCACTAAGCAATGAACAATGTAAAAACATGTCACAGAATTAACCAGAAATCAAAAACTACTGAGTGCAGAATTATTAACAAAATCTATTTCAATCGTTTTTAATACTTTTTGTATTTTTTATAAATAAAAATGAGTGTTTCTTTGCATGTTTGTTCTCTACGCGTTCCTATTACACCATTCATTCGATCGTGATGAAACTTTGGTGAGTTGTTCTGCGTAGGCCCGTGAAGGTTTCCGAATTATTTCATTTAGTAAATAAAAGACTACGCAAACCAAGTCGCGGGCCATAGCCAGCATTTTTATAATAATTGTCATTCAATCGCGGTTGCACAGATTTTTGCAAACTAAAGCAAACTTTATGCATGCTAGATGAAATGCATTTTTGAACCAATAGACTACAATACGAACGTACATAGGGCGAGCTGTGTCGTCGTGCCTATGTTCACAAATAATGTTTTATGTGAATGGGATTAATAATTTACGAAATAACTAGGAACTAGGTTAAAAATTAAATATTTTTAAATTTTGTTCTTACATCTAAACATTAAATATTTAGTCAGGGGATATAACAATCGATAATATAACTGTTACGTAGAAGTGTATAAATAGTAAGCAAAAGTGTACACACTGTACGAGTACGTTACAGACGTATAGTTTAGTTACTGTGACATTTCGTATTTCATTTATGTGGGTCATTTCACATCGGTATAGTTTAGTTACTGTGATATTTTGTATTTCATTTATATGGGTAATTTCACATCGGTTCGTTTTCGACAATACTATGTAAGCACCATACAAAACAATTCCAATAATTGTGTTTTTACAATTTTCGAAAGTATTAATGAATTGTGAAATGATTAATGAAAAATAAAAAAACGGCCAAGAGCGGACACTCAATAACTTAGAGTGCCGTAGCAATTACAATAGCTAGAACATACATCCATATCTTCACGCTGTATCCCTAACAGGGTAGTCAGAGAGTTAGTAGGTAGAACGTAACTTTAAAAAATACTAAGTGGGTGCCAAATATATGTACATAATAAAAAGTTTTATTTTCGATCTATGGTTTATGGTTTTTGGTTATCAATTTACTTGCAAATCTCTTCACAGAACTTCAGTTCAGTAAATGTAAAGATAGTAGCCTAAATCGACTATGATAAACGGACAAACAGACTAACAGACGGACAAACAGACACGATGAAATTACAAAAGCTTCATATTTGCCATTTTGACTACAAAACCCTAAAAAATACTCATTAAGTTATTATTTATTTTCTTTCTCTTATATTTTGTTTTTAGATACATTTCCAAGCTACTGCACGCATTATAACTACTTGTAGCAAAAAATATCTAACTTACTGACGGTGTAGGCGGAACTATAAGCCTAACTTTTAATTTGATAGAATGATTTAACGTTTCCAGAGTAACCAGTTTTTGCAATTTTTTAAATAGTGATGTTCACTTATGTCGACTTTATTATTATTAGTCTGTAGCGGTTGTCCTTCGGATTTATCCGCATAAAATTTCCTTTTTGGATCACTCCCGAATATTTGTAGCAATAAGGAAAGTGAGTAAAATAGAAAAAAGAAGATAAATAAAATGTGATGGTTATTTTTCGAATTACTTAATACATTATGAGATAATGAGGCTGCTTTATTTTACTTTATTGTACTTAATACATTATGAAATGTCAGCACCAAATTAAATTAATTAAATCTTAAACTAGTGGATCGATTTAGTTAGATTTAGTTAAATCGATATCGACAACTTTCTGTCATTTAACAACACTATTTTAGCTGGCCATATTATTTAAAACTTTGACATATTAAAACGTTAAATTCCTCTATCGAATTAAAAGTTAGACTGTAGATAGAGGCGGGTCACTATTCCGTCGCCTTTACAAGTGCCGTATAAAGAGCTTCTACCTACTAACCAATTTTTACGACATGCGCGGGAAGATAAGCAAAGCTCGATAAACTGGCCTACCCTAAATATATCCTATGTTTGTGTTTTTCTCTCAAAACAACAAACACATTAAAATAATTTTATTTTAATTCATTTAATACTGTCTGTGAGAGTTTTTTATTATATACGTTCTGGCGAAGAAAATCTACAGAGCGAAAGTGAGTCGTAGAAGAAGGCAAGGAAGACTAAGGTTGACTTACGAAGATCAAATAGCCAGAGTATTAGCTGACGGAAACGTCAGAAACACTCGCATATCTAGGCGAAAATGTGTGAGGAGAATGATGAGATTTAAGGAAGCGAAAGAAGTATATAAGGACCACGACGCTTGGCGGTCCGTCTTCTCAGACTACTCCGTCAGGAATACAGTGTGAAGATACGTATGTATGTATAATACATTTTTATAACAAACTGCACAGTCTCAATCCTTTATGATTTTTCTGTGTGCAGCGTGAAATCAAAGTAAATATTATACATTTCCACATGTAAATAAATGTTAAATGTATTTAATACATGAAGTAAAAACTTTGTATCTTTGTTTAAGCATATTAAGAACTTGGCATAGTTAAAGTTTGTATGGAGAAGGAGTGCAGAAAGTTAAAATTTTTACAAATTTATGTGTTATAAAATTAAATAAAACATTAATTATTTCCCTTTTGTTTATGCTCATACTGACAATATCAAACACATAATAGACTGTGGATTAGTGTGGATTCCTATATAATTTAGTATTTGTGTAAATTCATCTGCATGCATACATACATATCTTCACGCTGTATCCCCAACGGGGTAGTCAGAAAGAACGGAGTGCCAAGCGTCGCGGTCCTTACATACTATGTGCAATAAAGAATATATAAATTTAGTTAGTCGTCAAACAGTAACACAGAGTAGAGATAGTCGCCCAAGGATTTTTAAAATGTTGCCAACAAATAGTTGCAGACAGATTGACTGAATGGATTTCGAACAGTGAATTTTGTGTGATTTGTGAGCTGTGAGGTGTTTCGAATTGATTGAATGTATTTTAAGACAAAAAAGTGTGTATTTTATATTTACGGTCGAATCTCAACCACTGGACGACCACTAGTAATTATTATTATATGCTACTGCAGGTAAGCGGCAACAAAAATAAGCAACGGCTCGTCGTCTTATTCAAATTACTAGTGAAATATTGTTTTCATTTACTTTTTATATTTTCTTCATCAATTTCTGTTTTAATTGCGCCAAATGTTTCTTTAAAATCAAAAATATTAAAAAAACGAGTGTGCTTTAGACCACACAACTGAAGTAAAACTTCTTTAGCTCCATCCATATGTATATATATATACATATATGTTATATAACATGTAACTCCATATCTCTCTCTTTCAACTTCCGTTCGCCTCGCCCGATCACACTTTTCGTAACGCTCTCGTCATGCATTCGCCAGCTTACTCCCCAAGCCAAGCGTGCCTAAAGAAGTTTTACTTCAAACTGAAGTAAAACTTCTTTAGCTCCATCCATATGTATATATATATACATATATGTTATATAACATGTAACTCCATATCTCTCTCTTTCAACTTCCGTTCGCCTCGCCCGATCACACTTTTCGTAACGCTCTCGTCATGCATTCGCCAGCTTACTCCCCAAGCCAAGCGTGCCTAAAGAAGTTTTACTTCAATAAATAATGCAACTGTAAATAGACGAAAAATAATTGCTTATGTATTGTCATTGCATACTAGTATTGTCATGATTTGAATGTTACTGAACTGTAATAGTGGACATTTCTATTAAAAGAAAATCTATTAGATCATTAGATTAAAAGAATATAAATTAAGAGTGGCTAGCTACATTATTGTCAAAAATAAAGACGCTCTCCATGTTAAAAAAAATTTCATTTGTGTTCATATCTGTTCGTGTAGTGCTTTTGATTTCAAGGACCAGTTATTTATCATACAAACAAAAAAGTAGGTATATAGAAGTTATCACATAAATCATTTTTATATTTTGGTATGAAAAAATACTTATTATTAGTATTATAAGCAAGATTATAATGAAATCTTTTTAGTTTTAAATATATCACTGTTTAAAAAAAAAACGTTCTGTAAATGTAAAATTTTATGTTCCAAATTTAATATCCATATAAATGACCTTCCTCTTGTCAGGAGATTAAGGCTTTGATCTCTCACACAAATTTGTTTTAGTTTGTGAGTAATTTGGGTTACTATCTGTACCCTAGCATTAGTATGTCGTTTACAAGTTACAACACCCTTTGGGACAATCCTACCTCAACGCACACACTTCTCCTGATAGGTATTTATTTATGATATTTGAATAGTCTGTTATATTATTATCAACGTATCTAAAACCGTACATTACATGAATATTTATTGCAAAATCAAAGCCTTACTTTATTTTGCTTGTTCATATTAGGGTTGACAGAAGCATAAATCACAAAACCAAAAGTTCAAAAGTTATTTTTCTATACCTACCATTAAACAGAGGTACATACAGGTATAATATAAAGCGTATTATTTCTAAATACTTCTAAGAGGATTTAACGCGGCTTTCAACATCATTCAGTCAAAGTCAAAGTCAAATCAATTTATTCGAGTGAACTCAATTGCAAGGTATTTTTGAACGTCAAATCTACTTTCGTTCAAAAATACCTTTCGTTTCTTTTTTAAGCTTTTGTTAAGTTGCAGTCTTTTGTTAAAAAAAATTAACGAAGAAAGTTTTTTATATATAACATATTCACGTTTAGTTTATAGAAATACAGAAAAATAAGAAAAATAATGCGAAGCCTGGACGAGTAATTAATTATTACGTACATACCTGTATATACCTATTGTAACATTTTTTCGCTATTGTACCTTCTTTTTAAGAGCTTAGAGGTTGTCAGAGAAAATAATTATAGAACTGGCAAGTTAAAAATTTAAATATGTTTTTTTTTTGGGAGAATAGAACAGGATTTGAAAAATGAGAAAAAAAAGAGAGCGAGGTGTTTTTTTTGAGGAGAACAAGAATCGTTGTGGTGGAGTAAAAAGGAGATTATTTTTCTCCTCAAAAAAGAAGATATTTGATTTATTTGTAAAAGTAAAATCTGTTAAGAATATTAAAGAAGATGTTGGCAAAGTGAAAAAGAAAGAGGCTCGAACCAGAAAACTGATATCGCCCAAACTTCCAAGGCAAATGGACCCCTCGACAAGAATAAGGGGGAGCAATGGCTTCAATCGGATAAAGAGCACATTAATCAAGGTGATGCACCAGTTTCATACGAGCTTATAGAACTTATATTTACAATGACGATGCTGATTGCAGAATTTTATAAAGTCGACTTATAATTTTGGAGATAACATTCGAGAGTGGAGTATGGGACAATACAATCTAATTTAAGCCAGTGGTTTGTGTTTTTTTTATCATAATGTGTAAATTATAGGGTGAAAGGTATTTATATCTGATTTTTGTAAACTACACCACACCATCACAACCACTTTGATATCTTTGTTTCTATTTTATTTACAAAATTAATTTTGGTTTATTTGTTTCAAATTATATTACAATTTTCTTCTTAAAATAGAATTTTATTTAAAAAGTATTCCAATAAATTTCAAAATTTACTTTATCCATTCCCTTTTTGTGGCATCCGGGTGGGAATGGTATACTATACACATACAAATTAAAAACAAATCTGTTATAGGTAGTCCTATCAAATAACGGCTGAAATCGAAACTTCGGCAATAAGGCTGAATTTTTTATATAATGTTCATGAAGCTGTTAAGCATGCATGTAAAATTTTAATACCATTATCTTCTGGGAATGTTTGAAAAAAATTATAAGTAAAAAAACATCGTTTTCTAAATTACTCTACAGCGGTAAATGAGACAAAAAGATCCAAGTAAAAACTATAGAACGTAAAATTGCTACTACACCTTTTTGTTGTAGGTGTTAATATAAACGGAGTTAAGAGGGTTTAAACCGCAAAGCATGTGAAAAATTTCTTAATATATATATAAAAAATATTAAAATATTGACTGCGGTTTCGGCTGACTCTTTTGGTAGCGCGATGATATATTTGCAATAGAAGGCACTCAATTTAAACAAAATTAAAAGTTTCACTTCATGAAGTCCTTTCTACCCGAAGACGATTTCTGGCGGTTAGGTTAGCCAGCCATCCAGAAAGCCAAAAGCTAGACTTCGAATATTTATTAGAGCTTAGGGTTTACTAGGTAGGTACACTAGGTGTTGAGGGTGTTTTAACTATTTGAAGGTTTTTTGTCATACGCCTCAAAGTGTCAATATATCTTGATGTTACTGAATAACATTAACGCTAGAATGTAATTAATACATTTTTAAAAAAGCTTAGTATTATAAAGTTCTTCTTAAATCGATTACAAAAAAATAAAGTTTTATCACACTTATGACACTTTTAAGAAATTTTTCACTCTTTGAACTTCGAATCTCGAACCAAGTAATGGACGGAGTATTTGTTCTAAAAGTGTCCTTAAATTGTCCTTGTCGTTGACCGACTTTCTAGATTTTTCTAATGTCTGTGACTAGGGAAGGTCACAGTAAGTACAACGATACACAGCTGAACATGACTTATTTTTATTTTTGTGATTGGTAGTACCTAAAACACTTAAGATTTACAAGTATTCAGCAAATAATTCTTTCATGACCGACTCATAAGCTGACACGCGATACACTGACAGTGCGAGGTTGGCATACTTACTATAGCTAACTGTTTTACTCGTGGTTACGTTCAATGAGATAGAAAGAAACAGGAAGATTCGTTTAACACATGGTGGTAAGAACAGCGACTTATTATGACTCCGTCCATTGTGTTTCTTGGTCCAGCTTCGAATCCTCGTAAATCCGCTGATATTATACTTACGACAAAAAGGCATAGGAGCTTTACGTCGAATTTTGCTTTCTGTAATTTCTACTTGAAATATTTATCTATGACTTATCGTTGTAGAGTAATTTAAATAACAATTTTTTTTACCTTTGTTTCAAGGGAACCCAGAACGTTAGGATATTAAAATCTTATAGTACACATGTTTTAAACACATTTATAAATATAATATCAAAATTTTAGCCTTATTGCCGCAATTAAAATTTCAACTGTTTTTGATTATTATTATTACTTTTTTATAGCGCTAGCTGACCGATGGTAATAGATCCAATTGCTAACACCCTTTTCAATTAGGCTACTTATTGCTGGTACGATGTTTAATTAAATACACAATCTATTGAAAATTTTATGTATATCACAGACTCGCAATTTATATTTAGTAAGCGACCTGAGTGTTATTGGGTGCTTCTGTAGTTCGCTTTGTGATATTCATAGTACAAAGCAAGTGCTCAGCGTAGGATCATACAGTTCGTGTAATGGTCGAAAAAAAGATTATTTATAAATAGTAATATCTATAAAGTTATAACATAACATATTCTCGCGCTGTATCTCCAACGCGGTAGCCACTCATTATTCTCTTCACAGATTTTCGCCTAGGTATGCGGGTGCTGTTGGCTTTTCCGTCAGCTAACAATCTGGCTATTCGATCTTCGTAAGTCAGTCTTGGTTTTCCTTGGATTCAGCGACCATTCACTTTCGCTCTATAGATTTATATATATCCATATTATAGATACAATTACAGATATAATTTTTAAAATATTTTTACTAAATTGTAAAACTTCGCAATTTGAGTCTCGCATTAATTTTGCCGAATTACGCAATAGGACACTAATTAAAAAGACTGTAAGATAAACAATTTGAGCGCACGTCTATACTGTCTGTAGGTAAGGCCGATATTTCAGTATCACGCTGCCGGCGATACGAGTCAGAGTCTTCCGCGAGACACGCGCTGTCGGCCGCGCCGCTCGTCTCCGAAAAATAACATAATAAACAAAAAACAACTCTAAACAAACAAAACAATTACAATCGCGCGAAGCCAAAAAGCTATAAGTGCCAACCCTAGTGTAATCGCACGCGGTTTTTGTAATGTGATAGTGATTTGAATTTAGAATGTTGGTTTTAAAATGTTTAGTTATGCCAATGTGATTTAATGGCAACTAAAAAAAATAAAGTAATCCGTTTGCCTTCAGTGGTAAGAATTTGAATATGTGTGTAAAAATGCACCGAAATTTGACGATAATAGTGGCATGTTTACAGGTTTTTACATATTGTGCATCGTAGTACCTGCCTGGCTTATTGTTTTTGTACTCATTGCTAAATAACCTATTTTTTTTTTGTATGACTGATACTTTAAAGATTTTGTGGAAGCTTAAGAAAATTTTGTTATAAGTACCGAATATTTACGATAAAATTTTAGTGAGAAGGATTATTATTTATAGCAGTATCGATGTAGCGTTTACTTATGTTTTTATCATGATTTATAGTGTTAAATAATTCAGGCTATACATATTAGGGTTATTAAATATAAAAGCTTGTATATATAAGAAATTAAAAAGACCACTTACAAAATCGCATGCAGAATTGATCTCTTTACAGTCTACTATTTCAATGACGATTTTAATACACAGTTGCCAAACAGAAAATTTTTCAGATTTTTATTTGATTCAATGGAAAAAACTTTTAATTAAAACATTAAATTCAAAAAAGAACCTTTAATCTTTTGGAGATTGAAAAATCTTTTGGAGATAAAATATCTTTTGGAGATAAAATATCTGGTGTCATTTTCATGAGAAAAACAAAATTCTTCTAACGTTTCTCATAACCACCTTAAGGCAAATCGATACCAATGACACCACATTCACTAGTCACATCACGTAATTTTGCTCCAAACGGTGAATGTCAGCTAATATCGTAAAGCAATAACTCTCCTTTCGCTATAGTCGGATAAGAAGCGTTGTTTTCGCCCTCATCACTTGCGAATTTTCTACGTTTTACGAGGTGACCTTCGAACTTCATGTGAGGTATTTTTTCTTCACTGTTAGAGATAGTGTCTGCAGACATTACATCGTTTGTTACGTAACTATTTTTCACTTATTAGAACTGTTAAAAGTGTTTTAGATAAAAGTTATAGAAAAAGACGCAATATCTCCAATGATCCAATATATGTAAGAGAAAAACAAATGCGCCGATTTTTCTTTAAAGTATTTTATTACTGATCTTAGGTTCAATTTTTATACAAGATACTTTAAAAAAATTCTTTTCTAAATAATTTCGAGTGTAAGTTTATACTGAATCAGCGACAGTATAATCATTAATCAAATTAAAAGACAAAAATAGATTGGTCAAAAGTGGCCGTTTTAAATTACTTAACGGTACTACGGTATCCGTTGAATATCCATTTTCGCGTTGAGGAAAAAGTTACAATAATAAAAACAAATAGATAAAGAAAGCGCCGACCCTGCCCGGACGTCAAGGGCGGAACGACAACTCGGCTCTCGAAAAACCGAATTTATTCATAAAAATTCGGATTTAAATAACTGTATATTTTTAATACTACCAAAACTAAAATCATTATATATTTAAACGTAAATAAATAAAAATTTCTGTATTAAAATTTCGATTTTAATAAAAATACGTTTCATTTCTATGATGAATTTAAATTAAAGTACAGTCAAAAAGTTTTTATGACTGTGGCTTATAAGTAACTGCCATACACATTTTTTGTGTATGATGACAATGAGGTTTAATTTTTTTACAGTACTTTGAGAATTATAAATTTAATGCAATAATTTAGATAAACTTATAATACTGTCACCTCGGACCAAGATTGATTACGGACGGAGCTTTCGCTTCAAGAGAGTGCCTGTTTTTTGCTGAACTTCAACCTAGTACAAGTTTAAAATTTCATCCTTTTCTAGACTTGTACTAATGTGTGTGATTAGGTAAGAGTCATAGTACTACAATACAAAATCTTTATTGATACAATTGTTGAGCTATTGGCATGTGGGTAACTCTCACATAAAATGTAACTCTTCAATTCATTATAAAAAGTGGTAAATTATCTTTATTATATACTTACGCCCAATTGAATCCAAACATTATTGACAAATGATAAGAATAATAGTAAGTTTTCAATTAAGTAGATAACTGTTATGGTGATATTACTTTGTTTAGGTTAGGTAAGTATTTTTTTTTTAATTAAAATATTACATTAAACGAAAGATCTTAAAATAAACTCCATTATTTATGTCCCACCATTTCTGAGTAACGGAAATAAAAAAGAAACTTAAATTACAATTTAATTAACAATATAATAGCAAACTTGTAATGTGAAATGAAATGTTTTCACATATGTTAAAGGTTTTAAGTACTCTAAGACATCTCTATGCCGCTATTCGTGACTTTGTTACAAATTATCTTAAATTTTTAAACGGCTTCAAAAAAAGGAGGGGAGGTTTTCAATTCGACTGTATGTTTTTCTTTGTTTTTTTTTTATATGTTTGTTACGCGATTAATTCGCTAATTATGAATCGATTTCGATGATTTTTTATTTGTTTGATAGGTCATACTTCAGAGGTGGTCCCATTTAAATTTCACCGTTATGAAGTTGGACTTAGAAGATACACCAAATAACGCGACCTGGTATAACCTTTATTTATATTGATTACCTACTCTCTTGTGTATCGTTGCGCTACAGAATTAGAAAGAAGCTCATTGATGACCTGTCCTAGATATTCATTTAGCCCGAGATCACTCTGAAGTGAGAAATAAAAACATTTTAAGATAAAAAAATTAAACCACGTTTAAAAAAAACACTGAAAAGTACAAAATAACTATCCTTTACTAATCAAAACTCAAGTACAATAAAAATAACTATAAGTACGATACACATACCTATATAATTAAAGTCAGTTTCTGAAGTGGATGCCAAGTCTATGAAACTAATAAACCTCTATTGTTGCATATTGATTTGGCACCGACTTCAGTAACTGTCAAATTTAATTATGTAGGTATGTGTATCGTACTTATATAGTTATTTTTACTTGAGTGTACTTGAGTTTCGATTTGTAAATATTTTGTACTTTTCAGTGTTTTTTTCGAAGGTGTTTTTTTTTTATTTTTTCTTAAAATGACGTGACATTTTTGCATCGTTTTCTTTCTTGCACGGCAAGAACTTCTTTCTTTTAAGTTTTTATCACCGTGCCCAGACAGTTTACTCTTTCTCGCAACCTTCAATAATATTTGAATATGTAATTATTAGAGAAAAAACATGAAAATATTACATATACACTAGTTTTCCCCGTGAATTTATCGGGGTAGTGACGTGAATTTTTCGGCTGTAAAACAACATTATGACTAATGTTGTTGTTGTAGTACTTAATAGCGAGTCGATGCAAACTGACAAAAATCTGCCCAAATTGACACATAAAAGTAGTACTTAAAAGATATTTACTGGCTATGTGGGTGCTAAATTTCAAGTCATGTCACCGATTAATATTATTTTAGGTAAGTATCTTTCAAAAATAGTCGGTACTGCATCAGTTAATCTATCAGTTAATCAGTTCACAAATATTTTGCTGGTTTCTAATTTTCGCGCCTTACAGCTTCGATTCACTGATATCTAATTTCAGAACTTCTGGCAAACCTAAAAAGAAAATTCATGATTAAAAATCACGGATATCGTTGTAACTAATTACCATGTAGAAGATCACTAGAAACGATAGCCAAAATAGTAAATTTGAATAACATGAATTATAACTTTATTACCATACATTTATTCTTATGTCTGACACAAAATATAGTTACATACATACATAGTCACGTACACATATCTTCACGCCACATCCTTAACGGGGTAGTCAGAGAGGACGGAGAGCCAAACGTCGCGGTCCTTACATACTTCGCTTCCTCAAATCTCATATGCAATCAAATCAATATCAAACAATTAGCTTTAACATTCTATTATACATACATACACATACACATCCTCACGCCGTATCCCTAACGGGGTAGGATGTAATCTATTATCTTGTTACAAAATTGAGAGTATTTTTAGAGAAAATTACAATAATGATTTACATATGAAATGGTAATTCTGGGTTCTTACTCCATGTACAGTAAAGAATACGGCTTCCTATAGTTAACTCTTTTACACGTGGTTACGCTCAATGAGAGGAAGAGAAACACGAAAACTCATTTGACACACGGTGATAAGAGTGTCAATCTATTATGACTCAGTCCATTCTGATTATTGATCCGAGACTGTCACCCGCTTCGTCTGGGTGTAATTTTATCCTTTGAGGAAGGCCTCAGGGATCAAGTTATAAATATTCATACCTATCATCAAAACCGATTCAGCAATTTATCAGTAAATAAGTAACAGTTAGACAAACATACTGACAGAGACATTTTCGCATTTATAATATTGGTTAAAGACCAGTAAACGTAAAACTGTATATATATTTATATGTACTACATATGTATGTAAAACACGGGAAATTAACGCGATTACCTTTTAATTTCGCTTGAGGATTCGGCCGCGTTGCATCGGCCGTGGTGTCCAGTCAGTTGACTTGGTAATCGCGTTAATTTCCCGTGTTTTCAGGTATTTTATAATACAGCACAAAAATTTAAAAGTATACATATCTATGGTAGATACAGTAAACATATTTGTAGATAGATAGATTGATTCACCTGTAGAAGACGTTACTGGCAAAGCATCATATCAATTTTTTTATGTTTATTTCGATCAATCACACTTGTCCTTTAAATACTGTGTGTTCACTCATGGTATTCACAGCCCCACACCATATTTCTAAACTCTGGTTAATTATACAGGGAGAACCAAACGGTAAGGTATTAGTACCTACATAGTATCAATTTCATATATCAGTTTAAAATATTTATTTTTACAATATTCCGCAAGAAATCAAAATTGACACAAGTTTTGGTTCCAAATGATGCATCTTCACACAGATTTTCCAAACAAATTCTTCGCTGAGAAGCGAAATTTGTGTTCATTAATAATTTAAAAGTTTTAAATGATGGCCCACCTCACCCCTTCTGCCCCAACCTTCCCTTAAAGGCCGGCAACGCACCCGTGTCTCTCCGGACGGTGCGGATGTCCATGGGCAGCGATGATCACTTTCCATCAGGCGACTGCTGCTCGTTTGCCGTCTTTAAAAAAAAATTCTAAAATAAATGAATGCATCGTAAAAAAAAAGAACTCTTTAAAACGATTAGTAACTTCTTCAAATAGTTTAATCGATTATTATATACATTTTTTGTAAAACCAAAATTGATATTAGGTATCACTGACAATAGTCAAGATAAACAACAAATGGTACCCATATATTAACTCGTGGGAATATACGAGTGTGATTCACGAATAATTTGCTAGTGCTGTTATTCAAACATGCTAATAAAAGCGTTTCTCTAGCTCTTAAATCCTAGTACAAGACAAATATTATATTACGGCTGTTAAGGGATGAATATGAAACTGTTAACGAATGAATATGAATAGGTAGATAATACACTCGACTACGTTTAATACTCGGGTACTTTAAGCAATACAATAGAAGTAAGAGTTATTTCGAAATTAAACTGTTACGGTTAAAGGTACAGTTAAATTTAAATATGTTTAACTGAAACTGTAAAAACTACTAATTGTGTTTCTGAACTAGAACACAATACCATTTTCCATTTGGGGTCAACAGAGTATTAACACGTATGACTTATAACATCTTGAATCCTCTTTCAGTGATATAACTTTGCACATGATCTGCATCTAGTGACGTGGCGACATTGTCTTTTGCTTGTACGATGCACACAAAAAATATCCATCTTTAAATACGTTTAACTAATGTTGTGTAAAAAAATTAGGACAGTTTTTTGTATACACTGTACAAAGTATGAGAGAACGAACGTTGCATCACCGGCTCCAGATTCAGTTCTCATATTATAGTGCATGAGTAGTAACTATAATCTATTCAAGTTCCTTATCAATTCTACCTTTGGCTGACTTTTACGACGTGCGAGGAAAGTTAAACATATTCTATTCACTTCATTCTATGTTTCTTTTTCTCTCTCAAACAAAGCCAAGCTTGAAGCAACATCCTCTAAATTTTCTCTACATTTTTTTTAAAAGATGCAATCACTACAAGTTCTTGTGCCGCTTATTTTCTGTGGTTGATTCAAAATTTGACATGGAAAAATTTCATGATTCAGTTTTGAACTTGTGTACACAACAAAGGCGCTAAGTAATTTTCAAATTCAAAATCGATTGCGTCGTTTTATAAATACAAAAAACTGATTTTGAGTTTCTTAAGAAGTTAAAATTATCACAATTTTAAAATAAAACTTGAATCGTGTTTTAAATTATTCATTTAATTTAATTTGATAATGACTTTTTAAGAAAAAAAAATCAAAAATCAGAAAATGCCTTGACAAAAAATACAATAAATTTCGCTCATTTTTGAATGAAATCCGTAATTTTTTCGTTCGTCCCAACACCTGCTGTCGTGTATTGAAACGGATATTTACATATTTTTACATTACGATTATGTTGTTTTTGCCAAAAACAAGCTACGAAATAAGATTTATTTTCCATAAAACAAATTTCGGAGTGTAACAATTTTTGTACAAATTAATCCGATCGTAAATGCGCCATCTCAAAGCTACCCTGGAAAAAATATTGAACAGGGAAAGTTTGCAGTAAAAGCTATTTTCAACAAATAAGTTCGAAGAATAATTATTGCATTTTCGTTATAAAATACTGAAAATAAATTATTTATTCCTCTGATGGTAGTTAAAAGGACCAAGATACTACAAAATTCAAAAATATTCCAAAAATTCATTAAAATAATTTTGCTATAGACCTTTACAGAAACCGAAAAAATGAATTTCTTCATCTTAACCTTCATACCTAATAGATAATTTATTTTTAAAATATAATCCCGGAAAATAGAGCCCATGATCTTACTGGCGAAAGAACTCCTTAAATTAGGTACTTAGAAGGTGGGGTTAGCGGTCTTTTCCAAGTCATAGACTGCAATTTTATTTCGGAGTCGTAACCGTGAAGCCATGTTTCGTCCATTGCTTTTTTTTACAAATATTAAGAATAGCTTTTAAGTAGATAACTATAGAGGCGACATTCTTTAATTTAATTATATTTTATAAAATTTAAATAGTTTAGACCTTTAATTTTGATTTTAGATTTCATATAGTATTTTTTTTTTATTAAAAGAGGGGGCAAAACGGGCAAACGAGCAAGCCGGTCACCAGATGGAAAGTGATCACCGCCGACCATGGACACCTGCAAGGTCCGGAGAATCACGGGTGCGTTGCCGGCTTTTAGGGAAAAGAGGAAAAGGAAGAGGAGAGGGAAGATGGGCTACCGGCACTCTCACTCACCGAACGAATCGCAAGAGCATAGATGCTGTTATTTCACGCCGGTATTCTGTGAGAGGGTGGTATGCGAGCCGGCCCAATTCGTGCTGCGATGCAGCATGGCTCTACCACACCTATATGATTTTCTAAAAACTCCTTAATTTTTATCGCAATATTTCGAACAGAATGAAAATAACAAACTTTTAACGCAACAAACAATTTGTTAACAAAATTACAAAATGTGAAATGAAAAAATAATAAAATTTGGTCCCTAACATTGGTTTCTAACACTAAATAAACAATAATTTTATATCTAATAATTAGTGTTCATTCAAATATTGAAAAATATTTCCGTAATTTGATGTGTGCATATTTTGCAATGTCACATCTCGAATCATTTTATGTACATTTTTGTTACGGACTTTGCTATGATGGGTACATAAACATTTGCGTAGAACTTTTTCACTTAATTCTCAAATACAATAATACATCTTGGATTCTCTTAACGCTTTAATAGTTCTCAGACGTCTCAACGCGACCGCCCGTGATTTTGCTAACGCTGTTAAAACTTTCAGTCTTTGCCTGTGAGTAGAAGAAATGTCTTCTATTTCGACACCATACTTTTGCTTCCTTTTCTTTGTCCTAGGGCTAATTACTATGTTTATTCGCGCAGACAGTTTTCTCTTTTTCGCTACTTATGGAAATAACAGACAAAAGTATTACATAACTACTACTTTTCTCCACGAATCTGTTGGTGTGGTCACGTGAATTTAGAAAAGTTCTTTTCTTAAATGACCCGATCAGGAATCGAACCTGAGACCACAGCTTGGATAACAGATGCTCCGACACTGCACAAACGCGCCAGTTACTGGTATATATTATAACTGGTAATTGGGATTACGAGTAGATAAATATATATGCACATTTAGCGATTGATAGTAATTTGGGTATCCTTTAAAAATAGTCGGTACTGTATCAATTTTTAGTCTTCTTACTGATAGTCCAATAACAAATCTGGATTTTTCAAAATGTTTATAGCAAAGTCTAGAATATTTTGTTGGGTTCCCAATTTTCTGCCTTACAACTTTGATACATAGATTTCTAGTTTCAGGACATTTAGGAAAACTAAAAAGAAAATTCGCGATGAAAAATCATGAATATCGATGTAACTAATTTCGATATAGAGAAACATCACTAGAAATGATGCCAAAATAATGAATCAAATAATATGGATCATTGCTTTATTACTATTAATTTTTAATATTAATATCTTATCTTGTTACAAAATTGCGTATATTTACGATGATTTAAAAAAAATACGACTTACGTATGAAATGATAATTCTGGAGTTTTCACTCCTCTTATCGTTGTTCTTGATTATCAATACACAGCTAAATATGACATATTTTCCTTTTTGTGAATATTAGTAACCAAAGTACTTAAGATTTATGAGTATTTCGGAAATAATTTTTTCATTTTTTTTTTAGATAAATACTCCTGACAATTACACAGATTGTGTGACCCCAAATTAAGCAGCAAGCTTGTACTATGGTACCACACAACGAACTCTGGGGGAGTTCCCAGTAACACCCAGACTCCAAGCCAATTTAGAAAAGTTCGTTTCCTATATTGACCTGTCCGGGGATCGAACCCGGGACCCTATCTTTGGAAAATAGATGCATATGACACTGCGCCAACGGACCAGTTATTATTTCAATTATTTCAGCACTGCTATATTTTGACCGACTCGCTCGTCATTTGCTGACACCAATTACATTGACAGTGCGAGGTTGCCGTACTTACTTTACCTGACTATAGCAAACTGTTTTACTCACGGTTACGTTCAATGAGTTAGAAAGAGAAACACTAAAATTCGTTTGACAGGGTGATAAGAGCGGAAACTTATTATTCCATCCATTATGTTCCTTGACCATAGGATATTTAAGTTCAATTTTTTTCCATTTATGCCAACACGCTACAACAAACAGCGATAATTCCTATTTTTTAACGTTGCTTGTATGATTCTCCCTTAGAGGGAAGGCATCAAAGGGATTGATGCCCATACAGCTGACGTCTTCAGTAATAAATAGATAATATTCATACTATATGATTAAAATGTCGACGTAATACATTTTACAAAGTACCTTTTAATGTTTCTTGGAGGTACTAGCGAGAAATATATTTAGTCAATCTTTCGTGGGATCCGCTGGGCTCAGCCAGACTAAGTCGCTAAAAAAATGACATTACGCTACTAAGTAAGCACTTATTTTAACAATTTCGCATATTGCACAACAGCGAAGATAGTTGGGACGCAATACTACATCTGTTTTACATCACAATATTCACTAGAAACAATTTGCAAATAATTAAAATAAATCCCCGACTGCTCTTCAAAGTTAAAGCTAAAGTCAATCAAAGTCCTCAATTCCCGAGAAGCAAAGGGAACTTAGCCCAAACAGCCGTATCTTCGGTATTAATTATTCAAATTCCAATGGTACTTGTCTGATGTGAATCTTTTTCTTTTTTCTTGTTATTAAGTCCCGAGCATCTCTTACCTCCAGTAAAATGAAAGTAAGCTTTACTGGAATTAAAAAGAACTTCTTGGAAGAACGCGAAGATTTCGGTTTCATAATATGTGTTTTCGCTCTTCCTATTTATTTCGATTTCACAAAACTTTGACGCACAAATACTTTTTGTACTTTAAAACTCTCAAAAGTACGAATAATTTTAACGAAAAGCCAACTTCACTTCTCCGTTCCCTCCAAATACTCCTTCTATTTTTACAAAACAAAAGGGTAGTACGATTCTCCCATAGGAGGGAAGGTACAGGGATCTTAGTCCATACAAGCGATGTCTTCAGTAACAAGTCTATAATTTCCTCGTATTATTTCATCAAAATGTCGACGTCATTTTAGACGTTTCTTTGAGTTTCTGTTATAAATATATTGAGGCTGTCTTTCTAATAGAATCCGCTGAGGCAAACCAAGACACTAAAAAAATCGCAACATCACTGTACTAAATAAGCACTTTTTTTTAACAATTTCACAAAACAGCACAATAGTATAGATACTTGAGACGCAAAACTACGCATTTTACGTTACGATATCCACTAGAAGTTATTTGCAAATAATTAAAATAAACGCTCAACCGCTTCCCTTAGAATCCCGCCAAAATCCCCTTTAATAAACAAAATACATGTAATCGGTATTTTTTATTTGTGGTATCCGACAGTTATAACTATATTTTGTTAATAGTAACTAAGGTATACACTTCTAAAGTCGTAAAAATTATATTAGAAGATATAACTATATGTCTGTACATAATTGAAGCAGAGATTATAGCTCAGTAGGTTTATCCGCTAAGACAGTGCACTGCACGTTAAGTTAAATTTATTCCGCACTACACACTATAAAAATCACAGGACGGCTGACTGTTACAAGTTTAAAATCAGACTTATAAGCCTCTTTTATCCTCGCTCTTGTTATCGAAACGTAAAAACTAATGCGAAACTGACATTACTTATTATGTTACTAAACAAGTATTACAGTACAAAAAAGTTGACACCAACACCGCATTGTGGATGGCTATTTTGCCTACTTTACCTACTAACGATGCCTGGATATGATGGAAGTCGAGTGAAAGTAAGATAAATGCAGTAGAAACGCGATCTCTTAGAAATATGTGCGGTGTCACCCTTGCGGACAAAATAAGCAATGAAGAGATACGCAGTATGACAGGGTTGCACGACAGTTTTATTGTAAAAATGAAGAAAAGAGTGCTTGACTTGACTTGACGATTTGGCAATCGCACGGCAATAAAATACAGCTTTGTGCTTGTTTACATATTGGAAGTCATTATATTCCTTATTGAAATAAAGATGTCTAATATTGATATGGTCACTATAAATGTTGATAGGTAATTGATTAGATAATAATTCATAACAAAGTTGTTTAATAAGTGCTTCCATAGTTATTAACTAAAATGATTAGTTTTACATGAGATCTCACAACTTTTTTTAGTGTAAGAACTGCATTGCGAGACGGCATTTTTTTACGTTGTTTGTTTTTGATGGGATTTATAATATATATGTATATTCTTGTTACTAGGTAAGCACTTGTTACCTGTCTAAGTTGTCATCAGTCTTCACGTTTAGTGATTTTTAGTGACGTTTGGTGATTTTTGGTCTTAATCGTTAGACTCATCAGAACCTCAAATAGTTTTTCTATAAACATCTGGAGTGGGTATCGTATCCAAGATTATCAAGTCTACTAAAGTTCTCCAAGCAGGTAGCTTTGAACTCGAAAGAGCGCTACCGGACTCTATTGTAGGCCTTATTAAAACAACATTAAGGTTCATATTGAAACAATGGACGGATAGAAAGGAGTGAACGTTATTGGAAGTTTGTCAACTTTATAAACCTTGGAATAAGATTCATATTGCAATTTCGGTCCGTGTTCCTTTCTGCCGATAACTATATTTTTCGCAAAACTGTAGTATACGTAGATCCTCTGTTAGCTACTTGGTCTTAACCACGATTGAAATCGGGAAAGTTTTATTTAAGTTTAATAGCTCTAATTTGGCCTCCATCTTGCTCTCTGGAAAGCACGGACGACATTAAATGTTAATCACGCTTACCCAAAAGTATACTTATTCACTTTTGTTATAAAGACTTAAGATTTCATTTAAATGTAATATGGATTCTTACTGACCCGTTGAGCCGTTAGTAAGGCATCTAGCTTCTATTCTGAAAGCTATTAGGTACCTACCTATATATAGAGAAGATTATTTCTGGATGAACTACACACTTGTCTTTAATGAAATTATTTATGTTATTATAACAAACCTATGCGAAAGAATGATGAGGATTGAGGAAGCGAAAGAAGTAAATAAGGACCGCGATACTTGGGGATCCATCTTCTCTAACTGCCCCGTTAGGGATACAGCGTGAGGATTTGTATGTGGAAAGGAAATTAATTTAAATTCTTAATAATTGAATTGTTTTGATTATTAATAAAGGAATGCTTAGATAGATCGGGTGTATAGAGAGAATGAGTGATGAAAGACTGACGAAGAAAATCAACAGAAAAACAACAATAAAAAAAAAAAAACAGAGTGAGAGTGACTGACAGCAGAAGTAAAACCAAGGCGGACTTAGAAAGATCAAATAGCCAGAATGTTTACTGACGGAAATGTTAAAAGTATTCGCATACCTAAATGACAATGTATGAGGAGAATGATGAGATTTGAGGAGGCGAAAGAAGTATGTAAAGATAGCGAAGCTCAGCACTCAGTCCGATATGTATGTATGTATTTATTTTATGGCATGATTTTTCAATCAATGTATGTTAAACAAATTTCCAATCAATGTATGTTTCCTTGGAGTGTATAAATAATTTTTAACGAATTTTGTTATAAAAACAATGTCTCTAATACCAAAAGTGCGTTCTAAATCCTAACAATAGGTATAAGTAATAAATATCCCAAGACGCTTGTTGTAAAAGTATCTGATCTCAAGATGACCTCGTGTAGTGGCAATGAAATTGTTTATCTTGACAAGAGAATTTATTAGACTTTGCCGTATTACTTAGAACAATATGCAGTCTTTGACATAACAATCTGCTTGGTTTCTGAAAATCCAAATCACTGATACGTATTTATCGAGCCTGTTTCGCATAGTATTTGTTGGTAAAATACGTTACGAAATAAGCTTTTTAGGATTCCGTAGTCAAATGCAACTCTTATAATTTCGTTCTGTACGTCTGTCCATATGTCACGATCATTATACTCGGAAACTATTTGCACTGTTGTGATTAAAATAAAATATGCAGATTTTTGCATACATGATGATACAGATGACATTACATTTCTTTGAACCTCTTACAATCACACTTACAGTCAGTCAGTTATAACTACTACCTACGTTGTTACAAATATTACAGACAACCGCTTCCAACCTGAGATGTGTAATTACATTGCCATAACTCAACAGGCACTATAGATGAAATTTAGAAGGTAAGTGTATTCCATGAACCACTATAGTGCTATACAATGGTGTAGTGAAATTACGAGGTAATATTAAATTAAGGGAGACACTGATGTGTAACTGAGAGATGAAAAGAAAATTCCCGTGCACATAAACTTATTATAGGGTCTTTAGATAGGAACACTCTTCAATAAAGCTCAGACTCGTTGTATAAATAGCATTTACTTATATAAAATTCATTACAGTTTTTACTCAATTAAACGATACGTAACGATAACTTTCTCGTGTCTCTGATGTGAAGTGATCGACATGAAGTGAGCGCCGGTCTGGAAGCCATGTCGAAAAGGAGGGGGGGAGCACTGCTCATCAGCCACAGATACTTAACACAGGGTATCTTTAGACAGTTCCTTGAAACGATGTTGGAAAAATGAGGTTTCTAAATAACTTTCTTATTTAAGTCAATAGTAACTGAGGTATACACTTCTAAAGTCGTAAAAATTTGACAAATGCTGAAAAAAATTAACGTTAAACAAGTTGAAAAAAACTTTATGAGAAGATATTATGTATACTGATGAATAGGTAATTAAAAATTAGGTCAGGCAACTTATTTAAAACTAATTTTAATTATTTTTCATATCTTATTTTATTTATGTTTTATTGTTGTATATATGCAATAGATATTAGATATTAATATATTTTCAAGATTATATGTGTATTAGGTATACTTAATATCAAACATTACTATACTATATGGACCATACCCATATGCCAAAATCCACCCTGAGTCTGTTTCTAAAAACCTTTTTAAGAAAAAATTAAACCTACTTCAAAAAAAAAACATTGGAAAGTACAAAATAATTAAAACTCAAGTCCAAAAATAACATTATAAATACGATGCAATTACCTATATTCTATTTTTTTCATTTTTGTTCATAATGTAAACAAATGCGGCGACTATGACATTTACAACATATCTAGGGGTGGGTGATTCAGTTCGCAAATGCTAGTTCGCATTTGCGTACTGAATCAGTCAATCATTTGATTGATTCAGTTGTCATACTTATTAGTTATTAGTAAAACAAACATTTTTGAACATTTTGTCGATTTGTGTGTCTGTGCCTCAAAAAACCACCTAAAATTAAAAGAATAATAAACGTGATAAGTGTAAAAATTTGTATTGTGCACATCTCAAAAAATAATATTCCTCTGTTGTTATTCTGCCTAACATTTCGAACGAATTGTGTTGCTCACATATTAGAGTGAACTAATTTGTGATATTCATTCAATCTAGGAACATAGGCGACCTTTAGGTAACACTACAAATTAAAAACAAAACACGACAAATATCCTCAATTTTTTCAATGCTGTAATGCATTGGATAATATTAGTGTTACTCGTATATGTGCATACTTCTTAGTTTCGTGTATATAACAGAAAATCGGTGTTACTAGAGTCTCCCGTTCCTGCCAAAAAGTCTTAAAGACAGTTACTGTAGTCGGTGCTAAGCCTACCATATTATAATAGACTTTTAAATGTATTCCATTCAGAAATATTAAGAGGTAAACTGTTTTTACAAACTAGAACACATTTAATTGATATATTTTTTTCTCATAATTTTTAATATTAAAGTACTTCTATTTTATTTAATTAATTTAAAATATTTCATGCATTTTTAGGTGGATTCAGCAAATATTCAGTAACAACTAATTTTATCTTTCAATTATAGCAGTTAAGTAGCTATTGCTCCATATACAAATGTATAGCGATATTATAATTTACTGAGCTATAGCGTAAATTAATAGAGAAAAAGTTTAGTGAATCCAGTGTACGGCTTTAGTTGTATTTACAGGGTTTATCCTTTAGCCATGGATATCCTTTAGCCAGTAGGTAACTAATAAACTTATTGTACGTAGTACGTATTGTCTTCCTGTTAGCCGCAATTTTATGTAACTTACTTAAGTAATTGGGAGAAATACTTAAAAATCTCTGAAAAAGGCATCACATTACAGAAAAAAACTATCGAATGAAAATAAGTACATAAATTACGTTATGGTTTTAGACAGTCGATAGAAAAATGTATAAAGAAATATATATTTAAATTTCACCTTCATTAAACGTGTGACCGCCTAAGCAAACTTCTTTGAAAACCCTCAAAAATTTGGCAATGGGGTCTATAATCAGTGTAAGTTTAGTGAATGTAGTGTACGATTTTAGTTGTAGTTACAGGATTTATTAAGATTATCGTTTATTTTATAGTTTGTAGAATTGTGTAATCTGAAAGGATTTATACTATCAAAACTGTTTCTCAAACGATAACAGTTTATTACCTCTAACTTCAACTATTCAATAATTTATTATGTACAGTGAATAAAGAATAACTCGGACTATTTGCATAAATTACAGCTTCTGATCTCGACCTGTGATCGTACCTATTTTCTCCGATTATGAATAAGTCCTACATTTTCTAAATCTCAGCCATTTTTTTTGCCTCATAGTAAAATAAATGTATCATTCCGTTTACTTTTTAAGGCTAAGTCTAACAGAACAAACATACAAACATATATAACTACGACTTTCTTATGAATGTGAATGCCATTTTTTTATGGGATACTAATAAGGTACGATGCAATTATATAATACGCCAAAAAAAAAGTTGTTATCATAAATCATATACATGACAAATTCCATGGCGGTATGAGAGAGAAAATATAAAATATGCTAGATGCGCTTATCTTTCTGCGCAGGCCGTAAAAGGGGTCTATGGATATTATGTTGCTATTATCAGGACCTGGCATTATATACGATGGGCTAAACACTTGACACCTTATATTTATTGGGATATACGGCCAAGTATCGCTGTTTCTAGACACTCTTTTCGCTTTTTAAAACCTCATCATTTTTCTCACAGATTTTTGCCGAGTTGTAAGAGTGCTTTTGACATTCCCACCAGTTGACATACTTACTATTATGTGTTCTTGCGTGATTCAGTCTCTATGTTTCTCTTCTTCATTATTATTCTTTATTATTAAGTTGTAATTATTTCAGATACGCGATACTGTAGATAATAATGGAAACCTGAAGTGAAATTCCGATTTCAAACATAATACTTGAGCATGTAAATTTAATTTAGACAAACCCAATTTTTCTTTCATAAAAGATTCAAGACATAACTTCATGAAAGAGCGTGAATATTCAAATGTGAATTAAGTATGTAAAGTTATTCAATTCATACTACACGGTATTTATGAAAGTTTAAGTTACAGTTTAACTGAAATTATAACTTTTTAACATTCTGCAACAATTAACATTTTAAAACACATCGTGTTGGTTTGATATGATGTTTTTATTCGTGACATAACAATTAGTTTATTTCGAATGAACTTATACTCACTCATAACGCAGTTTTAACATTTGATAAAACAGAGCTTTAAAAAAATTCGTAAATCTTCTACTGAAGAGTCACGTTACAAAAGAAATACTCTTTTACATTCGTTTCTTGTCTTATGACAGTTAATACAGTTACATAAAAAAATCTGTTTACTCTTTATGAGCAATAATTATGACTACGTATCAACGAATTCGGAAATACCTAAGCATCAAATAAATTGTAAGTTTAACATACTTTTACAACTTAAGTTCCATCATCGATAATTCAGAAAATAAGATAAGATATTTTAAAGTATTTTGCATAATTTGTAAAATTATTTTTAAGTTACGTTGAAACAATTTTGAACCAAAATGAAAGGAAATTCTCGAAGCAATACAGATTTTTTGCTAACAGTTTAGTTAGATCCACGCCACTTCAAAAGCATTTTTTTTTTTTTCAAAAAATTAGGTAAATATTATAACATAACATATCTTCACGCTGTATCCCCAACGGGGTAGTCAGAGAGGACGGAATAATAATAATAATAATAATAATATACTCAGACATTTCACACAGCGCCATCTGGTCCCAATGTAAGCAGCACAGCGCTTGTGTTATGGGTACTAGACAACTGATATACTACTTATATACTTTTCTTTTGTAAATAAATACATATTATACATAAACACCCAGACTCGGGACGGGAATCGAACCCGCAACCCCCGTTTACTTTCCAACGCGCTAAGCCGTTGCGCCAAGGAGGTCGTCAAGTATCCAATTTAGGAGCAAATCTGATCCCTTTATGAAAATTTTTAAAGCCTAAGCTTAACAATAACTACTGCTTCCCATTTTTTGACAACTAATATTGTTAACTAGTTCTTGGGAGCCAAAACTGTGCTTGTATAGATGGGGTTTTCGGCATTAAACAAATTTCAAAAACAGTGTTTCGCTATACGAAATCTTTTCTACTCAAAAATGACTTCTGGCGGTTAGGTTAAAAGTCTATGGCGATCGAGAACCGTAGCGAAGCTTTGCTACGCTTCGCGAACGCCATAGACTTCGACGTTAAGTTTTTTTTTCAACTACTCGAAAGTCTTCTATAAAAAAACAAATTCTGTCACTGACACCTCAAATAATACAACCAATAAGTATAAAAACACGTAGGCAATCGTTATTGTAACGTGTTTTCTTTTAAAATCTGAACTAGTGCCAAATAATAGGTATCTACCTATGAAGTTGCCGTTTTTCCGCCCGAAAACAAAAGTCAACAACGACGAATTAAAGGTGATAGTGGAAGCTGACGATACTTAATCTACTGCTGAGTTAGCAGCAGCTTTTGATGTTAGCATCAAAACAATATTGGTCATTTGCGTCAAATTGGCAACGTAAAAAAGCTTGATAAGTGGGTGCCGCATGAAATGAACGAGCGCCAGCACGACGAAGACGTTAAGGTATGCCTTGCGTTGCTTAATAGACACAGAAACGAAGGGATTTTGAACCGCGTTGTCACTTACGAAGTAAAATGGATTCTTTTTGACGATCGTAAGCGGTCATCATGTTGGTTAGACCCTGGTTCAGCACCTAGGCAATGCCCCAATCGAAAACTTACCCCTAGAAAAGTGATGGTTACTGTTTGTTGGTCTAGTGCCATTGTAATTCATCACAGCATCTTGCCAAATGGCACAAGCATTACTGCGGATGTGTGCTGTGAGGAACTGGACACAATGATGGAGAAGCTCGCAAATCTCCAGCCAGCCTTGGTTAATCGCTCGTCCCCGCTGTTCCTGCACGACAACGCTCAACCTCACACGACACAACAGACGGTATCTAAACTACAAGAGCTAGGGTTGGAAGTTTTGCGTCATCCACCGTAGTCACTAGACCTTGCGCCGACAGACTTCTACTTTTTCCAAAATTTGGACTTCTTGACAGGAAAAAAGTTATATATCTGAGAGGCAGTACAAAATGTCTTTGAAGAGTTTGTTGCTTCCCGTACACGTGACTTTTTCAAGAAGGGCATAGAAAAATTACCACTGCGCTGGCAGAGATGCATCGATAGCATGGGTGCATATTTCGATTAATAGAAATAAAAAAAATATATAAAAAAAATACTTTAACTTTTTATTAAACGGCATTTTCATAGGTAAAGACCTAATATGTGCTTTACCATGGCGTATACTGCGCCAAATTAACGTAAATAAAAAATTACAAAAGAAATAAAATGAACTTCTTATTTAATCCTCTTGTGAATATTTCATAATATTAAGTAGTACCATTTACATATACATTTATTAATAACAAAAAAGTACATACATATGTTAATATTTACAAACTTAAAACTACACATTATCTTAAATAATAAACTTCCTCAAAGTTGCCGCTTAGAAAGCTGTCATTGCTTAAGGTACCCAGCAGACTGGCAGCATTGCCTCTTTGAATAGCCAAACTGATTCGTTGGCGGAAGAAGCTGCCAGCCCGGCGGTCTCCCGAAGCCTCGACCAGTCTCTTATAAATATCAGAAATGGCCGCGGCACCTGCTGACTTGGAAGTCGCCGGCACATGGGGAACAGCAAGTGTATCGACACAAGTGGCATCCCACACCAGCGATCTTCCAAGTTTCCAAGGAATGAGCGTCAAACCATCCGGTCTCCTGCCGTCGCTGCGCGCAATACCTACAGGTTCTAAGACTGCAGGAACGCCAGCGGCGACAAGAGCCCGCCGAATGACGTGATTCAAGGCAGCATGTCGTGACATGCGGCCCACACTACGTAAACAGGATAAACCGTGGTGACCTAGTACATCGACGAGATCACCACAGCAGCAACGGTGAGGAAGGTTAGCCCTGGCCCCCAGACGAAGGGATACTATGAGAGAAAGCGTAGTATTGTCAATTAAAGTTCCTAAGTTTTTTGAAGGTATTACCTTCAACCAGTGTCCTGACTCCTTCTCAGAAACAGCCAGGAGGCGAGACCGATCTTTTTCGGTACTACAAGAATCTAAAAGTTGTAAATGAAACCAAAAGTACCAAATATTGAAATGTCTACGTCACAGTTTCTGAAAAAATCGACTTCGATAGACGATCAGACGAATAGATAAGAGATCTGTTTTCCTTTTTGCCTTTTAAGGTACGAAACTCGTAAGGAATAAGTATACTAGAATTATCGTTACTGCCAAAATTGCGACTGTGGCCAACAAACCTCTACTTATTTAATAATATAATATATACGAGCATGGTGAGATATTGTGGGGAAATTGTTTGGATCTCATTTCAAGATAAATTCAATGTACAGTAGGTTGTTTGTATTCGAGTACGCAAAGCCTGTTTGTGAAGCCTGTTATTATTTGTATAAGAACAGAAATGAGAATGTATAAAAACAAAATCTCCTATTCTTTATTCAGTTTTTGTGTAACCTCCGCAACAATAGCGCAGTACCTGCTGCGATTTTTGGTAGAATCGCTGAGGTTAAACAACGTTGCACACGGTTAATTATTAGATGTGTAATCTACTTATATCCATGCTTCGGCAAGCACGTTAAGCCATTAAAGTTATTAAAAAATAATGTAGCGATATGCTCGAAGTGTATGTGGTGGTTCGATATTTGATATAATCACAGAAGTTAAGCAATACTGCGTGCGTTCACTTAGAGTCTAGAGAATGGGTGATCTAGTGGTATCCATATCAAACGTGTCCAGACTTTGAAAACCACGTTATACCCGCATTGTATCGTTGTTAAGGCAGAGGTCAATAAAATTTAAATCAACTGATAAAGACCAGAATAATACCGGTGTGATCGAGCTTCGCTCGGCATCTATCGCGTTTGCCAAGGGATGACGAATAAGGAGAGAAATGAGGGATAAACCTAACATAAACACAAAATTTAATCAAAATCGTTGAAGCCGTTTCTGTGTAACCAATTAACCGCGTAACCGTCTAAAACATATACATATGTACATATAATTATGTATATCCATATTCATATATAATTATACATATATGTAAGTGCAAGAATTGTTTATTTAGTTAATAGTAATGTGAATAGGGCTGTACTGGTCGCACTGGTTCGCACATTTCCATAGACTAATAGCCTCTTGCCCATTTTTATTTCACATAAAAGAAAAATACGTGTCATCAATAGCATGAATACATTAGATTGTTTTAAAGACATTGATCTATTTACATATAGACCTAGAGATCTCGAAAAATATATGTAGATCTGTTTAAAAAGAAAGGCGATATCAATGGTATGGATACCATAGATCGTGATTACACCGAAATTTAAAGCGCAAAATAATAAAATTAGTCAACTGATTCATTTCCGAGAAACTACGTCGTTTTTGTAATAACGTTCCTAAGTTACTCGATTAATGGAAAAATACCTGGGCGACCGAGCTTTACTCGGTGTCTTACGAAAAAAAATAAAAAAGTCTGACCACATTGCAGGATTCGAATCAGCGTATTTCAGTTTGGTAAATCTACGTTCTAGTCATTGTACTACTGAGAAGGTCAACTCTGTTGTGAAATCAGAAGAATTTAGAGTTAAGAAATTTTAAATATTTGAAAAATAGCGAATATGAATTTTCTCAGAATTATAAATCTACAAATGTTGCTTGTACAATACTACTCTTAAATAATACAGTACATTGATTAGAAAATCATACCACAAATAAAGAATTTAATCGAATACCAAACTATTATCTGGAAATGACCTTCTTTGCATATGTATAATTACTGGCTTTTCGAATATTGCATTTTAATACAACCTTGAAAATTATGTCGAAAAAATGATACCCGACTGAGTTTCTGGTCGGTTCTTCTAATCGTAGGTTTTCTTTCCAAACCGAATGCGAATTTCTAGTTCAAAAGTATTTTGTAATAATTTGAATTGATTGATTTTGAACCAAAATAATCCACTTTGGTTTCCAGAAATTAGTGCATCTAATTAATGTTCACTATTTACTATAAAATTTTAAATCGATGTTAATTTGCGGTCGATGAAAGTCATACAATTAGGCCCCAAATCGTAGGCCCCAAAACGACATATTCTTTCAAATTATTGAACTATTATAAAACTGAAAATCGAATGAAAATTTTTATTAAAGGTGAGTACACACCGAGAGGCAATGCGGTGCACATTTTTTAAGAAAGCAACAAAATATACAACTTGTTTACTACTTACACTATTTACACTAACGTTGTGTTATACTTTTTAAATTGTTGCGTTACCCTCTGTTACGGTCTCCCGGGATACAGGTTCGCCTAGTGCGGGGTCCGCTATGTCACTGTGTTTTTACTTTATTATAATGGATAAATAAATTATTATTGTTATATTATATTATTATTACTGCAAAAGTATAAATTTCAATGAGAGCGCAGTAGTGCGTCCATCCATATTTATACCGTTTCCGCGCTCTTACTGGAACATATACTTTTACAGTAATAAATAAGTTACATATTCTATTGCTTTCTTAGGAAGTGCTCGTTGCTTCACGTCACGACGTCTCTCGAAGTGAACTGATCCTAAGAGTTGAGTGAACAAGATAAGAATGATAATGTCGTGAATACAGATAAAGAGAGACTTAATTTCAGAGTACAATACAGACAAAGAGATTAAGGTTAAAGTGGTAAATCAAGTCAGACCAATAACGGATACCCTTATTAACTTTATTATTATTACAAGCTTTTATTTAACTTCAAATGTATGAAATCGTATCTTTAGTTCAAATCTTGCAAGTTAAATTTGAACCACTTCCTCTAAACTTACGACTTCGAAATTTTGCTCGCTTATTAAGTTCTGAGACAATATACTAAAATATTAGAAATAACCTGATACTGCAGCTCACAAGAGCGCTCATCAACGGTTATTAGCACGAACATGAAACATTATATGTATACATTATAACGTTTAATTTTGATAGCTGAACATTATCTTCATCATGAACTCTTGCTGCAACCGTTTATTTTTTCTTTTTCGTGCATTTTAGTATAAGTTTTATTTTTTTTATTTTTTTTCTTTTTATTTATTTCTAATGGGTTGTTTTTATTGATTCGTATCTCAAACAACTTAAACATATGATTTTTTCAAGAAAACCATCGTTAGCGATATTTTACTCTTTTTACAGCTGTTTTTTTTCTATAACTGTTGTTTTTAATATAAGCAATACATACCTATTCTTACGATGTCCGTAATCGCTATCCTTACATACTCCTTTCGCCTGCTCAAGTCTCACCATTGTCTTCATATATTTTCCCTAAGTATGCGACTGCACTCCATCATCGCTGATTACTTCGTTACAGCGTGAGGATATCCCAACGTTGCATTATAATCAACTGCCGTTGTATACATACACACATAATGTACGTATGAACTAAAAATCTGTGAACACAGAATTTATTGCTGCGGCAAAATATCCGCCACTCTCGCCCTCCCATTTTATAATATTTTAAATTAAAGACAATAATGTAGAAGCAGTATTAAGTTAAGAAAATAGATAGTGTCAAACTCTATGTTAATTTTGGCACTCACGATGTTTACTTTAAAACGATAAATATTTTACAAAACTGTTACTTAAAATATAAGAAATAATGTGATGAATTCCTAAAATCTTTAGCTACTTTCCGCTCAAACTCTAAAAACCAATCGGTATTCGGTGCTAACCAGCACTGAATACCACCGATTCGATGCTGGTTAGCTGACAGAGTCTGATCTCTGGTATATACCGAGGATGCTTCGTTGAAGGGCGAAACACGTTTCGATTGGTGGTTTTTGGAGTTCGAGCTGAAAATAGCTAAAGGTTTTAGGAATTCATCACTTGAAATGGATTTCCGCAAAGTAACACCTGAGGTCTATACAGTATGTAAGAAATCACTAACCAGCAAAATGTTAGGTTTATCGAGAAATTTGTACAGGTTTACGACTTTTACGAGTGTTTTCGTAATTGAGGTTATAAGACAACCCTTGTACAGCTGAAATACGTATAACCACGCTTATGACATAACCACTATGCAACTGAAATGTTATAATATTCGGGCTTTTTTCAGGTCATATAGAACAACGCTGGCAACATCCATTACTTTAGTCTTGGTTTTTCTTATTTCTGTCATTCATCCATGCTTGTCCATTTTCAAATATCACTCAATTGCTTAGTACATGCTTAGTACTCGTAAGTCAATTAGGGAGAGACAGGGCATATTGAAACAAGGTGATAATTGATACAATACCAATATCTCAATACCTAGAAACGACATTTGTGTCGCGATATCATTAAAACGTCGCTAGATATGTCTACAACAGTTGCGACTTCACCATCTGCCATTCAGCTGTCGGTGTATTACGAGGGTAGGTATGTTTTTATCGCGACCACGCGATATATAGGTAAAGTACCCTAAAGTACCCTGACGTTATTTTACGTTATTTATTTAAGATTGAAAAATACCATAGGTAAATTGTTCTATTCTATTCCGTAATCAGGACTATGTCTGTCCATTGGGGTACAATGATACAGTAAAGCATGAAGCACATTGATATGTATAAAAGTGGCCCACCAGTACATAAAAGAAGTATTTTTAGAGTTTATTTTGAATGAATAGACGTTTTTCCGAAAGTGAATATAAATCTTGATGTGTTGTTTAGAAAACCTGCCATAACATTTATTTTTATTGTACTTGAGTTTTGATTAGTAAAGGTTAGTTATTTTGTACTTTTCAGTGTTTTTTTTTGAAGGCGGTTTAATTTTTTTTAATTTTTTTTTTTTAATTTTTGTAACCATTAACTATTATTGTACATTTTACACTCTGTATCAAAGTGCCCCGCATGTGGGGCAAAACTATACGAAACCCATTTTTTACTTTTGTCGCTATATTCTCATTTTCTTCTAACTGTAATGTTTCTATCAATTGATACTGTATAGTCGAATAGTTATACTATATGCAACGAAAATAATAATATTTGATTCATTTTTGCTACGTAAAAATGAAACTAAATTTCTCTGTATCAATCAGCCCCTAATGGGTACTACTCGCTTTGAATGAAAATCACTCTAATACAAACTTTATACAGACTATTCAAATTATGTAACAAAATAATATGTCACGATGTAAATTCAAATTTTATATTTTATGTTGTGTTTCATATATCTTTTCACAAATCACAAAAATTTGTAAAATTTAAGAAATATTACTGGTTTTATTTAAAAATCATGAGATACTCGAAAACAAAAGCATGAAACCCTTATTGTAAATCATTTTTATCGTAATCCAAGAGTGTCGGACCATCTTATAGGAATAAATTGTGCGCAAAAAATGTAAAAACATTGAATAGGTATTGTCGTCGCAATATTTCTTTTTTTGTTTAGCTTACACAATATTTGGCATTATGGCGTATTCCTTAAATTTGTATTTTTTTTTACTATTACAAAGTACGAGCAAACAGTCACTTAATAGTAAGTGGACTGAGACCCATGGCTATTTATAATATAGATAAATAGATAGTTTATTATAAACACAGCCAGCACAAGATACAGGAAATAGAGAAAAAGTAATCAAAAAAAGGTGTGTGTTTATGACCACACGATAGAAGTGAAAACTTACATGATTTTCTAAAATTAAAATATATTATACTAGCGGGCTTGATGTCGACTAAAGCCGAGTATACTTGATTCAGCGTCACTGACCCGCGGGGTTATTACCTAAAAAATTGCAGACAGCGACAGCCACGCGATCACTACGCGACCGGTGACTAATTGTAATAAAACATTGGTATCATGTATGACGATTGTGTATCTATTATTCTATGGCCATAAAATGCACTTTTCGCGGTTGATTTAGCGCCACTATACAAATTACATTACACAAATTCTCGTTAAGACAGCAGATATCGCGCGATATTGACTGTCGCACGCTGCCTGCGAGTTACGTAATAACCGTGCCGAGCGTGACGGTTCAGTTTCGTTCACTGTTCAGGAAGACCGCAGGGCAAAGAATTTTTCACTTCAGTAAGACATACAAAACAACAAAAAAGAAAAAAAACAACGAACGAAAGAATACAAATATGTACGTGTGCTGTTGCCACGAAGAGGCTCTGGCTCAGCATTATGTTGCAGACTGGCTACGACCGCGACGCTGGTATTCTGCCAGCACACGTAAGTCGACACGTGTGTTTTCGAATTTTATGGTAAAGTGACTATTCTGCTTTGTTATTATTATTATTATTATTTATAGAAGAGAAGGAAACGAGGAAGCGAGTCACCTGATCTAAAATGGTCACTGCCCAAGTACACTCGCAACATCCAGGGAATCACGAGTGCGTTGCCGGTCTTTAGGAAAAGGTCCCCATCTTTTCTTAAAGTGGGGAGATGAACCACCGGCACTCTTACTTACTAAACGAAATACAATAGCAATAGATGCTGTTATTTTACACTGTGAGAGTTTGGTATTTCACCGGGCTAGCGGGTTCAATTCATACTGCAATGCAGCATGGCTCTACCACACATAAATGATAATCTGAGGACAACCTGAGGACTTAGATGTTGTGCCTCTTGTGCTATTTTACTCTATACATCGGACACAAACAGTGAAAGTGTTTAGTGGCAGGATTAGCGAGTAAGATGGTGGTTTATTATATAAGTATATTGGTAAAAATTATATTATTGTGGTTTTGTAATTTCTTCACTTTATCATTTATCATCTCAGAAATATGTGCGGTGTCACGCTTGCGGACAGGATAAGCAATGACGAGATACATGCTTAGGAATGCTTAGATGGTTCGGGCACATGGAAAGAATGAGTGATGAAAGACTGACGAAGAAAATATACAGAGCGAAAGTGAGTGGTAAAAGAAGCCAAGGAAGACCAAGGCTGACTTATGAAGATCAAATAGCCAGAGTGTTAGCAGACGGAAATGTCAAAAGCACTCGCATACCTAGGCGAAAATGTGTGAGGAGAATGATGAGATTTGAGGAAGCGAAAGAGGTGTGTAAGGACCGCGACTCCTGGCGCTCCGTCCTCTCTGGCTACCCCGTTGGGGATACAGCGTGAAGTTATGTTATGTTATGTTATGTTATCATTTATAATTTTATTGTTAGTATTTTTCCGTCAATTAAACGCTTTGGCGACATTGCGCTTTTGAATGAGATGTGTGTATTTGTTTACATTTTCTTTAAAAATCTGAACCTCTTATTACTTTAAGCTTTAACTTCTGCAATCTAATAAGATAATTAAGCTGACTTATATAGTCATTCGAATATAGCGATATATATATATTCCATATATATAAGTATATGGAATTTTTGCGATTTAATGAAAACTTAACAATGGTATCTTTTATGTACTCGTGTATTAATTTGAGTAAGTAGGTACATAAAGCGAACTAGATCATTGTATAACATTGTCTTGAAACCATAAGAACGTATAAATTGGATTACCAACTTGAAACCGCACGTAGCAAGCACTTGTACATAAATGAATGCAATATTGTGATGTAGAACACGACACATACATACATCGCCGCTTGATCATGTATTGAATAATTATCTATCCGTAATCACAAATCATTGTATGACAGAATGAATGATATTGATTATCGTGTCGTAAAAATAGTTTTAGTTGGAATAGTACAAATATTTTTTTACAAATGGTATATTATTGCGACGAGTCCTGTGTACATACTACATATACTTTGAATAAATTGAACATGAGCAAACAAGCTTTAACTTAAGTTCCTTAGACATTTCCTACTAACAGAAAGATTTTATAAATTAATGTTAAATTTGAAAAAAAGATAACGGGTTTAAAATAGCTATTGCTAGTGCTATTACTTAATGATTTTTTTTTACAAACAGAACTGACAGACGGAGTGACAAACGGCCAATAAAACAAACCTGACGAAACTATAAGAGATCCATCTATGCCACGTTAGCTAAGGAATTTTGACTATCTTAAAAACAACTAAAGACTAGTAATACTATCTTAAAAACAACTAAATTGTATGTTAGTAATCCAGTGAGAAAGCTAGTCAACTTGCTTATCAAAACATACGTAGTATACAAAACTTGATATTTCTTCCCATTTATCAGTATCAAGGTGGAAGAAAATCACAATTTGATGCCATTTCTACACTTTGAGTATTTAGACTTATTACTTAGTACTTAGACTAGTAACAGATTGCTTTACTTTGATTTGTTAGTATCAGCACTGCATATTACAGTCTTATAACTAAATACCCGAGGAGCTGAATAACTTTAAAAAAATTTCTCACGTGACGCCTTAAAAAAGATAAAAAGCCAAACCAGCAGCTTCAACGTGAGTTCAAGCCAGCGATACTTGATAGAGTGTGGGTCAAAGTTTTATAAAACAATTGTTATATTACTATATTTGCTACTAAGAGTGCTGAATATTTTTCATATTTTTTTTCCGCTGTTGTTAGCAAATATCAACGCCGCTAACTCATGGTAGAGACGTTATCTTTTTAAACTAGCTTTGTGTAACCCAGGCATTATTAACTTAACGACAATGACAGCAAGGTAAGTTATTGTGACAGTTATAAGATTGATAATAGAACAAAAGTTATAAGTAGAAATGTGAGCACAAGAAGGCCAAAGGAAGTCGAAAGTTCAAGACGTGGAAAATGGATTACCTATCCATTTCGTCCATCCATCCATATTAGTTTTAATTTATGAGCACTAAGGCTCGATTTCGAATCAATAAAAAATACTTAGTTTTTCCACTGAGTAAAATCAATTATAAAAGTTGGTGATAGTGAAAAATTGGAAGAATAAATCGAGCAATCGAGGGAAGTGAATTACAATGAAAAGACTAAGAAAAATAAGATTGTAAAAGAAGTAGTTAGTTACTCACTAGTAGTAGTTACATACTTATCTAGTTTTGTAAAATAACGTGTTCTAGGTAATCGCTAATTGTAATATTAGCGATTTCGGTTGTGAGTAATTAAGTTTGTGGGTAATAGATTCTTTTTCGACATAAGTACATATCTATTGAAAAGGTTTTTTGGTAAATCATCCCCTGTAGCGGTAAAAAGGGTGAAAAGCAGTTGAAATTCAAAGCTTATTGGAACAAAGCCGCTTAACGCGGTCCGCGAGAGGTGTGAGTTGGTAGAAATCGTCACGTAAAGGAAAAGCGTTAGGCCCCCTTAATTCGATTCTCAGCGACTAGAGAGTCGCTCTCTCTTTGTCTTCCTAACACACGCTAGTAAATTGAGTAACGTGGGAGGACCCACGCTACGCGCGGTGCTAGGTTCGAGGAGGAGTTTTATAGATAAATTAACAGTGATCTTTCTGTCTCTTTCTATTGTATACGCGGGTGTGTGCGTGCGTGTGAGTATTAAGATTCGAGCAGACGAACAGTGTGCGCGGCCAGCTGTATAACCTGATTACTTTACACGAGGAAATTTGGTTAAAAGTTATTTGCTTTTTGTTTTTATTTTAAATCATACGTGAGTGTTATTTTCTCATTATTGCAATTAAGTTTTAGAAATGAAAAACCGCACACGTTTTTTTGTTTTCTTTTACGAGTTTACGAATCCAATTGTGTTAACCCTACATTAAGTAAATATTTTCATTATTTAATGTAAGAGAATGCCCATGATGTCTTGTGATTGTGTGTGCATTGTGATATTTTGAGATTCAGCGAGTCAGATCAGTCAGTCAGTGAATGAGTGGTATTTCGCTTTCACATATGTTTCACATATTTCACATATAAATTTAATATTATTATAAGAATAGCAATTGAAATAAAATAAAGTAAAATAAACAATTGTAATTTAATAATTACGATTGTAATTATTAAATTACAATTGCTAGTTGAAATAGAGAAATATATTACTATAGACATAATATATATTGTTAGTTTTTATGCATCGAATCACCTAAGTATCCATTTGCCTAAGTATAATAACCTAATTGTCCACCTAAGTATCCATTCCGTGACAGCTGACAGCAGGAGACTACTCGTATTTTTTTTTTATAATGTAATAGATCTACGTTTGGCCACTAACTCACTTGTTGCTAAGCGACGATGTGGCCGAAGATGGAGCACGTCGATCTACGAAATATCTATTCACTCTAGCCCTGAAGATGCCTGGATTTTTGGATTTGTCGTAAGCATTTGAGATTTGGAACAATTATAAGTAATAGAGGTTTCACTTTTACGGAGCTTAAATAAAATATTGAAATACAATTTTTGGGATCGCCATGTGGGATATGAAATGATAGATAGAGCTATTTAAACCACGAATTCAAACACGTGTAACGCATTATTTTGGGTTATTTTTTTTACGATAAAACTTCTTATAAACTTTATTTTTCTTTCCCCACCTTATCTCTAACATATTGCTATCCTCCCAATTTATCTCAAAAAATACCACTTATACATTCAAAATATGGTGTAGAGCACATTTAAATTTCTACGATTGCATTACCTTACATACATGTCCTTACATAAAAAGCAAGCTCCGTGACAAACTTTCTTATATCCTTAGCAGTTTAGCACTCCGAGACAAACTTTGTTTTACGGTTGCCAGTTGCGTTAATAGCTGACACGAAACACTATTTTTAATTCACATACATACATATCTTTACGCTGTAACCCTAATGGGTTAGTCAGAGAGGACGGAGCGAAAAGCGTCGCGGTCCTAACATACTTCTATCAATATTAAAATCGTCTTGGCCGGATTGCTTAAAATTGTATCATAATGTCATTACTTATTCTTTTTAATACCCTAACAAATGACAATGTATCATAACTCCAGTAATTACGAGGAGATATTGATGCTACGTACTAATTTCACATATGAGATGTTACGTGAACCAAATAAACGTTGGATCGAAGAGAAACTAATCAACAAGAGCGTTACTATTGACAGTCGAATTTAAAAAACATCGGAAATTAGCAGTTTTGGAATATTTTCCACATTTTTAGTATCACTTTAATAACTTCAGGTTCAGTGATCGTAACTGAAAAAAAACCGGCCAAATACGTGTCGGATCACGCACAGAGAAGGGTTCCGTAGCCGGGATGCACAATGTTCAGTTACTATAAATAATTAGCAGTAAAAATTATATCATAGCGTTTCAAGATATTTCTGTGGTCGCTTAGACTGAAAATATTTCAAAAACATCATGTCATATTATTCAAACCAATTTAAGGTGCTTTTTAAGTTTTACTTATTTCCAATTTTTTCAAAAGTTAGTTAGAGTGCACACTTTTACGACTGTAGAAACACAAATCTCAAGTTTTGACTTTTAAACAAGAAAATTCACTTCACAAAGCAACGAGGTACCAATGTGTTTAATAAAACATAGTTTAGTGAACACAGCGAGTTTGGATAGCTTACGAACATCAGTGCGACTCAACATCTGTGGGGTCTAAAATAGTTTTGACGCGTGTCGGGTTCCGACACATCACATTAGACCGCAAAATGTGGGTTCAAAATATAAGCGAGCGTGGAATACTAATGTAAGTATCCTCAGAATAAAAATATGACTTATAGAAAACGTTAGAATTTTGAGCCTAAAACGTTACCTAAATCTTATTTATTTAAAAACGTTTATTATTGTTTAAATGGAAGTGTTACTATACCATTGCTATTTTCATTCTTATTGTGTGATATCGTTAAGCGACGAATGTAAAGAATGTCTATAATGGAAGCTGTTGCTTCATCACGGGAAAGCCGATCTTCAATTTTTGAAACTCATTCGAGTGATTAAGGAATCCCGACTTTAAATCTTATATACTGCCTCGAAATTCGTCATACATTTACAAAACAATAAAAAGTTGTATTTGCGCTTATTAAAAATGAGCCCTTATTTTTGGAATGCTAAAGTACATATTAAACAAATATTCACTTTTTTATATTTATGCCCTGTGACAAAATAGCTTTATTTCTTTCAAAAATATTACCTTTTTCTGATAAAGTCAGGTAAAAATTATATACCGTAAAATTTTCATAGTTTCCAAGGTATTAGGGAGTGATTCCACTTATGAAACTGCAGGGCGAGCACGAACTTTTATTAGATTCGTAGAGCAAACGTAACGAGTTTTCTATACGATTACGAGAATCGCGCAATCACGAAGCATCACGAATACACGAAGCATATTTTGTCAAATTTCGAGGTCGACAGACATTGGCCTGCACGAACGTAAACTTGACTATTATTAACGGGTTAAAAATGAAAATAAAATACTGGAACCACAGGGACATGGTTAAGGACCCACTCAAACACACAAAAAAATTCATCAAAATCGGACTAGACATTAAAGAGGAGATCAGTCACACACCTTCAGAAGAATTATATATTTAAAGACATAGACGTAAGGATTATAAAACCGGCCAAGAACTTGTCGCACACGCGTTAATTTAGAGTTCTTGAGTAATTTAGAACAAAGTAGAAGTTAAATTAAAAAAAAATAGGTCAAAATATCCATTAGATATTTTTTTTCTTTTTAGGTTTGGGTTATCAAATTACAAGTTTGTACATCAGCTCATAAGATAGAAAGAGACGCAATAAATCGGTTATGACATACATAACACATGGACAACACGATGAAATTGCAAGAGCCCTATTTTAACTTTTTTGACTACGAAAATCTAAAAATAATTATGTAGTCAATATTATTGGTATGATTATCTCGAGGTCATTATTATAATAAACATAAGACACACGGTAACAGGATCACAGGGTGTGGATGAAGACATTATAAAATATCGTTAGGGAATGAGGGACACCTACACATGGCTCATAGTCCTGACGCTTCGACGTAACTCACAGTTAATCTATTGTTAAGTTACAACAGTATCAGAGCCGAAGCTATTGCTATTGCCGAAGCTACCGAAAATTTCGTTATTGTTCTGAAATTTCTCATATATCATCTTCTTTAAGTAATAAAGTTTGAGTAAATCAAAAACAAATCAGTCTAGAAGACAACTAAAATGATTCTTCTTGATTTTATTGTTAGTTGCGTTTTACGTATAATAATAATTAAGCTCTACTTTAATCATTATTACTTCATATTACATGTATTTCAGGGTTTGAATAATAACTCATAAAATTGACGACCTCTATGGCGCAGTAGTTTTGAGCATTGTGTCCAAACGCGGATTTCTTGCCGGGTCAATTTATAAAACGGACTTTTCTAGATTTTCTCGGGTCTGGGTGTACGTCCTGGGAGACGCCTCTAGTAGTCATCGTCTGGTTCTCGTAGCACAGGGAACACCCTAGTTCGAGACCAGATAATCGGTGTGTATAGTCTGACGCATTTATTATTATGTAAATGGCATTTTGTGCATGAATAAACTTTTTTTTTCCTAAAACCTCAAAACTAGCATACAATATATAGAGGTATTTATTGTATGACATGACGACGGCCTCATTTCACTTCGCGATAGACGAAATTGCAAAGCAGTCATCGTGATTTTTTTAATGTGACATTGCCATCGCTCCTGCGATGTATTACAATAATCTCTATACAATATTTTTCGCTACCTATACTTTTTTAATGATATTTACGTTACAAATAGAACATTATGATGCATAGCATTTTGGTCTAATTTAGATATTTTTTTTAAATTGATTGAGCTCTTCAGTGATTATTCTAATATCTCAAATGGCTAAATATAAATAATTTATAGTCACGACAAATATTATAGCAAAGCTAAAAATAGGAATGCTATGAAGATTAATTGTTATTGTGCCCTAACAATCACTGATTTTCGCAGTAGAAAGTAACTGGTACAAGTAATAAGTATCTACCTAACAGGAAATTATGTTATTTATTTTGTTTGACAAGTTGTTTTAGAATCTCGAACCAAATAATAACTTAAATAAGAGAGGAAAATCTTTGAACAATAGGCAGCCTTTAAAGTCAAAGTCGAAGCACTTTATTCAGGTACACCTACCTCATTGCCAAGTTTACTGTTTTTAATCGCCATCTATCTTCGGTTCGAAAAGACAATTTGTCCTCGACGAAATCATTACAAAACAATGTTCTGAAAAGAACTTAAAACTACGATAAAATTATATATCTTATCTAACAGTTATAGCTACAGTGATATAGTTCAAATGTATCAAATAAAACTATATTCGCAATATCAGTTACTTATCTTACAAAATATTGCTTATAAATCATGCCGAAAATCTCTTATAACTTGGACTACACTTTTCTCCAGAATAATAAAAGTCAGTGTCTAAATCGGTAGCTCTTCAGAGAGAATGCCCCGTGAATTATCGATTAGCTGCTGTTTTGATGGGGGTAGTTTTATCTTTTTGTTATTCTGTGAGTTTCGCAGAATGACCTGTCGTTGTAAAACAATGGTATTAATACGTAAGAAAAATACTTATGTGTTATATGTATGTGTTGAAGATGTCAAGGCCACTATAGTGAACGTGTATTGTGTATTAAATTACTGTGTGCTGTGCTATAAACCTCCCAAACCTAACAAAAATGTCCTATAACTTATCCAACTAAATAGTCGAATAAAAAATATATAACCATTATGACACCGTGGTGTATAGAAGCGCATTGAATGAATGAATGAATGAATGAATTATTTATTTCATATTATCAAAGTCAAGTTTACATACAGTATTAAAAATGTCAGAGAATAATACATTTTGGTTTATACAGCAATTTCATCACATTATCATGCCAAATAAAGGTTTATACGACTTCCTTATGCTATAATTTGTTCACAATAGCATAGCAAGCTTGATAACTTCTTTTATACAACGTAAGACAATTTTATTTAGTCTGAGTATACAGTACATTTATCCCGAATAGAAAACGTCCTGAAGTTAACTATGACTTCATACAAAAATACATATTATCAACGAAAACGAAATTACGTGCAAATGTTTCCACTAATATGTATTATAATTTATAATACAATTAATTTATCATCTATATATATATAATGAAAGTTTTTTTCTTTGACCGCGATAAACTTGAAAACTACTGGACCGATCGGCATGGGACCATTACCATTCGACGCGGAATCGTCTGTAGATGGTTATAGGCTACTTATTTTTTGAACTCCGTATACCTTTCACCATTTTTCAAACAAAAATGTACTATTACGTACAAAATTTTCGCTTACGCCCAGCGAAGCGGGCGGGAAACGGTTCATATACATGTATCACATATTCAAAGACGGTTGCAACTTTTGTAATGGAAAACATATAAAGTAGACATCTTATTTGCTTCAAAAAGTAATTTTACTTTGATAAATTACTTCGGAAAGTCACTAATTGATGTTTGCTCCACTGAATTTAATATAACTATGCCCAAACGTTGTCGTATACACGTAATTTCGTCTGTTATGTCATGACTATACGCCAACACTATTTGGTCGCGACGGAAACGCTGCTAATACGATCTGTTTTCGCTAGTTGGGCTATCATTATCTGGTTCCGCTTTGCCATCTATTTGTAAGTCCAAATATTGGGTCCTTACATATGAAATTATCGTTTTGTCGTACTGACCACTTTGATCTGAAATATCTCCTCTTTGGTTAAGAATTCCAAATTCAAATTTATAAATTCATTTAGCTGGTACATTTGAGTTTTGAAAACAGTCATTCATTTGTTTTTTCCTCACTATTTTTTTCTTTGGCGTCGCTTATTACCGCACAATAGAAAACATGAAATATCGGTATATTTACGAGTACGAGTTTTACCGTGGCACCAGTGCTGTAGAAACAGCTCGAAGGATTAATGATGTGTACGGCGCTGGTGTCGCAAAAGAAAGCACGGTACGTTTTTCGTTTCAACGTTTTCGTTCTGGAAATTTCGACCTTCAGAACCAACCCCGTGGACGGCCGGAGACCAAAGTGGAAAATGAAGAATTAAAGGCTATTGTGGAAGCGGATCCATCACAAAGCACTTCAGAGATAGCTGCAAGCTTCGGGGTAAGTGGCAAAACTGTATTAATCCACTTGAAGCAAATCGGGAAAGTAAAAAAACTTGAACGATGGATACCTCATGAATTGAGTGAATCGAATTTGCAAACACGCGTCGACTGAAGTGTTACTTTTGCTCAACCGACACAATAATGAAGAGATTTTAAATCGAATCATTACTTGTGATGAAAAGTGGATACTGTACGATAATCGGAAGCGCTCGTCACAATGGCTGAACCCTGGAGACCCAGCCAAATCCTGCCCTAAACGAAAATTGACTCAGAAAAAGTTACTTGTGAGTGTTTGGTGGACTAGCGCCGGTGTCGTTCACTACAGCTTTCTAAAATCTGGCCAAACGATTACGGCAGATATTTATTGTCAGCAACTGCAAACCATGAAGGAAGAACTAGCTGCTAAATAACCGAGATTAGTCAATCGCTCTAGGCCACTGCTGCTTCACGACAACGCAAGACCACACACTGCACAACAAACAACCACTAAGTTAGATGAGCTACAATTGGAATGTCTGCGACATCCACCGTACTCCCCGGACCTTGCTCCAACAGATTACCATTTTTTCCGGAATTTGGACAACTTCTTACAAGGAAAAAAATTCAACTCCGATGCGGCAGTCCAAATCGCCTTCAAAGAGTTTATTGATTCTCGCCCCCACGGTTTTTTTAGTAAAGAGATCAATGAACTACCTATGAGATAGCAAAAGTGCATAGATAACAACGGTGCATACTTTGATTAATTAAATATATTTTACAAAAAAAAAAATGACTTTATATTCCTCCCGTACAAAACGCCAATTTCATATGTAAGGACCCAATATTTATTGCTGAAATGGTCTATGTGTGTGATTTTGTTGCGCACATGGAGCAGTATTTAAAAGGAGACCGCACTCTGAGGAGGTACTTGAAATCGAGAAATTTAACCTTGAAACATATCTTTACCCCTCCATCTCTTTTTAACCGATTTTGAAAAAAGGAGGAGGTTTTCAATTCCACTGTATGTTTTTTTTTGTATTTTTTTTTATATTTGTTACCTCATATCTCCGCCATTTATGAACCGATTTCAAAAATTATTTTTTTGTTTGGTAGGTCATACTTCAGAGGTGGTCTCATTTATATTTCACCGCTACTGGAGCTTAGACTTCGAAGATACACTAAATAATTAGAGCTGGTTATAACCTTTATTTATATTGATGATTCTCTTGTATATGGTTGCGGGTTGCGGTCCGGAATTAGAATGAAGTTAATTGCAGACCTGTCCTAGATATTTATTTAGGTCATGATCATTCAAAAGGGAGAAATAAGAAAAAAATATTAAAAAAAATTAAACCACCTTCAAAAAAACACTGAAAAGTATAAAATAACTATCCTTTACTAATCAAAACTCAAGTACAATTAAAATAACTTTATAAATACGATACATATATAATTAAATTTGACAGTTATTGAAATCGGTGCCAAATCAATGTGCAACAACAGAAAGTATTAGTTTGGTGGGCTTGGCTTTTTTTTAACAATTTTATATATACTAGTTGGTGTACTTCCGAATTATTTCCAGGAGCTAGAAAGAGACAGAAATGAAACGGTAATGATTACAGGTTACTCGAGGTCATTGAATTTGTTTTCAACTACCTCTTCAGAGTACGGAATCCAGCTAAATTCAAAGATTCTTGGTTGCGCCTCTATATTCTGTCGGTCCCGTATAGAAAATGTCAGAGAGTAGCAGGTTTACATGTATACATATAAAATAGAAATGGTAGATGCCTACGTCTTACGTAGTGTCTATTTACATTCTGTAACATATTGTAACAAAATATACAGATATTTTTTGTGTGATACTATAAATGAGGTTAAGCAATGTTGCGTGGTATCATTCATTGAATGGGTGACCTAATGGCCTCCATATCGAGCGTTTTCACAAAAATCAATCAAGGATTTTTAAAATTCTTATTATTCAGTGAAATCGAATTATTATTTAATTTTATGAGCATGTGAAACGTAGTGTTATATTAAGATAAAACGCATCTTTGCCCAAGTATTAAAGTTCACTCAAAAAGCTCGACAATTTTGTATACATTTTTCACTTGGCGTTTTTACTTGGACCCTTAAGATTAAATCGGATTGGACGAAGATTACTGGACTAAAATATACGACAGTTCAATCCTTGGGTAGTCAAATATTTATTACATAAAGCTCTCCTTAATTTTCCTCGGTGAAAGATTTTTTTTATAGGGTGAGTACGTATAAATACGTAACCATATGTGTCTGTACAGAATTCTGTAAGTACTATTAACTCACCAGGTATACAGAGATACAAATAGAGAACTTTTAAAAACGATTGCCTGGGTTTTAGTGTAATTTCAAACAGCGAAAATGAAGAAAAAATTGCTTACTGTTCTTGTGTAATTAATATGTGACGAAGGACCGACGAAGAAAACCTATTAAGCGAAAGTGAGTGATAGAAAATAGAACAAAAAAGACTGTGTGAGGACAATTATAACGTCTGAGTCTTGAGTCGAGAAGTAGTTATATTTCTAACTATGCATACTTGGCACTCTGTAGTCTCTCTTGTAAAAATGTATGTATGTTGTACATATTTTTGTAGGTACGTAATATATATACACTATACAGGGTTAATTTAAAAATACTAATAACCTCTTAGTGCAAAATTCCGGTCGATATACCTAACAACTTTTGTTTACGACTTTTTTCAAAACTCAATACGTTCCTCAAAAATATTTGTTAGCTACGATAAAATTAAATAGTAACTTAGATACTTATAGCAATGGAACACCCCAAACTTTACTTAAATTATCGGTTAATCGATTAACATTAATATTTAATATCAATTAGTAATTAATTAATTTGTATTCGAACACTTCGTTCCCCAGTCTACCTTTTTTTTTATTTTATTTATAGCACGTTATAAAACTCAACTGAAACGCTTCAGTAACAAGCCACCTGTGCTAACGTTGTGTTATTCTTTAGTAACGTAATTCCAATATTGTCGCTTCAGGCTTTAATCGTCCAATAAGCTGTCATAAAAATATATAACACCAAACGTTTTTTATTAAATTAAGTATTTACTAAAACAATATTACAAATTGTCAATTAATCTTTTTGTTATTTGTTTACCTGAGTCATGAATCATGATTGAAATTAAGCCATTAAGTTCTTGTAACCACAAAGTTTTTGTGTTGCAATTTGCGGTCCGTGGATGACTATGCGTAATGGCCCCACCCCCCACCATTACGAACTTTCTTCGTTCACGTAGGTTTTGTTTAACAAAAACAAAATGTTTTAAAAAATTTATTTAAAATCTAATTACATGTCTTATTTCTGATTTTGCGGTGCCAATTTAGTGTATATGTGGCATTTCACTACGTAAGTATAAACTTGAAGAAGCGTTTACATGGATGAAGCGTGCACGGCATGGTTTTACAATACATACGTATTTATAAATACTACGTATAAAACTCTTATACAACGTATAGTATATTCATGCGTAATCATATATTTAAATAATGTTCATATTTATACACCTACACATTAAAATCTGATATATAATAACTGATATATAATATAAAATACTACTTGATAAAGAGAAAAAGAAAAAGAATATACCTACTTTACAAGTGACACCATAAGAACAAGAATGTTAGGTCGTATGTGCATTCGTATTCAGTAGCGAGCGTTCGCTATAATCAAGCGAAATACAGAATTTGAAGAAATACATGAGGGAATAACTCGGCTTTGGTATACGGACGGAGAGACGTCTTAAAGTAATAGACCTATACAAAACCACCTTGTTTTATTTACCTATCTCTAACATTATGCTCCGTGCCCTAAAAGTATTACGTTTCTATCAGGGTCTACTATCTGACCGAAGCTAAGACATACACATGTGAATATTAAGGAATAAATCGGAAAAGGATACTTATAACTAACGACTGCTATCAGCTTGTCGCCTAAGAGAAGATCATACTTTACTTATCGGTAGCCAAAACCCATTATTATCATTTTAGCAATAGGATTTGATCTTTAGTGAAAATGTAAAGTTATATGATAATTTTTGTAGATATAATAATATACATACGTATTTATACATTTTTGTACAAACTATAGATACATAATTCATATTATGCAATGATCTATGTATAAAAATACTTGAAGAGAAATTTAGTATCCCTTTTAGAGCATATTTCGTGCACAGAGGAGTATGAGATTTGGCATGAAGTTATACGGAGGAGTGCAGAAAGCTAAAATTTGTATATACCTCTACCATAATACGTGTTACAAATACATTAAATTAAATTACATAAAACATTTATTTTTTACGTTCATACTGCCAATGTCAAACACTTAGTTTGTGATCAAACAGAGATTTTCGGGAATGATTAATACTGTATTCGTCTAAATAGCTATTCCAAATACCACATTATATATGATTATTTTTCTAGAAGTTAGAATGGGTATAGTAAGCTATTCTTAAAAGATAGGCATATGCCATCGGGACTTTTTTGTAGACCTATAAAAGAGAAATAATCCCATCGTACGTTGTTTAATTATATCTCAAACGGATTATGCAGCGTTTTCAATTAAAGCTCCCAGACGGCTTGATTCTGTCCGATATCTTCAACAATCATCGTCATATTTCAACCAATTTACACAAAATCTTAAAGAATGATATACTTATACCTTCCTCAGGAATCACTATGTTGATAGATGAAAACCGCATGAAAACCCGTTCAGTAGTTTTTGAGATCATCGCGAACATACATACAGACAGACATGCGGCGGGGGACTTTGTTTCATAATACTCCTAAGATATTCATTTATATTATTATTATATTATCACTACATATTATACTTATCGTATATTAAATACGTTATATTTATTATGCATATATTGACGTTATTATTATATATTTAATACGTTAGTTACCTTAAGTTTTTCATACACATTATAATAGCCTTTCACACCAAACAATTTAAATGAATATCTTAGGACTTCCCAACTAATGTTCCCAACGAATAATCACTAACAGATGACGAATGGGAATTTGGAGTTGTAAATTTTGTATGATTTGTGAGTTGTGAGCTGTTTCGAGTCAGTGGAGTGTATATTAACAAGACAGAAAAACATTTACTTTATATTTATGGTCGAATTTCCACCACTGGGTGGCCAATAGTATGTATAAATGTATATGGTTAGGTTCGCATGTTTTTCTAGATTTCGGAAAACTCGGTAAAGGCATTTTTTGGCGTGATATAACCTTTCCAAAAATAGGACTTAATTTTAATAACCACTTATTGTTGCTAAAATGAAGGATTTGCTAGATAAAAATACATTTCTTTTTGAGTATCTCTTTCCAAGAATAATATGTTCTTAAAGTCAAGTATTACATTGCGGAAATCAAATCTCGGTAAGTAATTTATGGTGCTGGGTAGCTGACCGAGTCTGGACTCTGGAGGTGTCTGAGAATACTTTGTCGAGAGGTGCTATCCTCGCCTCTTCACTAAACATGCTCAAGAAACTCTAGAATTTAAACTCGATTGATCAATCAGTTTCAAACTTTGGATGGCAAGTAGTTACTAGTAGGTAGTATTTCTGGAAAGTATAACATCTATTATATTAATATAATTATATAATATTAATGATAATATATTAAAGAGACTCACTTTACGTTACAGAAATCGATCTCAGTAATTAATTTGTAGTACATCATCATGAGAGATATTAAATGATAGCTTCATCACGAATTCAAATATATGGCAACACGTTACTTTGAGTTACATACTTTTACGCGAAGTAAGATCTGAGTCCATACAATATCATACAATATATTTTGTAGCCGTCTTCAGTCCAAAGTTCCAAACTTCTTGAAACACTTGGTCCTTAACTTGTGAGTCAAGCCAAGAGAAGTTGGACTTGGCTTATCTATTTTTATGATGACAGTTTAATTATCCTACTCTCATGTAGAAGGATTCAAATTGTATAGACTCAGGTGTTACTTTGCGTAAATCCATTTCATGTGATAAATTCCTGAAATATTTAGCTCGACTCTCAATGAAGCATCCTCAGGATATTCCAGAGATCAGACTCGATCAGTTAACCAGCACTTTCTAACTGTCCAAGCAAGTAAGAGTAACCTAGAGAATATAAAGAGGTTCAAAATGACATGTCACTCAACAATTATCATCCATCCAAATGAGTGTTCAAGTCAAGAACAGTTAAACTTTATTCGAAGAAAGCAACTGGCTTAACATAATTTTGCATGTAAACGAGTGCGACATTTCAATACGAACATCCACCTAAAATACTGCCCAAACCAAGAAGAGTTCGATTTGCCTTATCAATTTTTATCGACTTAACGTTCTTTCTTTCGAAGAACATTTAATTGACATGGTACCGTACGCCCATCCAAACAGAGATCGCAAAAATGTGGCTATATTTGACGATGGAAAACCGCTAAGTGCTAACACTACAAATCTTTTTACTTTTAATTACTTTTTTATTTCCTCATTAAAATTTCGACGATCAAATTGTTATTAACTTAATTACAAACTTTTCTCATTTGTATCTGTCAGCATGATAAATTAAATGAAGAAAGTAATTCGCTTTAACCGTATTCAATTTTATGTAATCACTTATCTAGATAGCTACGGAAAACTGAGATTATTTTGGCTTTATCAAAATAAACACGTTTGATATTGCATCACAAGGTATACTAGATTAGTAAATCAAAATAATCACAATGGTGCCACGCGCTGGCAGAGTGCGAATCGGGATCTATCTCCTACAACGCGTTGCTCTTCGCCGTAAGTAAAAGCGAGACAGTATTACTGGGCAAGTCAAATTCAATGTGACATTGGACTTGTCCATGACTTTTTAATTTTGCGCATTTATGTAATTTAATATTAAATTGAGTATTATTTTCTTCATCATTTACTATAAAAGTAGTGTTTAGTGTTAGTAGATTTACGCATGTGTAAAATCATTCAATTATTTATTGATAAATCGTTGTAAGTACTAAATTAAGTGATATACTCAACGTTGTTCACCGCGTCAGCGACAAAGTGCATGTGAGTTAGGTGTGGTTCTCGAACCTCAGTTGATTGGAACACATCGATTCTTAAACATTTAATCTATTACTACATAGATTCTGATATCGTTGACGTTAGAAACTAGATGATAACTTATTGAGCCAGTGTGCTTATTTTCCAGCGCAGGTTATAAAATCGGCCAAGAGCTAACAACCTGTTGTCACTGGTACTGCTTCGCCATTTATAACCCTAAATATTTGCTGATAAAATTGACTTCTCACATATAGAAATACTGTATATGTGCATATACCAATATCTGTGAAATCTACACAAATCGATAAAATCGAAATGTCTATCTGTGATTGCAAAATAAAGTTTTTTTCTTAAGCTCGTGCAATTATTTGCACGTTACCAAAATCGAACACGCGTTTTAAAAATTACCGTAATTTTTTCCGTTTGTTTGTCCGAGCTAATCTCCGAAATGACTGAACTAATTTTAACGGGACTTTCATTGGCACGTAGAAACCAAATTCAACGCAGGTGACATCGCAGGGGAAGGCTTACGTAAAACTAAAATTTTTGAAAGATTTGCCGCAATAATTTGAATCATTTTAGATAACATAACAAAAACATAGCATATCTTCACACTGTATCCCCAACGGGGTAGTCAGAGAGGACGGAGCGCCAGGAGTCGCGGTCCTTACACTCTTTCGCTTCTTCAAATGTTAGATGCTAAGAAAAAACTGATTTTCCAATAATTGAAGAAAACTACAAGCAATGAAGTATGAGTAAAAAAAGTGACTAAATCATAGAATTGATTCACACAATCGTCAGCATTGTTGTAAAATCAATAAAACGAAATGACGAATGTCTGTTCAAATAGAATCCAATTAACAAACCATTTTAACTTTTCACTATCTACTTTAAAGACAGGCTTCAGTTTAATTGTTACATAGACGTATAAAATTATTAAGTATATTTTGTAAATTAATACGTTATATGAAAGTTTAATTAACAATCTAGATTATTCATATATAATCAGACACCGTACAGACAAATACCGTACGTACATATTCCTCATGTCATGTTCCATGTCTTGTCAAAGGGAAAATACTGTCTGAAAACCTGATTATATATTTGATTATTATTACTCTACAAAGGCGAAAGAAGTAGAGTAAAGACCGCGATGCTTGGCATTCCAACTTCTCTGAATACCGCGTTAGAGACACAGCGTGAGGAAATGTATGTACTTATGTATGTAATAAACTAAGTGTTTAACGAATTATCAAAAACAACACTGCAGTAATTCCCATGTACACCGAAATTATAGGTGCATATTTACTGATACTTATTATTATACCATTTCTCGGAAACGGGTACAGAAAATTATTAATTTACAGATGTCACGTATAAAAAATTGAATTTTAATGTCGAAGGCATTTTTGATTGACGACTTCATTATATCATGCAAAATGAATCTAAAATTACTATACAGTGTTTTTATTAACTGGGATGACATGAGGAAATCCGAATCTATAACAGATACAGGGAATTGTCTTAGGAACCATTTGGTCTTCTTTTGTGATATCAATTTTGGTGTTATCAACTTTTTGGTCAAGCATGAGATGTCCATAAAAATTAGTAACATTGGTAAATTTTTTTTAATGCGATTGACTTTTCTCCATACTGTATTGTATGAAAAAATATTTTAATAATTTGGCCAACTGCAGCTGTCCAGATTATTTCGTTCTTTACAATAAAATGGCGCTTACGTGAAACTGAGCCGATCTACATTAAAAAAAAATATAAATTTTACTAATTTTTATGGACATCTCACGCTTCACCAAAAATTGATAATGCCGAAATTGCTGTCACAAAAAAAAGATCCAATAGTTTCTAAGACAGTTTCCCTGTATCTCTTATGGATTCGGATTTCTCCATATTGTCCCAGTTAAAAAAGAACACTATATGCGTCGGAAAGTAAACGGTGGTTGCGGGTTCGATTCCTGTCCCAAGTCTGGGTGTTTATGTATAATATGTATTTATTTACAAAAGAAAAGTATGTAAGTAGTATATCAGTTGTCTAGTACCCATAACACAAGCGCTGTGCTGCTCACTTTGGGACTAGATGGCGCTGTGTGAAATGTCTAAGTTTATTATTATTATTATTATTATTATATGTGTACGTCTGTCACGAAGTATGAAACGATCACTTAAAAAAAGACAGAGCTACAAATATATTTTAATCCCGATATTTTTAATAATGTTTTTTTTTTCATTTATTTTTGGGGATATAGCGTGAAGATATGTAAGCTGATTGGCCGCAATTTACTCAGAAAACAGCACTTACACATCTACATTTTAATTGATTTTACTTACCTCTTCGTTCCTCCTCCTCTTCTACTTCGTACTTCGCGACAGGCTGTCTGATTCATTCTCGAAAGTTGCAACTTTCGAGAATGTTCAACCATATTGAATGGAATTGGTCCAAATGATATTATTTGTTTTGGGCCTTTTAAACTTCTTAATTTTAATTGCATACGAGTATTATTGCAACACCGTTATCTTAAGAGTTTTATGATCATTAGCTGCAAATAATGTTTCAACACTCCCAAAACCAAAAATATCATACTGAAATAAATGTATGTAAGGACCGCGACGCTTAGCGCTCCGTCTTCTCTGACTATCCCGTTAAAGATTCAGCGTGAAGATATGTATATATGTACGTAAATAAATAGACATAATATCATCTATATACGAGTATATCCATTTTTTCATGCTAGGCAGTTATTTGATAATTTCGATCGGATTTCGTAGGTAAAAATTCAGTATCGCAACATCAAAACCTGTTATAAAAACGGTCGCCAATTTTACTATTCATTTATTGCATTTAATATTCTAAATGTAAATCGCTATCTCCCTTGGCTTCTCCTTCTTAGTCGTACAATCCTGACAGAGTGGTCGTGGTCATGGACCGTCTGATAGATTAATTCTCTATTTGTGGCACTGCGTGGCACCTTTAGCTTAGTACCCGCGTATTTATAAACCAAGGAAAAAAGGTTCTTTATGATTACCTATTCACAATCATTTATTAAAGCTAACTTAGTATCTAAAAAAACCATAGCACAACCATACTGTAGAATGTTTTATTTTTATTTTAGTCACCCAAAACGGAAATAACGTGAGGATTACATACATATCGAATACTACTCAAAGTAACTGGCAGTCAATGGACGCTTCTAAAATTTATCGCTGAACGTTTTATCGTCACGTTTTTACCGTCCACGATACAACAGATAACCGAAATGCTTCCATATTGCGTCGTGGAAAAGAACGCTGTTTCAACGTCCACGGTATGGCGTTATTGTGGACGGAAATTTAATAGCCCCTTCATACAACTGCATACATTTTGCAACCCTATTGTATCGTTACAATACGTCGAAACGTTATAAAAGCAGCCAATGGATGAGAAGAGCCGAACATCGCGCTCAGTTAAAGTTACCAAGTGTCCAGATAAAGCAGCAGGATATGGGTCATCATCATCATCGTCAGCCAGAAGGCATCCACTGTTATACATAGGGCTCCCTCATATGTCGCCAAAGCACACGGACCTGTGCTGACGTGGGGAAGCCGTCCTACGGATATAGTTAAGTTTTTCAAATGCTAGTCCGACTAAATGAGACGATATCTGGCTTAACCGGTTTTTGTTAGACTTCTATCTCAGTGCTGTGCCTGGCGTGCGTTCTTCTTCCGCAAAATAAATTTTCTTAAGTTATTTTCTTGAATCGAGATATTAAAATAATATGAATGTGATACCTGACTGACTTTCTGGTCGGTTCTTCTCAGTGTTCAGGTTTTCTTTTCAAACCGAACTAAAGTAGATTTGACGTTCAAAAATATCTTGCAATTGGGTTTACTTGAATAAATTGGTTTAACTTTGACTTTGAATAATAATAATAACAAATGCGCCAGACGATACATACCGATCATCTGGTTGCAAACTAGGGCATTCCCTTTGCTATGAGAACAAGACGACTATCAGAAGTGTCTCCCATTACACTCAGACCCGAGACAATCAAGAAGTTTCCTGAATCTACCCGACCGAGAATTGAACCCGGAACCTTCCGCGCTTAGACGGAGAACCTAAATCACTGCTCCTTTGAGGTCGTCAAAATCATTAAAACTAGTTATAAGACGATTTCTTTTGTAAATATATTAATATAAAATAAGAACTGATTCACATTACAATTAATTCAATATGAACTTTATTTTAAAGTTTAGCTAAAAGATTATTGATTAGTGTTCAAGTAACTTTATTTTTAGGTCCGTAATTAAAGCTTTTGCCCCGGGTACCCGGGATCAGGAATATGAGCATTTTCCTACCCGGGAACCATTCAGTATAATTCTCGGGCGTCCGCGAAATGTTTCGAATAATTAAATACAATGATCTTTCTGGAAACTCGCTAAACTAACACGACAGCTTATAATTTTTTCTATCAGGGTTTTTCATTATTAACTAGATGTGCCTCGCTGTTTCACCTGCGTTAAAATTGGTACGTTTCCAGTATGAAAAGTAACCTAGATTACTCTCAGAAAAGTCCTCTATCTGCCCACCCACCCACCAATGAGAGCCCTGTCAAAATAACTTCAGCCGTTTCGTATATTAGCGCGAACAAACCGACAGACAGACAAAAATTTTAAAAAGCATATTCGGTATTTGGTTACGTGCAAGTAACCACATAAGCTTAAGAAAAAGCCTTTATTTTGAAATCACAAATAGACTTTAGTTTTATTTTTATGTGTGGATTACTGTCTATGAAATAAAAGTTTTTTATCTTAAAAAATTAGAAATACAACATGTTTCCCGGGAATTCTTAGGAAAGAAAATACCTAATAAATTCCCGATTCCCGGGAAATGAAAAAAACCGGGAACGCGAAAACGTTATTCGTAATGCAGATTGCTAATTGCGAAAGTACGACTTGCCTCGTTTTTTTTTTTCATAATGTAATGAATATTTAACACTGCACTTTCTCTTTGCAGCTGTTAATTCAGGTTGCTATTAAAAACCGGCCAAGTGATGGTGGTACACACACACCACGGGTTCCGTAACACCGTATTTGTGTTTTGTAATTAGCAAAATAAAACATGCACACATACACAATGTCACAGCTATTTACTCGGAGATTATTTATTAGTACCTTAAAGATTTCTTTTATACCACGAAACCGGTTACCATTACGCCTTTTTTGAAGAAACCCATGCTGTAGTCTTTTGGTAAAACCTTGACAAAGAGCTCATTCCACAACTTCAAAGTTCGAGGGAGAAAGCTCATTTGAAACCGAACCAGGCGCGACCATTTCGATTCCAAAGTGTGAGGATGAAATCCCTGCCGGTGGCGAGCGGCGCGATGGTAGAATGTGGCCGAGGGCATCATGTCGAACAAGTCCTCTGAACACAGCCCGTTATACAAACGGTAGAACACAAATGGGGAGGTGAAGTCTCTACTCAAACTTAAGTATTCGAGACCGCTTCTATGCCTGGATCGTCGACAACTCTCACAGGCCGCCTTCGAGTCGAGTCAAAGGGAGCAAGTTGGTGTACTGGTACTTCCGTCTATAGATGGCAGCAGTACTCCATAAGGGGTCGAACTTTCGATTTATACAATAATACACTAGTCGTCTAATCAAGATGAAGGGAGATAGATGTATTCTATGCACCGCTACACAATGATGTAGTGAAATTACGAAAAAAAATAAAATTAGGGATGGCGCTCCTAAAAAAAAATATCAGTAGACAAGCGTGTGGGGTAACATTGATAATATTTACATTAAATATATTATATGTAATTCCACAGAAATATTTTTAGATATCTTCGATATAGAGTGATAACCTTGCACCGTTTCATTTTGTTTGCTAGGTATATACAGTAAATTTTAATTAATGCTATTCATTAAATTTCATTTAAGTTGAATTTAGTTATTCTCGAAAACAAATTGAAATAAAACTTACAAAACGGAACTTCGCAGTATTTAATCGTGTTAAAGTAAATATCTTCTGAAACTTTGAGACGTGGATCTCAATGATTTATGTCAGCGGTTCCAGCACTTTCTTAAAAATGTTCCCGTTGCTCTGCACATATGTAGATATAGCGATGCCTATATGATCGTAATCCTGGTATTTTCTTAATGGATCAACTCAGTCGCTGAGTTGTTTATCGAGGCTTCGAAGGTATTTACTTATGGTAATAGAAAGAGTGTATTTCGTGAAATAACCGGGTTACGCATAAAATTTGGCACTTTTATCATTCTTTTACTTTCATACTTAAATAAATTAAAAAAAAGAATTGTGAATTGGTTTTTCTTTGGATCGGAGACTTCTGCTATAAATTGCCTTTGATTTGGGAGTGCTATAACATTTTTGGCCCAAAAATGCAAAATGGACTATCTATGTATGGATCGTAATACTTTTGTCCAAGTTTTCGGAAAAGACAAGGCGATAAAAAAATTATACAATCGTGACGATTATAATTAATTCATTATGTACATTATTTCTACTACTTCTACTAGAATGCATGCATTTATTACAGTCGTAATGTTGTTTGGAAATTTACAATCTTCTCGCATTATCGTGAGCACTTCACTTAACGTGATTGTCATAACAATGTTAAGTGGGCTCTCAAGAGACTTAACTTTGACCCTTCTAATTACTTGAAGTCACAATCTCTAGTATAAGATCAGAAGCGGGCTTAAACTCGGACTTTACTCTGAGAAAATAATAAAGAGTATTTTCAGTACAAACTTGTCGAGAACGTATTAAGCATTTATATGAAAAGGTTCACAATCATGCTACATAACAGTTTCTTTAATTTTATTGCATACTAACTGTCGCACGCGACTTCGTCTTCGTGGAAGTGAAAAAAGTGGCCTGTCCTTCCCCAGGGCTTAACCTATCTCTATTTTAAAATCATCAAAATCGATTCCTAAGATTCTTAACCCTTAAAGTCGCATGACACGTGATGGAGATAGAACAATAAAATTATACCTGGTTATGATTATTAGACTTATTATAAGGATAGGAAAAATATTTTAAAAAATCTCAGTCGTTTGTAATCTGAGATATTTAATGTATATTATACTATACAATATCCCCTATGCTTGCAAATCTTATGTAATGGGGATGTATAGTACAATATGCATTGTCACACTTATAGTCGCGTTTCAACAGATATTCCATACATAGGATATTACTATGAAAAAACGTAATTCACGGCTTTTTGGATCAGAATTAATTCATAAAATGTATATATGCTTAAAAGTTTAATAAAAAAATATGAAAAGTTTAATAAAAAGCTCGAAAATAAAATGAAATAGTTCAAAAAATAAACAACGTTATCTTCATTTCTTATGATATGCAACAAAACAATTTCTTTTTGCCACATAACAAAGATGTACATTGCACTTCGTACAACGAGTGCTTGCCTGGCCCTTTTTACAGTATTTGCACCTCTGATATTCGGTATGTTCAGGCCAGTGACCCATGGAGTCATATCTGACGGCATCTACAGGTCTCTCAGCTGTTGGTTTCTTTATTTTCTTTTCGTCGGTCACCGAATCTTGAAAAGCTACCATCGATGGTCGATTTCTTTTTATTAGAGACGCATACACTTCGTATCTGAACAGTTTCCAATGGTCGGCCTTTCTACGTATGTTAGACAATCGATAATGGCGGCGGCGGAGAAGCCAGGCGTTGTTGATACAGATGTCTAATATTTGTGAAAATATATTCAGGAACCACCGATGAGTCTTCATGCCGGTCCGATATAATGCGATGAGCATGTCGGCCAGATCAACGCCACCCATATGCCGATTATAATGTTTCACTATTTGAGGGCAATGTACATCTACGCGACCTCTTGATTCTTTATGAAATCTCTTGATTTTGTCGACAGGATAAGCATCAATATAAGAACTCACCAATGTTACAGCTTTATTGTCATACCACTTTACGATGGCAAGTTTAATTTTATTACAAGTAACTTGAGAGTATGCACCTCGCCCTTTTTTCTTTAGAGCTTTGTCGGATAATAATAAGGCGTTAGCATCTTGGAGTCTATTTTTTCTAATGGTACCCAAACTGAAGATACCGTAATTTTCCCTCAATAAATGGACAAGTTCCAGAGATGTAAACCAATTATCAAAGTAAACGGACAGAAGCTCGATTTTGTATGGTTTTATATAATGCCACAACCGTTTTAGCGCCAATACCGAGATTTTCCTCTTCAGACTCAAACTGGATACCCCTAAAAATATCATCCCCTGCATATAATATAAAATCGTAAATAATACCGGAGACCCCCGCCCGTACGAAATTCTTGAAACCCCATTTGCAAGGTTTGTTGGGGTTATACTGTATCCGAGAACCCGCTTTTTTACCCTTGTAAGGGATGATCATTTCATCAATGCTGAAAGCGTTTTCTTCTTCTATAGCTAGGCACTGGGCTCTGACTCGATCCAAAAGTAGACGCAATTTATAATAGCGGTCAGATTCGTCTGCTTGAGTGTTATCAGCAAAATGTATATACCGCCTCATTAGCTGAAATCTTTTGATAGGCATCACGTCAGCTATTTTCCCGTACCGGAAACTAGCTTTCCAGTAGTCTTTGTATGATGGCATAACAACTACACCCATCAAAATATTGATAGCCAAGAAATCGGTGACTTCTTCTTTGCTTACACATATCGACCTCCCAGTTTCTTGGACGCTGTACAAATTTGTGTGGTGTGTAATGTCAGCAATGAGGTCTTCAGGGAAAAATCGGTAGAAATAATCCACCGCCGACCAATCAGGTGACACAGTTTCCGTAAAATTAGGATCAGATATTTCGGCTGCATGTCTAAACTTCCTCTTCGTCCATTCAAAAGTAAGTTTAAATTTTTGTATTTTCTTCTTTTTTACCTTGTTGATAATAACAGTAGGAACTCTCCGTTTTCTTTGGACACGTTGGGTAAGTGAAGGTGGTAGCGTCGACGGTGATGGATGAACTGATGGCAAGGAAGGTATTAATGTAATAGAAGGAATAGCGTTATAATTACATTGTGTATCGGAGGGAAACACTGTTGCGAGAACAGGTGTAAGTGGAAAAGGAATTTCCGACACTTCAGGAGCCTTGTCTTGCCTTGAAAAATTAGAAAATACAAAGCTTGGGTCAAGCGTTGTTGGAAAATCTTCATTTGAGTCTTCTATACAGGAATTACTAGATGGAACTGGGCTATTTGATAAATAGAGTCTTTCTAACGATGAATTTATAGATGGAGCAGGAGAAGAGTCGCATGTATTCACTTCGTCTTCGTTGCTTGAATTATCGCTGACATCAGAACTAGCATTAATTTCAGGTACAAGCGCTAATATGCGTCTGCAACGATCACGCTGTCCAGGCTACAACAAAATTGTTAGGAAAGCATGAAAGCAGGCCTACACCATGCAAAAAAAGAAGAGAATGATTTTAAGCGTCTGTAAAAGTGGTTACCCACTTTGGTGGCAGAGTATAGAATAATATACAAAACAAAAAATACGTATTTTTTTAAAGCATTCGCAATGTATAGTATGCTATACATCAAATATAAAGTTCATAAAAGCGTTGTAAATATAGTTGTTAGTTAAAAATTATGATATTAACATAAGCTTCAGATATTTGTATTATAAATTCACAACACACATACCCTAACGTTTTGTAAAAAATTAGAAATAATATTATTTTTACCTTGACTGGCACGAAGTTCCGCCACATGGTTTCAAACTTATGTCACACTACTGTCAAACTGTCTACAGATAATACTTCGTATTTTTATGTTAGAAGATAAAGGTTCTGAGACCACTTTCCGTAGAAAAATAATTGTCATACACATTTATTGCGCTTAGTAAATTTTTTTATTTTAGTGTATAGTATACTATGTGTAACGACCTTAAGGGTGTAACGACCGTGAAAACGTAACATATAGGAGCACTTTCGCATTTATAACTATAAATTGATGATGAAGCTGTAAATGACATCATATAATTGTGATTCTATTTTTTAAAACTTCCATCAACATAGTTTCATTCAAAGTTCAACCCCTAAATTTCCAAAAATTTCGAATTGTGAACCTACACATATTAGAATTTTATAAGCTTGTCTATAAGATACCTACGCGAAGAGAAAATGTTGTCCCTACAAGGTCCCTACTCCTTTTTAAGCATTTTGTGCGCAGGGAAGAGTGTGAGATTAATTGTCATAGTTAAAGCTTATGTGGAGAAGGGCACTTCTTCTCCATTTCTACGAAAGGTAAAATTTACATAAATTAGAATTTAAGAAATCTGTCTACAGGATATCTACGCGAAGAGAAATTTTTGCTCCTACCCCTTTTTAAATATATTGTGCGCACGAAAAAATGTAAGATTTGGCAAAGTTAAAGTTCATATGAAGAAGGAGTACAGAAAGCCAAAACCATAATATGTGTTACAAATACATTAAATAAAAATAAATATTCATCGTTTACGTTCACACTGCCAATGTCAAATACATAATAGCACAGATTAATAAGTTTACTACCGTAAAATAATAGTTTGTGGTGAAACCAAGGAGGTTACATAATATTGTAACCTCGTTGGATCAAGGAGTAGCACAGTGTAAAACAGATTGTCGGGTCTTTTTGGCGGGAACGGAATAAGCGAGGTAGTCATTTTATTTAGATTTTCTATTTTTTACGTTTTTGGTGGTTTTAAAATACAAAAGTGATAGTGTATTGTGTTTTAAAGTTCTGTATAAGTGAACAGAATGGAGTAGGTATAAATAAACATGTTGTGTAGCTGAAGTTCTCGCGCTCTTCCAAGAAGTCCTATATAACTTCAGTAAAGTCTCCTATCACTTTACTGGAAGAGTTTTGAAAAAAAAAACGAATTTACTTCGAACGTGCTTCATGACGAGTCTTCTTATTAATACGTCACATTGGCAAATGCGCTAATATGTGCGCCATGCCATGAAGAAGAAAAATAAACAGATTATAGTCAAATAATTTTAAAATGTTGTCAACAAATAATAAGGATAGATTGACTGAATGAGTTTCGAACTGTAAATTTTGTGTTTTGTTGAGCCGTGAGCTGTTTTGAGTCTGTTGAGTGTATATCAAAGACGAAAATCGTTTATTTTATATTTATGGTGTAATAAAAAGCTTTATAGATCTTAAGAAATTAATTTTATAACTTTACCATTTTATTGCTATGGTATAAAACCCTAAATGCGCGAGTCGGATTCGCATATAATATTTTTTTATAAAATCTAAACAAATATTTACATTATATTACTTATTTATTTAACTAAAATAGTAAAAACTCTTTAGCTAAATCATTTTATTCTCATAGCCTACGACTCCGAGAAGAATTCAATAAATCTTGTTAAATGTCTTTTTCGTTAAACGCGTTTTATGGCGTGTTTGCCTTCAAAACTGAAGGCACCGAGGTCTTCTCCTGGCCAGGCCAATTTAAGATACCAAACTTTCCTAATTCATTCTGGAATGTGGTTGTTACTGATTGCTCCCCCGGTTAGTTATGTGGTATCTGTTTATGGTTACCTATACCTATGATACAAGCCTAGTATTGTATATGCTCAGGTGTTACTTTGCGGAAATATATTTCATGTGATAAATTCCTGAAATCTTTAGTTATTTTCCGCTCAAACTCCAAAAACCACCAAACGTCAGCTAACCAGCACCGAATCCTTCGCACCGAACCCCTTTGGTGCTGGATAGCTAACCGAATGTGGTGGTTTTTAGGAGTTTGAGCGGAAAATAGCTAGAAATTTCAGGAATTTATTACATGCCTAGTATTTAGTTCGGATTCACAAAATTGGTGTAATTAGCTGTAGTAATTCTATATTTATTTAAAAAGCATTGTCCACCATGAAATTAATTGTACTTTGTTAATAACATATTACTTTTATCTCTTACACTACCCCATATAAATACATGTCCTCACGCTATATCCCTGACTGGATAGTCAGAGAATATTTTCTATGACACTCCTTATTCTTCTTCCTCTTACTAAAACTCAAGTACAAAATAACTTTATTGAAGTCGGTTCCAAATCAATTTGGCACCTACTTCAATAACTGTCAAATCTAGTTATATAGGTATTTGTACCGTATTTATATAGTTGTTTTTGTGCTCAAATTTTGATTAGTAAATGATAGTTGTCTTATACTTTTCAGTGTTTTTTTTTTTGAAGTCGTATTCATTTTTTTCTTAAACAGTTTTTCCAGCTATGTTTGTCGGTGCCATCACCGACATAACATCGCACAGTCTTCGTCTTACGTGATACCAATTTTAGATACTCGTCAACGGCTGGGTGGCTATCGCTATCTGAAAATTTTCGTGTGATAACTCTGCGGATGTTCACTTGACAGCCTTTATTCTGGCGCGAGTTGTTTCGTTAAAGCATATTTTAGTTTTTTTTGCATTATTTTTCTTGTAACATCTATGTAATGTAAAGTACTAGCTATAGCTGGCCACGCGTTGCTGTGGCGCGCGTTCAGCGAACGAATATTTACATTTTTTTTATTTGTGTCTAAATTTCAAGTTAATCAACCAAATACTTTTTGAGTTATGCGACCCAAATACATGGAATAAATTACTATTATATTGAATGTTTGCAACACACCAACTTTTTTTATTGAGATTTTTATACAAAAATACCATCTAAATTTCAGACTTTTCCGGTGAATTTTTCCAAAATTTTCTTCCATACAAACCTTGTCCTGACGATTACAAACACAACAAAAAAGAAATCAGCCAAATCAGTCTAACCGTTCCCAAATAATGCTCTTACATACAGGTGCCAATTGATTTTTATTTATGTAGATTTAGATTAGAACAGGACATTGAACGTGTAATCATTTTAAATTAATTTATTTACACTTAATTGAGATTTAAACTCCTACTAAAAATGTTCCTTAATACATTCTTGTCCTCGTCCCCGACGTTAATGGTTTCCAAGAACGCACATGCTCCATATGGCATTGGAGATGAATTGTCCGCAAGTTTTCACAAGCGGAAGTGAGATAGAGCAAAACTCTTGACCTAAAGCACAAGAATGTGTTAATTGAACTTACTGTTTAAGAAAATATTTAGACATACAGAAAGGTATTAAAAACGTATAACAAAAAGACAAAAGACAGTTAGTTCCATGTAAGTTTATACACTCTGACTAATTATCATTAACCAAAACAAACAATTTCGTGGACACACAGACATATAGCGATCGGACACACAACAATCGGATATGGCTCGTTCTACGCACCTTTATACGTTTATGGCTATAAATACCTCGATGGCGTAGTGGTTAAGGCGTTGTGTCTAAGCGCGGAAGGTCCCTGGTTTGATGCCCGGCCGGGTTAACTTAGGAAACGAAAATTTCTAGATTGTCTCGGGTCTAAGTGTACTGCGAGACGCCCCCAGTTGTTCTCGTCGTCTGGTCCTCATAGCGCAGGGATTGCCCTAGTTTAAGACCAGATGATCAGTATAACTCCTTATACTAACTACTAATCTACTACTAATGCGGTAAAAAATATACTTCATCGCGCACTACGTATGATTTATTTTTATGTGATTAATACGTAGGTATATTACAAAATATTTAGTTGAAATTGATTCATTTAATGATTATCAACAAAGTATTTTTAGATTTTAGTTAAAGATAGTGTGTGCTAGATATTTTTTAAGTTTTTTTAATGCTTACAAAAATCTATGTCGCGAGTTATCACTACCTTTGACCTTACCCGATTGCTGACTCATAGGTCGCAATCATTTTAGTTAAGCCTAATGTCCAAGTCGAGCCCAATGTGATTTACTCGTAAAAATATACTAACAGATAAGATAAATCGACTTCTTTCCTGTCGTCTTGCCCTTTATAACTCGTTTTCACATTCACTGGTTCTGTGAACTAGTTCGTAGAACTATACGATCAAACGTTCGTAAGGCGTACTTCGTGTGAACTACCGTTTACACATTCAGGAATATTTTCAGCCGATAATAAAGGACGGATATGATATGGAACATTTACTGACATCTCTACATTCAGTATTTAAAAAAAGGCGTGCGGTCGGAGGACCTCAATTTTAATTTCTCAAAACTTAATTGCAATAATGAGACAATAAAACTCACGTATGGTTTAAAACAAAAACAATAACCTAGCGCCGCGCAACGCGCGGGTTCCACCCAACGTACCGTTTTTTCCTTTTTTTTTTACGATTTTTACCAACTCAAACCTCCCGCAAGCCGCGTTAAAGAACTTCGTTTCAAAAAACAAAAACCTAGCGCCGCGCGACGTGTGGTTTCCGTCTCACGTAACGCTTTTTCCTTACGTGACGATTTCTACCAACTCCACCCTCCCGTAACCCGCGTTAAAGAATTTCGTTCCAAAAACTAGCATATATATAGGCCGCCATTTAGACACTGACCGCTTTTATAATTTTCCATTAAATGTTTTTATCGCCACGATTTTACCGTCCACGATTAAATAGGGAAGCAAAATGTATTCAACTGTATGAAGACGCTTTTAAATTTCCGTCCACGATACCGTCATGCCGTGGACGTTGAAAAAGCGTCTTTTTCCACGACGCAATATGGAAGCATTTCGCTTATCTATTGTATCGTGGACGGTAAAAACGTGACGATAAAAAATGTCAACGATAGATTATAAAAGCGTAAATTCGAACAAAGCATCCTCAGGATATTCCAGAGTTCAGATTCGGTGAGCTCTAACCAGAATCGAATCAAAGAATGATTCAGTTGTGTTGGAATCTCCAACAACCTTTGATCACAAATAAAAAACCCTATAACTAATTAAAATATTATGACAATTTTGTAAGGCGGTTTAGTAAGGCGGTGGCAGTTTTGTAACACCTATCTCTTTCTAATATAGCTCTCGCTTTCTCAACCACGCCTGCCACAATATTTGTACCAGTGCTACAAAAATGAAATAAATTCAGTGCGCAAATAAGTGTAATTGAAATGTTCCTCTGGGTTTATCGACTCTACCAGTGAGCTGACCGAGTCTGAACTTAGGAAGATCCTGAGCATTCTTTGTTAAGAAGCGAAATACATGTCGATTAATTTTGAGATTTCTGGCGGAAGACAGCTAAAAATTATTAGTATTCATCACATGCGATGGATTTTCGCAAAATAACAGCTGTTATCAATATAATACATTATGTATTTCTCTTTATTATGAATCTAATTTGTCCAAAATAGGTCAATACTTTTCGAACTTAATAAACAAACCATTTTTCATTATTCAGAAGTGTTAAATGTAAGCACATATGCGTATGAATAATGATGACAGTAAAACGTTTGAAAAGTTGTGAAATCGCTTTATACGGGCAGCTGCTTGCTATACTTTTTTCTATTATTAGACTATCTTTCTATCTAACAATTATTCAACTAAGTATGTAATAAAGTTCGCAAATAATAATATAGTAAAATCATTTGTGATACAATGTTTATTTTCATTTATTTATTAGATATGTAAATAAATAATATTCACCTATATGGCACGTGAATTAAAGTTATGATGTAAATTACATAGCTACATAATATAATAATGTGCAAAAAGTTAAAGAAAATATATCAATATATCTCAGCAAAAACGAATTCTCAGATGACTTTCAGTATTATTTTTCTTTATGTTTTGATCATAGAAAATAAAGCTTTTTACTCATAAAAAACAGTAGGACTTCTACTTTTTAGCGATACTAAATACTAGTATGTGTGGCAATGTTGGTATCGATTTAGATTTAGTTAACATTGAATTGTACATACTCGTATCCTATAAAAATAAATAATGAAACAGTAATTCAGTCTCAGAACAAATATATCAATTTTAAACTTTTATTGCAATGGTAACCATAGCATAAAAATTGCACATATACGCAGTTCCTTCATCAAAACTAGGAATCCTTTCTTTTATCATCTAAATGTTGAAATAAGCTGTCCTAAAAATCTGCTCAAGTAACTGAAATCCCTTCTGATATAGGAGATAATGAATTACATTACGTCTGAGGTCTTTGAAGTGTTAGTCCGGGAGCTTTATCTTGAAACTAAGTCATGTCTGATACTTACCGTCAGCACTTATCGTTACCACTAGAGGCCGAAATTGGAAATTCAATTTCGTCGGAATTTTCTTTATTACATATCGTGTTTTCCATTTTTCTTTTCGTGATGTGAATTTTTGTTCCTGCTATCTATTATCAGCAATTTTGAAACCTAAATATAACAAGTCACCATGACCTTAATTTATATAATATTCGATTGAATTATTTAGGCCAAACTAATCTGCCTATGCATTAATCGTAAATAATTTCCATTTCTACTAACATATTCGAAATTTTTTAAAAATGTACAGTTGAACTACATAATGTATAGTTTGGATGTCAATAGTTCTAAGCCACAATTTTGTCTAAATAAAGTTAAGTGTACTAACGGATCATGAAAAATTGAAAGATCGTATTAGACAATAGGTCTAACACTCATCTGCCCCCAAACATACTTATTTTCAAAGGCATTAGACCTATGCGAAAAACTATTATTACGTTATGAAAAAAGTGTAAGTCAATAGTTCTAAGCCACATAATTCCAAAATTATTTTAGTTTAACTTTAGATAAGTTATATTTCATATTCATACAATTTTCAAGAATTTCCTGTAAAAATTATATCCCTAAGCAGTAGTGGCTTGAATACAAAAGTCAATGTTCTTTACGCACGGCAATATTAATGTACAACTTCATTTACTCAAAATATTAGTTGTGTAGAATAGATCCATTGGTTTATTAAGCGGCTATATACATATGTGTATATATGAAATAGTGTTTTTTTGACGTTCTTTTCAACACTATCACACATTTTCACTTGTTAGGTATTCTAAATATTATGTAAATATTTAAGTTGAAAAATAAAAACATTTACAGAATCACACAAATGCATTGTCGAAATTTTTAAAAACGTCTTATAATATATAATTAGCCTTAAAGCATAAACGCTACATAGACCCGTAATTAAATATTATAAGATGTGTACAAGTCGTGAAAGTTTAGAAGCATTAATTTAAAAACGTTATTCAAAAATGAACGTTGTTTGGATATTGTAAGGATTCGAGTAATACAATTCTTCCAAACGAATGAAATTGGTTCAGAAGCCATGAGCGGAGGTATAAAATCTGTCAGCGTCAATTGCATCCATCCGTGCCCACTTCAAACGTTGTTTCAAAACCGATTACGTTTTTAATCCCCGCTCCCGGTCTAAACGTGCCGAATGAAAACTTTTCGCAATAACGACAATAACGAAATCAAAGTGAAATCACGAACTGTAGTTTAAATAAAAAAAATAATTTTAATTGAGGTACTGATACGTCCATGATTGGGATACAAAAAATACGACATTTGGACAAGTACGTGATGCCGGCGACATTTTACAAAGTTTTCTTATATAAATGTACTCTTAATTAAAGGCATTTAATACGAATATCTGTCTAAACTTGAACAAATATTACAGACGTAACACTGAAAAGTTCCATTGCCTTTAAAACAGCTTTTTCAAGATTATACGTAACTTACCTGTCTTTTCACACGACTTCCAGAATTATTTCTTTAAGTAAACCTGTTAAATATTGAAAGATTAAAAAGATCGAATGAACTATCGTTAAAAAAATTGAGCAGAAGAAATTTCCTTATTTGACTCACGAACTCGGAAAACTATTAGCCAGAAAAATTTAATTAAAATTAATGAATGTCTATGAATTTAAAATGAGTAAAGACGAGGTTTATACTATTCGAAAAAACAGCGTTCCATTATCTAAACATTTTTAATGTGATGTCTAATGGACGATATATAATGTATGTAATTGTGTAGTCTTATGTAATGATATATTTATTTGTACGTTATTGATCAAAGATGTTTCACAATCTTATGTTAGAATGTAAGAAAAGTGTCACATTCCTTTTTGTGACTATTTTTATGTGCTGAGAATTTTTTATTGCTGCTGAATTTTTATTGCATGTGAAGTAATAAACGAAACTTTGTAGAGTAGATACTGCTAGATGTTTACTGTGCAATACGTGAAAAAAAATATGTGTCATCTAAAACTATAAAATAATCTATCTAATTTTGCGAATAACTTTTACTGTTCTTTACAAATATCTGAACGGCGATAATTAAATTTTCAACAAGTAAAATAATTTTGTACTTCTTGAAAGTTACTTCACGTTTAAAATAGGATAAGCTCTGTGCCAAAAAACATTTCAGTCATATGAGTTTTCTTGTACTTTGTATAAACCAGCTTTTTATTAGAAGCTTTACATTCAAGCAGTAGTTTAGTAAAGAGAACATGTTTTATGTATACCATTATTCCTTTTTTAATGCAAAAACAAAATAATTTCAAATATTATCGTAAAATTATGGTCAGTGTTTAGTTCCTTAATGCAAAAAGCTTTTCATATAGACAGTCATAAAGCCTTTGAAACAAAAATATTGCATAATCTTCATTGAATTATAATTTCAGATTTTGCTACGAATTTTATTATGTAAATTCCTGTAAATAAATAATGAGTAACGTCATCTGTTTAAGAATTTTGTATTTGTATTTAAGTGCACCGTAATATATACAATTTTACCGCTATGTATAGAAAGGAGGAAACGATACCGCTTATACGGATACAGGTAAGTGGATGGAGTTTGAAGTTTAGTTTAAATCTCGTTTCAAATTAATATGAGATAAAGTGACATCTCTCGTGAGCATTAAATAATTTTGAATTCCAATAGAATTTCGAACTCATTTACATCAAGAAGGAAATTATAATAAAAATCCGATTAAGCCACAATTATTTTTTCTTTTAAGGTGTCATGGTGTATGATTCATTTCTAGTAGAAAATTGGGATTAATTTGACTAGTTTGGGATTAGATATACTTAGCATATAAGTACAATAATACTTTAAGTGGAAAAAACTATGCTATTTTGAAATCATTAAGAAAAATTGTACGTTAACTTCTTATCTATTTGCATAGGTCACATATAATTTCATTTAACTAAAAAAAATATTTTCATTTTTTTATTGAATCATATTAGAAAGTTTTCAGTAACAAAAGTAACTAAATACATTTTCTTGCTCGTATGTACCGAAAGCAGGTTATTTGTTTAAAAAGTGCGTTAAAAAAGTAATTTTAAGTTTTTGTCCATTAACTGCTGTGAGTATATTTTTTACAAAGCCAGATGTTATTTAGTCGTAGAAAGTAATTTAAAAGATGACTGAAGATTATTACTTTTTAAAGAGATTATAAGGTCTCTTGTACATAACATTATTTTTACTTTCATTATATTTTACAAAAAAATATGTTCATAATTAGATCTACACTCTTTCAGCTTTAAACACTAATTTTTTCTGCAATCGAAACTTATCAAATAAGTTTATTATTCATGGCATAAATGTATAAAATAATATATTTATATATTGGTCTACACAGAAAAAACATTATGTCGGCATCAATATTAAAACCACAGTATTCATTTCATGGTAAGTGATATCAGAACAAAAAATTAAATATTAAGAAACAGGAAAAGGTCGTTTAATCTAGACCGGAGCCAACACAACAGCAATAAAAATTATACCGTGAGTAAATGTCACGTTATCAACCCAACGTTTCTTTTTTGGTCAGATGTAGGTACTTGTTATGGCACATATTATGACTTCTTAAAATTATGAACTTGAAGCCTGCAGTTAAAAGCATGAAATCAGGTCTACTCTAGTTTAAAAAAAAAACAACAAAAAAACAAAGTTTTATCCGATATTTGGTAGTAAAAATAAGAAGTGAATACCAATTTATATTCCCGTTATGGCTACTGATCGATGCTACTACTGATTATTAATTTATTAAACATTCTTGGTTTACAAAGACAAATATTTTTAGTAGACTACAGATATAATATGCTTTATGTAATTTCATTCGATATTTCAAATTTTTGAACGAGAGTAGACCTAACTTATTTAATTGCATGATATGCCAGTACAAACCACAACGAGTGAATGTACCTGCACGTCCATATTGTAACGTCCGTGATATACATGCATACACAGGTAGAGGTATAATACCTCAATGATTTTATTTTGCTTAAATATCGCCTCGATAATTTTGAAGCCATTGTTCAAATATTATACATGACTATCAGAATTATAGACTCAATATTTTACATCAAAATACATAAACAAAGTTTATCAAAACTAGGTATTTATGTATTTACTCAACGATATATTCTTCATATTTTTTTTTGTTTTAGGCCCATTGACGATCTTCTTTTTCAGATGTAAAAACGGGTTTTAAAATCTAACTTAAATAAGTAAATTTTTAAGATATATAGCGTTGTCAGAAATGCAACGTACATGTGTACACAATCTATTGGAAGGTACCAGTAATTATTACAGAGAGTGGAAAGCTAACGAACATGTTATGAAAACCTGCAAAATAGTAATACCGAAAATAAATAAAAATAGGTCAATAGAAAACAATTTTACGTAATTTTATTTACAGTACCTACAGTATTAACAACACACAGTACAGTTTGAACTAAAAAATAGATATTAACTACATAATTACATTTTAATTGCATAAAATATTTGCAGCTACTTCATGATATACATATAGAAGTACTAGATTATAAAAATAACTTCAACGAATATAAAAATTAAAAATCATAACATACATGTTTTTTGAAAAGATGTTATCGAACGATAGATATACAATTATATAAATTTATGTAAAATTAATTTTTTTCGTTTCACAGGCGGAAGAAGGCACAAGTCGGACATCGGAAGGTGAAGACAATGACGTTAGTGAAGTCAACGCAGGGTCATCCAGGGTACTTTCAGCCGCCACGTCGAGAGAAGATGACGATGATTCTAGCAATAATGCGAGTAGCGAAAGCAAGAGTCCCGGACAAAGGTGAGAGTAACTTTCATATTTTGTAAACTTGTACACATGGACTTCCTATTTATTTTGTTGCATCTTAATAAGATATTAATAAATATTAAGACACTTCAAACAAAATTCATGAGTACACTCATGAAATGTAGTCATTTTTACAAATATTTTCGCTTTTTCTACGATTACTCTATATGCAATTCATCCGACAAAAAGGATCAAGTAGTGATTATATTTTGGTATATTTAGTGCTCTCAGTTAATCCAATCAGCTGAGAAGCTTATTCGTAAAACATTTAGTTACCCGTTTGTTTATAAAAATCAATCGAATAGTTGATAAGAAGTGATATTACTTAAATTTAATAGATGGATAAAATCTTACAAAAAATGCAAAATTGCAATACTACGTCAGATACATACATACAATCAATTAGCTTATATTATTTTTACATACGTAGTTTAATTATATTTAATAATAGATATTAAGATTTGAATATTATTTCATAAGCATTTTATAGAGCTATTGTTACCAGACTTCGAAACGGGTTTTTTGTTTCCTATGTGTGTTTGTATGTATGCGATTTACTCATAAACTACAAGTATGTATAATTTGTATGATTCCTTAACTAGGATAATCTGTACTTATGGGAAGGATCTAGTATGTACATTTAAAAATGTTTTTTGAAAAAAGAAACAATTATTTATGAAGTAATCAACGAAAATGACACAATTATAAATAAGTACGGTTGTGACACAAATAAATAATAATTATCGTATTTCATAGAGTGACGATGTAATAACAATAGTAATAATAAACACCATACTGACGTACTGACAGACAAATAAGTAAATAAGTAGATCCTTATTACAATTTACTTGCTGAAAACCCGAAAACAATAATATTAATCTCTAACGCTTGCATGAAAGCTATTACGAGTCCATCCGGCCGTTCTGTGCTTAATTTTTTTTTAAATGAAAGATATTTATTACCAAATTTGTCATTCAGAATTGGAAATCACCTAACTTTCACCCTTCTCAAGTTATACTCAAACGCGATTTCCTCCTGGACATTTCTAACGTTTTCATAGCTTTCTTTATATATCTCCGGTTCTAGTGGAAGTACGCGGTTCGTTTTGGACTAAGAACACTCCCTGGAACAAGCTCTTTAATTTATACCCACTTACATTAGTTAAGGGAAGCTAGGTGTGAACATTCAACTTGACTTTCAATTTTTGTATTTAATTTAGGTTACAATTACTCATCGTCATCATATGAGAGTGTTATTTTTTAATTATATTATCAACACAATGCTGCAGAGCAGCACAGGTACACTCGTAATAATAATAAATAATTCATTAATAGTTTATAATTATCTGAATTAATAATTCAAGTGACAGTGTCATTGGTTATTGGTTACTACTGAAACTGTACTAGACGTTTTATTTATTTTACTTATATAAAACACATGCAAAGCGTACAATGTTACGTAATGTGCTCAAGGAAGAGTCAAAGATATAAAATTATTGAGTATCGAGTTAGATTACGCGTAACAGGTTTAAAACTCTTATATAAACCCAACTTCAGGTAATGAATGTAATGGACGTTCCCGTCTCTACTACACCCATTAAACCATATCGAGAGGTCTCATTTCTCACTGGGAATCATACACTACAACCACAACAAAATGGTTATTGAAACACTATAATTAATTGTTAGAAATTACTAAAAATTTCATCATAGCAAGTATAATGAAAATAAACATATAAAAATAAAATATTTCTTATCAAATATACGAAAAAAAATTATTGTGATTTATTTTGCATTTTTACCAAAAATTATTTTAGAAAATTCTTAAATTTTTCAGTATCGTAAAGCTACATTATGTTTATAATTTCTGAACCCACTTCATATTAAATCGGTACTCTACATAGGTGTTCTATAATGAGCTGTTCATACTCCTAGCGATACTTAAGAACTGCGATTTCTTTAAATAACATAAAATAAATACATACTTTAAAGAACGTTTCTGTAAAAGTAAAATACTCTCTCGAAAAATATAGACATGATACCATACATACATACCTTAGAATGAAATTGACCTAATTCAAAATTTCAGAATTTTGAGTTGTAATGTTCTACTTAACCTACCTGCTACCTGGATATAATATGAACTTCGCCACATTAGCTGCATATCGTAAGAATATTTAAACATGCATTAGTGAAAAATCTGTTTTATTATTTTAGAATTGACTGTCGAAACTTGCCAAAACAAAATCTCACAATTTTGAGTTAGGTCAGTTTAATTCTAAAGATGTGCCATAGTTAACCTGCCTATACTCTGACTTATGATCTAAATACACAGACTGACATAAGTATTATCAATTTATTACGAATCGAAAATCTCTTCGATCAAACTATGACAATGTAACATTTCAACTTTTGTAACATTTTTTTTAATAATTTTGAAAGAAAAGTTATCATCTAATATTTTCTTTCGAATAAGTTTTACTTTAATTTAATTGAATCTACATGTAGATACTAGGTACAATATTGAAAATTTGTCATTAAGAATTATACGAAATAAGTTGTAGTAATTTAATTGAATCTACATGTAGATACTAGGTACAATATTGAAAATTTGTCATTAAAAATTAGTCCTTCAAACAAATCAGATGGATGAATCAGCTGCACAGAAAAACTAACCAAACAAATACAGATCTCAAACCGATACAATCCTTTCATATTTTACATGTAATACTGAAGAGGATATTCTTCAAACAAAGATTTTTATGAAATGATACTTTATGTTGTCCTGAGATAAAAACATATTGTATTCTCAAATACAAACTTTTTCCTTCATGAAAAAAATAGAATATCTATCAAAGTGAAAATTAAAAGCGAGAGAGAAAATACTGACGAAAAATTTATCGATACAAAATAATAATGTCAGAAACAAGATTCCTGCGACTGGATTTTTTTTTGTGAAGCATATTTAATATATTTAAATTCTACGTGACCGATAGAAACATAGTATAGGTAGGAAATTCGATACTCGATTGTTGAACCACCGTCCACTGCAGTCGGATTAATCAAATCAATATGTACTTTGTATAGAATTACAGGGATACTTTTCAGAAAATACAGTATTACTCAATTTGTCAATAATGAAACCATATAAAAAACTGATAAAAACATTAATATTTATCGAAAAAAAAACAAAGTGAATGTTGGTCACGCGTTATAGGGCTAAGTAAGAATTTCGCACAAAGAAGTTAAATAAAAATAGATTAAAAATTTAGTTCCAAAATATTAATTTTTTTTAATTGTACTCTACAGTTCAGTAAGTGTAAATATGGTGAAATTAATTGGCTGTAACGTGTGAATGAACAGACGAACAAACGGATAAACAAGTAGACGACCCAAGTAGTAGACCCTAAAATGCTCAATCGTAGTAACAATATTACTACCTAAAGTTGCAACGGCGCTGTCGACAATATTTCTCATTTTCCCCTTTTCCTAGAGAAAAAGGTTTGTTACGTGATGCTTTTAAAATAATATTCTTCAAATTTGACGTCCATTGTTAATTAAGGCGAGGTACCCGTAGTCAAGAATAACATAGATAGAGGGTGTTTTTAAATATGTTCTATTCAGCAATCATAGAGATTTAAAATCTAAAAAACATATGTGTATTATGTTATTTAAAAATATTTTTTATAATAATGCTGGTCATTTGATACACGATCTGTTTGTAATTCACTGCGTTAAGGAATGTCAGTCCTCTAATTTATAATATAAATATGACCGTCAGTGTTATACTTATTCATCGGTATTTCTCTGTGTCTATGCTAAGAATCCACACAAAAAATAGTGTTAAAATATTTCATTTAGAAATTCATTCGTAATTTTCTGTTTTGCATTACAATATATTGCATCTAAATACTCTCAAGTAACTACAGCAGTAGCGCGAACGTGGTTCGCAAACGCTGATATTTCTCTTTGTATCATCACTATTGATTTGTTTTATTCTCGGACCAAGGGTCGCGTTCTGACATTGACGTATTATTATACTTGTATGCCAGTGCATCGATTAGATCACTAGTAAGAAGAATAGTGCTATGTGGGCCTCACAAATATAAATAACGCTGATTAATTATTCACTGATATATCGTGACCACTGCTTTCGTTATGGACTACCCGACTTGAAAATTCGTGGTTGCGACTACGCTCTCAATGTTATTATAGTAGTGCTTTTTGGGTCTTATAAGACCCAAAAAGCGCTTGCATATTATAACACCCAAAAAAGCCTCGAATATTAATACTCAATACATACACAATTATAACCGCTGTTACAGTAACACCTATATAACAATTAAAAGACTTAAGGTGGCATAAGTTTTTCGATATAAACCTTTTTGGTTGTTGTGTAGCTCTTACTTCAGTTGTCTATAGTACTGCCACACAGTAGCCTATGTTAGAGGTAGAGTAACTGTTTACAAAATGGTTGATTGATTCATAGTTTTTGTATATAAGTAATACAAAAAATTTTGCTGACTACGAACTTTGATCGCGGCGAGCTAAGAGTCGTAAGCGTTTTTCAATCGTTTCTCGTCACCGGTCTTACTAGCTCGCGCGCACATTAAGGCGACGCATTGGAAATTTTGATGTTGGGGATTGCAATTTTTCTAAGCAATTACAAAACATATGAAAGTGATATTTAGTAATCATAATCTTCAATTCACTGACTTTATTTTGACAATAGGATTACACGGTTGGTTAACTTTTATGACATAAAAAAAGTATTAAAGAAACCTCTTTTAAAACAGTGATTTGCTTTTTACGGACAAATGGGACCGATTAAAGTCTCTAAATTTTTTATGTAGATGAATCTAAACACACACTTCAAAATGACAATATGATTTTTCAAAATTAATTATAGTTTGTAATTTAAACGAAAATAACTGTTTTTCGTATTTTTCGTAAGCTAGCGCGCGCACGTTTGCATAGAACAGAAGGTCTATTTTAGATTAAATTATTGTTTATCAATGCGTCGCCTTAACCATAAGAATTATGTAGTTGAATAGTTTATGTACTAACTGCAGTAAGAAATTATCATATGTGATAAACGAATAAATTGAGACTTTTAAGTAGTAACTCCGTGGTAGCGGATCCCGTAGCATCATATATATATATATTGGGTATAACACGACCCATACAAATTTAATAAACTAGCTGTAGCCCGCGACTCTGTTCGTGGAATTAAATTTTTCCATACTAATTTCGACATTCCTTTCTAGTATCTTTTAGGGTTGGTTCGTGTCAAATTTTATTTTTATTTAACTAATTTTATTTAACTATTTCTTTACACAATTTTGGGTTCTTAAGCTCATTTTTAATTTGGTTATTAATAACGCCCTTAGAGTTTGAATTTCCAAAAATATATTTTTAAACGATGTTTTTAAAATTCATTTCCTAAATTGACCTTGACGAGAAGTCATATTCGGGACCCTCGACTACTTAGAACCTCTTAAGCAGATGTCCTAGCCACTTCTACAGCGGGGCTATTCAGTAAGCCAGTGTTTATTGACTTTAATAGAACACCGAAAAAGTGATATTAAAAGCATCGTCAAAATAATTCAACTTCGTTTTTACTCAATTTACTAAATTAAAATATTGAATGAGTCAAAATAAAGCTTTATTTATCTTTGCAATGCAAAAACATTATTACTGTTTGCTTGGTTTAAAACTAATTGATATAGGTAAGACAATTAACATACCTTGCGATTAAATTGTGTGAGGATTGAACACAAGGGGATTCGATTAACGTTGGACTTGTTTTTGTTTGAAACAATCGAAATTAACTTTGATGCTGTCCATAGAATAGATACGTTATCATTTTGACCTTTATGTCCGTTACACGAAGCTAGCAAGTGAAACAAATATTGTAGAATAATGCTTACCACGTCGCAACTAATATCAAGCTAGTAAGCCTAGTAAGCCAGGAAACTGGCGTACTGTCGTGTAGCGAAGGGTACGTCCGAGATTTTAAATTCACTCCGCTGACTCAGAACGTCGTAAAAAGATACGTGTTGGATTTACACATTCATCAAAACTGCAAGAGATCCGGATCAGAGGATACGTATGATGTATCCATCTGAGCTCGTCGCTGCTACCCTGGCTTCATTTTCTAGTATCGTGTCACCCGGGCATTATTTTTAGATGAAATATTGTGTTGTTTTTAGATGAAATATCGTTCTCTGAATATAATTAAAACAAAAGTAACGCAGCTTTTAATGAGCGGTGATTTGAATGTTAATTCTATTATTAGATTATTATCGTTTTGACTTGTTAACTTTCATACCCACACACAATCTAAATCCCAGGGTTTAAAAAATTGTTTTGCGCAGAGAATTTGTATATAATGAGGAACAAGTACGGAAGGTTTTTTTTGGAAATTCGACGCTAAATTCAAAAGAATATACGAAAAAAGTATGATAATTAACACATTTTCACCACTTCGTAGAAAACGCTAATGTAATAACAATAAATACTCTATATCACATATAATTAAACATCTACTTATCTACCTACTTACATAATTCGGAATTTATCAAAATTAAAAAAATGTATTTGCCGTGCCGAAATGTTTGATTTACTTGAGTGAAGTCAGTGCGAGTTGCTAGCTATTTATATCTAGAGCACTGGTTCCCAAACTTATATTGTCTACTGAGTCGAGAGCTCATGCAGTCGTTGTCTAAGATGCCTCCTAGCTAAATGAAATTACAAATCACCCCCCAGGCCTCTACACAACGCCCCCTTTTTTTTCTGGGTCTCTTACCGACCCCTTTAGGACTGCAGCGCCCACAAGGGGGCGTTATCGCCCACTTTGGGAATGGCTGATTCTAGAGGTATATAAATAAAAAGCAATTGCCGCATGTATGAAAGATCATCATTTAAGAACAGCTGGCTGTTTTCTTTTTTGTTTGTTAGTAATTGTCAGAATAAAGTTTGTATGAAAGAAAATTTTCGGAAAATCCACCGGAAAAGAAAATGGTCGATGCCATTTTTGTATGAAACATTCAACATCCTACCCGAGCGAAGCCAGGGCAGATCTCTAGTATCTAATAAAAATAATGATGACGATTTTGTTAGTAATAAATATCTAAGCAACACAAATTTGAAATTCGAATATCAAATTATCCAGGATCCGATATTTAACATACATTTTCCTAACCTGTCTAGATTGTTGGGCAAGTTATCGCCATTCTCGGCTACTAACGCGAAGTCTGACGACATGTAAGTGACATGAAGCCATCGATTGCTTGGCGCTTAGTTGCGACCCTAGCGACGAGCACGATCCAATGATACAGAACGTCGAACCGATAACAATGATATGGCCATCAAATCATGCACGATATGAATATTGAAATTGTGATAAAGTAATACTTGGATTAATTCTTAGTCGAAACTGTTATGATGATTTGTTATGATTATGTTATGATAGTAAAAACAAATTAAATGTTTGCAGCATGTAACAGTTCAGAATTATTAATTAATCTTCTTCAACCATTCTTAATATTACATATTATTTCTAATCTAAAGTCTTGGTACAAAGAAAACCTAATGTAGAGCACGATAAAGCGCAATGCATAAAGCGCATTTATAATGCGAACTGCATCGTTCTATATTGGACTGTTGGTCTGTTATGCCGGATGTTCACAAATATCTTTATTTTTATACCACAAAGGTGGCTAACAAGCATATGGACTATCTATATATAGTCTATAGACGATGCAACAGCAGAGATATCACTTACGCGTAGCTAACTCTATAAGATTCTCTTCACGGCCTTTTTTAAAAACTCCATGCTGTAGTCATTTGGAAAAACCTCATCAGGGAACTCTACCCATAACTTGATGTTTCTAGAGAAAACATTTCTTTTAAAATGGACAGCGCGCGGTCATTTAAGTTCCAAAGCGTGAGCATGAAGTACCTGCGAGTAGTGCGATGGAAAAAAGTGGATAAGATTATATATATCCATAGCAGTCCATACTAATCCATACTATCCATACTAATATTATTAATGCGAAAGTCTCTCTGTCTGTCTGTCTATCTGTCTGCTTGGTTTTCACGGCTAAACCGCCGCACCGATTTTGATCATCACACACATTGATCACACCAGGGGGTGAATATAGGATATTTTATTTTTCAAAAATCTACCCCTAAAAGGGTGAAAAGGCGGATGAAACTTTGTATGGGAAATTTTTATCCGCTGAACCGTAAAAAAACACAGTTTTCTTTTTTATCAAAAATCTACCCCTAAAGGGGTGAAAAAGGGGATGAAACTTTATAGAGGAAATGCTAAACCGCTGAACCGATTAAGACGAAATTTAGTACATAGATAAAACCTTTTCTATTAAAAAACATAGACTTCTTTTTTTTCCAAAAATCTACCCCTATAAGGGTGAAAAGGGGGATGAAACTTTATAGAGGAAATGCTAAACCGCTGAACCGATTAAGACGAAATTTAGTACATAGATAAAACCTTTTCTATTAAAAAAGATAGACTTCTTTTTTTTCAAAAATCTACCCTTATAGGGGTGAAAAGGGGGATGAAACTTTGTATGTGAAATTTTAAACCGCTGAACCGTAAAAAAACATAGACTTCTTTTTTTTTCCAAAAATCTGCCCCTAATGGGGGTGAAAAGGGGGATGAAACTTTGTATGTGAAATTTTAAACCACTGAACCGATTGAGATGTAATTTGGTACAGAAATACACCTTTTCTAATAAAAAAACATAATTTCTTTTTTATCAAAAATCTACCCCTAAACGAGTAAAAAAGGGGATGAAACTTTATAGGGGAACTTGATAATGCTAACAATATGGGTATCAAATGAAATGGAATACGCAGGGAAGGTTTCTTTGTATGTGACGTCATCATAAATCGAATAAGGCGGATGTTCCATAATGGGAAATAACTTTTTCGTTCGATACCAACAATATGGGTATCAAGTGAAATGGAATGCGCAGGCGGCAGGGGAAGGTTTCTGTATACGTGACGTCATCATAAATCCAATATGACGGATGTTCCATAACGGGAAATAACTTTCTCGTTCGATACTAACAATATGGGTATCAAATGAAATGGAATACGCAGGGGAAGGTTTCTGGACATGTGACGTCATCACAAATCCAATATGGCGGATCTTCCATAATGAGAAATAACTTTTTCGTTCGATACTAACAATATGGGTATCAAATGAAATGGAATACGCAGTGGAAGGTTTCTAGACATATGACGTCATCACAAATCCAATATGGCGGATGTTCCATAATGGGAAATAACTTTTTCGTTCGATACTAACAATATGGGTATCAAATGAAATGGAATACGCAAGGGAAGGTTTCTGGACATGTGACGTCATCATAACTCTAATATGACGGATGTACCATTACAGAGAATAACTTTTTGTTTGACACCAACAATATGAGTACTTCGGGTAACCTCAGTAGCCTAAAGAGGTCAAGGAAAATTTCTCCACGCGAGCGAAGTCGCGGGTACAGCTAGTTTCTTATATAAATAGGGTGACTACACCGTTAGGGATACAGCGTGAAGATATGTATGTATGTATATAAATAGGATTAATAATTTACGAAATAATTATGAGTGATTTAAAAAAAATACATTTACTAATTCTTTACCAATAAATAGTAATTAATAATCTAATCATTTAGGAAGTCTATTAAATTTCTATCGCAGTTAATTCTGTTACATGTTGTACTCATATACAGTTTTTTCATGTTGTTTTTAAATATTTCGAGGTGCCTATTATATAAATAAAAGATCGATCAACAAATAGCAAATAAATGGCGTACCCGTAATAGTTAGTTATAGAGACTTTAATATAAATTCCTGTACATAACCAATATCAAACAATGGATAACTTTTTAATAAAAGTACTACTGAATAAATTTCAAATCGTAATTGATTTGAAAGTCATATCAAAACTCTGGCACAATTGTCTATGTGCATAAAGCGTAACCCATAGGTAGTTGTAATTAGTACCTCACGACCCTGCACTCTGTAATGCTGAAATAATAACACGTATTTGATTAACTGTATTTAATTGTAAAGTGAACGAGTTTAGTGAAGCTGAATTTTTATTATGCATGTTATTATTTTATGGAGAGTCGTTACTACTGTTACTTATCTGGATGGAAACTGCGAGTTCGTGTTGTCAGCTTTGGTGATTGAATTCGAGCGTAGAATTTATGTCAATGTTATGCCTTTTATTTTGAATTTTGAAGTATGAAAACGAACATCATTGTGTAAAAATATAATTAATAAATTTCTAACCAAATCAATTTGGAATAATGATATAATTAAAATTTTAAACATGAAATAAAACTCATATATAACGCTTACATATTACATTTCATAAAAAAAATGTCCACAAATGTATTAAATATATCTGGTTACAGTTTGCATTTGATGTAAATTATGATTGCGAAGCATATAAGATTTACCATGACGGTAGTTTTTATATCTCCAAGTTTTACAAATCGATTTCGTTCGTGTTTCATTCGCCAAGGCAAACGTCCGTAACTCACGGTAGGCTTCCAACAAACCACATACACTGTACACTGCTGTCTACGTGTAACACGAAACATCCTTTGTAGGCGACCGATCATTGCATCGAGTTCGTCAAGCTCTCGCAAGTCCATGCAGGACACTGAGAGGCCAGGATCAGACACTGACAAACGCGGACATAAATGGAGGCACGTCCAAGCTGTCATGGCATACTACCAGGCACTCAGGAAAATAAAGAGGTTCGATACGAGAAGGACAACGGTAACGTCGCATCGTTGTCGATTGTTATTTGTTTGTTTATGATTTCCCACTAATGTGCTATCTTCGTCTATGTTAGGACTTCGGGAATGGTATTTTACTCACTGAATTTTGTGTGTTTTTCTTGTGAATACTGTGTCTATACTAGTTCACCTTGAGAGTGATTCTGTTTTCCTACTATCACTTGGGAGATCAAACCTCGTGTTCAATGTTTATTATTATTGCATTTGTATGAATATTTCAATAGATTTTTTTGGAAGTTAGTATTTAAAGCTCCTGATTTTAGATGCAGTACATTTAGTTTTAGATATACGTGGTTTTAGATAATACACAGATATCCTTACTCTACAGACATATTTTTATACATATTTGTTATATTATGGGATTGAATTTTTGTTTATATAGTATGAATATTGCCATGCAGCATGTCAAAAGGTAGATTTATTTGTTTGCACGTATATAAAAATAGGTGAATATTATTTCACAATAAACTTTGTGCTAAATACCTTGCTCTATACAATTATTTAGAAGCATTACTAAAAATCTTTCAACAACTTTGTTACTTTCTGTCTAACTCATACGCCCTTTATAAAGTAAATTTATTTTTTTCTCTAATATAAAACAATCTATTTTCTTATTAAAGTCTTCCATTTCTTTTATAGAGTGAAAACTTTTCAAATTAAATAACGACCTGAGTAATGTCCTAGAAAACTTTGTCATCTACCTTGGAATACTTATTAAACTTTCTGGAAGCATGGCTACTCTGCTTTGATATCACCACTTCCATATAACGTAAATTAATAACCAATATAACTTGAACTAACATTTATGGGTGAATTAATACAGAACAAAGTCCAACCAGAGATGGATGAAGCTACGAACCACCGTCCAAATAAGCTCAGCTATACAAAAAAAGCCGCCGTTAAAGAGAGAAGATTCCTTTCTGAAGAGATTTTCAACGAGGACAGGACCAGAGACTCAGGAAACTGTGAGATTTTACATTCCTTTTTTCATTTGCTGTAATTTAGACTATCGATGCTTTATAGTGTAGTTTAAGATTGTTAATCTCGTAGATCCATTTTTTCAAAAATTTTGAGGATTAACTATGTCATGTTTTTTCCGTCAATACAACAGATCTACATAGTAGAGTATGACGTCTTATTTCACTTCATTTATGAGAAGAGATCTCATCATCATACCAACCCTAAGACATTCACTGTTGGAAATAGCTATACATTACTAAAACTTGCAGTCCTTACCGCTTCAATCTGCTGACTCCCCTTAACTTTGTTGAGATGGTTAATAAATATGGTAGATATAAATGATGTGAATCCATCCTTAGTCCCCTTTTAAGTCAATTTTGTTCGTAGTCAAGGAAGGAAAAACCAATAGGAATCCTTAAAAATATGAATATATTACATATACTTATTATAACACAAGGTAACGTATGTATGTATGTATAAAACAACGATAACGAAGAATGTGTTGCTTTCGATTTTTTCTCTGTGTATAGGTATACGTGTAAATTATTTCTACCCATATCGAACGCACCTCGATATTTATCAATATACTATTATATCATTATTTCTATATCAAGGAAGTGACAAAAAAATATTTTGGAAATGTATAAAATATAGTAAATATGAAGAGAATAATGTATTACATGTGTGAACTCATTAAAACACTTTCCATTTCATATTAACTTTCTTATTAATTCATATTAAAATAATCTTCTAAGAAGGTATCGTACATGTCTCAATTCCACAGATTTCGAATTTCGAACAAAGTAAAGTAAAAAATAAATTTAAAAGTATAGGTAATCTAAACTATTCATTTTTTTTTTGTTATTTACTGTTGGGTTTGGATTACCAATGTACGCTTTTACTGACTACAATTTAACTCAGTAGGTGTAAAGATAGAGCAATAAATCAGCTGTGACATATGGACAGGCGGACAGACATGACGAAACTGTAAGTGTTCCGTTTATATTATTTTGGCTACATAACCCTCAAAACATAGTGCCTTAACGCAAGCTCTTCCATGTATTTGTGTACGCAGATAAATAAAAAATCCGTTTTAACAGGTAGAGGACACCGGTTCAGAAGGTGCTGCTGGAGATCATAGATCAACTAATAGGCATAGACGCAGAAGGGTTCGAGCTCCGCGCACCGTAGTCAACCCGGACGAAAACTTTTATTTCTACTGGCTGTGGTTGATTACAATCTGCGTACTGTATAATCTTTGGACACTGATCGTGAGACAGAGCTTCCCAGAATTGCAGGTAAATTGTTGCAAATTTTCCACATTTTGTTACTCATTCCACGTAAGTAGATAGCTTTCACATGGGGGATCCAAGAATGCACAAAGATAAACTAGTAAACTAGTACACTACACACTAGTACACACTAGTGCTAGTAGTACACTAGTTAAATTAGTTTTTGCGCGCGACTTGACGTCATAAAAAGGCGGAGTTTTAAAAGCCCATAAAATCAATCATTGAAAATTACACAAACGTATCATTCAAGCATGTACCTACTAAATTATGACATTTATACAGAACGACGAATATTAGTGTAGGCTAACAGTGGATGGGGGTTCTAAAGACCTCGTAAACACCTTCCTTATGTACATCCGTAGCTCATTCGTTAATAACTGACTCGTTGACCGGACTGGATGTTGTTTTAAGAAAGGAATTTTTCTAAATTTTCTTGGATTTTGGGTATTACTGAGCGCTCATATTACCTGTATTACACCTATAGTACTTTTAGCCATAATACTAGTTTGGAATCACATTACACAATTGATGTAATTCTTTGAAGTATTCGTTACAAAATTTCGTAATTCATTTTTTAATTACTTTCATCATGTGTCATCATGGGCTGTATCGACTTTATACGTATTTCCCATAGGCATATTTCGAAAGACCGAGTTATATACCCAGTTGTTCCTGATATGATAAGATATTCGCAAAATCTACGCTTCCCAGGAAAAATTAACTATCCACACCCTCCGACCAAGTCCATCAAGATAGCAATGCAGAGTTAACGAAAGTCAATAAAGTAACGCCAGAATTTGTTGCAATTGGTTGCTAAAGAACCGATTTTCTTGTTCCAATCGATCTTGAGAAATCATGAACATTGCCAGCTTCATGTAAAAATAGCAAGAAAGTTACCAATTTAACAAAAATCGTACCTTGGAGAGCAATTTGCGCGTAACATTATACATAATTTTTATAACATTTTTATTATTTGCATGTAAAGTACAAAGAATATTATAGTGAGTATTTATGAAAAATTTATACTCGGAAATCTTGTGGTGGCGAATGGTGGCTATAATTTAATTTAATTTGTTAGATAGGATTTTAAAAATAGAACCGATTAAGAGCGTTTCAGACATGCATTAATATAACAAAGTTAAATAATAACTTATGTATTTATAAATCAGAAAAAACAAAAACCTCAAAGAATAGTAAAACCCTTCCTTGGATAACTGAAAGTGCTTTATGTCCTAAACTGGACAACCACTGAAATAGGGAAAAATGTCCTAAATATGTTAGTTAATTTAATATATTGATAGGATAGATAGCTTTATGATAAATACAATATTTATGTATAAAATAAATACGTAACCAAATCCGAATAACTTCTGGCAGGAATTCAGGAACAGCAGTGAGGCCTTAAAATAGTTGATTGTCCCAATTATACTCGAATATCGCTAGAAATACAGAATTAATTAGTTCAAATAAAGTATATGATTCTAATAAAACGTGTTCATAATTTGATGGCTTCATTATGCCTTTATTGATGGCTTTATTAAGTAATTATTGAAATATTTTCCACCGACCGGAGCGTTTACTTTATAAATCAAGCGACGCGATGTAGGTATTCCGTCACTCGCTCGTGATTGAATAAAATGGGTTCCTGCCAATTGGCCGCAGGCAAGTCAGCAATTTCTCAGTGCTACATTGCTAATATATATAGATAAATGTCACTGGACGTTAGTAAACATGATGTAGGCGTAGAAAACATGATTCGAATTCGAAGGTAATCTGAGACAACGCGTCGAATGAACTCCATTATTAATCATTCTAGTTTAACATGCCTTCATCAATAACTGAAACTAGAGGAGTTATTCTAATGAATATCACAGTAAGTTACATCTACAACCTGTAAAGTTCCATTAGGATCGTCATCCACTACATTGTGTTTGCAGCTTTAAAAAAAATTATATTATTGTTTGTGAGATTCGGAATAGCACATATTATACGTATTGTTCAAAATCTTAAACACTTTTTGTATTTTTATTAGGTATTTGTCAAATTTTGAGTACATGTATATGCGGGTAATATTAATTTTATTGACATTTTTAATATTAATATATTTCTGAGATAAAAATCAGCAACTGTCAACAGCTTGTGTTCATATTATTATTCGTATTTATTATAATTCAAATCAAGTGTTCTCTTCCATTATTAAACCTCATATAATCACAGTCAAATCAGTTTTCTTTAATCTTGTGTGAAGAACCAAAGACCTATGAAATATACAGCCACGTACAAATTTTTTATACGTATAATGATAATTGTATTTAATTGTATCACAGTAATTGTATTGGAATATTACGTACCAATCTAAATTACATTTTAAAATTTTTAACACTTGTCAGTCATGATTTGGTTACGACCCGGCTGCCAAAATTTTTTAGTGTTTTTAAATAAGTTTTCTGAGGCGGGCACACATTTAAAGAATGTAAAATTTAAATATATATTTCTGTATACATTTTTTTCGACTGCCTAAATCATAACGCAATTTATGTATTTTCATTCGAGGTTTTTTTTTCTGTAATGTGATACCTTTTTGAGAGATTTTTAAGTATTTCTCCTAAATTACTTGGATAAGTTACATAAAGTTGCGGCTAACAAAAGGACAATACAGTTTACTAAACACTGGCTAAAGGATATTTTATTACATGAATTAATATTCCATTTATAACGATAAATGTCGCGTTCGGGTGGCGGAGAGTGAGTGCGGAGCCTGAGCAAAAAACTTTTTTTGGAAGCTTGCGGCATTAAATGTGTTCAGTATGGGTGAATAACAATCAGCGCGGTCAACTATCGAATGAGTGATGTAATGGTATCTATGTCGAATATCATAAAACATACATGCTCGAGAAATGTGTTAACTTCCATTCTATTGAAGAGCACAAATCGTGGGCTCTCACAATAAAAGATGCGAACAGATCGAACATGGGATCTTATTACCCAATATCAATATCACCAATATCAATATCAATCAGTTATAAAAGAACAGTTAAAAGGTTACATCATAATTACACCCTAGCAGTATTCTTACAATCCGAAGACCACAGCCAATAGCCGTATGCTCTGTCCGCCACAAGACCTACTCTAATTGATTACATCACAGTTAATTTATACCTTCTCCCTACTACCATTATACCATGTGAGGATAACGACAGTTAACAAAATTTGTCATTTAATGACATACAAGAAAATCATCTATATAAATAAATAAAGATTATAACCACTTCGCGTTATTTGGCGTATCTCAGAAACCCAAACTTTAATACCAATGATCTATCTGATCAACCAAACGAGATCAATCTGAAAGTGTACCCTTTCAAATAAAAAAAAAATTCCAAATCGGTTAATAAAGACGGAGTTATGAGCTTATGAGAGAACCTCCTCCTTTTTTCGAAGTCGGTTAAAAATACAATAATCCTGAAGCTAGCAATGGTTGTGTATCATATTATAATTATAGCATATTATAATTATAGCATAGCATATTAAAATTGACGAAACGAGAATAAAATTTGTTTCCCCCTCCGTCTGTGAGACACCCACGTCAGTACTTAAAGGTTAATTAGCCAAGGTCAATCAAAAGGAAGAAATACGATACAAATACCTATACAATTAAATTTGACAGTTATTGAAGTTGGTGCCAAATCAATATGCAACAACACGATGTCTATTAGTTTGGTAGGCTTAGTACCGACTTCAATAACTGTCAAAAATTATGCAGATATTTATATATTATTTGTAAAGTTATTTTTGTATTTGAGTTTTTAATTAGTAAAGGTTACTTTTTATTTAAGTTTTTTGTACTTTTTTGTATTGTTTTCTCTAAGTCGGTTTAATTTTTTTTACTTGTAATTTTGTACGTTACATCGAACGTCTAATTCAGATATCGCTCTCTAAGATTTTATCACATAACATTTTCTGTATCAGTCTCCTAAAATATTATTGCGTCAAATTAATATTAATATACGAAATACGCCAAAGTAATTGCAAAGTGTTCCTATTTATCAATTTTGATATAAAACAGAAAATTTTGGTATGAAATAAATAAATAAAAAAGTATATTAAAATAAATAAGTAAAAGTTATAAGCTAACAAAACCATGAGGTAAAGAGAAATAAATAATATCAATATACAATGTCTATGTAACGCGCTAGTAACATATCTATCTATTAAAAATAATACTGAGTGTTTTTTTCAACATAAATCGATACATTCAAAAAGTTAAGTAATCTTAAGCATATGAACATTATTGGGTAAAAAATATACATATTATGCTTCTCCCAACGTAGGCGACAACGTTATCTGCAATGGACAGTGACCCTTACTTACAGTGCAGTGTAATGTAGTGGAAAGCTGTTCATAAAGATTCACCCGCAAGCAGTGCAAAATTTCCATTAACTGCACCAGCACTTGTTATTACACTCCAGTGAATTCTGAGATACGAGTACACTGACGTCATAAGTAAATTGAGCAAACTAAAGCTCAAGCAGTTGCAAACTCAAACTATAGGAATAGTTCAAAACGTGTTCAAGAAGAATCAGTGAATGTTTCTTTTTCTTTTTTAATAATATTGGGTCCTTACGTATGAAATTGGCGTTTTGTACGGGAGGAATATAAAGTCATTTTTTTTTTTGTAAAATATATTTAATTAATCAAAGTATGCACCGTTGTTATCTATGCACTTTTGCCATCTCATAGGTAGTTCATTGATCCCTTTCCTAAAAACACCAGGGGGGCGAGAATCAATAAACTCTTTGAAGGCGGTTTGGACTGCCGCATCGGAGTTGAATTTTTTTCCTTGTAAGAAGTGGAAAAAATGTTAATCTGTTGGAGCAAGGTCCGGGGAGTACGGTGGATGTCGCAGACATTCCAATTGTAGCTCATCTAACTTAGTCGTTGTTTGTTGTGCAATGTGTGGTCTTGTGTTGTCGTGAAGCAGCAGTGGCCTAGAGCGATTGACCAATCTCGGTTGTTTAGCAGCTAGTTCTTCCTTCATGGTTTGCAGTTGCTGACAATAGATATCTGCCGTAATCGTTTGGCCAGATTTTAGAAAGCTGTAGTGAACGACACCGGCGCTAGTCCACCAAATACTCACAAGTAACTTTTTCTGAGTAAATTTTCGTTTAGGGCAGGATTTCGCTGGGTCTCCAGGGTTCAGCCATTGCGACGAGCGCTTCCGATTATCGTACAGTATCCACTTTTCATCACAAGTAATGATTCGATTAAAATCCCTTCATTATTGTGTCGGTTGAGCAAAGTAACACAGCAGTCGACGCGTGTTTGCAAATTCGATTCACTCAATTCATGAAGTACCCATCGTTCAAGTTTTTTTACTTTCCCGATTTGCTTCAAGTGGATTAATACAGTTTTGTCACTTACCCCGAAGCCTGCAGCTATCTCTGAAGTGCTTTGTAATGGATCCGCTTCCACAATAGCCTTTAATTCTTTATTTTCCACTTTGGTCTCCGGCCGTCCACGGGGTTGGTTCTGAAGGTCGAAATTTCCAGAACGAAAACGTTGAAACCAAAAACGTACCGTGCTTTCTTTTGCGACACCAGCGCCGTACACATCATTAATCCTTCGAGCTGTTTCTGCAGCACTAGTGGCACGGTAGAACTCTTACTCGTAAATATACCGATATTTTATGTTTTCCATTGTGCGGTAATAAGCGACGCCAAAGAAAAAAATAATGAGGAAAAAAACAAACGAATAACTGTTTTCAAAACTCAAATGTACCAGCTAAATGAATTTATAAATTTGAATTTGGAATTCTTAACCAAAGAGGAGATATTTCAGATCAAAGTGGTCAGTACGACAAAACGCTAATTTCATATGTAAGGACCCAATATCTCTCCAGCCAATTACACTAATGATATGATCCCAAGTTTTGTACTATGTACATATATCACACAATTAACCAGGAGACTAACCGAACTGAAGTAGAATTGATGTTCCAAAATACCTTGAAATTGGGTTTACTTGAATAAATTGATTTGACTTTGACTACTCAGGGCCGTCCGGATATCAAGACAATTAGGAAAAATTGGTTCCCTAAATTTTACTGGCCGAGAATCGAACTCGGAACTCTTCCTCGGCTTGGATGACCAATGAATGAAACCAACGAGTCAATCACTCGGAGAGTCCATCACCAAATCAAACATTATAATTTCGTATTTTTTACAAACCTATCATTTATATGTAAATACATATACTTGCATACATATCCTCACACTGTATCCGTAATGGGGTAGTCAGAGAGGACAAAGCGGCAAGTTTTGCAGTCCTTAAATACTTCTTGTGCATCGTCAATACTCATCAATCTTCTTACACACTTTCGCCTAGGTTTTCGACTGCTTTTGACATTTCCGTCAGCTAACGCTCTGGCTATTTGATCTTCATAAATCGATTCAGTAGTTTTTGAGTTTACATTACATACAAACAAAGATTAACTCTTTATAATATTACCACAGATGAATTAGTTACTACCGTATAAGTATAGATATTAAATGTATGTATAGATATAGATTTGCTTGGATTATATCGATATTAATAAATGAAAATTAGATTTATTTTTTTGTCTGAATTGATATTTTGTTAATATTCAGAAATTTTGTTCATAAGTCTATAGCCAATATCAAAATCCATCTTCGTTGATGTCACGTGCTTATATTTCTCTTGCTAAATGCCTATATTTCTCTTGAAAATCCTATTTACTCTACATAAATTTTCAAAGCAATTTCTCAAGAATTAATTACTGTATTATGCCTATTTAAATATTACAATAGGAATATTTTATAACTTTATTCTATCTATTACCTATTCTATACCTATTCTATTTATCTATTCTATTCCTTAAACTCTATTCTATCGCCTTATAAAAAACTGAATACTTTGATGGGAATAAATTATGCCAAAACAACTTTAGTGATAAAAAACTGAAACATTATGATAAGTGCCTCTCTTATACTTTCTTGCAACGTAAAGTGATCTCTAGAGGTAGTCTTAGTAACAAAAATAAATTAAAATATTTCTGAAATAAAAGTAGTTCACCATTCCATTTGCGATTGAAATAAACTTAATAACAGCAAAAGTGCTTTTCAAAAAATTAAGTGCAAAAATTAAGTGAGAACTCTCTCAAAGTAAAAGCTTCCGAACGGGTTAATATCTTAAAAACACATCCCTAAGTTTATTCAACTTGAAACTGCACTCTTCGACGCTCCGGTGGTCTCTTCGACCACTTTCTTTATTTCCCAAGACGCCTTGCTAAGTAAATAGACAGAAGGCGTGATAGTGCCGCCTTAAACACTCTCTTGGGACTCGAACAGTTCGATTGTTGATAGCTTCATAGCTTTTTTACCAAAGAAAACTTTGCAGCTGGTACTGCACTTGATGTACAATTTTCAGCTCTCTGATGTAAATGTTAAGGTGCTTCATTGTATGGACGAAAAATTGCTGCACAACTTTATTTAAAATTCAAAGATTTTTATGTAGATATATTCGCCTTGGACAGAATCTGTTTTGTTAGAAAACTCATTCTGTCTGACGCTGGTCCCAGACATGCGTACAGATGTGTACATGTTTCTATAAATATTTTTGGAAATATTTAATATCGAAATCTGCAGAGCAATACACATTTCGCAAATATTTGTATCAGTTTTCACAAAAGAGAAAAAGCATTTTAATACGAATCTTTACAATTGTATGTGTGAATATGTCTGAAATTTTCGTACAAATTTACTTACTTATTCAAGTAACGTTGATAATAAAACTCTGATATATGAAAATTGAAAAAAAAAACATTCAAGTCGCATTAGAGTTATTACATTAAGTTCATCATTCTTTTTGGACGACAGGATAAAGAAGCTAAAAAATAAAAGGTCCCGAAATGTTTGCGAAAAATTCCTTTTAAGTTAATCGGGAAGGTGATACATCTAACAGACGAATACATTTTTCATCTTCAATTTTTTTATATAAAGACTTTTTATAACTTACTCGAGTCTCCAAGCGACCTGACTTAAAATCTGTTCAAGACAAGCCTGACAATTATATTATGTTGACGACAGCTCGGCATCTTTGCTTTCAAAATCTTAACTTGATGATATTACAATATTTGTATTATCATGATACAGTAGCTACAAATAAGTCTTTTCAACTATTCAAAGAAGGAATAATAGAAAATACTTTATCAGCGTGTGAAAGTTATTAGCTATTATGCGCGACTTCGTCCACGTGATTTTTTCAAGGAGTAACTTGTGCTCTGTCCCAGGATTTAAGCTACCTCCATACCAAATTTCATCAAAATCGATGTAGTGGTTTAGCCATGAAAGAATAACAGACAGACAGAAAGACTTTATAATATTAGTGTGGATTGCCTAGCTTTATTCAAGTATTATACTCAAGTTTGAATCTCTGCTTGAGAGTAGTTAGAAAGAAATGCCGCTATTCATCCTTTAATTCCTTTCTAACTGTATACTCTATCATAGATTCCTACTTGAGTAATACGAGCCAGTCTTGGAAAAGACAAAGCTATTGTAGCTTTTTATGAGGAATTTGCATGGATCATGTGTCGGCGACTATAACAACACTTTGCCACATTAGTAAGCCGAAATGCTTATTTCTAGACAGCGCAGCATCAAGTCGTCATTGTATTTTCTTTTTTTATGAAAGAGGAGGCAAGCGAGACGAGCAAGCGAGTCACATGATGGAAAGTAACCAACGCCGCCCATGGACACCCGCAACGTCCGGAGAATCAGGGTGCGTTGCCGGCCTTTAGGGAAAGGAGGGAAGGGGGGAGATAGGCACCGGCACTCTTACTGACCAAACGTAACACAACAGCAATAGATGCTGTTATTTGACGCTGATTCTGTGAGAGGGTGGTATTTCATCGGGCTAGCTGGCCCAATTCGAGCTGCAATTCAGCATGGCTCTACCACCAAAAATATTGCACCTTGATGTTTTGTTACCTCAAAAAATAAAGGATGTGGTTATGTATGTATGTTATCACATAAATAATTCTATTCTAGTCTTAGGTTCAATATCTAAATGTAATTGGATTTTTAACGCCAGCGTATAGGGTATCCATTTCAAATCGTTATTCTGTACACGTTCCTTCATGATTTGATTTTTGTGGGGTTATTGAATTTAACTCGCCAAGTTGAATTCAGTAATATCCGTCTAAATATTTATAAACCTTATTTATAAAATATAAATGAAAATAATGGTCGCTTTGATTTACATGTTCCAAATCTACATTTTATTATTAATGAACGACTAGTCCCGACTTCATCCGGGTTAAATAAATAATATATAACCCATGTCCATCTGGAATAATGTACCTTTCAAATGGTGAAAAAATTTTCAAATAGCGTATGGTATAGTGGTTCCGGAAATTACCCTCCACATTATAAACAAACTTATTACGAAATCCGCTCTCTCTCTTTATAATATTAGTATAGATATGGATTTAAGAGTTTCATTACATGGACGCGAAAGACTATGCGTGGAATGGTGTCGATCCATAATGAAGGTTTAACGTTCATTAACCATCCCAACATCCAACCAGTACTGCTTCGCACCTGGACTCCACTCGACGTCAACAGATGGTCGACTAAGCCAGTCTTTTCCAAGGATAGGTCGCGACCCACTGGTGGGTCCTGAAAAACTAAATGCCGCAATAAATCGGAATATATAAATCGGAATTTTTTTAAACGCAAAATTCATTGCGTTTAAAAGAAACACTGAAAAGTACAAAATAACTTTCCTTTACTAATCAAAACTTGAGTACACTAAAAACAACTTTATTAGTACACATACCTACGTAATTAAATTCGTCAGTTACTGAAGTCGGTGCCAAGCCTACCAAACTAATAAACTTTCTGTTGTTGCACATTGATTTGGCACCGACTTCAATAACAGTTAAATTTAATTATATATAGGTATGTATATCGTACTTTTAAAGTTATTTTTATTGTATTTGAGTTTTGATTAGTAAAGGAAAGTTATTTTGTACTTTTTAGTGTATTTTTTGAAGGCGGTTTAACTCCTTTTCTTAAAATCTTTTTATTTCTCCCTTTTGAGTGACCTTGGTCTAAATAAATATCTAGGGCAGGTCTACAATTCATTTCTTCCTAATTCTAGTGCGCAACGATATACAAGATAATCATTAATATAAAAATAGACTTTTTTATTTACATTTATTAATTTTCATCTAGATCAGTTTAGACTAGACGAAGAAAATATACACAGCGAAAGTGAGTGGTAAGAGAAGCCAAGGAAAACCAAGGCTGACTTATGATCAAATAGATCAAATAGCCAGAGTGTTAGCAGATGGAAATGTCAAAAATTCTCGCATACCTAGGCGAAAATGTGTGAGAAGAATGATGAGATTTGAGGAAGCGAAAGAAGTAAGTATGTAAGAATCGTGACGCTTGGCGCACCGTCCCCTCTGACTACCCTGTTAGGAGGGATACAGCGTGAGGATATGTATGTATGTATGTATATGTTAAAGCTTCTGTAATGGAATAGGCAAGCAGAGTCCTTCTATTTTAAAATCTGCATTAAAATTGATATTGACAATTCAATACCATAATTTCAATATTTTATCTCATATTTCTCTGCTATTGTACTAAGTTGCTAGTTTTACTCACAATCAAATGACTAATGATAATAGATAATATAATTTCCCTTTGGAAATCGTAAATTACCGTGACAATTCGTAGAGTAACAACAAAGGTAATCTGAAATATGAAATCTTCAACGGGAACGATATAATTACGGAAACAAAGTCCCAACTAACTGTCCACTTTTATGAGAAATGCCCACAAACGGAACACTACAATTATTTCAGCTCTTAAATGGTTATCAGACACTTCAACTTTATCCTTAAAAACGAGTATTATAATACTTCTGTAATTAATTTAAAAATTTAATTGAAATTTTTACGTAAGAATACATTTAGATCACAAGAAGAGGATTATTTCTAGTGTCTCGTTTGTACCTAATAACTGCCAAGAGCAGAGGCTAAGTAATGTAACGAAACAGCGAACTACTGTAATTCTTTCATTTTTGTTATTTTCGATATCAATTTATTTTAAGGTTAAAGAATCTATTTGTAATCCATTCAAATTAATTAATAAATACATCTTTAAAGATTTACTATATAGTATTTTTACTTATCTTCATTTACATCTAATCCTGCTATTAAGAAAAGAGTTGGTCGAGGTAACTTAAACAGCCAATGACTGTGGTGTTCTCCTTGTACATATTTTCATATTCTACTCGCCAACCTCCAACCACAAACCTTGTTTGATACCCATATCAAGGGAAATCCCACAAAAAAAGTAGTTCGGCACCTTGGGACTTACGCCATACTGAATGTACGATGACGTCACATAACTTCTGTTGCTTGCGGGACTGTATTCTAAGTACGCCTCATTTAACACGAACAAAACAAATAAGAAAATGTAGTATTTTTTATAAACTAGTACTAACCGTGCCTGCGTATTGTTCATGTGGTGTATTTTAATATATAATCGGATTAAAAAAACGGCCGAAAACATACCAGACGCGAATTCTACAGCAATACCGTAAAAGTAGATGTATAATTTTATAAACGCCTATACAATTGTTTAAAAATTATCTAAAATGTGAGTATGTATAAGGATTACGGACCGACCGCCGGATACATGGCAAAATTACGAAGTTTCAGTTTTGTCGCTGTTACTAAGGAACCCCAAAAAGCAATAAAAGATTCATTTGTTTTTAGCACCATATAATATTATAATCTTATATCTATTGAATCATGTAAGAAATCAAATCTTCTATCTATATGATCCACTGAAATCCACTATAAGTTGAATCCGCTTTACGGACATGCCGTAACTACATAGAGCTCAGTTTAAATCTTTATTTCCGGACAGTAAATCACCTTAAAACTTACATAGTTTTAGATTACAATGCAACAACGAAAATTCCATTCAGCTTCGCGTAGCGGATTTTAGATGATGCGATATTCTAAAAGCCATTATTTTGGATTCTGAGCGTCTAGACAAGTGGCAAACGTTTCCTAAAATCGAAACGCTTACTGGCGTTATTGCTTGAGAAAAGTGTCCTTTGGCTATGTTTTATACAGCAGTTTTCACACGACGTTTCGTTTGATATATAAGACATTTAATAACGTTCGACAACCAATTTTAAGTTCGTTACTCTAAATCACGCGGTATTTGTCGATCTATTCACTAACGTTTACGACATTCGAGCGCTTGTCTAGGCCCCCTGTTGCTGTCGGTAACACCTCTTGTAAATACATAAATACTCTCGATATACTACCATCACACTATACACACATACACCACCGCACTCACACACTATCACATTCCCACACATTCCAAAACACGTGCACAATTCCACAGTCACATATATGTGCTGTTTATTATATAGTTACATACACCGTATGCATTCCCAGATTGATGTTGCAATATTTTTTGTTTTTTATTTTTTTGTTAATCAACTAATATAATATTATTATGGCTAAGATTGTACTGAAAGAGGGAGATGACTGATGCTTAAAATACAGGGCTTCCTAATTTAAGCACCAGTAATATCGATTGTTACAAGCGACTTTAATAACAGCCATGTAATAACAAATTGTAATTTTACTTGTATTGTTATAACTACATATGTATATGGCGTAAATAAATATATATTATTATTATTATTATACTGACGCAGATTACTTATAGTCCTCATTTTCGCACGGGATATAATTACGTAACGTCAAACTAATTTACTTTTATGAGAAAACAAATGTGTTGTACACACAAATATTCCCTGTTAAATATTCTAAATAATAATGTAAACCACATTAAAATCCACGTTTTTCGAATTTATTAGCTAATACACAGACAAAAAATGGTTGCGACTTTGTTTTGTACTATTTAGAGATATACTAATTATATTATACTTATGTATACATATTACATATAATATGTATGTAATGATATGGAAAAATAATGTTATCTAATATTTTTTACTTTTAGTTTTTAACCCCCAATTTTCGATCACAGCCCCCAATATAAAAAGAGGAGTGTTATAAGTTAATTTTATTCTTTGAACCGCTATGACTACTTATAAAATTGTTTTCTTTAGTTTTTATTAATATTTAAAAGCGTGTAATGTAAAATGTAAAGATCTAAGTTAAGTAATGATAAAATATAAATTGCCATTGAGAAGTCGCCTATTTCTTGAATAACATTTACCGAAGCGAAACTAAAACCGAACTGAGACCAAATTTCAATTGAAATAATTCACTCAATTTCAATTCTGAAATATAATTGTCTACATTCATAATTCAAAATAAGTCATTTAGAATAATTCTAGAATCATGATTCCTAGAATTTAATCTAAGAATTGTAAGTCTGATTACACCGTAAGTTAATTAAAGCAGCTGTCTAGAATAAACATTCAACTGAATTTTGTCACAACTTGTTGGAAAGCTTGCGTCATAATATTATACCAGGAATGTCAGGTTCTCACGGTTAGACAGCTTTTTGTATTACAAACAATATTAAGAAAACATTCGAGTATTCACTTTGAAGCTTCACAAACCATAAATAAAAGAATCTCATATAAAGTGTGTCAAATTATAAAACATAGAACCTCCCTTGCTCAACGACATTTTTATATAATCAGCAATCACAACCTTGCCAACAAACTTTGGAACATTCACTCATCTAATAAGTATGACTGTAGGCAGAAAATTCAAAAATGGTTGCAATCCCTAAATTATCGCGACACTGAGTCCTTATGTATCCAATATTATAATTTTTAATGTATTACTCTTTTTTTGCTATTCCAATTATTCTGTAATCATTTTTACAATTGTTTACTTTATTTTCTAAAACACAATATTAATGTGCAAAATGTTCTTATTTTCTTTATGCCCATATTTTTAATAATGAAATGTCAAATTTGTGAGAGCACTGATACCCATAACACAAGTTAAATCTTATTTTGGGTATCAGAGGTTCATTACTAAGTACCAATTTTGTAATATTATGCATGTTCTTTTTATAAGTCTTTACATAGAAATTGTTTGTGAAAAAATAAATTGAATTGAATTGAATTGAATAATAAAACATAAGTACTGGCAAGGCATCCGTTTTAGTACAATATGTTAAATTTATATTTTTAATTCAATACATGCATAGATAACGTCACGTTATTTCCCATTTCGGAGTCGACAGAGCGTTAAAGCCAAATGAAATAGACACCACTTTTGGCAGTAAGTCAAGACTAGAAATACGCTCTCAAATCGTCAATATGATAAGGCTGTTACTCGTACTATATCTTTAAGCTATAAGCAAATTAGAATTTAAATGTAAGTTGAAATGTACATGAATGAATGAATGTATATGTAGGTACATTTAATTGATAGGGTACATAATATACAAATCGTTACATTTCTATATACTTATTTCTATATAGGCGCATTAGACAGTTGAGGCGCATTAGACAGTTGACAGATGTAGCTACGGCTAGGCTGGTGTATTTCGCATATTTCCATAGCCTTATGTCTTATGGTCTGCTACTGTGGGGATCAGCGGCGCATATGAAATCTATCTTTATTTTACAAAAGAGGGCAATACGTACCATCTACAGTATGAACGCACGTGAGTCGCTGAGAGATAATTTTAAAGACATTGATGTACTCACCTTACCCTCGTTATACATCTATGAAAACATAATGTACACTAAAAAAAATTTAGATCTATTTCAAAAGAAAGGCGTTGTTAGTGGTGTGGAAACTTGTGGTCGTGATCAGCTAGTTATTCCTAAATTTAAATTACAAAAGTCAAGTGGTTCATTTTTGGGTAACTGTGTTCGTTTTTATAATAAAATTCCTCAAGAAATTACTCAATTAACGGAAAACAGATTTAAACTTGTCATTAAACGCACACTGATTGGAAAAGCATACTACAAAATTAGCGATTTCATTGAAGACACAACAATAAACTGGAAGTGATCCTCTCTGCGTATGCATTTACTGGCTTTATAGATATTGTATTTTTAAATAACTATTGTACAATGATGGTGAAAAAATGATACCTGACTAAGTTTCTTGTCGGTTCTTCTCAGTATTCAGGTTTTCTTTTCGAACCGAACTAAAGTAGATTTGACGTTCAAAAATACCTTGCATTTGGGTTTACTTGAATAAATTGATTTGACTTTGATTTGACTTTGATACATGACCCAAATGTTTATTAGTTTGTAACATCCAGAAAATTATCAGAAGTATCGTAAATAGCGCTGCAGTATTTACTTATGTTTATTCCTTTCGCAGATAATGTGTCATTACTTCTGGTTGACTTGCGATGGTATCAGCGATGCAGTCTTCGCTTTTGACCTCGTCGTCCAACTTCGGACTGGTTATTTGGAGCAGGGGCTAATGGTATGTATCCAAATAACGGTTTAATTCTACAGTTAAATAGGCAATAAAAAAGAAGGAGAGGGTTAACCTGGTTCGCCACTGCTCTCGCGTCTACTGGTTGTTTTAGACAGGTCGTCTTTTCTTAGCGGTTCTCTTCAACTCGTTGATTTTCGTGGAGATTATTATATGGGTAACTTGTGATTAATATGATATAATATTCAATGAAACATTACTTTTCTTCAATACGCGCGAAATAATATATTATGTCGATCTTTAAGATGATTGTGCAACCAATTGACAACAACGTTTTTCTAGTTATCAGATAGCCCGTGAATCAAATAAAAGTTGGAAAGATAGGTAGTTGAGAATGTAAGTGATGTCTGTAACCTACTTAAACTAGGGTTGGCACGAAAACCGAATCTTATTTTGGTAACGCAAGCAAAACCTGAACATAAATACCAAACCCCTGGTGGTGATAGGTGATACGGGAGTGAATTTATTACCCACTAAAACTTTAGCTATGTAATTAATTTGCTTCAACATTGAATTTTTGGCAGATACTGTATTTAAAGAGCCTATTAACGGACTCAATGGCGTACATTAGAAGATGCATATTTTTATTATTGCACCATAAGCTGTTGAGCACCATATTACAATCGTTATATTAAAAACAATTCATATAGTTCACAGACCGTAGACGAGACTAGCAATTTCTTGAGAACTACCACACACTAACGTGGTTATTAGACGCTCATCCAAGCTTTAAAACGAATGATTGCATGACGGTTCATTAAATATTCGTTACTCGATCATCTGCATTGCAATAGACGTTAATTCATTAATTGATCTTGGTTGGACTGTGGTTTAACTAACACCCAAAATAATGTGTCCATGACCTTATTATTTTTTTCACTGAAAATATTTTTCTCTAAGTCTCTAATTATGACAAAATTTTTACCTCCTAATATAGTTCCGGCGTTACACCGATATAATGAAAAAAGAATATTGTAAATCAATGTTTATCAAATTTAGCCTCCTAAGTACGATATAAAGAGATCCGGCGTTACACCGATATAACGAAAAAATAATAAATCAATGTTTATTATCTGGCAGAAAAACGGTGCAGGAACCCTAATAAAATAACTCGGATAAACACACTATATTACCACTACATTGTTTGAGATAAAGTTTCCTTATGGATCTATATCTACATCTAAATACAATCTATATTAAATTATTATCATATTATTTATTACATTTTGTATTAAAAATAGTAATTAACAATTGATTCCAATTAAGCAGTCCACGTAAATTTTTAATAATAGGGTATCATGTAGGTAATATGAAATTATCAACTTCTGGTGATAGCAACTTTATTGATATATTGATTCACTTCCACTGTGTGTTAACACATATTATTCGAAATATAATTAATATACACTCTGTCAAGAAAGTACCGGGAAAAGATCAATAATACCCGAAATGTTAGTTATTCATCCAAATTTATTTTATCACCTTCAAAGTATGCTCCTTCAGAAACGATACACTTACACCAACGAATAATCCAATCATCAAAACATTTTTTAAACGCTTTTTCCGGAATTGAGTTCAGTGCTCGCCGCGAATTCTCCTTTATATCTTCTACCGAATGAAAACGGGTGCCACGAAGTGGTAATTTGAGTTTAGGAAAAAGAAAGAAGTCGGATGGAGCCATATCTGGTGAATAAGGTGGTTGCTCGATGGTATTTGTTGAGTTTTTGGTCAATAATTCGTTCACAATGATGGTCTTGTGCGAAGTTGCATTATCGTGGTGCAAAATCCAAGAATTTCCTTTCCACAAATCTGGCCTTTTTCGTTGAATTTGGTCTCTTAAACGCCGCATAACGCCCAAATAATATTCTTTATTTACCGTTTTGACCTTCCGGCAAGAATTCCGGCAAGAATTGTGCCAATCTAACAACAACAAAAAAAAACAAAAAATTGAATTTGGAACCATAAACAAATCATCCATTTCCGATACTTTGTTGACAGAATGTATATACGTTTTATATTCCTGTAGCTTTTGTGTGTTATGTTCTCTAGTATCATTTGTAATATAATATACATATACATGTTATATTTTCTATATTTGGTCTAAATTAATTCTAATTTATTAAGCAACAAGATAAGTGATTTGCTTCTGAACGAAGCAACTTCAGCACACCTTTGACCCAGTCAACTACCTCGCGCCAATTAAATGACCAAGTCTTTTCTAAATATACTTCTTTGAGGAAAGAAATACGTGTCGATGTTGATTTGTAAGTCTGACTTTTGGCGGAATACATTGGCAAAATTGGTATAATTGGTTCGATTCCCGTTCTGGTCAATTTATGAAATGATTTATTCTTATTTGGCTTGGTGTCTGGGTGTTACTAGCTCGCTCAGTTCGTTGTGTGGTATCAATTATACAAGGCTAGTACTTAGTTTGCGGTCACTAAATTGTTTTAATTGTTTATCAGGAGTGTTCAAAAAAGAACTATAAAAAATACATATTAAGCATAAGTATACCATATGATAGATATAGATGTAAATTGCAGGTAGGGACGTCCGCCAGGCCTCATACAGGCTGTCGGCTTCCCACGAGTGGCGCCATTCAGCACTATTCCCTGGTTTGAGCTTCAGCTACAGTTGGCCTGATAGTTCTCCTTCCCTGGTTTTGTCCATGAATCTAGCGGTTTTCCTGCAAAACATGAGGATATCCCTTAATTCGGTTGTCCCCAGTTCCTCATCCTCCAGCGTATCTAACCCTAGTGTATTGTATACGAAGTAATAGTAACCTGTCTTAATTTTTTAAATAATGACATCCTTTAATTAATAAAACGTGTAATTAGATGTTATTATAATATCCCAAGTAAGGGGCTTCTTAACCTCTAACCAATAAATACAATACACACAGTATGATGTGTAATTTACTTCGCTCACCCTCCTGTAAGGAGTTTGTAAATATGCAGGTTGTTAACAAAGGTAAAAATTAATAGAACTGTATTTTCAGGTATACGATTCGAAGAAACTAGCAAAGCATTATCTAACATCGCGTCCATTCCTACTCGACATCGCGGCATTAACGCCACTCGATCTGGTACAACTGAAAATCGGCACCAATCCAATCATCCGATTTCCTAGATTTCTTAAGGTGAGTATAGAGCGGAATAGAATAACACTAAGAATTTTAAGTACCCAAAGTCTAAGTTAAATTCTTAATATGAATTACTGGATGAATGAATAAGAAAATTATTATAATGACATTCCTACCTTTATTAAAAAAATGTTCTGAATTTTAAGACGGCATTAAATAATGGTCGCAGGCACAGTTTATTTATTACTAAATTTATGCAAACCCTCAACGCCATTATATCCTCATGAAGATAACTCTAGTTTAGTATAGAATCATTCTTGACTCTTGACATTTTGGCATTACGCCCACGTTTTGCAAGAACTTTAACTACTAAAGAAAAAAACTACCAAGAGTTGATTTTCTATATATTGTAGTTTTTGCGAAATTGAACGAAAAGAATGTATCACTCGATTTTTTTAAAAACGAATCGATTTATTATAGACTAGCTGCTGTACCTCGCGGTTTCACTTGTGTTAAATTTGGTATTTTTCCTGTTTGAAAGGTAACCTATATTATTTTCTGAGAAGTCCTCTAACTGCTAATGAAAGTTCTGTCAAAATCAGTTCAGCCATTTTGAAGATTAACCCAGACAAACAAACAGACAAATAAAATTTAAAAATAAGCTTGTTCGAGTTTTATTTATATGCAAATAACCACATAGTCTTAAGAAAAAGTCTTTGTTTCGAAATCACAGACAGACACTTCCAATTTATTAACATGTACTCGTATAGAAGTACAGATATAGATATCTCTATAATTTATCAACCATATCAACCACGTATAATATACGTGTGCCTACCTAAATACTTATATATTATGTATGTAAATCACGACCAAGATTTTTCAATTCTGAATTTCGTTCATTAAAAAAGGCCTCAAACATTTTTTTCTTTGAATATTTCATGAAATACCTTTAATTCGCGAAGTAATAATAGTTAATAGCCCATAAATAAACCTTTTTTCTTAAAAAAGTACCACGATTTGATTTATCCACTCATGACAGGTTATAAACCTATTACCGTTACCTATGTAAAAACAAACCTTAATATATTTTAGGCAAACTAAAGTACAATATTTCTTATGAAAGTCGTATATAAAATTATATTCGTAGGTATTCCTGTAATCTATTAAACCTTAATTACTAAAATACACATAGATTAAATCATTGCTAATATTAATTAAAAACTATCATCAAATGTACCGTATATGTACATATAAATTTACCATTACGCTGCCTAGATTGCCGTATTGGACCGCAATTGACAATTGTTGGGTCAGGAAAGCACTGGAACACGGGTCAAATCTTCTTTCTTTATTGCGACTTTTCTGACCTCGGAGTCCCAGGATCCAGCCGCTTAAAATTACATTATAGTGTAAATATTTTAGTAAATACACTAATTCAATGAATTCTAAACAAACATTTTCCATAAACAAGATATTTTTACAGAAATAACCACATATATGAGTTTTACCTAAATAAAACAATAATACGACGTCTGAAGACGTCTTTGTGATTCCAATACAAAAGCGGAGAAAGGATACAGTGAAAACTGTGTCAGTAAACATGCGTTTTACGTAACTACAGCCTTGAAATATCTGACTCAAATATTTTGATTTTAGTTCGGTAACTAGGATAAATATACAACAAAAGGTTTTTAAAAGAACGTGAACACATAAAATCAGTTTAAAGGGAATATATAATTGAAAGATACATGTAGTATACATTATTTTCGTTTTCACAATATTTGTACATATTTGTCTAGTATGTACAAATATTACTTTTGTACTATTTCTAGTGGGTTTTTTTAAGTCACAAGGAAGACAACTAAACAAAGTGTTACTATTCATCTGATGGTCAGTAGATCCATGGCTATTTAATACGAGGGCTGCTATTTATGTATCCGGAATAACAAAGTGAAACAAACATATAGCATTTATTATAGTTTTATTGCTTTTCAAAATATTCACCATGATGATCGATGCACTTTTGCATTAGTTGGAACCATTTTTCGTAGCACTTTTTCCATTCGGATTGAGGTATCTCCAAAACGTGCATTTTGAACGCATCAACAGCCTCTTCACGGCTCGAAAAACGTTGACCACGTAATTTATTCTTCACGGTTAGGAATAAATAGAAGTCGTTGGGGGCCAAGTCGGGGCTGTACGGCGGATGACCTGTTAATTCCATCTTTTGAACTTCCAAATACCGAGTTGTTTCGGCCGATGTGTGGCAGCTAGCATTGTCATGATGAAGAAGGATTCTGCGTTGTCGGTTGTTCTTTCTTATTTCTTCAAAGACTTCTGGCAAACAAATGGTCGTGTACCATTCAGAATTAACCGTTTTACGATCCTCTAGTGGCACTGTAGCTACATGTCCATTTATACCAAAAAAACGAGCGACCATTTGTTTCAAAGTGCTTTTTGAACGAATGACTTTTGTTGGGTTCGGCTCATCTTGGAACACCCAAACCGTTGATTGTTGTTTAGTTTCAGGATCATACGCATATATCCAAGATTCATCACCTGTGTAAATATTATAGACAGTTTTTGACGCACCCTGATTGTACTTTTGTAACATTTTTTCACACCAATCGACACGAGCCCATTTTTGGTCAATTCTCAAGATGTGCGTCATGATGAAGAAGGATTCTGCGTTGTAGGTTGTTCTTTCTTATTTCCTCAAAGACTTCTGGCAAACAAATGGTCGTGTACCGTTCAGAATTAACCGTTTTACGATCCTCTAATGGCATTGTAGCTACATGTCCATTTATACCAAAAAAACAAGCGACCATTTGCTTCAAAGTGCTTTTTGAACGAATGACTTTTGTTGGGTTCGGCTCATCTTGGAACACCCAAACCGTTGATTGTTGTTTAGTTTCAGGATCATACGCATATATCCAAGATTCATCACCTGTCTAGATATTATTAGACAACTTTTGACGCACCCCGATTGTACTTTTGTAACATTTTTTCACACCAATCGACAAGAGCCCGTTTTTGGTCAATTCTCAAGTTGTGCGGAATCCAACGTGAACAAATTTTTTTTACAGCTAAATGTTCGTGTAATATTTTATATATACTCGTCATACTTATGCCCAGAGACGCCTCTATCTCGCGATATGTAACATGACGATCTTGCATTATTAGTTCCAGCACAGCATCAATATTTTAAGGTAAACAACCGATTTAGGGCGACCTTCTTTAACTTCGTCCGTGAGCACAGACCGCCCAGGATTAAACTCATTAAACCAGTGATACACAGTAGTTTTTGATGGTGCTTCGTCCCCAAAAGTCGAAGTGAGTTGATCGATGCACTGTTTTTGAGTTAGCTCTCGCCGAAAATCGTAATAAATCATAGCACGAAAATTTTCTTGACTTAAATCCATGGTGATAAAGACTCGCAATTTTCAAAATGACGCCACAAAGGATAAACAAATGACAGCTACATGAAAAAAATTGTATTCTTCAGCCAAAGAGTTCCATTTTTAAATGTTGTAATTACTTTTTTAATATTGTTCTGTAACTGACCAGTTCCGGATACATAAATAGCAGCCCTCGTATATCAAGGCTAAATATCACTTCAGATCGCAAATGATTTCACACTCCTAAGGATGGGCCTCTTGAAGGATGACGCGTCTCTTGTGTCCGAAATTTCGCTGACTCTCTTACCCTTTACAGCGAAACATAAGAATACAAGCATTGCTGTTTGGTGACATGATTAGCAATTAAAATGGTGGTAGCGATATGCAAGTAATTAAAAATTAATCGATATTATTAACTTTCTTATCAAGTGATTCATTATCGCCGAGACGATATTGCAAAGCTAGAACTGTAAGACGACAACAGATTTTTTTTGTAATGTAATCGTCCAATTCCCACTGAAAAAGGTTTTTGGAAAATTATCGTCTGAAGGAATGGAAACAGTAAAGAACTCTAAAAGAACTTTTAGATTACAGGCGCAAAAATCGTACTTCTTTGGACTCTGCTGGAAATAAACGAAAACTTACTTTGTCCTGTTTTAAATCTTGCTTAAAGGAATGGAATAGAGAGAGTGTATATAAGAAAAATTCGTAAGCTACTATAATTGATTATTGGATTACGTAGTAACTCCGCAAAAAAACTCCGCAAGCGAGTCACCTGATGAAAAGTGATTACCGCTGCCCATGGATACCCGCAACGTCCAGGGATTCACGGGTGCGGTTGCGTTGAAAGAGTAGGCTCGTTGAAAGAGTAGGCTTGAAGGTCCCTAAGTCATAACGGTCCAGGAATACCGCCGGTATAAGTTGGTTCCACACGTGGTAGAAAATATCGAAAAAAACGCACAGTTGTAGACCGCCATCCGTCAATGTGGCGGGGATGAAAGGACAGTCGATTGCGTGACGTACGGTAATGGAATTCAGCAGCGGGCTGTACTCCGAACAATTCCTCATGAACAATCCCCATGATAAATACGGTAAAATATGCTGAGGGACGCAACGAAAATAGGGAAATGCAGTATACACAATCCTCCACTCTAAAATAAAAAGCATTTTGTTCATTCACGTCAGAGGCAGATGCTTTCTGATTTACTGCGAGCGATTATCGGGATAAAATTTACATAAAAAAAAACTTAAAAAAGCGTTAAATCTTTAAAATGTATTAGACGAAAAAATGAAAGGTATACTCGTAGGTTATTATATAGGTAAAGATATATGTTATTATAGGTATAGGTACTGTTTACCTTCAAAATTACATTTTCATTTTGTGATACGAGAAAAAAATGTAAACCTAAAAATTTTAAGTAAATGAATATTAAAAATGTCACGCATCATCATAAAATTATTAAATAATGCTTTAAATTTCAAACATGTCTGGAATACGAGTATCATTCCGAGTTTTGATTGTATTTGTTTCGATTTTATGGTTCTTATGCTTTGTTCGGTTTGATCTTTTTCACTTTAAGAAAATATTTGTAATTGTCTATCATTTATGCACAATACAGGTTTTCAAATAACTATTTGTAGTTAAAAGCTAATGAAATGTACCATAATTTTAATTTTTCGATATAAAACATCTTATGCGGCGGGTCAAACCGCAGTTGGCGTGGCGACGTGGCGACGTGGCGACACGCGCTTTTACTGAGCCCGCATACCTATTATGCATCTGAATATTTTGTTTTTATTACGCCATATTTATTTCCTTTAATAAATCAACCTTTTATGCATATTTTCTATACAAAATAGTTTCGATGTTTCACATTTGCCAGGCGTCCCGCGACGCCTCTTTTCTTTTAATTTCTAATTTCCATTCTCTGTATTTTACTTCTAAAAGGCACATAAAGTACAAAAGACTTCAACAGTCCAAAGATGCGTCCAAAGTTTCTCCCCATAGTACAAATTAATTTAATAATATATTTATTTATCGGACGATTACTAATTGAATTTTATTTTCTATAGGTTTTCGTTTTCTATAGGCATTATAAAATTAATGTGTAAGATGCTTTAGAAAACTGTAATGTTGTGTAAAAACAAATATTACTCTAAAATAATCTATTGATTCCTGAAATTATAGGAAAAATAATATTCATAGTGATCGACATCACAAAAACCTTTTTAAATGGATGATTAACTCTAGTTAATGTGTGAGGAAAATGATGACATTTGAGGAAGCGAAAGAAGTATAAAGACCGCGACGCTTGGCGCTCCGTCCTCTCTGAATACCCCGTTAGATATACAGCGTGTGGTCAGGTCCCCGATGGAGAGCTGTAACGTAAATTTCAATCATACTTGTTTCATTTACTTCTAGTTAAAAAAAACAATAATGTTTTTGTTTTATGAACGTTTTTAGTCATGTATCCTTCCTTACCTTACCTTTTAAGAATTTCATGGATTGTATCCATTGTATTCATTAATTAATAGGCGAAATGACTTGAATTAAAAATTTAGATATTACAGCTCACATTTCATCAGTCAAACATTGAACATTGGTGTTTGCAATATCCTTCTGATTAAATTCGCTTCCATAACTTTTTTACGCATTTGAAAGCCAATCTTACGCTATCAATACATGTCACAATGTAAAACATCGCATAACGAGATATTGGCAATTGTATAGGATTCCACAAGACGGTAATTCACTGTTATTCTCTGTTTCAGATTTATTCATGTCATTACAGCGATTTATAAGCAGTCAGCGCTTAAGTGGTGAAGAGTGCATGGCTTACTGGAGAAGTGTTCCTTTTATATTCATAAGCACTGTCATAACTTATAAAAGTAATCAAATATATACATATAAATAACATTAAAGTGTCTGTCTTTGATTTGAAATAAAATGGTTATTTGCAAGTAACCAAAGCCTCAACACGCTTTTTTAAATGTATGCCTGTCTGTCTGTTCATTAACGACCGAACCGATTTTAACGCACCTTTAATTTGCAGGTAGAGGACTGTGGGAATGAATGGCTGAAGACTGGTGATAGATATTTAGAGCAGTTATGAAAAAAGGAAACCTTTTTAATTTTACCTTCGAACTGAAGTCCTTTAGTTCAGGTTTACCACAAATTCAATACACAGTTCAATACACTCGCGGCGAGTTTTATATTGTATTTTTCGATATTATTAATTCAGCGTCCAGTGAGTTGCGTGCGCGCGCGCCATACATAACACATATACTTTTTTTTTTAGGAGGGGAGCGGAAGCGGGGGAAGTGTGTAATGTTGCTAGTGTAATAAATAATTACTTAAGACATACAAATACAATCGGTGTATACAGGACTTTTCAGAGAGTTTTCTAGGCTACTTTTTATGCCGGAAAATACCAAATTTAATGCTACTGAAACTGCGAGATTTCACGATAGGAGAAAAGAATAAGTGCAACGTAAAACGACAGAAAAGATTCCACGACACGTAGTTTCACGTCGGTTTATTTTTACGTAAATGTGTGTTGTTATTACAGGCTAGCTCTATTTCAAAAGAAAGGCGTTATTAATGGTGCGGATACTCGAGGTCGTGATCAGCTAGTTATTCCTAAATTTAAATTATAAAAGTCAAGTGGGTCATTTTTGGACAATTGTGTTCCTGTTTATAATAAATTTCTACAAGAAATTATCCAATTCACGGAAAAGAGATTTAAACTTGTTGTGATTGGAAAAGCATACTACGAAATTTTCGATTTCATTGAAAACTAAACAATAGTCTGGAAATAATCCTCTCTACACATGGATTTACTGGCTTTATGAATATTGTATTTGCAATAACTGTTGTAGAATGATGTTGAAAAAATGATACCTGAGTTTCTTGTCAGTTCTTCTCAGTGTCGAGGTTTTCTTTTCGAACCGAAATATCTAAATCAGATTCGACGTTCAAAAATAACTTGCAATTGATTTACTTGAATAAATTGATTTGACTTTAGATTATTTTGGTTGATTTACTATTACAGTATGCGTCGCAGATTCTTACCTATATTTTTATTGTCTATGGTTAAAATACATACGATAATCTTACTTTTGTATTCAGGTGTATAGAGCTGTAAGTTGTTACTACATTGTGGAGTCACGGACAGTATACCCCAACTTCTGGAGAGTGATCAACCTCATCCACATCCTACTGATCTTGGCACATTGGTTCGGTTGCTTCTACTTCTTATTGTCCGAAGCTGAGGGTTTTCAGGTAAGTTACTCATTTACAGCATTCAACGAGGAAAGTTTATATGTATAAAAGATTATGTATAATACATTCACATTAAGTTCATTTGCATAAATTTAGATTGCCGTAGCATCACTCTTGTGACTTTCTTAATAGAAAGTCACAAGAGTTAATATGCCCTGGTAGGCATATTTCATTCCGTCAATGTTGTAACCATTCAAAGAGGAAGATTTATATTTAAAATATTGTGTTTAATACATTGAGTCATTTTCATTTCAGACAATTTAGATTGGCGTAGAATAAGAAATAGATAATATCCAAATAAAATACAATACTATAATAATACTCCAGACAATTACACAGATTGTGTGACACCAAACTAAGCAGTAAGCTTGTACTATGGGTACCACACAACGAACTCTGGGGGAGTTTCCAGTAACACCCAGACTCCAAGCCAATTTAGAAAAGTTCGTTTCCTAAATTGACCTGACCGGGGATCGAACCCGGGACCCTAGCTTAGAAAGTAGATGCATATGCCACTGCGCCAACGGGCCATGAAGAGAAAATCACTCTTGTAACTTTATTGATAGAAAGTCGCGAGAGTGAATATGCCCTGATAGGCATATTCCATTTCTTTCACGTTGTAACCATTCAAATAGGAAGATTTACATTTATAAAAGATTATATTTAATACATTCACGTTGAGTCATTTTCGTTTCAATCAATTTCGATTGCCGTAGCCATCACTCTTGAGACTTTCTTAATAGAAAGTAACGAGTGTGAATATTCCCTGATAGGCACACTTCATTTCGTCAATGTTGTGACCATTCAACGAGGAAAATTTATATGTTTAAAGAATTATGTTTAACAGACTCACATTGCATCATTTTCATTTCAATCAATTTAGATTTCCGTAGTTTCATTCTTGTGACTTTCTTGATAGAAAGTCACAAGAGTCCCCTTATGGACATATTTCATTTCGTCGATGTTGTAACCATTCAACGAGGAAAATTTATGTGCGTTAAAGATTATTTTTAACAAATTCATATTGACTAATTTTCATTTCAATCAATTTAGATTGGCACGCATCGCTCTTGTGACTTTCTATCAGGGCATATTTCATTTCGTCAACGTTGTAACATTAAGCGAGGAAAGTTTAAATATATAAAAGAATATGGTTAATACATTCACATCAAGTCTATAGAAACAGAGAAGAAGACAAACAGATTCGTCCCCGTACAAATAGTAATATATGAATACTTCAAATAATATTGTGTCGATCCAAACTATAAGCATTGGCTTGTTCTATGGGTACCACACAACGAGCAGGGGAACTCTTCGAGAACACAATCTCACTCAAAGATAATTTAGAGATTTTTTTTTCCTATAAATTGGCCTGACCGTAAATCGAACTCGAAACCCTTGGGTTTAGAAGACCTTACCATACCTACCTACCGCAACAACACGTCAGTTGAATAAATATGATCTTATATGAGCATGTTTTAGTATGAGTATGTTTTCATGCTGTTTCCCCCGTAGGTACACAAAGACAACAAAGCATCTTATCTAATAAATTGTTAATTTATAGGTATCATAATAACAAAAAAGTACAAACATACGTTAATATTTACAAACTTAAAACTACACATTATCTCAAATAATTAACTTTCTCAAAATTGCCGCTTAGATAGCTGTCATTGCTTAAGGTGCCCAGTAGACTGGCAGCATTACCTCTTTGAATAGCCAAATTGATTCATTGGCGGAAGAAGCTGCCAGCCCGGTGGTCGCCCGAAATCTCGACCACTCTCTTACAAATATCAAAAATCAGTCGATGGGCTTCGGGGCCCCAGGGACCCAAAGTTTCTACTGCAAAGGACGTAAATACGAAACTGTGAGAGAGAGTCGCATACTTACGTCGCTTCAAGTTCTCGGCAGTGCTGGCCGCGGCACCTGCTGACATGGATGTCGCCGGTACATGGGAAACAGCAAACTATCTATAATAATAATATATATGTATAATAATAATATTATAATAGAATAAACTAAGTTGTGATACGTGAAAAAACATGTTCATCCCTTACTTCTGTATATGGAGAAATACCCCTAAATAATTTATTTCGATGATGATGACATTAATGATGAAGTTCGAAGAAACGAAAGGAACATCTACGACTCACGATAACTGGTACTGTCCTCTCTGCCTACCCCGTTAACTATTCATTGCGACAATATGTATATAATATGTATGTATAAATCGTAATCAAAAGATAATTGGGGTAAACGAAGTAGGTACTAATCTTCACCCATAACGTTCAATCCTATAATTGGGTTACCAAATTGTTAATTAAAGTGGTAAACCGCAAGAAGGTTATATACACACTGAAATTGATAGTAACATTAAGCACGTAGTTATAAATAAATTGCTTTTCAGGTAGATGAGCTTATCTAAACCTTACATAAGCCCTCGAAAACTGATAATGACGGTGTGATTGATAAAGACCAGCTTTTATCGGGATTTGAAACCCAACGTAAAATAGCTGTAGTATTTACCTTAGGTATCTCTTAGAATTAACATAAAATTGAACAATACGTTTAGAGAATATCTGGAAACAGGAATTCCTGTAATGCTGTTTTACTTTTCGAATAGGGCAAGGTATGTTATTCAGAAACCAACTTCAAAATATTTCAATAAAACCTTCCTGGAAAAACACAGTTATAATTCGCAGTAATGTATTCAGGTTGTCCCACAGAAACGGTCTTTCAAACTTCTTCAAAGTGACAAACGAATTGTTATTTTGACTTAAAATATTTTATCATGTTAATCCTATTAATCTAATAATAACAAATAAAAAATATATGCGTGTTAAGAAAACTTTTCTTAACACGCATATATTCTTTATTTGATAATTTTTTTTTTATTTGTAATGTATCAAATTTTTTTTTTAAAAAAGGTTTAGATACATTGCTACATGTGTTTCGACAAGCAAAGAGAATTTATGAATAAAAATTAATTATCAAAGAAAACATAGAGAAGTTGTTTGGTAGGAGATATCGATAGAAAGCAAGGATAATTTAGCATCAGCGACTAGCGATTTTGCTATTGTATTGATGTTGCGTCAAGTTTTGGCGACTCTCCCCGTTCGATCTGTTATATCTTCTGTCTCCAAGTAATATCACTTAGTCATCACCTATTCTGCACTCCTTCAATTCTCTCGACTCTTGATACAACTCAGACAGTCAGTTCTATTCCGATCTCCAAACTAAACGGGCCTGCCCCATAATTTAAATAAATAACAATTGATTTTTTTAGTGAATAAATAAACTTTATTTAATCCTATTTTCACTGTTTTTTTAAAAAGACAAATTGGAATTCCGTTATAACATTTGGTGGCAGCGTAAAGGGATAAAAAATATCCCCGGGACGTCTCTAATAATATTATAATAAATTAAATGCACGTTTCTTCAAATAAGTGACACAGTATAGTGAAATAATATAAAGTATATACATTACTGTTTAAGTGAAACTAAGTGAAGATAAATAATTTTGCAGTGAAATTAACACAAAAATCTAAGTGGAAAACCTCGAAGAGTCTTTCTTTGTCTTGTGTTGGTGTTGATACTGGATCTACGTCACTGTTTCGTTACACACGCCGTATTCATCACGTCGTTGGAATCTTCAAGTTTGAGTCGGAAGTTTTTCTACATTGCTGATTCTACTGCGCACTGAATTCCGAGAACGTGTACAGATGTTCTCAATCTTTATACTCATCGTACTGTGAGTCTTTGGTCATCCTATATTTTCAATCTAATTATACCTATTTTATTATTGTTTCCTTTCTCAAATTGTAATTATTGTAGCAATCATAAATCTCTCGTACATAAGAATTATATTGTTCAAATGTCTGAAACGCAAACTGAAGTAAAATTGAACATAGAGACAGTTGCGTCTGGCTCCACTACACCAGAAGTCAATTCAGCACCCTCGGAAATAAAATCTCCAAGGGTCACCAGACGCGGAAATAAAAATAAGGAAATAATAATGTCAGATATGGATCTCAACATTTTGCTGAAATTCGTAAAACCATATGATGGGAGTAGGGAAACTCTAAATTCATTCATTGTAAATTGTAATAATGCCCTCGAGTTAGCCTCAGATACGCAAAAACCTATAATATTTAAATATATACTGTGCCAATTACAGGGTAAAGCAGAAATTGCTTGCTCTATCAAAGACTTTTCTACATGGGATCAATTAAAAGATTTCCTCAAAACCCAGTTCAGTGAGAGGAAACATTATGCTCATTTACTAACAGATCTGCAAGAGAGCAAGCAAAGTCTGCAAGAGAATGTTAGTCAATATGCTTTACGCATCGAAACGTGCCTATCTCAATTATTAACGGAAATTTCTTTAACAAACTCTAAGAAATCAGAATTACCCGGCCGTACGGCAGCAATGGAGGATTTAGCTCTCCATCACTTTTTAATGGGTTTACATCCACGAATATCTAATATTGTGCGATGTAGAGCACCACGCAATCTAAACGAAGCCATAAATATAGCTGTCTCAGAAGAACGAATCCAGCAAACTTTGTACAGGAAAAACCCAACTATACCAACTGTAAATAGACCCAGATTTACTAAAGGTCCACAAAACGTACAACAATATAGCACGACACCTTTCAGGCCCAATACCAGTTTTAGACCTACTAATAATAACATAATATGCCGTTACTGTAAAAACGTAGGTCATTCTATAGAAAATTGTAGAAAATTGGAGTATAATAACAAATTTAAGAATCGTCAGCCAAACCAGACAATCCCTTCTTTCCCAGCTCAATTCAGAGCGCCTATAAACCACTGTGAAGCTTTTCAAAATGACGAGAGTCGTGACGAAGTAGACGAGATCACCCCTCCAGTAGATAACACAAATTTAAACTAGATCGTGGTTCGTCAGGGCGCCGCACGAGACCACTATGTAATCGTAAAGCCGTCGCCCATTCATTTTCTAAATTAGGCCACAAGGGTAACCAGTCCCAAATAAGTGCTCCACTGTCCTCTTCCTCTGTATTAAGCCACACGGGTAACCAGTCCCAAGTAAGTGCCTCTCTGTTTTCTAAATTAAGCCACACGGGTAACCAGTCCCAAATAAGTGCTCCACTGTCCTCTGAATTAGGCCACACGGGTAACCAGTCCCAAGTAAGTGCCTCTCTGTTCTCTAAATTAAGCCACACGGGTAACCAGTCCCAAGCAAGTGCTCGTCTATCCTCTGAATCAGGCTACACGGGTAACCAGACCCAAACGAGTGCCTATAACAATGGTCTCATATCCAATGGAAGAGCTCAGAATATTGAGAGACAAAAGGAGCGTCACAGCGACTTTGTCCGAAAACCCATCCAACCCTACAAGATATATGAAATATCCAGTGATCCTAAAAAAGTATCCTTACCTAACATTCTTGTTGAAACTTCAATATCCAAAGTCCCACTTACCTTTCTAGTCGATACAGGCTCTTCTATCTCACTAATAAAAAGCTCGTCAATCCAAATACCTAACCTGAAACTAAATAGAGATAATATATTAAAATTAAAAGGCATCGACAATGACAAAGAAACCGTCCCTACCCTCGGTAGTTTTGATATGAGTCTAAAATTTTACGGGGAGTCATATGAATTTCAATTTCACGTTGTTGATAAAATTAATTTGATTTACGACGGAATAATTGGAAATGACTTGCTTACCTATTTCCAATGTAATGTAGACTATAATCAAAATACTCTCAATTTTGGAAATAATAAAGTAACACTCAAATTCACTGATCCGATTTACAAAATTCCGGCTCGTTCCGAAATTACAGTAGAATGTTCTGTTTGTAACCCCGAATTAAAGGAAGGTCTTGTTCTTGACCAGCATATCTCTGAATCGCTTTTAATAGCCAACTGTATAGTTAAAGTCAAGGACAATAAACGAGTTAATCTTACTGTAGTAAACACTTCAGAGAAACCATTAACTCTGAATTCTAATCTTCAACTTAATTTACATCCTATCGAATCTAACTCTTTCCATTTTAACAAATACTATCAAGACAAGTCTTGTTTAGAACGAACTGAAGAGCTGCTTAAACTCCTTCGTACTTCACACTTAAATACCGAAGAATCCCAAGCCTTGTATGACGTATGCTCTCAGTATTCTGATATTTTCCATTTGCCTGGAGATAAGTTGACTACAACAGAAGCTATCCAACATGAAATACGAACCACTTCTGATCAGCCGATAAATGTAAAATCATATCGTTTTCCTGAAATCCATAAGCAAGAAATTCAAACCCAAGTCAAAAAAATGTTAGATCAAAATATCATTCGACCTTCAGTCTCTCCTTGGTCTTCTCCTATATGGATTGTTCCAAAAAAAATAGATGCCTCTGGTCAAAGAAAATGGCGTATTGTCATAGACTACAGGAAACTTAATGATATCACTATCGGTGAAACTTATCCTATCCCGAATATCACTGAGATACTAGATCAATTAGGTAAATCCAAATATTTTTCCACTCTCGATCTCGCATCTGGATTTCACCAAATTAATATGGCTTCACACGACATCTGCAAAACCGCCTTTAGTGTTCCTCAAGGTCATTTTGAATTTTGTCGCATGCCATTTGGCTTAAAAAACGCTCCTTCAACCTTCCAACGTCTAATGAACAATGTCCTTACTGGTATCCAAGGAGAGCGATGTTTTGTTTATCTCGATGACGTAGTAGTCTACTCGTATGATCTTGCTTCCCATATTCAGAACCTAACAGCTGTTTTCCAAAAACTCCGTTCCTTTAACCTCAAATTACAACCTGATAAATGTGAATTTATTAGAAAGGAAGTAGGTTATTTGGGTCACGTTATTACTGAAAATGGTGTAAAACCTGACCCTGCTAAAATAAAATCTGTGAAAGAATTTCCTGCTCTTAAATGTCCAAAAGACATTAAATCCTTTTTAGGCCTTATATCGTACTACCGACGTTTCATCCCTGATTTTTCAAAAATATCTAAACCACTTACATCCCTACTAAAAAAGGATACTCCCTTTGTATGGAGTAATGAACAACAGCTATCGTTTGAAACCCTAAAAAAAAAACTTATCACCGCTCCTGTGCTAATCTACCCGGATTTCACTAAACCATTTACACTTACCTGTGACGCCTCTAATTATGCCATATCGTCTATTCTTTCTCAAGGTACATCCAATGAAGACTATCCTATAGCTTATGCGTCCAGAACTCTAAATAAAAATGAAATAAACTATAGTGTTACCGAGAAAGAACTATTAGCCATTATTTTTGGTTGTAAAACCTTTAGGCCTTATTTATTTGGTCGCAAGTTCTCCATAATAACTGATCATCGTCCTTTAAAATGGCTATTTAATCATACAGACCCTAGCAGCAAACTGCAACGCTGGCGTCTACAACTCGAAGAGTTCGAATATGAAATCATATATCGCAAAGGTAAACTCAACTCCGCTGCAGATGCTTTATCCCGATATCCAGTCAACCCTGTATATCCCATAGATGTTCCTCTAACCAATCCTGTAACGGAACCTACAACCGATAACAGCGATAATCGAAATATAGACCCTAACACTAACTCTGATCAAACAAACCTTTTATCTCCGCCTAATGAAAATCTATTAAATGAAATGGGCGAAGATTTATTCGACCTTCTACTTTCACCACCATCTGATCTAAGATCAAAAAATATAGACCTCGATATTCTGGATCTTATAAATCCTCCATCTCCGGCTTTACAAAATTCTGACCCTCGTCCAATAATAAACGTGCCTGAAAATATGGAAAATCAGGAACCGCAACCTTCTGCAAACGAACCAAATCCTAATTGCCCGAACCCATCACCAGAAATAAGAGAAACACCAGTAATCGAAGACTCTTACTCGCAATTTATAAAATCAAACAACAAAGATTATACCACTTCCATTATCGAACATAACGATAACCTCCTGAAAGGATCTCAGAAAATATTAATTGTCCCAACTTCCCTAGATTTAGATGAGTCTATGCCTTATGTCAGCGAAGTTCTGAGCAACTATCCAAACAGCAATGAATTCATACAAACTGAAAGGGCTCTATATTCTATTAAGCGAATTGATTATAATAACAAAATATGTTATTTTACTTTTTTCAAAGTCCATCACTTTGACGATTCATCTTATCCAGAAATCTTTAAAACACTCATAGCCTTGAAGGCGGAAATTCTTAGAATCAGTGAAACCATTAAAGAAATAGGTATAACGGATTTTAAAAACCCGTTCGACAAACACTCCTTTATCAAAATATACAACATACTTGGATATATCTTTAATAATACTGGAATAGAGATTCACATATATCATAACAACATTATATATCCATCTTTAAGTGAAATTTCTAAAATACTGAAAGAAAATCACGACATTCCAATCGCTGGACATCTAGGTGCAACAAGAATGCTAAATAGAATCCGCGATAGGTTTTATTGGAAATCAATGCGTAGCGACATTGATAACTATGTAAAAAGTTGCACACAGTGTCAAGAAAATAAAGCTTTAAGGAAAATAAATCGCGCGCCAATGCAAATCACTACTACGTCAACTGCACCATTCCAACGTATTTCCCTTGATATCGTTGGGCCTCTCCCAGAAGCTGGACCAGCTAAATTGAAGTACATTCTCACACTCCAAGACGACCTCACAAAATATATGCTGGGCTATCCAATACGCAGTACCACAGCTGAGGAAACCAGTGAGTGTCTAATACATTTTATTTGCTTGTTTGGTATTCCTAAAACTATTCTAACCGACCAGGGAACAAACTTCACTGCAGATCTGTTCCAAAAGACTTGTCAATTTTTGAAAATAAAACAACTCTGGTCTTCTCCTTACCACCCACAGACACAAGGCGCTCTTGAAAGGAGTCACTCCACATTGAAGGAATACTTGAAGTCATATATTAATGAGGACCAGAATAATTGGCCTCGTTATATCTATACTGCTACATTAGCTTATAACACAGCTATACATTCCACAACACACTATTCTCCGTATGAACTTCTATTCGGTCATAAACCATATATACCAAGTTCTATATACGAAGAAGCTCCTACGGCAACTTACCCTGAATACGTAAAGATGCTCCAACATCGGATTAAACACTCGCGCGACAAAGCTCTTGAATATATCTATAAATCTAAAGAAGCTTCTAAAACATACTATGACACACATACACGACCAGTCAAATATAAGTCCGGTCAATACGTTTACATAAAAAACCACCTCAGACTTCGGAAAGCTCTATCACCCTTATGGAAAGGGCCGTATAAAATAGTTAAGGTGCATGGAAACAACACCTTATCTTTATTAATAAACAGGCGTCATGTTAAACACCATTTTGACGAAGTCAAAATGGCCGAAAGTAACGAAAAAACGTGATTACTGTTTCATCTCTACAAAATTTACAAATAATAATAGTCTACCAAATAAGTCTTAGTTTACGACTTCTTTAATTCTTTTAAAATGAGGTATTTTCTCTCATATCAAGTAAATGTTATCATTTACTTTTAGAACCTATTTTCTTTTACTTTTTGTCTAGTAAATTAAATATTTTTATTTTATTAATTTCAGTGCTTCTGCTCAAGCACGAGAATATGTTCATCCGATCACATCAAGTTCCGGCATTTATTTCGATTTTATAGGGAATATAAAAATAAATAATGATTATTTAAACTTACTAATTCCATTAGATATTTCACACATTTCCCCGCATATTGAAAACATACACAATGTAATTGGTACAGTCAGATTTATGTGTAAACAAACGGAGGCATTAGATGACCTGCAGTGTCATAACATGTTAGAGCCTTTAACAGTTCAATACAATGATATTGTCAAATACTATTCATCCATATCTCACTTGATCGATACCCGAGCCAAACGCAACGCGTGGATTGGAGGAATAGGAACAGTTTTAAAGCAAATATTTGGCACTTTAGACGAAAATGACGAAATCAAATATAATAACGCCATCGAATTATTGCAAAATGACGAAAAGAAGCTAGCCTTATTAATAAAAGAAAATATACTGATAACTCTATCTGCAATATCTAACTACAATAAAACTGTAAATAAGTTAAAAATTAATGAGGCTATCCTCAACGATGCTATTGACAACCTCTCGATAAATTTAAAAAATTTAACTGTAATATCAAATGAATTACTACTAAAAAATCATATGCACTCTATTCTAAACAGTTTGGAAACCTCTGTACTTGTCTTATCACTCCAGTTAGAGGACTTAACCAACGCAATACTAATGTCCAAACAAAACATTCTACATCCGTCCGTAATAACACCGCAGCAAGTTTATCGAGAGCTCGTTGATAATTACAGACACCTACATGGTACTTTAGAATTACCGATAAGTTTAGATTTAAGTTTAATACATATTATTATAAATATTTCTAACTTAGTTTGTTATTATTCGAAAAACAAAATTGTATTCGTTTTAAGTATCCCACTAGTATCTCGTACTGAATTTAATTTGTATCACAACATAGCTCTGCCTACCCCGCATAATTCTGACAAGCCAGACTCATTCTCCCTTATTATACCCAGTAATAAATATATAGCGATGACCAAAGATAAATCACAGTATTGCATTATGGATAACCTTGAAAAATGCAAACATTTAGACTCACAAGAAATGATATGTGAAATACCCATCATATTTTCTTCTGATGTTAACCCTAACTGTGAGAGCGAGATAATAGCACGCGCCAACAATAAGGTCCCTCTTCAATGCAGAACGAAGATGGTTTATGGCAATCTAGATATTTGGAAACCACTAACGGACAATAAATGGCTATTTGTACAATCGCAACAGAATAAAATCTCTATAGACTGCTTAAACGAAAACTTATTCGAAGTTTCAATATTAGGTACAGGTGTACTTAATATTCCTTACCAATGTACGGCATATTGTAAAAATATGCGACTCATGTCGAAACGAAATGTGAAGAATATTAGCTCACCATTATCAATCGCTTCGAGTTTTAATTTAATAAATGAATCTTGTTGTAATATAGTTAAAAAGAATGAGATAGCGAATAATGTGCTCCCGATTAATCTGCAAAATTTAGACTTAGACAATTTAAATTCAGAAAAGGAAATATTTCTGAAATCCTCACTGAGTGACGTTGATGCCATTGTAAATAAGGCGCATATAATTAAATACGGAACACACTATTCGATATCAATAATAAGTATACTATTCATAATTATTGTCATTTATCTTAGCTTTAGAATAACAAACAAATATTGTAGATGTAAGGGCAGTCCCCAAGCTTCCTTGAAACCAGATTCCCCCCCTGAACAACCTATTCCATCTGAATCCTGTATGGAAATAGAAGAAGTAACACAATGCAATAACGTAACACCAACTCCAGTTTCTTGCATTCGAAGAATCTTCTAAAACTTTCGATTTCCTAAACTTCGCAATAAAGCCCGAAGTTTAGTCCTAGTTGGGGGAGATGTTATATCTTCTGTCTCCAAGTAATATCACTTAGTCATCACCTATTCTGCACTCCTTCAATTCTCTCGACTCTTGATACAACTCAGACAGTCAGTCCTATTCCGATCTCCAAACTAAACGGGCCTGCCCCATAATTTAAATAAATAACAATTGATTTTTTTAGTGAATAAATAAACTTTATTTAATCCTATTTTCACTGTTTTTTTAAAAAGACAAATTGGAATTCCGTTATAACAGATCGCATTACTGAAAACTCGCGTAACTGCGTTAAGCTGCATCGTATTTCAATTATTTTTTACCTTTGATCGCGATGTCAAAATCTCGCTTTTTTCGACTACGTCATTGCTTTATGGCATTATGGCGGCTTTTGATCGCTTACCGAAATCACATGTTTTTTAGATTGCATCGACACTGATGTATTTATTGCTTATGGTGTCTTTTTGTTTAAAATCACAATTACATAATGGTAGATTCTTGAGGGTTTTCGACATTATCATTAATAGACGGAGAAAGAGGCGGATCGAAGGCGAGGTACATAGAGCATTTGATAGCTTTTTGTTTGCATGTGTGCAGGTTGAGGTACTGAGTCACTGAATTCAGTTTCCAAAATTATATCGGACTCAGTGTTTCAGACGAGTCTCACACCGGTTCGAAGTTCAGTCGGTACATAGACCTTCCATTAGATTAGATTTCTTGAAATCTATAAATTAATACGCAGTATGACAAGTGTTATTGTAAAAATGAAGAAAAGAATGCTTAGATGGTTCGGGTACATGGAAAGAATGAGTGATGAAAGACTGACGAAGAAAATCTACAATGCGAAAGTGAGTGGTACTAGAAGCTAAGGAAGACTAAGAAGATCATGTCGTCAGAGTGTGAGCTGACGAAAATGTCAAAAGTACTCTCATACCTAGGTAAAAATGCGTGAGGAGAATGATGAGATCGGAGGAGGCGAAAGAAGTATGAAAAGACCGCGAAGCTTGGCACTCCGTCCTCTCTAACTCTGACTCGGCGTGAAGATATGTATGTAATAAATTCCTGTATAAGCTTCAATAAAATATACACCTAATTTTATAAAGGGCATAGTTACTAATAAAGTATATATCTTATGAGAACTTTCTGAATACATATGCAATTATGCATATTAAAGAAAGATGTCTGACTCATTCGTGATTGAACAATGAACAGTATGTGAACTAAATTTCGAGTGGTACCAGTAAGATTAGGAATTATTTTGCGGAATACTGTTTATGTAAAGGCAAAACAGGAGAAAATAGGACGACAGCTTTTTATAAAAATATCGTAGGTATCTTGGGAATCAAAGGTGCAAATCAATAAGTATACACACTTTCCTATGAAAATAAAATTGTGCGTATTTCACCATTCTTCAAAAATCCCGTGAGCAATCTACAAAATGGGACAGTTGGCTTTGAAATAGACAACAGCACGAAGCGTACACTATTCTATTTATTCATTACTAGCGACCCGCAGCGACTTCGCATGGACAGATTTTTTTTTTCAAAATAAAATAAATACCACTCTATGGCTGATTCATCACGAGATCTCCGAAACTGTAGGTCCGATTTACTTGAAATTTAGCATAGTTACTTCTTTCGCGGTGTAAACGTTCACTAAGGACGGATTTAAAAGTCCTGCCCAAAATGGCTCTGCTACCCGTGCGAAGCCGGTGCGGATGGCTAGTGATATTATAAGATCAGGGCTGCCTTGCCGGCAGTCCATGCACTTCCTTTAGGGGTAGTTTTCGGTTTGCCGCGTCGAAATGCTGGAATGATATCCCACCGCCCATTCGGCAGGCATCTAGTAAGCATACCTTTGGACGACATTTTAGAAATTTTCTGCTGATATTGCAAAAACCGGATTCTTGACCCGACAATCCTATAATATATGTATCGTATAATATCTTGTAACATATTAACTTTTTCTGAAATAATATGTATACTAAGTATTTAATAATTTTATAACTTGTGCATATTTAACTTCATACTCTTTCTTAAATATGACATTTTATATATTTCTTAGATATTACATCTATGTTTAAAATTTTATTCATTAAAGGTATAATTATGTGTGCAATTATCTATCATTTATTTATATATTTATAACGTATACTTACATACTTAGCAATCAATATTTCAAATATTTAATAATTGTTTGTAATGAAATAAAAAAACAAAATGATTCTATAACGAATTATTCCTTTTTATCTTTGTACCATAATTTTTACACTTTCTGATTAATGCAACAACTCGGCATTTTAGAAGTAAGAACAACATGACAGACGCGCTCACTAGCTTCTATTATGCATCTAAATTAAATTACAACAATTGTCTTAATGTCTCAGTTCGCGCACGCTAGTATGATATCTACCTCTTTTAATAATATAATATTGCCTATTGCCCAATACGTTGACTTCAATTAAATAGTTCTATGTGAGATTAGATGAACACTCCTACAAGGTACACACACCATTAAAATCATAACGCTCATATTTCCTTCTCCGTAGACATGCAAATATATAGTGGTGAATTTAAGTGCAATTTTTATCAGATATTCCATTCGATAAATACTGGGAACAATTATTCTTTTTTAAGTACCACCTTAAAACTGCAGTTTTCTTGTAACTAATTACAGTAGACCGCAATCAGACAAGACCTTCGGGAATTAATTAAGCTTAAGCTTACTGTTAGACACTAGCTTTCCTCTTCCACTATGAGCGGCTCTTTATGGCGGTTGCCTTTTAATGTTACATCTTAACTCAGACTGACCACTTGTTCATTTGTTATTTTAGTGAAATAACTGACTTGTTATCATTAAGGGTAGGTAACAGTATTAACTTTCAGTCGAAATTCTTGAATTAAATTCCCGTTCAAGCCAATTTAGAGAAGCAACTTGAATTGTGTTGACGTCTGAACCCCTGAACACCTCAAGTTCGTTAAAATATTTTAAAATAAATTCCGGAAGTATGTAATATTTGTAATTCGAATTATGTGTAACACAAAGTAATACAATCTAGTACAATACTGTAACAAAGGAATATATCAAGTGTTATACTTTGCGTTCTCTCTCGTCTTTGATCGTCTCTTCTATAAATTGGCGGCAAAAGTTTGCTGAATCTATTTCTTTTTTATTTCACGGTACCGTATTTTATTCAGTATACAAAATGATCATTGTGCGAGGGTTACCTGCGATTGTAATATTGTAATGATGTCGAAAAAACTGTAGGCCTGTGCTTGTTTTCGCGGTTGTTTTCGTTGCAAGTTTTTTCCGAACTAGACTTCTGAATTCAGGCTCAACAACTGAAATACGTCCGTACAGTTACTCAGTTTATTCACATTGATTACGCACATACATCTATACTAATGAATAATAATAATACTTATGAAGATCAAATAGCCAGAGTGTTAGCAGACGGAAATGTCAAATTCACGCGAGTACCTAGGCGTAAATGTATGAGGAGAATGATGAGATTTGAGGAAGCGAAAAAAGAATCTAAGGACCGCGACGCTTGGCGGTCTATCCTCTCTGACTACCCTATTATAGTACATATATAGTATATATTTATACTATTGCATTAAATAAATAAATAAAATACCCCATTAGGGATACAGCGTGATGATATGTATGTATGTATGTATCTATACTAATATTATAAAGAGGTAAACTTTGTTTGTATGTAATGAATAAACTCAAAACTAACTAACTAACCGAATTCAAAAATTCTTTCACCTATAGAAAGCTACATTATCAGCTAGTAACATGGGCTGAATTTTATTTAAAAAAAAATTTCTATCCGTGCGAAACAGGGGCAGATAGCTAGTAACGTTATGAATTGTACAAAGTAAAGATGTACTTCTGGCTAGTACCGATACATACATATATTACAAGTTCGACTTTCAAAAACGCCTTGTAATTTATTTTCTTGAATTTTATGCTAAACTAGCTGATGCCCGTAACTTCGTCCGCGTTTTCTATTTTTTAAATAGACTATGTCCCTCCAGGATTCAAGCTATCTCCATACCAAATTTAATCGAAATCGGTCCAGCCGTTTCGGAGTCCATAAGGGACATACATACATACATTGTCTTTTATGTATATAGATAGATTGAATTTTGTATTGTATCTTTAACCATAATTATAAAATCTAAAATATTTAGTCAAATGCCTGTTCAACTCATGTGTAAAGAGTTACGTACCAAGTTATTTATTTTTAGATATTTTTTTTTATAAAAGAGGGAGTAAACTAGCGAGCGAGTCACCTGATGGAAAGTGATCACCGCCACCCATGTACGGCCACCCGCAACGTCTAGGGAATCCTTTTTTTTTTTGTTTCTGAGAGTTGAAAGAAATCCCCACGGACACTCAGCCGGACTCTACGCCGACTAAGTAGTGTCGGACTCGAACCGACTAGAAAAACTCTTCATTGGTGTTAGTCCTAGTGGCTTTTAGAGCGTCACCGGTCGCGTTGCGGCGAGCGCTAAAGACGGGCGGTCTTTAGCGCTTTGCCAGATGGTCGACCGCCTGATGGTTCCTCCAGCCGAGGGATACCTTGTATAGAGGGCGGACCTCGGACTCAAGGTATCGCCAGGAGAAATCTGGGGAATCACCGTTGCTTTGCCGGCTTTTAAGGAAAGGAGGGGGAGGGGGGAGATGGACCACCGGCACTCTCACTCACCGAACGAAACGCAATCGCAATAGTTGCTGTTATTTCACGCCGATATTCGCGCTACATCTACAAGCCTAATTACCTGAAATTTTGAACACTTTAGATGTATATTAGTTAGAAAATAAAAAGCGAATGATCAAAGTCTGTAGTTCCACTACGAATATTTTAAGTATTAACTAGTGCAAAATATATGAATTAATTATGTCTTTTAAGTTTGTGCTAATTTTTCTTATGAATTGCGGTACATAATATTGCAAAATGTGGGTAGTGTGACACGTATTAATGGAATATCACCATACTATCCACTATGTGCTTGTAATTTGGTCCTTAACTGATTTCTCGAAATGACAGTGAAGTAAATTATCTTTCGAAAATAAAAAAGTGATGAACGTTAAACTGAATAGAAACGAGTAAAACAAAAGAAAGTCATAAAAATTAAATTATACGTACACTGTATACCTCCTTGGTAGTACGTTCTTTCACGAATACAATATAAAAACCGGCTAATTGCGATTCGGTCTCGAACAATTAAGCTCCTAATGTTCTAGGTTCTAGCATTCTCGTAATGTATAGCTTTGATATTGTATAACAGGAGACAATCTTAACGTCCACGAAACGTAATTATTTATTTTAAATCGTCAACCAGTTTGAACTGGTTAATGTGGGTTTGTTAAGGTTAAAAGGTTTTATTTGGTTCAACTATCAACATCTAAAAATGAAACGTTGACGGACAAAACGATTAGCGATTTGCGTTTGTTTCGTATTTTTAAAAAAACAAACAGCTATACATTCATATACAATAGTGCATTTCTTACAAAAACCTGTGCTGTGTTTAACTGTGTCCTCTGTGTGGCCCGTATTTCTGTGTACACTTAAAATACATTTTTTCCGCTATTTAGAAGTCGCAGAAACCTTAATCAATTCTGAGAACAGAAAATATTATAATTATTCTGTTTTCCTTGCTTATGATTTCTATAATTTCTGAAGAATTTCTAAGTAATATATTAAATGTGCCTACATAAATACAGACTACCATCAAAGGTACAGTTATAATAATATGTTCCATGAAAAATTTTTTCCAAAACTTACCGTTATTGTACTTTTTATTTATTTATTAAAAAGTTGGTTTTTGTAGCATGGTTTTTATTAAATGCTAGTCATCGCCAGCGACTTCGTTCGCGCAGTCTTTAGTCTTTTATTTAGTAAATTCAATAATTCAAAAACCTTTGCGGGTGTACGGAGAACAACTCACGAAAGTTTCATCACAAACGGATGAATAGTTCAGGAACCCGTAGAGGACCAACATACAAAAAAAAAACATTCGTTATTATATACATAATAGCGGACCCGACAGACGTTGTTCCACCCGAATGTTGGTTTGCCTCCTATTAGGCGGTTAAAAATTAAAAAAATCTTAAAACCCAATTGCAGCGCCACCTACTAATCTAAACCATCCAGAGACCTACTCAAACACACATAAAAATTTCGTCAAAATCGGTCCCGAGCCGTTTAAGGCGATGCGTTGGAAATTTTGACACCAGGAATCTCAATTTTTCCAAGTGACTACAAATCTTATGACAGTGATACTTGGTATCCTGACTTTTCATTTTATTGACTTCATTTTGACAGTTGCGATATACGGTTGGTTAACTTTTGTAACACAAAAAAAAATATGAAATAAACCTCTTTTAAAACAAAGATTTGCATTTTTCGGAACAACGGGACCGATTTATATTTCTAAATTTTCTATATAGTTTACTTTATTCATATTCCTCAAAATGACAGTTGGATTTTTTAAAATTAACTCTAGTTTTTAAAATAAACGAAAATAGCTGTTTTTTCATATTTTTCGTATGCTAGCGCGCGCACGTTCACATAGAAGAGAAGGTCTATTTCAGATTAAATTATTGTATATCGATGCGTCGCATTAAGAGGATTTCAGTAACAAACACAAGCACAGAAGAATTATTATACTATGTGTAAAGATATAGACTTAAAGCATAATATTTATGCTCGAAAACTAGTATATTAAAGCATAATATACGGTGTGGGAATACTCTACAAAATAATAATACTAACTAACATAATATTTACATTTTATTTGCGCTTAAAACGCATAAGTACATAGAAAAAGTAAAAAAAATATATAATTAAAGATTGCACAATAGATCAAAAATATATTTTGAAGTTATTTGTTAGCCTTAGCGATTTCAGTTACCTATCTAAAAGGTTCTACTATATTTCTACATTACTTTTGGTTTCCTATGACGAGCTATGACGACCTCGATGGCAGAGTGGTTTAGGCATTATGTCTAAGCGCGGAAGGTTCGGGGTTTGATTTCCGGCTGGATCAATTTAGGAAACAAACTTTTGTAAACTTTTGTCTCGGATCTGGGTGTACTGGAAGACGCCCCCAGTTGTTGTTGTCGTCTAGTTCTCGCACAGGGGATGTCCCTGGTTTGAGATCAGATGATTGGTGTGTATTGTCTGGCGCATTTATTATTATTAATAAACTAGCTGTACCCGCAACTTCGTCTGCGCGGAAAATTTTCCCGGATTAGGTTAGATTATAATATGTATAGCATGTTTAAAGATTCTTTTTGAAAAAGTCTACATTAATGAAAAAAATGAAAAAAGTCAAGTCATTATAATTGGTTCGGCGGTTCAACATTTCCCGTTCAAAGTTTCATCCCCCTTTTCACCCCCTTAGGGGTAGTTTTTTGATAAAAAAGTAGTATGTGTCCGTTCTCAGGTCTCCAACTATATCCATGCTCCATTATAATCAGTTCAGCGGTTTAGCATTAAAAAATAAGTAGTCTATCATGAGCGCAATCACATGGTAGAATCGAAGTCAGTTAGTCACAAAACGACTATTTATCACAAAATTTGACAAAATAATTGAAATTACAGACAGACACAAAAGATTTATATAGTAGTATAGATATTATAGTATATATTACTAAATGTACCCGCGACTTCGTTTGCGCGGAAAATTTTTCGTGACTTTCCCGGATTAGGTTAGATTATTTGTACATATAAGTACCAGTATATATATTTATAAAGATTGTTTTTGAAAAAGAGCCTACGGTTAGCCTACATCTGCCTCCGGGCACGTACTATCTCTGTACCAAATTTCATATAAATCATATATCATCATAGTTCAGCGGTTTAGCATTCCTTATTCAAAGTTTCATCCCCATTTCAACCCCTTAGAATAGGTTTTTGATAAAAAACAGCCTATGCCCGTTCCCAGGTGTCAAACTATTTTCATGCCACATAATGATCAGTAACAGCGGTTTAGCATTTCCCATACAAAATTGCAATCCCTCTTTTCACCCTTCTAGGGGGAGATTTTCGATAAAAAGGTAGTCTATGCATTTTGATGAAAAAAGTCTGCAATTGTACCAAATTTTATCATAACCGAAGTTTAGCATTTCCCATACAAAGTTTTATCCCCCTTTTCACCCCCTTGGGGTAGTTTTTTGATAAAAAGTATCCTATTTCCATTACCAGGTGTCAAATTATATTTATGCTACATCATGGTCGGTTTAGCATTTCCCGTACAAAGTTTCGTCCCCCTCCCTCCCATCCCCCTTTTCGCAGATTTTTGAGAAAAAAGAAGCCTTTTTGATAAAATAAGTCTTATCTCCTCACCAAATTTTATCATTACCAAGATTTAGCGTTTCCCATACAAAGTTTCATCCCCTTTTTCACCCCCTTAGGTGTAGATTTTTTATAAAAAGTAGCCAATGTCCGTTTTCTAATGTCAAACTATCTTCTTGCTAAATTTCATCATAATCGGTTCAGCGGTTTACTATTTCCCATACAAAGTTTCATCTCCCTTTTCATCCCTTTAGGGGTAAATTTTCTATAAAATAAGTAGCCTATCATGAGCGTAATCACATGGTCCTTCAGTTATAAAAGGACATACAGACAGACAGACAGACAGACAGACAAAATCTTTAAAAATGGTAGAATCGAAATCAGTGAGTCATAAAACGAATCTATCGCAAAATTTTAAAACTGAAATTACAGACAGACGCAAGAGATTTTTATAGTAGTATAGACTAATAAAAATGAAATGAAATGCTGGCACATTTTAACATTCACGGGGTATTTCATGGTCAACAATACGGTTTCACGAGAGGGCGGTCAACAACTCATGCGGGAGTAAGCTTGATCGGGATGTACTTCAGGCTTGGGAGGGGTCCCAAGATGCTATTGGTGTTTTTTGTGATCTTTCCAAGGCTTTTGATTGTGTTAGTCATGAAACTTTAATTTGCAAGCTGAAATACTATGGAATATGTGGTAACGCTCTCGATCTCGTGATCTCGTATTTGTCTGACCGCGAGCTGAGTGTGAGAGTGCGCGAGAAGTGAGTGTTAATGGGGTTTTGTCTGTGGGTTCAAAGTTAAAAATGGGAGTTCCCCAAGGATCAATTTTGGGACCTTTCCTGTTTTTGGTATATATTAACGATTTCCCATTTATGCTCAGGGATTTATGCGAAACAGTATTGTTTGCTGATGATACCTCATTGTTATTTAAACTAGACAGAAAAAATCTAGATATTACTTGGGTAAACAGGATCCTAACAGATGCCTCGAAATGGTTCGCTGCCAATAATTTACTACTGAATGCACAGAAAACTAAATGTATTAAATTTTCCCTTTCTAATATACCCATAATCCATGATAAAATAGAACTGGGTGGGAAACAATTAGAATTCGTTAAGTCAGCCAGTTTTCTGGGTTTAACAGTAGATAACAGTGGGCGGGCCATATCGGGGCATTGGCTAGTAAGCTCGGTTCTGCGGTATATGCAATTAGACGCATTAGGCAAATGACAGATGTGGATACGGCAAGGTTGGTGTACTTTGCATATTTTCACAGTTTAATGTCCTACGACCTTCTGCTGTGGGGATCAGTGGCGCATATTAACTCCATTTTCATTTTACAAAAAAGAGCAATACGTGCCATCTACAGGATGAATGCACGAGAATCGCTTAAAGATCTTTTTAAAGACATTAATGTCCTCACCTTGCCCTCCTTGTACATCTTTGAAATTATTATGTATACGAGAAAAAATATAGATCAGTTTAAAAAGAATGGCGATATGAATGGTATGGAAACCCGAGGTCGTGATAAATTGGTTATTCCAAAATTTAAATTACATAAGTCAAATGTTTAATTTTTAGGTAACTGCATTCGTTTTTATAATAAAGTTCCTCAAGAAATTACTCAATTAACAGAGAATAAATTTAGATTGGTTATAAAACGTACATTGACTAGACAATCATACTATAAAATAAACGATTTCATTGAAGATAAAAAAATAGTCTGGAAATGATGTTCTCTGCACATGCGTTTACTGGCTTAATGAAAATATTGTATTTTAATAAACCTTTTGTAAAATGAAGTTGAAAAAATGATACCTGACTGAGTTTCTTGTCGGTTCTTCTCAGTGTCCAGGTTTTCTATTCGAACCGAACTAAAGTAGATTTGACGTTCAAAAATACCTTGTAATTGGGTTTACTTGAATAAATTGATTTGACTTTGACTTTGACTTTGAAATAAATTTATGTCGATACAATTGATATTTCGATTAACATTTTTTATAAAATAACCTGATCATATTCCTAGAAATTTGCAATATATCAAATTTATTAACCGTCACGCAGTCACGGGATCGCGTTACGCGTTAAAACTGGCTATATACCGTTCGCTTACTCGTCAAAATTCTTTTACGTTACCGACATATTCATCATTTTTAAAGTAACATCAAGAAAGTGAAACGCGAACCCAATTCGCTCTTATCAAATAACGAAGCGTGAAAAAGGCAAGGGCTATAATAAACTGAGCCCAATATTCTGTGATACTAACGTGACCTACGCTTATTATGTATAAACTTGCCCCGTGACTTCACCCGCGTTTAATTTGGTATTTTCCTAAAAAGTAGCCACGATTACTCTTTGGAAAGTTCTCGACCTGCCAATGAGGCCAGTCATTTGTAAAGTACAAATAACTATCCCACCAGCCGTATCGAAGATTAGTCATAACAAAACAAATTGACAGACGAAAATTTGAAAAACATGCATTTGAATTTTGGTAACGTACAAATAACTATGAACTTAAGAAAAAGCCTTTATTTCGAAATTACAGACACTTCAATTTTATACGAGATATACCATAAATTTATTTAAATAAACATAAACACAAAATAGTATAATAATTGACACAAAAAAAAGTACAGTACTCTCTCACTAGGATACCCTATGTTGTGAGTAGTCAGTTCCTTCTCACAAAATGGTATTGTATAAAATTTAATGTACAAAAAATGTTAATTCGTAACATGTTAGTAACTTATAATTGTACGTATAAAAGTAAGAGTAATTAGAGAAATAGTTAAAAGTAATTACAAATATAAGTAGAGACTTGTACGTTCTTAAAATGTTATGAGTGCACGTGTTTGAGTATATATGTATGAATGTCGGATCTTAGAAAACACAGCTCACATACGTAACGCAAGCGGCGTCTATCGTCGTCTTGGATGAAGGCTGCCGTAGGAGGGTGAGATTAAAGGCCACGGTTACAACAAGTACTTACGAATGGGACTCACCACGCGCAGACGCATCTGTTCCTTGATTATTTTGTTTGTCGTGTAATAATTCTTATTTGGTCCGACTTGAGTACTTTTGTAAAGTTAGTGTACAGTATTGTTATCAAATGAGTATCCATTATAAATCCATTATCTCGAGGCACCCACATGATGACAAAGCAAGAAATAGACACGTCGACTGAGGTCATGCAGAGCCCTTCTGCGACATGTATATATATTTATGTGGTGTGAGTTTAGTGTGTGAGTGTGTATGTGTGTGCGTCCGTGTGTGTGTGTAAATTATTTGTATAAATTACTTGGGTATTACAATAATGAATCCATCGTATATTGAAGTGCAAAGACAAAACTTGCAATGAGAGCGGTTCAAATTGGAAACAAAGTTTCTAATGGCCGTTATTACAAACAATTCCTGAATTTTACGTCGTTCTGAAACACTTTGAGTGATACACTTAGGGACAGCTTAGCGATGTTTAGAGGATATGAAAAAGCGGTTATAAGATACATAATAATGGATGTCTTAAACTGAGGAACTTTTACTAAAAGGACAGTTTAGGACTCGTTGGTAAAAGCGAGCATGAGGTTTATAACTTTTGATTTTTCAGCTTTCCAAGTCGAAGGTGCCGGGTTCGATTCCCGGCTAGGTCAATTCTAGGAAAGAGGATTTTCTAAATTCACGGGAACTCTGGATGTTACTGAATGTTTCCTCAGATTGTTGTGTGTACCAATAGTACGTAAAAATAATAACAAATCACATGATTGTAGTAGAGGCCCATAAATTCCACGATTGCAATAGTTCGACTAACTGAACTTATTGGACGTTGTGTTCTCCATGTTTTTTGTCTTGTTTTATAAAAGAACGCATTGTTTTTAAAAAGCAGTCACCGTTGCACTTTTTGACATTTTCATTATTAAAATATTGTATTAAAATTTTATATTTTACGTATTTTAACTACTTAGCGGCTAAATAGTTAAAATGCGTAAAATATAAAATTTTAATATTTATTTTTATAATAAAAATGTCGAAAAGTGCAATGGTGACTGTTTTTTTAAAAGTAATGCGTTCTTTTATAAAATAAAATAGTAATATAAAATAATTTTAATTTGCGTAATAGTAGGAATCCGAACAGATTGGTTTTGGATAGAGTTCCCAAAACAAGTCTGTGGCAGAGAAGTCCTTACGCTACTTGTGTAAGGATCTTCAATGCGCTACCTGTGGATGTGATAACTTGATAAGGTTACCGTATGCGCCATTTACAAAATCTTTAAAAAAATGATTAAAGGCAAAAAAATTTTACAGTATAACTGAGTTATTTAATTAATGACATTCTCAATTATGTTACTATGACAAATTTAATATGTACATGTTTTTTTTTTAAATCCGTTTTTAATTATGTTGTCATGATGATTTTGTATTTAATGTGTATAATTAGTTAGTTAGATATGTGTGTATGTTGATTTTATAAATGTTTGTGTACTTTTTCTATTGAGTTAACATTTGTATGCTAACTTGTTAGCAAAATGTGTGTTACTTATAAATATATATAAATAATAATAAAATAATAGTTAAAATGCGTAAATAAAATTTTAGTATTAATATTATATACGAATGCTGTGGATAGATATAGCTTTTTTTTAGCCGATTAAGAGCTATATATCCACAGCGTTCGTATTATTTATTTATGTACAAACGCATTGTATAGTAATAATAGATGTATCAATAATCACAATGTTATCAATTGTGTCTATACTATGTTTTCGTCTACAGGGTGATTGGGTTTATCCCCATCGTCCTGGCGATTATGCGACATTGACAAGAAAGTATTTGGGCTCACTGTATTGGTCCACACTCACACTGACCACCATTGGTGACCTGCCAACACCGGAGACTAATGCCGAGTAAGTACTGAATTATAATTTACCATGGTTATGTTGTTTTTGTTTAAAACAATACTAATCTTTTTAAGATGATAAAAGTACGTAAAATATAATAAAAACTAAAAAAAATCCTTTCTTTAGCCAAATAATTTAGCTTTTAACCCAGTATTAATAAAAGTTTAGTCAAATTAAAAAAATAATATTTTCTATAGAGTATCTGCCCAAGTTTTGTACTTTATGCAACTTCAGTAGAGATGAATAACACCTTTAGTTTAAAGAATTCCTAATAAATAGTTGCCGATTAGAGAACGTTAATGAGCTGATATTATAAGAAATCACTTCAACGAAATATTCAACAAGCTGAAGAAAGATTTTAATAAAAACTCTCATTAATAGCTGAGGTGAATACGAATGACCTCCCCTAATGATTAACGTGGTTAAGGAACCATTAAAATCTCCCTTTGGAGCACATCGATCGGTAACGACTCGATAATTGCTCTACCTATAGAAACAGATTATATACAAATTCCTACGTTTTTATTTATACTGCGTGTTCAATTATGAGTAATTCTAACATGATCGTAAAAATCGATTTAGGTATTTTAAAGACTTATTGTTAGTATTGATGTTATTAATTACGTATAGGTGTAAATATACTACAGTATATTATACTTTATAGTATGTGGTATAGTGTATAAAATATTATACTATATTAATAACTTGAATATTGTTCAGTGAAATGATGAATTGGGTTTAATATTTCATTTTTAATTTTCTGCCAGCATTCTATACGATTCTTAAACTATGAATATTAAATACATAGCTTTAACGAAATTAAATAATAATAAATGTCTTATTGTTCGACACAATTAAAAACGACTGGGCATTCTACAGAATGTTTGAATTATGTACTTACCGACCCTATATAAATATTTTCTTCCAAAAGTGCTTCCAAATCGTGCTTTCGGTGTCATTTTTATGACACACTTTTTAATTTTGATCCACACTATTATAAAATAGTGTCAGGGCTTTGTCTGTAGATCGAAGATATTTTAGCAAGTAGTTCGAAAAGACTTATTATGAGATCTAATTCAAAATCTTATGTTGTTCAAGTATAAGTCAAAAAATGCTGAATGGTTTTAGTGCCATTTGAAAGGCTACACATCTCCTTTTTAAAGAGAGTAGAGTTATTGCTATTATTCTATCTATAAAGATGAGATAGCTGAGATTATGGTTAAAAAGCAAAGAAACAATAAAAAGAGAACTGCCTGCAAAAAGTCTATCTGCTACGCCTGTTTATATCTGCTAAGAGTGAAATAAACCTTTTTTGTAACCATTAATCACACAATAGAATATTTGCCGCTAATTTACAACCGGAAGTAATATTTAGGTTCCTTTGTATGTATAGGTAGGTGTTGAGATATAAAGCCTTTTGATTTCGCAATCGATAATTATGGCTACATAAAAAAGAGTCGTAGATAAAATATTTATTTAACCAGTTATTTTGCAAGAAGATAGGTAATTTAGCAATTTATTTAGTAACTTTATGTATTTCTATTAGCTATTTTATTATATTACATATCGAGAAAAATTGTTTTTCATATCGTAGAAAAAGTTACGTAGCTACCGACAATCCCCAATCACAATCTTTACTTACAGAGTAAGTAACTTTAGCAAACAATTTAAGTTTTCTCAGTCTGACAAAAATTGAGTGGCAATCAAATATTTTTATCAAAGTTACGAAATATAAGTACACAGCAAATCCCTCGTAACAACATGATTTATTTTTGTTAAACTTATTAGTAGTGTACCTGCTGTTTGTGGAGAATACTAAAATATATAACAAGAAAATTAATAATTAGGTAATAGATTTAGAGGTATATATGCAGTCGATCGATGAAATAAAGGCGATTGTTAAACAAAAATTACTTTTACGGCGGGGTTATTACCTAAAATTTTGCAGACAGCGACAGCGGTCACTGCGCGGCCGGTGTTTAATTGTAATAAAAAATTGGTATCATGTATGACGATTGCGTATCTAATATTCTACGACCGTAAAATGCACTTTTCAAGGTATATTTAGCGCCACTACACAAATTAAGTTACACAAATTCTTGTTTTGGCAGCAGATATCGCGCAATATTGGCTGTCGCATGCTGACTGCAAGTTATATAATAAGCGTCCGGGGCTTCAGTAGCATATATAGAAGGAAAATCGCATCCATCCGTCTGTCACAACCGTCTGTCGTAATTTATGATTTCTGAAGAAATCATAAGTTAGAACCTAAATACAGCACAAAAACTTCAAAATTTTAAAGGAGACGTTCCACGAATGTATGGAGCTCCGGCCTGCACTTTGTACACTTAGAAACTTTAATATTAAATAAAAGTGCTTTAATTAGGGTTTCGGTATATATTAGCCTAGTTCTTTGGTACAAAAGTATTATATTCACATTTCATAGGCAACAACTGACCTAAACAAGATAGCGTCAATGACATATTTGACGTATTCCACTTTTAGTAGTTAATTAATAGTTACTCTTTGTAACAAATTATATTGCAGGTCTTAACTGTTGAAACCTATTTAAAATCTCAAACAGTGGCCTGTTCACAGTTTGAACATATCCACACAGCAGTTTAGGGTAAAAAAAAATTAACAAGAAATCTTTGACGCCTCGGGAAACAGATCAACCAAATCAACTTTTCTTTTGAGAAATGAATATAGCGACAACAAATGTTAAGTCAACACATTAAATAAGTTCTATTTTATTAATATTGGTAAATAATATGGGTAAAGTATAAGTACTTAATAAAAAAATAACACCGTTTGAGGAACAGGTCAAAGTTAAGCGAAATTAGAAATAAACACGCCTTTTTTGATATATGCAGTTCTAGTGTGAACTGTAGAGATTTTTAGTCAGCACATCAAAGATGGTGTTGTATTTTATCAAGATTGGTTAATATGAATAAAGTGATAAAAAAAATAACCTGAACATTTAAGCGACTGTCGCATCTATAGCTTGCTACAAATACTTAATCTGTGCTCTATAGTTTTTGACAGCGTTTTGAACGATTTGACACGTAACGTGCGCGACGTTCAAAGTATATTCATACATCACAACTCGAAGACATTTTCAACTACACATGTTTTCAACAAAATAAAAATAGTTGCGCTGAAAGCTCTTTGTAAGTAGGTATTTTTGTTTAGTAAAGAATAAATTAATGGATAAGATTTTTTTATCATTACTTTATTAATAATATATAATACATATCACACGCGTTTAATAATAAATTGAATACTTCGCATTTAGTTTTGGAACGAACTCGTTATGGCGTACTTGTCCGTATAGCCCTGTTAAATAATAAAATGTTGCTCTTGTACTAAAAATATATAATAAAAATTGCAATTTCACTATTTTTCTAACAATCTTTAGATTTTTCCTCGATTTTCTAAATAACGAACAAAGCGCGAGCCGAAAATCCAACATCTCCTTTGCATACTATAAGTCTGTAATGCATCTTATTTTTGTACTAGACTTTGCGGTACGTAGAATATAGACATGGATAAATCACAGAACAGTAATTTCTAGATGACGTCTATGCGACTGCTTACCTATGACTGCCCATAGTTTAGTAATATATTACTTAAACGGCGACCACGACCATAGCTTTCCACCTATACCCTCGCAAATAATTGACGTCCAATCTCGATGTGACCAATCAGGTCACAATACACCGTCTCGCGCCCCACAACGTTTTGACATTTGTTGTCAACATAAAATTACTCAAAGCGTCGGCGTCATCTGGTATATGTTACTAAATAAGTAAATATGAAATGAAAGGGTGGTAATAACAATTTTTCAACCTACGCAGATTGGACATCAATTCTTGGTTAACAATGGCCTCATTGCACTATGCCTGATCGACTCAAATAGGTAGGTTAACGAAGTTATGCCACTGGCTTGAATTTAAAATGAGTTACTCTTACCATTCTATTTTTGTCACGGCACAAAAACAAAATAAAAAAATAATTACTCGGCGATGGCCACTCCTTTCAAAGAATTTATTCGTATTTGAAATGGAATAGGTACCTTTCAAAATAAGATAAAAAACGTAAAAATGTTATCATTAAAAAGCTAAATTGTACGAATTCCGTAATGATATTACCGGTGTTCTTGCAACTGAATGCGTCGCGTTTTTAGATGTTTGAAATTAGAATAATTAATTATTTAAGTAAATTATTGGTTCATTTTGTGACTCTGTTTATTTGAATCGCAAGTTATTTCGCCAGGCAAGTCGACCGCTCATGTTTCTGTCTGTCATTAGATAAGTGTTTTAATAAACAGTAATAGGGAGCAAAGAAAATCAGATTCTGAATTAAGCTGATGAATCCTATTCAACGAGTATTCGAGGATTGGTGAAGGCTTTAAAGAGATTACAGTCAACTTTATGGAATCTAATTTTCCATCTCCTAAATCAGCCTGAAATTTTGAATAACATTTAAATTCATTATAAATTTGTTTTTAATGTTTCAGTAAGTATTTCATTTACATGATAGGTTTTATCTATGTATATACGTAAACATGAACAACAATATAAGTAATATGTAGCTCATACATTTGATTTCATTAGTATATTCATTTTGAAGTATTTTTTCCTACTAAATTTAATTTTAAGAAAATATTTGTAACTAGTTATTATAAATAACTCAGTCAACGCCAAAATCGAGATATAATAATACAAAAGTATTAAATATGTAGGATTGTGACTTTAATACTTACCTATTTGTAAAAAATAAACTGATTTAATTGCAAACAAATATTAAATGGTATTGATTAACATTATTATATTGTAAATCAATAATTAATCTTGTGCACCACTTAAAATATGCTTAAAAGTATCTATGTAATAATGCAAGCTATTGACCAATGGAACGAAACGAATATTTTGAAATGCACGAAATTCACGATTTATTCGCACCACACTTATTTCCGTTCGAGAAAGCTCTACATTGTCTTACACAGCGCGAATCAAATGATACTAACATCTGTTAAAATCATAACAGTTTCGATCACTAACAAAATTAACATGACGGTTGTATGTACTAGCACGCACGGAGGCCCCAAATTTCTGCCGCGCCGTGGGCTCAAGTCCCGACTCCTGCAGTTCAGATCCAACAAAGGGTACGTTACTGGAATAACGACATGCGATTAGTCAGATCATTAGTTAGTCTTTATGTACTTCGAACAAAAATCGTACTTTCATATTGCATAAAATGTTCACTCATATGATTTTTTTGCACTGAGTAGTTGAATATAATTAAGCAATCGATTATATTATAGTTAAAATTACATTATTATTCGATTTAAACATATAAAGAGAGGACCTGAAATCGTAAATAATAAAATATGAAAGTGTTTTAGACTGCAAACGACGTATAAAGACAAAAACAAATATATTGTTAAGGTATTAATGTATATATTGTTAAGATAAGTAAATACGTAAAATTACATTTACCACAGACACACTGTTTGAAGTTTTAGTAATGATTCTGGCACTATTTTGTCTAGATTTTTTATAAATTATATACGAAAATTCTATTTTATTCTAGGATTTTATTGTTGTTTTTAACTTTATTCCTACTATTTACTTATGTAGAACTAAAAAATGATACTGAACCACCGCCTATGTAAATGTAGATACAACTATCTTCGACGTGAATTTTGAAGTAATATTTTGACAATTGTAGGTACGATGTTTACAAGTCATTGTTTTTATGTACCTACAATAATTTGCATTGTTTTTGGTAAATATCTATGATAAATCCTTTTTTTTATTGTAGTCTGTATCCAGGTTCACACAACTCTTACTATTTAGTATCCAATAACTGCCGCGATTACTGCACTATACGAGGGACGGTCAATAAAAAGTGAGAATGCAGTAAAAACACTTTGGAAGTCAAAAATTAAATACTGGCTGGCAAAGCTGGATTATTTGTTAGATACCACAAAAAAAGAAACTGGAAAAATAGTTCAGATCGTTTTTGGCACAGTTTACAACGATGCACGAAACACGGTTTAACCATTACGACACCGAAACGAAATTACATTCTATGACTTGGAACATAGGGGAAGGTAGGGACCCTTCGTACGGTTTTTACATTTTATTTTTTTTCATTTCGAGTATTTCATTAAAAAATCAACCGATTGCATATACTACCAGTGTATTTATCTGAGATCAATATGAAAAACTGTCAGGTGATTATATTTCATATTTAATGCATAATTATGACTTAAACTTAATCTGGAATTCGTACGAATCTGCCCCACATGTGGGGTACTTTCATATAGTATCGGGGGTACCTTCAGACGCTATGGGGTAGTTTCGTACAGGCGATTAAAACTGAAAATAGAATCAAAATTCTTTTATTTGGCAATAAGATTAAATACACATAATTAAATGACCTCTTCTAGTTAATCAAAATTAAATGACTTTTCTTCTACTCAACAAAAATTAAAAGTTCTTTGAAAAAATAAACAATTTGTGCCTTCATAAATTCTACTTAATAGGAAAATAACTAAAATTAAGAGATCATATTTTTATAATCTTTGGTGCAGATTAGCACTTTAAAGAGTTTGCAGTCAAGTAACGAGATGAAGACACTATTGAACATTAAAATGGGACAAATTGACTGAGAAAGTGAACAGTTTGGAAGTTATAGAAGTACAAACTGATGGTGGCTTGGGGTCAGGTAGAATCATTTCAATGTCAGTGATATAAACAGTATGCATGTCTTCGACATTTGGGAAAACGAATGTCCATGTCAATCCTGGTTTCTTTCTTAGATAAGAGACTTCAAATTCGGTTCGACTATAGTGATTAATTACTTTTCCTACATAATAAACTACAGACTTTTTCTTCAGGAACTTGATTAAAATAAAAGAACTGTCTTTAATGTTGTCTGGTATCACATCAATTGTCAACTTTTCTATATGATAATGCTCCTTGTACCACATCCTGTATTGCTGACTGCATAGACTCTTCATCCACTGCTTGGTTACGTGACTTTTTTTTTAGGAACTTGATTATAATAAAAGAACTGTCTTTAATGTTGTCTGGTATCACATCAATTGTCAACTTTTCTATATGATAATGCTCCTTGTACCACATCCTGTATTGCTGACTGCATAGACTCTTCATCCACTGCTTGGTTACGTGTCTTCTTTACTTTATAACTACGTACCATGTTTCTGTAAAAAAAAAACGAAGATTAAGTAGGTATTATAAAATATACATGAAAACAAGACAACGCGTACGAATGTGCCCCATCTGGTTGTGTCCGAAACTGCCCCACTAATCAAATAATAATGAAATATAACCTCTTTTAAAATTAACATGCAAACTAGATAAATTCATTATTAAAAACATGTCTTAGGGATATTTACTAGTTACTGAAAAAATACTGTGTAGAAAAACTTAACATATCTAGTGTAATAATTGACAAAATCATTGATAAAAAAATTACTTACCGTGCGCGAAAATACAATGTCGCCTGTCACTTCACTCTCGTCGGTGCGAATGGCGCGAAACTACATTGACATAATGGTGGCTACTCAATTTACGCGTACATGCAAGGGCAAGTCTGCACGCTTTTTCGTTTGTGTTTTATAGCTACTGTACGAATGTGCCCCGCATACGAAGGGTCCCGATCTTCCCCTACCATATCTCCAACTCTTAAGAAATTCAAGGCTAGTCCTTCCGCCAGTAATATTATGGGCTCCCTCTTCTGGAATAGTCAAAAGATAGTAATGATTAAATTCCTGGATCATGGAGCTACTGTTATGGTCACGTTACATGGAGAATAAATAGGAAAATTGCGCAACGAAATCCGCTAAAAACAGCAAGGCAAACACGCCATCTCACAGGGGTGCCGTTGCGATGACCGCAATCCGAGATGCTGGCTTTGAAAAGTTTGCCCATCCTCCATATTCACCAGACCTTGCCCCTAGTGTTTTCTGTCTATTTCCGAGGTTGAAGAAGTATATGAGGGGACAGCGATTTAAAGATCATGAAACAGTCGCTGCTAGAATTTCTAGGTACTCAAGATGAAGAGTTTTTAGCAAGGGAATTTTAAGCTCAGAGAAAAGATATCTCAAATACGTTACACTAAAAGGTTACCTGCAATATACTCATCCTCAATTTTTATTGAACGAGTCCAGTACACAGTAGATCGGTTAAAACCTGTCAAACTCATTAATCACAGAAGTTAGAGTGATACTTCTGAATGACTCTTTAATATATAAAATAGAAACTACTGGGAACAATTTAGGTATTTATGAGATTTTCGTTAAAGCGAATTCAGACAAAGTTTTAAGTTTGAAATTGTGACATTAGTAACTCAGTTTCCAGTTTTGAATGTGGACAGACAGTTCTGCCAACATTGTCGACAAAAGTACAACTTTCCTAGTTTAAAATACAAGTTTTAGAATTCGAAACAAAGTTAATTTATTTGGCTATGTACGCAAAAGCAAAATCGAGTAAACTAAAATGAATACAGTGGAAATGCGATCTCTGAAAAGTATGAGTTGTCTTACCTGAGAACTTCGAATGCGTGTTAATATTAAGTTACATAATTATATTTACAGAAAGATCCAATATATTATAAATAATAACGACAAAATTCTTTCTCACTACCCTTATTCCATTATTATCTAGAGTTATCGTACATTGTCTTTCAACTGTCACGTTATCACGCACTTTTGGCAATGCAATCAGAAAAATATATACTCCTATTTTTACGCCCTATTTTTTCATAAAACACTTCACTGGTTCCATCCACTGTGAAAACAATATACACCATGACACCACCCTCTTCAAGGGAACATACCCTACATAAAAAATTGTTGCCTCGTATCATCGATTTTCCTCATGTTCATTTCTAATCCCGTTAGGAATCCATCAAAGACCTCCAGACAACTTTTGAGTACCTTACCTTATTACATTCTCAACATTTCAAAGACCACCTGAATTAAAATTAAAGAATTTCTAAGTATCGTCATACAATTTTTTTTATTAAAAAACGTGCTGTTTCCGAATAACATCATCCTTTAACAATAAATCTAAAAAGAACGTTATTATGGAGAAAGATGTTCCTTTCAACGCAATAAATAACAACTCAGGTCAAAGGCTGGACAAAACTGTCCGGTGAAGTATGTGTGTAAGTTATGGTCTCCCCAGATACCCCTCAGCAAGGTCGTAAAGCGCCGTTTTGGTAAAGGTCAAACTAATAACTGAGGGTCAAACAAAAACTGCATAATTTGGCGAGAAAAGGTACACTGATCTCTGAACATTATGTATGAATCCGACTATTGTCAGACCAAACCTTTAGAATCCTGTTGAAAAGAATAAGGAGAATAAAAGGAAACTTGAGGGTCCGACAAAAGCGCCCTAAGTAAGCACACGGGCATAAGGTTTTCCGAGCGTTCTAACAATATATTGTTGTACAAATTTATAAAGAAACATATTGTCTAAACATACGTATCGTACAACATCGTTCATGTATATTATGAATAACGCCTTTCTCATTTATATTTTTTTTGTCTGAATACAGCTAAGAATTTAGTAATCGTTAAATTTCAACCCACGCGATGAATGTCTGCGATTTACCCACTAATTTGAAAAGATGTATGTATCTATATAGTTTATTTTAGTAATTATCACAGTTACAATATATTACTAAGAACTGTCTTCTTTATAATTAGACATTTTCTTTTATAACAACTATAATCTCTGAACAATTGAATTAATATGTATATACAATATACATATGTGGAAAACTCAAACATTCAATGTATAATTAAGATCATATCTTTATACTTTTGTCGTCAAGTGTGTTTACAAGATTTATAATAAGGATTAACTAAAAATTAAGGTAGATTATCGCATTGTTAATCTTCTTATAAAACCGACTAAAACTATTTTAACATTCGCTAAGTACAACAAATTACATAAAAGTATAATACCTAATGTTAAACGTCTGGAAAATTAAATTTCCTGTACATGAATCGGAGGGGTACAAAATCTGACAGCTGATTCCTGCAGGTACGAGTATCTATATATATAGAATGTGTGAACTGGCAATGTAATATACTATTACTGCTGAGTAACGTATTAAAAATTACCTCTATTTTATTATATCGTAATGGTTTTCACTTATGCACATGCTTAGTAAGTAAAATAAACGTAATTTGAAAGAAAATATGAAAAATGAAAAAAAATAGTTGCCAGCTCTCAGTCAGCCGCATGCAACAGTTATTAATTGAAATCATGGTAACCATTACCTAATTGCGACCGCTGCATATAACTTTTTGTATACAACCATGTACTATCGTATACAGAAAAATTAAACTTCAATATAGTGTAAAATTATCGTCAAAAACACGGTAAGAGTAAAAAATTAACAATGACATACATCTTTACACTTGACAACCTAGAGATTGCGGCTGAGAAACGCTGAGAATTATTTTTTTCACATTCTTCGCATAGTTTCCTTTCAAATGATGTTTATTTCACTTCACTAACATTTAGTTAGAATTCATTAGAATAAAATAGATAATTATTAATTATATTTACATACATACATATCCTCACGCCGCATCCCCAACGAGGTAGTCAGAGAGGACGGAGCGCCAAGCGTCGCGATCCTTACATACCTCTTTCGCTTCCTCAAATCTCATCATTCTCCTCACACATTTTCGGCTAGGTATGCGAGTGCCTTTGACATTTCCGTCGGCTAACACTCTAGCTATTCGATCTTCATAAGTCAGCCTTGGTCTTCCTTGGCCTCTTTTACCACTCACTTTCGCTCTATAGATTTTCTTCGTCAGTCTTTCATCACTCATTCTTTCCATGTGCCCGAACCATCTTAGCATTCCTTTCTTCATTTTTTCAATGACACTGTCGTGCAAGCCTGTCGTACTGCGTATCTCTTTATTGCTTATTTTGTCTGCAAGGGTGACACCGCACATATTTCTAAGAGATCGCATTTCTACTGCATTTATCTTACTTTCACTGGATTTCATTTCACTTGGTTTTCGAATTTCACACGATTCGATTTTACTCGATATCCAGGGCTTACTACCATACAATAAAGTTGGCACCAACACCGCATGTATGTATGTATGGCCATTTTGGCTGAGATAGATATATTCATACTGCTTACTAACGCGGACAGAGCACCGTTCACTTTATTGCCGGCTGCTACCCGTCTCTCCACATCCAACTCACATCTTCCATCTCTCGAAAACGCACTTCCCAGATATACAATTTCGTTCACCTGTTCTAGACATTTTCTATTTACCCATATTTCATACTTTATCTGTACATCTTCTCTTTCAAACACCAGAAACTTAGTTTTATTCTCATTCACATTCAATCCTTTCACTTCAGTTTTCTTTCATGCACGTAACTAGTGTCTGCAAGTTTGCTTCTGATGGTGCTATAAACACAGCATCGTCAGCGTACAATAGGCAGTTTACCACTGTACCATCACATATCATACCACTCATACTACCTTTCAATGTCTGGAGGCAACTGTCCAAATAAAGCACGAAAAGCCAGGCAAACATCACGCAGCCCTGTCTGACGCCTGAACAGACTTCGAACCAGGGCGATATGTCACCGTCTATCCTTACGCAGGCTCTGTGGCCTTTATACAATGACCTCACAGCCTGCAGTAAGGGGCCCTCCACGCCATATTCAGGCAGAAGACTCCACAATTTCTTTCGCACTTCTCTATCAAATGCTTTTTCTAGATCCACGAAAGCGCAGGAAACTTTCTGACCTATGTCCAGAAACTTCCCCACGATAACGTGAAGCGAGAAAATCTGATTCATACAACCTCTGCCGTTCCTAAAACCACCTTGTACTTCCCACAAATGTCTTTCAGAAACATCTTTCATACGTTCAGTCAATACCTTGGTATAGACTTTAGTTGCTAAGCTGACCAAGCTGATGGCCCTATAGGACGCACTGTCCAAATGAGAACCTTTCCCTTTATAAAGAGGATATATATAATATATTTAACGACAATGAATTGTAACTACTTTATGAAAAGCTACCCGACAATATATTACATTAATGGCAATATTACATTGCCATTAAATCGCACATTTTTATTACTTTTCATTTAAGAAACTGGTACCTGCTTGATGTCAGCTGTCGGATCTCGGCCTTATAAACCCTTAATTATTAATTTCAATACTTCATTTGATTAAAAATGAAAAAAAAATTTTACGTTTCGCATTAGGTAAGCAATACTCATAGATGAATATCATAATGCCATAAGATAGGAACGCCGCCGTCGCCGCGAATTCATTATTATGTCAATTTCCAATCAAAGCAAGTTGCGTAGGCCCTGAATCCATGTCGAATCAATTTAGTCAAGTAAACTCGGTTGCAATGTATTTTCAAGCATCAAATCTACCCTCTTCTGTTCGGAAATCAATAAGAAACTCATACAAGTATCTTTTTTTTTTCAACCTCTTCAATCTTTAGATTAAAGGCTCAAATCTGAAGATGAAAACGACTGCTTGAAATTATATGACGTTTTGAAATATTTTCGCTCGGCAAAACACAAGTCCGTATGTACTCAACATATTCGTCCGTGTAACACAAGGAAGTGGCCGACAACACGTACACTGCAAACACCTCTTGAATTAATTTTATTAAATCCTTTAATATCCATAGGATATTACGGATACTTTAGATGCTTTAGCGATTTAAACGAGTAGTGAAACTCCACTAGTGGGTCTGAGTTACACTTAATAGGTATGATCAATTTGTTTTATAAGAATATTCTATTATTGTTATTTGTTTTTACGAAAACAAGCTTTTATTAAAACGCACAAAAAAGAAAAAATAACCAGAAGTTCATAAAACCCATAAGTCATAATAATCATAAGTAATGTGTAAATCCCAAACCCATAAAAATATTGAATGTGGCTGCTCTATAGAAGTGTCATCAGTAAAAGTGTGACAACGTACTACTATCTATACTCAGTATACCATATTAATGTTCTTACGCAATATATAATCTTGTCGCGTAATTTTTTAAAGATATCTACAAACATACATGTGAAGTTAAATAGAAGCTTGTAAAAAAACACATATTAATCAATTAATGCGTCCAACAGTTACAATGCCACAGACAAATACATGAACTTACAGACACACACACAAACTAACTAACAGACAGACAACGGCGTCAAATTCATCACACTCCTCTTTTCTGACGAGTTAATCTCTTATAAAAAATTGTAAAGAATTGTAGTATTATCTGGTATAATATTATACCTAAATACCCGTTTATTTTTCCATACATTACACATGTTAGAATTAATTAAAATAACTCGCATGTTTAGTGTTTACGCTGTACGTATGTTACAATAATTTCATAAAATCGTGTAGTGTTTCGTGATTCCATACAAAATTATTCAAATATGTTGTAAAGATTTTGATACAACGACAAAAACGAAATAAGGAAACATTATAAATCGGAAGTCAAGAACTTCCAGTCATAAATTCAAACATGAACGGAAAAGAAACAATATTGAAAATACACATTAACTTTGTACTGTTCCTGATATTGGGAAATCGTGTTCCAGTTATCTGTTCCATGAAAAATGATCTCGCCTTGCCTTTTAATAAGAAGATACGAAAAAGTACCAGTTTATCGTAAACGCGCGGTTCTCTTATATCCGTTCGATCGAAACTCATTTCTAGATAAATTACGCATCCCAGACATGCAGTCAGGTCAGCCTAATTACATAACTTCCGTTGCTTATTGAATGAATATCTATTTACCTTTTAGATTCATTGACGAATATCAACAAATAAATACGTACAGTGAAACACAAAATATGTGGCGCGTCGTTAATCTTTGATCGCGCAGACATAAAATACGCGGGGTTATCACTTAAAAATTTGCAGACAGCGACAGCCACGCGATCACTACGTGACAGGTGACTAATTGTAATAAAAAATTAAAATGTAATTTTCGCGGTTGGTTTAATGCCGCTATAAAGATTACATTACACAAATTCTCGTTTTGACAGCAGATATCGCGCGATCTTGGCTGTCGCATCCTGTCTGCAAGTTACGTAATAAGCGTGACGATCGACGAAAATACCCGAAACTCCAAATCCCTTTTATAATCAATCTTATGCAACAGTCATAAGGTGGAAAAATTATTGCAGTGCATTTACTTTCTATTTCGCTCACGCGATATTAAACGGTACGTATTTGACATTTCTTTCAGCTAACATTGTCTATTTGATCTTTATAAGTCAGACCTGAGTTTTAATTGACATCTGACAGTCGTTTTCCCTGTGTTGGTTTTCTTTATATGAAAGTACGATAAATGCAGTACAAATGCAATTTCTTAGAAATATGTATGGTGTCACCCTTGCGGACAGGATAAGCAATGAAGAGATACGCAGTATGATAGGGTTGCACCACAGTGTCATTATAAAAATGAAGAAAGGAATGCTAACATGGTTCCGGCACATAGAAAGAATGAGTGATGAATGACTGACTAAGAACATCTACAGAGTGAAAGCAAGTGTAAAGGAAGCCTAGGAAGACCAAAGCTGACTTATGAAGATTAAATAGCCAGAGGGTTAACCGACGGAAATGTCAAAAGCACTCGTATACCTAAACGAAAATGTGTGAGGAGAATGATTAGATATGAGGAAGCGAAAGAAGTATGTAAGGACCGCGACGCTTGGCGCTCCATCCTTTCTGACTATCTCGTTGAGGATACAGCGTGAAGATACGTATGTATGTATGATTGTCATTGTCAATAATTTCTCATTCATTCCTCAATAACAAGGGAGCCTAGACAAGTGGCTCGATTGTCATAAATTGTTATAGAGCAATGTAGAATGGAATGACAAATACCACGTGATCTGGCGTAATGAATTTTAAATTGATAGTCAAACGTTATTAACTATATGTTAAATCAATGAAAAGTAAATCGTGTAAAACCGCCGTACCCAAATGACACTTTTTATGAGCAATAAACCCCAGCAAGCATTTCAATTGTACGAAGCGCTTGCCACTCGTTTATCCGCTCAGATATGTCTTCGAAACGAGAACGACAGAATTACTTAAGTCCATTTCCAGCAAAAAATTTACGCTGGCAATTAGCTGCCAGAAAGTATAAAATTTCTATTCCAAGTTATCCAAACATAAAACTAAGCAACCACTTTCTAGGACACGAAATCTCTCAGTTCTAGAATGAATTCTAAATCAGTGAATAGATCGTATAAAGCCGTATCCATTTAAATACTACCTTCGCAATGTCCTAATTCTTTCAATCTCTTAATTGGTAAAGGTTATCTCACGATGTGTACTGCAATGTTACTTTAGAATATTTCTCTGTAACACAATTTCTGCTGGCGGCATTTCGTTAGAGACTCACATTTACTAATTACGTGTACATCTAATGGGAAATACATCGCTAAATTACTCGTAAACATACACTAGATGCGTGCCTGTTCACTACGCTGTGCCAAGATCCAATTTAAGAGGCTGTGTTGCTTTTAATTAAGAGGATTCCTCGCTGAGATGGCAACAGCTGACATCCCACGACCTTTTTACTGCATGATTAATTGTCGTAAACAATTTCGATGTCAAATTGGGATTTTAAATGTCATTTATTTGCTTTTATTTTGAAATATGAATTCGTCAGCATTTTGTCGTCTCAAAAGAGTGTTTTAATCAGTTCTTTTCACATTTTTTCTCGTAATCTTTTGTAATCCTTTAGTCTTTTCAGATCTTTAACTTCCGAAACGAGGGCTGCCATTTTGTAGTAGTACCTACCTACCTACTCAGTTTAAGAAATGAAGTATACAACGCACGAAAATAATGTTTTGTTTTTGTGCTAGTTTCTTCCTTTCCTCGTTTTTGGTTTCTACACACATGTAACTCGATAACAAAATATTATTTTTTTATTTTCTTATAGCATATTTCTGCTTTTGTCTTTTAGCCGATTTTCTGACGATTAGTTAATTAATAATAAACGAAATGTACGTAGCTAGACATGGTAAGCTATATTGCGCTACTTTAAAAAAGTAATGAAATAAATTATGATATACATAATCGCTAGTATGCTTACTAGATATCGAAAAATGCAGAATATGCTAACTCCTTCAAGTCGCCCAAGGGAGCTCATTATAAGGAATTTTTATAGGATGTCGTCCAAATCGAACAAATACCGGGTTCTATATACCGTCTGTAAGTTCAAATATTTATTGCCAAGAATCGTATCTGCAAGGTATGATTTGCGTCTACTCTAAATGAAAAAATGCGTGAAGTAGGTATACAAATGGACCTAATCGTGTATCAAACCCGTAACAATCCATTTCAAAGGTAGAGGTGCTTTCACATCGGTAGGTGAATTAAAAATTCATTACGAATGGCAAGCAGGAAAAACAGTGGGCTATTTAGTTTTCAATTATGCCATCGCTCTCATTACTAATATATTAATAGAACAAAGCCAATGAAGTGAATTGACTGACAATGAACATTGCTATTTACAGCAGCGAAAATTCTTGCTAAAGTTACCACGACTGCTCGTTGTGAGAATTAATTACCTGTATTTATGATGTTGACTCAATTTTGGCGGATTACATGTACAAGCTTCAGTTATCATTTGTACAACCACGCAGTCATTAATCAAACAAATTGCTGAATCAACAAATAAATGTGCGAGGAACAATGAATTATGCATTATTGTTTCTGCGCTCTCAACAAAAAGCTGGGTACTTTTCGTGTCTCTTGACAATATTGGAAACAATATTTTTTAGGGTAAAAGTACGTCTGTAAGTAAGATATTTGAAATCAATACAATAAATATTGTTACGTATTTTACTTCGATCTCGTCAAATGCGAGAGAATCAAAAATAGTGGACAATACGCTCTTATTAATGAGCATCTCAACATTTAAGAACCAGCCCGTGCAGCCGAGCGCGAGCGAATTCGTTTTTCATCCCTTAAAAGACAGCAGTTATAAGGTTGATTTTCGCATTTGCGATTTAATCATATTTTAGCACAGAGAAGTTTCAAAATTCGTTTTTATATAAAATTCCAATTTACATTAAAACTACACTACTAATAAAAAATTAGTTTGAGAGATTTGGAATATCATATTTACCTATCCATTGTAAAAAAATGTGTACAGTTTCGGTGATCCGACTACATTTTTGTGCAAAACAGGCCTTTCTATGAATTTTTATTCATCGAAATTTTTATCTCCAATCGTGTTTTCACTTTTAAGGATTGTAAGATAAAGGGTTGAAATTTGTACACATCCAAATATCTAACTCTAGTCTCCTTGAGTATTAAAATCAAGGTCCCTAAACACGCTAGTTTGCATATACCGACTCTTAAAGAACACCACAAATAAAATATCTAAAAACACGGGAAATTAACGCGATTACCTTTTATTTTCGCTTGACGTTTCGGCCGAGTTGCATCGGCCGTGGTCTCAAGTAAACTTGCCACAAATAGTTGGACGGAGGACAGATTACTCAGATTACTGTTAGAGAAGTAAAAAGTATTAAGCATAGTTATAATAAATAAACTCACTGTGTAGTTTTTGGCCCGGATAATCACACAAATTGCATAATACCAATCTAAGCATAAGGTTTTATAGTATGTGTATCAGCTTCGGTAAAGGTTAGGTTTTATAATATAACGAACCAGAGAGCACCCAGTCATATCAATTTTAAAACTCTTAAGGCACTATATTTTCACTTATCACTTAGATTTCTAAATCTGTAAGCCACAAAATCATGAGTTATTTATCATTTAATATTATCTTTATTGTAGGTACTTACATAGAATAACTTCACTAATGTGAGATAAACTTCATTTTCGTTTCCATCAATCTTATAAATGACAACACAATATAAATGACGTATCACAAAAATTGTAAGCGATATTCTTCCTTACTTTGTATTGCATTGGAAAGTAAACTTCGAGCAAAGAAGAAGTAATATTAGTAGTTTTCTTGTATAGAGTACCTAAGTAATAAGTAACTACCTATTTAATATTTCGTTAGTTGCGAAATTCATTAAACGATTCTCACATAATAGTCTAAGATTCACCTTGACCTTCCCTCATCGAGTTTCCTAATAAAATAAATATTTCGTTTTATTTACATGTTTTACTCGTGATTGGAGATAGATTTTTTAGAAACCGCATAACAATAATTATTGAAAAAGAAATAATTAAATAATGTTTAATTAAATGTATCTATGCAGGGATATGGGGTGGCAACCCTAGCACGTCTTCTTTAACTATACATTACATTGTATAAAATATTTATTTTATTAGGAAATTCGATGAGGGAAGGTCAACCTCAGTTGGATCTTGTAATTCACATACACTGTAACATTCACATGATAATGAGGACTAGTTTCGAAATGCATAATACTGAAATATCATATCATAATTTTAATATCAAATTAATTGACACATATAAATTAAAAAAAAGTACGAACACATAGAGCTTGGATATCACACGTGGAGTGGAGTCTCTAGGACATAATGTGATACTTACGTCCTTGATCAGTCACAATAAGTAATAAATCTTGTCTTGCTCCCACATTGAATGCGAAAGCGTGCATAATTTATACATACGTGTTTCCATAGGGTTGCCCAAAGAACTATTTATTTTAAATTAAAAAAAAATTCAATTAGTAACATTTCGGAAGATTCAACTTAAACTAACGTAGGTACATAGTACCCAATATTTGTACAAGTACTTCATCTGACTTCTTAGGTAGAAAATATAAGACGTATACTTATTTTTTCATGATTGTTGATTGAAAATCACAAACAAAATTTTAATTACTCGCCCATCAACTTATATTCGTTTTGTCAAGTACGGGCAGTTACCCATTTACGTGTTTCTTAACTTCGTTTCATTTCAATTCAATTTGTCTCAACGGAGCCGGCTCAAATCGGTTTGTACCACAGCAGTGCGTACATACAGTCTTTCAGTGAGCGATCACACACACATTGCCGTGCTAAGTGTGAGGGTGCCTACAGCAGCTTGTATAAATCTTGTTCAAAAACAATAAAAACCAAAGAAGAAATACATAGTACTAATCGTCAAAAATCCGATGCATGTAGCCGCCCGCTTAATAATGAATGCACGTTCCATGTGTTTGTGCATAATTGATAAACAGATAGTATGATTATGCATATTATCGAATGTTATATATATAAACTTATAATCACATTATATGCCCTATGCATAATAACCTATTAATCACGTTGTTAGTGACGTATATCTATCTATACGATGCGTATACGCATGTTTCTTCGTAACCCAAAATAAAAGATAAAATCAAAGCAAATACAATACCATCTGCTTAAATAGATTAAATGGACTGTTAGAAATAACTGTATGTATAAACTCGATCTTTCTGACTTATTAAGCATTTATCACATAAAACGTTGTAACAACCCTAACACTTACACATGCCAAGAGCGTATACGGTACTCGTAGTTTGTAGGTGTTTACTTTCTGTTTTTTAATTTCTCTATCTTGGTCTCCGATCTCTGTGTGGATGTTATACTCGTGTGCTCCCTATATACAGGCCATTGCGCTGTTCTATCTCATTTTTTTTTTGCTTATCGTTTGCTGCTGGCAGCTGTATCATAATACAGAAAGCATTGGTATGTGAATAGTATCTCTGTGGCGTATGAGATCGATCAGTCGATACACAACATTCCAACATACCGTTTCTTGCCTTCTCTTCATATCAATAACCAGATTAATAGGTTTAGTGTTTCTAAAAACACTGAAATCTAAAAAATTACATACACATTTCATTTTTATATTATTTAAATAACTCATCGCTTCAAATTAGTCAGGTAGTCTTAACGAGTACCTATTGCTAATTTTACAAGATATAACCTAATTAATACCTAATATCTGTTTGTATCTACACGTTTCTCCTACTTCTATACTCTCGTCGCTATAGCTCTCCTTGTTTAACACGCTTTGGAACAGCGCGTGACGGCTACTCAGTTCAATGCTTTGTCGGCAAAGCACATAAGGGGTGGTTCAGGCTTCGGCTGAAATCTAAATATTTCACATGTACCACATTGAAATGCATTGATTACCTGCCGGCGCTGCCAAATTGTTTGATGCTAAAGCGTACTGTCATTCTCTAAATTAGAGATAATATTGCAATTAAAAAGATTTATTTATTGTAGAACCCTAAAACAAAAAAAAGTATTTTTTGATATCCAATTCCCTGTTTAGAGAAATTCATTCATAACCTAACGATTGCTTGTCCAATTATTTGTGCCTACTACTGCGCTGAAACTACCCGTTAAATCCGAAGTGCCTACCTCGGTAAGTAACGTTCTCAACCAATTTGCAATCACTAAACAAGATGTGCCTTACTTCGCCTCTTCATGTAATAAACAAGTTGAAAAGTGCATTCGAATTACGTCTCCTCTGTCCTCTTATATTTCTCATCTAATATCTCGACTATAACAGACCTTATAATTAATTGCCCATAACATTTGTTTCATTTTCGTCATTTGAAATACTATCCGGGATTGACTCGAAAGAGTCATTGAGATTTGGAAGATTCGATGTTTGTGACCTATTTGCCTGACGTTGTAGATGTTTCTTGATATTATCGTTTTGTTCCAAAAACACGTTACGCAATTTTTGAAACATTTAAATTTGTTACTCAGAAGGGTTACTAAAAGTCGATCTTGCTTCTTCGTGATATCGTTGTTCGTTTATGAGGCGTTTCTTCAGTACAAATCATTTCATAAGACCTCTTTCTGGTATGTAACACTTATTGTTCTTATTCCAGGGATGAAGAATCAAGTTGTAAATGTCTTGAACCCATATTCCTATAAATTTGTCATATGACGAAGCATGCATTTATTCCATTATAAAGTATGGAGCGTAAAGAAGACCTCTTCCTAAAGACTATTGCAATCTTTGATCTGGTGGCTCTATATCGTCTCTACGACAAATATCGCACATTAAGTTTAAAGATGTTTGCCAATTCTATGGTAGGAATGACAAATCTAAGTTTGTTGTCAATACTTCGAGGAATTTCATCACACTCGAATATTTCACATACTCACTTGCCACGAGCGCCTGTCGCCCGGGAAATGTTTGTCCACAGAAGCAATAATAATTATAATTACTTGATGTACACTTTCCTCACCTGCAGAATGATGATCTGTCAGATCCCCATCGTAGCTACCTTGATCTTAATCTGCAATATCATAGAGTTTCATTATTAAATCAATTCTTATCGGGAGACGTCCACCTAACAAAACGACGGTGTCATCTTAGTAGGATCGCAACACGGGCCGCGTCCCAATAGGAAGACTGTGTTGTCATAATGAGACAAATGAAAAATGCGCTCAGCCGACTCGCGAGTCGGCACTGCCCGAAGCAACGCTGCCTGAGATGACATTGTCAAAGGCGGCGAATACTTCTAAAAATTGCTAAGTCGAACATTGTTAGAGCCATAGAAATTGGATAGCGAGATATCACTAAGCCAAAGGAGCAGAGTGAAAATAGTTATGACATTTTAAATAGATACTTTCGGCGATTTAAATCGCGAGGAAAGTTGTCACTGCGCGAGTTGAGAAAGCGTACTGAACCGTGTAGCAGTGGTGCGCTGCTCCAGGGCAGCGCCGGCTTTAGAGTTGGGCGCCTCGGGCGGCCGCCTGCGGCGCCGGGACTCGAGGGCGTCGCTCGCGCCAGTGCGTAGCCCTCACTTAACCACTTAATTTGAATCTGTATCGATCTAAAGATAAACTAAATTCAGCGTATTAACTATTATGAACTTATCTCGTAGAAGTGAGTATAAGATTCAGCATGTCTAACACGACCGGTCATTTAGTCGCTTGTCGTATCCCTCAGTAGTTAATATAGGACGAAGACATGTACTGAGCGACAGGCGAGAAATGGCAACTCATTTTAGGCCCCCTGGATTATACCTACTTTCCTCTCTTCGCTTTCTATATAAAAAAAATATAGTACCAAATTCGAAATAAGTTTTTTTAATTACAATATGAAAAATAAAAGGGCGCAAAATGAATGACTCGCCCGAGGCGCCTAGATGGTTAAGGCAGGCCCTGCTTCAGGGCGTATTAGAAAACGACAGCTATAGTGATGAGAGTATTCAGGTAGGAGAAACATGAAAATACAGAGCAGATATTAGACATTTATTAGAAAGTGTTATGTCGATGTAGTTCACGCGAAGGCTCGAACACCTACATACGTGTCTTTTAAAAGACTACCTATACAAGTTTTTTTTTAATAACGACCATTGCATTTATTGCAATAGACGTAATATGAAACTAAATATTGACCAAACAAATATGTTTAATGATAGATTCGAACATTCATTCGATACTAACTTATTTTTGAAATACTCTATCACAGGACGATATTTCTTTATAATAGAAACACAGATTTCCTCAAAACCTTGGGCCATGATGGATCCTTAGCTAAGCCTTTAATTAATTTTATCGTTCGAAATCGTCGATACCTTTCACACGGGGTCATCCCAAATCTTATTTTGAGGATTTGACTTCTAAACAAACAAAACAAGTTATAGAACCGCCGCCGCCCATATAGCGCCGTATTGTATCATTAGCAAGTTTTTATTACACTAAAACTAAGAAAAATAGCGTTCTAAGGGTGACTTGGACCAACTATTTAAATTCGATGTTAGGATTTGCCATGCCGCTTGCTCTTATTATTTAATAGTTGGTGCAAGCGAGAAGTCAAATACTTAAATCGAGTTTAAGTAGTTGGTACGATCCACCCTTAGTGCATTAAATTAAATTACGAACCCATTTGGGAACTAATGAAAATAACACGCGTTTCTTATGTCGAAACAAAATGGACTGGATACGGTTAGTAGACAGAAAAGTTCGGAAAAATAGGGTGCCTACTTTTTTCCTTATTTATTATACACATGATCTGACTAATCGCAATGACTTAAAATGGCGGCGGCAGAAATTTGGAGGCTGTTCATCGACAAAACATCGGGTAACAACGATTGATGTCATTAGTTTTATATCATGAAATTGTATTTTTATTTGTTACTTTTTCGTTTGTTGCTCATCGATACGTGCGGCAAGAGGTTATTGAAAGTTTTCGAACAGCCTTCATTGATTGAAACCGCCATTTTGAATTCGTGTCGCTTACTGTATATATTTGCTTTGAGGTGTTATGTACTGCAACTGTTCGAAAACTTTGCACAGTTTTTTTATTTACTTTTTTATTTATTGGTGTTTAAATTTTTTGTAAATATTTTAAATGATATGTACTTATATAACCGCATAATTGAGAGCAGCGCGCTTTTAATTCAAGAAAATTATATTGGTGTCAATATCAAGATAGCATAATTTTGAGAGGTAATAACTCAATTTCTTTTAATCATTATTACACCTGGTACTACTGACTATTTAGTTTCTTCTATGATTATTTATACTAACTTAAAGTTTTGATAACTTATTTTAAAAGATAGTGACAACAAGACAAATAACTTTCGTTCCATGACTTTTACAACTTTGACAAAGAGAAGAAAATTATACCTGTTACCTGTATATTTTTAATTTTAATTAAATTCTTTTGAACAGAAGTAATTTTATGAATGAAACGTGTTTTGAATAAAACAGGGTTTTCTTACAGTTTGTGTGTATATAAATTCCAGGCTCACCTAAATTCTATATTAAAATAACAATTTCAGATACGTGTTCACAATAGTGAGCTACCTGATTGGTGTGTTCATCTTCGCCACGATCGTGGGCCAAGTTGGTAACGTCATTACCAACAGAAACGCCAACAGACTGGAGTTTGAAAGACTGCTCGACGGTGCTAAAACTTACATGAGACATCATAAGGTGACCATTATTTTTATAAGGAAATCACAGCGGTACTTTAGGGGAGAGACAGAGAGAGTTCGAAAATTTGACGTATAACTGATAAGGGTTTAGAATAATGACAGCATATAAGCCACGCTCAGATAGCAACAAAATAAAATAGTTCATAATATTTTTATTTACGGAAATATTATGAATAGAAAGGGATGCATAATTATATGCATTCTTCGTGATTGTATAGGTTGTTAGAGGTCCGACTAAATAGATTTTTATAAGTCTTACAATCACTAACAAATTATACAAAATAATTAAGAAGCAACACCATTTATAATGATAGTGCTGCCATCTATTAATGATTACGATTGTAACATTTAATCACAAATATTGATAATAGCTAAATACCTAATTGTCAAGGTGTTTTATCAAAGAGGTGTTGTTTATACTGTGCTGTGATGCTCTCTCCGCCTTAAAAGAAAAATGTGGTGAAGATTTGAAATATTTATTTATCACAAAATTTAATTTAATTAAAAAGTCATTCATTTGTTTTGTATCATTTTACTAAACTAATAAAACAAAATTTAGTCAATAACTATTCATTGACGAGGTCGATACGCATAAAATTAAAATTAAACTTAAAATTGAACATCATAAACAATATGACGTCACACGACAGAATGATACGCCATAGATAATGTGTTACTTAGGTTTGAGAGATAAAGTAAAATATATACCTGTATAAATTTGTAGTCATATGTTTATAAATCTATACACTCCGACAGGTGCCAGGGGGCATGAAACGGCGCGTGCTCAGATGGTACGACTATTCCTGGTCTCGTGGCAGAATACAGGGTGGTGGTGATATCAACACTGCTCTGGGGTTGTTACCTGATAAACTGAAAACTGAATTAGCACTGCACGTGAACTTAAGTGTCTTGAAGAAGGTAAGGAGTCCTTTTTGACACTTCATATAAATGCTCGACTATTCAACCTGTCTTTGTTGTCTTTTTATTAAATTATACAAGTTAGCAAAATTGGAATTATTATTTGCATTTTTATTTTTTTTTTTTAAATTTCCGACCGCCCGTTTGGGTTGCATGTTTGCATCATACCAAATTTTTTTTGTTAAGATTTTCATACAAAAACAACATCCGAATTTTCGATTTTTTCAATAGATTTTCCCAAAATTTTCTTTCATACAAACCTAGTCCTGACAATTACAAACACATCAAAAAAATCAGCCTTATCGATTGAACTGTTCTGAAGTAATGATCTTTCGTAAATGCGACAATTTATTTTTATTTATATAGAAGATAGATTATTTAATGATGCGAGGTAGGCAAGTACAAGGTTTTCTGAAAATTCTTTATTAAGAATGGAAGCACGTTTCAGTTAATATAAGTTATAATTTTGGCATAATAGGTAACCTATAGCTAAAAATGTATTTCTTATTTTACGAGTATAAAATCGTTGAAGTCTTTGTTAGTTAACCAATAACTTTCAAATTTTCTCCAAATTTGTTTTTGTCGAGAGGATGGTTTATATACTCGTACCTAGGCATGCTAGGATCCGTAAGTAGTACAAAAATCAATTATTAACTAACTCTGTATTAAAACTTCAGGATACAGCCAGTTCAGTGATTCTCAACCATTTTTTTGTCGCGGCACACGTTTAACGATTTCAAAATTTGGCGGCACACAGAGAAAAAGATAAGTTTAAAAGTTACTAAACTAATAAGACAAAATTTACCTACCTACCTAAATTTACCTATAATAATACACTGTGTAAAATAATTTGTGATAATAATTTTGAATGTGACTACAAAAACAACAGTACGTTTATTAAAGGATTAATTACAAGTAATAAAAAAAGCATTATAATTTTTACTGTATACATTTCTAAAATTTGGCGGTACACAAAAGTGCCGCGGCACAGTGGTTGCGAATCACTGAGCTAGTTAGTTACCTACATAGTTACAACAAATCACTTATATCTTACATAATATAAAATGGATTAGAATAGGAACAGTATTGTTCCTATTGAATTCAATAGGAATACGTAGGTAATTTAAATCCAAATGAAACGTAACTATATCCGACCAAACTATCGAATTTAAGAAACAGTAAAGCCTAGAGTTATACAATTGTTTTGTAGGTGATCATTTACTTTATATCTCAGTTTGTCAGAAGATGAAATAATCTCAAATTTTAGAGCAGTATCATAATTGAAATTAATAAAACTATCTTGTGGATAAGTAATTCGTATTTATCTATTTTAACAGGTCACTATATTTCAAGAGTGCCAACCAGAATTTCTTCATGATCTTGTTCTAAAAATGAAGGCTTACATCTTCACTCCTGGTGACTCAATATGTAGAAAAGGTATGTGTTTGTTAAGTATATATAGCTTACAGGGTGGCAAATACCTAAATAGTTTTCTAATTACTGTTGTAACGAGGAAATCGTAACAATTCATTGATTGTTCAACTGCTAGCTTCTATTGGTATTTGAAATTAGTGGTGATAAACTTTCTCTCAAAGGTATCTTTGTGTTGTAGTTTAAAATATTATGATACATAAAGATCTACTTTCATTAATGAAAATATCCGTTTAACTTAAGATGATCATAAAATCCCATGTATGTTGGTAAGCATCAGAATTTCAATTTGTTACCAATTACTGCTGGTCTCTGACTACTACTTACTTTCTTTCTTACTTCTTACAGGAGAAGTCGCGCGAGAAATGTTTATAATTGCTGACGGCATACTCGAAGTGATATCAGAAACAGGTCGTGTATTAACAACGATGAAAGCCGGAGATTTCTTCGGCGAAATAGGAATACTGAACCTCGATGGACTAAACAAGTGAGTGAATAATATTTTTCTAAATACAAATTTTCGTAAAACTTTGTGATTATGAACTATCTTTTTCAATTTAGACGAACGGCTGACGTACGGTCAGTGGGTTATTCAGAACTCTTCTCTCTCTCCCGTGAAGATGTACTAGCAGCTATGAAGGACTATCCTGAAGCCCAGGAAATTCTGCAAACACTTGGAAGAAAGAGGTTACAAGAAGCGAAGAACATGTCAAGACAAAAAGTCAAAGGTCGGTAGGCACTTACTTGTACTGAGCAAATACCTTGAACTAATAATCCAATTTTACTTCTGTAGGTTTTTATTGTAACTTAACCGTAACTAATATAATTAACGCCTATTGACTCAATTATTATACTTTTTTCATGGTTTTCAAGTCGAAAAAAGGTAATTCTACTCATGAAAGGACAGTTTTACGCATAAAAACATTAATTGCATGATAACTTTACGTGCATAAGTAAGAAATCAAACCGACTTGAAAATAAAAACACTGAAAACAGTAATATGATTATGCTTTACTAATGCACATATAACTTTAAAAAAAAGAAATATCAAAAAGAATTCGATGAACATCCATAAAAAGAAGATTCTGGCGAATCTTCTTCCTTCTCTTATTTTCAAAATCGTGAAAAATTACCAAGTAAAAAAATGTCTTATATGAATGTTAAAAATTCGCTTTCATTTTTATTTTCTCTCTTTCGATTTTTGGAACCCATGGACACTTTTCATATACGATACTAATAATATACACGACAAGTAGGTAATTAATGTTTTATGACACTTATTTCTAGGCGAAATAAGTCCAGACAAAATAGCTGGTGATGACAGTGCACCCAAAAGGATAGTGCACAAACTGCGCAGTGATGTCAAGGTAAGTAATTAACCTGAGTAAATAAATAATATTTTATAGAAACTAATCATTACTAAAGTTAGTAATCTCGGCATTACCAGGGCATACGTAACGCCATACGTAGTAGATCGCGAGCAACGCGTCGCTCGGGAGAATCTTTGGAATTACAAGCATTAGCAGCAGGAACAGAACGAACCGTAAACTCTGACGCAAAAGTGCTGCGAAGAATGCCTCGAGTAGAAAGCGATGACTCACAACCACATAATCAAGAGGTTAGATATTAAAACCTAGGGGCCGTCTCTTCAACTTTTTTATTAATAAAAAAGAAATAGAAATAATTTATTAATTTCACTATTGCCTCGTATATTACTAGTAGAATAGTATTTTTGTATGTAATTTTAGTCTTAAATGATGTCATAAATATTCATGTAGTAAAACAGAAATTAATGCTAAAGATAAAAAGGCTTAATATTTGTGCAGTGCTTATTAAAATGACCTCTTTCATTTCAATAGGATAACAACGGTGAAACAACGTCAGGTAGCAAAGAGGGCGAAAAATGCATTTCACCTATTGGAGCTGGATTACCGCTACTATCAAGGCTGAAATTACTTAAAGAAAAGCAGGTACTTGTATTTCATGATAATTGCATAACAGTGACAAGAGTATTTTTTATTTACTAGAAACCCGTAATGTAACTTTCAGGATCGTGAAGAGAAAGCAGCAAAACAAAGACATTCCACATCGTCTGTGGTATCACCCCCGCCACCACAACCAATTCCTTCTACAAGTTCAGCCCCAGATGTAGAGCCGGAAGTTATTGGTTCAGGACTTCCCCTCCTTCAAAGACTTCTACTTCTCAAGGCCAAAGAAGAAAGAGAGAAAAATCAGCTTACCCCTGCAAACAGTAATCAACCCTCTAGTTCAGAAACCATCAGTCCTAGCTCTATAAAAAGTCCATTAAGTCCAACTATTAAAACTTTGAGTCCTATTAAGAAAGGGTCAGATTCCAGTTCTCCAGGAAAACTTCAAAGTCCTACAGCCAAAACTTCTAGAAAGAATTCTTCTGGCTCTAGTGACGGGACGACTCGACCTAAAGTTAGTTTCAAAGATAAAATATTACAAGTTCAGAGTGACGGCACTGCTGTATGCCAACCACTAAACAAAGATGCAACCGAAAAACCAGCAGCTGTGGTAGAACCTACCCCAAAAACGGAAAGCAATTTAATTTCTATTCCATATTCCGTAGTAAGTAAAATTAAATCTCCAGCTAAAGCCGTAGGATCAACATTGAGGGAAAAGTTGAAATTACTTCAAAGCTCACCAAAAGATTCTGATAACTCTTCTACTGAAAGAAGTAAGCCACCGTCACTAGAAAAAGCTACTGTTGAAATAACTCCACTTCAGTCAAACGAAAACAAAGATGAACAAAAAACCAAAAAACCTTGGACAAAACTCAAAAAAGCCGCAATATTAGGTGACTCTAAAAGTGAAAATAAATCAGCTAGTGTAGAAGAGAAGAAAGAAACTGATATAAATAACGAAATAAAAGAGGATAATAAGTCCGATGTAGCTGTAAATATACGTGTGCCTATAGTTACTACAGGGGAGCTTGTTAAAATAGACAATAATAATACTGAAGTTCATAGTGATAACTTTAAGCAAGATAAACCTAAAATTTCCTTAACAGGCCCTTTGGAACCCGTCCAAGAAAAATCTTTAGATTTATTAACTTTATCTCCGAAAAAGAATGTTGTAAAGTCATCTGATTCTAAAATTATAAGCATCACTGGAAGCACTTTATTACCAAAAGCTAAGAAGTATAGATCAATAGACGATCTATCACCAGAATACGGTGGATTACCTTTTGTAAAGAAATTGAAAATTTTAAACGAACGGCAAAAGCTTGCCGAATTAGAAAAAGTTGTTAAATATAGAAGTTCGAGTTTAGATTGTACGAGTTCTTCAGAGGAATTATTATGTGATACACTAACTAGAAGTCATTCTGAAGGTAGTACTATGGATAAAAGAAGATTTAAGCGAAAATCGACAGACTCTACTGAAAGCAGTGGGTCAAATGAAACACTGGAAAGACGAACACTAAAATCAATTTTAAAAAAGCTTTCAGAAGATGTTACTCCTGCTGAAAGTCCTGAAAGAAGTAGCGAACTAAAAAAATTAATTAGAGCACCAACATTAGAAGGTTATGCTGCAAGACATTCAAAATTTGCAAAAAGTGTCACTTTTCATAGACATACATTACCGTCGCCCCCAGGCAGTGCTCAGGCAGACACAAAAAATGAGATATTTCATGTGCCGGATACTTATAGAGACTCTTTACCACATATATCACCTTCACAAACCATAGAAGTTGAAATAAATGAACCTATTTACCCTAGTAATCAAGTAATTGTACAAAATGAAACTGTTGCGAATACACAAAACTACGGTATAAATGTAAGAACCGAATACGAATTGCAACAAACCATTGACCCTATGTATGATTTTAAATCTTTAAGACCTGAAGAAATAAAAGTGCCTTCAGAGAAACCTAAACTCACACTTATATCAGCCGTAGCTAATCAAAGGAAATTATTAAGAGGTAAATAATGTATGCAATCTAAAGTACAAGCTCCGTTAAAAAACTAGACATCCTTATAATACATAAAAAAGATTTGTATACTATTGCAGGCTCCATCGAGGAACAAGAATATTTTGGTGAAGTTCTCCTTGGAATAAAGCAAGTTATACAAGGTCATTTACATGAAGTCCAAGGAAAATTTCAAGAAAGGTTAGAACCACTACTTATTTATTTATATGTGTTACACCCCAAATAAAGATATGTCACTGATTTTTAGGTTCAATAGTTTAGAAAATGAAGTACGTAAACGAGACGAAATCATTAGCCAACTTCAGAAAAGAATTCAAGAACTAGAAAGGCTGGGTTTACAAGGTACCAATCCAAATACACAGACACCCGAACTAGCAGAAGTAGTTCCGGCTCAGAAAATAGAAGATGAATTAACAAATCAAACATTATCAAAGAACGGCAGTTCGGGAAGCGATGACATTTCAGGCTGTGATGAAGGATTTATGGTAAGTACGTATAAAGAATGATGAGAAGAAATGATCATCAGTAACAAATTAATATGAAATATAGTTACTAGGTTAATCAGTCCAAGAATAATTTTCAGAGGGGCGACTCTCTAGATACTGTATTTGCTACATCACCACCTACCGTGGGTATAGAAGAAGAAAAGGATAAAGCTGTCGAATCAGCACCAACTACAACGGAAAATAAAATATTAAGTACCGATGATCTTACTGAAGAAAAACTCGCGGAAATTACAGAAGGAATAGAGCTAGAAAAACTTTCCTATTCAGAGTTACAAAGTTTAGCAGAATCAATATCAAGTAGAGTTGACAAAACCTCATCAAGCAAAGAACAATGGACTGTTAGTAAATCAAAAAGATTAGATCTAAATTTAGATGGTAAAGCCGGAACGTATTCGAGGAAGCGTGCAGCCAAATTAAAGCAGAGGAAATCATGGGAAGATCAAAGTGATCAAGAAAGTATGGAAATGCAGGATTTAACAAGGTAAGTAAGACATTTTTTTAGCAGTTGCTATTAGTAATTAACTAATTTGAATAACTAAACAGACACTTATTTGTTACTAAGGCCAATGTCTCCACAAATGACGTCAGAAGATCGTTCTCTACTCAGTCCAGAGCAGTCAAGTTTACGTACTAGCAGGTGCGGCATACATCCATTCCATTTTTTCGGAACACATTTGGATAACACCAAATCAAAAATTAAGAAGACATTATCTGTTGATACTGGAATGCATCACACGGGTAGAAAAGAAGGAAGTGAGTTTTTTAAAGCTATCGATAAAACTATTCTAAATCTATACATAATAAAATATATACAGAGTGGAAATTTCATCTAATTGTAGACTTAGAACGTTATTTCAATTTTGTTCTCCAACATTAATTTAAACGTGTAATTATTTATGTTAAAGATAAAATATTTATTTTCTCATTTCTATTTAGAACTGAGGCGTCAACGGCAACATCGAAAATTCAGTCTCGGTTCCTTCTTTGGATATCACCGCAGCGCTCCACATAAAACCTCACATAATTGCAATGAAGTCGTCCTCGACATCGGCAGTGACTATAGTTGGAGTGACACGTTAGTCTTATTTTTTATTATATTTTTACTCATAAAATATAAGTAAATAAGTTATTTTGTTAACAAACTAGATAAGTTCAACTTTTAGTTTTCGGTAATTGGCATTTTCTTGTTACGAAATAATAACAAAACTACAATTCAATCAGATCCTGCTGCTAACTATCAATCTCTAACTTAAATAATTACTTCAAATTTTAACGACGTTTTCTGATTATTACGATTCAGTACATCAACATCATCAAGTAGCGATTCGGAATCACTTCCTCGTACACCAGTATTTGAAGAGTTTATCGAGAGTACCTCGCGGAAAGGACGAATTAGCAGTATCCATGGAAGCATATCACCTGTCAGAGGTAAATTGTGAGCAGTTAATATAACATACAAAGATATATAATAAATAACAAGTTAGAGCCTTTGGATATTATTCTAATTAAAGTATCTCCAAACAATGCATTCTGCTAATTATCACAGAAATAATATTATTTTCTTATTGTTCTCTAAAATGTGTTTGAATGAGATTCTTTACTTATACTTTGACATTTATTATACCTAATTGGTATTTAGTAATTATTACAATACTTATTCACCATCTAGTATTAACTAATTAGTACAATTAGAACCATTTGTTATATTTATTTCATCGTAAGAATCGAGAAGATCATGATGTGCCTGGGTATTTCATGAAACGCCAAAATTTCTCTGCATGACCAATATCCGTGGTCATTCAATACAAATAGTTTCCAAAGTAATAATAGTAAACAAAATTAAATACAATTATGTGACTAATGCATAAAACGCGCGTAACTTCTGCTTATAATTTGTTTTAATGCATTTTTCTTGTACAATATTCAATTCATTTTGTTATCTTATGCTCACATAAACCAATTGGAGAACGCGGACACAACGCCATTAGTGGCGGAAAATACGACTATTTTATGTTATACTTTGCCAGATCATAATAGGAAGACGCATTTAGCCTGGAATACATACAAGAGTTTTGCTCTCATTGATCGACCCGACTACGTCTTTCAGGTAGCGGTGGAGATTGGGAAGTGATGATGCTGGCCGAAGAACTTGAGAAGAGGGAGCGAGAGGAAGCCAGAAGGCATCTTTACCCAACAACTCTTAGGGATTTAGAGGAGGTAGAGACGAACTTAAAATAAAATACACTAGATCTAAGTATGGAGCCAATAATATTGCTTTAGTTGTCATCATTATACTCATCATATCATTTAGAGATCATTAATTTTATGGACCAAACCATACGATAAAAATTGGAATAATCGATCGTAAATTTGGATTAGATACAAGGATAAAGAACGAATAATAAGGAAAAATAAAATAGAAATGTTTTTCTCTTCATAAATAATTGACTATAAATTGACGATGTGATCAATAAAAGCTGACATGGTTAAAATTTATAAATATCAACGTGAATGTTTTATAGACCCATTATATTTATGACGCATTACCGTACCTAATAATATTTCTTGTATACCATATGTTATGGTTGAAGAGGTTAGCGAGACAAATTATATATAATTCCATCCTTTTTATCATCTCCACATAATATTACCTCGTTATAAGATATAAGTAATTAGGTATTTAATACCATAAAAAATTGTTTTTAAACAGGAATCCGACACTCCCCAACGGGAAGACAGCCTTGATGAATATTCGAATATAGAAGATTCTAACTCTTCTTCCACCATGCATCTACTCTCGCAATCAATCAGTGAGCCCTCGCAAAAATCTGGAGAGACTTCCTTTACTGAATGCAGTGGACGATCTGAGCACGTTCGACGCCGAATCGGATCCGTGGGTGACCCGGTAAAGAATTATATCATACTGGCTGTCGCCTTGCCCGCGACTTCGTCCACGTGGAATTTAAAAAAAGTAGTCTATGTCCTTCCCCAGGGCTTGATTTGTCTTCATTCTATATCAAAATCGGTCCAGCAATTTAGTCGTAAAAACATAACAGACAAACAGACAGTTACTTTCGTATTTTTAATATTAGTGTATTAATATGGATTTAATTAGTAACTTGAGAAGTTATTGTATAAACGCGGCTCCTTTTGGCGCCCTATTTATCTCTTTTCAAATTCAACGAAATCAATATTATCCCTTCAAAATAATTGTTTCCCTAATTGATTTAAAATTGTAATTGAAAATTTAATTTACATATTTAACTAACTTAACAAACCACCAGGTGAGGCCAGAACCTTCTCACCGTCAATCAAGAGGTCTAATACTACGAGCAGCCAGTTTAGATCGCGAGACACGAGCAACTTCAACAACATCACAGAGACGTTTTGGATCACTAAAAAGTTCTAGTACCGATTCACATAAGAGACTCTGATCCGCTTCACAAAATGGGCCGAACGGTTGTAATAAGTCACGAAGACTGAAAGAATACGGCCCTCATGAGGAAGAAAAAATAATTAACAGTTGTCATAAACCCAAAGACGTGATCAATAAGAAACAAGACGAAGATACAGAAGCTTTAAAAAATGATTATAAACATGATACATTATGCGAAAAGGATAGAAATAAAAATGTTGATATAAATGAAGAATCTATAGGGGAAAATAATGAAAGTCAACACAATAATAGAAATAAAATAGAAACAAGCAAGAAAATTAGTGACGTTGCTCAAAGAAATATTACGAATAACGTTATGGAACGAAGTGATCAGACGAATAGAAGTATTAGTGGAATAAGACGTAACGAACGAGAGAATAGTAATTTGAGTAATAGAAATAATGACCAACGCTTGGTTGGCGGTCAATTATTATTGGTGGTGATTATTTTATTTTACAATGAACATGACTATATACTTTTTTTAGTTTTAGAATAATAGCTATTTAAGTAAATTGTGTTGTGAACATTGTAATATAGAACTGCTGAGTAATCTTTAGTTTTCACTATACAATAGTTTCTCTAAATTCTTCTTATATCTATCTCTTATCTTGTAGCTTCAACTATTATTAGCTTTAGACTATCTCTTTACTGAGTTTCATAATCGTAAATCTTCTATGGAATATAATATTTCAATCATCTTTAAAGTGTTACCTACTATCTTAGCCTACTATTACTTAGCTTTTTAAATAACGTCATGCACAAAAGTGTAGGGATATAACACACATAAACAATATCATAATAATGTACTTACATAGAACTAGTGATGTGCCGGATATCCGTATCCGTATCCGCGGATATCCGAAGGAGAGGAAAAATCCGGATCCGTATCCGTTACTTTTTGGGCGGATCTTTTACGGATCTTTTACTTTATAAATTTTCAATACATTACGATTAATTCTAATATAAGTCGAAACATGTCCTGTCACGCAAAGCGTCAAGTGGCGTCAACTATCGTTTCAAGGTCACGCGCACCGACACCGATCGAATAAGAAAGTTAAGATCCGTATCCGTATCCGCGGATCTTGACACCAAATATCCGTATTCAGATCCGTATCCGCGGATATACATTTTTAACGATCCGGCACATCACTACATAGAACATACACTTTATTTGTAACATCCATAAATCTACTCTTTTTACATACTTGTTCCTATAATTAATATCAAACATTATGACTTTTAACAGTATAAATACAAATACAAATAACTTATAGCCTACTGTGGTATGGAGTCTACAATATAATTCCTAAATTCTAATACAAGACACAAGGTTCATCGTTTATACTACAGATTAATTAGTTAGGTACTAGTCTATACGACTTCGAAGTATTGTTATGCACAATACCTACAATCTAGAATAAGTTGTGTACTAAAGTATAAGCACTTCATTTTTAGGTGTATAGATTTGTTATTACTGTCTAGATAGATAGAGTATAATCATATTGATTTTAGTTTAATTTATGTAGTACATGTAAATATACACTATACTAAAAGGTATAGCGATTTGTAATGAATCACGTCTAAACGAGAAATCTAGTGCCAAAAACTCTATTTCTAATCTTTGTAGATTCTTCAAAGTTTTATTAGATGTTGAAAAATACTATTTTGTATATAATAAAATATATTATGAAACATATTAGGTACTTACCTCTATTATAAGGTTAATAATATTATTAATTAAGTACATACATATATATCAAAATAAGCACTAGTTATTATACAGTTAAAATCAATTTTTGTTTAGTATTTTAGCCAAAAAACATCTAATGTGCCGATGTAATAGAAAATTTTATTAAAAATTAATATGAGAAGAACATATTAAGATTAGTCTTATGATGGAAAACAACGTAATTCATATTTCATAGCAAACGTAGGTCTTGCAATTTGCTGCAGTTCCATATTACCTACTAACGTTTAATAAATATTCATTCTGACTATGAACAATATTAAAATGACGACAAAATAGACACTTGCATCATAGGGAATAGGTAGATACGTACGATATACCTACCTACTTACCTATATAATTATAATATTAAATTTGCAAAATCAGATACATACCTATGGTCATACTATAGGTAACCACTTAAAATTAGAAATCTAAAGTCCAACTAATTTAATCGTTGTACCTATTTAAAACAATATAAAAAAACAAAAATTAATGAAATGTAATATACCTACCTACTTAATTTTAATGTTTACTGTGACGAATATTTTAACTAAACTATAATGTTATAGTTTTAGGCACGAAAGAATTAAATTAAAAAATTACATCATTAAAAACTACGTTTGCAGTTTTATTCACACGTAATGGTGGAACATAAAGTAATAGATATTCGAAATTGTGTAGTTGCAATATTGGATAGTCATTGACATTATAGTCTGTACTTATTGATCTTATGGCAATAAGGGAATCCTTTTTTACTGTAGTATTATTTTTAAATATCATATATTGATATCTTTTGGATATGCCATTTTAGTGTCATTGCTGAATGGAATCATATCGAGTCCATATACTTTTACATATTTTCTGAATGTTTTGAACAATATCATTGAAATCGTATACCTCTCTTGAAGACTAGTTCTTTCGTATTTGCAACATGAACGACCACCAGGAATTAATATGAACCCTTTCATAAAGCGCACATTACCCATTTACCCATATTTCGCACAAAGTGTGAAATATGAGCAAATGGAAAATGTCTAGAACAAGTGAACGAAATTGTATATCTGGGGAGTGCGTTTTCGAGGAAAGGAAGATGAGAGTTGGATGTGGAGAGACGGATAGCAACTGACAATAAAGTGAACGGTGCTCTGTCTGCATTAGTAGGCAGTGTGAATATATCTCAGCCAAAATGGCCATACACAATGCGGTGTTGATGCGAACTTTATTGTACGGTAGTGAGCCCTGGATATGCCCGAAATCGAGTGAAAATGAGATAATTGCAGTAGAAATGCGATCTCTTAGAAATATGTGCGGTGTCACCCTTGCGGACAAAAAAGGCAATGAAGAGATACGCAGTATGACAGGGTTGCACGATAGTGTCATTGTAAAAATGAAGAAAGAAATGCTTAGATAGTTTGGCCACATAGAAAGAATGAGTGATGAAAGTCTGACGAAGAAAATCTGCAGAGCGGAAGTGAGTGATAAAAGAAGCCAAGGAAGACCAAGGCTGACTTATGAAGATCAAATAGCTAGACAAGCACATGGTAGGCACAGGCACCATCTTTTATAAGCACATGGTGACAAAATAGGGCGCTTATTCTTTTTTCTTGGTTATTCTTATCTACTTCTTTTGCCTTTTTGACTATTTAGCTTTAGATTGCGGTTCCACTGGTGAGGCGGCCGATGTGACTGCTTTGGCTGATGTGTGGCAATGTGTGATTCGGGATATCGTCAGTACCAGAAGAGATGCAGACAACTTTTGTTCTTATTTTTATAGTAGCAAGTGGAGATTTGTTTTGCGAAGTGGTTGTTGTGTCGCATGTATGACTCGGAAGATCGTCGCTATCATTACAGTCGCGTAATGCTTTTCTGTATTTTTGAAAGAGATGTAAACTCAATTTGCAAGGTAGCTCGTGTGAATGACTCGGGAAATCGACATTCCATTGGTGGTGTGCACGTCTTTCTTCCTTTTAACTGTTTTTACAAGAGATAGACAATTTGCGAGGTGGTTGACGTGACTGTCCGGGCTAATGTGTTGCGTAATGACTTCGGACATCGTCACTAACAACGGAGTCAAGGACAGACTGCTTAATTTTGATTTTTTTTAGGGAGGTTGAGACTCCATTTGTTGGTCGCTGACGTTTTTTTCAAGGCTGTGATGTAGCGTGAATTACTTGAGAAATCGTCACTACTTTTTAATTGAAGCCGAGGTTTAACTCGCGAGGCAGCTGATATAATATGTCACCAGAAGTTGCTGCTCCTTCTCTGTTAACTTGGATGTTTCATTAATTCTTAGATAGATCTTATATTTGCTGATGAACAATCACAGGAATTTATATATAAATCTCGGAGCGGACTACATATTACGAGTACTTCTAAAAGTTCAGTGTGAATATATGATGAAATTCTTACAATGTTTAGCAATCTTGCGGCCAAAATTTCAATCTTGTTAATTTCACTTGTGTAAGAAGCATTATCAAGAAATTCCAAGAGATTAGACTGTATCAGATAACTAGCACCGAATTAGATTTTGAACCAAAAATTGCTAAAAATTATAAGAATTCATCACACGAAATGGATTTCCGCAAAGTAACATGCTAAGTTGCTTTGAAATTCTATCTTTTTGGAAACGCGTTTATTTGACGCACGTTTGACCTAAACGCTGTATCTAGTAACTGTCATTTACGCTGTTATAACAAGACACTGCAACTAAAGTAGTAATGGTTTGTCGTATCAGCTTCCATAAGTTTTTTCGATACAGTATTTTTGTATTTGTAATAACTTCGTCTAGAACAAAAAAATATGAATAAAAAGTATAGGGGTATGAAACACAGTAAGAGAAACGTAATAAGCACTGTTAAATCAAAATACTGTATCTTAACTTACAGTGTATTGGATTTACACATCAGTACATAACCTATTTTATATTTCAAATTATTTCAATAATTTAAATAATACCCTAAAATGTATTGTTAAGTAAATAAAACTCAGGGCAACGTAGCTTGTGACCTTTACGGCTTTCATTTGAACATTAATTTAAAGCGTTAAATTAAAAAAATTGAGTTGTCTTCGTCTACCTACTTATTAAATGATAATTAATTGAATAGTTGGTTAGTTGGTAGAATAATTAGAAGAAGAATTTCGGACAAGATATTTCTTGTTTCGCACTTTCCAGAACGCGATTTTTTTCGTAGTCGGATTTTAGTTTTTTAATTTATTTTTTAATTAAATTATTTTGGAGTTTTATTTTCGCGGGAAAGTGTACAATTTATCAACCGACTTCCAAAAAAAAAGGAGGTTATGTTTTTTTTTATGTTTGTTACCTTATAACTTCGTCATTTATGAACCGATTTGGAAAACTCTTTTTTTGTTTGAAAGGATACACTTCCAGATTGGTCCCATTGAAATTTCACTGGTATTGAAGCTTTGGTTTCGAAGATACACCAAATAATGCGACCTGGTTATAACCTTTATTCATTTATATTGATGATTCTCTTGTATGTCATTTGTTAACTATCGTTAAATATCGTCACATGGTATAATGGTAGTAGGAAGAAGATATAAATTATCTGTGGTATAATAAATTCAGTCAGTAGAGTCAGTCTTGTGGCGGATAGAGAATACGGCTGGTGGCTATCGTCTTCGGAATGTAAGAATACTGCTAGGGTGTAATTATGATGCAACCTTTACACTGTTCCTTTATACCTGATTGATATTGATATGATATTATTGATAATGGCCATAATGGGCAATATCTCATGTTCGATCTGTTCGCATCTTTTATTGTGAAAGCCCACGGTTTGTGCTCCTCAATAGAATGGAAGTTAACACATTGCACTCCGGAATTAGAGAATAAACTAATTGTAAATCTGCCCTAGATATTTATTTAGGCCAAAGTCACTCAAAAGGGAGAAAAAAAAACTTTTATAAAAAAATTTAACCGACTTGAAAAAAGAACACTGACAAGTATGAAATAACTATCCCTTACTAATCAAAACTTAAGTACAAAGATAACTTTATAAATACGATACAAATATCCATATAATTAAATTTGACAGTTATTGAAGTCGGTGCCAAATCAATGTTCGACAACAGAAAGTCTATTAGTTTAGTAGGCTTGGCATCACCTTGGCACCGACTTCAGAAACTGTAAAATTTAATTATATGGGTATTTGTATCGTATTTATAAAGTTATTTTTGTACTTAAGTTTTGATTAGTAAGGGATAGTTATTTGTTTAAGATATTTTATGTTCTTTTTTGAAGTCGGTTTAATTTTTTTATACATAATATTCTTTGGTTCTGTGCAAGTGAAAAAATTGGAAGGTCTAAGTAAGCTCAATTTTTACGTTCATCCAAAAAAAATCTTTATTTAAATCTATTATCACTTTACCAAGGAGTCTTTTTATACATTTGACATGTCCTTTATGAATTATGTTGGAAGACATCGACTGTATAGACATAAACCTCTTTACATTCCCCCACAAGGGAGAATCGTGGGAGAATCTTAAAAGTTAAATTTCTTGGCGGGATTTTATGGAGAACAGTCGGGAGTTCATTTAAAAAATTTTTAAATTGTTTCTAGTGGATATTGTAATGCAAAATTAGCGTAATTTTGAGTCTCAAATATCTACATTGTTGTGCAATATGTGGAATTGTTAAAATAAACTATGCTTACTTAGTAATGTTGAGATTTTAGTGGATTAGTCTGCCTTAGCGTATTCTACTAGAAAGACTGCTTCAATGTATCTGTCGCCAGAAACTCCAACATTAAAAAACAGTATATAATATTTTAATATGAAGAATAATAACATATGCATTTATTACTGACGACATAGACTGTATGAGGATAGATTCTTTTGCCTTCTCTATAAAGAGAGAATCCATAAAAACAACGAAAATAATGTCGACTTTTGAGACTTTCTTTTGTCTTGACCCATGGAGCACTCAACCTATTTATAGACAGGTTTTTGGCGGGATTTTATGGGAAGCAGTTGAGTGTTTATTTAAATTATTTGCAAATGATTTCTAGTAGATATTGTGATGTAAAGAGGCGTAGTTTTGCGTCCCAAGTATCTATGATGTTGTGTTGTTATGTGAAATCGTTCAAATAAGTGCTAAATTAATAGGGTGACGTTGAAACTTTTATAGTGGCCTATTTCGCCTCCGTGAAACTTACTTGTCGCCAGAAACTCCAAGAGACATTAAAATGTCTACATTTTAATGAAATAACATCAACAATTTATCTATTTACTACTGAAGACATGGTTGTATGTGCTAAAGTGCTCTTTAGCTTCCCTCATAAGGGAGAATCGTACTAAAATAAATATACTACTATTTATAGACAAGAAATTTCAATTATTTTGTTTGAAATCAATTTACGTCTAAACACTGCTGCGGTTACTGCACTCCGATTGGTTGACTAGTGTGTGTTACTATTACAAAATCTAGGCGTACGTATGAAAGACTGAAACAACGTAATAGTTTGAACCGGTAAAAGCGAGATGTATAGATACACATCGAGCACGTCAATTAATGTCCAGTTTAACTTGACCCGTGATAAAATGATGTCAATTTGAAAATTGTATATTTACTGTTACTTACTGATGAAATGAGATTGTGTATGTTTTGTAATTCGATTTTTGCTGTTTTTGCCACATCACCGAATAGAACAGGAAGTCGTTTGGTAAGTATCTAAATATCTTTCGGAATACATGAAGATTTACACACAGGTCCAGTATTGGTTACGTACTGTTTTAATGCGACTAATAGTTAATATTTGTTAGTGTCAATAAGCAGAACAGGGGTGAGTCGGATTGTCCGATATTGCGGCTCTATAGATTGAGTGCTCCATGCTCCATGGCAGTCCATGGTCTTGACTACAGAATCTTGACCACAGGCATGGATGTATCGTGGATATATCACTCTAACAGGACTGAGCACTTGCAGCTGAAATGTGAGCCGAGCAAGTTGTTCACCACGGAGGCCTTTTATCAGTGTCTAATAAGGTGACCACATTACATTCATTATATTGAACAACTTTGAAATATCCAAAAATCACTAATAGATATCACCTTTCACACGAATTGTTAGATTCAAAGAAATATATGATGTAAGCCTATAATAGATAGTGATAAGAATACACATATTTCGTCTCTATTGATATGCTCAATATTTGAATACTGTTAAACTATTGCATTTGACAGACATAAGAACCAAACAAATCTTTGAGTTTAAAATATTTTTGAACTTTACAAGTGAAAATTAATATATACAATTTTTGTGACATAGAGGAGCAAAGGCCGGTTTGGTCGAGAAAGATTGACACATGAACACATTATTGGTAGTGGATCTGTGGAAATATCAAATATTTTTATTTAAAACAAGGAACAACATGTAAATGATACGATCTTATTTAACTTCTTGGTTATAGTCTGTGCATTCTTTCCCTATCTTTCGTTTTCGTATTCTTTCGTTTCGTTTTGTTGATTTTTTCTTTCTATTCGTATGTCTTACTTCAATATTATCTTTTAATCTTTTCATGTTTTCATATATGTAAATAGTAAATGAATGATCTAAGTACATAAGCAAATTATGAACTATAAAGCTTGTCTTTCGTGATATTGTAATAAATATAATAATATAAAATAAAATAAATTATTTTCATTTCATTTAATTTTATTGCAATGGCTTTTAGCAATTATCAAGAACCGGTTACTTAAAAAAAATCCAATTTTTAGTGAAGGCTAACGGAGTTCATAGATTTAAAATTATTTTTTGCAACACCGGAACAACGTCCAACCACATTTGCTTTCTTACTTTATTCTTCGGAAAACTGTTATGAAATTGAGACACGAAGGGTTAGATATTTCTCTTTTAGCTACATCTTTAAGGACGAAGATGAGTAAATATTTTGTGTTGTGTTGCTGGGTGATTGACGATTACAAAACAAACGTTCGCTTTCGTGTATTTGTCCGATTTTCAATCTAAGGGTCACCGATCATTGGCTATTTTTGCTTAACAACAGCTCAATTACTTCCGTCAAATTTGTATCGCTTCTGAGCTTGTACTGTGTCTGGTATGTTTCAATTTTTCGAAAAATACCCACCTATTTATATTTCTACTTATACTCTAATATCTATTCTTAATACAATATTTTACCTCATATATAATTGTTGCTACTGTTTGTTTTTCATTTTAACATTTCCTAGGTATCAATATTTTCATGCATTGTTCACTAATTGCTTAGTTTGTATAGACATAACATAACATAACATAACTTCAAGCTATATCCCAACGGGGTAGTCAGAGAGGACGGAGCGCCAGGAGTCGCGGTCCTTACACACCTCTTTCGCTTCCTCAAATTTCATCATTCTCCTCACACATTTTCGCCTAGGTATGCGAGTGCTTTTGACATTTCCGTCTGCTAACACTCTGGCTATTTGATCTTCATAAGTCAGCCTTGGTCTTCCTTGGCTTCTTTTACCATTCACTTTCGCTCTGTATATTTTCTTCGTCAATCTTTCATCACTCATTCTTTCCATGTGCCCGAACCATCTAAGCATTCCTTTCTTCATTTTTACAATAACACTGTTGTGCGAGCCTGTCAAACTGCGTATCTCATCATTGCTTATCCTGTCAGCAAGCGTGACACCGCACATATTTCTGAGAGACCGCATCTCCACAGCATTTAACATACTTTCACTCGATTTTGGGCATATCCAGGCCTCACTACCGTACAACATAGTTGGCACCAACACCGCATTGTGGATGGCCATTTTAGCAGTGTTAGATATATTCACACTACCCACTAATGCGGACAGAGCACCGTTCACTTTATTGCCAGCTGCTACCCGTCTCTCCACATCCAACTCACATCTTCCATCCCTCGAAAACGCACTCCCCAGGTACACAATTTCATTCACCTGTTCTAGACATTTTCCATTTACACAAATCACACATCTCGTTTGTACCACTTCTCTTTCAAACACCAGAACCTTAGTTTTGTTCACATTCATTTTCAATCCTTTTACTTCACAATCTTCTTTCATGCACGTGACTAGTGTCTGCAAGTCTGCTTCTGATGGTGCTATTAGCACAGCATCGTCAGCGTACAATAGGCAGTTTACCACTGTGTCACCACATCCCATACCACTCATATTACCTTTCAATCTCTGGAGGCAACTGTCCAAATACAGCACGAATAGCCAGGCGGACATCACGCAGCCCTGTCTGACACCAGAACAGACTTCAAACCAGGGCGACATGTGCCCGTCTATCCTTACACAGGCTCTGTGATCTCTATATAATGACCTCACAGCCTGCAGTAAGGAGCCCTCCACGCCATATTCAGGCAGAAGACTCCACAATTTCTTCCGCACTACTCTATCGAATGCTTTCTCTAGATCCACGAAAGCGCAGAAAACTTTCCGACCTAAAGCCAGAAACCTTCGCACGATAACGCGGAGCGAGAAAATCTGATCCATAGAACCCCTACCGTTCCTGAATCCACCTTGCGCCTCCCACAAATATCTTTCTGAAACGCCTTTCATACGTTCAGTCAATACTTTAGTATAGACTTTACTCGCTAAGCTGACCAAGCTGATGGCCCTATAGCACGCACAGTCTAGGTAGGAACCTTTCCCTTTATATAGAGGTACTATGACTGCCGTGCGCCAGTCCTCTGGAACCTCCCCCTTCTGCCAACAAAGGTTGCAGAGTGCACAGAAGGCATCCCAGACCCTAGGACCACCATACTTGATCATCTCAGCAGTCACCTCATCATTTCCCGCAGCCTTTCCACATTTCAAACTTCTTATCACTTTCTCAATCTCTTTCATACTAATGGCATCCTCCAGTCTCTGGCCCGAGTGTGGCAATTCATTAGTATCGCTCTCAGTATCAGAGACGGAGTCGCCACTCTCATACAGTTCTCCAAAGTATTCACTCCATCGCTGCAAAACATCCCTTTTATTTGTAAGCAGTTTGTTTTCTTTCGAACGCACTTTATTCATTCTGCAAGATGCCGGACCACTTCGGTACTTACGTACTTCTTTCCAAAATAATTTGGAATTTTCCTCGAAGTTGTCCGACATCTTGTTTTCATCTAACACCCTACACCTTTCACGCTTCTCTTTCACTAGTGCCTTCGTTTCTGCTTTCTGCAGCTTATACCTGTCTTTCATCAAATTTTTCATACCACAGTCATTAGTAGCAAGGTAGTCTCGCTATGCTTTCTTTTTCTTATACACAGCCACTTTCACCTCATCATCCCACCACACATTACGCTTTTTGCCGTTCCCAATCTTATTCACTCCACACACTTCTTTCGCAGCCTCAATCATACTATCTCTAAGGTTAGAAATAGTTGTATAGAACAAATAGAAAGAGAGGGATAGAGAGAGAGATATTTGTATAGAACAAATAGAAGAGATAGTTTGTATAGAACTTAGAGATAGTTTGTATAGAACAAATAGAAATGGCTTCTGTTAAACTTTGCTACCAAAACGTACGTGGTTTACGTACGAAAACTAGTGTTTTATTGAGGAATGTTTATATGAATAATTACGATATTATTTATTTTAGTGAAACATGGTTACTGGACAGCATCCATTGTACAGAATTATTTGAAAAACATTACATAATTTTTAGGCGCGATCGAGATTATTTTCGTACTGGTCAAAAAAGAGGCGGAGGCGTCCTGATTGCGGTAAGACGTGACTTGCTAACGGTTAGTAGACCTGAGTGGCGTAGTTCGGTTGATATATGGATATTTCTTAAACAGGGCGCGTCAAATCAAACGCTTCGTATTCATATTTGCACACTGTATTTATGTGAAGAAGCTCGTGGTCACTCTTTTAATACGCAATTACATAATTTTACGGGAAAAACTATGTGAAGTTGTTACCTCATATCCTACAGATAAATTCATAGTAATGGGGGGTCTTTAATTTTCATGACAAAGTAATGTGGCAAAAACTACCCAACAATCAGAAATTAAACCATACAACTTAATAGATAATAACATCATACAATTTTCATAGCTTCGATGAATTATTGCTGTCTCAACCAATATAACTTTATTCATAATTGCAATGGACGCATTCTTGACTTGGTTTTGGCGAATGAAACTGTCTAAGTGGAGGCTTGCAGTGAGCCACTTTTATCAGAGGATGGTCATCATAAATCAATATGCATTACAGTGGACTATTTACAAATTCGCAAATTACTGGAATTACCTCGCTTTAAATATATGTTCCATAAAGGTGACTTTTCTGGTATCTCACAAGCTTTAGATGGTGTTGACTGGCACGATATTCTTGAAATAGGTACTGTAGAACAGGCTGTCAAGGTGTTTTATGACAAATTTTACGAATTTAGAAACAAATTTTTTCCCTCAAAACTAATGAAATCTAATAATTATACCCCTTGGTATACATCAGCTTTAATAAAAATACTTAAAGAAAAATACAAATTTCATAAGAAATTCAAAATCTATGGAAACAGGTCTGCTTACATATCTTTTTCACTCTTAAGAAATCGGGCTACGGCAGTAGAAAAAGAGTGTTACAATATTTACATGGCTAAAATTAAGTCGTCAATAGTGGACAGCCCAAAAGTTTTTTGGTCCTACATAAAAAGTAAATACAAATCAAATGCTTATGCAAAGTAATGAAATATAAAGATCAGCAGGCTGATACGGGTCTTCATATATGTATTTTCAGTCTATGTTCTTAAATAATCCTGGTAATTCTACCTCTAGTAATATGAAATATGATTCTTTCCCTGCCTTAACTACATTGGGTCAATTGAGGTATCGCCAGAAGTAATATTAAGATTGCTTAAATCCTTGGATATGTTGAAGTCAGGAGGACTTGATTTAATTCCTCCTATCTATATTGTCAGATGTGCCATTAGCTTGGTAACTCCATGTATATTGTTCAGGCGTTCACTCTCAGAAGGAGCTGTACCTTTAATTTGGAAGTCAGCGTTCATCACCCCTATTCTTAAAAAAGGTGATAAATCGCTTATCAAAAACTACAGACCTATTTCTAAATTATGCTTTTTTGCTAAAATCCTTGAGCGGATTGTATTTAACCAAGTTTACACTACGCTAAAATTCTCATTTAGTGATGAACAACATGGTTTCCTGAAGGGGAGGTCCACCACATCTAATCTTATATTAGTTAATGACTTTATATCTGAGGGAATGGAGAATGGGGGTCAAGTAGATGTCATCTGTACCGACTATAGCAAATGTTTTGACCGTATCGATCACAAAATTCTCTTGTTGAAATTGGCTGACATAGGAATTCACGGAGACTTGTATCGGTGGTTTTGATCTTATATCGAAAATCTTAATCAGGCAGTGGTGCTTCAGTTTCATGTCTAACTCCATTCCTGTAACATCTGGGGTACCACAGGGTTCTCTGTTAGGTCCCTTGTTATTTAATATATTTATCAATGATATTACTAAATGCTTCCAAAATTCTAAAATATTACTGTTTGCTGATGACATGAAAATTTTAAAAACAATTCTTGATGTTAATGATTTATATGCCTTACAAAGTGATCTGACACGATTCGAGGAATATTGTAATAGCAACAAATTAGATCCTAATATATCCAAATGCTTTTATATTTCTTTTTCACGCAAAATCAATATTATCGATTCAAAATACATTATACACGAACAGGTTCTTACTAGAGTTAATACTATTAGAGATCTTGGTGTAATATTGGATGGTAAGTTATTATTCGATAAACATAAACAGTATCGTAGAAAAAGCATCAAGAACTCTTGGTTTTGTGTTGACGATGGCGGCCAATTTTAGTACCATTAAAACTATAAAAATACTATACTGTGCGTTCGTTCGTAGTCAGCTCGAATATGCATCTCCTGTATGGAACCCTCATTACAACCACTATAAATTTCGTATTGAAAACATAAAAAGAGATTTCTAAGATACCTTGATTGTAAAACATATCAATATACCCCTAATTACCAGCAAAGATGTAAACGCTATCACTTTTTGCCATTGCAGGTTCGAAGAGATATATACGTTTGTCCCTTTTTTTAAATAGCTAATGGAATGGTTGACTGTTCTGATTTGTTAAGTAAAATATGTTTAAAAACTCCACAGATAGGCCTCAGGAGTCGCCCTATTCTGTATGTACCAACGGCTCGCACTAACTATAGGACTAATACTTTTATGTTGAGAACATCTAACAAAATTAACAGATTGCCTAGCGATATGGACCTTTTCCACACCAGCATCACAACAGTTAAACGCATTCTTAGCACAGCTTATCTATAATAATATGTAAATGAACTATTTCAGCACAGTTATCTCACAATGTAAAAAGTATTTATCATTGTTATAATTTTATTTATTTCTTCTCTTGCTATTGTTTTCTGCTTTTTCTTTTTAGTTTTGTTAAACAGGCACTGCAGTATGCATTTTAGTTTATACTGTAGGCGGAAGTTTTTAATTAGTATTGTTTTTATTTATAGTAAAATAAAGTTATTTAAGAAATATCTGTAAATCTCCCTTAAAATAATAAATAAAAAAAAATAAAAAGAAAAAAAACAAAGGTACTTGTAAGTAAAATTCACTTCTTAATATTAACATATTAGTTATTCACCATGGGCGTATTTGCTAAGTATGTCCGTGGTTAATCTATCTTATGGTCACCCTTTTTATGAAATTCAAAACTTTAGTATGTTTTAGCTTATCCGTGAAAGGACATATCAAAAACACCATACGATTGGCTTTTATATGCTTTTATACAACACTTTTTCACCAATTTATAAAAGGCATTACAGAGAATTATAAAATAAAATCGTTAATGAACAATGGCTGTCACGTAAATAACCAACGAATTTATTTTGGAAACTTGGAAGATCGCTGGTGTGGGATGCCACTTGTGTCGATACACTTGCTGTTTCCCATGTGCCGGCGACTTCCAAGTCAGCAGGTGCCGCGGCCAGCACTGCCGAGAACTTGAAGCGGCGTAAGTATGCGACTCTCTCTGAGAGTTTCATATTTACGCCCTTTGCAGTCGAAACTTTGGGTCCCTGGGGCCCCGAAGCCCATCGACTGGTTTCTGATATTTGTAAGAGACTGGTCGAGGCTTCGGGAGACCGCCGGGCTGGCAGCTTCTTCCGCCAACGAATCAGTTTGGCTATTCAAAGAGGCAATGCTGCCAGTCTGCTAGGTACCTTGAGCAATGACAGCTTTCTAAGCGGCAACTTTGAGGAAGTTTATTATTTAAGATAATGTGTAGTTTTAAGTTTGTAAATATTAACATATGCATGTACTTTTTATTAATAAAATTTTCAACTACAAATTGAAATTGATAGGGTTACCATAGTAACCACGAAGAATATTACTAGACAGTTTTGAACAATAATTTTCTGCTATAAATATTAATAAGTTCGTACGTACGTATTAAAAATAAAGTTTCGTATCCAAATTATTAGGACTAATATTATAATAAGCTTATAATCTGTCAAAATATCTTTGTAATGGTGAAATAATTACAATCAAGTACCAAAAATCGTATTTTGATCATTTGGCAAGTGTTAGAAAGGGACAATTGGCATCCCTTGTAGCTATCCCTCTCGGCTCGTTTTACCTCTATCTACGTTGGTAGCCTACATTGAATCTTAAATAAATGCCATAAGTTCTGTTTTAGCATTTATCATTTTTGATAGTCCGCGGTTCTGTTAAAGGTCTTACTCACGGTGCAATCTGACTAGCAATTTGTTGCTGCAATATGTAGCAAGGCAACAAATTGCATTGTGAGATAAGTTGCATACGATCTGCAACTTGCCTATTTACGAAGCAATTAGTTGCAACAGATTGCAACAACAAATTGCTAGTCAGATTGCACCGTTAGTATAAGGCCTTTGCTTTTGACTTTTTTTACCGTCTTTGGCCCGAGCTTTTGACACTTGACAGGAGGAGTTTGAAGTTTACAGTTGACACTGCTTGACAAATCATCTGAATAATTATTTGAGTTATTACAATAATCGCAATAATCTACACGCTAACAAACATTTTACATATTACCTTTCTCATAAATGTAAAAAACTGCTATTATTTTACATGTATACTTTATTCGTCGTTCCATCTAAGTTTTTATTAATCACGTATATTATTGGAAAACAATGCGCATAGACCTTCGGAATGTCTCCTCGTAAGGAACCAAATAGTTTATTCAAAATCTGCGTAAAAAGTTGCATTAGTCTAATTAATTCGGCTTGCTATGTTATTGAGAAAAGTTATCCAGAGAATAAGTTCCATGAGTGTGAACGGCAGGTGTATTCTTTAAAACGCCATTTGATGTCTATGCTGCCAGCCAGGTAAGTGAACATTATTTTTTAGTATAATTTTAGTGATATCCACATATCTAGTCAACATTTGACTGACTCACATCTTGAATATTTATAAACGTCTGCAACCTATGCATTAATGACAAGTTTGAATTGAAGAGACCCATCAAAATGTAACATTTTATTGATATTCTGAACATTTATGGACATATTCATGATTATAATATGTTGATATTCTGAACATCGAAGAACATCTTGTATCTTATCTATTGATATAATGGTTGTTTCTAAAGTATATTCATTGCTTTGTTCATTGGAAAATTGAAGTTTCAGTTTCATACGTAAATAAAAATAATATGTTAGTATTAGTATTATTAATGCGTCTGAGAGTGGTCCAGATAATCTAACTTCTACTTCTCAACACATGTTTTTTAGCACACTTATTAGGCACAAATACAGCTTTTTATAAATAATTTTAATGTCATGAATTCAAATTATGTAACATTAGCAATAAATGGTAATGTTAAATGATTTCTATGTGTAAATCATGGTTTTATGTTGACATCTATTGACAGAAACCATAAAACTACATTAACAAAAGAAAATAGGAAACTTTCTAGAATGCTCGGGATACGATTGTTACATTTCACAAAACATGAAATGAGATATGTTTTGGAGTACCACAGCATCCGTCTTCTTTAATAAAAAATCTTTTTTATTAACGCATGGATATCAGGATTAAACTGACAGGAGTCCAGTCTACGCACCGCTACATTTTCAATCTGAGCCGATCTCGGTAGACCTTGAGCCGATGTCATATGCCACATCTCACCTTTGTTTTACTCCATCGGTTCCCCTTTTTTAACTTTACACTGATAAGTCATCATAATCATCTAATTGTGCTCTTCTGATCGATTGAAACAATGTATTCATTTTTCATTTAAATGCATATTCACTGAAAACCTTGAAACATTGAAAAAAATGAGGTGTGCTAGGGTTATTGCAACTAAAAAACATTAAGTTCTGACTTTTTTGCATCAAAGTTCTGAACTAATAAAGGGAATTATGCTCCCTCGCCTCGTCGGGGGGGAAGATGAGAGAGCGTCGCTTGTTTCATCGTTTCTAGCTCTTTCTCTCTTTAATTTTTGTAATAATTGTGGGTAATTTGCCTGTTCTTGTTAAATCAAATACTACCCCACCATCACTAGGTAGTTCGCGCAGAACATACTTTGACATTAAGTTTATAAAAGAGGGTAAGAAGCGCGCTATACCTCATTGCGTCTTTATTAAGTAGTCAAGTATTAGTGATTAGTGCTGTTAGTGAGAACATATGAAAAAATTTTTCTTACAAGAGATTATCGAACCATAAGTCACTGCACATAAAATAATGAAATTATTATAAAATAATACATTATGGATGTCTCGTCTTCATGTTCCGAGAGCCCTGGCTTTTCACCTTGTTTTAAATATAATCGTAAAAAACAAAGTTAGAGACAAAAATGCAACAAAAATTCGTCTACCCTCAATGAGATTTTACAACAAATGAAGTCTTTAAACGAACATTTAACGTGTCAGTCAGTCAGTTAGTATTTTATCCTCCTGAGGAGGATCGTCATTTTGAAGTCCATGTATCTGTACATCAAGGATCTTCGCCCTCAAATAATGCCACTCAATCTCAGGATGAGGTTTGCAATGCCGAATGGGAAAAAGTAGTAGTTCAACAAAATCATGTTGTACAACCACTAGCTCATACTTCCTTTCAAGAACCTGTTTCATGGATACATGACCACATCACTGTTCAAGCTGGACAGTCGAGCGACAACCTACCTAATCCTCAGTCTGAGGCGAACATTGTGGGGATTCTCTGACGTTCTAACTTCAAACTCTGTACAACCTCAGGCTCAGGGTTTTGATGCTATTTTGGGTCTTCCTAATATTACACCAGTTTTACTTGAAAAATACCCAATTATTATGACCGTGAAGTCTTCCGATCTTACGTTACTGCTTTGCAAAAGTTTGGTAAACCAGATTGGATGAATATACCGTTTTTTGAGACTCAAAAGACGCATTTGATTACTTCTGGTTTCTGTGCCCTTAAAACTAATGCGGTATTAAAACCGGTGGATAATTCTGCAAGTTTTCAAATAAAGTTTACAAACACGCTTGCAGCTCTTACACATGCTATTAAAGTACAGCTAATGATTTGCAAAATCGTTTACAAGAAATTGTGAACTGGGCTCACTCGGGTTCGGCTGTTTTATCGCCCCATCCCATCACCCTTAAAATCAAATAGTTATTTATGGAAGATAAAAATTTTACAAAAGCAAATGAGGACTGCAATTAACATGCGGAAGAAGGGCTAGTATAATTCAACATAGGCGAAACAATGTTATAAAATAGTGTTCAAATTCTATCGTTGCTGAAAAACTAAAAGATCTACCCCCTTCTGACTTATATTTGTTTGAAAATACTCAGCTGGAGAAAATTTTGGTGGAAAACGGTGGTACAGCCAAAAATTTTCACAAATATTCTGCTAAACAATCTATATCAGCCTTTAGACAACCACATTCTTCGAAAGCATACGATAATAAGGTTTAATATAATTTAGCTAATGTAAAACAACAAACTACACGTCAGCAGTTCTTTCAAGAGTCAGATTACCACAGGCACTCAGCAGATGGCCCGGCGGGTCAGGCTGCCTCTAGAAAAAGGAATTTCAACAGCTCGGCTCGAACAGCTTCTTATGAGCCCAGACAGAAACGACATACATGACACGAATCAAGTATTTTATGGAGGTTGTCTGAAGCTGATTTACCAGAACTGGAAAACACTAGGAGCTCCGGATTTTTGCAAAACGATCATAAAAGGAATGAAAATCCCTTTTTACAGAAAACCTCCACTAGTACTTCTCAGCCAAGACCAATTATTAAGATCCAAACTCCGAACACGAGAATCTCCGAAAATATCTCGGCAAATCCTAAATATGATCCATCTCAATATTTTGGAAAGAACAAAGAGCTTCCTAAATCAGACGAGACGCAACGTCCAGTATTAAATTTAAAGTCTTTGAACCAATTTGTAAAACCAATGAGCTTTCATTTGATATCCTATATCAATGTTCCAAGTTTTCTTCAACCCGGACACTGGATCGGCAAAATAGACATTTCTGAAGCATATTTTCACGTTCCGATTGCTCCAATTCATTGCAGATTTTTGAGTGTGATTTACTAACACATGATCTTTCAAATGACATGCCTTCCATTTGGCTTGTCAAAATATTTACATCTCTAACCAATTGGATAGCGGAACACCTGAGAAAGAAAGGTATACGAATTATAGTATACCTCTACGATTTTCTGTCAGCAAATCAATCTCAAATCGTGCTCGCCGATCATATCCATACCACCTTACAATTACTGCGCCATCTGAGATGGACAGTAAATATAAAAAAGTCGATAATATTACCTTGCCAACGCCTAAATTTTCTGGGAATATCTTGGGACCTAGATTTGAACATAAACTATGTTCCCCAAAAGAAAAGAGAGAAAGAAAGAATTCCGTTTCAGTTGAATCATATTCTAGACATAAAGAAATGCTCACTGCGTCAAGCTCAAGTGCTATTAGGCCACTTCAACTTCGTCTGTTTTGTTGTCCCATTGGGCCGACTACATTGTCGTCTCATTCAAATACACAGCAATCGCGATTTACGCAGGAAACCCAAGAAATCAGTGGAAATTCCTCAAACTGTTTTGTCAGAGATAATTTGGTGGACAGAAGCCATTCACGAAGAATCTCTGATTCTCCGATTGGGTCGTCCAGTATTTTTGCCTGTTTGCGTCTCAGACCGCTAACATAACGAAGAGATACTGTTCACTAGATTGTCGAGATCTCAAAGCCGTGAATTTCACAATGCATTCAGCCGAAATTGGAGATACTGTCTTACCTGGCTATTCCCACCATCTTGTTTAGTTCCACAGATCTTAAGTCATCTCAACAAGGCCACAGGTCAATTCATTCTCATAGTTCCAAGATGGGAACGCACATATTGGCAAGCGGACATTTTGAGGAGAGCCCTTCAGGATCCATTAGTAATACCGAAGCTGCCAGAGACTCTAGTAGACACCACTACTGGAGATCCACCTCAGAACATAAAGGACATAATTTTGGAGGCATGGTTGGTACAGGGTAGAGTGATCTCCTGAAGAGCTTGTCCCAAAACGAAATGGAGCTATTAATAAAAAGCTGGAGACCTTCAACTATAGGTGTTTATAAACTTGCATGGAGACATTGGTTTCAGTGGTCAACAGCGAATAACATTATTCCTATTAAGCCTATAAACACGGATGTGGCTCGTTTCCTTGCATACTTACATCTAAAAGAACATTTTTCTTTAAATATGCTTCATAAAACGGTGATATCGACTTTCTGCTAACCACATTTGAGACAGAAGCTTAGTTCTGACTTAATTATTAAGCAAATTCTTAAATCAATTAGTTTACAAAAACCAAAGAAGGTTAATTGCCCTATTTGGGACCCTAGAATCATAACAGAATGGTTGCTTAATAATTCGACAACGAATATGTCAATTTGCGAAGCAAACAAACGTTGTGCTACTATTCATTTACTTGCTTCCGGAAGGAGAGAGTACATGATTTAACTTTACTAAATATTGATAAGGAAAATTTTTTCGACAATGGAGATTATAATATTTTTTGGCCAAAATTTGGTTCCAAAACATACTCCGCGATTCGGCAACAGTCTGGTTGGAAACTTATGAGATGTTTGGAATCAGAATGTATCTGCCCCGTGTTTTGGGTCCGAAAAGTGATTAAATTATCAGAAGCAGTGTGAATCATACAAAGAATTATTTTTATCCACTTCTGGTTCTACTAAACCGGGTTCCAGGACAGTTATTTCATTCTGGTTGAAATCTGTGTTTCGTAGTGCTAACGTGCAAGCTAGTCCGGGTAGCTCAAGAGCAGCAGTAGCTTCTTTAAGTTGGATACAAAAAATGCCATTAGATGAAATCATAACATAACATAACTTCACGCTGTATCCCCAACGGGGTAGTCAGAGAGGACGGAGCGCCAGGAGTCGCGGTCCTTGCACACCTCTTTCGCTTCCTCAAATCTCATCATTCTCCTCACACATTTTCGCCTAGGTATGCGAGTGCTTTTGACATTTCCGTCTGCTAACACTCTGGCTATTTGATCTTCATAAGTCAGCCAGATGAAATCATGTCAAGAGGAAATTGGAAGCAAACTAATACTTTCTTAAAGTATTATCAGAAACAAATTAATAAGGATAGTGGAAATCAATCATTATCAAAATGTTTTCATCCAATTTAATATTACTCGATTGTGATTCGTTAATTTAAAAAATATAATGTTATACATATGAAACTGTTTTGGTTTTGTACACCATCACCAGCCGAAAACAAACAGATCTCATCTTCCCCACAGACGAGGCGAGGGAGCATTATAGAACAATTTTACAAAACAATAAAATTGATATTATGCTCCTGAAGCCTCGTCCGGGACTTCGAGCACTGTCTGGTGAAGAACAGATGCAATGAGGTATAGCGCGCTTCTTACCCTGTTTTATAAACTTAGTGTCAATGTATGTTCTGCGGTACTACCTGCTGATGGTGGGGTAGAATTTGATTTAACAAGAACAGGCAAATTACCTATTAATTATTACAAAAATTAAAGAGAGAAAGAGATAGAAAAGATGAAACAAGCAACACTCTCATCTTCCCCTCGGACGAGGCGAGGGAGCATAATATCAATTTTATTGTTTTGTAAAATTGTTCTATTATTTATTTGACAGATTCAATGCATTATACAATGTCAAGTTATTGTTACTGTAATAACAAAAGGAATATTATAATATTTCCTGCTAAAGGTAGAAAAAGTTACATTAGGCCTCCATTAAGGCTAAATACAACTAATAACTATTAACATTTTTTTCTTACAGGTGCTATATTATTGACATTTAAAAAACTTAGTAAAAACTATTGTTAACTGGATTTCAATACTTTATAGCTTGATAATTGACTTCAGTTTTGTGTAATGTGCTTTTGTACTATTTATTGAGGTAATTGCAACTTTTGGAAGTACAAATAGTGTAGGGACGATGAACTTAGTATATTTGGCGTATAGACATACAAAGAGTGCGAGTGAAAATGTAATATTTTATGATAGTGCCACGAGTAGGAAAGGGACAGTAAAGTCATCACGCTCTGGAGAATGCTGTCGACTTATTAATTTGTGTTATTCCTGTTTTATTTTAAAGAAGTACTGTATTTTTCAATAATGGTTTAGTGTTCTGTATGTGATTGAGATATTACATATCGCAATAATAAAAGGAATCATTCATTTCATAGGTGACATTGACAAATTAAAAATAGCGTCAACGAGCTCGAGCTCTATGTTCGTTTATACGCCAGTGTATACTAAGTTTATGGTTGGGTCACTTATATACTTCATTGTTTGATGTGGGTAGCAAAATTAAAACACAAATAAAGTAATTTTTTTAAGATTCGGTGCTGGTTAGCTGACCGAGTCCTATCTCTGGTATATCTTGAGGATGCTCCGTTGAGGGGCGAAACATGTATCGATTGGTGGTTTTTGGAGTTTTAGCGGAAAATAGCTATAGATTTTGGGAATTTATCACATGAAATGGATTTCCGCAAAGTAACACCTGAGTCTATACAATTTTTTTAAGAGTTTGCACTCGAGAAATGAAAAAAAAAGAATAAATTTACCTAGTGCAATAATTCAGTCAAATATTATCTTCAAAGACGAAGATATTTCGATAACAGACAAAAGCGATAGTATTACATGTACCTAAAATCTGTGTTAAATTAATGATAAATGATAGGTATTATGGTGGTCTTTACTCGTAAAACTGACATATTTGAGTGTAAGTAATGTAAGTACTGATAAATAAGTATGACGCTATTACTAATAACATTTTATACCTGAAATCTAAAGCTATTTTATATGCTTAAAAAAATGCACTTATTTGTATTTGAACAAGATAAGACAAACTAACAAACAATTGAAAAACAAGATAAGCTTCCTCATTAGTAAACGTGAGTCTTCAGACTGGAGAGACAAAGTCAATATTATATCAATCGTCGATGTGTCGATGTGTGTATTTTTAATATCGACACTACATCACAGGACAGGGCATCACTAGCGTTTTAGAATTTCATATGAAATGCAGGAGGCTATTAACTAAACTCACACAAATCCACAAGTTGCAATAACTCCATGTAATAATTTTACAGGTGTAAAAGTATCTACGCCTATAAGTTAGGATTTAACATAGGAAAAACTAACGTGAAAAAGTTCTTACATTTCTTGATAAAAACCTTCCTTATAACTAACTGATAAAAAAAAAACAATAAATTCCCAACTAATTACGCGTGTCGTGCGTGTGTCATTAATAGCTATAAATGTTTCTTAAAACAGTTCTTTTTGAAATAGTCATGTATTTTTATAAGTGTGTTACATGCACTGCATATAATGTCAATACAAATACATCGCGGTTCATAAGCGCAGTTAAAACTTAAAACAGAGTTGACTTGTTAAGTTGCAATAACCCCGGTGCACCTACTTAATAATATTAAAATGTATGACATATTCTTTTATTTAGGTAAATATAAACTTTCATAGAGCTAATACAGTTTTCGTTCTTTATTTACAAACATTAATGCCAAAATAGTAGTATTAACACAGATTAATTAGTTTACTAACGTAAACTATTATGTTATTGTTAGTGATATACAAAACGTTAATGTAATAATTTTATTTTTTGCAGGTTATTCGATGTCCTCTGTTCGGAAAGAACATGCTGCCAATATCGTGGTGACCCCCGAATTCAACTTCAGGTTCTAACTCATCCAAACATGACAGTCTTCCGCAAATGTGATCTAGATAATGGTATACCTCAGTGGTTCTGGATAGAAACACTTCCAAACTTCACAAAATTGGTTGTCCTCGATTTGAAATTCATTTGTACAGATGAGATCTTAGAGGTCATTGGTGTCACATGTCCGTTGCTTGAGGAAATTAATATAGTATCAAGGGTCGACATTTGTAAGTCACTTTTCAATGCCTCAGTATTAATTAGAAATGTTTCGGATGCAGGTCTTTGTTCTATAGCTAATTTAAAACATTTGCGTGTATTAGCCATGGATCCACCAAGAAATGAAAGGGCTAATCGTATCGGTCGTTGTGTGTCACAAGCAGGCATCATTATGTTAGTCAGTGAGCTACCTTATTTAGAGGAATTAAGAATAGAGTCATGTGATATTGGTTCAACTTTAATTGGTACAGTCATGAACATTGGACCCTTAAGTCTGAGAAAAATAAATTGTCATTTTGCTTCAGCAGATGGCATTAAAAAGTTAATAAAAATCTGTCCATTTCTAAAAGAGTTGTCAGTTACACATTTATCTGAACACAATAAAGATGCTATTTTAGAGCAGATTTCTATGAGTGATTTGAGATTGTATAAGTTGGATCTCTCCTTCTTCTCCTATACGGATTCTATGCAGCAATTACTAGCCGCAAAAGGAAATTATTTAACCCATTTTTCACTTTGGGAAATTGACAATTCTTTAACTCTTGATGCAGTTTTGTCTATTGGGAAATATTGTCCAAACCTTAGTTCTCTTTATCTCATGTCACAATCGAAATGTCTAGTTATACCACGGTATTTTCGAAGACCGCGAAAAATTTTCTCTGAACTACAAACATTAACGATAGGTAATGAAAACTTTAATATTGATCACATATTGACCTTTTTCTTTGAATGTACTCAGAATTTACAGAAATTAGTGCTGAAATATCAGACTAAAACTAATATTGACGACACATTGTTACATTTATTGGAGAAGGGTAATTTAAGCAATATTAATTATTTGTGGTTGGACTGTACACTAGAAATTTCTAAGAACGTAGTGAAAAAAATAATACAGTCATGTGAGAAATTACAAACGTTCACGGTTGATTTTGGTGAGGATGTGAATGATCTCCACAAATACATTTATGAGAATAATTTAGACTTAAAGTTAGGTAGTTACTAGCATACGCTCAGCCTTCGTATTTATTGTACTTGGTATTTTTGAAATAAATATTGGACTATTTTTTAACATTGTCTTTTTTTTTGAGGACGACTCATTAAGTAAAATAATAGTAAGTATAAACAAACACCAGATTATTTAATAAAGTTGATTTTTTATTTAAAAAGTCAACAAAGAATCCAAAATTTGTATTATGGTTAGTAATTACAAGTAACACAACATGGTCGCAGGGTTGCTTAACAAAATCATCTACGGGATGAGGTAGAACAGATTTTACGTCATCAACTTAAAGTATAAAAAACTGGCTAATAGCGTATTGAATACTTAGGTTAGCTTAGGTTCCATAGCAATTTAGGAAAAATTAGGAGTTAAATTTTAATAAAATATAAAAAATACCCATTAAGTATGATAGATAAACGAACAGACGTATAGACAGACACGACGAAAATATAAGAGCTACATTTTGACTATAGAATCTTAGAAAGACGACAAAATGACATAATTTGAAGATATTATTTGATTGTTTAAAAATAATAAATAAATAAGAACCTTAGGGATAGTACGATCGAGGCTGCGAAAAAGTTTTTTTAACGAATAAGATTGGGAACGGTAAAAAGCGTGGGATGGTGAGGTCAGAGTCTGTGTATAAGAAGAAGAAAGCATGGCGAGACTACCTTGCTACTAAAAAGACTGGTATGAAAAATTTCTTGAAAGACATATATACTGCAGAAAGCAGAAACGAAGACAGTAGTGAAAGAGAAGCGTGAAAGATGTCGTGTGTTGGACGAAAACAAGATGTCGAACAACTTCGAGGAAAATTCCAAATTATTTTGGAAAGAAGTACCTAAGTATACCGAAGTGATCCAGCACCTTGCAGAATGAATAAAGTACGTTCGAAAGAAAACCACCTGCTAACAAATAAAAAAGATGTTTTGCGGCGATGGAGTGAATACTATGGAGAACTGTATAAGAGTGGCGACTTCCGTCTCTGATACTGAGAGCGACTCTAATGAATTGCTACACTCAGGTCAGGGACTGTAGGATGCCATTAGTATGAAAGAGATTTAAACCGCACCGCACTCAAAGTACCTCTCGATAAAGGAAAAGGTTTTCATTTACACTGTGCGTGCTATAGGGCCATTAGCTTTGTCAGCTTAGCAACTTTTATTTTATATAACTTTTATTTAAAATAGCAACTATTATATTTAAGTCTATACTAAGGTAATGACTGAACATATAAAATGTGTTTCTGAAAGATATTTGTGGGAGGCGCAAGGTGGTTTTACGAACGGCATTGGGGTTATATGGATCAGATTTTCTCGCTTCGCGTTATCGTGGGGAAGTTTTCTGCGTTTTCGAAGATTTTCAAAAAGCATTCGATAGAGTACTGCGAAAGAAACTGTGAAGTCTTCTGTCTGAGGGCGTGGAGAGCCCCTTACTGCAACCTGTGAGGTCATTATATCGAGGCCACAGAGCCTTTGTAAGGATAGATGGTGACATGTCGCCCCGATTCAATGTCTGTTCAGGCGTCAGGCAGGGCTGCGTGATGTCTGCCTGGCCATTCGTGCTGTATTTGGACAGTTGCCTCCAGACACTGAAAGGTAGTGTGAGTGGTATGATATGCGATGATACAGTAGTGAATTGCTTATTGTACGCTGACGATGCTGTGCTTATAGCACTATCAGAAACAGAGACACTAGTCACATGCCTGAAAGAAGAATTTGAAGTGAAAGGATTGAATATAAATGTGAACAAAACTAAGGTTCTGGTGTTTGAAAGGGAAGCGGTACAGACGAAATGTGAGATTTGGGTACATAGAAAATGTCTAGAACAAATGAATAAAATTGTGTAGGTATCTGGGGAGTGCTTTTTCGAGGGATGGAAGATGTGAGGTGGATGTGGAGAGACGGGTAGCAGCTGGCAATAAAGTGAACGGTGCTCTGTCCGCATTAGTAGGCAGTGTAAATATATCTAACACATCCAAAATGCGGTGTTGGTTTCAACTTTATTATGGTACGGTAGTGAGGCCTGGATATGCCCGAAATCGAGTAAAAGTATGATAAATGCAGTAGGAATGCGATCTCTTAGAAATATCTGCGGTGTCACCCTTGCGTACAGGATAAGCAATGAAGAGATACACAGTATGACAGGATTGCACGACTAAGTGTTATTATAAAAATGAAGAAAGTAATGCTAAGATGGTTCGGACACATAGAATGAGTGATGAAAGACTGACGAAGAAAATCTATAGAGCGAAAGCAAGTGGTAAAAGAAGTCAATGAAGACCAAGGCTAGTGAGCCTATGAAGATGAAATAGCCAGTGTTACGCGAAGGAAATGTCAAAAGCATTCGCATACCTAGGCGAAAATGTGTGAGGAGAATGATTAGAGATTTGAGGAAGCGAAAGAAGTGTGTAAGGACTGCGACGCTTGGCGGTCCGTCCTCTGACTAACCCCGTTGCGGGTACATTGTGAAGATACGTATGTATGTTTAAAAATAAGCTATAGTACATATATATGTAACATGGTTACATAGAGATATATCATTAAGATTTATACTAATGTATGTATAATGTTATAATAACGATTTATAAGTAATTGGTTTTACTGATTTTATAAATTAACCAACCAAATTAAAATTGCTTCTTTAACATTTGATGCAATATGTGGTAACTTATATTAAAATTTGAAGTTGATTAGTCCCCAATTCCAACAATGATTTCATTAAGCTGCCATGTCATGTGTATTCCTTTAAATCAGCCATTCCCAAAGTGGGCGATAACGCCCCCTTGTGGGCGCTGCAGGCCTAAAGGGGGGGCGGTAAGAGACCCAGAAAAAAAATGGGGGCGTTGTGTAGAGGCCTGGGGGGTGATTTGTAATTTCATTTAGCTAGGAGGCATCTTAGACAACGACTGCATGAGCTCTCGACTCAGTAGACAAAATAAGTTTGGGAACCAGTGCTTTAAATCCACTATTATATTAAACGAGCAATATTTGTATATATATATTTGATTTAGCTTCCTCAAAAACGGCTCCAGCGATTTCGATGAAATTTACAATATAGACGTTGAGGGGGGGCGAAAAATGGATCTAGCTAGGTCGCAACTCTTGGAAAAATCGTTTTCTCCGTCTTTCACACACTTAAAACTTCTGAACTCTAAACTTCTAAACTTTTTTAATTTCGCCGCAGAGTTTACCTTCACAACAGCACAGTGGCTGAGTGTAGGTCTACCACGCGGAAGTGCGCGGGTTCGAATCCTGCAATGTGGTCAGACCTTTTTTGTTTTTTTTTTTTATATTTTGAAATATGTCTAAGTTCAGTTTGCAACAAGTACCTATTAAAAACTCATATCACTTTAATAATGAAATAAAATGAAAAATACATAATGGTAAACGCATTATGGACTTCAAAGTTCAGACTGCCTGTCCCGTATTACGAAGTGAGACAAATAACATTCAATAAAATGTAGATGCGTGAGTGCTGTTTTCTAACGAAATGCCGACCGATCCACTTATCTGATAATAATTGTGTGTCGTATGTACAGGTAAGTCAGGTTATCTGATTTAGCTCACTAGCGGCTTCGAAAGCTGCAAAGTGGTCGACTTTTTTTGTAAGATATCAGCTGAGTAAAGCTCGGTCGCCCAGGTACTTAATACTAATCTTAGCTTTTTAAATGTTGTTTTCTTAATATGCATGCCAATTTTATTAAAAGAACAGACTAATTATCACGTAATTATATTTCATTATTGTACCTATACAACTTATTAAAAATTTATATAAAACCTATACAACTTATTTAAAAACATTAAATTATAATTACTGAATTGAAATAATTACCTACTTCACTCTGGCTTAAAACAATTGTACCCAGACTTATAACCCAAAATTATTTACACCTTTACCTACCATAGTAGGCACTTAATAAACATTGAAAATTATTATATAATTATTATACATTTATGCATATTTATATACATTATAATTAGTCGTAAAGATTTATGTATATAATAAGTACTTTTCCAATGGCTCTACTTGTATAACTTATTAAAAATGCGAACACACACCGTGTTTTCTGTCTTGATTGTGCAGTGTTCTTATACATAATGAAAAAAAAACCTGTTCGATCCGAAAGGGCCATCTAAGGTACAATGACATTAACCAAAAAATTAAAAAAATTATATTATTCATGTGATGACTCCTAAAATCTTTAGCTATTTTCCGCTCAAACTCTAAAAACCACCAATCGACACATCTTTCGTCTCTTAACGAAGCATCCTCAGGACAAACCGGAGATCAGCGAGGTTATTCACAAACGACTTTGTCTAAACGCAATTCACAAATCCGAAACCTTTCCGAAACGACATGATTTGACAGTTCATTTCGGGACGAAACCTTTGGATGCTTCCGACGACTTTTTAGTGGCGAAAACGTTTCTGAGACGAGTAAATTAATGTAATATGTGTATAATCTATGACGTCTGTCGTCAAAAATATAAACAAATTGCGTGTGCGTATAGATGTAGACTTTTAGACAAATTTCGTGCCCTTTTTAAATATAAATCTGTGTTAAATACATGCCTAAGGATTAATTTGCCTTATATTTTTATAACATATTTTATTAGCTACGCAATCCATAGCTAAACATTGTTTGAGGTGTTTTTAGAAACAACAACAATCAAAAATAAAAATGCCGTTGTACTTTCTATTGTAGTCATTATTAATTTTTACTAAGCGACGACATCTAGTATAATTTATTTGAACTTGTTGAACGCACAGACAGTATAATTCGTATTTATAAAGCCCGTTTAGTTCTTCGAATGTAAGTAAAATAATTTACAAAAATGTTTAATCTTAAAAAAGTAAGTAATTTCTTTGTCTAAGTTGTTTCTCTGTCTGTTTAAAATGATACTTTGCCAAATACATTGTGATTGTCAAAATGTCGTACGTTTAAACCACACTAATATTTTCTACCAAAACGAATAGAATTTCTACCATTTTGTAACATGGCTCATAAATGCATTTTCTTTCGGATTTTCCGAGTCTGATCTCTGGTATGTCCTGAGGATGCTTCGTTGAGAGGAGGAATTCATCACATGAAATGGATTTCCGCAAAGTAACACCTGTCTATACAATATATTATTCATGAAAATAAAAAGGTTATTGTAATTAAAAATGCACGTTTTTAGTAGTACGCAATTACTCCAAAATCTAACAAATGACTAAAATATGACAACACCGTCGTTAACGGCGGTGCACGCCGGTAAGTGAGCCGCCTGTATTACAATGTAAGCTTCCTCATTTAATTAAAATTTATTAAATTTTATTTAGGGTATTTTTTAGATACTTATTATGTAATAAGGATTACATAAATAGAATCGTATCTCGATAGGTATCTAATTAGAAGCGTATATTAAGATATGGCGCCATGGCCCTATTAGGTATGCCGCCCCTTAAATTAACAAAAAAAAAACAATAATGAGAGGTTTTTTCTAATGGCATATTTACATTTTTTGCTATGCACAAATTGGACGGATAGTAGAGATACGTTAAAATGGCTAACTGTTCAAATGTTCTTCGCGTCTTTGTGTGACTTGTTGTGTTACTAACCAAAAAATGAGTTAGATTTTCTTGCTAATTTGGTAGATTTTTTAAATGTATTCAGGCAAGTCTAGTTAAAAGGCAATAAAATTAGAGATAGGTAAAGATTATGAAAAGTGCCAAAACCCGAGGTATTTCTTGCGCCGCCCCTAGTAGCCGGCTGCCCCGGGCTATGACCCTCAAGTAAATAATTAATACCTTCACGGATCTGACAGGCTTTATTTATATATTGTACATTGTGTACTGTGTACAAGAACCTACTGTGATGAAATCCTAAGTAATGGATAAGAGGATACGGCTCGGTATATGTCGCCACTACAGTTAAAACAAACACACGCAAAAATTTTGTTTATCTGTACTTACTTCTGTACACACTCGTCAATGAGAAACTCTTGTCGTTTCGCTTACCCACACATGTTTTATGTGAAAACAGTTTAATGTCATTGTACAGATTTAATTTTGAATCATATTTGGTTTTACAAACTTACAATTTTATGAGATAGCTTCAAAAATATACATGTGTTTGTGTGATACTGTATTCGTCTCAAGTTTCGTGACAATTAAGTATCAAATTTTCAAATGACATGTTTCATAATATACCCCAATTCATAGCAAGCTGTAACACTGCCTTCACATGTCAGAATAAAATATTTTGTTAAAAAAAACTAATGAAATCTATATTACAATTTTTTTTTCTGTATAAACAATACAATTAATAAACCTAAAATTACATTTAGCTTAATTTATAAATATCAGTAAACATCACATCTTGTTAGCCTTGAATTCTATATACTTATATTACATACATGGATTTTGGACCATGACAGTACCAAAACCAGAATAAGTCAATTAGCATTTTAGGTATGATACTTATAGGGATGTATAAAGGAATCACAATTTAACATATTTTTTACGGAAATTATCTTATCCTGACACAATACATACAACATTACACCAGCCTTTATTCCAATATTTATAATAAATTACCTCAAAAACAAATACTATTATTATTATAATAATAAGTTAACTAAACGATAAATCACTGCTAGCATAAAGTATACACAGTTTTGTGACCTATAAATCAAAGTTTTAAATTGAAAATGCATAATGCACTGAGGTCAGCACATACATATAGGTATTACACACTTAAATTAGTCCAGAATAGTTGTTTTTCTTATACAAGTGCTTGATTTTTTTTACACATCTGAGATCTAGATCCACAACTGTTCTCCTGCATGCAATATCAACCTATATAACACAACACCCACATTAAGCTTTGCTGAATCGAGACTCCTTGCTAAATTGAATGAACACTTTCGTAAAATTTTCGTCAACCCTTCATAGTCTTGTTTTTATCACTTCAAGAATGAACGAGTCAGAAGAACTTGTTCTTAAACCTCTTATAACACTTCCCCTGTCAAATTGCTAGTGGGTCAGTGATGCCGTTTGTATGCTAGGATGTGTCCTTATTTTCCATAATAGAGTCCTTATCGTTGTCCTTCTCATCCTCATAGAAATCATTTTTGGCTTCAACCATCTTGTCTGCATCTTCTTGTGATATCCTCACATCAGGATCTGGCTCGTCTTTGATGCGATATTCGTCGGGGAAGAAGTCGCCTATGGATTATAATTTAGGTTTATGAAATACAATATGTAACTATGGACGACTGAGTCAGCATCAGAGGAGGAACACCCACCTGATCTTAAAACTGCGGAAGCTCTCAGCACGTGTAAACGTTAAGGTTACGGTTACTGCAATGTTGTATGTTTTAGGTGCCTACTGTATTTGAAAGGCGTAGGTTGTGCAGTTATTTTTATTAATTTATTTGGCACAGTTGGTACTGTATTAATTAATTAATAAATTAAATAATTAAATTGAGTTACTAACAAAGAGTTACATTTCATGTGCTTAAGGTTATCATGCATGAGAGCCGAATGTGATTACTGTAACTCTAGGTGATTTTATGTATAATTATAATCCGTGTAGGCACAAACCGTGTAGGAACGTGTGTATTGAGCACTCGGTATCACTCTCAACTGGCGGGATTATTATGGTCGCTAATTATAGTGCATATAAGTGTGCGTGCATGCATCACTTTTTGACAACAAGAACTCTGGACTAAGGGACAAGAGACCACCCAGTTAGGAGTCTGTACAGGCAGGTTCCTATATAATCTATATGTCTATAAATCTTGTGCAGCCATACTCAACACGCGGCTAACGGGTCACATATAGTCTGCCAAGCTTTATTGAATGGGCCGTTAAGTTTAAAAATATCAAGCCATAGTTATACTTTTGCTTACATAATTCGCATCAATATAATTTCGTGAATCGCCATACTCAAAAATAAAGTACATATGTACAACTTAAAAAAAAAAATTAAAAGTGCACACAGTTTCAATGACCTCATTTTTTGTTTAATAAATACATACTACTCATAGTGTTGGGGCCCACTTCAAATAGCTTTTAAGAATATGTGGCTTGAGAAAAAAAAGGCTGACTATAGTTGATCTAATGAGTAAATAACTTTTTACCAACTCCATCCTCCATAAAAATATGCGTTATAATTGTCGCTCACCAGGTACATGTGTCATCTGTACAGCGGGCGAATGCTGGCACATCTTCAGGTTTTCGTACACGTGTTTGGTGATAGCATCCAAATACTGCTTGCTGTTTGCATTGTTCGTGCTGTCCGGAGCGAAAATGCATACATACACATACAAATATACTAAATACCAATTCAAAAAAAAAATACTATTATAGGGCTACGTTAACTAGGGCTCTGTCTTTATTTTAAGACTTATTTATCTCTCTGTGAAACCATTCAGGTGGACGGAGCTTCAATACGCGACAAAATCACCTCTAAGTTTAAGTTACTTCTAGTATTGAGGTGACGCAGTGATAAACAATAATTAATCCAAAGTAGAGCTTCTGCGCCGATACATACCCCATACAAACGTGCGCGCGCTTGTTTATGAAAAATACGAAAAAAACAGTTATTTTAGTTTATATTAAAAACTATAACGAATTTTGAAAAATCCAACTGGCATTATAAAGAGTGTGTTTAGATTAATCTAGACAGAAAATTTAGAGACATAAATCGGTCCCATTAGGTTGAAAAATGTAGATTTATTTTAAAAGTTTTTTGATTTTTTTTTCTGTTAAAAAAGATTTTCTTAAGAGCCCTTTGACATTTTTGTGCGAAATAGTGATATTTAGACGCTGCAATTCTCAGAAACCTTAAGGTATTTTGATATTTGATAGATGATATTGATATTTTGATATAATAACCAATCGTGTAATGGAACTGGCAAAATGAAGTCAATGAAATGAAGAATCAGGTCACCAAACATCACTTTCATACGTTTTCTATTAGAAAAATTGAGATCCCTGCTGTCAAAATGCATAATGCGTCGCCTTCATTATTGGGGCTTTCAAATGGTATAGCAGAACCAGATAGCACATTTCCGCCGGATAAAATTGTTGTATTATTGCCATGGAAATATTCCACCCATGTGGTAGTCATAGTTTTTTTTAACTTGCATGACTACACAAAAAATGTGTTTGAACTCATATCATGTAATGTAATAATGTTAACCTAAATGTATTTTATTACAAATAAGGTCAGAAGCCATAACAAAAGAATCAAGCCGCTGGTGTACCGACCTGGCAGATACATTTGTAAATTATGCGGAAATTTGGTGTGTGAAAGAATCTATGTTACTCAACAGTGGTACATAGGGACGACAAAAATTACATAACTAAATCAAAATAATCAGATCGGCGCACTGGTGTACCATGATATACCATCATATAGGTTTCTAGCTCATTGACTATGTTTATACTGGCCTCTTCTAAACTAACCTTAGTGTTAGCCCTTGACCAACTTTTACAAACTATGTGGGTTGATATTTGATAAGCAGCCGACATGCCCTTGGGCATTAGACGTCAAATTCCGGAAGCAACCCTGTCTTCAAGTAGCGGGTACATTATTTTTCATTCTGTCTGACCAGCAAAGAAGCAATTCATGTAGGTGTAGAAGCAAGTTTAAAAACTCTGAATTGCTTTGGAATATGCGAGAAAATAGCAAATTGTTCCAAAGGCATATACAGTATAGGTATAACAGTTGTATAGACAATATATTATGTAATTGCTTTTTTTTAATGACCCCTTGGTGAGTTGGTAGTTAGGCTGCCTTCTAATCCGAGGTTCCAAATTCGAATCTCGATTAGATAAATTTAAGAAACGAATTTTTCTAAATTCGTTTCAAGAACTCACCAGTTTCTCATGCGTATCCATATTACAAGGCTATTGGTTAGTTTAGCGTCACGCAATTGGTGCAATTGTTTGGAGTATTGGAGTATTCATCTATTTCTTTTTTAAATAGCTGTAGTCATAACATTAAGTATGTTATGTGCAAACCTTATAAACTTAATTTTTCGCCATTACCTGCTAATGTCAGGGTGTAACTGGAAATCAGGTGCGAAGAACTCTAAATACTCAGTATACGGTAACTCGTTAGATATATTTTCGTCCACCAACAATGACGTCTCATATGTCCAACAACGAGCCACATTTCTCAATGTATACCTGTAACATCATAAATTGGAATTACTTAAATAACTCTGGCTATTTGACCTTCATAAGTCAGTATTAGTCTTCCTTGGCTTCTTTTATCACTCACTTTCGCACTGTAGATTTCACTCATTCTTTCTATGTGCCCGAACCATCTTAGCATCCCTTTCTTCATTTTTACAATAACACTGTCGTGTAACCCTGTCACACTACGTATCTCTTCATTGCTTATTTTGTCCGCAAGGGTGACACCGCACATATTTCTAAGAGATCGCATTTCTACTGCATTTATCTTACTTTCACTCGATTTCGGGCATATTCAGGTCTCACTACCGTACAATAAAGTTGGCACCAACACCACATTGTGTACGGCCATTTTTGCTGAGTCGCATTTCTACTGCATTTATCTTTCACTCGATTTTGGGCATATCCAGGCCTCACTACCGTACAATAAAGTTGGCACCAACACCACATCTCAATCTCTTTCATACTAAAGACTTCCTCTAGTTCCTGACCCGAGTGTGGCGAATCGTTAGGATATTTCTAGCTCACAGTGTCAGAGACAGAGTCGTCACTTTCATACAGTTCTCTGTAATAATCACTCCATCGTTGCAGAACATCTTTTTTGTCTGTTAGCAGATGATGTTCTTTCGAACGCACTTTATTTATTCTGCAAGGTGGCACACCACTTACGTATTTCTTTCCAAAATAATTTGGAATTTTTCTCGAAGTTGTCCAACATCCTGTTTTCGTCTAACACCTTACACCTTCCACGCTTTTCTTTCACTACTGCTTTCGTTTCTGCTTTCTGCAGCTTATATCTCTCTTTCATCAATTCCTTCATACTACAGCTATTTTTGGCAGCAAGGTAGTCTCGCCATGCTTTCTTCTTCTCGTACACAGACTCTTTCACCTCGCCACCCAACATCACGCTTTTTACCATTCCCAATCATATTCGTTCCACATACTACTTTCGCAGCCTCGTAAACATTTATATTTTTGTTCTATTAAAACTTTTTAATCAGCTACTACTTGCAATATGTAGTTATAAATCCAAAAACTTATAGATGCGACTCGCATTGGATTATATTTTTTTCGATAATAAACTAACATTTCACGTCATTATTGTAATATATCAAAACGGCCATAATAGCGTGCCACTACTGTAATTGCACTAAAACACTTACCCGCCGCCACCCACAACCAAAGTGGGCACGTTCAAGTTCTTAACGAACTTGACACATTCGCCGTGACCTCGCGTGGACAGTGAGAAACAACCTAGTCTGTCCCCGGCCAGCGAGTCCGCGCCACACTGTAGCACAATAGCCGTTGGACGGTAGAATTCCATAACATTGGAGATTGTCGGTTTGAATACCTGTGATTAAAATTAGCGTTGCAGCCTTTTTAGGTCTGACTACCACTAAGTCGCATCTCTTTTTTGCTCTTGGGAAAATGTTTGTCTTAAGCAGTTGGATTATTATTATTACATGAAATGTTTCAACGACTAAATGTAAAAATGCTATACATATCATGAACCTTCCATGTTTCGTATTATTGTAAATGATGTTAAAAACTACATATAAAATCCACTTATAAGTTAAAAATTTAGAAGTTATATGTGAATTTACAAACAAACGCAGATTAAAGATTTGTTTTATACTATTTAGAGATATTTTGCATAATCGACAGTGTATAGTTAAAAAAGAGTATATTCAATGAATGTATATTGTACTATGAGATGATCATACCTGTAATCTCTCACTCATATAAACATGGGCATGGGAAATCTCAATCCTTACTTTTTACTAATTATTATAAAAACAAAATGTTGTCTGCTTGTTTTCTTTCATGTGACAACTACTAAAACATTCAACTTCAATATGTACAAAGAATGGCCATATCTCAAGACAAAATATACAGTCATTCTTTTAAATGGGATAGTATGGGCAAATTTTGAACTATGAGACTTAGAACACAATTCCAAACTTACAATGGTTAAATTTTTTTAATATCATACAATAATTTGATCTAGAAATGAAACTGGACCGATTTATGGAATAAAAAAATTGAAAACATTTGCTATTTCTGGGAAAAGTTCATGCTTAACAAAAAAAACTATTTTACTTAGAATTTAAAAATAAGGAATGTCATTAAAAGCGACAGTGCTTAAAAGACTTATCTTATAGTTTAAAATATGCCCATACTAATCCCATTTAAAAGAATGATCCAGTTATAGGCTATCACTGCAGTGTGATACCAGCAAAACTAAAGTAAATGTGATTTTTACCCAGTTACGTTGAAGTAAATAAAAGGAATATTATTTTAGCAGCTTATGAATGTATATTTATTTGTTCTCTCTGAAAGCCGAAACTACTATATCCAATGTTCATACATTGATTGACCTCCATAGGTACGAGGGCATTCCAGAAAGTAGTACCCGTTTACGTATAATTAAAAGAAAAACGATGGAAAGTAAATAATGATTTTAATTAAATGAAAGTAATACATTTACTCATTTCTCAATGTAGTCGCCGAAGTTGTTGAGACATTTGTCGTATCTTGAAACCAGTTTGTTTATGCCCTCCTCGTATACCTCTACCGCCAAATTAGCCAAATTTTTCTGTAATTCAGATGGTCTGTCACGATTTCATGGAGCAATGATCGTGAAATTTCAGAAAATTGCTCAATTCAGAAAGTTTTACGCGTCGATCTTTCCTGATGAAATCATCGACACGTTTCTTCAGATCGTCGGTGATAAGGGACGGGCGACCTGACCGCTCTTCATCGTGCACATTATCTCTTCCCTGTTTGAAATTTCGAACCCAGCGCCTTACAGATGACTCATCCATTGTTCCCGTACTGTACACTTCAGTAATCCTGCGATGAATTTCGCTTGGACGGACGTTTTCAGCATTCAAAAAACGGATCACGGATCGCACTTCACATGTGGCGGGAGTTTCTATCTTATGCGCCATTTGAAACAGTCACAAAACTCACTCCGTGCACCGCAAGAACTCGCACTCACATAACCGCAAAGCTACGATGTTACTTTAAACACCGGCGCCGCTTTGCTTTTAATTGGATCAGTAGCGCCATCTGTATGAGTAAACGGGTACTACTTTCTAGAATGGCCTCGTATTAGATCCGTCTCAATTAAACATATGAAAAGAGCTAAGCTGTATTGTAAGTTGTAAATGAAGAAAGGAAAGCTTAGATGGTTGGAGCGTCCTTCCGGTTCCGGCGTCGTAGTGTTGCAAATAAACGCTATATACTATACTCTGCTATTTAATTTACAAAATAGTGTAATTAAGTGATGACAAAACCTAACTCGTCAGTAAAAACAATCCTCGAAATGTGACTTGACGAACAAACAGAATCATAGTGAAAATCCAGACAATCATAAAAATACGAGTTGGAAATATTCCTATGTATAACCTCAAAGTGTGCTAAAGTCTAAAGTTCATCAGTTGACTCGCGCTCGCATACCTAGACGAAAATGTGTGAGGAGAATGAGATTTGAAGAAGCGAAAGAAGTGTGTAAGGACCGCGACGCTTGACGCTCTGTCCTGTCTGACTATCCCTTTAGGGATACAACGTGAAGATATGTATGTATGTATGTAAATGTACTGTAATGACGTAAATGTACATAATTTAATATATAGAAATGTTTTTCATAAAAATAATACATTCATATCCTCAAACTTACGCTGCATCCCTAACAGGGTAGTCAGAGAGGATGAGCGCCAAACATCTTGTTCCTAACATACTTCTTTCATCTCCTCAAATCTCATCAATGCACTCACACACTTTTGACTAGGTATGTAAGTGTTTTTGGCATTTCCGTCAGCTATAATTCTGGCTATTTGATGTCCAGTTTTTCTTGGCTTTCAAAATGTAATTAATAATTATAAAACTAAAGACACATATTGAACAAAACTTGTAAACATCATGAGTAACTTCTTGAATTCTTTGTCAGAGTCGGAGAAGGGAGAAAAGTATAATAGGCCTCCAACTTAAGCAATGAATTCAAAAAATTACAGTTTTATTTCATTTACTTTACAAGTTACTGTTCAATAAATTCAAGGTGGTCTGCCCGTGACCACGATCAGTGCAATCCGGTCGAAACGTCGGGATAAAAGAGGTATTTAGCCTCGAAGTATAAACGCGATATAGACCCGTAAATAAATATTGTAAGTTCAAGGGGTTTTATGATAGCTCTATAAAATTGTATTCAATTTCACAGTTATTATTAACTCACCTGAACATAACTTTGGTCATCGATACCCTCTTTCAACGGCACGTTTACAGAATAGTACCTGCCACTTTCTGCTCCGATCTCATACATATCACCTGTACCAGGAAAGAAGTAGTTCCCATATTTATGGAAACTTACCTGCAATAAATAATTATAATTAATTAATTGCAATTAGTTCAGCAAGGCTTAAAGATGGGTAAGTGTCAATTATATTCGCGAACTAGTTGCGCTTCGCGATCTTGTATCCGCTCAAATGGAAGATGTTATTTGCAAATATCTTTCATACGCTCGCCTTTGTGTTCGCGCAAAAACCGCTACTGGTTAGATTGGCCTAGAAGGAGTATGAACTGCTACACGGTCAGAATGCCTCATTTTCTATCTGTAAACTCCCTAAGGAAATAATTATCTTCCAAATTTCATGTTTCTCTCTTCAGTGAGTAATTATGTTGGGTATGATTATTCAAAAATCATATTTATTTAAAAAAATACATTTACCGTCATTACTCTGTCAGTAAGGTAGAAGGCTTCTTGCACGCCATCTCCATGATGGACATCAATATCTATGTACAAGACCCGAGGATGGTATTTCAACAGCTCTAGTATTGCGATGACAATATCATTCACATAACAAAAACCTGTAATCAGATAGAATCATTCAGTGTGTTCATATTTTTGAAGTCTTTGAGTAATTCAATCATAATGGCTCAAATGAACTGCTACAGATACGATTGTTTGTGACACACACATGGTGAAAAAAATTATCTGTGTTAAAATAGATACTTAATTACACTGAAATTACAGCAAATTTTGTATTTGACACACGTAAGGTGTCTAAAATAAAAAATGGTTGCTGGTACAATTTGTTAATTCTTGCCTATGTTGAATAAGAGTGGATCTCAGTATGTTAATATTGTTAATTGCAATAAGGCTACTTATCTATTAAATACACTGCGAAAAATAAGTTATTCGCTTTAAAACTCAGGCAGTGGGAAGAGTGGGGATACATTCTGTCTGTCATTTCTAGCACTGGACAATAATACTGTGAGTTTATGATGCCACAGCTCTGCACTCCCTCTAGCTTACTGTCCCCACTACAAAGTTAACAACTCCCTGTTTTGTCAGTGAATATCAAGTAGTTGCTTTCACAATTGTATTAAACATTTTTAATCATTTAAATACCATATACAGAAAATGCCAGTTTTAAGAGAAGTTAACTAGCCTATTATAAGCTTGGTGATTAATTTTAAAAAAAATTAATAAAACATTTTTAACCAGTTTTATGACATTATATAGAGAACTAAGTACTGATACTCTACTAAATACAAAAATAAATAATACATTAAAAATGTACATGTACTTACCAGACGGTTCAAATTTCTTTGCATGATGTAAACCACCAGACCAGTTGATGGCTATATCACATGCATTGTTATTTAGCTTCATAGCACCTTCTAATGACGCCCCTGTGTACATTGAACAGAAGTCGAACAACCCTTCAAATACTGGACAATCGTCACCAACATTGTAATGAAGTAAGTCTTTGGAATAACCTAGAATTTTTAACAATGTTAAGGAAGTTTTAAAACCAAAAATAAGGGATAGATTTTAAATAAAATATTCCCTAAGAGGGAATTGAATGGGGTGAAAGTGGAGTATGGGTACTAAGATAACTATCCTAACAAGGGGGTAAAGTTACGGAATTTTATTCACCATGTAAGTGCATGTACTTATATTTTTTTTATGTTAAGAGTTATTTTATAATGTGATATAACAAAGAATAATTGCAGTTATCGAATAATGCTGTTTGTAGAAGACTTCTAATATTTAAGTGTTAGGTGCCTAAGATATTCAAAACATTCAAAAGAAATGTGAAACTTATTTAACTTACTTTGTATATTTTGGGGGGTTACATTCTGTAAAAATTCTATGTAATCCTCACTGTGGAATCGACACATGTCATGTGCACTAGCCCTATAAGGCTTATATATTTGCATTTTCTTATGAAGGCCATAATTGAGAACCAAACTATGAGTAACAGAAAGTCTATGGGGCTTCATGGGATGTCCTGGTCCATAATGGAAATTACCGACATCAGCGTTATAGAAATAGGCAACCCTGTGACTACTCATATTTGATAAACAAACACGTATTCCTTCAAAATCAAAATAACACCAAGAACCAAGGCAATAACTACTAAACGTTTGGTTAACTGGATGTCCCCTAACATACTTGCTTGATAGACATTTTCAACATTGTACTAATTACAACGTTAAAAACACTCAAATGCTTCGAAAAATGTAATAGAATTTTTATCTATAAGACATAAAAACTTCAGTGGCTAAAACACAGAGTTGTCAACTTGAGACCATAGTGTTTTTTTTATATTTCTTAAGGCATTGGTAACAAGACCATCAGCCTAATGACGAAACTTCTGGAGAAACATTAACTGTCCCTAACACTCCAGTAAAGTGATTGTAGGATGTACTGAAGTTAAAAAGGACTTCTAGGAAGAGCGCGAAAACTTCAGCTACACGTGTTTATTTAGATCTCCTCCATTCTTTTCACTTACACAGAACTTAAAACACAATATACTATCACTGTTGTACTTTAAAACTCCTAAAAATGTAAAAAATAGACAATCTAAATAAAATGACATCTTCACCTCCCGTTCCCGCCAAAAAGTCCTCACTTTACATTTTACAGTATTTACATAGTATAAATATTATACCATTCTTGGTTATGAAATTTTCTGATGATTGTTATTTTCACATCATGTTAATTTTTTACACTTACAACATCTTATAAGTTCATTACATCATCTTTGTTTGGACTTAATCTGTATCTCTTTTCAAATCCTTTTTAAATTTTCCTTTTACCTCTTCGACAAAAACTTGTCTTCACCCCATCACATCCTTTTTTTTCCTCTCTTTTTGTTTTTTCCTCTCAAAAAATTCTCTTCCATTCTTACAAAAAATATATTCAAATTTTTAACTTACCACTTCTACAATTAATTTCTTGGACAACCTCTAAGCTCATAAAAAAGGTAGAATAGAAAAAAAAATGTTACAATGAAAAGAATATAAAAAAAGAATATACTTTGGAAGGTGAAAATAACTTTGAACTTTGGAGGTGAAAAGAATATACTTTGGAAGAATGGAAGAGATATTTTTTTCCTCTCTCAAAAAATTCTCTTCTATTAGCAATTACTGTTTTAGATGACCTTAAAACCCTCATTCAAAGGTTTAAAGAAGGCTTAGAATAGTTTAAAAAGGCTTAGAATAAAAACTTTCTAAATGTAAACTTTTTGTTTCCGATTCTGTTCCGATTATAAAAAAAACGAAATAAATTAACCAATCTGGCACCAAAAATTAGTCTTGTCAAAAGAATCAGCGTACCTCCTAGGAGCACCAGGTGCTTCCATTTTAGATGACTCCATATCCTGCTTAATCAATGACTACAAAAATTTAGCCAGTCCACTTTTATCTTTTCGTACCACAATTTACAAATGATTTTCGCTGTTCTCAGCTTTTTAAATTTCAAACCCTTTCCATATCTGTAGACAGTATTCTCAAAAATACAGTGTTTGTTCGAGTACTAACCTCCCTACCTCCACTTTTTGTCAGAAACACTGGAATGAGCCTCTATGCAAAAAATTTCATTTACAACTTGTAGTACCGAAAAAGATTGGTTTAGTCTCTTGGCTGTTTTTGAGAAGGAATCAGGACACTGTTTGGAGTAATACCTTCAAAAAACTTAGGAACCCTTGTAGTATCCCTGCGCGTCGGGGCCAAGACTAACCTTCCTCACTTTGCCGCTGCGGTGATTTCGTCGATGTACTAGGTTACCACGATTTATCCTGTTACTGTGACCACGCAGTACGGATCGCATGTCTAGGCATGCTGCCTAGAACGACGTCATCGACGGGCCCTTGTCGCCTCTGGCGTTCCTGCAATCTTAGAGCCTGTAGGTATTGCACACAGCGACGGGAGAAGAGTGGATGGTTTGGCGCTCATACCTTGGAAACTTGGAAGATAGCTGGTGTGGTGATACACTTGTGGTTTCCCATGTACCAGCGACTTCCAAGTCAGCAGGTGCCGCGGCAAGCACTGCCGAAAATTTGAAGCGGCGCACTATGGTCCAGAACCGTGCGTACCGTCTCAAAAATCTGTAACTTGTTTGTTGTTTGAAGTAATGAGATGAAATTTGGTAGACAGCATCTCTAATATATATACAATCAAATAATAAGACATTACTTTATATTTTTTTATTTTTAATATGCATAAAAAATGATACAATACTAAAAATGAAACTTTTTCATGCAAAAACTAAGTTTACTTAACTTATTTAATTATATTACACGGTTTTATGTAATTAAAATATTATTTAGTATTTCGTTAATATTAGGTACAGTCAACAGCACATTATGCTTTACATTTTCGTTGAAAATTCGCCTTTATTCCAAACGTATAAGGTGCCTCTCTGTTAAAGTTAATATGTTAGCGATTGTACATTATACATTAATATAAAAGTACATTTATTAATCTACTACATAAATAAAATATATGTTCATACTTGAATTAAATATCTAAAAGGTTCTTGGCTTCTTCTAACAGTTCTTTATGAACAGTAACTGATGGTTTATGGAACGGATGGCTAATAGTTGATATGTAGCGATCTGATGTAAATAGAAGACGATGAAATACATCTTCATTTGTTGCGGACCTAGAGCACTTCCTTGCGTGATACAATCTGAAGTTTTTATAATCTTTATTACGGGATTCTTGTGCATCCTTAGATAGATCATCAATAGGCAGAACAGCAAAATGTCTAATTATACTTTCTCCATGTAATAAGATCTTGTGTACCGAAGAAGGCATGTTATACCACATATATTTTGTTACGTACAATTGTGCAGTATCACGGGTATATTCACCAAATTTTATTGGATTTACTGCAATACCGGACGCCAAAGTCTGAAGAATGACATAGAACCTTTTAATATGATTCTCATAAACTCCTGTAATTTCTGAAGAACAAGAATAGTTCTCAAAAAAACGTCGAGCTGTATTGCCGTCATTGCTATTTCCACTTCCTTGCCGGGGTTTATCGACATGCAATCCCATTCGGCTTCGAAATTGACTTTGAACAAGCTTTTTCTTGTCCTCTTTAATTTTTTTATTTTCCGGAGTTCTTGCAGACCATTTTTGAAACGAAAGATTATATGAAATATGTAAAATTAATTCCATGCACCTAATCCACGCATGCAAAGTAGACAAACCGTATTCGTAAGCATTTATATTATCTGGCTTTAATTTAACTTTCTACAAATCATTCATCTCACTTGGTTTAGCGCCACAAATAGTACACACAGCTCCAGAACTTGTGTCAGTTAAAACTTGTGTAAGTTTTCCATCCACCATGGTTAAGAATAGTTCATGACTTATTTCAATCACCTGATCCTCCTTGTGTATCTTAGAAGTCTCCAAAATATTAATTTGACCCCGAAGATCACCAACCACCGAAAGCGTCTTCTCAGGTGTTTCTTTTGCAAATTCCATCACAATTGGACGGCAATATCGTATTGAAGAACAAGCCGGATTTTGCCAAATAACCTCATTTGTTTGTGTATCAATTAGCTTTATTGGTACCAAAGACGCTATAAATAAGTTTGCATCTGAAACTAAGTCACTTTCATATGTTAAAACTTGTTTATATTCGCTTTGTCCTGATGAACCATCACAACCCCATTTGGTGAACAATTTAAGATTTCTTCTCGATGGCTTGTATACGTTATCAATGCTTAAGATACGTGCTATTGTATGATCAAGCAAATCTTGTAAATTTACTTTAGCACCTGTATCAGTAATTTCTATGCTTCCAGGTGGAGGATAACACATTTTTTTTGCGTTTGTTAGTATATTATATGACGACAATATATTATCAAAGTTTTTGTTAATTAAACTTGCTCGAAGTAATATCCATTGTGATTTGGAAAGATCTAAATCAGCATAAAGACTTAAACCTTCATCAACTGTAAAATTTGATGCATTGAGAGTTTCATGCAATAATTTTTGACTTAAGATCTTTTTTTCATTTCTGTCACAATTTCGTATTATTGCAACAACAGAAGCTTCTTCGAATTCTCCTTCAGATCGCAATCCTTGGACATATGCGTTATGTATATACTCAACTCCATATTCTTCCTTTTCTTTGATTTTTCTGATAGATTTTCATAAGACTTCGGTGGTCGTCCACGTTCTCCAGATGCTGTACGTATAATATCCATTGGTACGTCTTCGATTTGTACCTTAAATACACTGTCTAACCACGAACTATTGTTATCGAAGAAACGTACTTTAGTTCGTTTAGATTTGGACCACCGATCATTAAATGCAGTTAGAAGTGATTTTTGAATACGCCTCACAACTAACTCACTTTTTGCAGATGATAGATGGTGTTGTTCTTCTAAGTACTTTTAATATCTTCTGAATTTGTCCCACGGTCAATAAAAAATTCGCATAATACTCTTCGTGACACTACAAATTCACTCATGTTGTTTGATAGGTACTTTGCAAATGTCGTATTAGAGAGAATGAAGACGTAAAGCACAATGTAGAACTGGTAAATGACAATGTAAATTATTAGCTTTTATAGTTAAATTCCGTGTGAAAAATATTATCGTCTTGGTGGGTAGATACTAGATCTATGAAGTTGGTTAGTAGTATGAAGTTGGTTAACCACTATCTATGAAGTTTGTTAGTAGGACTGATATGACGTGCAATAACTTTAACCACTTTAGACCGAACGATAAAAAAATACATTAGCCAGTATTCTACTACCTCTAGATTAGATAAATATTATATTTTTTAACAATTAAATGTTCCAATATTCCAAAAAACTCATGAATCAAACATAAACAAAATTTTTGTTATATTTTGCTTTTCCTCCTATCGGCCATTTTTCATCTGAGTTAAAGGGGGGCAAATTCGGGCAAAAAAAAATGTTTGTCCTAACTTTTATATGAGCTGCTCTATGTAGTGGGACCAAAATTACGACATCGGCAGACATCACTAACTGTCAAAAGTCCCTAAGAAGGATAAAATATGAGTTTCCGTAAAAACATCTGCCTACCTGTGCAGTTTTTACCTGATGTACCACTTATATGTTCATTTAATGGAGGACTTAATAACCTTTCTAACGATATATCACACATATTGATTTTCATTACAAATCATGAAATATAACCATCTGATCTGGTTGAATTCTGATCGACATAATCAACATTGTGTGTAACGTCAACTTTCAAAGATAAGTTTTATTAAAAAAACAGATAAAAATATATTTTAAATTAATTATAATATGTATTAGACATCTAATTAGACATGTGCATTCACAAAATATTCAATATCAAATATTCCCAAAACGTATTTTTGAGACGGTACGGACGGTTCTGCCCCATAGTGCGGCGAAAGTATGCGACTCTAAGAGTTTCATATTTACGCCCTTTGAAGTCGAAACTTTGGGACCCTGGGCACCGAAGCCCATTGACTGGTTTCTGATATTTATAAGAGACTGGTCGAGGCTGGCAGCTTCTTCCGCCAAGGAATTAGTTTTGACTATTCAAAGAGGTAACGCTGGCAGTTTGCTGGGCACATTAAGCAATGACTGCTATCTACGCGGCAACTTTGAGTAAACCTATTATTTAAGATGATGCGTAGTTTTAAGTTTGTTACCAAGTTATAAAAAGAATGTCCAATGAAATTTTTCTTGTTTCTTGAGATTTGAGATTTTTCAAAAATGTTTCAAATTTTTTATTATTTTCCTGATTCTTTTCTGATATTTTTCAGTTTTTGAAATTTTTTCGAAATTAGTCCTAATTTTTTTTTCATGCGGAAAACTATCCATCACTACTACAGCACTGATTTTCAGTGGTGCCCGCACAAAACATCAGGACATATTGCTTGCTCTGTATAAAAATTAAGTACACACGTATATAATAGAATAATATGTTATATGACACAAATAAGTAAATAAAAAGATGAAATAAATAAATAAATACATACATGTAAACAATTATAATAAGTATATAAGTAATATAAATGTTTATTTATTTATTTATAAATATATGAATAAACATATGAAATCGAATATATAAATGTAGAATAAAATATAGAAAAATAAATATCACGAAATAAAATTTATAAATGTTGGTTGGTTCCATTATTACACATAAAGTAGGCGCGTGTACATGGTGTGGCGCTTGTTCGCAAAATGAAATTGCAATCGTTGTTGCTAAAGTGAGTAGAGCAAAGGCAATTGCGATTGCAACAAATTGTGAGTAGAGCAAAGGCAACTGCGATTGCAACAAATTGCAACAGCAAATTCCTAGTCAGATTGCAGCGTGAGTAGAGCCTTCAAGATAGTTCCTTTTTGTGTGAATAAAATGGAATGTATGGCGTAGTCTATAGGTTTCTCTATCCACGTCAGAGGGAGTATCGACTCGTGCTTGTCACTTCACTTATCGTTATCGCTAACTTGATACAATTCTCGTGCTCTCTTTTTTTGCGAAGTAGTATTCTGAGATTTGGTTGAACTGTGTTATTATTTTTTATTTTTCTGGTGCCGTTTTCACTTTCTAATTTGAAAACTTTTGAAATCAAATAAATCTTGGTGAGAATTATTTTATATCTTGTATCTTTAAATGATAGTACCTAAAATTTCCCCTGTAAACCTGTAATAATATTGTGTAGATCAAATAAAGTATTGAAAATTGTCACTATTCTAACAAACTTCTACAACTTTCCAGTAACCTATTACGTAATACTATTTGTCGTATTTCTCATTCACTTTGTATTGGGAACTAAACAATAACAAACATTAATAATACAGAAACCCGGCGTCGTCGTACATTATTTCCTAACCTATTTGAATATCCATTTCTATATATTTGAATTGTGGATTGAATGATTTTATATTATAAATGTACAGAATAAATGTTAGAAATTGAGGGTTGTTGAAACTGCTAGAAATTAAAAAAATAATATTGTTTATTGCTATCCATAAAATAGTCGTAAAAAGTATGAACCTACGTTCTTGATTAGATCTAGTATACTAATAATAAATTTACAAGAAAAGAAGTAATTATATCTCCAATCCTATGAATTGTATATGTACCATAGAGTACTTATAGTAGTAATATATCAATATACTTATGTAAGTTTAAAAAGATAACACGTAAATATTTTGTTTTACTAAGTAGCTGTAACTAAAAATGGTACCTAGGGTATATATATATATTTATATTTAATGTTATTTGTATATATATTTAATAATATTTATTGGTAAAAGTGGTATCTAAAAATATAAAACTGCTAATACATATGGTTACATTTACAATAAAAATTTAAATATGTTTAATTATATGTATATATTTTATACAGCGACCCGCCCCGGCTTCGCACGGGTGCAATGTAGATACTAATGTGGTTTCAGTGTGGAGTGATTAATAATATTACTATTATAGTTACACTATACTACAGGACGTCTTCGAAAAAATATTTTAATCTTCTTAATTATATAACATTCTGAAAGTCGCACTAATAAATGCAGTTTATAGCGTTGTGCTGAAAAGCATGGTTTTACATGTTTTTATTTTCCTTGCTGGAGAGCTCCGATAAATGCATGTAATCGCTGCAAATCGTACAATGCTATAGGGCAAGGCGCGGCCATGGATGCCCTATTTAGTTTTGTTGGGTGATAGTTTTAATTCTAGGATATTTAATAAGATATTAATTTAAATTGTGTGGTGTAAATGGCAATTATTATCTACATGAGATGTTAATTTGATAAGGACAAATATTGTATCCATCTAAATAGCTTTCCAAACTCCACATAATTTGTATTAATTTCTTTAAACATTAATATGGTTATAGAAAGCTATCCATATAATATAGACATATGCCATTGCTGACTTTTTTGTAGTCCTAATAAAGAGAAACAATTCAGTCATACATTGTTTTGTTATATTTCAAAAGAATAAGACAGCATTTTCGATGAAATCTCTCAGTCGGCTTGATTTTTTCTGACATCTTGAACTATTATCGTCATATTTCAACAAATTGACACAAAACAAAATTAAACTATACCTATAAACCTTCCTCTTGAATTACTCTTATCTATTGATGAAAATCGCATTTAAATCCGTTGCGTAGTTTAAAAGATCTAAGCGTATATAGAAAGGGACAGACGGCGAGAACCGACTTTGTTTTATACTATGTATAGATACATTATATATATTTATTTATATATTATATATGTGTCAATAACAAAAAATTACATACAAACTTAAAACTACACATTATCTTGAATAATAGACTTCCTCAAAGTTGCCGCTTAGAAAACTGTCATTGCTTAAGGTACCCAGCAGACTGCCAGCATTAGCTCTTTAAATAGCCAAACTGATTCTTTGGCGGAAGAAGCTACCAGCCCAATGGTCTCCCGAAGCCTCGATCAGTCTTACAAATGTAAGAAACCAGTCAATGGGCTTCGGGGCCCCAGGGATCTAAAGTTTCGACTGCAAAGGGCGTATTATATATGTGTATTACACATTGTAAATGCAATAACTTTTATTGATGTAAAATGTGATGTGATGTGTGATGAGACAACATTTATCTCACGACCTACATTTATGTTGACACATACATACATATCTTCCCACTGTATCTCTACTTGATACTTGAAAATGGGCTCGTTTCCACAACTCAACGTCTATTGCACCTATGCGCTGTATCCCTGACGGGCTAGTCAGAGAGGACGGAGCGCCAAGCGTTGTGGTCCTTACATACTTTTCGCTTTCGTTTGCTCAAATCTCATCATTCTCCTCACACATTTTCGCCAAGATATGCGAGTGCTTCTGACATTTTACGTAGGCTAACACTAGCTATTCGATCTTTATAAGTCAGCCTTGGTCTTCTTTGGCTTCTTTTACCACTCACTTTCGCTCTATAGATTTTTTTCGTCAGTCTTTCATCACTTATCTTTCCATGTGCCCGAACCATCTTAGCATTCTTTTCTTCATTTTTGTAATAACACTATCGTGCAACTCTGTCATACTGCGCATCTCTTCATTGCTTATATTGTCTGCAAGGCTGATACTGCACATATTTCTATGGATCGCATTTCTACTGCTTTTCATATTTATGTTGATGATACATAGAAAATATACAACATACCTTTCCCCTAGGATTAAATGTACTTAACAATGAAAACTTATTCTAATAACAAAACCTTCACCTTTAATTATAGTATTTAATTTTTTCCTCATTTTTCCTGCACTTGACGTTAATGGTATCCCTAATATGTCCTCCCACTCATTACTATTCGGTATTTGTATTATTTCATCTTCCATTGATTGTTCTTCTGTGACATCCGTATTGTCATCTATATCTCTCTGTTCTCTATTTTCGTGTTCTATATCTTCATAATGTTCTACTTCTTTTAGCTTAATGCTTTCATTGTCAGCACCACTTTTTTGTTCAACTTTCACTAGTTGATCTACATGTCTATATATTATCTCTCCTTCTTTCGTCTCTACCCTGTGTGTAACTGGTCTATCCTTTTCTGAAATCTTCTCGGGTGGCATTTTGGTCCTCCTGAATAGTTTCTGTACATAAGATTTTCATCCACTTCGGTCTGTCTATTCTTCTTTATAGCATTGTTAACTATTTGTTGTTCTATTCTTCTGCAAAGATTGTCTTTTGGGTGGACTGTATCTAAAAAAGTTCGGAGTTGTATATTCATCAATAATTCTGTAGGACTTTTTTGTGTACAAGGTGTAGAACGTAAACTTAGTAATATTCGAGGTAATTTTAGATCTCATGGCATATCTTCCAATTTTCTTAGTTTCTGTTTCAATGTGTGTACTATTCTTTCAGCTTGCCCGTTACTGGCAGGATGATATGGAGCTGTTGTAATATGCTTAATTTTATTAGCCAGGAGAAAAATTTTAAATTCTTTCGATATAAATGCGGTTCCATTGTCAGAAACCAATGTCTCACAAAGTCCATGTTGTGCGAACAGATGCCGCAACTACTATCTGCATTTCTGGCCATTTTGAGAATTCATCCACTACGATCAAGAAAATTTTGTTCTGAAAAGGTCCTGCAAAATCCACATGAATACGTGACCAAGATTTAGAGGGCAAAATCCATTCACGACTCGTTTTTGCCGGCATCTTTGTTCATTTGTGGCTACCAAACATAGCTCTGTGCCAATACTTTTGTGAGTATAATACCGTTATGCGTTTGATGTAATAATCGTAAAATTTGATTTCTCATAGTAGGTGACACAACTACGCGGTTTCCTATTAAAATACATCCATCTTGCATGCTCATCTCTGTACGATGAACCCAGTATATGTGAAGCTTCTTATCTTGTACAAGTGGTGCCCAACCTTTCATTATGTACCTTATTACTTCACTCAATAACGGATGTCTAGTTGTCTCTTTGGCAATCTCTTGTGTCCCAAAAGGTAAATCATGTGGAGTCTCAGCTATTAGTAATACTTCCCCCGGTACATCCGCTGTTGTGAACGACGCTACTGGTAGAGGGCAACGGCTCAACCCATCAGCGTTTGCGTATCCTTTTCCCCGGTCAGTATGCAATATCATAGTTATGTGCTGAGAACGCTAGACATATTCTAACCAATGTAGGAGACAGCAAATCTGGCGTTTTCCTAGTAGGATTAAAAATTCTCAGTAAAGGCTTATGGTCAGTAATTACAGTAAATTTACGACCCATCAAATAATTGTGGAATTTCTGGATACCAAAAAGAATAGTTATCGCTTCTTTGTCCAATTGTAAATAACGTCTTTCATGTGCGTGTAAAGTTCTGGAACCCATAGCAATAGGCTTTTCCTCTCCATTATCCATTACGTGTGCCAAAACAATTTCTATGCCGTACCTGTTCAGAAGAATCACAAGTCAGAAAGTGGTTGAATGTCATAATGTGTTAATGTAACATTTGTTGTTAATAAGGACTTTGCCACATCAAAACCTGACTGTTCCTTATTAGACCAGATCCACTCATTTTTTTTATCTAATAATCTGTGCAAAGGCTCCAGTTCAGTAGGTTTATGGTAAACAAAACGTTCATAGAAGTTATACAATCCCAGAAAAGCTTGCAATTCCTCTGCGTCAATTACAAAACCAAAAAATTCGACTCTGTCTTTAGCAAATCTACATTTATCTTTATTTAGACGCAAACCCACTTGAGCTATACGATTGAGTACTATGTCCAGGCGGTCGTGCATTTCCTCATACGTGCTTTCTGTGACGATGATATCCAACACGACGGCTACTCCCGTTATATACTTCTCATCAAAAAAATCGAAACATCCCTGAAGTTTGGTTTTGAATGAGTCTTATGAATTTTTTACGCTAAAACAAAATAAGAAATAGTGCCAGTTAATTGCGGATATTATAAGGTATCGTTTAACAAGCATTGATGATTCAAATTAAAATTAAATTTCTTTACCTAGCGTGTTTTGTTCAAGAGGTATGGTTTTACCCTTTGAGAAGAATTTGTAAAATGCTAGAAACAAAGACGTAAGACAAAAAAATATTTAAAAAAGTATTCAGTATCTCGTATTTCCTCCCCGGGCTCTAATGACTGCTTTCATGCGGTTCCTCATGGAACGAATGAGAGTCACAATCTTGTGTTGTGGGATGTTATCCCATTCTTCTCGTATAGCTGTTTTAAGCTGGCCAAGCGTCTCCGGAGAGAATCTCTCGTTCTTACTCATCTCTTCAACCCATAGGTGTTCTATGTGATACATATCCGGGCTTTTTACTGGCCAGCCCATAACCGTAATACCGACTTCGTTCAGGTATTCATTTACAATGCCTGCGGTATGAGCCCTGGCATTGTCCTGCATAAAAATCAATGGCATCATAGCAACGCAACTATGGATGGCGGAGAGAGATATCATCCATCGTTCGACCAGAATTCGACGCTCCGAATCCCACGCAGGGCACTCTTTCTATTATATGCTGGGCGGAGGCTTCTGTTCCCTTCCGCAGGGTAGCACTGCATCGTCAACCCGCTTTCAATACGTTTCAGATATTTAACGAAATATCTGTGTCTGGTGAGTATTTGCGTCCATTCGTGGGTGACACTCCATCGTTCTCGAAGCCAGGATGTTGACGCCCATGGCTGTTCTAGTCTTTCACGCCATCTCTATCATCCGTCGCCGTTCCTGTCGTCGAACTTGCAACGATGCGGTCTCCTCGGTCTGTCGGAGACCCATGTGCATCCCCACATTCATGTCCGTCATAATAACCAGGAGTGGAAGCCGCGCCAATACTGCATCGTGGGATTTCGTCCGATGTTCCCTTGAGATCTGGCCAAGTGCTGCTGCACAATGTTAAGCAGAGCACGATTGCGACAGAGTGCGTCAATCGGTGACACTAACTAAGCGCTCCATAAAGGGCCATTGACCGTAAGGCTACAGCACTGTAGAGGTTACGTACCGCTACTGTAAGGAAATATAACATCTACTCTAACCCAACAAAATATGTACATGTGTATGTATATTATGTACGTACAAACATATTGTATTGTTCATACCTACTTTATATATATAGAGCATTAGTAGCTATAGTACATACTAATAACATTTCTTCTTCGTTGTCACACTCTTGGCAGAGTGGTCGTGGTCGTCACATCAGGGGCGTCAGCAAGCTTAACAATCCGTCGCCATTCCTCCCGTACTGTAGCTCTTCTTGTGCATTCGTGGAGCGAACCATTGAGTGCAGTTGTCCATCGCATCGGTGATGCGATGGACAAGTCGCAAGCACAAGTCGCTCCACAGAAGTGTCTTCTGGACGTGTGATATGTCCGAAGAAAGTAAGAATACGACATTGGACGATGGAAGAAAGACGCTGTTTAATGACGAGTTCCTGGATGATTGAGGCATTAGTTCGGAACTGTGTCCAAGATACTCCTAACATTCTTCTCCAGCACCACATTTCTAGGGCGTCTATCTCCTTTTTCTCACTTTCTCTTAAAGTCCACGTCTCAGCACCGTAAAGAAATATGGGAAACACTAATGCCCTGACAAGTCGCATTTTAGTGGCCTTAGTGATGTTTCTGTTTCTCCATATTTTCTTGAGCCGATCCATGGCGGACCTGGTGATAGCCATGCGCCGTTTGATCTCATCCGCACATCCACCTCTGTTTGTTATCAGTGCCCCAAGGTAGGTGTATGATTGAACGACGTCACAATTCGCAATTTTAGTGACTTCGGGCGAGTTGTTGTTAGCTCGATCGACAATCATGACCTTTGTCTTGCTGCGGTTTATCTTCAGGCCGAAATCAAGGCTAACTTGCTCCATTTTGTTCACAAAGGATTCCATATTCTTGATGCTAGTTGCAAATAGAGTAGTATCATCTGCATACCGCAAATTGGAAATTTTATAACCTCCAATAGTGATTCCGTCTGACCAATTCTCGAGTGTTATTCTCATAATGAGTTCCGTGTAGGTCTTAAATAGCAGTGGTGATAAAATGCAGCCTTAACGGACCCCGGCACTTGGATGAAATTGATTCGACAACACGTCTGTTCTGACTGAAACTGTTCCTTCCTCATAAAGTTTTCTAAGAAGGTGAACTAGGTGTTTAGGTGTTCCCATAGCCAAGAGAGTCTCCCAAAGTACTGGCCACCTCACTGAGTCGAACGCCTTTGAGAAGTCAACAAAGCAAATGTAGGTTGGTTTGTTGAACTCCCTGGCCTTTTCAATGATCTGGCGCACGTTTAGGATCTGCTCACGAGTACCCTTCCCTTTCACAAAGCCAGCTTGTACTACTGCTTTGCTTGCTACTAATAACATACCAATACAATTTTAATGTTAGTAATTGAGAACTTCCAAAACACAGTTTTCCGAACCAGCCAGGTCCACTTTTTGTCAGTTAAAATTAAGTCTTCTAAGTAAAAAAAATATTTCAATTACTTTATTAGTGGAATTACATCGCTGAAGCTCTAATTTTCGTAAATTATGTACTAACGTAAGAACTACGTCAACTGTACTAATTTCCTCACACAATGTCATTCATGATTATGATACCTTATTCTCTGTGTTACTATGATTATTCAACTGTAACTCTTTCTGTTTATAATTCTAGAGGTATAGTTGAATGTTAAAATTTTTTGTAAAATAATTGTTTATAATTTTTAGGTATTGTGGTGGAATTTATATTTTTTTTATGTAAGTGAAATTGTAAGAATAATAATATACTGTACAATGTTTTGGGAAGGAACTGGGTCTCAAGATACAGCTCTCCACTAGTTTGAAGTCCAGGGAATTCAACTGTTTCAAACCACGCACTGATATAAATAAAGATTATTATTATTATTTATATGATAGTTAAAAAGAAATTATAAACATTTCATTAAAAAACTGTGTACATATATAGAGAACAGAAAGTGACTGAGTTACTAATTGACTTGACTAACGGACTGACTAAAATATATGTGTTGCAAAATCAAAGGTTTTCCCAATTTTCACCATTTTCCGTACTTCCAAATCGGTTGTGAATTTAAGATAATCATACACAGACATAACTGATGTGCCAAAAATTAACAACACAATATAAATTGATCATCTAATTCTACTGCACTAATGATAAAATATATCCCCAACCGTTGTCTTTAAACTCGAAATTTTGCACATAGCTTTTCATACCTATTATAGTGTATTAATTTATATTTATGTGTATGTATTTAAGGGTTTAGAAAGAGGTATCAAAGCAAAAAAAGTCTGTTCCGTGTACAGAATCCACCCAATAAATAACGAAACGTATTTAACAACTTTGAAAAACCACTAAGGGGTAAAAGTGATAAATATCTAACATATTGAGTGTTGAGAAATAAAAGATAAAATTTAGGTACAGAATGATTCATCAATTAAATTATGTAACAAGTATTTAGCCGTATTACGAAACAAGTATTTTAATAAATCAACCCTAAGAGGGTAAAATGTGTAATAGACAATAACAAATAATCGGCCAAAAGTGTACACGTTTATTTAAAAAAAAATATTTGCCAGGTCGAGGCGGGACGCTAGTTAAAATTAAAGGACTTCAGTAACTGTCAAATTTATTTATATAGATATTTGTATCGTATTTATTAAGTAATTTTTATACTTGAGTTTTGATTAGTAAAGGCTAGTAGTAGTAGTAGTTTTTTTTATTGTCACATATTTAAAATTGTTACAGAACGTTCTTGGTCGGTTTTTTCCTTTCTCAGTCTATATCCATAGTATATATATAGTATTTTGTACATTTTAGCGCTTTTCTTGAAGTCGGTTTAATTTTTTTTTCTCCATTTTGAGTGACCTTAGCTATTAAATAAATATCTAGGGTAGGTCTACAATTAACTTCCTTTCTAATTGTAGAGCGGAATGATATACAAGAGAATCATTAATATAAATGAAGCTTGCAATCAATTAGCGCTATTTGCTGTATCTTTGAAGTCCAAGCTCCAATAGCAGTGAAATTTAAATGGGACCATTTCGGAAGTATTATACCCTTTCAAACAAAAAAGGATTTTCTAAATCGGTCCACTATTGACGAAGTTATCGATGAACATACTAAAAAAATACATGCAGATAAACACAGAACCTCGTCCTCTTTTTGAATTACGTAAACTTTCTTATTAGCTTTTATTATTACCCACTGATTAATTATTTTAAAATTTACAAGAAATTAGTGTTATTGTTTTTAGTTTACTCCAAAGAATGTAATATTTACATTTTTTGTTTTCACTGCTACTGTCACTATCTAAAAATAAAAAAAATAACAGAACATACCTACATGATAATAATCAACTTTTTATACTTCCTGTGCCCATGTCACAAATATTTTTACTGAGATGTAAAATATTTTGCGAAGCTGAACCAGCGTTACAATTGTGACTTATCATAGTAGCACATAAAAGTAATATTGTCAGTACAATAAAAATCCACATATATCTTCACTGAACCGAGCACAATGATGTTGATATTAGACTATCACCTACTTGTAAGGGAAGCCTGACATGATTATGACTCCGCCGTGTTAATGATTTTGTACATGTATGCACAAAAGTTCTGTAGAACCTTTTCTGTTGAAGATATTTTATTTTAGTAAAAATAAGGGTTCTTGGAATGCAATCATTTACCTACACTTCTATCCTTCGAAGAGGCCGAAGGTTCTATCCAAGGCTTCCACTTTAGCCATTTTGGGTTCCTTAGTCCAACCAAATTTCACCCATTCGTCTGTCTGTCCATCTGCATGTTACATCCTAGTTGTGGTATTGCGTAATCTGTACTGAAAGTCACAGAGGAGTAAATTGCTAATCCAAAATCATAAATGTGAAACAAAAAATTAAATAATTTATGTTTCGCATCCAGTTTTTTTTTATTGTCACATATTTAAAATTGTTACAGAACGTTCTTGGTCGGTTTTTTCCTTTCTCAGTCTATATCCATAGTATATATATAATATTTTAAATGCGGAAGTCTCTCTGTCTGTCTTGGCTTTGTTTTCACGGCTAAACTACCGGACCGATTTTGATAAAATTTGGCATGAAGATAGTTTGACACCAGGTGTGAACATAGGCTACTTTATTTTTCAAAAATCTACCCCTATAGGGGTGAAAAGGGGGATGAAACTTTGTATGGGAAATTTTTAACCGCTGAACCGATTAAGATGTAATTTAGTACGGATACACCTTTTCTATTAAAAAAACATAGTTTTGTTTTTTATCTCAAAAGTCTACGCCTAAAGGGTGAAAAAAGGGATTAAACTTTATAGGGGAACTTGATAATGCTAAACTAACAATATGGGTATCAAATGCAATGGAATACGCAGGGGAAGGTTTATGGACATGTGACGTCATCATAAATCCAATATGGCGGATGTTCCATAATAGGAAATAACTTTTTTGTTCGATACCAACAATATGGGTATCAAATGAAATGGAATACGCAGGGGAAGGTTTCTGTATACGTGACGTCATCACAAATCTAATATGGCGGATGTTTCATAATAGGAAATAACTTTCGTTCAACATCAACAATATGGATATTAAATGAAATGGAATACGCAAGGGAAGGTTTCTGTATATACAGAAACATATAAAAAAAGCAACATGTCCCACATATGTGAGACGTCATCATAAATTCGATATTACGAATGTTCCATAATAGAAAATAACTTTTTTGTTCAACACCAACAATATGGGTATCAAATGAAATAGAATAGGCATGGCAAGGTTTCTGTATATATGACGTCATCATAAATCCAATATGGCGGATGTTCCGTAATATAAAATAACCTTTTTGTTTAATATCAACAATATACGTACATCGGGTAACCTCGGTAAGCCGGAGAGGTCAAGGAAAATTTTTCCACGCAGACGAAGTCGCAGGTACAGCTAGTAAGCTATAAGTTTATTTATTGTAAGCTGTAGTTAATTATTTTATTATTAGTTTTAGACTTTTTGCTTAGACAAAGAAAAAAAACCCGGCCAAGAACGTTCCGTAACAATTTTGAATCTAGTAAGATTGAGAAAAAGAATTCTCAAATTTATTTAATCTACACTAATCCTTTTTCTTAAAATACCTTATTTCTGGTAACACAAGACAAACTTGATCACAGGTATATAGCCTCTTGGGAGAGGAACTGGGTTAGGTGGGGCTTTTACCTGCTAATACTGCGGTAGTCGTCTTCGACGTTGTCCAGGGGCTGCGGGATCTTAGGGAACGCACTAGAATGTCTTGCGCTGTGCCGAAGCACTTCGCGAGGGGACAGTGACACAGCCTCCCGTCCATCTTCGCTGTGCCACGATAGTGCAGACCACACACCTCGTAGTCTCCTCCTCGTAGTCGCATGGATGGACGACCGAAGCCCCCACTTCTATCAACCGCGACCCAGAACGTTCCTTTAATTGCCTATTACGACATATGCGAACGCGGTAACTATATTATCTGGCCCAGATAGTTTTTAAAATACCTCGTGTTAATTTTTGCTGTTATATTTAGCAAAGGTTGAATCGAGTCGAAAATCGAATTACATATTATATATTTTAAGTAAAAGACGTCTAAACTTATGACTCATTTTAAACCTCAACAACTTTTCAATATAACTGTACAAAACAACTGTGATTATACAGCCGTTTTATATAACCACGTCCTCTTGGACACCGTCGCCAGTCAGCTAACCGGTCTCTGCTTAAAGGCTAGAAAGTTTTGATTGAAAATACATTTCAAATGTTTTAATGTAGTATTTTCTAAATTATCGTCGTTACTGGCCAGTTTTGTCGTTTGAAAAATTTAAATTTATTCATATTAGCCAGTTAAAATTGAAGGTTTATTGTGAATGTCCTAACCATGAGTAAAATGGGTCATATATTGAGATGCACGATTGTTTTGTTAATAGCAGACAGCACTATGGTCAATTTTAGGGTGCTTGCGAGAGCAATGTCGACCGTCGCCAAGTCGTTCGAGGCTCACGGCGTGGTTCCTGACGTGGTCCCGAAGGCGCCGTCTGCTTTGGTCAATGTAAGTTATTTTTTTATGGCTTAGATTTAAGTTATGCCGTCTTCAGTAGTGCAATGATATAAATATTTATAATATAAGGCACTCACTTTTATATTATGTAATCAATCTATTTAAGGGTGTGGCCAAACGAACGTAATTTTGTGAGTTATGAGTCGCGTAATTTATGCTGCATTCAATTTCATATAAAAGTCTGGTTTGTGTCACACGACGACGCAAAATGAGTTGAAACTTTTATATGAAATCGAATTTACGCGACTCAGAACTTACAAAAATAGGCTCGTTTGGCCCCACCTTAAATTTCACTGTACGAAGTGTTTATTAGACTTAGTGATTAGATACAAATTTTTTTAAGTATTTAAAAGTCTTTTCTACTAAAAAACAAATTCTGTCATTGACATGACTATTGTCATGTCAATGATATTGATATTTCACTTGTGATATTTCACTGTAATTTATCATTGCATTACTGAATATCACTTAATCCAGAACCTAATTTCGTGAGTTTTCAAAAAATTATAAAAAAATGTTCTACAGTATTTCTATTTTTTCTTCTGTAATTTTTGATACCCAAAGGATGCCAACAAGTCCCTATTACTACCCCAACGCCGTATATCCGTCCGTCCGTCTGTCTGTCTTATCTTTTAAGGATACTGGTTATGATTATAATTGCCATGATAGGTAGCTGGTTGCAATTTTCATTGAATATGTGTTGTTATGGCGGATATTCTTACAAATAATAATAAAAAAAATAAACTGGCCCGTGGGGGTACCTCATTAAACTTTTGTTTGTTTTGTGGGGGTGTAGATATAGTTATCTAATTTATAAAGAACACTACACATAAAAAAAGGACACTAAGTAGACGGGCACAAGTAAACGAGACGAGCACTTCACAGAGGTAACAATATATTCTTGAGACACACGATTTACAGTCACAATTATAATATATACAAGCGATGCGCAGATAAGACAATAATTATGATATTAATAATAACAGATATTAATGATTATAAATAAGCGAAATGAATTAATATGATTTTAACTTGTTATAGCCGTTGGGAACGAACGCAGAATGAATTGTGTGTATGTATATTAATGAACATATTTAATATACATACACAATTAATTGTTATAATATAAATAGTTACATAAAATATAAATAAAGTGTATGTAGTGTTAAGTATAAGTAAGTGTGTAGTGTGGTAAGTACTATGTGGCCTACAGTTTTGTCTTAAAAACGACATTAGGTACCGTTTTTAAGATATAACAAAAAAGTCAAGCATTTTTAGTGTAATTATAGCACAAACTCAAAGTAAAACAACAAATAATGGAAACCGGCCAAGTGTGAATCAGGTTTGGAAGACATCTCGTAAAATATTTTTCAAAGGTGCACCATGGGAGTATGACGTCAGTTGTTATACTTAAAATCGAAATATTAATTACTTAGTTTTGAAAAGATCTTATTAGCCATTTTGTCCTGGGCGGATATTTAGGAATGCTAGACCTCGTCTCTTTTAACACATGCGAGTTTTGTAGTGTTGAGCTAACTAAAGCATTCAAAGCCGCGCCCGACGAAGTCGAGATGTCTCCGGTTGGTAGAAGACAAGCGGTTCTTTACAATCCACCTAGTCTATCTATTAGGGCTTCCCATCTCGATGCTATTTCTAGTTCCGAGACAAATAAGATTTGACACAGTCTCATAATTCCCGGGAAATTCGAGAATTTCGACACTTGAGAATTGTATTCATAATTAATTTTTTATTGCTTTTTTTCTATTTTCAGATACATTCTTTTGACAAAATTTTATTTCAATAATTTTAGTGTAGTATTATAAAATTACATATTACTATGTAATCACAAGAAAAAATAAACTTATAGCTTACTTTATTTAATTAAAATTATTAATCATGAATATTAATTAATTAATGCGATGGTTGGCTTTGTTTTTTACTTAAAACTATTTCTATATGTGGATCATCTTCGCAAACGCTCATAAGTTCTATTCTATTATTATAATTCTATTCTATTAATATATTCTATTATTATTATTCTAGTGATAACAAACTATTTCCTATTTCTGTATTTAGTTTTCAAAGCCACCATAGACGAGACACTTTTTTCACACAAGTAGGAAGTAGCAAAGGGTTTCAATGTTTTCAAAGCTTCCGTTACTAGGTTTCCGTACTCACGTCGTCGTGCAAGCCAAAATTTATCTAAATCATGAGATAAAAATTCCAGTAGTAAAGTTTTATCTGCCGATAGTTCAATGAGTTGTTTGTGAGTCTCAGTTCATAACTTGTCAGCTGGAACAATATTTTCATCAAACGGATTGAGAACCCATCTTTTCGAGAATTCATTGTTGTCATCTGGAAAATATTCTAGTAACTGAATCTTTAATTCACTTAAATGCGTTTTCATGTTCTCCAACAGGCGGTCAATAACTGAATTTTCTAAATTCGCATTTTTGTTAATATAATCAAAAGTTGCAGTAAATGCATCAAAATTTCGTTTTTCAAGGCATATAATCCAAATAGTTAGCTTCTTGATAAAGGCATTGACTTTATCTGTCATAAGTAAAATGTTTTTGTTACGGCTTTGTAAACTTGTATTCAAGTCATTCAAATGTAAAAATATGTCACTCAAGTGAGCCAACAGTAATAAAGATTCTTTATCTTCTAAAAACGAACTGATTTTATCTGTAAAAAAGATTTAAAAAAAATGTAACACCGTAACCTAAGACCACAACGAGGCCTCGATGCCGTCCAAGTCAACTTAACGTGGAAGACTTCTATTTCGTCAAAGACCTAATCGCCAGAAGTTGTTTTTGGGTAGATAAGAGTTTATAAAATAAAACTTTGCTGTAATAATCTGAATTATACCGAAAATATCGGCTGTAGTATGGACATAGATTTCACTCCCAGAATTGGTTTAAAAGTATGATTGTTAAAACGAGAAACGCAGTTGATCCAAACCTTAATGACTAAAGTAATCATATAGCACAAAGGATAAGTAAGCAGGGTCATATTTATTGAGAAAATCATAACTTCTGGAGTAGACAGGTTTTAGAGTAAAGGCCGGTTGGCAATTGCTGACTGAGAAAAGCCGCAGACTCAGTGGCGTGTATTGAGAGAGGCCTATATTCAACAGTAGACTAATATAGGCTTCTGATGATGATGAATCTTTTGTAGTACGATCTTTACACTTTAATGTCATATGTTGAATACATATGTATCACACCTAAGTATGTGTATAACGCCTCTCATAAATACAAACTCTTATTACACTATCAGGCGATCATGGTTGGTGAAATATATTAAAATAAACCACGTTATTATGTGCAGTAATTTAAAAATTATTGTGATAAATAACGTATTTTCTACTACTTACATTACTACCTACCACAGCTACCTACATTTAGTTGAGAGTACAGATTAGGTATTTGTAGTAAGCTACAGATGCTAAAGTCACTTTGCAGTCATTGTTATGTATTTCGTTTTGGCACTACTATCGCCTACTTTTTGACAACCGTACTATACGTAGGTACCTAGGGGCGCCATGACGATATATCGTACAATGCGGAATTGATTATTTACATCAAACAACTGAGGAGAGTAGGCGTTTAAGGTTCTCAACTCAAGCATGAACCACAACTCAACTCGAAATAGAAAAGTAGCCAGAGTCAGAGTATGAGTCAGACTGACAGCAAACTGACAAGCAATTGATTTTTACGGGGGATAGTCTAGACGCCAGAAGTCATTTCAGCGCAAATACAACTCGTTCGGAGCTAAAACTGTCACAGGCCTGGTTGAGAGCTCAACCGCTTGTGTAGCAATGTAACGACCGTGAAGTTTCCTGTTTTCTGTTTGTATAATTATTATATAATAACAATAATAACAATTTATTGTAAATAATATCCGTCTTATAAAATAAAAACATTTTCTTGAAGGTTTTGAAAATTGAAGACCGAATTTCAATTTAGATCTCGAAAATAGAATACTCGAGATCCTTGAAATTTCGAGACTCGGTAGAGTCTGGGGATGGAAGCTCTACTACCCATTACAGTCTTTCTTAATCCGCTTTTTTGTAACAGACAAGACTTAATAAATAATCATCGGCTTCACAATGGCCGTGCATAGCCATAGAACAACTTTTCGGCTCGACCCCAAGTCGTTCCCTACTATCCAACTACCAGTACCTAAAGTAATATTTGCCTTTTGCAAAGTACTTTTAAGATAATAATTGTTCCACATCAGTTTTTAGTCGATTATAACAGCCTAATATTTAATTTCAGTTGAAAAAGGTATCGATTTACCATTTCATCGCGGAGTTATCCACCCGTCGAAGCATTGCTTCCTCGTAAACGGCACAATTACTGTTATCAGCATTGATAACTCGCTCTCTCGGCACCATTGACTGATAATGTCGAAGCCTTGTATTACACGAAAAATAGTGTTTATGGTTAACTGCTTATTCCCGATTGACAATTGTAATGTCAGCCATTTTATGTCAGAGCTAGTCCACAGCAATGACTAAGGAAAGTCCTTTTATATGCAATAACTAAGGAAATTTCAATTTGTCAGAATAAAAATGTCTTCTTTATTATTTAAATGACACCGTCGTCGTTGCGAATTTTCCTAATGTCATGTACTATCGCGAAAAGACTAACGAAAAGGGAATGTTGAGCAGGTTGGCCGTCACTTTAAATTGGCCGTATTATACAATCACGAGATAGCTATAAAAATAATTTTTCCTTACATTTTTACAAAGACATGCTATTGACATGTACTTTTTTGTGTCTCAATTTCTTTTAAAGAGAATATAGTACGCTAAGGAGGTTGTTTACCTTGGTTTCTCTACCTCTACCTATTTAATTTAGAAATTTGCACTAAAAACTCATTCCAATTTTAGTATTCAATTTTAAGTCCTCGAGGAGTAAAAGTCGAATGTGTGTCGGTAGGTCGGTGCGAACGATTTATGGTTCCGTGTACTGGGATTTTGAGTATTTTTGAGTGAAAAACTTTTATTGTGACGCTGTATTTATTATAAATAGCTTTATTTATTATCGAATCATAATGCATCGATACTAAATGACATAATCCGTCATAAAATAATCGCACTCGCTAACAAGTTAATTTCTCGTCATTTGTGTTTGTTTGGAATATTTTAGTTGGCTATCGGTATCCCGTACCATCTAGTAAATTTTTCTTAGTATTTGTCTATTAACTTAAAACAATTAACACAAATTATGAAGAATGACTTAAAAAATTTTATTCGTGACCTGCGACCAAATCGTAAGGGGCAATTAGTATGAAGCGAAAAGCCGGGCTTTCATACTGAACTTTGTACAGATTGAGAAATACGATACGAATACATTTCCACGTGATTCGACGTCATTGTTTTTATGTAATATTTATTTGTTTGAGCCGGTGGACGAGTGATAAGTATTTTTTTAATTCCATCATGTCAGTTAATTTCTAATAAAAAATTCAATAACTTGTTCATTGTGAGGACTTAAAGTGTAAACAAGTTTTAATTGGCATTGAAAATGTAAAATCTACAAACTTCGCATTGAAAAAACAAGGAATTGTTTCGTTATACTTATACACATGATTTGTGTATTATTCGACTAGTAAATTGCATAAAAGACAATAAATCGGTGTACAAAACTATTTAACGCATGAATTTGTTTCTCTCACTAGTAATTCGCATAAAAGACAATTTTATCAGTTTAGGAAACTGATTGGATCTTTGTTTGTTCTTCCGGTTCTCCCATCAAGTTATAGGTAGGTGGTACTACTTATTATTGCTGTATCTTTTATTCAAATGACGAAAATATTTTGAATTGTTCTGGTTATGGTGATTAAAAAACTACTGGCGCCATAAAAGACACTTTTACAATTTTTTTAGTAATTTGGATAAATAACGAATCGAGACACATTAATATGTTAAGAACTGATAAATTATTTACCCCTGTACATTTTTAATAGCAAAATATTAGAAAAAATGTTTTGTTGAAAGAACGCGGGGAGCGATCTCTTTCCTCATTTCTTGTCAAAGACAAGTGTGACGCAAGTGTGTTATATTATGCATATTACAATAAACATTACAAAGATCATTACAACTTTATATTATGTTACTGATTTTAACATAAGAAGAATTAAAGGCAATATGTTTTTTAATAAATGTTTTTTTTAATTCTTTTTAAAAAAAGCGATATTTGAAGTTTGGGACAGCTAAAAACTATATGATCTGGAGTTCCGTCATCCATGTCACACTCACATATAATATGGTACGGATGTGTAATTTGACCAAATGCAGCGGTGTGCAAACATAATTCAGTCTGATACTCGGAAAAATTAATTACAACTAATAATTATTCAGTCTCATTGTGGAAAGTGTCGCAACTGATTAACAGAAGGCTAATTTGGCTACTCTGTTTGAGTGCATAGATTGTACCCTTGTAGTGATTTTAGGGTGTACTATCTTCGTAAAAACCTACATAACATACATACAAATCGTAAATACCTGGGTGTAACTCTCATTTGGCCGGTTTTTTACTAGTCGTTGCCTAGTTCTACCTAAATCCCTACTTATTTTTATAATCATATAATTTTATATTAAAGCTAGAGGTACGTATAAATAAAAAATCAGAACCGTATTGCCAGATTTAGCAAATAATTACTTCTGTTATGTAATGCGTCTTCTGTTTTTTTTTGTTCTATTTTATTTAAGTCCGGTGTTGCCATTGATAATAATTGAATAAGTGACATAATAAACCTTTCTTTTATCTAAGTACTTTTTAGGTTAGGTTTATTTTCTATTTATAATTTCTCGATCTTATTACCATGGATTTAAGAAATGAAAAGAACAAAAAATAACACTTTTTCATTAACTGCAATAATAGTGATAACATTATCGGGTTAGAAACATAACTAAACTAAAAAACCATAACTTTTGACATCCATATCGTAACTTGATTATATTAAACGTAATAAACTGGAGATATTTACAAATCGTGTCATAATAGTCAATATCCAATCATAACAGTATTATCATTATAATTGCACGTGTTATGATAATATTATTATTTCTTTGCTTAATTTAAACATAAAAAATGTAGATTGAATTTTTTAGATTCTTTTAAAAAAAATTTTAATCTGGATTTTTTTCTCCAATAATGTTTCCACGTTTGATGATTTTAAGTTACGAGTTGAAGTTGTGTGACTGAGAATTAGATATTTGAATATATGTATATCCAAATATACTATACATATAGATATAGCTTTTGTGCGCGACTTCGTCTGCGTGGAATTGAAAAAAGTCTTATGTCCTTCCCCTGGGTACAATCCATCTTCGTTCTAAATTTTATCAAAATTGCTCCAGCGGTTTAGCCATGAAAGGCGACTAAACACGAATATTACGAATATTTTTAGTTACAGCAAGAATTCATTGAGTTACAGATTAGAATTTGAAATATTTTCAGTTAGAATGGATGTATCCAAATATTTCTATAGACTTTTTAGATATCGTGTTCCCGGCAGCTTATTCACAAACGTCGGAAACTCAACTTTCCGTATCCGACAGGAAACTTTTCGATGATTTTGTCTATACGCGATTCATAAATCCGAAATCGTATTATATCTATATCATATTATATATAGTCGTATTCACAAATCCAAGCCTTCTGATTAAATTTATGCTTTTCGACGATCGGCCTTTCCGCCACGGAAAATTTCCGACGTTTCTGAATAACCCCCCAGGTCAGCAAACAGATCAAAATCTGCATAGGTAGATTTTTAAACTAGGAAACCCAAACCTCGGAATTCTATCCATTCCATTATTATACGATTATACCTATAATCACATTATATATGAGTACGTAAAAATGACTCAATATGTACCTACTTAAATGAAGTATGTTGCCATTTTCGATAATAGAAGTCATTAGAACATATCGTCGTTGTTCAAGTCGATATAAACATTAAAACATAATATAATATTGTTTTGGAAGATGCAAACAACTTTTTAAATCAATAACTGTATTTAATTTTGTCTCATAGGTGATATACCCGTCTGGAGTGGAGGTGAAAGAAGGCAATGAACTCACCCCGACGCAGGTGAAGGACGTGCCGACCGTCACATGGGACGCCAGCCCCGACCAGTTCTACACTCTGGCTATGACTGGTGAGCCTGATGCCCGATTTCACCACGGTCCCTTAACACTTAGGGAACACCTAAACCCGGATAGGGGTCCGCTAAAGTTGAATTTCATCGTTAGTATCGTATTAGTATCGTAGTTTTAGGGTTTCGCTAAATATTAGGGGAATTTGTTTTTTTTTTTAATTTTTTTCCTTCTGGAATACATTTTTTGAACAAAAACTGCACAAATATAAACCTATGTGGTTTTCCTGTGTGCAGCTATAATGTGAAATCGGGAATGAGTGGTTTCTGTAGCAGTCTATGTAGGTCTAGGGAGTTGTATCCCATTCCACCATAGACTCCCGTTCCTTACTTTACCATACGATACCTTAGAACAGCCATACTCAACCTGAGGTCCGCGGGTTGCATGTGCCCTGTCGAGCTGTATCGAGTGCTCCGGTAAGTTAAAATAATTTATGAAGGTATAGGCATACAACTCCTTACATTATTCGCATCGACATATCGCATGCTTGTATGAACAGAGTATTAACTCAAAAAAGTCGATTTTCCAGGAGAGCAATTTTAAGGTTTTATTGTGATATTCCAGCTTTTCTGTATTCGATCGGTTAACCATACCTATTTTTTTATGAAAGTTATTCCTTTGGTAAGGTTCCAGCCTACTTCTTAAACTAAATACGACTATATACATCCAACGGGGCGGCGAAAAAGTGCAAAAAGGATGGAGATACTACCCTGCCCGTAGACCCCCCTCGCGTCGGATAATTATGCGACCAAATTCATTCGAAAGATCTTAAATTTTTAAGTAAAGGTGTAGTAGTATCTCAAAATCACATTTTTTTTAGTTACTATCCTGTTCATCCAAGCAAGCGATATCTTTGTGAATTATCGTACTCAGAAATTAAGTATGCAATAATTAAAAAAGTTGTTAAAAAGTGCACACAATTTTAATGATCTTATTATTTCTGTTTAATAAATATTATTAAAATTTATTCAAATTTTTTATACCTATTTTAATCGTAATGTTGTGGCCCACTTGAAATAGTAATTATAAAGAGTTGGCCCCAGCAAAAAAAGGTTGAATATGGCTGCCTTAGAAGGTATTAAGCCTTGCAGATATCAATGAATGAAGAGAATTACTGGTGAGTATGGATATAGTATGACGTGTAGTGTGAATTAGTGCAGGTCGGTTGTCTCAAGGACTAGATTTAGATACACAGACACCTCGACATTCAATTACAACAAAAAAAAGTTTTCTTTGAGTAGCATGGTAGGATTTTCCTAACCAGGACCCCAGGTTCGCCCCTCGGTTAGGTCTATTTAATAAAAACTTTTAAATTGGCTCGGAGTCCGAGTGTTACTACGAACTCTTAATTCGTTTAGTGGTATTCATAGTACAATCCTAGTGCTTAGTTTGGTGTATCCCAATGGACGTAACTGTCTGGAGTATAAAAATATATACATACGTACGTATTTTCACGCTGATCTCAAAGAGGGTAGCCAGAGAGGATGGAATGTAGAGCACTACAGTGCTTGCATACTTCGTTCTTCAATTTAAATCTCATTGTTCTTGTTGAGGTCGTTTGGTTCACATAATTTTTTTTTATTATAAGTCCAAATAAGTATTACACGGCGGTGTCAAACTTTTTATTTCTTCTACATATTCTTTTAACATTTTAGGCAGCTAACACTGATTATTTGATCTTCATAAGACTCGCTTTTGCTCTGTAGATTTTTTTTCATCAATCATTCATCACACATTCTTTCCATGTGCCCGAACGACTAAGCATTCCTGTCTTCATTTTTTCAATAACGCTGTTGTCTAACCTTAATATATTATGTAATTCTTCATTGCTTATTTTGTTCACAAGGGTGTCAGCACATATTTCTAAGAGATCGCATTTATCTTATTATACTTTCATTTGATTTCGGGTATATCCAGGCTTCATTACCGTACAATGAAGTTGGCACCAACACCGCATTGTGATGGCCATTTTGGCTGAGTTATGTACAATTGTCCGTGTGAAACGCGCAGACCCGGACGCGCCGTCCCGCAAAGAGCCCAAGTTCCGCGAGTGGCACCACTGGCTCGTGGGCAACGTGCCCGGCGCGGACGTGTCCCGCGGCGACACCCTGTCGGCGTATGTCGGCTCGGGCCCGCCGCCCGACACCGGCCTGCACCGCTACGTGTTCCTCGTCTACAAACAACCAGGGAAGCTTACCTTCGATGAACCGCGTTTGCCGAACACGTGAGTTGTTTACTAGTGTTTACAGTTCCGTACCCGCATTTTTTTTTATAAAAGAGGAGGCAAACGAGCATGCAGGTCACCTGATGGAGAGTAACCAACCGCCGCCCATGGACGCCCGCAACATCCGGAGAATCATGGGCGCGTTGCCGGCCTTTAGGAAAATAGGGAAGGGAGGGAGTGATGGGCCACCGGCACGTTCACTCACCGAACGAAACACAACAGCATTAGATGCTGTTATTTCACGCCGATATTCCGTGAGAGGGTGGTATTTCACCGGGCGAGCCGGACTTATTCGTGCTGCAATGCAGCATGGCTCTACCACCTTTAAATATACATAGACAGACATCAATCCAATTTTAAATCAGTGATGACGTTTCCAGGTTAACCAGTCCCATACGGGGTGCTGCACTAAGTCCATACAATGTGCTTACGATCGCGATACGAATATGTTTTCGATGGGTATTTGGACTCGCCTTACTGTTCTTGCAATTTTTTAAATAGTGATGTCCCACTTGTGTTTACTTCATTATTATTAGTCTGAGAATGAATTAGTGATCCAAAAAGAATATTTCATGCGGCCGTTATCCACTTGAAACCTTCTTTTTGAATCATTTCTTTCATGGGGTTCAATAAGCAGTGGCGTGCACAGGGTTTTTCAACAGGGTAGGCAGTCAAAATAACTAATATATATAAAAAAAATACAACTTTAATACATCATATATTTATACAGCAATACTGACTACCGAGAACGTTACCATTACTTTAATTTTTCGTAGTACGTGTTATTTGATATAAATGTAGTTAATACAAGGAAAAGAAAATATTGAACTATTAGTACGTGCGCAACCTGTCAGCCAGTTAAATGTTTCATAATATTTAGAATTAAAATTTCGAGTCACATTACCCTGACTTTTGATAAAATCAAATATAACTTTTCAGATCTGGCGACAAGCGCGGTGGATTCTCCATTGCCAAGTTCGCGTCGAAATACAACCTCGGCACTCCCATCGCTGGCAACTTGTATCAAGCTAAATACGACGACTATGTGCCGCTACTGTACAAGCAGCTGGGCGGTTAAACTGAGAATGTACAGTCTATGAAAAATGTTGTGAATTTGATTAGCAACTGGTATTGCACGCAATGTACAGTGGATAATGATGCCTTTAAACTTATTATTCGCTCACAATTGCTTAGCATTCGTTACTTAATTATAGCTTCAGTTAATTATGTACTATTTATAATGTATGTCGACATAGTTAATTACAAAAATTGCCTCCTTTGTCGTTGCTTCAGTAGCGTGCTAATATGAAATGTTATTCAAATTCATAATGTTTTAGTTCAAGCAAATTCATTTCCATACATTTGAAATGTAAAATATCATTGAAGTGTCATATTTGATACATCGCGTATCATACCAACTGTAGAATTGTCTTTCTTAGCTATGTAAGTGAAACTTGCTTCCAATAATATAAACATTTCTAAATCAGTATTATATTTTTTTTAAGGTTATTTCTTCTATTTTTGGCCTCAATCTTACCCATGGTAGGGAGGCTAACATGAATAAAGTCGTCAAATTACGATTTTCGTGGGACTGAGCCGTATTATACCATCAACTGGTATCGTCGTATTCAGTAGTGTTTTCTGAGTAGGAAAAACACGGTGTCGTCACTTTCTCAATTCGTGGAGAGGGGAGCCATGACGTCACAAAGATGGCGATTCTTGGTTTAAATTTTGTCGAATTGCTCAATAACTACTTAACTTATTTGGACGAGTAAGGTGTCATATGAAAGGTATTAAAATGGCTAACAAAAAACGTCTAACGATCATAATAGTACGGGAGGTAGCGCTGCAATTTTTCTAGGAATTTTATACCGAATGAATTTTATTTCAAACAGTTGTTTAATGTTCAGAAATTAGTAGTGAGCGTCAGTTGTCGCACTAGCGATGGAGCTAAAAAAAAAGTCATTGGAAAAAAATCTGCTCCGATGATGTTTATACCGAGCAAAAATGTATTAAATTATTGTTTCAATTACATTTAAAAAAAAAAGATCGTCAGCTGTATTGACGAGGGGGGGTTATATGTCAGTCACGTGCATGAACCTCATTAAAAATTTGACAAATAAATTTATTTTATACCTTATGAAATTTATACATCTAAATTTATACTTTTAAAATAATAAAGAAAATCGTCAGTTGTATTTTTGACGGGGTAAGACCGTCAGTCAGCAGGATAAAAATTTTGCGCGCTCAATGCATTTGAGCGTTGTTTTTTTAACATTCAAATTATCTTATACTTTGAATTCAATAAGTATAATATTAATTCAATATAAATAACACCACATTATATGTATTAATTTTGTGTCGGTTTCAAATTATATTAATATGTACTGTAGCATCAAGGAATTTCGAGCAGTAAAAGTCTCACTGCTCTAACATACCTTTCCTAAAAATTATTATTCTGGCCTTCAGGTAGAATAACCTAGTATGTGTCCATAGTAAGTGTACCCTAATGCAGTGGCGTGCACTCCATAGAGACAAATAGACTGTCTACCCTAGCAATTCGCTAATTAATTAATGTAAGAAAAAGAAATAAATAAATAATAATAAATAAAGAAATAAAAAAAAAAACAAAATCAACGTCAGCTGATTATTTGTGGGTGTAAAGATCGTCAGTTTATTTTCCAAAGAGACTATGCAACGCTCAAATGCATTGAGCGAGCAAAATGTTTATCACCCTGACTGACGGTCTTACCCCCGCCAAAAATACAATTGACGATTTTCTTTATTATTTTAAAAGTATAAAAATTTAGATGTATAAATTTCATAAGGTATAAAATAAATTTATTTGTCAAATTTTCAATGAGGTTCATGCACGTGACTGACATATAACCCCCCTTCGTCAATACAGCTGACGATTTTTTTTTAAATGTGATTGAAACAATAACTTAATACATTTTTTCTCGGTATAAAAATCATCGGAGCAGATTTTTTCCCAATGGCTTTTTCATGCTGTCTCCTTTAGCTCCATCGCTATCGGAGCAGCTGACGTTCGGAGCTGTTATGTGTTAGGGGAAAACTATTATTGTTATGATGTTCAGCCGGTATAAAATGACTCGCTCAACTATAGCGGTACCTCCCGGACTATAAGTATAGGTTCAATATTTAAAGTTATTTGAATAAAAAACAAAAGTTTTAGTGTTAATTTTTTATAGTTTAAATAACGTGGACGATACCAGTCGTCGGTCAGTTTTACGGAAACATTTTTTTAATCGCTTAGCCTTTAGCAACGAATTCCGAATCTGTTGACTACTAAGTCAAAACGATATGTTTTTACATACAGATTTTTTCAGTGTTTCTTTGAAGAACCTACGTTGTGTGAAAGGCAACACGGAAAGGTTGTTTTAAATAAGAAAAACAAGTATAGGTTTAAAAAAGTTTAATTTCTTATGTTTTGTAACAATTGAAAAAGGTATTTATGTGGAGAGAAAAATTTATTCTCATACATAAAAACATTCTCTAAAATAAAAGAACAATTTGTATCTAAAAATAATAAATTAAAAATAGTTATGTATCGATATTCTGAAGTTGTTTCTTAAAAGTGAAATCGAGTGTTCCATAGACTTAATTCATACACCGAATAGAACATGAAAAAGACCAGTAATTATACTCCTAAGCTTTTATATAACTGCGGTACGTAATCATCGAACTGGGCTCTGTAGAAATTGCCTGCTACCGGTCCTGTTAAATTGTATTTCTCAGCAAATTTCTTCGTAGAGAACGCTGCGCGACCATCTATGGACCTGTTAGCAATACGGTTTTCATAATATAATTACAATAGGACTTAAGTCTTTTTTAAACAAACATTTTTTATTACAGAATATGACCCTAAAAACAAAGCAGATTATAGCTACGAATCATGGTTTGGTGGCAGAACCTTCCAAGCCAGGTTTCGGGGTACAAAGTTTTCTAAATTGGCTTGGAGTCTGGGTGTTAGTGGAATCTTCCTCAGCTCGTTACCCATAGTACAAGCCTAGTGCTTAGTTTGCGGTTATACAATTTATGTAATTGTCTGGAGTGTTCTTATATTGGACGAAGCACAGACCTTACGGGTCTACGGATGGACATCGACCTGCTAAAAACAAAAACTGATTATTTTGACAACAATCTGAAATACATACCTACATAAATTCGCATTTTACATATATGTAGGTGCATGGTACATGCCTATTATGAATACCATACCCATGTTTAGACAATTAAGAAACTTAATTTTAACAACCTAATATTGGCGAACAATGTAAAAAATCTTACTTATTTGTCAATCGCTTCTCATCGAAATTAAGTTTTCCTGATTGCTTGTACACAATGTACACGTATCTGTGGATGCCGGTTCCCTCTGGTGGTCCTGAGCCGATGTATCCTGAAAGAACTTCGCCAGCAGAGACATTGTCTCCTGGGATATTGACGACTAACCAATGATGCCACTCGCGGTATACTTGTTCAGGGCCATCGTAGTTGTCGGGATCTAAAATGTTTGTACAAAATACATTCTGAAAAGTTTATTAGACAAACATTTACATACACTTATATTATAACAATATACTAACATAGTATACTGTAAAGTACTTTACTGTACTGCACTGTACTGTACTATACTATATCACTATTATGTACTATACAGGTTAATTTAAAAATACTAATAACCTCTTAGTATTTTGTACTAAACATGATCTCCAATAACTTTTGTTTAACGACATTAAATAATTCATAAGTTTTTTCTTTCGTACAAAAATAAAAATACATAAAATGTTTCTGAAAATGGCACCTACTCTACCCAGTCGCTCAAGCGGCACACGCACAGCGCGGCGCTGAGGCCCGGTGCGCTTGCACTGCCCATTGAAAATACGTACAGAGTAATAACATAACGTTTCAGACAGTACAAAACAACATATTTTTTGAGGAACGTATTGAGTTTTGAAAAAAGTCGTAGAACAAAAGTTGTTAGGTATGTTGACAGGAGTTTTGCACTAAGAGGTTATTAGTGTTTTTAAATTAATGCTGTATATACTAACAATTTTGAATAAAGAACCATCTGTTGTCCAATATCTAAGAGTAAAATTGCACAACAAGCTCCTGCATATTTTAAATTTATAAATTGCGTAGTAATATTACGTTTTGTTAAAGCTCTGCAAATATTACCAGTGAATATGAGTGTATAGTAGGAGTTAGAATCTGCTTCGTAAGAGACACTTGGCTGGTTCTTCACCTGCGTCGGTGTTAGCTCGTTGCCCTGTGAAGCCTCTGCGCCGCTCTGATATTTCAACTGGAAGAAATTAACACCTATTACGTCATTTTTGTTTTGTCGAGACTAGAGACGCTGATTATTATGCTAGGATGCGACTGGGGACGATATTTTATATTAATCAAATCAAACTCATCGCACCACTTACCTACAGAAAAGGGAAGAACAATGTATGCCGGGCTAACTGGTACTTACAATACACACGTTATTTTGTTTAACCGACAAAAAAAGGAGAAGAGTACGTTTGTCGTATGTATTTTTTTTATGTGTTCACCGATACCTAACTTCGTCAATTATGGATCGATTTTAATGATTCTTTTTCCGTTGGGTTAAGTATAGCTCCGAGGTGGTCTCATTTAAATTTTATTGATATTGGAGCCTGAACTTCGAAGAGACACTCAATAACACTAACGCCGTAAGTTTTATATGTCGGAAAAGACACGGGGCAATTCGTGCTTTTGCAACTCAGCCATGAGAAATAGGTACCTAATCTTACAAGAGGCGAACAACTCCATAAAATACAACGTTCAGACAAAGTTAATGTACAAACGACAGAAAACTCTTTGTAACAATTATTACGTAAGTAACTGGAAATTTAATAATGGCAAACGATCCGTCGGAGAAATGCTATCGCACCGGGCGCCGTAGTCTAATTGACCCTCAGCGCCGGCCCCGACGTTTCGTTAGCGCGTCATCGGAAGTCGCGCTTTGCCATAGTATAGTCAAATGAGTGCCTTTTATTATTTCCACCGACATATATTTATAATTTTGATGATTCTTTTGTGTATCATTTCGCTCTAGGACTAAAATGGAAATTATTCGTAGACCTATCCTAGATATCTATTTAGGCCAAGTCACTCGAAAGGGAGAAATAAAAAAAATTAGGAAAAAAATTAAACCGACTTAAAAAAAACTGCCGTAAAATATTAAATTTAATTCACTCGGGCCGATTGCTTCAACTTAACTATCCTTTACTAATCAAAACTCAAGTACAAAGATAACTTCACAAGTAATATGATACAAAAACCTATATCATTGAAGTCGGTGCCAAATCAATGTGCAACAACAGAAAGTCTGCTAGTTTGGTAGGATTGGCATCGACTTCTATAACTATCGAATTTAATTAAGGTACCAGCGGGTAATAAGGCCTGTCGTCTAATAAGGCCTATGTGAGTAAAATCGTATTTACAATGGGCGCTCCCGCTCAAGGCAACACTCACAGACGCCTAACACACGAAGATATCTTTATGAGTTTACAAACGCGGAATACCCCTCTTCCCGTCTCCAGGATTGTATCATACATTGCGAGAGACGACCGCGCGGCACGAATAATAAAAATCGGTCCGAATCAGTCGCAAGTATTGATCGTCACGTTTCACTTATCTGTATAAATTTGCAATGTAAAGTTTTTAATCACTTTAAGATTTTTTATAATAAATACTTGAATAACGTACTGTGATTTAAATATTTTTAATTTAATTTCACATACATACATAGTCGACGACTATTAAGGCCTACCTAATTTAAACATAGGTTTTGTTTTCCTCCTACACCATGAATCAAATGTTATTTGTTTCATAACGTATTTTATATAAATTTCGAGATTTTACGAATGTAAACAGGTAGTGTGTAATTTAATGCTAATTGAACAATCGTTAGTTTTAGTGTCTACGACCACGATGCCTATAGCACGAGCATTTACTCAAATAAATGGTTGTTACGAGGAGAAAATTACAGATTTTCCATTTATATTTTATAGTAATTGAACTTTTAGACTAATTATTATTAAAGTCTGTTGATTATATTGGTTATTTTTCGTTTAATTTCAAATCTTCCTTAGCTAGGCCTTAATACCCGCAGGTACCTTATATGGGTATTTCTATCGTACCTATTTATAAAGTTATTTTTGTACTTGAGTAGAGGATAGTTATTTTGTACTTTTCAGTGATTTTTTATTTGTCGAAGTCGTTTAATTTTTTTCTTAAAAAGTTTTCTTTTCTGTGTTTATTTAATTTTAAGTACTTATTTAATACGGTTCGCCCAGTGTCACTAATCTCTTGTTATCTTAGGTATATCCTCCTCTGAATATACCAGTTATGTTAGCATTTATTGTCTTTAATTTTCTATTAAAATCGATTATACCTATAACGAGCCTAAGTTATTTACAAAGAAATTATTTGGTTATAGTTTATTATCTTCGTATTTCTCGATAAAGCAGTATTACATAATTGTGATTGTGTAATCTATTATTTGCATTACGAGCCAGTTATTTTTTAATCATCATTGCGTATTTATTATCATTATTTATATTACACAATACAGTTATGTTCTTTAGTGACTAAAATGCAAAAGCAACTAATCGCTTGAAATGAATGAATGAATACTTTTTAAATTATGTTGGAAAGAATTAAAGGTGCAATGCAGTGCATTGTAAAACATTATTCTTTTTACGTTTTCTTAGGTAATACATTTTATATAGGTACTAATTATTATCTATGGCAATTGGTAATAGGTAAAAACTCTGAGGTACACGAGGGCTTGATATTGATTTATAAAGGAAGCATACTGCCGGTCAATTTTCTAATACCTAATGTTTATGACATAGGTACCTCAACAACTGCTGCCATCTATTGATAGATAGCTGAAATCAACTGTTTAACTTGACTTCCCAAACATGGTTGCCGACTCTATGGTGAGTGGCGACCGCTAGATCTTATTCCTTGGCTACATCACTCATCCAATATTATTACCAAGTGTATGTAATTTATATCTATCATAGATACGATAGGGTAGGATTAATACCGTAGCTACTTAATTTGATAAGAATCTAAAGTAAATGAACACGGGTTACTCTTTTATCGTACCTAGGTTTCTCAGTAATAGCTTTTATATTCATACCAGTCACATCTGTCTGACGCTAATTCAAAAAAAAAAACAAAATATACTTAGATAAAATTAGTCTTTCGTCCTACCTATTTCTATACTTTGTAAGTACCAAAGTAAAGAAATATTTTGTCAAGCTGACAAAAATTATACTAATTTAAACATTTCAAGAAGTAATGAAATACTATTAATTCAGAATTATTATTAATTTACCACAATGGTGTTGGCTGGTGCAGCAGACACGACGTCCGGAAAAATTTTGCTAGATTCAAAGGCTTTAGACACCAACGACATGATGACTGAAAATAACATGAAATTGTATGTTATATTATAACAATAAAAAGTCGGTGGGTTTTGCAAATTGAAATGACGATAGAAGTTACATTTTTAATGAAATATTTGCTTTACTATAATACTTAAACGAGAACCTACTTACTAAAAAAATCATTTAAAAATAAATTGTACAATATTTTACGCTCACCTGTATGTCTTTGCAGTTCTCCGTCTAAATAGTGAATAAGAGTTAGAGAAAACAAAAAAAACGCGATAAGACCATTCACTATGAACTCGTGATAACCCATACGATAGGTAATAGTTAATAATAAGTGGGTACCTATATCTATATTATAATCCACGATAAGTATAAATATTTTAATTTACGTGTGATCAAAGATAATAACATGATGTATTATGTTATTATCTTTGATTGAGTTAAATTATTTAAATGAGATCAATTTATAGATTGTTTCCAATACTTATACTGAAGTACAAATTAAATTGCAATTTGTAATTTAATGTAAATACCTCGGCATTTTATATTCTTACTACTGGATACACCCCCCCCCCCCCCCCCCCCTTCTTCATAATTTGGAAATTACAGCTTATATAATATCAGGGTTATCTACTTCATATTATTTGCATGCATGTATTAAACTAATTATTTTATACAAAATATGCACTGCAATACAAATTCATGAAAGAAAATGTGGACATCACATACTTACTACATATATCGTTATTGTTATATAAATAGGCACTTTTGGTTGCAAACATAGTAGGCATTTTCTTTTCACTACTCAAAAAAAATTCAAGGTTTCAGAGTTGAAGATTACTTTAGGTTTTTTCATTACAAGCTTTTGTTTGACTTGACTTATTTTTTAGTATTGGTGGGTAACATTTTGCAATCGAATTTCGAATGATTTCCACGTAGGGGAAAGGTGTAAGTACGATTCCCCACCGTTTTAAAGAAACTATTTGTGCTATCTACCTGATTTACAAGCTAACGTCTCCGCTGCAACCTGCTCAGTAGTTCAACAAAGTGCTTGTGACGGAGTGATCACTCTGCGTTGTGTAAAGACAAAAAAAAAGAGAATCGGTGTGTTCGATCTAAGGTAAGCTAAAAATCAATGTTAGGTTGCTACTATTTTATTGTTTTTTTTTGAAATGGCTATTTTAGTGCAGAGTTTCAAGCACGTTTTAATAATTATTCGGATAATATTTGAAGTCATTTTTGAACAAGTTTTTCAAATATTGCATTTGAGGTCAAATGGTCTCTTCTTGTGGGATCATTTTACCAATAATATTTTGTCAGTTTACAAAAAAGAAGGACAAATTGAATGACGTGTGTGACGTATAATGTCCTTATTTTTTACACGCTTTTTATTAGCTTCACCTGTATGTATGTATCTAAGTAATAGAATCTTTCAAATCAATTCTCACCCACTTCCAGACGTCTAGATGATTTGAAATTTTGCACACTTATTAAGGATCCGATGACATCATGACAATACGATAACTTTTTAGCTTTGACCTAATGTTCTTACCAGGGTCATCAGGATAAGCGTCAGGATAAACCAGGTTTATAATTTGCTTTCGAATCTGATTGCGTCCACGAAAACTACGCAAGCTCAAGAGATTAGTCCTGTTTCAACCTCGACTTTTAGCGTCTATCGAGCTATTCTCCACGTCATTTGGAATTTTTGCACCGTAAAACATTCGACTTTTGCCAAAAATAGAACGACAAACGAACAATAATGTAAAAAAAAATAAACACGTCGACACCCTATAAATACTATTTAAAAGAGGCAATGCAGAAGAAAATAGAAGAAGAAGAAAAACAAAGGGCATGTAAAAATGAAGTTGAAAAACCGATCCTTAACCAGAAAACTAAAGGAGTTCGAAAGGGGAATAAAAATAAGGAGGTGGAAAATGGAAACAAGGAAAGCAAGGAACAATGACGAGTCCGAATCTTTCATAAATGAGTATGCAGAGTGCATGTTCTGTACAAAACCATATTCGAAAGACAACGATAAAGTTGGGTCCTATGCGTGAAGTGTTTTCAAGGGAGACATGAGTGAAACATTTGGATGGCTCGATAGTGACGACTGCTAAGAGACTGTGTTAGTTTTAGTGATTCCAGATTTTATAACACTGTTTATTTATTTATGTTTTGGAAAACTTGGAAAAACATAATTACGATAAATATTTAATAATATTTTATTTGAACATGGAGTGAAAAATTATCCCTGGGATCAATGATGTTATATTAAAAAAAGAGGTAGATGAGTTATTGCGCTCGAAAACTGGCACCCCAAAACTTTGCTAATTAGCCAACCTGGAGCTCGTTCGTGTAACAACGTCACAGTGTCAACTCGTATGTGCGTTCCTAATATTAATATTAAAATGCCGTCCTGTGTTATTAGATACTGCAGAAACTATACTAGCAAGACTTCCAAAGGTTCATGAATCACTTATCATGCGTAAGTATACTTATTTAATTCATTTGTGTCACCATTTTTTACCCAAAATCTAAAATATCAGTAAAATATTAAATCATAAAAAAATGAAATGCGATAGGTAATACTCCAGTTACCGAGTGCGACAAAGAGCAATATATTATATTTGGTCAAAAAATAAAAAAGTTATGTTACAGAACCGTCAATGTCATGCAGTGCCTATTAAACATTTGTTTACGTTTATTTAGTTGGTATATAAGATATAATATACGTATTTTTTAAAACGAATCAGAAGTTTTAGCAGTCAGTCTAATATCCCAATAATCCCACACAATAAAAAATATTTTACATTAAAATACCTAGCGTTTTATTTTTATCATTTTTAAATTTATAACAATATTGTTTTATAAATGTATGCACTTAAATAATTCTATTTTCAAATGTACATGACTCAAGAAAAATTAATTTTGAAAATCAAACATAAATCCCTTTTTTACTTTTTGCTGTCTAAACCCATTAGGCATCAATCATATTTTCGAAAATGTCTGTTCTATGGCATTAATTACTAATATTCTATGAATTAGTCATGGATTCGCTTAAAATCCAGTAAGAAACTAAAATTGACCAATCACAATGGTTTTAGAGAGCCGTCTGATTTGTTAGTTTGAAATGCAATTGAAGTCTTACATTGTATAGCGACGCAGTGCAATGTATATTTGTCTCACTTTGCTTATAGTAATTGTCATGCTATCTTGTTTACACTTCATCATTTTATTAGTGTGTACCCGGGGCAATATTTTACAAGCATTACCACTAACGTAACCTATCTACCTCTTTTTAAAATATAACATCATTGCCTGGGATCGTTTTGCCACTACCCCGGGGATCGTTTTGTACACCCAGATGTACAAAATGATCCTTTAGTAAACTCGTGGAAAACGTTTAATAACTTTGCAGATATAAATAAACCAAAAAAAATGGTATGCCAGTATGTCAGCATTCAGACGATTTATCCTAAGCTCCTTCAATGTTTTATATAACTGTAATGTTTTAGACACAGTAATAATTTTCCCGTAGCGGAATCATTTTGTACACCTTTCCTCTACCTAAATCAATTGAGTTGAAATTTTATACACACTTTTATGGCTGATGACGACAATACAATATTATAGTAAAGGTATTACTATAGAGTAAAAGAAGATATATAAAGCTTTTTTTTTAAACATTTTTTTTAAACAAAATATTTGTTTACATTACTTTAGTCCGTTGTAAATCTGTTTGATAGGTAATTTAAGTTTAAAATGATGGTAAGGATTTCTAAGCCACTTAATAAATATACCCTGACCAGAAAGAAGGAGACGATAATTGAAAAATCATTGACTAACACAAACATTTTATTTTACAAACAAATTCAAGAAAACTAACAACAAAAGTTAAGTATAACATTTTGCTAGAGTTATGCATATCACCTAATGAAAATTTTATTATACAATTTCGATCTTATACATCTGGAATTAATTACAACAGCACTATTATATAATTACTAAACGTCACGAAATATTAATTACTATTATGACTGTCGCACATAGTTTTCGACAATAAATAAAGGTTTAACCATAGACATTATAATTCGCCAGACAGCCTGTCAAATAAAATCATATAAAATGTAGATATGTGAGTGAGTTTTATAAAGAAATATCGGCCGATCAGCTTATCTGATAATAGATAATAAATATGTAACGTATGTACAGGTGAGTTGGCGAGTCACAGTCATTTGATTTGCCTCACCGTTGTCGCTGGGACACCGTGTCTGTAGTTATTTATAAAGTCTATGGGATTAATATTAACCTGCAAGCATAAACGAAAGCAATTTTTAAATTAGAAATAAATATTTACTTTTTAATTAGGGCCTAAGAACGTACATATGTGATTTTAACGTCGGCGAATGGCGATTTAGTCGCTTTCCTAAAACTCGACGTCACTACGTCGAGTTTAGTTAGTTAGTCACTACTAACTCTGACAGTAAGCGTTACTTTAGTATTTATTGGTCGACAATTCGACGAAAATTTGTTACCGCGATCATCGAACGTAGAGAAACGGCAAAACAATGCAGCGTCGATATAATCGCAGAATCGTTAGTAGAGGGTATTGTGAGGCCCTTAGCTGCACGGGGTCATTGCACTTTAGAAGCTAGAAAAATAGTATTAGGCTAACGCACTGGTTCCCAAACTTATTTTGTCTACTGAGTCGAGAGCTCATGCAGTCGTTGTCTAAGATGCCTCCTAGCTAGATGAAATTACAAATCACCCCCCAGGCCTCTACACAACGCCCCCATTTTTTTTTTTGGGTCTCTTACCGCCCCCCTTTAGGCCTGCAGCGCCCACAAGGGGGCGTTATCGCCCACTTTGGGAATGGCTGGGCTAACGAAACACGAAAGCACACTAGCATCGTTGCTAGTGTCCTTATTCGTACAATAAGTAAAGCTTCGATGCATACTACGAGGTAAGAATTTATTTCTGCTCTCTATTACTTAATGCATTATGTCGATAAAAATAAAATTTATATGGCTCCGAAAAGTAAGTCAAATTTCTTACTTTTGGAGCCATTGTTCTTTAATTTTTTCATTTTAGACGCCTGATTGCATCCAAAAGACGAAAATGTAAAAATATTCATTCAATAACTTGATGAATTTATTTATAAAGATTAACTTTATTATCTTGCAGTATCCAAACCGAAAATATAATTAAGTGCATATTAAATACACTTACATCCATTATTTTAATAAAAATTTAATGATTCACAGACAATACCTACCTATGATAGTTTTAAGAGTTTAGTTATTTAGAAGTACAGCTATACTTTTTGGACATGATAGCTTCCAGTTTTAAATAATTACTTATAATCGATACTTAGTACATTCATTTCCCGACTAGTAAAAAGAAAAGTATAAAGCACATTTACAGCTGATTTTATTTTCTATAATACAAATATTTATTTTTCTATTTGCATAAATATTATCATAGAATATATTATGCCAATATTTATTTCTGAGTTTCCATATCTGAAACCTTACTCTGAAACTGGCCGACAGCAATCTTTTCCAAAGATTGGTGGCATTTCATTATGCATCCAGTCCAAGGTTCGAGAAAGCAATGATAAAGAGTTGTAACATTTAGATTCTAAAACGAACTGTTAGATACATATCAAAATATTATATTAGTTTAAATTATGGTGTAGATATGTAGAATCTGTGCCTATTTGTTGCTGTACCTATTGTTAAGCTCATTTTTATTTAAGTTTTCTTTTGCTAATAACTCACTATTTCATGTAGTTAGTATTTAATGTAGTATTAGTTTACCGGCTTTTCTTGAAATGAAAAAGATTTTCGACTCTTTAATACAAGTGTAATTAGAACTATTTGGTAATCTACATTTCATACGATACACGTGATGTATGTACGCTGCATAATGTATATATGATGATTGTAAAATGATTTCTGTTGTAGATAATAGCAAGTAATATATACTTGCTTTTGTTCGAGAGTTGTGTTATGTCTTCCAGGTTTTTGACAATTAACAAATGGCCGTGGTATCGTAATTAATAGACAAATTAGCTAGATGTGATATTGACTTAGTACAAGTACAAAAAGAAACAAAGAATTATTTGACCTCCACCCAAAATCGTGTACTTAATGCTCGCAATAAAAAAATCTGAACATTTCGATGAAAGATTAATACGATGAGACTTTTAATGTAATTTATTATTCTAAAAGATTTGCAGCAAATATTTGATTTTAACTACTTAAATGCATGTGGTCTAGAATTGTAAAAATGTTTATTCGACAGAGACGCGTAGTCAGAACGTCTGGTATTCGACGTAATGCATAATTCATGAGTGTGTGTTCAAATAAATTTTGAGACTTCTAGACTAAAACAATTCTGACAACTCTGCTTAAATTAATGAATCTAACAAAGTAAGTACATTTCGTTTATTTAAAATAAGAATAAATACTTATAAAACATTTAAAATAGGGTTATGTATGAATAGTAGTAATTGTTAAGTTTGTATTTATTATACAAAATAATATTAAAGAACAGAACTAAATAAGTTACGTATAAGTATGAATATAAAATTATATTTAACAAAAACAACCATATAATACTTCAAAATGAGGGTGGAAAAGCTTAGCCTATGTTGGAATACAGATATTTTAAAGTCTAAAAGCGGTAAGCGACTATAACGCGACTTATTTCCGCGATCATCAATTCAGACAGATATATTTACACAGAAATCCCGGCCTGTCATCAGTTTCGCTTAATTGGGTACCTTAATTTAAAATAGTTTAATTAAAAAATAACTGTTTCAAAAATAACCTATTATTATCGTTCCATCACTAATTAAGTCTCAAATGTATGCTAATTTATTATTACAAAAATATCAATTTCTCACTTTACAATTTTAACCAATTTCTTTGATACTCAATATGGACTAAAAGAGTGACTCTTTCTAAAAGAACGTCTTATAGAAAAAATGTAATATTAACATTAATTTTTTTCAATAATTTTTCCGTAAAAACGGATACTCTCAAATCAGTGGCGACACTCTTATTGATATAGTTAATAAACATTTCACAAAATTATCCTGCTTGAGTCATTAAAGTCTTATACCACTTGTACGGTAGCGAATGCGCTGAATGTTACTTTCTTTGGTGGTTCCGCACTACAAGTCCTCACTACAGATCTTTTCGCTCCATCGCCATTGGTTTTCAATACAGGCTTTAGATTAGTTACATCATTATGCGATTGAGCTTTAAACCTGCCAATAGTGTTGCTCGGGTTGCCCAAGTCTCTTAATTTGTTTGTCAATCCAGAAATACGGTTAGATATGTTCGAATAGTTAGTTTTCTTGACTTCGATCTGTTTCTTAGGCTCAGTCAGTTTCTTCGGTATTTCTAAGCTTTGTAGAGAAGTGTACTTTTTGTGTTCGTTATTTAAATTTAAATTTCTTTTTATTTCTGTTGTCGGTCGAGGGAGTCGAGCTGGCCTTTGAAGAAAGTTGTTAGGTCTAAAGGATATAGGAGTAAGTTTTGGTTTAGGCTCACTTGGTAATCGATAATACTGCATCGGTTCTAACCGCTGAGGCTTTTTTAATGTTAAAGCCATAGCCATTTTGGTAGGTCTCGCCAAACTATCAAAGGCTGCAGTAGAGAACTGTGAACGGCTGCTTCTCCATTCCTCACGGTCAGACTCGTAGCCAGTCGTCACTGTAATAAACACATTTTGTTTAATTAATATTTAATTGTCACAAGTTTGTAAGTTAAATATTACAATACGTAATATGTATCGATACGTTGTCAATACATTAAATTCTAAGCTTGATTCTCAGTTGGAATAAAACATGTACGTAAATTTAAGATTGCAGCCTAATTCATTAAAATTTATTTTAACAGTAACTTAGGTAGAACAAAATTAAAAATTGTTATCAAATTTTTAAATTAAACCAATTTGAAATCCTAAAAGTTCAAATCAAATGGTAAAGTTACATCAGTTGCTTTTATTATGCTGTTCACGTGAACGCTTCCGCGACACTCCGCATACAAATCGCAAGTTAAATAAAACAAGTTAAATTTAAACAAGACTTGAGTGATGTTGATGACCTACAGCAGATCGGTCTGCAAGGATATCTGCAATATTTGCAGGAAAAGCCCATCCTTAATTTGTATGAAGGCAAAGCGTGCAACTAGAATTGTAATGTACCTACTCATAAAATGTGTGTCATTCATATGCATTACAGATGATGTCTTTGTCCCTTAACGAAGAGATGATTTAAAAATAATAGCTTCATTTCGAAAATTCATATTATATTTATGTTCAGCTAAAGCCATTTCATGTCAAGACGTAAATTATTATTAGATTTCCTTACAAATATAAATAAAATCTATATTACTGTTATATACACTTTACGCTGTATGAGGTTTATTTATCGAAACCATATAAGTCATCCTACTCTAATGACATGTTAATAAACTCATTTATTTCTTATCGTTAAATGCATATATTGCATACACAAACATACATTATTGTATCTATATACATCTTAATTTAAATTATACTATATAATATCCGGGAATTTAGATTCTCAACTGCTTTGATCTGAAAATGTAAAATTATTTTACTTTGTTCAGACAAGTACATTTTTGCAGCTTTATGTACCTGAAAATAATATTCATAAAATAAGAGGAAATGGAACGTCAAAAATAATGTTTGTTTATGTGTTTGTATGTATTAGGTTATATGTGTGTATCTTTGTTCATGTTCATACAAGAAAAGTTTATTAATACAATGTTAAGTAGGATAGGTATTTAACATTACTAGAAGTCACCCTGTGATCGAAAGTCGACCGTAAATTTAAAGTTATAATATAAACTCTTTGGCGACAATGTCTACGCTGTGCGACTCAATGATCCAAAGGGGTTAAGTATATGTGATCACAAGCTATTATGAGTTTGAATCGGACAGTCTTTTTGACATTGGTAGTATGAACGTAAACAATGAGTGATTTGTTTAATTTAATGTATTTCTAATGCATATTGTATAAAAATATTAACTTTCTCCAGTCCTTCTGTATATAAACTTTAAGTCTACCAAATTTCACACTCCTCCGTCCCCGCAATTTTCTTATAAAGGGAACCAAAGTTTTCGCTTCGCATATTAATATATAGATAATATGTACTTACATGAAAAGACTTTCAATATCATCGACATTATCGAATGAAGGCACTACAGTCAAATTGCTTAATTTAAATGTTACAGAGACTGTTTAGAACATTTTCAAATACATAGCAAGGTGAAAAGTGATTCTGTATTCACGTCAGCGTCTTTGATCCGAGAGATAAAGATTAGAGTGCCGCAAGGGACTGCATTTGGACTACAACTTACAATGACCTCGCGGTCTAGCATACCTACCTATCTTCTTTGATTTTATATGTCTCTTTTAATTGGACACGTTCTTTCACAATTATGGCCTTTGAACTGTGGTTGTTCGACCTTAATACCTATCGACGAATGAAAGACATGTCGGTATAATGAGAACAATTGTTTTCAAGTTGTCAAGCAATTAAAGTACATAAATACCTACATAATTATATTGTATCCTTTAAAGTGCACACCTGAGCTTCAGATGCTAGTACAAAAGTAATTATTTTTTTTAAGATCTTACTCGAGCAAAACATTGTAATGTTATTATTCGATACGTTTACAAAAAATCATAATATTATAATTTAAGTAAAAATACTAAAGGCCGTAGCCGGGTAACAATGGGGAATCGGCCTTTACACCGATTCGGCTGATTTTTACCCCAAAGTTTAATTTCTAATTGACATTGAAATTTGCCAAATATCAGATTCCAATTATTCATATTTATTCAAATTATTTTTTTTTTAATTCTCAAAAAACTTTTTTTTCTCAAGAACTACTAGTGCTATGCGAATCGCAATAGTAGTTCTTGAGAAAAAAGTTTTTTGAGAATTAAAAAAAAATTATTTGAATAAATATGAATAATTGGAATCTGATATTGTTTCCACCCTCGTTATTATCGGACTATAATTAGAGTTACGTCTCCGCCGCCGAGTCAGTTTTTCGACTATCGATCGAAGCGACATTTCAACTACTATGATGACTACTGCAACGACTCGGGATAGAAGACTACTGCGATTCGGGAACGTTGTTTGAGAGCGAAGTGTATTCCTTCGCTGACTACTACGCGCGTACCTAGTTCGAGGCAGGGGCGACTACGATGACTAGGAACCGCGGTAATTTAGTTTGAGGGTATTAAGGTAAGGTAGTATGGTAATTTAGTTTAATTGAATTTAGTTTAAGGTTTAGTTAATTAAACTCTTTGCACCCTTAACCGGCATCTTATTACCCACAGTTCGTAATAATACTTTGAGACCAGCCCTTATTTTATACAAAGGTCGTCAAACAATATTTTTTGACTTACTTTGTCTATAGGGACAGGTACACGGTCATAGTTAAATAGGTTAGTCATGGTTTCAGCAGGTTAACTATTTTCAATAAATATCTTGCATAACATAAATAATATATAAGACATTATTGCGAAAACGTTAATGGTATGAGAACAGTTGCGTGTCACGTTCCCATATATAAATGTTATACCCCTCAGAGAATTCTGAATTATATACATATATGTTGTATGGGTACGTATAAGGAAAATTACATAAAGAAATGCTAACTCCCCTCTGAATTTTGATTAGTATGTAAGAATTCTGATTAGTAAAGAATAGTTATTTTGTACTTTTCAGTGTTTTTTTTTGAAGGCGGTTTAATTTTTTTTCATAAATTTTTTTTATTTCTCCCTTTTGAGTGATCTTGACCTAAATAAATATCTAGGGCAGGTCTGCAATTAACTTCTTTCTAATTCCGGAACGCAACGATATACAAGAGAATCATCAATATAAACAAAGGTTATAATCAGGTCGCGTTATTTGGTGTATCTTCGAAATAAATGGGACCACCCCTGAAGTATTATCTACCAAACAGAAAAAGAATTTTCAAAATCGGTTCATAAATGACGGAGTTATGAGGTAACATACATACAAAAAAAACAACATACAGACGAGTTGAGAACCTCCTTCTTTTTTTGAAGTCGGTTAAAAATATCAAAAATACTCAGTCACTAAGCAGTGCCAGATTTTCCTGTGGATTGCTTTACAGTTACGAAAATAAATAGCCAAAAAATAAACGCCAAGCTTATGTCATTTGCTCAAAGTTTAGAAGCGATTTTATCTCCAGATAAGTATATCCTACCTGCAGTTGTCCGCATAATATTGGTAATCATATCCCTACTAACACGTAATTAAATACATTAGGTTATTTTATCCATGCATGAAGGACAGGTTCGATTCCCGCGCAGTTCATTTTACCTCTTTTGAGACGGCTTCCGTGATATGCAACCTTATTATGATTCATTCACTACTTATTGTGTTTATAAAAATGTTATATTTTTTGTAACTGGCCTTTATCTGGAAAAGGCATGAACATAGTATATACATGGTATATACTGGCGTATACACGAACATAGAGCTCGTATACGCTTGGCGATTTTTAATTGGTCAATGTCACCTGTGCAATGAATGATTCCCTTGATTATTGCGATAAGTAATATCACAATCCACATACAGAACACGTAACCATTACTGAAAAAGACATTGCGTCTTTGAAATAAAACAGGAATAATACATAATAATAAGATAAGTCAACAGCGTTCTCCACAGCGTGACGACTTGTGACGACCTGTCATTCAAAACGGGTTACAATAGCGTCTCGTTTGCTGTCCCTTTCCTACTCGTGCCACTATCATAAAAGATTACATTCTCATTCGCATTTTTTGTACTTACGTCTATTATTTCAGTTCGAAATGTTTTGCTTTACAAACTAAAATTGAGTAAGAAAATCGTAAATGTTTTTTTCAGCATCGTCTTACAACCCACACGTTAATGAAACAAATGTGATATTAAAGTGTCTCTGCCTGTTTGTCTATTATGCTTTCACGGCTAATCTGATGATCCGATTTTGATGAAATTTAACATGGAGTTATAGCTTTAACCCTAGGGAAGGACACAGTTTACTTTTTTAAAATTCTACGCAGTCGTGGCGAACAGTTAGTAGGTACTTTATATGACTGGCCCGTTGGCGCAGTGGCATATGCATCTGCGTTCCAAGCTTAGGGTCACGGGTTCGATCCCCGTTCAGGTCAATTTAGGAAACGAACTTTTCTAAATTGGCTTGGAGTCTGGGTGTTACTGGGAACTCCCCCAGAGTTCGTTGTGTGGTACCTACCCATATACAAAAATTACAGTTTTGTTGCAATAAACATAATATCCATGTGCAGAGAAGATATTTCCTAGAGTGTTAAGGTAGAATACATGCACAACTACAGTGAACAAGTGTGTCAGGGATTTTCAAGTTTTGCATTACCTACACTTTTACTGAACCTGTGTATATTGTACCAATAACAGTAAACTGCAATATTCTTTAATCACTTAATTTACATAACAAAACTTTTGAAAAGAAATAAAGAAGAATACCATAACTCTTGGCTTCATCTTACAAGTTCGGTTTAATTTAAAATTTAGAGGTCAAATGTTTAATATAAAGATTGCTAATAGATACGTTACATATGAAACAAGTGTCAAATAAGACTGTGACATTCTTGATTGAGCCTTGTATGTATTGTACTATGTATGAAAGTATGCAACCAGTCTAGTGGGCGTACCATAGAATAACCTGAACTCAGAGAGCTTAAGAAAATAATTGATCCGATTCCTAATTGTTCCAACCCCTAAATGCGCTTCTTCTTTTGACTGATAATGAATCAGCTCGACATTTTGAATTTAGTAATAAAATTAGATTCATGTTTACAAAGGTGAGCGCTCAGAACGAATTAACTAATTTCTGGTCAACGGAAACTGCATAATAAGTCTCTGGTTCTTAAGTAAAAAAATTAGCACGTGGTAGCTGCTCATGCTTCCGAATTATTTAGACCGGTAAATGTGGACCAAGAGATGAAACTTGTAAGGAACTAGCATACGCGATGACCTAGCAGCAACCTAGTTAGGGTCTAATTACACGGATTCCGTTGACTGAAAAGGGCATAATAGTTCCTTGGTGCCTGTAATCCTGTTTTAAAAAAGTAGGTATCCGATTAACATTCTCAATGACATTAAAATGACAAATTGATATTACATTTCAGCCACCGGTAATTAAGCCACTGGGCATTTAAACTTATACGTCTACTTGTTGGTCGAACTAGAAGGCAAATCAAGATATGATTTAGTCGCGTTTAGATTCTCTGTCCACATTGAATAGGCAATAATGTGTTGTTATCTATATACATACCTACGTATGTACATACGTTAGAGGTTATTTGTTCATTTTTATCCTTACATTAATGAAATGACCTTTATTTATCTTGTTTCTGCCTATTTCAACTTTTTTGTTTATTTGTTATTGTTGCAATAACATTACTAAATAATGGAAAAAAATTGTCTGTTAATATTATACTGAAAAGAGAAAACATATTAAACTAATTAATCCGTGATATTACTATTTACCTTCTTAAAATTCAAAGAATTAAAAAATATATACTATTGCAATCTGGTTCTTGAACTAATTTCTTTGGCATTTATTAGTTTTTTTATAAATAAATTCATGTCTAAATGTTTACAAAATCATAAATTCTTGGTAATTTAAGGGCCAAAAATGCTTGATAAGTTATGTCCTTGTTGTAACACTTATCTATTAAATGTTTAAAGTTGTTAACGCAATCATTCATAACAACAATCAAGCAGTTGCGTGCAATATCAGTAATTATTTTTACCCAATTTCTGTAATTCTCTGTATTGTTACCTAATCTGTTTAAAGTAAAGAACACTTTTTGATCGTCACGTATGTACGTCCAAAGCAGAGTCAGAGGTGCTAGCAGAAATTAAGCAATTTTTACTGTTTACATACAATAACACTTAGTAGGTTTGTATGGCTTGTTTAAGTAAGGTCAGGGTAGACGATGTACGACTTCGTTAAAGAGATATTCGTTGCGTTGATACGTTCGTTGCATTGCTGTCTGTCTGTCTGTCTGCAAACTGTCTGAGGATCTTAACTAAAATGGCATAAGTACTTAATCATCATAAATACATACATACATACATCTTACTTATACTTACTCATTACTTAATTATCATCGTCATCAACAACCTGTATTAGTTTACAGCCGGACATAGGCCTCTCACAATGCACTTTTAATATAACCGGATTACTAAAGTATAAGTACCTGATATTTTTCGAAATCGACAATATACAAATCTTTCGTCGTTATTAATCATCGTGTCCGTAATTGTGAGAATATAGAAAAAAATAAAATACCGTAAAGCCACGATATAATGTAGTAAGTACCTATATCACACCGAAAAAAATAATCAAAAGAATTTTCTTGCAAGAGGTAGTGTTACAAACTCTTTTGCGACTATGGCTTTATAAGACCTTTTTTATAGGATTGTTGTTATATATTTTTTATATTTCTTTTTTGTTATTCAAAAACGTCAATAAAATTAGTTGTGTCGAAAGCTTGGTTCAATACAGTCCATTTCGTCTCTTTCGCTATCAGATAGCTTTATCGATTATTGAAAATAGGTACCTACTTATCTTCACGATTTTTTAACAGAATCCTACAAGGGCATTAGAAATTATTATATTTCGATAAATGCTTAACTCTTACATCATTGGTAGACTGAAGTTATCCACGCTACTAAATTATTCCATTTGCTGTTTTCTACGTCTACTAAGAAAATACCCCTTTGTAAAGAATTACATGTTTTTTCATTAACATTATACCTTTTTGGATAGCTCATTAAATGGGCAAGTTTTTTAGTGATTTGTATGTTTTGTGTCGTAGTGTTTCTTTGAGTCGACATAGAGGACAATCTCGCATCACCACTCGCAGACAGGACCGATACATCCAAAATATTGCTCGACGGAAGCGTACTATGACCGCCATGATGTTGGCTACGAGGCTCCACAGCTCTTTAGGCTTGCTGATAAGCGACAAAACCATCCGAAATCGTTTACGTGAAGTGAGTCTGCGTTCCCGAAGGCCGCTGAGAGTTTTGCCTATAGCACCCTGCAATCGTAGGGCCCGTTTACAATGGGCTTGCGAACGCAGAAATTCGTAGGAAGAAGACTGGCGTTGTGTTTGCTTTTCCGATGAATCGCGTTTCGGTATGAGGCCGGATACAAGACGTATTCGAGTTTAGACGACTTCTGGACGTCAAGAACGTTTGAAATTTTGTCAGGAAGTTCATTCATATGGAAGGGGAACAATAATGGTTTGGGCCGGTATTTGGATCGGTGGAAGAACCGATCCCATTTGGATTAGGGGCAACCTCAATGCTCAGATTTATGCAGAGATGATTGTTTCAGACGTGATCATCCCTCTGCGAAGCCGGTTGCATGATTCGTTTCGACTAATGCACGACAATGCACGTCTACACACGGCTAGAGTCGTAACACGCGCTCTTGTCGACGCTCGCATCAAAGTTCTGCCGTGGCCTGCTCAATCGCCAGACCTCAACCCAATTGAGCACGCATGGGATACGCTTCAAAGAAGAGCTCTGCCGAGTATGGATGCCATGCATACCCCACAACAACTTTTTGACTTGTTAGAAAGAATGTGGGTGGCCATTCCTCAAAGTGATTTTAATGAAATGATTTTAAGCATGCCAAATCGCTGTGATTGTGTAATTCGTGTGAATGGTGGAAACACAGATTATTAATTTTTTTATCTTTACAATAAAAATTTGAAAAATCCTCATTTTTGCCTTTTTTGCCATTTAATTGACGAGGTTAATTTCCCACAATTTGCAAAAATTTTAATTTTTGTTAATTTTTACAAAATATAGGGATAACTTATTAACTTAAACATAGGAATTAAAGTAAGAATACAGTCTGGAAGACTAGATTTGATAAATATTAATTGGATAATTTTTTATAGTTAAAAATGTACTTGATGTGTGTAGTTTTTATTGTTATTTCAGCTAAGTTTTAGAGTCAACTACGAATATATTTAAATGAAACCCATTCAATAAGTATTTTTTCTAATTTGAACTTTAATGTCAGATTTTGGGTGATTAACTAAAAAATTCATAAATCTCAAAAACCGTTCGTTTTCAGCCTGCCTTCATACATATGGTCTCTGTCGAATTTGTCGCTGGCATATCACGTCCTGGCGGGAATACGAATAGTTTATAATAACCTTTATACTTTTGAATTCGTAGTTTAAAAATAAGCTCAACCTCGATGTTCACGTCTATCTTTGGGTATATTGTTAATGTTTCATACGTACTATTTACGTAAAATAGTCTCCGAAAAAGCTGCCGTGACAGACGCACACACAGACAGACGGATGCCGAGACGATTCCTTAAGTGTTCCTTTTTCAAATATTAAAACGAAACGCTCAAATAGATGACATTAGAATATACGATCTTTTTCCGCGGCTTTATTCGCATTGTAGTGACATTAGATTATACGACCTTTTTCTGTGGCTATATTCGTATTATTGGTGTCAATAGTGCGTCACAAATCCGCGTGAATGTTAGTATTAGTTTTATGACCGTATGCAACGCTGCCACAAGTCGAACGCACGACTCGTAAAATTGCATTTACCTTCGACACAAAAGAGAACTGTTTAAATTCTTCACAAAATTACAAGCTATCCTAACAAAAATTATATAAAATTAAACTTTAAGGGTTATTAGTTAGGGTTTGAAATGTAATTTATATTCATGAGCATTATCTAAGTTTAAACATAAGTGGTAGACAATATTGTGGTTTGCATCACTAAAACCACACATAACTTGGCCGACAGGGATGACTCGTTTCATAATTTAGGCGACGCAGTTACATAAAAACATGTAGGTATTACATTATGCCATCAAGATGCGTTTTTTTAATAGCATTATTGTTGTAACTTTGTATAAAATAACTTTTACTGTATATACCAACAAAGTAAATGTTCTTATTTTCTTTACTTGTCGACAGAGTAGGACATGTCGTTCTTAATAAATCCAATATCTAATTGTTTTTCTTAAGTTTAAAAATTAAAAGACTTACGAAGATCAAATAAATGAGGGCAATGATGAGATTTGAGGAGGAAAAAAAAGTATCCACGGACCACTAAATTTGGTGCACCGTCCTCTCTGCCCACCCTACTTAGAGAATCGTGAAGATGTATGTATGTAAAAATTAAGACTTTAAATTAGCTACTATCGTCATTACGTCTGCAAAGTGCAAAAGTAGCTCTCTGACTACACCGTTAGGATACAGCGTGAAGATATTATGTTTGTATGTAACATTATTAAAATTCGAAAATTAAATATTGTTTAAGTAAGCTCCACTTTTCTTTCATAAGTTCTAGATCATTTACAATGTTGTTTTTCACTCTATATTCCTCTCATTTACAAGTCAGAAATCTTGATTGCAATTTTAGAAAACTTTTATTACAGTTGTAAGACACTGTGTGTCATATACAATTGTAATTATATTTATACATACATACATACATTATCATATACAATATAATATAATTATATTTCAATGGTAAGAATATGTACAATAACCCTAATTTATTGATTTCGATTACTGAAAATGATTGACTAATTGAATTTGATGAAAGTTGGTTTTTTCGAACTCTTAGGTAAAAGCTTTACCGCTTAACGTTTTAGTATATAGACACATATGTATCTGTCCATCTTCGAAGGCCGGACTGAACATGTAACTTAATTGTAACAATGTTTCAATGTTATTATATTTCGTTGTGTTTCAAGTGTCAATGAATGTTACATAACAAAACTATAATGAGGCTGTGTTTTTAAAGAATCATTAGAAATATTGTATTGAATATTTAGTTTCTTATTTACATTAAATACCGATACGGAATAAGGGTGTTAAAGGCCTACTTTTCTAAAACAAAATCAACCAAGCGTTGCCATTACTACTACAAACTATCTAAATATATTAGTACCCACTTAAGTTATTGACTTTGAAAGCGGAGAGAACTCATCAGTGCATTGTTGGGCAAACATCCGTGATCTTAGACGAACAAACAAGCACCTAATAGCAGTTTATTTTATTTGCTTGTCCACTAATACTCAATACTTCAAACTGAGTGATTAGTTAGAATGAACAATCTTAATTATTAATTATAGATTTACATTATTCTGATTGTTATTGCCAAGAGTAACTAGTTCAATCTTAGTTGAGAGTTCCGCTTTTGAATCCTAACAACACCGCCTTAGTTCCCCTTGGGTCGGTTCTATTCATCGCACTATTTAAATAAGCAACAGAATAAAGAACTTATTTACATTTCAATGAGAGCATGGAAGGTCTAGATACGTGCAGTCGAAGTATAAAGCCGGCGAGATTATTACCGAAAAATTAGTAGACAGCGACAGCCACGCGATCACTGCGCGACCACTGATTGTTTGTAATAAAAAATTAGTATCATGTATGACGATTGCGTATCTATTATTTTATGACCATAAAACGCACTTTTCGCGGTAGATTTAGAGCCACTGTAAGAATTACATTACACGAATTCTGGTTTTGACAGCAGATATCGCGCGATATTGGTTGTCGCATGCTGTCTGCAAGTTACGTAATAAGCGTGCGGATCTCCTGCGCGTGTTTTGCCGTAGACACTAAGTCTACACAAAAACATCTACACAAAACATTGTTCTGCTACACATTTTTGATGGTAAAACTTTGTTTCGTGTTGATAAAAACAAAGTTTGTGCTTTGCACATTTTGCCCCCGCGCGGGTAGAGAGGGCCGAAGTGCATTCATTTTTCAAAGTCTACCCGGAATGTCGCATTGGTCGCGCTGCGCGCTTGTCAATGAAACTAATTCTTCAAAATCAGATTCGGAGCAACGAAAGAATGGTTTTGTATTCCAAATCGATCTTCTATTCTTAATCTAATATATAAATATCAATAGTTGTTTGGTTGTTTTTATATGTGGGCTGTCATACTGTTCATCCAATTGTGATGAAATTTGGCTAGATAGGTTGAATCCTAAGGAAGGACATAGGCTATTGTAAAAATAAAAAACGCGGAAGAAATCGCGGGCGTCAGCTAATTCTTGATAAATATTAAAATTCTGGAGTCAGTAAATAGGGTCTAACTCGAAATTTATATCTTCTCCTCGATATCAAATCCACTACTTCTAATACTGAAAATACATCTACGATTTCTTCGTTTTTACAATTCAATTATGTATTTTCTTACAAACATTTTAACACGTATTAAAATGATCACTTAAAAACTACTTGAAATTCAAAACATCCAATATATTATAATAATATGTAAAATAATAAATTATATTTTACTTTGCTGTCGTGTGTCTTTTTTCTTTGACTGCGCAGCTTTGCTCAATTGTTATACAGCTTTAGATTGCGTACCATTTCATAAAAGAATTAGATGATGGTAAAAAAAAAAGTGAACATAATGTGAAAAAAGCGCACTGTCCGCTCAAATTGTAGACACCTGGCAACCCTACGAGCAGGAGACATGTGTATACACATAATATGTTTTGTGTAGATGTTTTTGTGTAGTGTGTACGGCAAAACACGTGCAGGAGACACGGCTTAGTACCAACACCTACTACGAGGGCTGCTATTTATGTATCCGGAATAACAAAGTGAAACAAATTTGTGTTTGGAATAACAAAGTGAAGCATTTATTACAGTTTTATTACTTTTCAAAATATTCACCCTGATGATTGGTGCACTTTTGCATGCGTTGGAACCAATTTTCGTAGCACTTTTTCCATTCGGATTGAGGTATCTCCAAAACGTGCATTTTGAACTCATCAACAGCCTCTTCACGGCTCGAAAAACGTTGACCACGTAATTTATTCTTCACGGTTGGGAATAAATAGAAGTCGTTGAGGGCCAAGTCGGGGCTGTATGGCAGATGACCCGTTAATTCGATCTTTTGATCTTCCAAATACCGAGTTGTTTCGGCCGATGTGTGGCAGCTAGCATTGTCATGATGAAGAAGGATTCTGCTTTGTCGGTTGTTCTTTCTTATTTCTTCAAAGACTTCTGGCAAACAAATGGTCGTGTATCATTCAGAAATAACCGTTTTACGATCCTCTAGTGGCACTGTAGCTACATGTCCATTTATACCAAAAAAACAAGCGACCATTTGCTTCAAAGTGCTTTTTGAACGAATGACTTATGTTGGGTTCGGCTCCTCTTGGAACACCCAAACCGTTGATTGTTATTTAGTTTCAGGATCATACGCATATGTCCAAGATTCATCACCTGTATAGATATTATAGACAGCTTTTGACTCACCCTGATTGTTCTCTTGTAACATTTTTTCACACCAATCGACACGAACCCGTTTTTGGCCAATTCTCAAGTTGTGCGGAATCCAACGTGAACAAATTTTTTTACAGCTAAATGTTCGTGTAATATTTTATATATACTCGTCATACTTATGCCCAGAGACGCCTCGATAACATGACGATCTTGCATTATTAGTTCCCGCACAGCATCAATATTTTGAGGTACAACAACCGATTTAGGGCGACCTTCTTTAACTTCGTCCGTGAGCACAGACCGTCCACGATTAAACTCACTAAACCAGTGATACACAGTAGTTTTCGATGGTGCTTCGTCACCAAAAGTCGAAGTGAGTTGATCGATGCACTGTTTTTGAGTTAGCCCTCGCCGAAAATCGTAATAAACCATAGCACGAAAATTTTCACGACTTAAATCCATGGTGATAAAGACTCGCAATTTTCAAAATTACGCCACAAAGGATAAACAAATGACAGCTACATGAAACAAATTGTATTCTTCAGCCAAAGAGTTAAATTTTTGAATGTTATAATTACTTTTTTAATATTGTTCTGTAACTGGCCAGTTCCGGATACATAAATAGCAGCCCTCGTATAACATTAAATACTAGGTGTTGGTTAATACGCGCAATAATGAGACCAGAGGAGTCTCGTTATTTGACTTGTGCAGTGGACGATTTATTTATTTCATTATTTACTATTGTACTATGTACTGTACTGTAATTCTGTAATTACTGTGTAATAGTAGGCATTGCTATAAATCGTCTACTGCGTAAGTCAACGTGGTGGTTCAGGTCTCATCTTTAGTGGCACGTATTTTACCGCGCTCATAATGAAATGTACATCACCTATTCAACAAGTCTATGCTTTCTTAAAAAGGGCACACCGCGTCGTGTCTCAGTGTGAACTGAATCTTAGCGAACTTTTTAACAAAATTATGACTTGATCTAACTTCCAAGCCTAGGATTCCAAATTTGATTCACAGCCTTAGAAAGAAACAGTTTTATAAGATAACCTATGCGTCTCCAGTCAAATTTCTCAAAAACTATGTAACGAATCAAGTTGAAATTTGACATAATGAAACATCCTGTTAGCCCACATATGCTGCACCACTTAATATTTCAATATATTCTTTGGAGAATTAAAGAAGATGAAAATTAGACACTCGAACTTAATCATTCTCTTTCTCTTATCTCTTGAGACTTAAAAATTCAAGTAATGTAACTATGGTCTAACAGTTCACAAAAAAAACTATAATGAAACTTCTAAAACTTATAGATCTCCAGAAATTAAATTTAGCAGTTTACCATTTCATGAAAATTATACGAAGCTTGACTAATTTTTTAAAATGTCTTGAAGTCTGTTAATAGATTCTTCCTCAGTTCAGTGTGCGATATGCAAAGTAAGAGTCTAGTGCATATTTTAAAATTACACAGTCTGTAATTGTATACATTCTGTATTTTAATGATTTCTTATAAAAAGCGAAAAAATTTAATACTGCATACTTATCAATATAGACGCTGAATTATAACTTGTTATTAATTAAACAGCGACAATGATAAATATTACATAAAATTATAGAGTAGATAAAAACTTAATATTATGTTATCATGAATTCATTTTGTTACTCCGATTTTATATAAGTATTAAAAAATTAAGTATACCTACATTTTATGTTTATAATTATTTGTTGATCAATACTGTAAAGAATCATCGAAGAATCTAGTATATTTATTATACAGAAAGATAGTTTTTGAAATAATAATAAAGCGAAAGTTGAATTCGAAAACTTCACGAATTCAATATAAAATTTCAAGTCTTTCGGCCTGTTTTTGACAAGTTTCCTTTTTCACTTTTTAATACCCTTTGTTGCATTTTCAATAAATCGTAATTGCAGAAGCGTTGTCCCAGTTAAAACGTTTGACACGGAGCGATTTGCACACACTTTTGGAACTATAAATAAAACGTAATACAGATCCAACACGTGCTGGAAGTACCTACATCTAACACTAACATCATTAAACGTACCTACTTAATGTTGAAAGATAACACAAATAACAGCACACAATTTTTTGTTCAACGCGACAGTGTACTTACTGATCAGTGTAAATTTCGAACTTCGTTTGAATTGTAATACGCGTGTATGTTCAATTTACATTAAAAACAAAACCATCATTTTTAGGTTTCCGTCGACAAGATGACAAAAATTGCCTGTTCGTATGTCACAAGTCACAACCAATTTACTCTCTTATTTTCACACCTATACTTTTAATTTTGTACATAGATGGAGATTAGTAACCCATACTCTAAAATGAAAAACAAAAAAAAAAATAATGAATCATTCATACCAAATTTTTTTTTATTTACCTAACTTCTACTATCTGAAATTGCTATGGAACCATGAGTTGTATATTTTAATGCACAATTTCCTTAATTATATTTTTTTAGTGTCTTTGAAACGAAGATGTAGTTACAATAGTTTAATGTGTACAGTAACAATATTATATTAACAGTCCATTCATCCATTGTGCATTCAAATAACACTTCCAGGTGATGGTAATTCCGCGACCTCACCTCTGTCGCATCGTGCCACAGTGTCGTAACTCTGACATCAGACACTTCGACCACTGTTTGAATAAATTGGTTCCGCCATTCCGTGATAATAGCAATTTGCCGTTTCGTTTTAATTCTATAACACTGAGAGTTCATGCAAGATTTTTACTTTTAACACTTAAAAGTCTACCTTCAAACACGAAGATGTTCATCTAAAAAGCTACTGTTTATTAAGAAGTAAGAGTATATTACAGATTGTGTATTATAATTGAAAAAAATAAAGAAGTAATAATTATATAAATTGGACTTTACAATTCAGAAACGGTCGCTTTCAAATTTAATATGACGGATATCGAACCTGGTACTGTCGGTCAGGAGGTCGCACCCCTACGCCAATAGCCCAGTTAGAAATATGTTAACGTAATATATTAAAACTTATATACGTAATTAGAGTCGCAGGACCATCATGGAAACCTCTAGCTCAAAACCGCGACACATGGCATTCTCTGGGGGAGGCCCTTACCTGAAGAGGGGTCCTCAATTCTATTTAGTTACAGATATTTACACAAATATTTATACAGTTTGTAACTATTTCAAAAATTCATTTTATATTGTTGATAAATGACATTGAATAATGGTGATATTATATTTAATTAATTATCTATGATATTATTTTTTATTATTAATTGTCTACCAGATTTGAATTTTATTTTATTTTTATTTTATTGTAATTAAAAAATAAAGCAAAGCAATAAGCAATGACAGCTTTCTAAGCGGCAACTTTGAGGATGTTTATTATTTAAGATAATGTGTAGTTTTAAGTTTGTAAATATTAACATATGTATGTACTTTTTTGATATTAAAAAATAAATAATTTAAAAATTTAAAATGAATTCTAATGTAATGGTTTTTATGTTGTGTTTTTATTTTTATTTTTGGTTGAAGAATAAATTGGGTTTTTATTTATATTTTTTTATTTTATTTATTCATTAACATGTTAAAAAATATATTGTAACAACGTAAATAAAATGTGTAGGTAACGTTTTAATTGATAAAATATTTATATATTATGATTTCGTTGTAGAGTTTACGTTTGATGTTTGGTGTTTGGCTGTTTCATTTTCGAAATAGTACCTAACGAAAGATCTCATCTACAAGGAAACCAAAATATAATTATTATTCTAAAATTATGGACACTAATACTTAGAGTATGGATGTTACTATCGGGAAATGAGTATTATGATTAATTTTTTACTTTCACGGCTTATTACTTTTAATAGCCTTAACCAGAACCCTGTAGTGTAATGTAATTGTAACGGAATTAAATAGGAAATATTAGCTGGTTTCCATAAAATTAAAAATATTATTCCAATCGACTTTTTCAAAAATAGAATAATAAACAGAATATAAAATATAATGTTAAACCTGTGTGCTCGAGAATACAACGTTTAAGCCTTGTCTTAAAAGTTACTACTCAATAACTGTAGCTTTGTGTATCGCATGTACCATATTATGTCAACAATATTTGCAATCCTTAAATACAATTGTACGTATGTATATGCAAATTCTTAACATTATCTGTAACTATAGACCATTTTCTTGAAGTGAACGACCTGACATTACGCAAGGTGAGGTGATGGTCCATCCGTGGCCTTGGCTCAATTGCATTTAAAACGGTATGCTTATAGACCGTTGAATATCGATTTTTGTATGACGAAAGTACTTGTTTTGTTTGGCGCTCTACGGTTTGTTTAGTTTCTATTGACGACTTGTTTGAAATACTCTAGTAATCTTTCTGTTTGTAGTAAATTTTTGTAGACGCATGTGATGTATACCATATTGATGCGCCCGTACCATATTATGTAGTTCCTTGGTATTTAATATGATCGCTATATATCACATCACTATATCACTATACGATCACTAAGAGTTGTTAAGTCTAGGTAAACCAGTGGCATCCAAATCGAGCATCTTTGTGCTTCGGAATACAAACACATATAAATAATAGTTAGTATATGTACAATGTGTGAAGAGAATGATGAGTTTTGAGGAAGCGAAAGAGGTGTGTAAGGACCGTGACTCCTGGCGCTCCGTCCTCTCTGACTACCCCGTTGGGGATACAGCGTGAAGATATGTTGTGTTATGTTATGTTTATATGTACACGTTGGCATGTTCTCACGAATGAGATGAAGCGTAGATAAACCATAATTCACCAAGACCCTTACAGAAAGCTACTATCCACTGTCATTTTCTATACTAATATTACACAGAGGTAAACTTTGTTTATTTGTATGTATGGATAAACTTAAAAATTATTCAACCGATTTAAAAAATTCTTTCACCTATAGAAAGCTACATTATCAGCGAGTAACATGGGGTGTATTTTATTTTCAAAAAAAATTTCGGCGGGTCGCTAGTCATTAATGAAATATCAGAAAACGTACGATACTTGATGTTAGCTGTAGATTTATCACGTGACCAATCGTTTAATTACGTCAGTTCCATATGTTTTAACGGTTTCAAAAATGTGTGACTTTTTCAGGAAGCTTAGACCAATTTGGGTAAAGAACTTTAATAAATAGGTTCAGAGCTTTGATTAGAAAAGTAGAAGAATATGCTCTTATTTAAATAACATCACCTAATCGTACTTAAATTGTAATATGTCCAAATCCTGCTCTGAAACTTAATTTTTCAATGGTTGCTATGATATATGATATGATATATTACTAGTGTCGTAAATAGTAATTAAGTACAAATTGTGATACTACGAGATGCCATTTTTTGTCATTTTTGGCTTTAGATACGTCACGTACTAGTTCTCTTAAAAAGCGCAACTTTTTCATTCATTAGTTCAGCCACTGGGTATCACTAAATGCTATGGTATAAGTTCACTTTGTTGTAAAATTCCGCACAGTGTTTGCTCAATCAAAGATATTAGAGAAAATGAATAACAAAGTTCTTTATCGCCTTGTAGCTTTTTAACCGATTTCAAAAAAGGAGGAGGTTCTCAATTCGGATGTTTTTTTAATGTTTGTTGTTTATTGAAGTCGTTGCCAAATCAATGTGCAACAACAGAAAGTGTATTAGTTTAGTTGGCTTGGCACCGACTTTCAGTAACTGTCAAACTTAATTATGTGATAACTTGTATCGTATTTATAAAATTATTTTTGTACTTCAGTTTTGATTAGTAAAGAAGAGTAATTTCGTACTTTACAATGTTTTTTTTTTAAGTTGGTTTAATTTTTTTATTATATTTGCAGTAGTTGGGTTAAAAATGATACAGGAGTTACTCAGAAAAATACCTATAATCTAACTGAATGATTCTAAATGATATAAACAAAATGAAATAATTAATAATATTAAATTCTTACAAATACTTTTGTATTGTTGTTATTTAGACATTTCTGTTTTTACATTAATTTGTGCTAAATAAGGTAGGTTAATATACATACGTATCTACTTATGTACATAATACATTGTTAGAGAATCCATTGCTTTCAATTAATCAATTAGTCAATCAATACTAAAACAAAACATTAATATTTATGTGAACGTCCCAAATTGGAGTGTGTTTGAGCTAGAAGCTTGTTACTAATGCTCCTAATGGTATTTAATTCCTCTTCCGAGGCGGCATTTCTTCAAATACCTAATGAGATTAATAGTCTTTAATTCACCATACACACCATAACACATCATGACAGAACTATCATTTGAAAGCAATTTACTCCGAGAGATAGTCTTAAATGCAATAGTCGTTGTAAACAATAGTTCATTATACTAATGCATGTTAATAATATTATAAAGAGTTCGAGAACCAATGAGCATTAAAGAACAGATTCTTGAAGCAAGTTATATTCAGTACAAATAGTCTACTTAAAAACAGTTTGAAAGTAATTATTTTATTCGGTTATTTGAAAATTGCACTCTTAACTTCGAAAATATGATACTTAGTTTTTTTTTAGGTATTTTGTCACAGATTATGATAGATGTGTAAAGAAAAACTTCGCATATAGTGGCGTTCTATACAGTAAATATTTTAGAAGTAGATACCTCCTCGTGATACTTATCTCCTGGGTTGATATAGATAACCTGAAATCTATTTTATGAAAAATATGGAATAGCAATTTTCCTGACATTCACATAAAGCTCAAAAATGAAGCAGTTCTAGTACAATGTTCTTAGGATGATAATAAACGGAAATGAAATTAATTTTGCCGCTAAAGCCCGAACTTGCAATTAGTTATAATTGTAAATGCTTTGTAAATGTTACACGTATAGTAATAGGTTACACGTATATCGTTTGTATACATGTAATTTTAGCTTAAGTTTCGGCATAAGTTTTGCTTTACTGGCTTTTACAAAAGCTCTCTTAGAAAACATGTAACGTTATATGGTGAATATTCGTAGTGTATCCGTCAATTACTCTAAGCAAACAGTCAATTCCATTTAATCATTTTATAAATCGCAATATAATATATATTTTATTACTTTCCAAGAATCTTCCAGTGAGGAAAGATTAAAATATGGCATTAAATAATTACTTTTTGAAATGTCTTAAGTGAAGGAGGAAATAATTGCATTAAAAAATTCTGTTAGGAACGAAATCCTTGACATTTGTGTGAATAATCTATGTTTACTTCAAACGTCGTCTCTGACGTATATTGTATTGTTTTGAATTAAATTGCTACCATTACATCATTTCCTACCTCGAAGTATGGTTGGTCAATTAAATAAAGGGCAAAATTGCGTGTCATAATAAAAATTACTTCAACTATAAACATTGTGATGTAGATTTACCTTTTATGATTAACGATATGCATTTTCGTGTTAAATGTAATTATGTTTACGTCCATAAACATTGTTCAACTCGGTTTCCTTACTACGATCATCTCAACATTCCAAACTTATGTAATCCGCGTAATTACGAATAATAAAATTTTATGTAAAGGCATTAATTAGCTCACCTTTATTGCTCGTCGACCACAGATTGCTCGTTGGACTGCTCCTTTTCGACTTACTTTCTCTAAACGTGAGAATATCCGGAACTCTATTTATTTTATTATCTTTAGGGACTACGTTTGGTACTCGTTCGACGTTCACTCTAACGAATTCGCCTTTAAGTATTTTATTATTTTCTTTATTGGTCGGGATTGGAGGTGCAGGAGCTTTGGGTTTTTTATGGAACAGTCTTTTCCTCTCCGGCTTTGTCGGTATATCAATATCAGTGTAAATAATGCTGTCTATTTCACCCACACCGTCAATTTCGTTTCTTATACCGATAAGGCTCATCGGCTGATCGAAACGCAAATTCAAATTTTTCTGCTGAATCGATATATGGGTAATTCCGTCGTTATCTGTTGTCTGTATCAAATCGAATTCACGGCCTTTATCAAACACGCTGTAATCGTCGACACTATTCTTCCTATTCTTAAATACCTCATATTTCTTATTTTTCGAGAATAGGTTTTCGCTGCTCGAGTAGTTGTTCGTGTTTTTCGTCAAACGATTCCGCATTTTAAAGTACTTGTAAGTGAAATATATCCTCTTAAAGTCCTGTTCATTTTCGAACTTAATTGCTATCGCTTCCTTAGTCAAATTTTTGGTCACATAGAAGACTAGAGTGTTTGCGCAGTTGGGGTAATTCTCAACATTAACGCAGTTAATGATTTCGTCTATTGATATATTTTCATATTTGTTTTTTGAATCGTATTCCTTGATTGTTTTTTGATTTTCTTCATCGACGCCTTCGCCTTTTGTGAGCAATTGCAGTTGATCTTTTTCGTTGAACCCAACTACGATGTTGTATGTTTGTATGGATGGAGGTTTGGTAATGGTCATGATATCGAACTGCTGATTGCTGTTGTGTAATTTCTGTCGCGCGACGATGGTAGCACATCCACCCGTGCGGGCGGTTTTTCTAACAGTCATTATCTGAAACAAGTAATTTTTCTATTTTATTTATTAAGACTTTTGAGTTGTTTTAATATGTTGGATGATTCGTAATTTTTATTAATTCCAAGATTGATTTCCAAAAAACACATAGACACATGGAAAAAACGTGGTTAACATAATATACCGTCGTAAATAAATAATAATCATTGTATATCGCTTAGAGCTTGTTATGAAAAGATATAGATAATCTAAATAACACGTTAAAAATTACGATATATAATAAATTTATAAAATATTGCATATACATAATATGTGCTTTCATATACGTACATTGTATGTTGCCTTACAGAGAAATAATGTTTAGACATAGGTTTTATTTATTGTTTTATTACACTAGGTATGGAATAAACAGAAACAATAAAACAAATTCTTCAGTAAAATTTCAATCACTTTACCAATAAAAAATCAAAACGAAAGCTATCATTTCTTTCGTAACGCCATTGGAATCAAATCAAATATTATTTGAGTCATAAATCTTTATTGATTAAAGAGATAGGTAGTAATCCATTAACGATCTATTTCACATGAATTCCAACAGTCGACAAATGAAATTAAAAGCTTTTAAAATATAAAATACTTTTAAATCACACGACTGTTTAATGTGATTCGGATTTAGCTTTCACTTGCTTTCTTTAATATATAAAAGTGAGATTTTTCACGTAGAAACAATTTGTTTTTATTTATTACGACAAATATTTACACCGACAGGCAGAGACATATTATGAATACAGAACATATTATGTATGAATGTATATATTTATTTAATCATAGCAATATCGGTATCAATTATACAATTACATGTATGTATTATTATAAAACAATCTTACACATCCTGAGGTACATTCACAGATGTGTAAAGCTGCATTACCAATAGAAACAATGACACCATACATACAAATTAAAGCGTTGATTAATAACAAGACAAATACGACTAAAGATTTACAAATTGTATGTATCTAGTACCTATATGAATGAGCGAACTACAGCCATTTTGAGCGATTTGAATCCCGTTGATATATTTAGAGTAGGGATACTCGATTATTCGATTTTAACTTTTTACGATATCCAAAAACTTTATAGCCTACACTACTTTCAAAAGTTCCTACGCTTTTTCTCATGAAACGGGACCTGATATTTAGTCGTGGGGCTTACTCCGAAACATTCAAATTAACCCATCGCTACATAACTTCGAGTTATTTCTCATTTCAAATAGACAGAACAGAAAGATGTAATAAAATCATATAATCTTGCGACTCTTTATGCAATAAGTATTTAAGATGTCAAGGAAGGAAATAGTAACAAGTTATTAGTCCCAGTAGTTACACAAGTTCCGTATCTCTCTTGAGCGACTTATATGCTCTGCGCGGGAATTCAAAGTAAATTTTTAGTTATTATAATTTTAAGAAATCTTTTAAAGCCGGATAAGAGGTTCTGTAGCAATTTCAGATAAAGTAGATGGTACATTTTTCTTTTTCAAAATATGTATGTAGGTTTGAATAACCGATTTACACGTCTCTGTAGTCAATTTAGTATAACAACGGCGGAATCGATCGGTCGTGATGTAGGAAATGACCAAAACTATTAATGTTCCATTTCTATAAGCTCCTAAGGCTCAAGTTTGAAAGCAAGACGCAATAAATACAATGTGAAGGGAACTAATACAACATAAATGAATGTATATTTTGTATATTATATAAATACATACGATAATAAAATCACGTAATCGGAAATGTGAAAGTGAATAGAATCCGGTTGCAATAACCGCAAGAGAGGATGTCTGTTGATAGGCTCTTGAAATATTTGTGTATAATGAAACATTTAAAAATACTCACTAAATAGTTTATTTGCATTCTGTATGGAAATTCATTTCATAAATTATTAATAAAATCAATTTAAATTCTTTTAAGCTTCCTTAATTCAAAAGGAATAACGAAACTCTTGTAAGATCAATCTTGTGAGTGGTAAATTTAAGAAAAGCCTTTGTACACGATCTGTTTGAATTGTTATCACTATCTTACTCTGTTATGGAACACAACAATTTTATGTAACCAGCTTATAACGGCGGTATTCTCGGACCGTCATGACTTAGGGACCTTCAAGAAACGAGCTTATACTATTTCCTTCAGGGCTGGCAACGGGTCCGTGATTCCTGCGTTACGGGTGTCCATGTGCGGCGGTGATCACTTTCTCGACTCGACTTAGTTATTTCCCCCGCCCCTTCCCTCTCGTCACCAAAATTATTTGACTTAGAAATCGTTTCAGGGAAGCCTTTCTTAATATTTACCGGAAAAACGTTGTTTTAATTCTTCTTAAGAACGTGGTCGTCCAAATCCTAAATCTTATAATTTTCCAGAAATTCCAAAATAAGTTTATTATATTATAAATGTGAACCCTCTGCATACGAATGAAATTTTTACCAAATTAGTTTTATCTAACTTTTCCTATAAAATTTAAAACTAATCAATACAATCAAAAAGTTAGCAGTACAAACTCGACGAGCTGATGAACTCGATGATGACCTCGCATCGTCGCGGTGTGGGATAATTTACAGTCTTAACACTAAATTATAAATAGTTTATTATATATTTATACACACATACCTAAATAACTTCAAGCCATTTTTTATTCAGGGTGGACAGAGAATTAAGGCGCAACAAATTCATACCTCGATATTAATTCTAGTAATGAATGTATTAGGATTTACAGGTGAAAAAGTGGAACCGTATTGCGACAGGTTGCCGGCCCATCACCTGTTTTTGTTTTTGAAAAGAGAAAAAAATCCCATGGATACTGAGCCGAATTCTATGCCGAGTAGTCTGACTCGAACTAAGAAACCCTTCTCTTTAATGTTAGCTTTTCCAGCGTCACCGATCGCATTGGGGCGTGAACTGAAGGCGCCTTGCCAGATAGCAGATAGTCGAGAGTTCCTACAGCCGAGGCATAATATGGAGGACGGTCCTTAGCAGAGGGCATCGCCAAAAAAAAACCACATCGGAATGCATATTAAAATCTTGCTATTCAGGGGTATGGACAGAAAATTAAAAGAAAATGTCAGCTCGTTAATAATACAATAAACTTTTGACGTGGGCAAAACTATAAATAAAATTGAAAACAAAAATATTATTAATAATAATTATAATTAATCATTTAAGATAATGTGTAGTTTTAAGTTTGTAAATATTAACGTTAGGATATGTATGTACTTTATTGTTATTAATAAATATATTAATAATTAATTTTCATGAATCGATTTCGATAAAAACTTCCTGGAAATATAAGTTTAAATCAAAAGGTACAATATAAAACCACACCAGACGACGTAACAAATTCTCGAAGAATTACTCAGTCATTGTTGTAATATAACAAAAAGCTTTAAATGCAACCGATCTTTACATAATGGTTACTTAAAAAAGCTAACGAAACAATAAAAAACAGAATTGTCGTAAGCGTGTAACGTTTGCTGCAAAGAGCCGTCGCTTCCTTGTGGATGGTTTGAATTACAAACTGGGATTATTCGTATGGTGGTGCAAGTATTAAGTAGACAGCGATAAGGTCATAAAACTCTACGTAGTTTTGGGAAAATAAAAAAATTGAACCAAATGTCCCGTTTAGTATTAAATTGTTTTTAATAATAAATTATTATTTATGTTAATCAATCAAGTTACTGATAAACTGATATAAAATCACCAAGAAAGCATATAAGAGGAAAATAAAGTAATGTGTTCACGTCTAATTCAATGTAACGACAGTTAGGTATTTCTTGTCATAAATGAAATAAGTTATTTTATTTTATAGCGAAGGAACCGAACCTAAGATAACAAGTGCAGCGTCATTATTCCGTTTATTTTATTTGAAAACCCACAAGATTATTATAATTTTTAGCAGACTTCAAAAAAAGGAGGAGGTTTTTAATTGGGTTGTATTTTTTTCTTTTTTTTATGTTTGTTACCTCAGAACTTCGTCATTTATGAACCAATTTGGAAAATTCTTTTTTTATTTGATAGGATACACTTACAGATTGGTTCCATTTGAATTTTACTGGTATTAGAGCTTGGGTTTCGAAGATACACCAAACAACACCAAATAACGAGAACTGGTTCTAACACTTATTTATTTATATTGATGATTCTCTAGTATGTTATTGCGCTCCAGAATTAGAAAATAAGTTAATTGTAGACCTGCCCTAGTTATTTATTTAAGCCAAGGTCACTCAAAAGGGAGAAAAAAAATTAAAAAAAAAATTGAACCGACTTCAAAAAATAACACTGAAAAGTACGAAATAATTATCCTTCACTAATCAAAACTTAAGTATAAAAATAACTTTATAAATAAGGTAGAAATAATCATATAATTAAATTTGACAGTTACTGAAGTCAGTGCCAAGCTTACTAAACTAAGACTTTCTGTTGTTGCACATTGATTTGGCACCGACTTCAATAACTGTCAAGTTTAATTATATGGGTATTTGTATTTTATTTATAAAGTTATTTTTGTACTTAAGTTTTTTAAATTAAAATTAAAAATATAAATTTAATTAAAGAGATTTTTCGTAATTACATTCCTTTATATTCAAGAATATTCGAATTGTAATGTAATTATTTAAAAAATATTAGGCTTATTTTTTGTAATGCTGTTGCTGTGATTCTCATCCGCTGCCACTTCTGATTTATAAATTATGTACATTTTTTAAGACGCTTCTAAAACAATACACTATTTCAACGTGAGACGTCGCATTTACATAATATTTAGTGCAGTTCCGAGTTGTGATGACGAAAACTAGGTGAATTGTTTAAAAATGATTTAATTAGAAACAGTTGCTATCAGATTATAAAAACAATTATGCGGAAAAATTGTTCACAAAAGTTGCCAATGAAGTAAGTAGAGTATGTAGAGTAAAAGTTTGAAAGTTGACGAGGTTCTAACTGAATAAATTTAATATTTTCGCATTTAGAAAATGTTTATATAAGTTCACAAAATATCTCTAAAATACATTATATGCCTAATATTATGTGTCTTTAATGATTCTGAATATGTAAGTACATAGGTAGAATAGTTGGTACCCATTTAATTATTATTTATTGTATTTAATTTTATTGTAATATAAATAAGCAATCAATCAAAAGATTCTTGTGTATTATTTACTTGTTAGGGTTCCGTAATCAAATTACAAAATATAGAAGTCTTACAATTTCATCTGTTCATCTGTCCATCTACTCGCCTATCTGTCCCTATGTCACAGCCATTTTATTTATAAACTATTGGCACTATATAGATGTATGAAAAATAGGTGTATGAACTGCTATACTGTGGCACTGTGAAATTTAAAAAAAAATTGAATTAGAGGCGGCACTTCATACATGTAACTGACGTATGAAATGTAACATTCCGGCGCACATAAGCGTATGTACTTAATTATACGGTAGTGAGGCCTCGATATGCCCGAAATCGAGTGAAAGTAAGATAAATGCAGTAGAAATGCAATCTCTTAGAAATATGTGCGATGTCACCCTTGCGGACAAAATAAGCTATTAAGAGATACGCAGTATGACAGGGTTGCACGGCAGTGTTATTGTAAAAATGAAGAAAGGTATGCTTCGATGGTTCGGAAAATATAGAAAGAATGAGTGATGAAAGACTGACGAAGAAAATCTACAGAGCGAAAGCGAGTGGTAAAAGAAACCAAGGAAAACCAAGGCTGACTTATGAAGATTAAACAGTCAGAGTGATAGCTGACGGAAATGTCAAAAGCAGTCGCATACCTAGACGCTAATGTGTAAGGCGAATGATGCGATTCGAGGAAGCGAAAGAAGGAAGTAAGGACCGCGACGCTTGGCTCTCCGTCCTCTCTGACATACCATATGTATGTATGTATAAGTGTATGTAATCTGGTATCTTTGAATATGTAGGTCTTAAAAATGATATAGAGGTTGCGAAGTGACTTTTTTATTAATAAGTCTATAAGTTGGTGAGATTTGCGCTCCTAAAGTCGTAAATAGCGAAAAACGTAACTGAAATAAAAGTATAAAAAATGTAAACTTTTCAACTGTGGCTGTGTAAAATTCTGAGAAAAATGAACACATTATAATTTAAAAAGCACTTTCAAAGAGGATTAGTGCGAATAAGATAAGTTGTGTAGTTTTTGAGATATGAGATGTTTTCGTTTATACGCTCCGCGACCGCAGAAACAATTTTGTTATTGTCATTTAGAAACGCTATGAAACATAATATTACTTTTGCTGCCGAATAAAGGAATACTGCGCATCCCGAGTGGTCCAATTGGTTGTACGTAATTAGCACCTTTCTATACATTAATTTTTCAGGAAAATTTGACGGTACAGCTTGTTTCTTATTATAAAAAGAATTTATGTTTACTTCAGAAGTTAAATACGGAAACGATTGTTATGTACTGAATGGGTATTTAACGAATTATCTTGAAGATTGCAAGAGTTTCTCAGGGACATTGTCCCAAGTTTTCACTGTCACAATAACTTTTTCTCATAATTATACAGTTTAATGTCGCGTCTGTCTTCTAAACAAAATGAAAGCTTTGTTTAATTCATTTGTCTAAACATTTTGTGTCTCTTTCTTAAATTAACAGCGGGTTACGTAATTTTGTAACGGTGTGCGGTGAGAATAGAATTAATATATTTTAAAGTAACTGAAAAATCAACTTTAAAATATGAGGTCCTGTGACTAGCGTGATTTAGATGTTTGATTAAATAATACAATCCTGCCATTCTATTAAGCACTCTACAAAGTGATAACCTTGCCAGTAACGAATTTGAGGAAGTCTTTTAAGTTTTTGTATATAATTATTTAAGTTTATCTTAGTTATAGTGTAGCTTATGTATTACTTTTATTTTAACTTCGCAAAAGACAACGCTATAGATTATGTTATATTTTGTTATTTATTTCGTATAGTATTTCTTTTGCGTGTATTTTTTTCTAATAATGTTAATAGGAAAGCTTGAAAAATTTTAAATTATAAAGATTAAATAAATCTCATATTATCTAATAAGAACGTCCAAAGTAACGGATGTTACGGACGGACGGAAGTCTTTGAAAATTGGACCTCCAGATTAGACTACCTCCGAGCCAGCCGTGGCGGTCATATGCCAGAAGTCATATTTAAATTATAATGCCAGAAGATTATCTTTCGAATAAAATAAATTTCATGTCAATTTAAAAAAAACATCTTTGTTTTATTCCATTTCAAAGTTCTAAAAAAAACACATGCAAAATTCAAAATGTGTAAAGACAGCGACAACATTTGAGGAAATTAGAATTATGTGGAGATCGCAATGGTTTGCATTCTGTTTAAAATACATATTACTATGTGTGCATGTATCATAATTACGAAAATTGTCAAGCGTTGTTCACGTACGATTGACTCTACACACCACACCCACACATACACCACAGGAGTTCTAATGGGTAAAAGCCCTGCATAACTCAGTCTCACTCCTAGAAGGCTGATCTGACTCGCGGTCAGGAAAAACGAAAAGGTCTCTTATCTTATCTTTTTGTTTTATATTGGTGTTTAAAATATTTACGTAAATAAATATTTTAAATATGGCGGTAATCACTTTCCATCAGATGACTCGCTCACTCATTTGCCCTCTCCACCATAAAAAAAAAAATAAGTGTGTAGGTACCTCCCTACTTAGTATTATAAGTTCATTTTGTTTGCAATTGACTGTGGTTCTCTCAAATAAACAGACACAAATAAATACCTACATACATATCTTTACGCTGTATACCTAAAGGGTTAGTCAGAGCGAACGGAATGCTAAGAACAGCGGTCCTTATACAGGGTTAATTTAAAAAAAAACATAACCTCTTAGTACTTTGTACTAAACATTATCCCCAATAACGTTTGTTCTCTACGACTTTCAAAAATTCATAAGACTTCTCTTTCATACAAAAATAAAAATACATCAAATGTTTCTGAAAATGGCACCTACTCTGCCCAGTCGCCAAAGCGGCACTACAGACTGTGGCGGCACGCACGCAGCACGGCGCTGAGGCCCGGTGCGCTTGCACTGCACCATTGGAAATACATACAGAGTAATTGCGATTCAGACAGTACAACAAAAGATAACAAATATTTTTTGAGGAAAGTATTGAGTTTTGAAAAAATTCGTAAAACAATAGTTGTTATATATGTTGACAGGAATTTTGCACTAAGAGGTTATTAGTATTTTCAAATTTCTTTCTCCTCTTAAAATTTCGTCAACTTCCTCACACCTTTTGAGAGTGCTTTTGACTGTTACTATAGTTTGGCTCTGCCTTATTAGGTCTTCATATGGTTACCTTGGTCTTTCTTAGCTTCTGCTAGCTCTCGCTTTTGCACTGTACATTCTCGTCATCAATGGTTCATTACTCATATTTTCTATGTGCTCGAACCATCTAAGCATTCCTTTCTTCATTTTTTAAAAATAAGTAACTTAATAATAATGATTATATCTATGTATGCCAGTCACATAATGGCTAGTATTTTTTTATTGTATAAATACACGTTATAGTAATAATAATTACAGACCTTAAAAATGCGTTCTTTTACTAGGTCAATGATAAAAGCCATTTATAGTAAGCTTCCTTTTCTTCCTTATAACTTGTCGACAACGTTTCTTCCGAGTTCATATAAGGATATTAAGAGGTCATCTCTACATATGGCGTTCACCTCGACATTGAGAGAAACTTTCAGGAAAAGGAACAGACGGTTTTATATATACTTATATCATGGTCGGATTAAAAAATAATGTTTCTCATTTTGATGTTATCCTATTTACCTACGTCTTTGTGCCTCTACTCAGTAGGTGCAAATAAATAAAAACTTTACTAATAGGTACTACTACTTTTTTGAAGACTAGACAAATGACTTGTATGGCGACACGTCGGATTTTGTCTTACTTTTTTTTAACTAGTAATCATAGTAATGAAAGAGATAGCGAAAATATGTGATGTAACGCAAATAATTTTGTCCGTCCTCAAAAAACTATTACTACGGCTAAATACAGTATGGTTCTAATATTTTTGGTTACTACACGATTATTGTATATAGAGAGCTTTGGCTTATATGCTGTTCTGAAAGAGAAAAAAAATGTGCCAGCTATTTATCTTCCGTGTAAAAGTTAGTTAAGGTCAAGGATTTATTATAAGAAAATGATTCAGGTAAATATTATATTATGTACGTTGTCACTGTCAGATTAAGCTTTGCAGTCTTTAAGCCTAAATATTTACGGAAGTGTGTCGAGGCGTGATTTCGTTGCATTTTGAAGTTTTGTCTACCGCTAAAAGGTAACTACTTAGTAGTACAATAGGTACTTACAAATTTATCACGCTGTATCCCTAACATCCATTCGATTGTAATCTCTTTTAGTTTCCAAATCTCTAAATAGTATAAAGCAAAGTCGCTGTTTTCCTCTGTCTGTTTCTCCGCTAACTTCTAAACTACGCAACGGATTTTGATACGGTTTTCACTATCATTTAGAGATTTTTTTCTGAAAGGTTTATATGCATAATACATGCCTATTATAGTACAGAAAAGCCGAGAATTTCAATGATTTGTAACGATGTTATAAAAAACATATTTTTGGGCAGCATTAGCAATGTAAGCCACATTGCTAATTTTGAAATTCCAAATCCGATAGTTTCGGAGATAACTCAAGTCGAGTTTCGGAGATAACTCAAGTCGAGTTTCGGAGACAACTCAGTACTCAAATGTCCCCTTCTTTCATTCTTCTATGAATACTTTAAAATGTCAACTTCGGCTTCAAATTACCAACTTTCAAAAACTTTCCAGTGATGGCTTCTAATGTGACAACCACATTAATTCTGCAATGTCAAAACCACCATAGTGAAGATTGATAAAAATGTATAAAAAATTATGATTTGCTAATTTTCGGATAAATGTAGATAGGTTATTAAAACAAATAAGATTATGTAAAGGACACATGACACACACAATCACAACTAATGTCTTTTAAATTATTTACACTGAAATTAACACGCATAAAATAACAAGGCACAACACAAACTTTATATTATTATAGCTTGATGTTGTCATATACAAATTCATCCAACACATTAACAAAATGAGTATTTAAAATGTTAACTAGTGCAATATAACATGCGAGTTAACGAGATGTAATACTATGCCAAATTTGAAGTGTGCATGTCACAAAGTTTGTGATAAAATCACTCGAGTGATCTTACAAGGGTTCCCTATTTTCTTTTAAGGTAAGTAACCCTAAAAATAAAATAAAATTAATAAATCCTAAATTAAAATGATGTTTCAGCATACATGGATATAACTAGAGATAATGTTGCTAGTCAACAATACGTGAAGTTCAAAGTAAATCTACATCAGAAATCTTAACAAGAAAGCTAGCTTTCTATCTCTGGAACGCTTGGTGATATCAGCATGAGAACAGCTCACAATACCCTTTGTAGTAATACAAATTTAACTTTACGTTTTATAGAGAGCAATCACTTCTTTGCCGTTACAGAGATATAGCCGTGGCGAATGGAAAGTTAAGTTTGGGACCTAGAAATATACGTTTGTGTCATGTTATCATATTAACCATTATTGTCACTTCTTTAATTTGCAATCCGCAACTTACAATCGCGATGACATGTACAGACGCATTTATTTTTAGAGTACCGTTGCTCAAAGGCAGAAGCGGATTCTTTATAGATTTATCATCCCTGTCGGTCAGTCTGTCTGTCCATATTTTATACGACAGCCTTTTATTCCATCATCTTTACACCTACCAAGCTTTTTACCACAAAGACAAACTGGTAATCCAAAGCCGCAAATGAAAAATATTAAATTAAATTCATTTTAATTTGAGGAATATTTTCTTACCATACTTCAGGCTTACTTCATTTTTAATTTTTATTTTAATGTTAATTCAACAAATGAAACCTCTACTTTGCCTGGAATTACTAAGGAATCCAAAGTTATTTCACGTTCGACACCCTGTTGGTTCGTTTTTTTTTATTACATATTTTAACATAAATTTATAAAATTATTAATTAATATAATTTATGAAATTAAGCTTTTATTTTATTCCTACTTTAGATATTTTGTCAGTATTATTTCCACTTTGGGCAATATTGCCGGCAACGACACATCACTAATCTACGTAAACCCCAATGTGTGTCGACACTTTGGACGGATTTTAATTTACTATCGCCTGCGATTTAGTACACAGAGACCATGAATATGTAGTGATACCGTTTTTTGATTATTTATAAGATAACAATGTCTGACCTTCAAGCATCTGTCCGCTTTCGGATTATTGTCGCAAGAATCTTAAAATTCGCATATCTTTTGAAGGAGTGATATGATTGAGTTAAAATAAAGATTAAGTGATACTCCAAGATAAGTCCTACATTTTCTAGAACGCCATCCCAATCAAAAGTTTTTATGTGTTACGTTACAAACAAATAAAAAAACGTTTACAGTTTTTATCGTTTTATCTGTGAATTTGTATCTCTCGTGAAAAGTAATAAGTTCGTTTTTAAATATTTTTGAATATGTGTTAATAATGAGTTATATGACAATTCTAATAAGTTATGTCAGTATTGTCAAATATAATAAATACTTAATCGATCTGCCTACTAATTTATAATCAACCGTTACAAAAAATAATCTGCCAGAAAGTTATGGGTAGATATAAATATTATTATTATTAAATTATTAAATATAAATGTGAAATGAATTATCCTAAAAGTAAATACTATTGAACCGTCTACATTTTCTTAGTGTTTGCTGAATGTGATAATATTCTTTTAAAATAGCGATTATTACAGAGATCGGACGTTGAATATTTGATAGCGGTTAGGCAGAGAGCTGTGGGCGTGGTCGCCATTTAAGTAATATATTACTGAACTATGGGCAATCGCAGGTGCTCTCATAAGCGTGCTTTAGACCTTACTGATCTGTGGTAGGTAAGCAAAAAAAATTTTCATTTCTAAACTCACGTTTGTAATTGGAATTTCTATTGATTGAAATCGAACATAATAGTTCATACATTCCCACGATCGCGTCGAAAAAATGTATCTCATTGCTGTTCATCAATGAGTATAGAATGTTCCATTGGTTTTCAATTTCAGACAATGGAAGTTATGCTATTAGCCTCTAGCTAAGATTAAATCGCATCGACATCCAACAGGCCACCCAACTAACAACTATATACATAATATAGAGTTAATAACTATATGATCTGAAAAGGGTCCAAATATTATAACATTTTCGCTATATTCACGTTATAGTTGAGGTAAAGGAAACACTCTTTGATAACTGTTTAAGAGTTACCTTATACATATTATCCAATATGTAATCTTTTTAATAATTGTGCAGTCTATAACCTTTATCTATAAACTATAGTAATTACAGTTACTTAGTTGTAGCGCACATACGCTGTAATTTTCTAAATTATTGCGTGTTGCTATTAAATAATTTTGCTATAAATCAAAATTAAATCGACTAAAAGAGTGTAAAATATTAGAAACTTCTAGAAAGTGTTCATTTCCGTCATCGTTCGCAATAATTCGGATATAATGATTCAATCTTGTTTTAACACGGTACGAACGCTGCGTATGAGCATTCTGTTTGATTAACGCCTAATAAACAGGCCGCCTATCACATAGTATATTCACGTGAAAATGCATTATACTCGTATTTAATAAATAAACAATAAATACTCCAGACAATTATGCCGATTGTGTGACCTCAAACTAAATACTATGCTTATCATACAGCAAACTGAGCATCCTATAACACACAGCAAACAATTTAGAAAATGTTTCTTGACCGGAAATCAAAGCCGAGTGTACTACCATAGAAAAATACCAGTTGAATCACCGATATTTAATATAACCTTCAAAATAAGAAAGAAAAAGAAAGACATACCGTCTTACTACAAAACATATTTTAAACATTGGTCTAACATGTATTTAGCTAAACACAGTTTTAGAGATAGACATAGTTTAAACACAGGTTTATTTTTGACTACCATAACACCACGTTTAGTACATGTCTTTTTAAAGATTGTCTGACTTGATACCACCATAAAACATTCATTCATCGTGATGTTGTTCATTCCTAAACAGCCGTACGTTTTTTGCAGGAATGTTTTGACTAAATTAACTGTCCACATCATGTTACCAAAATTTATTTTTTCAAGTTTACTCAGGTTTATTTTCTAAATAACGGCAAAAACGTATACGTAGCGAGGTATAATATCTTTTTTCTCCATGTCCAGCACCGCAATGCACAGGCTACCTGAATTTTCGGATCTATTGTACCACCACTAGGATAAATAGGAAGATCATCTTTTACTAAGTTCACTATTTTGTTGGCAAAAGTTTCGCTTAATCTATATTTTTTCTTGAATTTTGCGTCATCATAATGTTCAAACGGATTCATTCTTATACGGGTTGTTTGAGTGTCTCGAAAGATTTCGAAGTATTCGATGTCGTTCAATTAAATCCATTATAAAAGCAAATATGTATGTAATTAAGTATTGGAATGTATACTTAAAAAATAAAATCACTCAAAAATTGCAATCACACCTTTGCCTTAGCCTTTGTTCACACTATTTGTAAAAGTAAAGCTTACATCATAAGAAACTTACATAGGCGGCGTGCTGTTATATCGGATTAATCCTTCCCGGAAGAAAAATTGTGTGAAGATGTGGTGAAAACAATGTAAATTAATTAATTTAGGAATAATTCGACTCAAATTTTTTTAAAATATGTATACGAAAATGATAAATAAAGTAAAGTTAACGTTAATAAAATAATGTTACGCGATAGATACATAAGTATTTCAAAGAAAAAACAACATACTGATGATTTAAAGAAAATCAAAAAGTGTTAGAATAGAAAATGTTAATGAATGTTTAAATAATATAAGAAAAATAGGCAAATAACAGTGTCAATAAAATAAATATTCATGAAAGAAAGATTTACGAGTCGTACAAAATTACAGTTTTACAATATTTAATAACAAATATTATGACACGGTGTGATAAGCAGCCGTCATAAACGTGAGGCAAGTTCTTCAACTTTTACTTCATATCGTGTAGAAAGTAGTAGTGGGTGATAAATGTTCGCGCATGCGTCTGACGGTCATGTTTCAAATGTGGCAGTTATGAAGATTCATAGTTATGATATAAATTACATAAAAACAGAAATACATAACAAAATGTCCATGTCGTTTGCAATACACTAACACCGTTTCAAAACAAAGATTGATAACAATTTTTACATTTTCATATTATAATTGACTGCTCATAGGTAAAACTGGGCCAAAAAAATGTAATACAAAGTAAAAGATTATTTCAATAAGCTATGAGCCGAACTTACAAGAGTACTATGCAAGTTTGAAATGCAGTTAATTTTTATTTATTAATACTTTGGATACCCTACGGATTTGATATTCCTAACTATAAGGCTACGGTGTTACTCGTCTGTCGTAAGAAACGACTAAAGGACTTTCGGGGTCATAGTCGGACGGAGTGGGGACTCCGGTCGTCCATTCGTGCGATCCAAAGGAGGATGACAAAGCGTATGTCTGCAATATCGCGGCATTGCAAGTGTGCTGGGGGGGGCTCCCTCCCCCAACAAATATTTCGGCAAAGCGAGATGCTTCCGGTTCGTTCCGTAGGAGTTCTCGAAGCCTCAGTACAAGGCGCCGAGTAAAACTACCTCAGTAGTTTTAGTAGATAAAAGCCCCACATAACCCAGTCTCTCCTCCAAGGTGCTAGATATCTGCGTGCAGATTTTTCCTTGTAACAAAAAAAAATGGTTTTGTGAATTGGAGGCATTTCACGAAATGCCCGGGCAAATCACAATCCGCCCAATTTAACGAACATACGACAACGTCTGCATACATATAATTACTTACGGGAAAACAGTAACATGAAACTAAACAGAAGAACCAGGAAGTCAGAAATGTGAAGTAGTAACGTTCTAGGCTATGTAGACCTATAGCGCAGCTATGTAAGGTTTGCGTGAGATTGCACGTGCAAACTCTCCCACGAATGAGATTCTCGCTCCCGATGTTACACGATTATTTACGAGCGAGCACAAATAAAATAGAAACTATTATTGGTGAATTCGCTATGTGCGCGAAGACAGCGCTAACTAACGAGGGTGGAATTTTAAGTTCTTGACAATTGCTGACAGAACGTTAAGTAAAAAAATGAACCACTAATCAATTAACAATCGATATTTTAGATAATATACTACACAACGGGTTTCGTAACCCATTTTTATTTTCATTTCATTACGAAAACACAGATTTCACTGACTTATAATACACCCCTTTTTTTTTTGGTTATGCAGGAGAAATCTGCACACAGATACCCAGACCGTTGTGGAAGAGGCTGCAGGGCTATTATAATGCACCCCTAGCTCTCTTTTCGACCACGTCTTCGTTATCCCTACCACGTCTATACTTCGCACCCAGTGAAGTAGTAGTTTTTTTACATAATATATGTGGATGTTCGGTAAAGTTAATTACATGATCATACATTAGAAATCAAAGTCTATAATTTTAAGTATCTAATTGTAGTTATGTTTAACTGACGACTATCTAGATTATTCATACAATGACTTAAAATTATATTTATATGTATGACTACATAAGGTAATTTTAGTGTGACCTTTATTTGTAAGAAAAATTGAAACAGTCATGAGATGAGTTGATATTTTTCTAGCGCGTTTGGGTTGTTCCAACTATCTTAAAACAATGATCTTTAAACTTACAATAATGCGCTCTAGTATGGTAGTTTATATATTTTTAGTTATGAATAAAAATAAAGTCCATAATAAACTGATTATTCCGGTACATTATTACTAAGAAAATGACACGTAGGTAATGAAAAATCCTATATAATCAATATGAGAACTAGAATCTAATCATAATATTAATAGCTATCTAATAATTCTTAACAACTTAGTGTATGAATGTGAACAGAAAATAAATACCGCTGAATACTAAGCTCGTGTAAACAAGACTTTATCCATCCAGTAAATACTTCCCGCGTGCACCTGACTGACTCTGTTAATATTAATACTTTAGAAGGTCTACTACAGTTAGAGTAGTCAAGTTCGATTTTGATTCACGTCCAGTGCTTCATATTGTAGTAATAAAACGGGACAATGAAACGTTTTAAATGTTTGGTTCAGTAGTATCGATGTGACATGTTGACAATGAGTACTTAATTCAAAAAGTTCTTTGACAAAAATTTAGAGAAGAATTTGTCTACTAAATTCATTTCATGTATATGCAATGATTAAAAGTTCTCCCTTGCTAAATTATATATGTTCTATATAATGTGTCTAATAGGTATGCATTGTATTGTACATCGGTGAGATGCGTTTATTATTCGCCGAAGACCTAAAAGATAGTAAGCCCCCTACATATTTCCCGTTACATATTATACTGCAACTCAAGTCATCGTAAATCTTACAACTGAGAAAATGTCAAAACCGAAATCAAATATTCAACATAACTTTAATAAGCTATACGAAAGTAGGATATTCTAGTCTTCAAATATATTACGAGACCTTTTTCCACAAGATTTTCAATAGTGCGCTCTCCTAAATGAATAAGAAAAACTTAAAATAGTTTCATTATATCTTAATATAAATACAAGGTTAAAATAACTTATTTTTTGCGTAATCGTACTCACTTAAGTAATAGATATCTGACATTCTGACATTTCAATTATAATTATATAATATACTAATATATTACTTATTTTGTATATTATTAAAGTATCGCTGTAACTATGTACTGCTATTATCTCTTCTATGGTACAAATAATACAAAAAATGTCCGTTTATTTCTAGTACTCCCGTTGATGTCTTTTATAGGGGCGTATATTCTTTCATAATAATTATTGGAAAAAATTCTACATTATGTCAATTCATTAGGTACTCATTCGGTGTCGTCAGTCAATCAAACTTTGACCGCTACATTCGGCAATAATTACTTGAACTTACAAATGGCGAAGTAGAACTAAATAATGACAATTTACTAGTCATCATCTTCTCTCACTCATCATCTACAAAATTTAATTTATTGAAAATATTTGGACAACTTTTATAACTTGCAAAGGAAGATAAGTAGCTGCCATATTTTACATTTTTATCTCTCTCTTAGATCAGGGTGGAAATATGCCATAAAAGTTAACTCTAATCTAAATCTAAAACGAATTTGCTTTAATTTAACCTTAATACCGTAATTAGTCTGTCTCCTTAACGTCGACCATTTTGTAGTGAATGAATATCAAAGACATTTAGTAAAACAAGTCCTTAAAATTCAGTTTGAGTCATGTTTTATTGTTATCGGTAAAACAATATAAAAAAGGAATAGGTAATATAATCACTGATATCATATAATATAGAATATCAGTAAGGTATGATATTAATGTTTTCATATAAGCTTTGGACTCGTGACTCGTGAGAAAGGTCGCAAGGAAAAGCTAGCACTATATAAACAGCATTCTCATCAAATAACTATGTGCCTTCTCTAATTTCACTTTTCTATAACGAGTCGTTCAATAACAACAAAAAAACGAGTGATTACTACTGGCCAGTAACAATAGATCGATGTATCAGCAAAAAATTCTTTATTGTCTTTGAATGGGAATTTCTTTGGAACAACAAAATTACTGTATTATGTTGGCCAAGGCGCTGATGTTATTTTGATGGTTACAAATCAGCAACATTATGAAAATAAATACCGTTTTTAAATGCGTACTGTATAGTATCTACAATTTTATATAACTGACTGATTTAAAAATAAAAAGCTAACAAGAAATTAAAAAAGAATTAAGTAGCTGCACGTGCTCAGTGCCACAATAGACAGATTTCTTGCCTATTCTCGCGTACAGATGATAAAGATTAGTTTTTCTGTATGGAGCACATTGCGTCTTCGTCTTACAATGAGTTGAAAATGAAAGTTTCGATTAGTTTTTGTAATAGTTCACTTTCTTTAGGTGCCGTTTGTATTGAAGCGGCATCTTGCAATTCTAATTTACTTATAATTACTGTTCTTTATGTAAAATAATATGAGTATATCGTTTAAAGGAAAAAAGAACGAAATTACTGTTATGGAAGTGAAAATGGGACCCTTACTTCAGTGGATGCGCCTTACTTCAGGAGTAGTGTCGGACTTGAACCGACTACAAAAACTCCTCTTTGCTGTTAACCCTAGTGGCTTTCACAGCGTCACCGGTCGCGTTGGGTAAGCGCTAAAGGCGCCCTGCCAGTGCCACTCGGGAATTCAGGTGTAGGGAGGAACGGTGAAAGAAGCGTTGGGACGCCTCTGTTAGATATTGAGAACCGCTCGAGATTCAGAAGTACCTATGCGAATATGAAGCCGAAGCAATAAGCTGTTTCATATATTCACCGCCGAACCAGCGACACCTGAAAATACCGATCAGAGGGATCCCAGCTGATGCCTCGCCTGCAAGCATCAGCGAAGAACTAGGCGCTCTGGGGTACGAGGTGTACTACGTGCGGCCTATTCTAGCACGTGGAGGCAGACCCGAGTGCATTTTCTGAAGTAAAAAGCGGCCCACAGACTACCCCGGCTATTTACAGCATTAAGAAGGTGCTGTGTATACCGGGGATCAGAATGGAAGCCTGGCGAGGCAAGCGAGGGGTTGCTCAATGCCACTGTTGCCAAGGCTTCAGGCACTCCTCGCACAACTGTCATCGGAAGCTCGCTTGAGCCGCCGTGGGGGCCCCCACGTGGCGAGGGAATGCTCCCGCCCCAAAGAGAACCCGCCGACCTGCGTTAACTGCGGGGAGGCTCACACAGCAAATAGTTCAACATGCCTAATACGATACCAGGAAATGAGAAACACTAAAGCGGGTACCGCGGCAACAACTCGCCCAACGAAGAACCCCCAACAATCGATGCCGCAGCGTCGAGTCGTTGAAGGGAATGCGGAGACTTCACTGATGGCGCCGCTAATGCAGCCACAGAAAGATGCGGAAACACCCAAATGAGGAAAGAGAAGCCGAAGAGAAAAAGAAGAAGAAGATAGCCCCGGAGAACCCAGTGGAGAGGGTTTTACCCCCCCCCCCCCCATCACCTCAGGCCTTGCGACCTGAGGTACCCCCTGTCGCCACACGGGGGGACCAACAGAGACCTCAGCCGGCCACAGACGGCCCGGCGAGAGCGAACCACGATGTACTTAGGGCCACCTAAGAGGCCCTAAAGGACATCCATGATGAAGCTGTCATTAACAACAGAAACCTTGTCCCAGTCATTCTGAACGGAATAACCAGACTGAGCAGAAACTTACAGGAGCTAAAGAAACCGCAGATACCCTAACATCCTAGATCCAGCCCTGCCAGGCTTCGTGCGGCATCTCCCTGGCTCCCCGGACTATCAGCGGACCAAAGAGCGGAGCTCCGGCTCCGGCAGGCTTATACAGCCACTGGGAACTTAAAAGGAAACCTTCCCTAATGACTCTACCACAACTATGGGAGGCAAATGATAGCCATCTGTGAGAGGCGAATAAATACTTCAGAAAGGTTTCTTCGTAGCCCCACCAAAGGCTGCGAGAAGGACCATGAGTCGTTACCTATTACAATGTCCATTAATCATATATATTACACAAATCGCATATATAACACAATTTTCACTATGTTCATTGTGCCCACTATAGGAAGCATAGTCTGGAAGCGCAAAAATAAATGGAACGACGACGAGATGTTACTTTGGCCTGTCATCTTCATTTACTCTTTTAGAAATGTAGCTTGAAAATATGTATGCATATATACCTATATGTTTGTACCAGATTGAACTTGAAGTTTATTTTTAAAGAATTTTCGTTGCCTGTTGAAATTACGCTCTAGTCTTTTTCACCTAACGCGTCAAACGAAGGACAACTACAAAAAACTAGAAAATTAATAATTGCAATTTAAAATGTGGAATCGAAACTCATTGTATAGCCGTATACGTATGTAGGTATATATTATCATTTTTCTCCCAAACCAGCATGTAAGAATGCAGCATGGATGGTGGTATCGAGACGCTTTACTCTAAGATAAAATCACTCTGGTCCAAACATGTAAAGAGCCTACAAGACTACCAAGTTCTGCTTTTAATATCTCTAGCAGTAACGAGTAAAGTAAACGGTCGTTCCACTAAAGTAACAATTAACCAAGTAACACAAAAACAAATTTTACCCTTCAAGGCTAGGAGCATTATATGACCCTGCACGTAGCGTATGCGTGAGGAGTGCTGGCGTCGCGTGACAAATATTCGAACGTGCAGATGACATTTCATATTATTATGATGTTTTATTTTTAGCTTTATGTGAATGTGCAGATACGTGTGTATTGAGGACAAGTAGTGATAAAATTTGTATATTGTGTGTATACGTACATACATACATATCTTCACGCTGTATTCCTAACGGAGTAGTCGGAGAGAACGGAGCGCTAGACTTCAAAATCTCATCATTCTCCTCACACATCTTCGCCTAGGTATGCCAGTGCTTTTGACATTTCCGTCTGCTGACACTCTGGTTATTTGACCTTCATAAGTCAGACTTGGTGTTCCTCGGCTTCTGCTAACACTCACTTTTGCTCTGTAGATTTTATTCGTCAGTCTTTCACCACTCATTCTTTATATGTGCCCCGAACTATGTAAGCATTACTTTCTTCATTTTTACAATAACACTGTCTTGCAATCCTATCATACTGCCTATCTCTTCATTGCTGATTTTGTCCACATGGGTAACACCACACATATTTCTAAGAGATCGCATTTTTACTGTATTTATGTTACTTTCACCTGATTTTGAACACATCCAGGCCTCACTACCGTACAATAAAGTTGGATCAACACCGCATAGTGGATAGCCATTTTGGCTGAGTTAGACATATATTAACACGCGTATCTCTTCATTGCTTATTTTGTCTCTAAGGGTGACATCGCACATATTCCTAAGAGATCGCATTGTGGATTAACCAACACCGCATTGCGAATGGCCATTTAAGCTGAGTTAGACACATTCACATTGCCTACTAATGCGGTCAAAGTACTGTTTACTTTATTGCCAGCGGGGAACCGTCTCTCCACATCCAATTCACATCTTCCATCTCTTAGAAAACGCGCTCCCCAGATATATAATTTTATTTAACTTAATTTTAAAATTAAATTGTTTTCTAAAGTTTTCTAGAATCTTTTAACATACATTAAAAATATATATATACATACATATCCTCACGCTGTATCGCTGACGGGTACTCAGGGAGGATGGAGACAGAGGAATGGAGTGCCGAGTATCACATATTTCTCTTCACACACTTTCGCTGGAGTAGGCGAGTGCATTTGACATTGCCGTTTAATTACAGAATATGAGGTAATGTCGTGAATTTTAATGTTTTATACAAAATTCAAAATCTGACCCATTGACATTTTGAAATCATTGTGTAGAGTAAATAAAACTATTTCTACCAAATGAGGAACTTAAATGTCAACCAAATAAAAATTATTTCAAAACTTGATATTTTAATGGACCAGATAAAAGTCGAACAGTTTTATTGGTCTCCTCTTTTAATGACAACTGACTTACGTAACAGTATTAAAACATAAACTTCATAAAATCGTTGTTTCTTTTCACGATCTAAATATTTTTTTTTTATACCACGGAAAAGAGTAACGAACCCACTGTCCACCTGATGACATTAAAACTGAAGCACATGGACATTTAAAATATCAAGTCTAATAAAATCACTTCAGATTGCTATTGCATTAGCAATCTTGAGGACTAAGTATGTTGTGCTTCATGGGCCGAATAAATTATTATATCTCACCGCTTCTCTTACCCACCACACCGGAACAACAGTACAAACCTTGGACCAAAAGACATAATGGACGGAGTCATAATAAGTTACCGCTCTTAGTGCCGTGTGTGTAAACGAATTTTACACACATTTTATCATGAAATAATTATTTACAAAATACTCGTAAATCTTAAGTGTTTATTGTACAGGTATTTACAAAATTAAAAATATCTCATGTTCAGATGTGTACCGTTGTACTGTGACCTTCCCTAGTCGCGCACATTAGTAAAAATCTATGACAACGGTCAACAAAAAAAGAACACTTTAAGGACACGCTTATAGAGGAAATGATCCATCCATTGATTTAGTGATACTTGGTCAGATATATAAGTATTACTGTTTGGCGGCAGGATCAGTGAGTAAGACGGTGGTAGTCATTTGAACGGCCCCACATGAGGTCCTACCACCTAATAAAAAATTAACGGTTAAAACTGTATAAACTTCCCACTGGTTTAGGAAAAAAAATAGATAGCCTTAGCTGCTTACATATCCTCTTATGTGGGTCATAAAAATTGGCCAAGGGATAAAATTTATATGGTGAACTTGTATAGCCGACAGACTGGCAAATTGTCACTAAGATATATAATATTTTCTCTTTACCGTCTGTTCGTTCAAATATTTATTGTTGTAAGTATCATTAAGGGCAAAATTTGTTGTGCATTGATGTTCTGTCCACATCGAAAAGAAAATAGTGTGAAGATAAATATGTATTTGTAAAAACTGTAAAGATAATTCAGGAATATCATATATAGAGTTTCAAAACTAGGTAATAGGTGTGTGTATACAGTATCCAAAACGATTCAGTGGGAACTAGTTACGTATGAGAAAAATACGTGCTCGTTTTCTTAAGTCAATCCTTTACAAAATTAAATTAATATCACATTTTTTCGATATATTCTGACATTTTCTCTAAAAACAAATATAAACATATTTATTATTATAATAATGTTGATGTAACTTTAGAGTAGGTATATAATGATATGACAATTTAGATGCTAACTTATTATACTAGTGTTGACGTAATGCATTGTACCAAAACAAAACGTAGATTAGTACATTTATTACTGTTAATAATAATCGTTTAAAATAAAATAAAATTTTGGAAATAAAACAGATTTAACTCTAGTAGGCATTTATAACTAATAAATATAGGTAGGTATATCACACGTAATGAGAAATATAAAATAAATAATATTTAAAAGCCGAATATTGAAAATTTGTTTTATTTACATTGTATTTTTTTTTACGTTTGCTGTTTAGATGTCTGCTCATCATTGAGACAGCAATGGGACATCATGCTTTCTATCTTTAAAGCAAAAACTTCCAATTAAGATTAGATACGTGTCACTTCATCTCATAATATGTGCATGTAGGTACATATGGTACATAAATAAAGTTCGTTTCAGTCCGATTTGTCTAAAAGTTAAATAAAATACATACAATAGTTTTTGACATAAACTTTTTATCTACATTAATTTTAAATAAACTTTATTTCCTATAACATTGCCTCATTTTATAATGTAATATTCGTATCATTTAAAATGACTCAAAAAATTTGTTTACGTTATTGACACATTGGATCAAGAGGTCATTCGTATGTACATACATTCAGTCAAGAAAGTATCGGGAATGGATGATTTGTTTATGGTTCCAAATTCAATTTTTTGTTTTTTTTTTTTTGTTGTTGTTAGATTGGCACAACTGTTTTCCATTTTGGTGCGGAGTTTGAGTTTCATCTGTTATTTAGATTAAATACAGTGCTGTTTTTAGTTTATATCATATCTAGTGTGTATTGCGAATTTCGTAATGGACAAAAACATCGAACAAAGAGTTTGTCTTAAATTTTGCGTCGCCAATGGAATTTCATGTTCAGAGTCACTGAAAATGTTACAGAAGGCTTACGGTGAATCGACTTTATCAAAAACACGTGCTTATGAGTAGTACAAAGCGTTCAAAAGCGGTCGACATGTGATGGAAGATTTGCCTCGCTCTGGTAGGCCATCAACGTCTGCAACTGAAGTTAACATCGCAAAAGTGAAGGAAATAGTGACTGAAAATCCTCATTCAAGTTTGAGAGAGATAGCCTCCGAACTTTCTGAGTCTCACGAGTCGATCCGTACCATTTTAAATAATCATTTGGGTATGAAACATGTTGCCGCTCGGCTAGTCCCAAAAGACCTGAATTGTCTCCAAAAACTCAATCGCATAAGAGTCGCTGAGGACATGCTAGAACAAGTCAATTCCGATTCAATATTCATGAAACGCATTGTTACTGGTGACGAGACGTGGGTTTACGAGTTTGACATGCAAACTAGTCAACAAGCTTCGGAGTGGCGCCTTCCAACTGAACCGAAACCTAAAAACCACGCCAAAGTCGATCAAAAGTCAAAGTCATGTTGACTGTTGTCTTTAACTATCGCGGTGTTGTGCACTCGGAATTCTTGCCGGAAGGTCAAACGGTAAATAAAAAATATTATTTGGGCGTTATGCGGTGTTTAAGAGTTGAATTTTCTATTCGACGAAAAAGGCCAAATTTGTGGAAAGAAAATTCTTGGATTTTGCACCACGATAATGCGCCTTCGCACAAGGCCATCATTGTGAACGAATTTTTTACCGAAAACTCAACAAAAACCATCGAGCAACCACCTTATTCACCAGATATGGCTCCAGCCCACTTTTTTCTTTTTCCTAAACTCAAATTACCACTTCGTGGCACCCGTTTTCATTCGGTAGAAGATATAAAGGAGAATTCGCGGCGAGCACTGAACTCAATTCCGGAAAAAGCGTTTAAAAAATGTTTTGATGATTGGATTATTCGTTGGTGTAAGTGTATCGTTTCTGAAGGAGCATACTTTGAAGGTGATAAAATAAATTTGGAAACTAACATTTTGTGTATTATTGATCTTTTCCCGCTACTTTCTTGCCAGAGTAGTATGTACATATATTTGTGTATAACTGCATTTTCCGACTAATCATCAACGTCTTCGCTTCATATTCTACATAGACCGCTTCCATATTTTTTATCTTATTATATACATACATGCCAACATTTAACATCTATCGTCCTACCTGTGACATCTTTCTTAAAAATGGCTTACGATTATTATAGATCAATCATATTGTCCTTGTCTCCAAGATGTTGTCATCAAAACCTTGAAATCTATGCTTACAGGTGACGCAAGATGACCACACAATGGTTTAAATGACTCATATATTTTATAATTATATGGTCCCATAACCATAAGATGTGCATATTGTATATTTTATATGCACTATTGTTTCACTGCTTAGTAGCTAAATGTTAATTACTTATTTGACACTGCGCATTTACACTAACTTACATCTATATAATATCTTCATTTCATATTTTATAAGAAGTAAGCAGTATGTAGAAAAGGCATGGTTAAATAAAGTCAGTAAGAATGACGCAATATACGGGGTTGCGGTCGATTGAGGGTGGGCCAGTCGTCTATCTATGCGACCAAAAGATAAACACTGTGAAGGTGCAGGGGGGACTTTGTCACTGTCCCCCCCACCACTTTAAGGACTTGATGGAGTGAGAGGGGCTCCGGCACCCTCTGTAGGAGATCCAAAAGCTCTCGACAATGTTCTAAGGATGACCACTGCAGGAACTTTGGTGGGTAAAATTCCCACATAACTCAGTGTCTTCCCCAAGGGGCTGGGTAAATGCGTGGGTAAACGCAGGTTTCTCCTGCGTAATGAAAAAAGCCCATTTTTGTTTTCACTTCTTTAAAGTCTCTACCGTGTATACTATGGTTTCGAGTTTTTTAAAGTAATCCAAATTTCTCATAGATTGTTATAACAAATATTACACTTTCACAAGTCTTCATAAGAGAGTAGACGGAACTATTAACCATTGAGGCGCCTACGCAATGTGCCGACGGCGCAATCGCCAGGATTTTACCGCGCGGGTTTGCCGCTGGTATCAATGGGCCGGCGGAATGTGACACAAAATAAAAAACATACCTCTCGTTGTGTACCATAAGTGCCAACAGTGAATACTATATATGTTATAAATTATTTATGACGATTGTGACTGTACTGTCCTGCCACTTTCTGATTTGTAAACTTAGTCGCACTCAAAATCTCTTTTTTTTTGCAAACTATAATTATTAACCACGCTTGGCGATGACGATTGCAGTAACTTGGATTTCCATCATTAATTATTTATTTATGGACACATTGTGCACTATCTTTCTGAACGATTGTCACAACCGAAATAATGTTCCGCGGCGTTTTGTATATGATAGCGGCCCATTGATATCGGCGGCATAGTTTGTAGGCGTCTTAAGATGTTACCATAAAAAAATTGGAAAAATCCTAAAAATTAATCTATTCTAAATTCGATGTGAGTTATAAAATTTCAATTCGAAATTGACCCAACTAGGAGTCAAACTTACAGCTTTCGGTTACTGTGACATTATAGGCCAAAAGTAAATTTTAAAAACATGATTTTACAAGACTAATGATAGTAATTATGTTTACTTTAAATGAGTTATAAAAAAACTGTATTAATACGTGAAATTATTTTAATAACCTGGCCATTTATGTCAAAGCCAAGGTTAATATAGTTATGTGGCAAAATCTCTCACTTACACGTTTGGTATAGTTTACTTTTACCATTTCTCATTGTCTGCGTATTATGTCATGAAAAGGATATTGAATTTAGTCTAGTTTCTTTTCAGCGAATTAAGTAATTTACTTCGTAAATGAAAGTAGTCAAAATGTATTTATGTGTATATATTGTATAATTGTATTGTATTGTTTGTAATAGTGATGATCCCATAGAAATTCGTTATCTAATTCACGAAATGTATAAATAAATAAAGACATTGGCTGTGTTCAAAATTGTTTTTGAGAAGGACCATATTAATTTCATTATATTAGTTGGAAAAAATGACATCGTTAACATTACCTTACATGTTTGTAGTCTAGTATTTTTAACCCCCGACGCAAAAAAACGGGTGTTACAAGTTTGACGTGTATGTGTGTCTGTGTGTCTGTCTGTGGCATCGCAGCTCCTAAACGAATGGACCGATTATGATATAGTTTTTTTTTGTTTGAACGCAGGTTTTTTAGCGGTGGTTCTTAGACATGTTTTATCAAAATCGGTTGAGCCGTTTGAAGAATATCAGCTCTTTTTTAGTTTTTACAGGAACGCGAGCATCTTCTATTAGTCCAATTGATGCGAAATTTAGTATACTGTGATTTAGTATCTGAAACCAGCAGGATATCGAACTCCTCGCAACTTACAGTAGAGGTATCATGTTTAAGTTCATTGAAATGGTCTCTATGAATAGGTTATAGATAGATAGATAGTGATCAGGGTCCCCCAACGTGACGACGCTTGGATATTATATTGCTACTACTATTTATATTGAAACTTATCACAAATTTAAAGGGTACATATTATTTTTTTACTTTTTGGAGGTTTTTTTGTGTCGCAGGTTTTTTTTAAACAAGCTGTTTACTGTAGCTGCAAAAACGATACATTTAATTAAAATAAAATAATTCCAATACTTTTCGAATCTTCTGCTTAATTCACTAGTATCAATTTTTAAAACATCAAAATGTCATTTAAGGACCATTTGTTAATACAAAGAGTATAAAAGGATGTTTTTGCTAACCGAACTTCAGACATATTTTGACTAACGACGAACTACAGATTTTATGCAATTTACATAGATACCAGAAAGATTGTAATGGTAGATATAGAGTCGAAACATACCCAACTAACAGTACTCATCTGATTACTTGAAACTCTTCGTAAGTTGATTTTTAAATGTGGCTAAAGTTACGGAATTCATAATAATTTCGGGCGAAGTTGTAACTCCAGGGGGATCAAAACACGTACTTTTCCTGGTATTGTATCAAACAATGTTTTTAAATAAACTTTAAGTAATTGTGACCGAAATTAGATAAACATTAAGTTTCAACTCTAAGTGTAACACAACAAACTTAGACACCATTCAAGATATACAGAGATCCACCTTTATTTACTAAATTGACCTGAAGCCTAACAATACAACTCATATTAACTGGAAATGGATATAATAGCTCATTTTTTCTGGCGTTCCCATTTCAAAAAATTAACTGATTGACGTTCGTCAATATCTCTACAATGTCTAATTGATTTCCAATCAATAGATATTACACATTTAGGCCCCTGACCGAGAACCTATCACAGGGATTTTACTGGCAAACATACAAATAAGTACATAAATTTAAGTGAACTACTGTTTGCTTAAATAACCCGTTGGTTACATAATAAGTAAACTTAAGAATTAATGAGAAGAAAGATATAATGTTTTTGGTTTTTATTATTTACTTAAATCATGAAAACATACTTTAGCTATAATCATTTCTTAACTATTTTGCTTTCATTACAAAGTTTCCTTTTAATCTAAAAGAAAGTGTGAGACATTTTCGTTTAATAATAATATCATTATCTTAAACACGTCGATGTGTGTGAACACATTTGCATAATGTAAAGGAACACTATAGCTGGCAACATTAACGACGTAAGTGTGTGAAAGGAATTCTAGTTTTTATCATTTTATTGACTCTGGCATTATTTTCCGGAAATCCAATTTATCTTCAACCTTTCTTCTAGTTTCTTACATTATTTTCACTAAGCTTTTCCTTTAATAAATCTTTAATAAACCTTTAATAAATAATGCTTCAAAATTCATAGTACGTAGAATTCATAGTAGAATATGTATTTGGGCATTGATAGGTGAGATCGCGTATACGACTTCTCTAAAAAGTTCTAGACATCCCTTGGCCAACTTTTATAGGCTGCGCTGGAAGATAAACAGCTGAATTCTCTATTTCTCTTTCTCAACCAGGGATTATTAGATATTAGTAAAATAAGTTAAAAACATCTGAAAAATCTCAGAGCTGCACTAATTTATAAACAAAAAACCAACCGTAGTCACTACACTATCAGTCCTGATAATTATAATAATTGTGTCCGATCTTACCAATCACAACAAAACGTGATGATAAGTGACCGTTAGAAAAAGCACGCACAGAAATTGAGGTAAACTTGGTTATCAACAAAAATCGATTATTATCATTTCGAAAGAGTTATTGTTTTTGATTAAAATCGTGCGTAGTACCTATAACCTAATCGATATGACCAGAGTTACAGAGCACTGCATTGGATAATGTATTATTAAAATAATTATGCATTGCAACATTATAATTATGGTTTTTTTAGTATTAATATTTTTTCTAATATATGTTACGTACATATTTACATCTGTATACCAATATAATTGACATCATACATATATGTAGATATCCAACATTTTATGAATTACGTCGGTGTGTGTATTGGGTTTATAGCAATTATAAATACAGTAATATAAATATATTACATACAGCATGTAAATATTGCGAAACTTATAGCGCTCCGTCCCCTTTGAGTATACCGTAAAGATATGTACATAAGTAAATATAATTAAACCATTCGGTGCCAATTCTATTAAATTATAATTACAAATAAAGCTGTTAATTAAAACTAATGTAATAACAATATTTTTTTGACTTTTTAAATCAAGTAGAGACTTGTATTTTAATTTTTGTGCATTTTTTGCACAATTGACAAGCGATATGTTTCATAACATCACATTTGATATTTAGTTACCTTGTCAATCTGTAACATTATGCGTACGTATGACAATATTTGTCTCGAGATTTAAATTACAACATGTAATTTTAAACCTAGCATCATTGTTACTTTCATATGCAGCATTCATAATTATTTATTTCTTTATATGTCTGTTAGTGATTGCAACGTCTTAATGTTAACGTTATTATTTAGGTTTTGGAGTTAGACTTCGTACTAATTTTTTTTCCAAAACAGACCATAACCGCCTGTTGATGTGATCGCAATTTTGATCGGCCATGTTGCAATCAGTCACACGTCCAATCGTATTTTAAGCACGTGGTTCTAATGAGTTATAATGCCATTATGATATCGGTTGATCTTTAAAAGAGTCTCACGTGTAGTGGTACCAATACCGCGGGAGCATTCGTAGTAAACTGTAGAATCTTTAGTGGCAAGTCGCAGCGATTGGTCGTACAGCCGGCTGTGAGACAAGTGCGCGATCTGAGTTCTATTTCTACACTTCATCTGGCTGCATGCTACAATTGGTTGTGGTTGTCTTCGCATAGTGCGTGTGTGAGGTACCTTACTCTGAAGATGCCACATATAGGAACACATATGTATGTATGTGTTTCGTATATGGTCTAGTAGTTACACCCTCGGTACAACGCAAAATTGTCATTCTAATGGCGCTTGTTATTTTTGAGCATCTAGAATCTCCGTAGACTTTTCCTTTGATGACTTTAATAACTATTCATCATGAAATAAAATTCACTGTCCTTTGAAACGTAAATAAGATGATATTGACTTACATTGACGAGTTACTCATCCAATCTAATCAGTATCTACAGTTATTTTTCGAACCAATGGTATAACGTCCACTATCAAAATTATATTGTAATGAGGCTTACATCATATTGATCATCATATTGATTGATCATATTGATTTTGAATTTAGACTTTTGATGATGACTGGTGCTTGAAATTCCTGATTTCTACTCGCATGGTCAGGTAGAATAATATTACCTACTTATATAAATTTAAAGTATAAAATTGCTTTTCTTTTTTTCTTGATTTCTACGTGGGCGAGAATGTTACAGACACTAGAAATTGGTTTCAAACCCTGGCGCTAACGGTATACACCGGGTAGAGGTATAATATATGTATTGACGACCTCCGTGGCGCAACGGCTAAGCGCATCGGAAAGTAAATGGGGTTGCAGGCTCGATTCCTGCCCCGAGTCTGGGTGTTTATGTATAATATGTATTTATTTACAAAAGAAAAGTATATAAGTAGTATATTAGTTGTCTAGTACCCATAATACAAGTGCTATGCTGCTTACTTTGGGACTAATTGGGACTGTGTGAAATGTCTGAGTATATTATTATGTTATTAATATAATATAAGGTTGAAGTTACAGTAAAATTGATCAACTTTATTCCCATCACACGTTCATTTTTTCGATGAAAGTAAACCTCGAGGCTGCACTAGGTCAGTTATGTTACAATATATCTAGTCTGATAACAGTTACATAATACGGTAGCTCAATGTAGCGACGTACAGCGGAAACATTTGCCGGAGTTAAAACAAAAGTGTTCTCGCTCGTTCATCAGTAAGTGAAAGTGTGAGCAGGAATCACCGACTTTGTTTATTTTAATAGCAACATTATAAAGTGATTAAAAGAAATACGGAATATGAATGACAAGAGTGATTTTATAAATTTTTAAATGACTATGCAGCCAATGTTCTGTCATAAAAAAGACTCACAATAACTTGTTTATAAATAGTTTAGAAATACGACCTGGGATGTTTCCGTTCTTCTCCTAGGATCTCATTACAACAAGCAACTTTTAACAAAACATTAGTTCCGGCTACTATTAAATACAAGTTGATCACTAAATGATTACATTAAGTACATATAATCATTTAGTCGAATCACAGGATTGAAAATTCTGACAGACGATTAGCTAAATTTCAGCAATCTATACAGGATCCACGTGATACAGTATGACCTGAGGCCCTGAGGCTTGTGTCCAGCAATTGCTGAACACAGGCCACAGGTATATATGTACCTCCAATGGGAGGTAGATATATATCTTCCATTGGTGGTATATATGTACCTCCCATTGCTGGACACATTTCTATAAATAGTCTACATATTATGATATTACGAAATAGGTAAATGTACAAGTAGTCAGTGAATAATTTGAACGTAGGAATTTAACACATGCAGATGTAAAACAGGTTTGGGTAATTTAACTATTGCATTTCTTTTATCAAAATTAAAAAAAAATATTATAAGACAATAATGTTGCGTCCACTTTAATGACAAACAAACTTAGTTTCTGCGTTAAAATTATTTTTATGCAATTCAACATTTTATAGAGGTCATTGTCTTATATTCTGCAGTATTTGTTATTTTAACGCGTGCAATAGGTTGTCGACCTCTGTTTGAACGGTAATTATAGTTTAATTACATATGCCCGCCGATATGTATCTAATTTGCTTAGTTGGACAGATGTAATTACTCCCACACTAATAAACAATAAGAGAATTAGTTTTAATTTTCAGTTTGGTGCTCTTTTTTAACAGCTCAAATATTTTCACATCTTTATTAAAATTAACAAGAAAGTTATATGAAATATGAACATAATATTATATGATTGCAGTTATTCAACGATGTTGAGGAGGGGCGGATAGGGTCTACTCAAAATTGACGACGCTGCGTCGAGGCAGGCACCTGGCCTTAACGTACACCTTAGATCGTCATCCCTGTAGTCTGTAGCCCAGAGAACCGAATGAGGCCACGGTGTCCCCTGAATGAAAAAGGAAATTAAATAAAAGAAACGTTAAAAAGATTTAATTTATAACTCATTTTTAAGTGTTTTGAATAACTTTTAAACTCTGATTATTAGGTTTTGGAATTTGAACCAGGATCGCCCAAAAGCTCACAGATGTTCGCAGTGCTACAGATCCTTTGCGGCATATGCACAGGGCTTAGCCACTGATATAAAACAAAAACTTAATGAGTGCTTTTATAATTTATCGTTGTACGTTTTAATCGTCACGATTTTAACGTCCACGATACAATAGGTAAGCAAAATGCTTCCCTATCGTGCATACATTTTGTTTTCCTATTGTTCCGTGAACGGTAAAATCGTGGCGATAAAATCGTTCAACGGTAAATGATAAAAGCCGCCAATAAGTTTTTACTTCAACATTATATCAAATGTACCTCTGATCGTCAACTAGACACATAAATAAACGGAAATTAAAAATAAATGTGTATGTTTTTGCATGAAAAGGTAAACTCGTTCATTTATAACGAGCCGTTGACATTGTTAAATTGTTAGGTATATTTCCTGTCTATTGCCTTCCTGCAAATGACGATACGCAATTATCTACGCGGAATAAGAAATATTATTGGAATTGCAATTAATAGTTATTGCATTTAAAATAGTATTTTAAAATTTTTCATGACGGAGCTACTAAACTCTTAATTTATCGGTGATGCCGCGGAAATAATATCACTTCTCTAGACTTGTTTTTATACTATATTTCTTACCATTCCCCAAAAATAAGTTTTATAGCTTCTAAAATAAAATATTTTACGTCATAATTGAAGTCAATTATAAGGTTAGCTTGACACGGTACAATTTAAAATTTTGTATTGCACACAAGTCAACGCCACTATTCCAAAAAATATCTTGTTCGCTGACTGCTCTAACAATTCAAATAGATATAAATGTGAAGTCGTCTTCAATTACTGATAGAGATCAGAGACCTTTGTTTTTAAAAGTCCGAGATACTGCTAACATGATTTAATCAGTAAACGACAATTCATTCTCACCGACATACATCTTTGTTTCAATTCGCTTATTGTGCCGAATAAAGCTGCATATATTTAATTTTATTAACAAACAGAATATTGTCTCTTACCAACTAATAAATACTCATGTTCTTACAATGGTGCATTATAAAATTATAATGCGATATAATACAATATAAATAGTTCATATTAATTGTTACGTTTTTTAATAAAACCAGAAATCCAACTAAATTTTTTGTTAGTTTATGATATTGATAATATTGCGTCTTTAGTGACTCTGAACGATTATTAGTTAACTTGCAGGCAGCATGTGACGGCTAAATATCGCGCGAAATCTGCTGTCAAAACGAAAATTTGTATAATGTAATTTGTATAGTGGCGCTGTATCTGCCGCGAAACGTGCATTTTACGGTCATGGCGCAATAGACACGCAATCGTCATACATGATATCAATTTTTTATTACAATTAGTTACTAGTCGCGCAATTATCGCGTGGCTATCGCTGTCTGCAAATTTTTACATAATAACCCCGCGGGCCACTGTCGAGTTATTCGGGTTATTGCAGCGGTAGTGATTTAAAACATTGAACTATTTTATACATACATGTAAACATGAACGAATCGACGGATATATTGTTCGTTTCATGCAGCTATCCACTATTATATTAAACGAGCAATATTTGTATATATATCGAACGATTATGTAACGAACAATATATCTGTCGATATATTTGATATGGCTTTCTCGAAAACGGCTCTAGCGATTTCGATGAAATTTTCAATATCGGAGTTGAGAGGGGCGAGAAATCGTTCTGGCCAGTTCTCCATTTTGGAAAATATCGTTTTCTCCGTCTTTCACACACTTAATACTTCTAAACTGTAAACTTCAAAACTTTTATAATTTTGCAGCAGAGTTTACCTTCTCAATAGCACAATGACTAGACACAATGACGCCTTGTGCGCGGGTTCGAATCCTGCAATGTGGTCAGACCTGTAATATGGTCAGACCTTTTTTGTTTTTCTTTTAATAAGTTGAAATAATATGTCTAAGTTCAGTTTGCAACAAGTACCTATTAAAAACTCATATATTTTAATAATGTACTTATAACAGGGAAATAAAATGAAAAATAATTTTAAAATCATAGACTTCATAACTTCAGACAGCCTGTCCCGTACTACGAAGTGATGCAAATAACATCAGATACAGTATAGATGTGTGGGTGCTGTTTTCTAACGAAATGGGGACTGATCGGCTTATCTGATAAATGTGTGTCGTATGTACGGGTGAGTCAGGTTATCCGATTTAGCTCACCGTTGCTGCTCGAACACGGCGTCTGGCTTTAGAGTTATTTATAAAGTCTATGGCTAAATATCGTGGAGAAAAATATATTATTCATTTTCCTAAATAATTGATCGAATGTTAAAGTTAATGGACTACCTTTATTTTAAAACGGCACTAACAATTTCGATGAAATTTACAATATAGAGCTTTACGTTGGTCAAAAATCGATCTAGCTAGGGTCCAATTCGGTTTTTCGATCGATCTAGCTAGGGTTTTGACACACTTAAAACTTCTAATCTCTAAACTCTTCTGATTTCACAACAGAATTTACCTTCTCAGTAGTACAGTGGCTAGAGCGTAGATCTACCAAGCTGAAATACGCGGGTTCGAATTCTGCAATGTGGTCAAACTTTTTTTGTAATTTTTTGTGTAAGACACCGAGTAAAGCCCGGTCGCGCAGATACTAATATATTGTATAATATGCTAAATTATAAGGTGTTATAGTACGGTACTAAATGGAAATATAATATCTGTGACCGTTCAAAGATCTGTATGGAAAATATAGCGTAATATGTTTATCTACATTTTACACTAGTTGTTGTCCGCGACTTCGTGCAAAAAAATTACAATTACATTTATTACAAAAAGTAGCCTATTGCACGATTTCACCAAAGTCCCATAATACTTATCCAACCCCTAAAACCAATTAGGGGTCCGCTAACGATTAAATTTTCATCGAGCATAAGTCTTTCCCTAGAGCTGATTTCATATAAAGTTCCACCCTCTCAGCCTTTTTTATTTTAAGTCGTTAATTTTCAAAAATTTATTCTTAACGTCATTCTACATTACACAAACTATCATCCTTTTTTATTTAAAGTCGTTAATTTTCAAAAATTTATTCTTAACGTCATTCTACATTACACAAACTATCATCGGACCAAACATAATGCTAGCTATAGTCTTTGACATTTCGTGATCAATCAGCAAGTCAGCCAGTGAGTGGTATTTCAATTTATTTCGATTTTTCGATAGGTAGGTGCACGTGTGTTGAGCTTTAACAAGAATATTATCTTGAAATCTGGATGTCTGGGTACTATCACAGTTAATTGTGTGGTTTGAGTTAGTTTTGGACCACGCTCGTCGTATCTAATAGTACAAAGTAGCATTCCGCGTTTGTTTGTCGTTTATAACTTCTAAATGACCTTCAATGTAGTTTTAACTATCATCATTTAGACCACTTAACGAGGAAAGGTTTTAGGTATAAATACATTCACATACAATCTATAGGTGTAGACAGAGAAATAGCCAGTGTTAGCTAACGCAAATGTAAAAAGCACTCGCATACCTAGGCAAAAGTGTGTGAAAATTTGAGAGCAGTGTGGAAGAATTACAAGATTTGAGGAGGAAATGCCAAAAGCACTCGCATACCTAGGCAAAAGTGTGTGAAAATTTGAAAGCGGTGTGAGAGAATTATTAGATTGTAGGAGGCGAAAGAAGTATGTAAAGACCGCGATGCTCAGTGCTCTATTTTCTCTTACTACCCTGTTAGGGATACAACGTGAGGATATGGGTATATAGCTATAAATGTATGTAAGAGGAGAAATAAATCAAGTCCACGTACAATGTCGGGCCGTGTTACTAGTGTGAAAATAAAACACGAAAGTTATGTTTATGGATGTTTACAGAGTGACATATGACTGTTAAGTTAAAAGAAAGTAACGTTCTAACGTTTCTAATAACATGATAATAAAATAGCTATTATTATGTATTTATGACGTTACGGATGTAATGTAAAGATATATAGCAATGGTAGCATGTAAAAATTTGAAAGTACAGAAATCACTGACACAAAAAATAATCTGGACAGATTTTCACTAAACATTTTCGAAAGCTGCAACGTAGAAATAAAAAGATTACGTGCCAATTGATTCATTCTATGGGTCTAATGTTTAGATTGGGATCACAATAGGAAGTCTAGCTCCTTTTTTTAGCTTTTAACGGAGGAAATAACGGACACAGACAGAAAACCGAGTCAAACTTATAACATCCCTCTTTTCCGCCGTAGGTTATCTACAGGCCATCTATAAAGAGAAATAACCAGAAGATTTATAAGTGTAATCTTTGATGTAATAAGAGCCTAACCATCCACCCCATCGCCAGCGAATTCGTTCTTCATCTCCGCGCGCTATGTCAGCAGAAATAAGTTGATCTTTGCAGTCGAGGTTTGACCATGTTTTAACGAGGGAAGTCTCAACTCTAAACATTTGTATTTGTACATAAATGTAATTTGCAAAAAAAGTATGTAACCAGTTAAAAAATTGATTTAAGAAATTTGGAATATTATAATTACATATCCGCTTTAGTAAAAATCATTACGAAATCTTGTATAATTTCGGAGATGCAACGGAATTTTTTGCAGAACAGGGTTTTTCCTGGATTTTTTTTATCGAGATTATTTTCTCTAATTAATTTTAAAATGAAGAGTTGAAGTTGTATGTGTCCAAAAATCAAACTCTCAGTCTTCTTAGATGTGGTGATCCAGATTACAAAACACGCCAAAGTCTGCAAAAGCAGACTCTTAAAGTTAATGAATAAAACTTAATAATTTATTGGTCTATTCAGGCGGTGGTAGGACATCTTCCTTCAAAACTGAGGCCCTGGGTTCGACCTGACCGAGGTCAGGATAATTTAGGAAAGAACATATTATAAATTGTTTTGTAATTTTTCAAACGAACTTTCTAAACTGGCTTGAAGTCTGGGTATGTTACTGGGAAATCCCCCAGTTTGTTGTATGGTACCCATATTACAGGTCTGTATGGTACATGTCTAGTACTTAGTTTGGAATCACAATTAGTGCAGTTGTCTAAAATATTAATTAAAAAAAATGTCACACGTACTAAAATTTTAATATGAATAGTTGCACATTTCATCGGCTCAGTGACATGAGACATGACGCGAAAGTTGCCTCTCATATTACAAGTCCATTATATTGTTATAATTGAGATATCTTGCTCTAGATTGCTAATTAGATTTTATAGTGTTTTCCGTATATTGCACAGTACAAAAAAGTTGTTAATTAAGAAACTTAGACGAAATAAAGAACCTAGTAACATAGTTATAAAAGTAGTAGTTAGATGTTAACGCAAGAGTACATAATAAAATGAATTAGATTTATAACGAACGTAAATTACGTTAGGTCGCAAGCTTTTTAAAAAAATATTATTCTAACAAAATTTAAATAGTATAATATACATATATCTTCAAGTGGCGATTACCAATGCAGATGACCTAACGAAACACTGCCGCGGCGCCTGCGCACGTCCCGCGTATAATTAAAACAATTTCTCGTTTTTAAAAAAAAAATATGTGAGTAGAATAATGAGATTAGAAGAGGTGAAAGAAATATGTATGGACTGCAAAGCTTGGCGCTCCGTCCTCTCTGACTACCCCATTAGGTACACAGCGTGAAGATATGTATAAGGTACGTATGTTAAAAAATCTCAGCGGATTCGAAAATCAAACATTTGCAATATAATATAGGAAATATTTGAAGCTATTTTGACAATATTTTATACTAAACTTTAATTAATTAATAGAAGAAAAATTATGTACAAACATTTTACATTATATCTACAATATAAACAAAAATTGGCCCGTTGGCGTAATGGTAGGTAGGGTATCTACTTTCCAAGGGCAGGAAAAGGGCTTTTCTAAATTGACTTAGAGTATGGGTATTACTGAACACTCATCCAGTAATTTCGTTTGAGCCAAATGTTTAACGGGAGCTCTTTCGGTTAGTCGTGTGTTCTCCATAGTACAGGTCTAGAGCTTAGTTTGAGAACATGAAATGATGTCATAGAACATTTATTATTATTATTTATTATAATTAGTAAAGTGGTCAAAATTTTTTTTTTAAATTTTTACGTGTCCTTATTTTAAAGACCAGTCAGATTTTTGGACTTATTACGTAGATGAGCGCCTTAAATAGATAGGCAGAGGACTGAGCACTAAGTATCGAGGTCCTTACATACCTCTTTCACATCGTCTAACCTCATCATTATCTTCACACTCGTTAGCTTAGATATGAGATTGCGTTTAACATCAGCTATCACCGGTATATTTGATTTTCTAATGTCACAAAATTAAATAATAATATTTATCTATCCTCGACTAATTACCACGTTACTCAAGTACCGAATACCAGCTACCAGACTAGTACACATTAATTATAATTATGTACATTGACATAATAATTACATTGTTTTAAGGTTTAATACATAGTATAATATAATTGCTTATGGACACGCAAGTATTGTATTGTAAATAAATATATTTAGTTAAGCTTCTATGGTAGTGTAGAAAATAAAGAAAAATATAGATAGAATGTGCTATATAATACTTATTGCGTAGGCTGTAAAAGTTGGCTAAAAGTTAAGTCCATTCAGCGCTGTCATAGCATTGCTGGGGGGCTTTGTCACTGTCCCCCGAAAAGTACTTCGGCAGAGTTCGGTACAGCTCATTAAGAGCTCCAATACGTTTTATAGGAGATACCGGAACTCCTTCACAACGCGCCATGAAGAACCATCGCGGAGGTTCATGGGTAAAAGTCCCACGTAATCTAGTCTCACCCCTGTCAGCTGGGATCAGTTCAGGTTTCTCATCAGCAAAAAATTATGGCTTAAAGATGATAACGATACGTTTATGTCATGAAATATAGCTAAAAATGGCACCAGGCTATGGTTTTCTCACGAATTGATGCTCCGTCCAATACGAGTGGAAAATGGTAGGAATTTTATTTATGTATGACGTCATAACCTTATAGGTACAACTACTTATAAACTTCTTCAGTACTTATACAGGATTACACCTAGCTAAAAAGCATTTAAAAGAAGTAATCGATTACTTTCACGTCGAAAGCTTTTGCTTTCCACATACAGTGTTCAAAAAAACAATAAGCAATTACTTTTCGCTGTATCCAAGCCAATATTTACCAAATTAATAAGAACCCTCGAACCTTGATTTACACATGTTATGTTGGTGTCAAGACAAATCGGATGAGTTTGGTATCCAATTTTCAATTCATGAAAGGGCGTTCAATTAATGAGATTAAAAAGGGTTGGGCCACCAGCACACGGAATAAATCATATTGACTGGCACTTTCTTCATTACATTTGACATTTATTAAAAATTATGTAGTGTGAGTAGGTAGATATTAAACTGTGGCCGAAATCCTCATACTTTTGCACTGTTAAAGAGCATATTAATTTTTAAATTTGGGTTTTTTTTTTTAATAAATTACTTTAGAAATACATTCAGAAATATTTATTTATTTATTCTTCATTGTACATAATTTATACAATAGGCGGACTTAATGCCTAATGGCATTCTCTATGAGTCAACATGAGCTTTACTGTCAGAGAAACAAGTAGCGGTACAATAAAGTCACCGAAAAATAACTACAATATGTATATACCATACATATAAATAACCATACACATACATATATGCATACATACACACATTCATACATATATAAATACACATACACATATACACAGCAAGCCCTCCATACATATTTATGTATACACACCCAAGTTATTAATATGTTATTCGTAACAATTTACATTTCTGGTCCCTCACAAAAATGCAACCTTTATGTCTTTCGCCTATTTGTATTAGTATTCTAAATAATTTCAATAATTGTTTATTGATTCTCAACGAATCTAACAAATATTATGAAAGGGAATTACAATTTGTCTTTATTAAATATTAATTAATATAACTTGGTATTTTACCCTTGGCTACATCCACATTATTAGGATGTTCTTGACGAATTTTCCTTTGCAAAACAATTTTCCTTGCAATGAATATTCCTGTTTTAATAACTGTATTCTTACAATTATATGATGTATGAATTCTTGTTTGAAATTCTTAAATCAATATATCTAAAACGGGATATTTAACGTGATTACCTTTTTATGCTGGCTTAACGTTTCAGTTTGCTTGAGACCAGGGCCGCTGCAACTCGGTCGAAAGTCAAGCCAGAATAAAAAGGTATTGCGTTAAATATCCCGTTTTAGATATATTTAATAATGCAACGCGAAAGTTTAAAAGTTTATACTTTTTTTTTTTTTTTACCGAACTTTATTAATAAAAAGTACATACATATGTTAATATTTACAAACTTAAAACTACACATTATCTTAAATAATAAACTTCCCCAAAGTTGCCGCTTAGAAAGCTGTCATTGCTCAAGTTTATACTTAAATCAATTTTTCTATTTAACGTAGAAGGAATTAGATTTAAATGTTTGCTTATAATAAAGTCCTTATCTGGCGAATGTATAAGTCGATTATTTCTCCAGCAATATCTAGGAAAAATAGGAAAATCGCTAGCCTCAATCGTTTATGGTCAAAGGGGCTGATGCTGTTCCGTGTTTATCGGAAGCGGGCAGATGGTGGATGCAATCGGCATGCACCGGCTTTCATTTCTTCGAAACGCCCGCGGCGCAAAAACTTGCGGAACGAGACGTCCACTGGCGGGTCGAGAGCGGTCTCTAGGAGTCATATCTGTTTCCATTGTGGAATACGTCGCGAATACTTTAAACTACCTTAAAACTTTTTGAACTACTTTAAACTACTACTACTTTAAACTACCTATAAACCTCACTGCTTAATTTTTTCTTAATACCACCGATTTATTGATTTCATTTAGATTTTTTTTCACAAAAAAAATATTAATAACTATTCCTAAATATAGAACATACAAGTACAAACTACGAAGGTGTTGCACCCAAGCGCGAAATGTTCCGGGTTCGATTCCCAGCCGGCTCAATTTAGGAAACGAACTTTTCTAGATTGTCTCGGGTCTGGGTGTACTGGGAACGCCCCTAGTAGTCCTCGTCTGGTTCTCATAGCATAGGGAATGCCCTAGTTTGAGATCAGATGATTGGTGTGTATTGTCTGACGTATTTATTTATTTATTTATTTTGAATACACTTGTACAAAAATTGGCACTATATTCTATTATGTATGAAGTGAAATTATTTGTTTTCAACATCATACGTGCATGGGTGCAACATACGTGCACAGAAAAGAAATATTCTAGTAAATATAATCACAAGCGTAATACTTATACGGCATTCATTGAAAATTATCGTATAAGTTTACAAAGTAGAAACAAACAATTTAAAGATTCAGTCATAATTTACTGTCTACGTAATTAAATGTAATGAACTAAATTAAAAAAAAATATATTACGTAATTAAATGTTATGAACTACGTAATTAAATGTAATGAACTAAATTTTAAAAAAATATATTTCCACAATACGCAGCTTACATTTAATTGAATACAATCACTCTGCCCTCTATGAAAATAAATTAATCTTTAAACTTTATCGTGTCATATAACAATGCAACCAGGTGCCTGGAAAGTGAAAGGGCACAGATTCACCATCGTTACAGCATCATGTCGGTATGGCTTTGATCATTTCTTATAACGAGACCTCTCACAGGAGACCGTGTGAACTGCCTACCTCAATTTACTTAGAACTGAACTATGTATTCGTTTATCTACCTCTATATATTATATTATTTATTTGTAAAGAAGACTGAAGACGCGATAGGTACTATCATGACTTCACAAACATAAAAGGATAATAACATGAATACGGTTTAGTCCCAAAAAATTGGATACCTTTTTTATAAGAAAATATTTCGAAAATATCAAATATGTTTTGGAATTATCCCTATCAAACAAATTCTATGAACGTACCAATACCTAATAAAACATGGACCGTATTGTTGGTGGAAGCAAATTCGCGGTAGAAAAGTAATTATTTTATAATGAACCATCACTTCGTCAAGAGTTCAAAGGTTAATTGGAAATAAATAACAAAAAAAACTTTATTGAATTTTACTAACTCTCTTACAATGAAATGCTTACATATTGCTTTCTCGAAAGCGGCTCTATAGCGATTTCGATGAAATTTACAATACAAGGGTTGAAGAGGGACGACAAATCGAAATCGATCTAGCTAGATCTCAATTCTGGGAAAAATAGTTTTCTCCGTCTTTCACACACTTTAAACTTCTAAACTCTAAACTTTTTTAATATCGCAGCAGAGTTTACCTTCTCAATAGCACAGTGGCTTAGTGTAGGTCTACCACGCCGAAGTGCGCGGGTTCGAATCCTGCAATGTGGTCAGACTCTTTTTATTTTTTTTTATAAGACACCGTTTAAACCTCTGCCGCCCAGGTACTTATTATATATTACGTTTAAATTATGAAAATTAATATTATAGCATCTAATTGTTTATGACAGTTATTAACCATTATCAATGTACTCTGTTCAAGCATGACTTTTGAAGTTATAAATTAAAAAATACCTATTTATGGTGAAAACCCATTACTACTAATTTTTTTGTCAAATTATGAAAGTAAAGGAAGATTTTACAATCTTTACAATTTAATTGGTTTACGAATTAATTAATTTAATCATTAATTAGTTCTATGTTGAGTCAATTGATTACAGCCAGAAATAATCTAACACAAGAACCTTGTCAATTAAATTAACCGTTAATATTAAATTGGCATAAAATTACAGAATCGACCTTAAGATTCTTAACGAGGATGTAATTAATCAAAAAGGTAAGGAAAATTCGTGTTAATTAAAAAAAGGAAAAAATAGCTAATCCTTCTGTTTATAAAATAATTTATTAATTGTCATTTTATTGAATAGTCACAATGTTACGAATTTAGATTGACGTGATTCAGAAAGCCTTTTTTATAATAATATTTAGTAGATACTCTTTTAATTTCGTTTAAGTACATAATTAATTTCATTTTAAATAATAAATACTTTAAAGAAATAAGAATACAACAGAAACTAATAAAACAATAAAGTAGAATGAATTAAATTTTAATTAATTAATATGGTAAGTTCAGACGTGATTTTCCTTCGATGCACAAACTGCAATGCTGAGAAATTGTACCAACTATCCATCACAAGCTGGCTACTTTAGATCCATATTTACTTATATTTCAATATCCCGCAACCAATGAACCGATGAACAATGTCAGAACCGATTTCGAAAAGTCTTTTGCGTTATATTTACCAACTGGAAGTGAGAAGTAAACTAAAGTATCTGTTATCATTTGGAGTTTCACACAAGGAAAATCTCGAGCTACTAATCTATACTGTGATACAATAATTGAGGGCATTCAAATCGTGTCAGAATTCACAATTTTACAACTTACAAGTAAATAAATATTTCATTTCCTTTAAGAAGAAACTAAAAATATAGGTAATATAAAACCAAGCCGTTTACTATTCGGCGTAAACAAGATATCAATGCGCGAAAACTAAGTAACTATTTGAACTAGCAGATGGCAAAGTGAATTCTAGCATTAATATATTAGTATCGCTTGGCCGACTTTTTTTTGTATTAGGATACTGAGAAGATACCATTTACCGTCATTTCATAATCTGTAAATAAATTGGTGATCATCAGAAGTGATTATTCCTATTTATTTATGGAAAATGAGAGGCGTGTACTCATGGTAGCGATATTATCTGTGGTGGAAAGCAGTCTTTAATAAACAATGAAATCCCTGGAAGTAGGCAAGTAATTTCTCACATCGCGTGCAGAAACTAACATTCAAACTCAGAACTTCCCCGATAGAATAGCTCGGTAGGCACTTGTTCAATTAAGTGTCTGAACTTAACAGAATAGGGAAGCTTTATATTTGAAGCGAGCAAAAAAAATTACAGTTTTAGATATGTTAATCATAATTCTAATTGAATTAAATATATATACGATATTTAACATGTGTGTGGGTGTTTACTTTTTTCAATAGAAAATATACTTATCTTTCTGAGAAGTTCATTTAATTTGGTGATTATGAAACAGAAAACTAGGTGAGACGATTTTTGATCGATTTTTCTACCTTCTAGTAAATACTTTTGCATATACTGATTAGAATATATGTCTAATAATGAGCATTAAGCAAATAGCAAATTTTAAACTACGTTGTGGAGTCATAGACTAAAGTAAAATGTCGCGACTTTCTTGTCTATGCGTCACAAAAAAATAAAATAAATGTTATGTATAGGTAAGTATAAACACGATGTCATTTCAGTACACATGGAGAAGCGCTTAAGTTTATGTATATTTTAATTTACTTTAAAAGAACAATATACAGTGGCATTGTATGTGTGCATGACAGTATCTACTAAGTTGCTTTTAATGTACTCACATATTCATATTTCATATATTTCATTACAAAATGTATATGCTGTATAATGTGGCAAAAACATCAACGATATCTCTAACAGATTAAGTGAGGAAATGACATAATACAAACATCAGAGGTGAAAAGGAATACATGTATGGATTGCAATCAAAATTAACTCAAAATTTAAATGGTACTATCTGCTATTTCGTACAAAAATAGATCATAGAATAGCGTGACCTAGCATCATAACAATAGCACCGAAATACCTCAAAGTTGTTTGTCGCGTAGCAAGGCGCGAACCCTCGCCTTGACTTCTGATAGCTGTTATACGTATACGTATGACATTAAGATTTCTCGTGAATAGATAAGGTGATAAAACGATTTCTAACTTTTAATTTTGTTTTTAGGGCTCTACAACTCGACGAATGTAGTCATTTTTATCTCTAAGTATAAAAATACATAGATGTTGTATGTATATATGTAACCACTAAACCCCGACACCGTTTGGTCGATCACCATGAAAATTGGCACGTACATATATATTTTTACACGGAGAAGGTTTCTATGCTATCCGCATTGTTGTAAGTCAGCACCATGTGGCCGAAGTCACAGGTAAAAGCTTGTATGACATAAATATTGTCAGTAATAGTGAACTATAAGATTATTACAAAATTAACCTCTATGGTACCTCCAGAAGACCAATTAAAAGCTATGTACATTTATGTACTACACATAATATGTATATAAATAGTTATATAAATTATTATTAACTATTATTTACCAGGGCTAGTTACACCCTATTGTACTTTTTCAGACGATATAGCACCTAGGGAGCTAGGGCATAATTCAATTACTTTCATTGGCTGAACTGAATATCAATTTAACATTTTAAATGAAGTGATAATCGTCTATTCTAACAGATACATTTCTAAATGGGAAATTCAGAATGTATAGACTATGAATTTTGTTCGTTATCAGTAAATTTAAATTGCGTAGTCAGTCTCTGAAGGGCAACTGAGCTCCGCTAAGTGAGATTGAAAAAACATGGTGCATAGAGAACGTATATCCAAGCTTTCCTGAGATACCTATCAATTGCTGAAACCGATATACACGTTCCTGAAACCTTCATGCTTCTTATAGATTTACACCAGTTATGGTAATAACTTTGATATTAGCAACTAGCAACTATGCTCCTAGCTCACCTAAAAAAAATTGTAATAAATATTAAGTACCTAATAGTTATTAAAAAATTGTACTTGTACTTTGTACTGTTTTAACTCTCGACCGACAATATATATATATGGCTTTTACGTCAATCTTTGATACAAGTGGAATAATATTTTCACAAATTACATTTTTATGACAAAGCGATAACTTTGATGTGCGTCACACTCACGTCACATAAGCGTACAGCAAAAAGTTATATGATTGCTTTACATTGTAAACTATCTAATTTACATTTAAGTTGAAAATTAATGTTGGTTTTAATACATTTTCCATACATAGGTACAAAGTATATACAATTGTAGACCAATTAACCGTAATCCATTTAATGTACAATTTTGTTCAGAATTTTTCGTAAATTCAGTGTCCTATAAATATTCTGAATAAAAATATTTATAAATATTAACTTATTTTTAAAACTTTAATCATAGCCTCATTTTAAAAAAAATTAACCGCATTTTCAAAATATTTTTATTGACCCTCCTCAATTGTTCTTACCGTCGACGATATTTTTACACTACATCCCTATCTTCGTACGCGAAAGGATAAATGTATAAGTGGAACATCATTTCGTGAACGTCATATGATATGGCGTCATACAATACGGCGTCATACCAAACTACACTTCATGTCATAACAACATAATATTAAATCTATAAAGACGCAAAATTTGAATGCAAAAATAAAATTACAAATTTTATTCTAACTTTAGAGTATGAAAGTACTGAAAATTTTATTAAATAATATAGAATTCTACATGTAAAGGCATCAACAAATACATACACACAAATGCATACACACACACACGCAAACATACATATATACACATACACGCAAACATACATATATACACATACACACAAACACACATACACGCACACACGTACAAATGGACACACACGCAAGCACGCACGTACCGACATGTACAACCATACTATTAGCTACACCTTTCTAAACACCTATATAGCAATCACATATAGTCACGGAAGAACACTGACTTCCATAATACAGGTACTTACCTAGTTTAGAGGTCAGGGCCCTAGTTTTACATGAATTATATAAGATTTAAAATAATCATAAGTTGTATATATATTAACTGCGTGTAAATTAATAACTTACTGTGTTTTAATAAATTATTATTATTATTACGTAAACTGATCAATCAAGTATACTTAAACATCAGTGGCCGGCATTACGGGTCTTACGTCTCCTCAAATTCAAAATTTCCTTAACATAGTTGTTAGTATATAAAAGTAAATACGATTCATTTGACCCGTAAACTAATACTTGGGTTTCGACGTATTATTCCTTCTAATCGTATCAAAATTTTTAATTATAATATCAATGAAATTATATATTAATTACAAAACTGTACATATCTAAACGTCATTATTTAAATATTATCTTAAATAATACACTTTCTCAAAGTCGATGCTTAAAAAGTTATGTGTACGCAAATATTATTCTTTAAAAAAAATATTAAACCACCTTCAAGAAAAAAACACTGAAAAGTGCAAAATACCAACATTTAAACCAACCTTAACTCACCAAAATTCAAATACAATAAAAATAACTTTAACGTCAGTGTCAAGCCTACCAAACTAATAAACTTTCTGTTGTTGCACATTGATTTGGCACCGACTTCAATAACTGTCAAATTTGATTATTATTATTTAATTATTAATAAGTTATAATTATGTGTATCGTATTTATAAAGTTATTTTTATTGTACTTGAGTTTTGGTTAGTAAAGGATAGTTATTTTACACATTTCAGTGTTTTTTTTGAAGGCGGTTTAATTTCTTTCCTTAAAATTTTTTTATTTCCTTTTGTGTGACCTTGGCCTAAATAAATATCTAGAGGAGGTTTACAATGAACTTCTTTCTAATTCTGGAGCGCAACACACTCAAAAGAATCATTAACATAAATGAAGGTTATTACTAGGTAGCGTTATTTGGTGTATCTTCTAAGTCCAAGCTTCAATACCGGTGAAATTTAAATGGGACCACTACGAAAGTATACACTTTAAAAAAAATTTTTTCGAAATCGGTCCACAATTGACGAAGTTATCAGTGAACATACATAAAAAAAAGCATACATGCAGACGAACAAAGAACCTGCTCCTTTTTTCAAACTGGTTAAAAAGTAGACTGTCATCTAACAACACTCAATTTATTGTTAATTATACTAAAAACAATTTTTTATCACATTTTTTTCAAGTAAACCTCATTAAAAGATATATTTAAGTTAAATCTACTACCGAACTGAAATAACTGCTTTAAGAAAACCTGCAAGAAACTCAGGCACAATTTTTCCATAACTTAAAACAAAACTTATATAGGAAGTTCTTGACCAACGTAAATTCTGGAGAAAATTACAACCAACAATTTTTTAAATTTGATTATTACGGCGCCATTTCAATTTTGAACCATCTAAACTAAATGCAACTATGATAAGATTTCACTACACACGCCATAAAAATAAAACATTTAATTGAAAATTATATAATACAGTACCTACAATTAATTATTTATTTTACACGACCTTATATGGACATGGACTAATAAAGTTCCTATAAATATAACGCCCACAAGCACTGACCACATAAGGCTGGTTACATAAATATAGCGGAGCCTGTGTCAAGGCGAATGTCAATACTCCACCCAGAACTCCACTTTGTCTTCAGTAATATCGTTTCATAGTGAGTAAGTTGACCTAAGCTTAGTTCAACTTTATATTAATGTAAAAATAGCGCTTCATGACATGCTCCTTTTATACTTCAAGTGCTCCATATAACACAGGTAGAAATAATCTACATGGTTTGCGTGTTTCGACTATTTAAGAGTATGACCTAAAAATTGTACACCATATAAGAAACCTTGCCCTGCTACAGACGTTCAATATACAAAAAAAAAAGACAAGAAGATGGAAAAATGTATAAAATTTGAGGTCAAATTACGATAACTAAGGTTAGTTATCGTAAATTCATCGCATGATTTCAAATTAGGTACGTTTTAAGTTCAATTCCAGCATTTAACACTTTTAACCAGCGTTACCGACAATAGATAGTGAATTTTCTACGGCACTTAACCTGTGACTAACGGAAGTCAGAGTCTCATCGGGAGCAGAATTACCAAGTCTACCTTGCGTTTGAATGCGTTTGAAAAACTTAGTGTTACTTAAGCAAAAAAGGATAACAATATTACATTAGTCTTTGCATTTGTACTTTGAATGAATGCAGTATAAACAAATTATAATTGATTTGTCGAATAAAACCCTGGGGCCCCGATTTCGTGATCCGAGTTCTGTAAATCTTTTTGGGGCTCCCAGCTCCCAGGTATCATAATGGTCACGATGATTAAACGAGAGCTCGAGGAAGTAAATTAGTTGATTGACTACTCAATTCAGTTATTATAGTTCAGTGTGATAATCTACTTTTAGTGACGAGACGACAATGCACGATACGCAACGCACGCAATTTTAACACTAATAGTATCTATGTATGTATAACGTTAGATGTATTCAACATTGTATCTAAATAAAATAAATAAATAAAATAAAAATTTCATAATTAACTATTTTAAGTTATAAATTACGTAACAGTGCTCTATTTTCATTTAAGTCTACTATGTGATTAATAAAATATTAAAATTGAAATATAAAATAATATCTCTATTTGAGGAAAAAAGTTTAAACATACATATCCTCACGCTGTATCCCTAACGGGGTAGTCAGAGAGGACGGAGCGCCGAGCGTCGCGGTTCTTATATACTTCTTTCGCTTCCTCAAATCTCATCATTCTCCTCACACATGTTCGCCTAAAGTTTAAAAGAAATACAAATTCGTTATTTTTTGTTTGAAGTAAAATAGTAGTAAGTAAAGTTATCTGTGCGATGCTAATATTAATAACCTACTTACCGAACTAGTCTGCCATCCCAAATAGGAACGTAGTTTCAAACATCGGGTATGATTATTTGTGTCTATTGTATAGATAGATAGATAGGTGTTAATTTGTGGTAATCCATCCCAAGCAGTAAACTCGTACATATTTAACTATCTGTCGCCCAAATTTTCGAACTTGTTGATCGACACATGTTTCCCTTAAGAAAATATCTCCAAGAAATATACAAAGGTTAGACTAGTTCAACTACTGGTTTGGTGCTAGTTAGCCATATAAAAAATATACGATTTCAACTCTACTTTGTGTATGCATATGCACTTCATAATTTTGCGTGTATTACGTATTTTATAAGAATAATGTACATATATTTTGCAGATATACATATATACCGCTGAAATAGGTAAAATATAAAATATAGTGTACATAATACGTGTACACTTAAGTATATATACTATTGACATTGACGTCCACGATGGCTAAGGTCTTGCATCTAAGCACGGAAAGTTCCGGGTTCCATTCCCAGTGAGATTAAATTAAGAAACGAGCTTTTCTAGATTCTCTTTTGGTCTCGGGTTTGAGTGAACTGGGACATGGCCCTAATTGTCGTCGTCTGGTTCTCATAGTACAGAGAATGCCCTAATTTGAGACCAGATGATGGGTGTATATTGTCTGGCGTATTAATTTATTTATTATTTATTGTAGTATACGTGGATCACTTGAAGGTTAATTTTAAGAAGAACACTTTAAACTTTTGACCCGGTAACAAATATTTTAAAAGACGACCGGTGGCGCGGTAGTTGACGCAATTAAAATGGTTCGTAAAATGTCATATAATTTAATTTTGGGGTGGAGTCCAAAAACGATTTTAGCAATTTCTAATCGAATTGAAAATCCTAAACCAGCGAGAGACAGATCACCTGTCACATTGAGGAATCGAGATTGTACTTAGAAGCTAACATTTTCGTAATTATGTTACTGTTATTGTAACGCCTCTGTTCACCCCTTAAGGCACTCGTAATAATGTTTCGATATTTGATACAATTAAGCAATGTTTCACGTCGTCGGCTTGTGGATGTAGTACATCTAATACCAATCATTATTAGGCTCCGCAATCCGTATTATGAGTCTAAGAGTAAAGAGGATGTGAATCAGATATTTAGTTACACATTATAACATTTCTACTCAATATCTCGAAATCTGCAAAAAAGGGAACCCGATTGGACAACAAAATTTCGTTAAAAAGAAATCCTGTTTTGCACAAACAGTTGGATCTTTGAAATTCTACAGAATTTCATAATAATTTTTATTACTGCTGCAATAAGGCGGGGGGAAAAAGAACGAATTTACTTGCTCTGCGTTGCATATTCTTAAGTTGTTTGTACCGACTCTTGCCATATTATTGTCAGAGGTACCTATAGTGAAAGATTAAAGTCACTGTCTGTCTGAAGTGAAGTGATTATAAAGCGAATTTTCAACGTCAACATTTTTAACGGAAACAACAATTGAATTATTTATACTCCCACAGAACTATCGAGATTTCATTCGATTGTTTCATGTAAGTGCTTCTGACTACTATAGAAATGGAAAAGCCTTTCGACAATCCTCTTAAACATCTCATAATTCAATTGGACTCTCTTGGTTTCGATTCTATCGATTCAAGTAACTGAAAGATATTGAAATATATATATTGTATATCCCTATATCCCCTCACAACCGCGAGTCAATAAAAATGGTCAACAACAATTATTTTTGCTGTTTCCGATGATACAGTCTAGGAACTAGTACAGGAAACAGTTGCACAAATACTGTAATCATTGATTTTTGTTCATTGATTTTAGTTTGTTACATGAATAAATAAATGAATAAAGTATATATGTACAATATACAAATAGGCTGGTGGAGGTACTGGTACTACTGTACCTACGTCCTTTTGTTCGCGCGAAATGATATTAATTCAGATGTTTTATATTTATATCAACAATAAGTTCCAATTGTTAATGCCAACCATTCCTTTGAATATACATTTATGTAAGTATTTAGATTACTCATACAAGTACATTGATTGAAAATACGAAGCTTTCATTCGTAGTTTAATGGGAAAGGTTTTACACGCAAATACTAATAGATGTATGGGTATAATTGGTGCCTTGATTATAATTATGCTTTGTAAAGCTCGTCCTATATCTTCTTTTTTGAATATTCGACAACTAATATGAAATATTTGGTTAAGTGTGAGTACGATTCGCGTGCAGATAGTCACGTATGATTTTTATTTTATCTCACCAAAAACATACGTACACATATAAAAAGCAGGCCAACATCTCACCAGGACTGTGTTTTAATAATTGAATAGAGTAAGCAATAAATATTGAAATATTTACACAAATATACAAACAATAATAGGTACTAAAATACCTCTTAATAAAATCTTCAAAATTTTATACAGACACGCCTTTATAACTATTTTGTAATAATATAAATATATATCATACACATTATATAGATGTACGTACATATATTAAAATTTAAAACGATGTTTTTTTTTTGTCTAAATTGTTTTAAATAGAAAAATCGGAATTAATCGAATTAACCGTTAAAATTATTGTTTTAGATTTAAACCTGAGGTGGAAAACCCCTTAATAAAATTTTCAAATTATCTTCACTATACAGACACGCCTTTATTACTATTTTGTAATAATATACATACATAATATATAGATGTACGTATCTATATTGATTGACTAGCGACCCGCCCCGGCTTCGCACGGGTGCAATGTATATACTAATTCCTCGTAACCGTCTAAATAGCTTTCCAAACTCCTCATAATTTGTATCAATTTTTTTAAACTTTTGGAATAAGACAGCATTTTCGATGAAAGCTCTCAGTCGGCTTGATTTTTTTGGACATCTTGCACTATTATCGTCATATTTCAACAAATTAACACAAAAAATAATATTAAACTAAACGTATAAACCTTCTTCTTGAATCACTCTATCTATTCATAAAAACCGCATTAAAATCCGTTGCGTAGTTTAAAACATCTAAGCGTATAGAGGAACAGACGGCGGGGAGCGACTTTGTGTTATACTATATATAGATAGATAAATATAATTTAGTACAAATATCTAACATTACATTATAAGTAATCAATATTCCAACATAATATAGAAAACTATTCTTTAAAATGAAATAACCTACTTTTAATAATACATGATCCATCAATCATCAAATACGTCTATATCAAACTTGAAAACTATGGTGTACGATCTTTCTTGTCTAAATTGTTTTAAATAGAACAAATTGGCATTAATCGAACTAACCGTTTTCGAAATATGAAAACACACATCCACAAACAACCAGACATGTAAAATTACTATATCCTTCCTCTTGAAACGAGGTCAAAAACAACTTTCAGATATAACTACGTCACTCATTTTTATTCAGTGTTAATTTTAATTGAGTCTATAATGAGTTATACAACACAAAAACAAAAATACAAAACCAATAGTTAATAGTTTGACGTAACTATGCAGTATGCAAAGTTCAATGACCGGCACTCTAATGTAGAGTCCGTACAGATAAGTACCTACTTGCTGGCGCCGCCTGTTACTTCTCAATAACATCTACTTTGAACAGAATACAGTCAGCAATTATGATTTCGATCAACAATGAATCAATTAGGCAATTTAAAATGATGATTTATTATACACATTATTAGAAAACCGGCGAAGAGTGTCGGACATGGGTTAACTTATGGTTTCAATTTCGGACAAAGTAGAAATTAAATAAAAAAATAATTAATTAGGTCCAAAATACCCATTACATGTTTTTTGTTTTTGTTTCGTACCAATTTTCATCTCTGTACCAAACTTCAACTCACTCAGTAGGCATAAAATTGACGAAATAAATTGACCGGACGTACGAAAACATATGACAAAATGAGGCAACATAGCATTCGTCATAAGACAAAAGGAAACTATAAAACTCTTAGTTTTAGCTGTTTTGGGTATGTAGCCCTAAATATTTTAACGAATATAATTTTACTTGTATGAAGTAAACACACGGAATAATTTATATTTGTAAAACCAAACAGGTATCGTATAAAATTAGAAATATAAAGTGTATTTCTATTTTCAAATTCCAATTTATATTTTTATTTATAAACTAAAGTGAAGTATAAACAATTCCACTTTCAATTTTAGAACTGTAATTTGTAAAGATATTTCAACAAACAGTGCAAATCTTATCAAGAACTTAATTATTTTCTAATTTCAGTGTTTTAATTATCTATAGAAGAAAGACTTCCAGATAAAAAGGAATCCATTCTATAATTAGAGGTCATTTTTAATAGATCTGCAATTAAATTCACAATTTTATAATAAAGTATAACTGTCTGAAGGGAAAGAATTTTGTCATAAGTAGAAATACGAGTATGTAGATTATTTACATCATTATTTAAATCCATACTTTAATAGCTCGTTTCATCCCCTTATTAATTGGATATTGGAAGATCTCCTAATTAGTCTTTAATTTATTAGATTTTTCAAAGGTCCACATATATTATAGATCCATACATATATATATTTTCAGTCCATATATATTATAGATTCAGCGCCATGTGAATGAATCAATCGAGAAGAATAAGAATATTTATATTTATATATATACTAGCAATTCGTACCGGCTTCGCCCAAACGACATTCATTATAATGCGAAATACTTATAGAAAAGCCTTTCGGAAGAAATTCTCTAAATGATAGTGAAAACTGTATCGAAATATGCTGCGTATTTTAAAAGAAATAAGCGCACAAATAAACAAATAGAAATAGCGACTTCGTTTAATTTATATTTATAGATAATGGATAGATAGATTTGAGCTCTGAATTATTTTATTTGTGAAGGAATCGAAGGTACTTTGCAGCTAAAAACGACAAAACCGATCTCTACTGGAAACCGAAGTCGAATGTCTGATGACGATCAGCTTGAGGTATTATTAAATGTGGGTACCTATTAATTTTGTTTTATTTGACTTTAAAAAGTGTTAAATAAATGTTGGATTAAAATTTTTTAAAATTCTCCGACACAAAAAGTAATTAGCAGGAATGCTTAAAATGCAATGAAAATTTGTATTTTACTATTACCTGTCTTTCGGAAGATTCATACTTTCACAGTAGGGTCAGCAAATGTATCGGGGACCGATAATTTCATATAACATTGTTTTCTTTTGTTTTTTTCTATTGTTTTCTTACAAAACAATTGTAGGAAATCTTAGGATGTCCCCGACGCATTTATTAATTTGCTAACCCTGCTGTTGAAGTATGTTCTTCCACGATGAACGATTTCGCCCTATAGTAGGTATAGAGCACTGGTTCCCAAACTTATTTTGTCTACTGAGTCGAGAGCTCATGCAGTCGTTGTCTAAGATGCCTCCTAGTTAAATGAAATTACAAATCACCCCCCAGGCCTCTACACAACGCCCCCATTTTTTTTCTGGGTCTCTTCTGGGTCTAAAGGGGGGCGCCTTTAGGCCTGCAGCGCCCACAAGGGGGCGTTATCGCCCACTTTGGGAATGGCTGGTATAGGGTAAAGCGTGGCCCGAGAACGCTAACGTAATTTAAAATCTGTGTTATCTTATAATATATTCATTTCAATGAAACGCTGCACGCAGCAATTTTGATCTACATTGAGTGTTCAACGTAAATAACATATTTAATTGGATAATGATAATTACTATGTTGGTCAAAATAACTTAGCAAATAACCCATTATTATTTTTTAATAATATGTAAAAGGTAAAAATGGTAACTGCGGGTTATCTTTAGGACATAGACATATATTATTACGGACTTTTCCGTAGACTTTTTTATGTATAGAAATCCGTAGTACATTATTTCGATGTATCATCTCATAAGGTTAGCCAGCGTTAGCAATTTAAGAGCCCGATAATATCGTTTTTCGACGTGATAACAAACAATAACTTTTCTTTACTTTCTAAGCTTCTATATATAAAATACGTATGCATTGTACAATTGTATATATTATAAATCTTTCGTAAGAAATTCTCTAAATGCAATGAAAACAGTATCAAAATCCGTTGTGTAGTTTAGTAGAATTAAGCGCACAAACAGACAGACAGAAATAGAGACTTTTTTTGCGTAATATTTAATTTAATTTTGTTATAGATATGTACCTATAACTAAATAAAATTATATATTGGGATAAACAATGTACAAGATAAACAATTATCGATTTATATGTACATCGTCATTGTTTGTCCTGCTGATCGAAAATAAATTTATTTCTACTTTGCTATTTGTGAACTTAGTTATAAACCCTTCTTTTATATCATATCCGTTAATTTCCTCACTAGGCAAAGCCTGTACCTATCTAGGAGGCTCGAAACCAAAAAGTCTCAGCCACTGTATTCAAACTGTATTAAAATTCAGATACTTTTAAATGTATAAAAGATTAATCTTTCAAAAAATTGACAAAAGATTGTATATACGTTAATATCACTTCATAAAAAAAAAAGTGTTTCTGAATAAATGTTTTAAAAATGTTTCACAGAATAAAACCAATTATAATAATTGCAGATTATGTAGTTCTCTATTTCTATGCCAACGGTACATATAAGAACAAAAGTTTCTCTACAAATAAATGGTAAAATAAATAAAAAGCAAAAAGTAATCGTTATCACTTTCTCTCTATACGAAACCTGTTTGTTTTTTTACAGGAAGAGAGCTATTAATAATAATCTGGTTATGGATGCTTTCGGCTTGCTGTTACCTTAGGTTATGTTATTCAGGTTAATAGAATTGGAACAAGGCGACTTCCGCGGAAGTTCCAAATACACTTACTAACACCACTAACATTGTTTTGTCTGTTTGTCTCAGGCATTTTTTTAGAAATAAAGACTATTTAATGCAATTACTTAGTTAAAGGAAATTGGCCTTATAGGAAATTAAATTATATATGTAGTGGTCAGTCATGAGGGAATGATTTTTTGGGGAATGTCTTTAGTGTATAACTTATTTATATGGAAGTTTTAAAATATATTTCTTTCAATATATTGCAATAACTGTGCTTCAAAGGTGATTTTTTTAATCGTTGAATGAAAATTGAACTGAATCGTTTTACCTACTTAATATAGTGATCCAGTAGGTCGATGGTGGTTTTCTATGAAAGAGCGCTGCTTGAAAACTTCTCCCCAACTTGGTTCATAAATACATAGATTAATTGTATAATTAATGATCAACTTCTCAATCGACACTTTCATTTTTAGTATACATAAGCCTTTCTCGAAATATGCAGGTCATAACAGAGCAAACAGCATGAAAATCTTTTCAGTAGTTTTCAAAATTAGTACAGATAGACATACGCCTGGAACTATGTTTTATTCATGTAGTGATAATAATATATGTGAACTTTTTAGTGACATTGCCAAATTAAAAGAAGAATTCTTTAAAAAAAAGTGAACTCTACGGGATGTCTGTACTTACATACAATGAGTCAATTCATGATTCACACACAGCTGTGTTTAACAATACATAAAACATAATGCCTTAATTTGCTTTATTTTTATAAACGTGTCACTTAAAAAATGAAATGTGATTCACTACCATGTTACGTAATCCGTTCTAAGATATCTCGTCCAAAAATTTGAAATTGCGATGAGTTCCGATTATTCCAAAATTCTCTGAAATTCATGAACATCATTGAGACCATCACTAAGCATTACAACTATTAAGTGTTAAATAAAATTAATCATATTGTTGGTTGTTGAAGTTTCGACCAAAATTTACTTTTTTATTATTGAATTAGAACTGTATTTCGTACCGCAACATTAAGATAAGAACCCATTCATAATAATGGGTGGCATGGAGGTTTCAATAAATATTTTCTAGATTTGTTATTTTATTGTTAGATATGTATGTCAAGAAGATGCTTCTGAGACCCGTATTTATTGGGTAATAAGAATGGTGAAAACAAATGCAATATATAAGTACAAGTCTCAAATCAATAAATACAAAGATGTACTATATAAAAACCAAGGACACGCACATCGTATTTTGTGACGCAGTGTTTATATTCGAAAATTTATAAATGTATTTCTTTCCTTTACACATAATATGGTTTATGGCAAATATTATAACATGAATACACTTTTTATTCGTAAATGTTCTACACCATTACAACTTCAATCGAACAAAGTATTGTAATCACCGTGGTAATCTGTGTGACGACCTCGTTGGCGCAGTAGTTTAGGTGTTCATTCCAAGCGCGGACGGTTCCGGGTTCAATTCCCGGTCGAGTCAGTTTAGGAAACGAACTTTTCTAGATTATCTCGGGTCTGGGTGTACTGGGAACGCCCCCAGTAGTCGTCAGCTGGTTTTCATAGCACAGATAATGCCCTAGTTTGAGACCAGATGATTGGTGTGAATTGTCTGGCGTATTTATTATTATTAAAACATAAACTATATTTTCTTAAGAAGTTAATTATGATGTATGCAAACAGGGATTTTTTAGGGACAGCATCATGTTATTTGCCTATATTTATTAATAACGTATAACGGGCCGTAGATACCAGTTCGGTTCCATTTTTTTTAATAAATAGAGGACGGAAACTTGGACACTGGTACAGATCGGAAGCGTGTTCTAACCACACATATCAAGTTTTATAAAGGCGCATTATAACGTATTAGAATTAATTAATTAGTTCATATTAAGGTGGCGCAATTAATCTAAAATAGAGCTTCTGCGCCCATACATACCCCATACAAACGTGTGCGCGCTAGCTTACGAAAAGTACGAAAAAACTGTTATTTTCGTTAGTATCAAAAACTGTAAATAATTTAATAAATCCATTTGGTATTTTGAAACTCTGTGTTCCAACAAAGCAAACAGGATATCGCAAATATGAGTTGGGAAGTAGAACGTTTCTTGTATTTGTTCGATTTACTTTGAGTCTCAAGACCATGGAGCAGGATTAAACTGGAAGCCACACTCTGATGAGGTAGTTGAAGTCGTTATCCTTGAAACATCTCTATACCCGCCCCATCTCTTTTCATCTTCTGGTGTTGGTATATCTATATGTAGCAATCTTATATTAGTAGATGTATTTCCAGTATGCTTAGATTAATCTACGCAGAAAATTTAGAGGCAAAAATCGGTCTCGTTAGTCCCAAAAATTGAAATCTCTGTTTTAGAAGAGGTTTCTTTGTTTTTTTTTTCCGTTAAAAAAGTTAACTAATCGTGTAACGCAACTGGCAAAATTAAGTCAATGAAATGAAGAATCTGGTTACCAAATATAATTTTTAAAAGTTTTGGAATCATTTAGAAAAATTGAGATCCTTGCCCTCAAAATTTCCAATTCGTCGCCTTAATAAGTCTTACTAAATTTCAAAAGAAAAGAGAAAATTACGAAAAAAATATACAAAGCAAAAGTATAAACATAGTGGGAGAAAGCTGAGGAAATAAAGACTTAAGGAATGACTTATGATGTTCAAATAGCCAGAGAGCTTTTTGATAAAAATCTGATATACTACCTCTGGTACCTCGGTACTAATACTGTTACATAAGAAGAGGTCACATGACTTCAAAAAACGGGTTTAGAATAAATTCAAGAGGTAAATCGTGGTATTTCCATCCTTCCTGTCCACATCATTACAAAAAATATGTTTATAAAAGTATTATGTAAAAAGATATAGCTAATATGATTGATATCCACACAAGCTCTAATGCATGTTGCCTTTGCCTTTCACCGAGTTTACAATATATCATGGCTGATTGTGTACAATATGGTATTTTGATCCAGTTAACATGCCTATATCATACATTAAATAAATGACGTAAATAGGTGTGATTTTGTATCACATGAATGCTCTGTTCACCCCATTTGGGAAATAGTATATAACGTTCCATGAAACCAAAAAAAAATTCATTAGGATTATTACATTACAAAAAAAAACTTGAAATTATTGTGTAGGTCTGCATTCAATATTGATCAATCAGCTATCACACACGTCTTAATTATTCGATTGACAAACGATTAGATTCTAAGTAACACATTAAACTGAGTAACCATTAGCTTTTTGATAGGCAATGATAATGAATGAGGCAATAGTGAACCGCCCTTGAGACCGTTTCTTGACATTTACTTACTCTGTTATAATTTCTTCATAGGACCCGTTGGTGAGGAATAGACACGTATCTGCAAAAAAAACAAAACACAAAGTTACAAGTGTAATAAAAAAAATGCTTATATATTTTGTTAGCCTAATACAATCACGTAATATTATGTCTAATAAATAACTGTAGAAAATTGTATAAAAAGGGAGTAAAATATTTTTTTACGGTGAATAAATTAATATTTCGGCACTTCTGATATTCGGCAGTAAAATTATTTATTATTTTACCTCGGGCGGCGCTCAGGGCTCTATTCTTTCGTTCCGCTCTGGATTTAAAATAGCGCATCTCCGTAAAAATATTATTTTCTCCCTTGTTATATAATCTACTTTTAATTATTTTATCTACTTCTACTTTACGCTTTTGCTATTTAGCGTTACGCAACAAAATAGAAAAACTAAACATTTATTGAATCACCTCTGTAACTATTTTTGTGATTGCGTTTGTCTGTCACAGTCGTTTTTCTCAAAAATTATTTGACGTAAACAGTTAAAAGGGGAGGGAAAGGAAGGGAAAAGGGAAGTTAGGTATAAAATACAGTAGTCCAAACACGCGCGAAATTCAAATGGTGGGTTTTGACTTTTAACTGGTATGATTTAAGCACTCGACAGAAATTTAAAAAAATAATATTTTTTAGGGTTCATCAAGTGAGATATCTAATGAAAACTTCATAGGTCACTAATTTAAAATAGTGTACTGTAACTGTTACACGTTAATTTGCGTTACATTTTTTAATACTTTTTCTCAGAAATGATCGAATATTGCCATTGTCATAAAAAAGTATAACTCAGAAAAATTCGGAAAAATATTGAATTTTCAAATTAAGGCATTTCAGGTTTTCATTGTGTTCGATCCTTTTTTTAGACAAAAATTCTTTAGGAAACCCTACAACAAACTTTGTTTGGCGATCGGTGTCAACTAACTACCTTATTCACTTATTCATAAACGGTTGACCTTCGATAAATAGCTTTATTTCAAATGTTTTGCTTACTTTATTAAAAAAAAATCAATATGAAAATGAAGACAAAACATGTTTTAGCTTAAAAATTTTTTATTTATGAATAAGGATCTTACGCATGAAATATTATTTAACAGTACGGAACAATAATAATTGTTGCGAAATTACTGACGACATGCGACGTGCTTTTCCAATTTTTTTTATTTCGAAGTAGAAATGTAGTCAGTTTAAAATACAGCATATAGGTACCTGCTAGTTTTACTTCATATTTTTTTTAACTTATCCACTATTCTCGAAAATTGTATTTTTGTCATAATGTGTAATTAAAAATTGTATTTTTCTGAAAATGTGTAGACTTAAGAGTACTGAGCTATTTCTTGAGTCTGAAACTATAGGGCATTATCACAGCGACAATTTGCGAGCGTTACTAGCGGGGCGATTCGTAAAGGAACTCACCGCGTGTATACGTAACAAACTCGTACGTGGTTTACGATCGCATCTTTGGACAGTTAGTAACACAATGGATTCCGGTGAGGAAATTGGTTGGCTTTTTTACTTAGAAGACGTTTACATACGAAACAAAATCAGAGACATAGACGATTCTGGGAGGGTCTAACGTTTTACAGAAAACTTTTTTTCGATCCTATAAAACGAGTGAATGTGATTGAGATTGAGTATTCTCCTTGAGTCTCTATATCAAAACATCTAACACTGCTAACGCCAACATTTGTAACCTTTGTCCTACCTATAATACAACTGAAAAGAGACGGAGAGGCCGATGATCTATGACATCGATATCACATTGCATTCGAGTCTCATTATCGCGATGAGCTAGTTGCGTAAACGCGCCTAATTCGCTGCGTGCTTGTTCACAAAAGTCGCATCACTGAAAATACGTTGGCGAATCACTAATATGTATTATAAGGCCCAAAAAAAACATTGAATCTGTAACATTATACCGAATACCGTCTGGTACTACAATAATACTTACTGCAGTTAACTTAAATACGTACTTTTTGACTTTGCTTGTTATACAATAGAATGAAACAGAATAAATGACGTAAGCATTTTCAAAGTACACACGATGTAAAGAATTCATTTTCGTTTACTCATTGATAAAAAAATTACTGTAATGGTATTTTCTAATTATAGCATACAATTTAGGAAATTACTTTGCGTTCTTGTAGGTTTTAAAAGGTACATATAATACGTTTAATAGGTACGCTAATGAATATTCGGTGTAATTATGTAGTCGATATTTATAGGAAAAACTATTGATTTAATCAAAAAGGTAGATACGATATGAGCGTGTTGAGCATGGACCTCATAAATGGAGTCTTAATAACACAATGTGCTACGTCCTTGACTAGTCGCAAATCGCAATGAATAATGATTTCTTCTCTCGCACTCGCTACTCTCTATTGCGTCATGCTATTTCTCTGTTTTGTGATGTACAATATATTGGTTTGTGTTTGGCAAATAGTCCACCTAATAGTAAGCGAACTGAAGGCCCATGGATATCTACAATACCGAGATTAAGAAAGCAATTCAGATTGCAAAGGCGCGTAGCGTAACGCTGCGATTATTGAGATGTTGTGCCTCTTGTGCTAGAAATTTTACTGACGGTCTTACTCTCTACACATGAGCATGATAGAGCAAGAACTGCTGTTTGGCAGCAAGAGCGAGCAAAATAGTGGTAGCCATCAGGATTAGATTGGACCTCATCACCTCATTACTGTGTGTGTACCGTACCGTGTACCGTATTTAAACCAAAACCTTCACTAATTTCGTTATATTACCCATATCGATTTGGCCGTTATATAAACTGGTAGTTGTTAGTATATCTATTATATATATAGTAATTAGCAGGTAGTCAAAGCCTCTAGTAAATGTTTTATTGCTGTGGACTGACCAGTGCTCACGAATTATGTGACTAGGAAACGATTTAAACAGTCCACATGAACCTAGTGCCTATTGACGCATTTCGTTGACGATCAGGATACTGTCGGTTTACAAATAGCATGTATAACTGCTACACCATTTAGCGATAGCTCAAATTAAAAGCCTAACTTGACTTCCAAAGCATGGAGATGCTCGATAAGGATATTGTTACGTGGCACGTCCAGTAGATAATCGTTTGTTGTTGTTGTTGCATGTTCATAAAAACAAAAATTTTATTACATAAGTACCTACTTTAATACATACCTATACACACACAAGTATCTACATACATAAATATAATACATTCCTACATTATATAACATTGATACAATCACGTAATTTCTTACAATTTAGAAAATCGATTGAAAAACGTATGGTTATAATGCTTACTAAACCAATGATCAAATGATATAATTAAACTTATTATTATTGTTGTACTCGATTCATTTATTTTTTATGAGTATTGAGTAGCAATGAACACAGTTAAGTCAAGTAGCAAATATCTCGTATAAGTACTCAATTATGACAACGTAAATAGCATACCTTTACCTTTTCTTTGGTTACGCAAGAGAAATCTGCACACAGATACTCAGCTCCCTGAGGAAGAGACTAGGTTATGTGGGCCTTTTACCCATCAAAACTTTTGAGGCGGTCAACCTTGGCACGTTGTCGAGGTGCACGTAGTCGGGTATCTCCTATGGAACGCACCGAATCCTCTATCGCACTGTGAAGACGCAATTCTCGAGGAGGCAGTTACAGAGATTCCTCTTGCATCTTCGCAGTGCCACGACAGCGCGGACCACACGTGCTCTCCTCCTCCTTGGGTTCATGAATAGAGGACCAGAGCTCACAGTCAGATCGGCCGCGATCCTGAAGGCTCCTTTAGTCACCGAACGTCAACAGCGTACCTAATAGTCCTCGTATATAAAGCAAATAATAAAGGTTAACGAGATAAATAATAAGAAGAGATAATGGTAACAGAAATCGCGACCGTTAAATCTAATTCCTCGTTGTCTTCTCGACAAGGGCTATTAACGTAAAGATGTGTTTCTATGGCAATCGCACTTTCATTTACGAATAAATGACCAAATTAAAATAATATTTTCATTAAAAAAAAACGAAACATATTGTGAACCTGACCTAAGAGAATGCATCTCAAGCTTTCTCCCTATGAGAACAGTACACAATGCTCTGGAAACTAGGCGACATAGAGACATCGTGCCTCATTATAATCGTGATTAACGTTTAATTCCACTTAAAAAAGAATACAACTTCTTCCGTTACAGCCAATGAAGCAAAGTACTAATTACAAAAAGTATAATATTTTTTGTGGTTTTTAAGTGTAGATTGTTTCTTAAAGTTCTTGCAGTTCTTTTAAACATTTTTTTTATATTTTATTATTGGCAAGTGCTGATAACACGAAAAGATAGTTTTACCGTCGACAAAAAAACTATTATAATATACTTTATAAATCAACCCAAAAAATAGAAATTACTAAACTCATATTTTAGTGACTGTTGATATTACCGAATTATTTTTTAATTTTATTTAATTTTAAATTTCCTTCATATTTGGAATAACTTCAATACAATGAAGTTCATAACAAATAATTTACAGAAAATTTATAAAAAATTTGGTGCTGTTGGAAAATAGTATGTACGTAAGTCATTAGCTATATGACAATTTACCTAATATCTCAATTACCAAGAATTCTATTTCTTAATACGTGAGCTTGTGCATAAAAAGTTAAAGGGAGCGCTGTTTGGTTCACTGGCGAGCGTTTTATATGGAATGCGGTCAGGCAGTATAAACATTACTGAACGTGGACATTGAGTTAAGAGCTGAATTCCTTACTGCAAATTGACATTAATTTTAATTTTTAATTAATTTAAACATAGTGCAACTATGACAGATGTGCTTAGAAACTGAACGTCTTTACTTTTTTAAACATTCGAACTGTTGCCGAAACTTGAAAAAATAAAATGAATAAGAGAACATTACTGCTTGTAAGATTTATTGTTCGTTTTTTAAATATCTCGAATGTATGTTTTAAAAAATAATGTCCAATTAATTACTTTATGCACTATAGACAAAGATTTGTATACTTACCCATAACAATATGTTTATTTCTTAGTATTACGAGTTTCAGTCAACTCTACCAAAATTAAATCTGTCGAACATAAAAAATGTCAAACGGTAAAAATTATTTTTATCCATTTCAAACAAAATACGGTAAAAGCCAACCGTTCACTTCAATCAATAATAATAACTTGAATATAAATGGACAGGTACTTGAAATTCTTCGAAATATTAAACGAAAGTTCTGTTTTTTGAACGTTTGTTAAAGAATCATTTACGTACTTGTTTCTTAAAGTAGCTTGCAAACAATGGCCTATAAAAAAATAATGTCTAAGAAAATGTACATACAAGATGCAAAATGAATGCTTCAAAGAATGTTCATATGGTACTATACATTTTTTATATGAACAACAATTTATTAAAAAATACAAAAAACATATTACATGTGTTGTATGTATGTGTCTTTTATTGCATGACTGACACATTTATAATTTTTAGACATCGCACGATATGATTATCTTGTTATGTAATTAGTACGGCTAAGATCTGGAACATTCTTCCAGTGATAGTGTTTCCTCATTGCCACAGCTCGAATAAGTTTAGGACTAGAGTAAATAGGTAGGTACCACTTTTTAGACGACTCCAAGCGTGATGAATGTTGGGCCTAGTCACTGCTTTCACCGGGTAAGACTTATGTTCAACGTTGCGCACATAATATGAAATGAAGTTTAAAAAAATAGTTAAAACAGTATGTACACATACACTTATTCTTTTCTTCTTAATCGAATATGTTTATTCTTTTTTTTTATTATTAATAACAAAAAAGTACATAAATATGTTAATATTTACAAACTTAAAACTACACATTATCTTGAAGCTGAAAGCTGTCATTGCTTAAGGTACCCAGCAGACTGGCAGCATTGCCTCTTTGAATAGCCAAACTGATTCGTTGGTGGAAGAAGCTGCCAGCCCGGTGGTCTCCCGAAGCCTCGACCAGTCTCTTACAAATATCAGAAACCAGTCAATGGGCTTCGGGGCCCCAGAGACCCAAAGTTTCGACTGCAAAGGGCGTAAATATGAAACTCTCAGAGAGAGTCGCATATTTACCCGCTCCAAGTTCTCGGCAGTGCTGGCCGCAGCACCTGCTGACTTGAAAGTCGCCGGCACATGGGAAACAGCAAGTGTATCGACACAAGTGGCATCCCACACCAGCGATCTTTATTCTTTATTAAAATGATTGTATTTTTTATATAATCATAATTTACACAAATTTTGGTTACCATATGTAAAATAAATTATGATTATATAAAAAAACCAACAAAGAAAAGATGTTGTTTTGAAAACAATAGCTGACAATAATGACGTTTGTCCTCTAAACACATGTATAAACATTTTACAATAGATACGCAAATTATGTATGTACGTAATGTTAGAATCAATAATAATTATATTTTTTGAACCTAGAAGTGAAGTCCGTTTTGATATAAACAAGTTACTACGTAGGAACATCATGGTTACCTTGAAAATATAATAAAGTCGTTACGATATGATTAAATTATTATTGTTTTATTATAAGACAATTCATATATGATTATAGATAAATATACATACAGCATGTAAACAAACACGACCGTATACTTCTTCCCATGATACTAGTTGATAGTATTTAGTGAATAGACAAAAAAAATATATAAGAAATAAATATTTTACGATTCAAGGGAATAAAATTTACATTGTCAACGTGTTCAACGATTTCAAACAACGACGTTATTTCTATTCTTACGATCAACGCTCAGTGTACTCTAAAGGGTATGCTTTTATTAATCCAGTTTGAACTCCTACTTTCAGAAATTATTCGATCAATGATATACAGTAAGTAATATTGAAGAGGCACTGCAGTGCAATGTTGGTCAGGTTTCAGGAGACGCCGGGCCTTTTTGCGGATCATTTATTAAATAACCTATAATAACCCAACCAACAAATTATAAAAAATTGTAAATAAAAATTTGCTTTTGTCTAATTCGTAGTATATTGAACAATATCTAAGTACCAAATGTCGAGGTGGGTCACTTGCCTGACATTAATTTTTTCGTCTTAACTTTTTCAGTTCAAAAGATGTTTTATAGACAGGCACAAGAGTTAACTGTTGTGTATACACTTTTCATCTCAATAAATAACATTACAATATATTTTTTTTTAAATTCTCTATTGAATTTATTATAATTATACAGGATGTATATGAAAACGGGACAGTTACTTTAATGGATGAAAGGGCATAACTTTAGTATGTAGTTACAAAAAGAATTGTCGAAAAAAACGTATCCGTTTAAGAGTTATGACCGTTTTAATTTTCAAGTGTTATCCCCACCATTTCTCGTAAAATTGGGTTGATCGTGTACAGTTACAGATTTAAAATCTTACGTTTTTTTTTTATTTCATAATAATTTCATCCGTTACTGAAATACAGCCTACAAACCATTTTCGAAAATAATGCGGGGCCTGAAAGCCTGACCTGACAGCCTGAAAACCCCCAATGGGGGTTTTCAGGCTGTATTTCAGTAACGGATGAAATTATTACAAAGTAGAAAAAACGTAAGATTTAAAATCTGTAACTGTACACGATCAACCCAATTTTACGAGAAATGGTGGGGATAACACTTGAAAATTAAAACGGTCATAACTCTTAAACGGATGCGTTTTTTTCGATAATTCTTTTTGTAACTACATATTAAAGTTATGCCCTTTCATCCATTAAAGTAACTGTCCCGTTTTCATATACACCCTGTATATTTTGGTATGTTTCAAAAATTATTAGATAAGTGTTAAATCTTACGTAGAAGCCTGTCAGGTTTATAATCTATATTACTACATAAATCTCTAGCGTCTGTCTGTAATTATAATTTTACTGTCCATTATAGTTAATTTATGAGTCACTGACTTCGATTCTACCATTTTTATAATTTTTGTCTGTGTCTGTCTAATTGTCTGTCTGTATGTCCTTTTATAACTGCAGAATGACTTGTCCGATCTTGATGAAAATTAGCACGTAGTAAGAACATGTGATTGCGCTCATGATAGCACTATTTTTTAGTAAATATGAAAAGAGGGATGATACGGGAGTACTGTACGGGAACAGGTAAGCCGCTCAACCGATTATGATGAAATTTGGCAGGGAGATAGTCTGACATCAGAGAACGGACATAGGCCACTTTTTTTTATCTAAAATATACCCCTAAGAGGGTGAAAAGTGGGATGAAACTTTGTATGGTAAACCCTAAAAATCTTAATAATGTTAAAATTTGATGCGGTGATAAGACTTTTTTGTATCAAAAATACATAGGCTACATTTTTTATCAAAAATCTGTGAAAAGGGGGACGGGAGGAAAGTGGACGAAACTATGTACGGGAAATGCTAAACCGCTGAACTGATTATGATGTAGCATGGATACAGTTTGACACCTGCGAACGAACCTTTGCTACTTTTTATCAAAAAAACTACCCGTAAGGGAGTGAAAGGGGGTATGAATCTTTGAATGGGAAATGCTGAACCGCCGAACCAATTATAATGTTCGGTACAGAGATAGTATCTGCTATCTGTGGGAACAGACGTAGACTAGACGTAGACTTTTTTCAAAAACAATCTTTAAACATACTATGTACATGTAATCTAACCCAATCCGGGAAAGCCATGAAAAAATTTCCGCGCAGACGAATTTGCGGATATAGCTAGTGGGTTTATAAATTCTTATTTTGAAGATTTCAGTATTTGAACTAAGTAGATTTTAAATGAACAGTAATAAAAAATATTTTTAACAAGCATAAAGAAATCGTTTACGAATGCTTTTAATGGTGGTAGAGCCATGCTGCATTGCTGCACGAATAGGGCCGGCTTGCCCGGTGAGATACCACGCTCTCACAGAATATCGGCGTGAAATAACAACATCTACTGCTGTTGTGTTTCGTTCGGTGAGTGAGAGTGCCAGTGGCCTTTTACCCCTCTCCCCCCCCCTTACCCTCCTTTCCCTATTTCCTTAAAGGCCGGCAACGCGCCCATGATTCTCCGGATGTTGCGGGTGTCCATGGGCGGCGGTTGGTTACTCTCCATCAGGTGACCCGCTTGCTCGTTTCCCCCCTCTTTTATAAAAAAAAATGCTAATTTGCACAACAATTCGTCAACAAAGATCAACAAAGATCATTTTATTTCTCGTTTATATACTAATATATAAATAATATATATTATTAAGTAATAATGCTATGGAAAACTGTAATTTCCCATAACATTATTTCAATCATCAAATTACATTTTCGTATCAAACATTGAGCAATCCGTCAACCACCACACAATACCAATTTGCAACAAAAGAATTACATAATTCACTAACATCTTTTGTCAACCACACGTGCTGACGCTAACATAACACTGGCAATACCAACGTCATTGTCAAAGTACACAGAATCGATTAGTTCACTTTTCACTGTGCTACATCTAATACCCTACCAATGTACCCGTCAATCAATGTTGCCATACTGAAATAATAATGAAATATGTAATAAAATAAAAAAAAATTGTGTGGGAAGTGGACGATATTTCTTCATTCAACCACAAGGTCACCTACTGCGAAGAAAGCAGTAAAGATCACAAGAACATTTCTATTCTGATGAATGCTTAAATTTTTCAGTTCGACTACATACATCTGATTTCATCGATAAATTAATTAATTTTACCTACTTCATATATAGTAGATAGTATCATAGTACATAGTAGATATTAGAGATGTGTATTTTACAAGTATTAAATTACTTTTTTTTGCGTCTGTACATTACATAGAAAACATTGATTTATATAATTTCATCAAAATTTGTATGTTCTTCATGTCTATTTTTACTCTTACCACTTCGAATTAGCTAAAAGTATAGTTTCATATTTATATATTTTTGAAAGGATTAGGTTTATTCGTCTGTGTGTAACGAGGTAGTCGCCCGAGTTCAAATCTCATCACTGATTACTTCAGCTAGAAGATTAATTGAAGGGATAAAAAAAACGTAGATACCTACTGATGGATATATGCCTACCTCCCGCTATTGTGTAAAAACAAAATTTAATGAAATACTACCGGTAGAAATATTCTAATAAATCATGCGTATTAACAAAAACTATAAATAGTTCCTGAAATATTCATCAATATTTGTACATGATTCACACAAAAAGTACAGGTAGGCATAAACGTATTAGCCTCCTCACAACTGGGCAGTCAATATCTACATCATTAGAACGGTTTAATGTTTTAAAGAAAAGAGAGTATGCGATTCTCTCACGCAATAATATTCACATCAGTGATTTGTCGCATAAATAAGAGTGCGAACACAGTGTCTACTTTTCTTTTATGCAACTGTCACTCGCTATTACAAATAATTTCGTTTAGAAATAGTCTGTACCTCTTGCTCTTGTTCTTTATGTCCTTTCCTTTGCTGTCTCTTATGTGTGCAATAAATTATTAAACAAAAAGCAAACGACATCTCAATTCCGCCATCGTAAGCTTCGCGTTCTTTACCCAATCAAGTTTTTACAGACGCAGCTTTCTCTGCCCCGTTACATCAGAATGCGACTTACGTAAACCACAAAAAGTCTATTTACTTGATCTGTCATGTGTGTCGCCAAACGAGAAACACATAATTAACTATGGAATTGTAGTTGTTTCGATATTTGATCGGCAATATTCTGTTATACCCATCTCAGAATATTTGAAGTCCGTTTTAATACAAATTGGCAAAAAGGTAAATAACATTCAGTATTTTATTAATTAAACAAGACAATTTAAAAAATACAAAATTTAGTTAAGGTATTATAGTTTTTGGCATAGATCACTAAGCATAGAGACATTTTTCAATAAATATTTCACATAAAACATTGCCTTAATCTTATTATATGCCAGATGTTTTTTTTAAATGACTCAAAAAGATAGTTTTTTGAAACATTGGATTATAACGGATCTTTGTCTTGTTTTCTTTGTTTTATCTTTTTTCTTGCGAAAATTACTCAAACACGTCAACCTCAATTCTTACACACAGGTATTCCTGCTCAACGCGTAGCCTACCATATCATTCGTATCACACAAGTCTTGGGTAAAATCTGTAGTTAGGCATGAGTATTAGTCTTAGCTTACTGGTTATAAGTTACTGACGTTATTTAGGTTTAGTACAAGATAAAAGAAATGTCAAAAGAACACTATGGTATATCACTAAGAACGATCTGGTGGATCAGGACTTGGCGCACGGAGGCCCGCGCGAGGCACTTCTCCAGTGTCTGTTGGGCAATGCCTTGGTCCCCGCCATAATGGTAACATCGTGCCGTCTCTTCCCATCCTATTCAATTCAGATACTAACCGAAGCAGCCGTCCCCTTTAGGTAGGTACCTGCATCAGTCGGTAGGTGACGTGCCATCGCCTGTGAAGCTTGGCTTTAAGTTTGGCAGGATCATGTCGACAACGTGTTAGCACGAGCTTCTCGGCTCTTCTAGCCACTGTGCGTTGAGGTTCCTGCCAACGCGCGTCTCCCGCCACAGCGAGGCCCCTATCTCAACTCCCTTATTTACCGAGGTATAACTTTAGCTCAGTAAATAAGAGGGTCGAGATAAGAGTGATACATACGTAATACGTATGTTTATTTATTTGTGACGGGTGCAACAGAACACAAAACAGACATTTCGCCGTATACAACAAACTATTTCATTTTCATTTGCGATGGCCGCCACTCTTAATATCTAACCGCCCTAGTATCGAATCTAGTTGGCATTATGAAAAGCCAGGAGAATATAATTCCATTAGTAAACTAGTAACTATATTCGTGTAGATAAATTTAGGCTAACAGGATAGTTTACAATTTCCATGAATCTAATGTTCTAATATAATGTTCTAATGGAGAGCCAATAAGCTTGTACCAGCCTATCTTAGCTTCATATTCTAATCTCGTGTCACTCAGACGTTAGACTATTTATTCATATCGCTATCTATCTATTTATGTATCCGCCAATATGATCGCGTGCAATTTTTTCGTTGTTCAAATGCAACATCACAGCTGACGGCGCACGCCCCCAAATCATTTCAACCCACTTTCACCGAGACAAATAAAATTAGACATATCGCTTCAAAGCAAGAAAGAATACACAACTTATCTCATCATCTCTTTTGTTAGGTACTCATTCTCCATAAATATTTTAATAATGTAACAACCGTTTACAATTCCAAATTGTATGTTCATATTTTAAACAATTATGTTTAATGCTTATATGAGACAAATGGCAACGAAGTTTTAGAAAACGAAGATTAAATTTTATGTAATAGGCTCTTGACCATATAATTGCTTCATTCGTACACAGAAAACTTTATATTTCTTTGACAATCAATCCAAATGTTAGAAGAAAATGCAAAAGAACATCTCTCTCAAACTGAACTGTTAGTGTAGGTTTCAAGTCTTTGTTCTAAGGAGCGTTGGTAATTTTGAGGTACTCATAGAAACTTTACAAATATGTTTTTCGGAATCTAGGTACAATTTTGTATAATATTTTATTTTATAAAATAGAATGAAAATACATGAGGCATACTCGTATCAATAAAGATGAAATACCAACGCAAAAATGCAATTGCACTGTTATATTACCTACTTAAGTAAATTAACTTCAACCGATAACACGTAGTAACAGAAGACATATCAAGAACGATAAAACGGATTGTATCGTGTAATTATGGAATAATTAATTACAAATACATGAATAAACATAATCTTGTAACAATCGATGTGAATTATGAATAATTTCGGTATAATTAATGTATTTTACTGCTACTGGATTGCAAAACATAATAAGTTATTACACGACGAGCCTTAACTTCTTAGAAAAAATTACAATCGTTATTAAATTTATTGACAAATATTCGTGTCGTGTTTTATGCAACCGTATGTTATACAATATTTTTATGTAGTTATGTTCAATGTGCATACACATATACTAACCCGTGCATATTTATTCATTAAGAATTCGATAGGCAGTTACTACAGAGAATTGATAGTCGATTTTTTTTTTAAGATTAAGAGAAAAGAATATACTACCAAAAATACACAAAAAGCTATAGTTTTTAAAATCGTTTATTAAATATAAATTAAAAGTTCGGAGTGAGTCAAGTCACCACCAAGTACTAGTGAAATAAAACGTACTTTATTAGAATGTCGCAGAATAAATAACGAGTTACGAATTAAAAAGGGATCTAAACCACATACATACACCACATAAACCTACGCTTCTAACGATCGATAATATCGATTAGATTGATTCAATACATTGTAAATTCAGTTCCGAATTCAAATTCAAGGGCGTGTCATCGGTTTCCCATGACGGATTGCGTCACTACATTTCCGGACACACTTCCGTTGTTACTACACTTGTTGAAAAGGATTTGGTAATTTAAAAAAGCTTAGTAGTACTATTTCCATAGTATTTGTATTGAATTGTGATTTTTATTTATATGAGACATTTTTTGTTTCTTTGTATTACATTTTTCACTCTATGTAAATCGAGGTTTTATCCGCTGTTGGAACTTCCAACATATGCATGAAAGTAATGTGTGCCTTCTTAATCAAAAATGATATATTTTTTAATGTAAGATCTTGCGTTTTATTAGTAGATAATAGTTTTAATCTACCGCAATAAGCAACATTTAAAAATTCTGTTTACGATTTAGAAATTGTATGCGAAATAAAGTTACATTGCAGGTTTTGCAAGCATACTACAGATATGTACATACGTACCTATACGTTTAAATTTTAAATAGTACGCTCTGGTACGGATTAGTACGCTGATGTTTCACGATTTTAAGTTTTTACTATATGAATATAACAAATATAAATAATTTTAAACGACAGTATTTTAAACGAAAGATAAAGTAAATGCCTAATTACTACAGTAGGATCTTTACGATAGTAACATTTTTCTGACACAGGTTTTGTTGGATTACTTGCGGCGAAGTGAAAAAATACCACAGTACGTTGACTCACGACTATATCCAAAATCTTACTACCAAGCTAACAAGCTCTATTCACGTCTTTACTTATGTTACAGGACGTGGTTACGCACGAGAGTAACTTTTTGTTGCTAAAACTGCTGTAATATAATAAATAATTTACCATATTTGCGTGGGTTATTAAATAAAATGAATCTTGTGCACACAAGATAAGAGTGTAGCAAAACTATCGTTTGATTAACTTATTTGAAGCGATTATGTCATCATCGGTCATGTAGTCACACCTTGTTCATTTGAAGACGTTACATTATTTTTAGATTTGTTGAAATCGGTATTGATGACCTTGAATTAATAATTAAACAAAACATTGTATTGCACTGGATCATAAAGTCTGTATGTACAGTCAATAACAACACTTCTATTTTAATTATCAACAAAATTAATTTTCGTTATTTCTTCATGACGTTGAGTAAGTGCGGCGTTAAACAAAGAATCCAGACTTTAATTCAGGTAGGATGAATTAAACTACGATTTTTCGTTCCGTATCTTAAAAATTTAAATGGTACCTATAAAACATCGCTTATGCGTCGGTCTGTCCTTCGATCGATCTATCACAGACGATTTTCTCAGAAACTAGTATGTGAGGTATCTACACAGTACAAGAATGAACTAAATAATTTCATGCGACATACAGACTTGAAAATTGGCAAAGCGATACTTTTTGTTTACTCAAATATTTTATAGTGATTAATATTTTAAAATAGACAATCAATAATCACAGTGGACGAAGCGCCAAGCTTCGCGTTCCTTACATACTTCTACACAAAATCGCCTTCACAAATCGCATCATTCTCCTCACACATTTTCGCCTTGATATGCAAGTGCTTTTAACATTTCCTTCAGCTAACACTCTGGCTATTTGGTCTTCGTAAGTCAGCCTTGGTCTTCCTTATCTTCTAATACCACTCTTTTTCGCTCAGTAGATTTTCTTCGTCAGTCTTTCATCACTCATTCTTTCTATAACAAAGGTCACACTAGAATTAAAAAGTAGTTTTTGTACTCGAAAATAAAAAAAAGTAGCCTATGTTTGATGTCAAACTATCGCCCTTATAAATTTCATCGTAATCGGTTCAGCGATTTCCCATACAAAGTTTCATCTCCTTTTTACCCCTTTAGGGGTAGATTTTCTCAAAAATAAGTAGCCCATCATGAGCACAATCACATGTTACTACGTACCTATTTTCATCGGTACGTACGAAGAGCGGTCAAGCCGTTCTTCAGTTATTTCTGGAAGAAATTTCTATTACAAATAAGCTGTACCCTTTTGCTCAAACTTTCTATGTGTAACATTATTTTTGTGTATGTTGTGTGTGCAATAAATATGTATATAAATAAATAAATCAGCAGTAAACTGAGCACAGATTATAATGGAGGATAATAAATTCACAATCTCTGTTCATCTTATGGAATTTATAATATTTTTTAAGATAATTTTTAATCGTACTTTTTAAACTGACATATACATTTTTCAATTATAAATAACTGAGTCTCTTTTGTATTAATGTTTACTTTAAGGCTCAACAATCCGGTCGAAATGGAGGTTAAAAAGTTATAACACTAAACCTTAAAATATCAAAATATTAACGCGATATGAAACTAATTATTTATAAATATAAAATGAGAGATTTTTCTCAATGTATTTTGTAGTCGACTATACCTAATAATATAGGAAATTACTCAACTTGACATATTGTTTTGAAAGATAAAATAACTTAGATTTTATCTCGGTACATATTTATAATAAGCGTCTAGAAATTTAATCAATGCTATCAACTGAATGCAATCGAATTAGCTTTATTAAAAAGTGTTTGGGTAAAATCGGAGCATTTTTATGTCCGGAGTAAATTACTCTATCAATTATCCGCCCCGACTTCGTGTACGTGTAGAAACGTGTAGAAATTTTGTTTTAAATAAAATACAGCCTATGTTATGCACTGATAATGTAGCTTTTTATAGGTGAAAGAATTTTTGAAATCGGTTGAGCAGTTTTTGAGTTTTTCCATTACATACAAACAAACAAATTTATAGACTACCTAACGAGATGACATAACAAATGTACTATAGTTTATAGGCTACCTAACTAGATAACTCATATTTGTTGATTACGTCCTAATAAAACTTGTATTAAATAAAATAATTTATTTTATAGAACCTAAAACAGTAAATTGACTTAGCCCACCTAGACAGTTTGTTGACGTTCTTGATTGTTTTGTTACCTCAGAAATAGAACAGAATAATTTATTAGTAATTATTTATGTATTATCATTGGTTTCGCTGTTGTTGTAGTTCATATCAATTTTGTTTCTCCAACATTGATAAATATGTAAATCGTAAAAAAAAGCTGTTTAAGTTAATAACAAATAAAAATAAAAAGTTTTATTTATTTTTTGTTGCAAAAAATTTTTTTAGGTGGGGTTTTGAAGTTTCTGGTCGGCACGGCGTTGACGATATCAGACTAGTTAGAATGAACCTTCATTGTAATATAGTACGTTTTAACAACACTGCATCGTCAATACATGGAATTACTTTCTTCCTTCTCCTGTAATCATTAATAAAGAATATGCACTAAATAATGTGCGTAATTGTAGGAATTAGAACTAAAGAATTGTAGAAATGAACCCGAAGTATCATTACGCAGATGATGCGCGAGCAACCTATCACCATCTGGTTTCGTAGTTTTGTGGGTTTCGTTACCTGTAAGTACTTATTTAAAAAATAAAATTTACTGTGACATTGCTAGGAATGGTCTAATGCGATTTTGTTGCACCTAGATGTTCAATGCATCCCGAATAGAAAATACTATGGAATTATGTAAGTATATAATAAATTGTTTGAAGTTATAAGTATTTCAACATAAGAAGAAATTAGGACGATTTTGTGGGCATTACTAGGCATACGTATACATATTATAGTCTATGCTCTATGGTAATGAATCATTAATATTAAAAGATTTTCGGAAGCTTTTGAGGACATAATAGGGAAGTTATGATGCATCAAATTTATAATGTAATAGGTATTGTGTTCATAAGTCATTAATAAAAGCTCGAAAAAGTGTTCTATTGATAGATTGTTAAATTTAAACACTATACATCAAGTAGTGACGTCACTTTATCGCGGCCGTTCACAATTATGTACTTTGGCGGTGTTTGTGATCGAAGTCAGCGGTATATACACGGACAAATTAGTGAAAAATTGCGCGAACGGCATGGCACGGTTAAATTAATAAAAAATGGAAAGCTTTAATAAAGCAGATTTGTGAAGCCTTTCTAAGACTGATGTGACCACGGTGAGGAGTTTTTTGTAGAAAATACTCTCGTACTAATGCGCTATGAATGAAATATAAAGTAACGTCACGTCACGTAATGTAACTCCTCTTAGTTGCGAATTGTCGAGTCATAATTCAGTTTGTTTTTTTTACATTTTCATATTCTAAGTTTATTATTTTTATTACATTATACATAAATATATATTAACTTCACTCCGTATCCCTAATGCGGTAGTCAGAGAGGACGGAGCGTCAAGTATGGCAGTCCTTACAAACTTCTTTCGCTTCCTCAAATCTCGTCGCTTTCCTCAGATATTTTAGCCTGAGTATGCTTTGATATTTCCGTCAGCTAACACTCGGGCTATTTGATCTTCATAAATCAGCCTTGGTCTTCATTGGCTTCTGCTACCACTCACTTTTGCTGTGTAGATTTTTTCGTTAGTCTTTCATCACTCATTCTTTCTATTATTATTATTTCTATTGTATTGATATAAGGTCTTAATTTGTACGATACACTGAAAAAATAAACACATGCAAGTTAGAGAACTTGCAATTATTAGAGAATTGCTAAAAGTGCTAAAAGGGGTATGTAAATCGCTGGATCAAGTATGAAACCCATTTTCGTTAATGTAATTAATATTACTAATCAATCAAATCAATTAGTAAAGCTCTAATTAAAAATGCTGACAACCAAAACGGAACACAAATCTATCTCTACATCGGTACGCATGCTTAAGAACACGGTAGCTATTTACTAAATGTCAAACTAAGGTCATATTGCATGTCGGCGACTAAGCATACATTAATACCACAGCATGTAATACTGGAATATTACTGGATTACATTACTGGATTATAATAAAAATATAAAATGATCCCTTTGTAACAATATCTAGGATTTCATATTCCATCAGGTGACTCGCTTGCTCGTTTGCTTTTATAAAAAAAGGAAAGAAAAGCAACACATCATTCTAAATCACAAATGTTTGTAACATTTTATGTAATAATATTCATATCAGAATTAAAAAAGGAGCAAATCCCCACTGTTTTTAAAACATCTGAATTTAAAATATAAACGATTTTAGCGAAAATAAAGCTTACCTAAAGTTTACAGGAAACATACACGAAAGTCTAACGAAAGTCACTCATAGAACTTCAGAAAATAAGTTTAAAAGTTTACTATTTTCTTTAGATACTCCAGACACGTTATCTCTAGAAAATAAGTTTAAAAGTTTCCATTTTCTATAAAATCTCCAAGTATGTAATCTCCAGAGGTAACAAGGATATCTCCAAAAATTAAGTTCAAAAGTTACCTTTTTATACAGAATCTCCAGATCTCTCGCAGATCTTCAGAAATCAAGTTTAAAAGCATAAAACCATTTTCTCCAGAATCTTTAGGTGAGTTATCTCCGAAGCTGATAAGTCGTGACTAATTGTCAATTGAAGTTTATTGGGAAAATCCACATGTAACCATGCCTTCTGCCGCTACAATACGAGTATGTACGCAATGAAATAATCAAATAACACCGCGTGTATTTCCAGAAATGACATAACATGCTCAAACGGTAGGTAAGGTATAGAATTTATCTGACACTAATGAATAAGTAAATAACGTGAGAGATCACTTGACACCACAAATAATTATTATTCTATACTGTATCTGTATGTACATAAGTACATAGATGGAAAATCGAGATGGTGATTGAATTGGATCTAGAAAAACTACATATTTACAGTTTGTTTTCTTTCTTATAAAGAACTTTATTTATATTAACAAAAAGTACATACATATGTTAATATTTACAAACTTAAAACTACACATTTCTTTCTTTAATTGATTTAAGTTTTATACATAAGTGAATACCTATAAATCTTAGGTATCTTCGACAAAGACACAAATAAAGTTTGTTGTTATTAAAAAGTAGGTCGTGATGAGGAACTATCAGTAATGTAGATTCTGAAAAAAACCGAGTGCGAACCACGCGCAGTGAACGGTTCCATAGTCGGAATGCATTTATTTAACCATTATATTATTTGTTATGGAATAATAATATTCATTTAAGCGACAGCAAAAATAGGTTTGTATTTCGTAGAGTTATTTCTGCGGTCACTGAGCATGTAACCGAAAATACCCCATATCTAAAATATCTTATTGAAACCAATTTTAGTGAAACATATTTTATGTTCTATTGCCAAATATTTTTCAGAATTTTCTCCCTCATAGTTGAAAAGTTAGAGGGAAGGACACAATTTTTACGACTTTAGAAGCGTATATCGCAGAAACTATTAACTTAGGTATATGAAAAGTAACTTTGAAACCTATATGTCCTTTTTTGGAAGACCTATCTAAAAATCTTCCACATCTTATGTGCACTGGAATTTATTTTCGTCCCTCAGTTACATGTAGGTATGCAGTACCTACCTATATTAATTTATTTTTTCAAAATTTTACTACGCCTTTAAATAGCTATATAGCGGGTTCATACAATACACCAACACTCCACATTTCATCTACATAGGTATAGTGCCAATAGTCTTGCAGAAAATGATTGTGACATACAGATTGACAGTCGGACAATACAAAATTATAAGGGTTCTGTTTTTTGCCATTTGACTGTGGAACTCTAAAAAAGAATCGGTTAAAAGGGTGCTACTAACGAAATCAGTGTTTTCGTACTGTAAATTGTTACCACAGACTCTTTCAATATACGCCCTGAAAGTTTTCTGAAAGTTTAACCATTTTTTAGGTTTAATCTGAGTGATAAAAGTTTGGAAATCACATGGGAACAGCTATTTGGACAAGTATTTTCAAAAAAGTGCTAAAAAGAGTAACTCAAAGTATCGAGCTACACATTTTCGAACTAATACAATGACTTCAAAAAACAATTGTTTTTTCTAGCAAGATATTGGAGGCTGAAATAGTTTAAGCCCTCAAACTCACCTCCAAAAGTGAAATCTCAGCTCGAAAGTTAAAGTAATCTTTGGACCACAACTCATTATAACTATGGTACTCCCTTTTGCTATTTATGTCAAATAGTTGAACTGTCGTGCCAGACAGACGAAAGTAATTCCGTGAATGTTCCTTTTTTAACCGACTTCAAAAAAGGAGGAGATTCTATGTTCGTCTGTATGTATCATGGCATGTATGTTTTTTATGGTATGTATGTTCACCATTAACTTCGTCAATTGTGGACGGATTTCGAAATTTTTTTTTTGTTTGAAAGGGTATACTTCCGAGGTAGTCCCATTTAAATTTTATTGGTATTGGAGTTTGCACTTCGAAGATATACCAAATGACGCTAACTGCTAATAAGCTTTATTTGTATTAATGAATCTCTGGTATGTCATTCCGCTCCAGAATTAGAAAGAAATTAATTGTAGACCTGCCCTAGATATTTATTTAGGACAAGGTCGCTTAAAACGGAAAAATAAAATAAAAAATTAGAAAAAAATTAAAGCGGCTTTAAAAAAAACCCTTTGCCGGAACCATGCGACATGCGAGCGAAACTTTTGAACGAAGCAGTATATTCGCGTATTGTATCATCACATCTCTGTAATCTCGTCGAACCTCGTTCCTCACAAAGTTTTGAGATATTTACATTGAGATGTAGAAGTTACAAAATCGACCTCTGCCCTAGTATTAGTCATCTCTAACAACACAGCAGGGGAGCGATGGTACTATCTACAAGCGTATACGCTCAGCTTATACAAAGACGAGATATACTACATATTTTCTGGCTAGATATCTATGTACTACATAGAGCTTCGCATAGCTATTACGTAATACAGGGATTCCAAATTTTTATGGGAATGTCTCCTAGTGTTTATTTTTTTCCAAAACAACGTGCTGCATTCAGGTCAACGTTAAATGACACAACCTATTCTCTATTTACCTACTAAGCTATATGTAACAGATCTGGTAGTGATGTATATCTGTAACCGATTCTGATCTATTGTGATTATCACTATGTAAAAAAAAAACAAAATTTAAAGCGGCCAGGCACCAGGCAAGATACTCCCTAATAATCCCTTACAGTGGCGAGCTGAATTTAGTCCGCCTGAAATAAAAAATTCCAGCCGAAGCAGTTGACTATCAAGTGTACATCACTGGAAAAATCAATTGATTCCCCTCAAACTGCAAATACTGTACTCGTTTGCTAGATTTAGGAAATATTCGAGAATAAAAATATAAGATAAATATGACATAAGTGTAAAAAAATCGGACAAGTAAGACGTCAATTTAACATTTACTTGTACATTGAAGATATTTTTGCATATATCAATCAATAATATTTTCGAAACAGCCTTTTCAGGCTTCTATAAAAACATACGATAATGTTTGTCTCTTTGACAATTTATGTTTCGTTAGGTCATTGGTTTCGTTATCTAAGCTTCGCCGAAAAGCTAAGCTTGTGAACTTTTAAAAAGATTACAATTGTAATTCCTTAAAAGTGTATATATCATTACGCCATTTTTGTGATTGTGATTTGTAAAATTGAAACGCTTGCTGACGTTCTTTGGCGTAAGTGTCATTTGACTACATTTTATATGGCGGTTTTCACAGGACTTTACTTTTTGTTTGATTTAATAGAAAGTTAATAACGTTTGACTGCCAATTTCAAATTCGTTATACTAGATCACGTGGTATTTGTCGTTTTATTCTACTAGCGTTTACGACAATTCAGCCACTTGTCTAGACTCCCCCAGAATGAGAAGTACAAAAATACTTTGAAATCACTCTAATCTCGCTAAAAATGCTGTTGGGCTATTTTACATTATCTAAACAAAGTCGCGGGCAGAAACTCACTAATAAATAATTGTTATTAGGACCACTCATTTTATCACTCGATTAATTTTTTCATTATGTTCTTTTCTTTATGGTGCGTATGAAGGTCGAACGTATCGTGGCGTGTTAACGATATCGTCCAATCGCAACCGTGAAATTTGGGGCGAAAATCTAGATTTTTACAAGTAATATGTTTACGTGTGAAATACCGTTACTATACTAGGTACTATACGAGAATAATGTGTAGTTTGTTGTGTGATATTTTTCTTTGCGTAATTTCACTGACAATAGTACGAAGAGCCTACCTACAGTTAATTTATTATAATTACTGTTTTTATTTCAACTCTCTCTTTTCTTTTCAATGTTCTTGAACCCTTGGCATCAATATTCCAAACGAAACGTGCAATATAATACTATATTTTGCTTACATTGTCGCTATTGTAAGTATAATGAAATTTTATGAATGGGAAAGAAAATAAATAAAATGGAGAGACAGTTAAATATGGCCGATTAATTCAACTATACATTATATTGTATGTATAATATTTAAATGTATATATCAATATGTTTACTGTTCTCTCCATTCGATAAGAATTTAAACCAAAAAAATTCGTTAAATCCCACCCCGATTATTAATTATACTCAATATTCAATACCTATTTCATATCTCCAGAAACCTAACGATGAATTAAATTTTTAGATAGCCATTAATTTCTATCTCAAAAAAAAACTTTTTCATTCCTTTATTTGTAGAAAAAACATACATATATTCACGCTGTATCCTTAACCGTGTAGTCAGAGAGGACGGAGCGCCAAGCATCGCGGTGCTTACATACTTCTTTCGCCTCGTCAAATCTCGTCATTCTCCTCCCCTTGCACATTGTCGCCTAGGTATATCCTGATTCTGATATATCCGTCAGCTAACACTCTGGTTATTTGATTTTCCTTGGCTTCTGCTACCAATACTAATCCTACAAACGGCACTAGATCACCCATCCAGCAGGTAATCACGTGCAATGCAACATTGCTCAACCGCAGTAATTGTATCATTGTACACAGATACACCAAACCACCATCACGCCGCGAGCGCTTCATCACGTGTTATTGTGTTATATCTGTACCTAAACTTGTTCCGCTATATTCGTATTAGGTACAATCTCATCGAAAGTGAAATGAGGCCATATAACCTTGTTTTAGACTTTTTTCGTTTAATGCGAGGAAACGGGGTCTTCGGCTCACATTTTTCAGATTATTACACATAAATTTTTATAAACGCATCGTGTACCTACTGTGTTTATTATAAATTTTTTACGACATTTACAAAGTTTTCCTATTCCATCATAATACAGATAAGAAGTAATTTAAGTAGTTTAAGGTATAAAATTACATTTAATCTTATATTCAATCATCATTCAACAAACTGCTACATACCTACTTAATTGCAAATTTCAGAAGTTGCAGCTACAAATTATTAAAATTTAATTGTTGCTTATGCTTAGACGGTTCGGGCACATAGAAAGAATGAGTGATGAAAGGGTAACGAAGAAAATCTACAGAACGAAAGTGAGTGGTAGCAGAAGCCAAGGAAGACCAAGGGTGACTTACGAAGATCGAACAACCAGAGTGTTAACTGATGGAAATGTCAAAAACACTCACATACTTAGGGGAAAACGTGTGAAGAGAATGACGAGATTTGATGAGGCAAACGAAGTATGTAAGGACCGCGAAGCTTGATGCTCCGTCCTCTGTGACTACCCCGTTAGAGATACAGCGTGAAGATGTGTAAGTGTATGTAATATTTAAATATGTATAGCCCTGCGTTCAATGAAGGAGAGTTTTTCATTTGGTAGATAAATTACTTAATTATTATTTATATCACACAGTACATATGTACAATTGTACATATATGTACTTATAGGTACACAATATTACGTAAGTTAATTAGAGAATGTCACTTAAACATTGCATTAAGTATAAATATATTATAATATATGTAACTTCTGTATTTAATTATACCTATAAAATAAATAAATTTGATGTTCTGAACATTTTAAAAAGTCTGCTTTTAATAAGGAAATAAAAAAATCAAAATTACTTTACCTTCAATAAAAAATATTTAGACAAGTAGTTTCAGTAATAATTATGTGAATTACAGACTAATCTAGAGATAGTAAGTATTTAAGAAATATTAAAACGAGGAGGCTTACTCATGAAAATAGTAATCAATAAATATCTAATAAAAGAAATTGATATGTTTACTATGACCTCTGTGGTGTTGCGGTTAAACACACAAGGTTCTACGTAGGAGATCTTGAGTTGGATTATTTAACGGTTGGATTCAGTTAACGAAAGCTAATTTTTAACAGACTTAAAAAAGGAGGAAGTTCTATGTTTGTCTGTATGTATTTTTTTTATGTATGTTCACTGATAACTTCGTCAATTGTGGATCGACTTGGAAAATTCTTTTTTTGTCTGAAAGGGTATACTTCCGAAGTGGTCCCATTGAAATTTCACTGATATTAGAGCTTGGACTTTGAAGAAACACGAAATAATGTTAAATGTTTATAAGTTTTATTTATATTGATGATTCTCTTGTTCATCATTCCGCTCCAGAATTAGAAAAAAAGTTAATTGTAGACCTAGGCTATATATATGTATTTAGGCCAAGGTCACTCAAAAAGGAGAAAAAAAAAATTTACTGACTTCAAACAAAAAACACTGAAAAGTACAAAATAACTATCCTTTACCAATGAAATCTCAAGTACAAAAATAATTTTATAAATACGATACAAATATCTATATATATAATTAAGTTTGACAGTTATCGACGTCGGTGCCAAATCAATGTGCAAAAACAGAAAGTCTATTACTTTAGTAGGCTTGGCACCGACTGCAGTAACTGTCAAATTTAATTATACGAATATCTTTCATATTTATAAAGTTATTTTTGTACTTGCGTTTTGATTAGTAGAGTTATATTGTACTTTTTTAAAGTATTTCAATTTTTTTATTAAAATTTTTCTTAGTTAAAACTATTTTAATTATTTCATTATAGATTTAATATTAATAATTATGGTAATTGTATTTTATAAAAAATTATGAATACCCCGTTAGGAATACTGTGTGAAGATTAATTTACTAATAAAAGTAATATATACATATATACCAACTCAAAACTGATTTATACATAAACTCCAATCTAACAATCTTCGTAAATACGGAGCTCCTTAATAAAAAAAGACTTCTGAGAAACGATTGCAAACGCCACTCTTTTTTATTTTTTTTTGTAGGAAATCACATCAAAATGTTTGTAGATTCGGTGCTAGTTAGCTGACCGACACCTTTATTACCTAACTTGCAGTCAGCATGCGACAGCCAAATATCGCGCGATATCTGCTGTCGAAACGAAAATTTGTGTAATATAATATGTATAGTGGCGCTATATCTACCGCGAAAAATGCATTTTATCGTCATGGCGCAATAGACACGTAATTATCATACATGATATCAATTTTTTATTACGATTTGTCACCGGTCGCGCAATGATCACGTAGCTGTCTGGTGTCTGAAAATTTTTAGGTAATAATCCCGCGAGTCTGATCTCCGGAATATCTAGAGAATACTTCGTTAAGACGCGAAACACGTGTGAATTAATAAGACTGTAATTTTAGGCGGAAGCTAAAAATTATAATATTCATCACTCTGAAAAATGTATTGTATTTATAATAGCCATAAGAGGATAAAAATAATGTATGCATACAGCATGGTATTACCTCATCTGGCATCTAAGTAAATACAAGTAAATTGAAATTCAATGCGTAGAAAAGTTATGCTATTGCTCAAACATTACAAAGTTCTGTTCGTTTGTCGAACGAATAAGTAAATAGCCTGGTGCAATCGATCTTACGTTTATGCGAGAGGTCTCGAAACGATGCCAAATATTTGTGAATCGATTTCATAATCGAACTATCTGGATCAGGCGACACAAGAAGATTCACATTAACATTACAAATCTCATTTTAACTATGCAACACACATTAAATCGAACTGTATCTTTAGAGTAAACACAGATAAAGAAAAATAAGACAAAACAGCAACTACTAAACTTTACTAAACAATATAGGGTAAATAATTCCTGAGTTACTTCATATCTTTAGTAAAATCGTATTGTCAGAACTCTTACCTGCTTTTTAAAGTGTGTACAGTACAAAATTGTATAAACACGAGGATAATTTATTAGCATAAGTAATGAAAATGTTATTTCTCTTTTTTATATCCGCTTAGAACTTACATATATTATAAACTTACCTATTTCTTGTTGCTGAATTCCACAAATACTCACGAAATATAAAGTCTATGAGTAGAACTTTCAATTACAATACAATTCGTAACTTATTTTCAATATCATCGTATAGTTTGTTGTTTTCGAAAAGTGAGCTACGAATAAGTGCTAGCAAGTAAGTATATTTGTGAGTCATCTCCAAACAATCCAATAATTATATAGCCCTCGGGATAAAGGCTTGAAAGATAAATGCACTGTAGCTACAGTTGCAGTTACCTATAGGTTTGTCATGATTACTATTAAAAGTAAATAAAAAAAAACTATGTTACATTGTTGAATACTTATTTATCTTACTATACTTAGTATCAGTTCGTGAGGCAACCCCTTCATTATATTGAAAGCGCTGCAGCAAGTTTCGTTATTTGTTTTTTGTTTATGACTTCATGTTGCAAGCGGCACCTTGAACTTTGTTTGCACAAAATGCATGCACTGAACTTATGTACCTAACGACTTTTAATCACGAATCTATTTCCTAACTGTCTAATTTTATAATGAATATCAAAAATGTTTGTTTTTGAACAACTTTTGTATGACGCCATGAAGCCTAAAGAGGGTAAGGCTGTTCACATGTTTTTTATCCTTTTTGTAGAAAGTATTCGGGCCTTGGTCATCAATTTAATATGAGTAGCAATTCTAACATTTTTGTTAACATTGAGGATTATACAAAGGGCTCTAAGAGCATTTATAAAAATATCTCTTGCGAAAACATAATAATACAGGTACCCAGATGAAACATTGAAAAACTAGAAACAGACTGATCAAGTGCTTCTTTCTATTCTTTAAATTTTTCATTATTATTCTGGTATATTTCAATTTATCTCCATCATATTAGAAGTTATTAGTTAACTGTAGATAATATTTTGTTATAAATCGTTATGTATTAAAGTTAAACGTACAAACTCGCTAAGTTAAACGGATTAAAAGAGGATCCACCTCCATATCGGACTCACTAAATGTCAAGGTGAACCAACGTGGTGTCATTAAATGATATTAAAAACACAAACAGTCGACTAAACGGATGCCACTTTTAATTTCATTCGCGCTTTTATTTTACTCTAGTGGATATTGGTACTAAACAACAGGGACGCAATCAGATGATTAACTTAAAAAAAACAATTAGCTCAGTATGATTTTGATTTACATTAATCTTCACGCTTAACTTGCTAAGTTTAATTTTAATAAGAAAACGATTGAACGAAAAGAAAAATTTTCATACAATTTGCCCTCCTATAGTCCAAACATAGTTTTGTAACGTAATATTATTATGATTCTTGTAATTCTGAATTTTTTTATTTCATTTATTTTCAAATTCTTTATAATATATTTTAAGGAAGTGTTATATTACATATAATTTTAAACAAGTCATTATGTACTTATTAAGCAATCTTATAAAAATTATACGGTAGGTAATCTTTTCTATGCTTTAATTTGACGAATAGACTGTAGGTACTCCCTCACGTATTTATTTCTATTTTTTGAACAAATGAATATACAATTAGGCAAATATAGGGTAGGTAAATAATTCCTGAGTTACTTCATATCTTTAGTAAAATCGCATTGTCAGAACCTGCATTTATTATGATACGTAGTTTTATATTAGTTGTACATGCAGTTTTTTACTATAAACATGTATTCATTGCAATAAAAGGTGAAAACAAAAAATAAATTAAGTACCAAAATCTACATAAATTTTTGTACATTTTCATTGCTTTATTAATTTTTTTTAATAATATATTGAATCGTTCCTAAACTTTTGAAAGTTTGAAACTATTTTTAAAAACATTTATTTTTAGTTACGTTTTAGTCTTAGGAGTCGTTTCTTAAAATTAGGCCATGTATCACGATCAGATAACAAAAACTCATTAAAATCCATTTACGTATTTTATTGATGTTTACCATAAATATGTTATCCTTGCATCTAAACGTGTGTAACTCGTACACACCACTGTTTCTACATATACAGTCTTAGAGGTAAACGCGACTAATTTTTCATTTAAATTATAGCGTCAAATAACTGGAATTTCGAGGTTCCACGACTGTGTGTCTTGTTTATTATCATATTCTTGAGGCCGCTGCGAGGCAAAAGGCAGGTTTTCGTAAAACCCACGTGCTTTTACAACAATTTGTTAAAAAACTTCGTGACCGGAAAATATTGAGATATAAACGATTTAAAAAGATAATATCGATTGCGGTAATTAAGAATTCTTTGAATATCACTGGAATTATACTTAGTCAAGTATAAAAAGCAATCCATTTTTAGACACAATTTCGACTCTATGTAAAAGTATAAACTAGTTATGTCTCTATAAAAAAAAATTCTTGAGAATAAACAATAATAATTTCTTCCGAAATCACAATAATTTATTTTAAGAGTGTGTGTATGTTTGTCAGCTACTGCTGTTTGGTATCTTGATAGTTTGAAATAAACGAAAATCATAAAATGTGTCAACTCTGTCAGATGCTTGCTTATCTCGCCGAATGAGTCGCAAATATCAACATAAGTAGAGTATTGTGTTTGTGATAATGAACTTGCACAGGAGATGGGCTAGCTAGGTGTCACTATCTGGTTTCACTTTACCGTCTGTTAGTCCAAATACATATTAATAATAGTACCTAATATCTATTGCTAAGAGTGGCGACAAGGTTTTATATTTCTAACGTGTTGATGCTCTATGTCCACTCCAAAAACATGATTTGTGTATGTATGAACTTATGTATTTTAGCTCAGACCTATAAAAATATATCATAACATATCTTCACGCTGTATCCCTAATGAGTTAGTCAGAGAGGATGGAGCGTCCAGCATCTGCTACTATAGATCCGTAGATAATTTGAAAAAAGATATTATTCGAACATGTTCTAATTTCAAATTACACCACGCATATCTAGCATTTAGAGGAATCTCTGACTCTCTCTCTAGAGGCATAAAATCTTCATAAAATACATGCTTAATACAATAAATAATACAGAAAATAATAAGAAAGTCGTGTTATTTGGACCTGTATGTACCCATTAAATAGGTACATATCTATTATAATGTTGATTACACGTTTATGCGAGCTAGTAAGCAAGCACACATTAACGTACACGTGAAAAATTTAATATCTACCTCATAAAATAAACTGCACAGAGTAACTTGTTGCTAATTACGAGAAGTATTAGAAAATGATCCATGAAGCGCACTGTGCGCAGTGTCGATAAATGGAAAACCTTAGACGTGTAACGCGAGCCGGTTTTGTGGGGGTCAACACTTTCACGAGACATCCGCGACGTTTTTTATTTTTTTTATAACAAAATACATATCAACTTATACGTGATATATTTTGATACGCATATCGTGTAATATATATTTACATATTATTATTATATTAACAGCTCTATAGGGTAAATTAGCCAGTTTACCGGCCACCACCACTTTTCGTCCACCAAACGTTCAAATCAGAATAATAAAAATAACAGACGTGCAATCATTACGAAATCAATTATTAAAAGAATGCGTTAAGACCTCCTTCATTATTCAACCATTGTCATATATGATCTCTATCCCGAAAACTAAAGAAAACGTAACTTGTCGCGCTATTTTTAAGGTGTAAAAGCCTAAATCATTCCAAATTTAATGATTTAGACTTATTTTCTTCATTAGAATAATTTAGTTTTTTGAATTAAGATGGCCCGCTAACTGGATTAAAAAATATCACGTTTACTAATTTTCGGCATAGTGGCCGACATCTGTGTAATTTTTTTTCATTTAATGTTGTATCTTTCTTTTGTAATGTAATAGCTATTAAACAATTAATTCGTCTCTTTTGCTCGAAAATGTCACAGCTTTATTGCATTGATTTCTCGGCAACCATATTTAAATTCTAACTTGGAGTAAAATGCTTCTGTTAAATTCTTGTTTTTGACGGCCAAAAACTGCTAAATGAGCGCCTAGATGTCGGCCACCATCTTGCAAATACGGTTCTGGTTATTGACTATTTTTGATTATTTTAATTTAAACATATTAATCGCATAATGCTTGTGGACCGAGAAATTAATCAAGAAAGTTAGCAACTATACTTAAGTGGCCGAAAACTAGCTAGTTTACCCTATATAAAGATTTTACGATACTAGACGTGAATAGCTATGCGTGAAGCGTCTTTCGCATTGAATTTAGGATTAGGTACGTCGGTTGGACATTAGCTTTTTTGACCAACCCACGAAAAGCCTTTTATAGGCATGCGTCAAAGTACCTATTCTAAATGTAAATTATCACCATGCTAAGTATCATCAATAGCCGGACAGCAGTTTCCGCGTGATGCATGCACATACAGACAAAAACCAAAAAAAGGAGTTGTAACTTCTAATATCGACTACCTAGACAGTTACAGTTCCTTGTCGCTCTCATATTTCAAAAGTGTTATTCAGTTAAACTTCAGCCCATACAATCGGTCTGGACATTATATTGAATTTGTTAAGATATAATTGTAATAACAGTGTTATGAGAGACGAAGAAAAGCATTATTATGATAATGACCCAAGGGTATTTATGCTTATTTCCTTTAAATTCATTCTAATCATTCAGAAATTGTAACAAATTAACATTAATTATATTGAGAAAATATGAATATTATACATAATATGATGTCATTGAACAACAAGTTTTGAATTACTTATTTTAACGATGTTGAAAATACAATAAAAATAAGTACCTAGGTACCTACAGATAATAATTATGACAAAACAGACGGAATAATACTAACTAGGCCGCCCGTATCTTCCTGTGGCCATTGACAAATATTCAAGAATTTTATGTAGGCGCTGAGCTTAACGCCTGTCTCGAGAATTTTACAAGTGTACATTCTTAGTCTACATAAATTCCACTGTTAATTGAGCTCTAGTGCCAGGCCGAAGAATCAGTTACGATAATTACACAAATTGGGTGACCCTAAACTAAGCACTAGGCTTGTACTATGGGTACCACATAAGACATAACGAACTGGAGGAGTTCCTAGTAACACCCAGACTTCAAACCAAACTAGAAAAGTTTATTTCCTTAATTGACCTGGCCGTAGATTGAACCCGGGATACTCTGCCACCAGTCCAGGCGGATAGTTTCGGCGCAATATTGGAGTTCCGGATAGTTTCGACAGCAAACCTGCTGAAACTATGAACAAAACCGAGACTACGTTCGTATGTTCGTTCGTTCCTACGTGAATATTCGCGCTGCCTTTGATAGCGATAAGTATATAGGTATGGATAGGTATAGTGAGAAGGCACCAGTCTCCATACCAAGCATCTACGTAGAAAGTGTTAGAGTAACAAAATATTTAATTAATAACATAACTGCTTCTATGAATATGAACACAAAGTTATGTTTTAAATAATTTGAAATTCTGAACCATAGATTCCTAACGGGGGTCACAACGCTCCGCAGTGGGCGCCGTCCTTCCATGGGGCGGTAGCGGATCCAGAGGCAAATGGGCGGCGTTGAGGCAGTCAAAAAGGGTGCTCAAATAAATAAATTTTATTGTAAGTACATATGGTTGTCGATTTATTAGTTTCTGGTTTATCGTTTTCAGTAGATAATAAACAGATAAATTAGGTACAGATAATATGCAACAATATTTTAATGTTTCAAATAAAATTAACTATTACGGACTAGGGATTAGGGGGGGGGGCGCTGAAATGTTTGCTCTTCTAAAGGGGGCGATGGTCCAGACAAGGTTGGAAATCTATGGTCTAAACGAACAGATATTTTGGTTTTAACCAAAACTGAAACAGTAACAGTTATTAAGTTTCGGTTGGAATTCGATACAGTCGGAAAACATCTTACAATATTGAGGTTAGCAAAATTCGCACAAAGTGATATGCTGCCTCTTTTATAGTGCGTAGATACTGCTATGGACTGGAACAACCTTCCAGTAAGTGTTTACTCATTCTTACAACTTATGTTTCTCAAGGCAAGAGTGAAAAGATTTCTAGATGACTGACTTGCGGTCACGTCATTGCATTTCAGGTTCTATACTACCTTATTTTTTTTTATAATTCTTTAACTATCGTATTGTTGTACTTGACCTACCTACTCACTTTATTTAAAACTAGATGCTGCCCATGACTTTACATGGAATTTTAAAAAGTAGACACCAAGATAGTAAGAATCGGACCACAGAAAGGCAAAGAAATAAAGAAAACAGTTTTTACATTAAACTAAAAATTTCATTATTTTGAAAACAAAAACCTCAAACTCAGATTTACAAGTGAACACAATCAGAATCAAAATTCAATCTCTAAAAAGACTGGAAGAGAATATCTTTTCTTTTTTTTTACCTTATACTTATGACATCTGGCTTTTCTTTGGTGACTCGGAGGAAACTATAAAAAGGAGAGACAGAGAGACAGTTATGTAGATTTTACCTATTAAAATTCCCATACGGTTTCTCGGCGTACGGCGAAGAGCTTCTGGATCTACGGAACGCACCGGAGACCCCTCTAGAGCTCTAGACTGTGCCGAAGTAAGTTTGGGGGAAGCAAAGCAATCCAGTCAGCACTCTCGCAATGCGATGACAGCACGAGCAAGAAAGTTTTTTTTCATCTCAACTATCTAATAGTAACGCGCCTCCCAAAACACAGACACTCGATATCGAACCCATCCAGTTAGTGACTGGATAAAACGTTGCTTAAATTCAGTTATCGTTAGCAGTAAAACCGAATCCAATATATTCTTGAAAACATGATGAATAAATGTAGAATCTAACCACGGAGTAAATGTCTAATTAACATCTACGAAATATAAAATCGCGATTAAATATACAAGGCATAAAACATTAAAAACCGGTTAAGTGCGAGGTCGCCTTTCTTGCAAAGGATTCCGTACAATATTTTTTCGTATGTCTTGTAATAGTTGTCAACAACAAAAAAAAACAATTCGTTTTTAAGTTAATTTTTAGAAATCAATTACAAGATAGGAAAGGACTTTTTACATATTTTTGATTGTACCTCATTGAGACGTTTTTATTTTCTTTTAATCAAGGAAATTTTGCGGGAAGGCAATGATTTACTGAGTTCCGTCTGCGTCTTGCAATCTATTAACAAATAATAAGTATGTATGTACCTACTTATGTAGTTATTAAGAGATATAGCTTTTTGTCCATGACATTATTCCAATGAGGGTTAGAAGAAAATTACTTCCTTATGTTAACGGCACACATAAATATCAATAATAAAATTTTAAATTCTTTTGTATTGTATTCTTCTTCTTTTTATTATTAAATAATCAGATAAGTCGTTCTAATTATTTTAGACTATTCCACATACAGTTTTTTACTTATATTTTTTACTTATATTTTTTCCTTTTATTTTTATTTACCTAAGTACTACATAAGTTAATATAATATATTAACGTTTCACTATCTTATTGAGATATCTATGGGTAATGGAACATAATGATACCTACTGTTAAGTAATATTTTCATAAATATCGTGATTTTTAAGTTTCCTAACATCGTAACCAGAAACATCGTAAACAGAAAACAGAGAAATTGGAATTAATTAAAATGAACGATAAAAGTTTAAAAAGCCGATACGTAAAAATAAGAGATAAAAGTGGTTGCAGACATCTAATCGCGTTCGTTTTATTAATCTTTCATATTCTCCATCTCTACATACCTGCGTCGCGAAGGTGCGAATGCAATCCGCTATTCCCTGTCTTTTCCAAAGTTCATATTTAGTCTTCTTCAAATAAACTCCAATAATATAAATATTTATAAAGCACTGTCGCATAAGTTTTAATTAGGTAAATGTCACAAAATATAACTTATTATTTTCTGTCCACTTTCGTATTCGTTTCTTAAAATCAAACCGCGAAAGCATCACATTGTCAAAACATTTAAAATTCGAAAATCGAATTCGATAACTTTAAAAAATAACACTACACTTCGTTCGGAAAAGTGAGTACGCGCGAGCGTGCGGGCCGCAAAGAAGCTGGTTATCAACTACTGCACCGTACAGGTGGCGATGGGAAGAGGTTGGTCGCGTGAATGTAATAAGGTTTTCGATTGAGTGCTAAGCGCTAGCCGGTTTGTTTGATGAGTCTGTACACACAGATACTTGCAATTTCACATCATAATTTTCATAGCTTCTGAAGTGAATAGAAATATGAATAGAAGGTGATTAAAACAGACTAAAAATAACAGTCAAACTATGCGCATTGTGGGTCCGGAACTGCTTTAAATCCTAAAAGCAGAAGAATTAGGAACAGAATGATTCCCAAAAAATATTGAATACCACATACATACTTCACGCTATGTTCCTAATAGCGTAAACAGAGTAATCGGAACGCTAATCAAACCGGTCCTCTGTGGCTTTCATAAACCTACCTCATCTGTCGTCATTCTCCTTACACAATTTCAACATTCAAACATTCGAATCTTGCAATGTTGTAAGTCCAAAATATTTAGTAAATACCTATTTAGAATTTTCGAAAATTATTGTTATAAATAATTATACCCACGGCAATACATAATGGTGGTGTTAAGAGCCCTATGACAAATCATAAGCACGTCAATTTAGGTATTGGCGCGCTCGGCCACTCATGCATGCGTGCGACTTTCGTAGCTTTATTATAGTGTGAGTAACGAAGCGACAGTATAAAACATAGTTTTGATACTTCTCCGAATCAAAAATTTCGATTTTTGTTATTAATTTTTTTTTCTTGTTTTAGATAGATATATTTACTATTTGTAAAAAAGTATTAAGTATTCTCAACGTGTTAAATGCATGTAAACGAAATAAATACAATAACATTCCTTACCACAAATTAATATTGTATTTCGTTAGGTACATATTATTATGTTATATAGCTACTATTTTAAAAGTAAAGATTGAATAGAGGTTAGTATAACTTGTCTAGCACTACTAGTATTAGGATTAGTTACCATGTTACGTAGTCATGATTAGATATAATTATACTTTACTAATCAAAACTCGAGTTCGCATCCTTTACTAATAAAAATAACTTGGCGTCGTTTTGTAATGAAGGTAAATGAGATGATATGCACTTTGTTAAGTGAGAATCCAGTTCTTCGAACAGAAAGATTCGTATAGAAATTCAATAGCAGTTTCTTAGATTTGAAGTAATAAACATATAAACACACAGACAACAATTCTATAAGTATTGATTTTGGAATCAGAAAACTCTAGTGCCTAGTTCATTCATTTTTTAAAAGCTCGTCAATGTAGACATGGCTTTGTTGCTGTTTTATAATAAAACATAGGGGAACGGGGCCCAAAGCGGGCACCATAAGGGAAAGTTGAATTTATTTTTATTATGAATGATATAAAAAACGACCTTTTCACTGTAAGGTTAATTTAAGCCTTATGAAATACACTTGGTAAAATTTGCCAAAAAGTTGAAAACAAAACTGAGTCATTTAAAAAACTCTGAAACTCCCGAAGTGCCTAAAGAGCCCAGCCTAAAGAGGGCACCTGCTTTGGGCAAAACGGACATCAACCAGGGAAAAGCTTGTTTAAATTTTATTACTTCCTTTATAATTCTTAGGAATGAGGGCACTATATTCTGCCATGGTTACTTATTTATAAAAAATAACTTAATAGACATTGGTATTAATGTATTTTCATCTCCTCAGCAATATTATTATAAAAAAAAACGGGATTAGGGGGGTTATTCACAAACGTCGGAAGCTTTCCGTAGTGTGAAAGGCCGATCGTCGGAAAGCATAAATTCAATCTGACGGCTTGGATTTGTGAATACTATATATAATATGATATATATATGTTGTAATATAAATATAATACGATTTTGATTTGTGAATCGCGTATAGACAAAATCATTGAAAAGTTTTCTGTCGTAAACGGAAAGTTGAGATTCCGACGTATGTGAATAACATTACATATTATAAAAAACCTATTAGAAATGAAATAATCAACAATTATAACTCCTATCGTCTCCAGAAAACAAAAATCTTATCGAAATCAAGAAACAAAACTGAAACTTTTCAACTAAAAACACATCTATAAAGATATTTGGAACAAGTAACAAAACTGTTATTTGTTCTAATAAATATATCTTAACTAAAATCAAGAAACAGAATTAAAAATTTACGCATACGCCTTTTAGAAAACGCCCACAGCCTGCTTGAAGTAAGTTTTAAGCAGCCCGTACATGCAGTAATCCAAAGACTGCATGCGATGTGTCGTATGTGGCGCCAAAGATACAAAAATGACGTGGTTTTTTGAAGCAAACTCCAGTGCGGGTAAATATTTATGAGACTCGTGATTGTCGAGAACAAGCAGGATTTTCTTATCAGGAGTGGGTCGGACTATCTCTACAAAGAATCGCAACCATTCCAAAAACACGAGTCCGTTGATCCAACCATTGTCAGAATAAGTTCCCTGAGTGCTGGTTGGGGCTCCGTCTAGAAGACGCGAATTCATTCTTTTCCTCGCGAAAATCATATAAAGGGGAATGAAGGCTCGGGCAGCATTACAGCGACTTATTACTGTGATTATTCTTCCTCTTTCGGTGCTAGCTATGAGGCCCGCTTGCCGTATTCCAACTTTCGTCATGACCAGCCTTTCCCAAAGTGGGCGATAACGCCCCCTTGTGGGCGCTACAGGCTTAAAGGGGGGCGGTAAGTCCCAGAAAAAAAAATGGGGGCGTTGTGTAGAGGCCTGGGGGGTGATTTGTAATTTCATTTAGCTAGGAGGCATCTTAGACAACGACTGCATGAGCTCTCGACTCTCAACTACAACTTGTGAACATCAACTAATATTAATTAAAAGATTGCTCAAACTCGGTTCGATATTTCTCTCCGCGTAGTTCATATATCTGTCCTGTTTTATTGAATATACAAAATAAAAATCATGTCAATCGGTCGTTCCGTTTCGAAATGAAAGTAGACATAGACAAACAAATAAAAAGGCAACAGACACACTTTCGCATTTTAATAGTTATTAGTACTCCCAGATAGGTAATTTTCGTAGATAATAGACCGCGGGCAATCATGTTTTAACAAGTTTTTGTTAAATAACCCGAATTGTGCATTCCTGTATCAATCAGCTGGTTCATAGAATACTTGTTCTGACTTGTTGAGTACGATTGAGCGTCGAATGAGATAAACGAGTTTATGCATGTTTGTTTTATTCCTGTCGGTGCGTGCTGCTTATGCAATCCTATATAAACAACGTAATATTTATTTTATTTTCATTTGCAGTTTCGCGCGCAATAGATGAGCAGTACTTAAGTTCAATACTTACTTACGTATTTCTCAAAACAAAACAATGTCGGAAGTAAAAAAGAAGAGACGGCAATACTGTGCGGAATATATTAAATTCGGATGCATTGAAAATCCGACAAACCCATCGTCGCCTTTGTGTCTTCTATGTCTAAAAACATTTTCGAATGAAGCAATGAAGCCTTCAAGGCTGCAAGATCATTTGAATAAAAAGCATCCAGATAAGAAAGACAAGAATGTAGCATATTTTCAAGACCTAGAGAAGAAGCATAATACTCAGCCAAGTGTAGCAAAACTATTTTCGGCGGCTGCTAAGCAAGATGACGACGGACTTCGAGCTTCGTACAATATCTCTTTGTTAATTGCTCAAAAAGGCAAACCACATAACATCGGAGAAGAGTTAATTTTGCCATCAATAAAGGAAGTCATAACTACTGCGCTTCATAAACCAGCCGCAGATATTATCCGAAAAATTCCTTTGAGTAATAATTATGTGCAAAGACGAATTGATGAAATGGCTGAAAACATTGAAGGATCATTGTGTGATCACCTGAGGACAATTCAATTCTCAATTCAGCTCGATGAGTCCACTTTACCAACTAATGAAGCATTGTTGCTGTCTTACGTGAGGTTTATTAAAGATGAAAAAATATGTGAAGAACTATTCTTTGCTAGAAATTAAGAGACCGATACAAAAGGCGAAACCATATTCAATACATTGGAAAAGTTTTGTGATGAGAAAGAGATTCCCTTGAAAAATATTATATCAGTTGCTACGGATGGCGCTCCGGCTATGACAGGGTGCCATAAAGGCTTCATAGCGTACTTAAAAAATAAAATTCCAGATGTCCTTGCTGTACATTGCGTTATTCATAAACAACATTTGGTTGCTAGAAACTTAAGTGAACGACTATTTCAATCACTGCAATATGTCATCAAAGCAGTCAATAAAATCCGCAACAGCTCTTTGAATGATAGATTATTTCATCAACTTTGTGTTACTAATGACGAGGATTTCAACCGTTTGTTGTTTCATACTGAAGTTCGTTGGCTATGAAGAGGCAATTGTCTGACTCGATTTTACAACCTGTCTGACTTTGTTATAGAGTTCTTGGAAACTAAAGATACAGAATTGCACAACAAGCTCATTACATCAAAGAATGATATAGCTTACATGACAGACCTGTGTAAATTGTTCAACGACATGAATCTCCAACTGCAAGGCGATGAACTAAATTTAATTAAAACAAAAAACGTCGTTGCTGCTTTCGCAGACAAACTGCTTCTACACAAAAAGAATATGGGTAGACGTGAGTTTCACAATTTTCCGAATTTATCAGTATCATGCAGTAACGACGAATTGTTTGCCTACTGCCAACATTTGGAAAACCTCCACATTGACTTCACCGAACGATACCAGGACATTTTGAACTTGGAAATACCAGACTGGGTGTTGGATCCGTTTTTAAATGTCAACACAGCAATGTCACCTCAGCTGGAAGAAGAACTTATAGAATTGACAACGAGGAAATAAAAATCAAGTTCAAAAATGGTTACCAAGAATTTTGGCTATAAAAGCCGATCCCGCAATTGTACCCTGGATTGTGGTCAATCGTTCAGCGATTCTTGATAGCATTCCCATCGTCATATTTGTGTGAAAGTGGATTTAATGCTGTGGCAACACTGCTTACTAAAAAGAGAAATCGTTTGCATGTTACCAAACGTGGCGACTTGCGACTGTTCTTGAGTAAATTGGAACCTGATATCAACAAACTTATTAAACAGCATCAGATTCATCCTTCACATTAGTTTTTATATAAGGATCGATTATATTTGTTTTATTTTGAATAAAAGATACTCTGTTTGAATACTATAAAGTTGCGTTTCAATAACCATTCTCATTGGCAGGTGTAGCCCGTAAAAGTTAACTTGAGACCTGAGCGCCGTTGTGTATTATCTATTGCGCTCAGGTTTCAAGTTAACTCTTGCGGGTTATAGTAAAAGTCTCGTTTGGAATTAATGTTTAATCTCCGCTAATATAGCTCACAATAATAATTAATTAATTTAATTTGAAGTTATAGTGGTTTTTCAGTAGGTGAAAAAATGGAGGCGCTAAAAAATAATTTATTCTCAAAGTGGGCAGTAGACAAAATAATTTTGGGAACCCCTGGTCAAGACCCTCGATGGTTTATTTCAAAAAGTTTGAACTCCTGTCTCGTCCATATTATATAAACGGGTAGCGTCAATATTATGCTTTTTAATTTCCTGCTCTAACAGATCGAAACACCAATATACTTAAAACTTCTAGCTCGAGTAATCGATGTTGACTTTTGTTTACGCAACGTTAAATCTGGATGCCGTTTAATAAAATCCTTTTACCAATCTGACCCGACAGCACCATTTTTAAATGGGTGTGATATATTGTTTAATTCAGCATAGTTATAGACTAGTTCAAGAAATTACGGTTTTGATAGTCCGTAGAACAGAGCATCCATATGGAATACATATTCTAAAAGCTCAGATTCTTGTTCAGAGGAGAAAACCGTAACAAATCGTCCAAGTTTCTTCTCGCACGACCCTGATTTCAGATGTCTTTGCAGAGTCGCTCTTGGAATACCGCATTTAGTTGCTACAAATTTAACAGCCTTTCCTTGTTCTTTCACCTCTTGTATTCGCCGGCGTTAAGGCGGGTTATAGGAAACCTCGATCATCGACGCATAATCGAGGTTACCTATAACGCCTGCGAAGTCTTTCTTTTGTACTTATTTACCACCTAGAAAGGAAACGAAAGCTTAGATAATAATAACAATCTCATAGAAGGGGTAAAATAGACATGAACCCGGACAAAGAGGGCACGTGCCCGCTTTGCCTTTTTCGACACTTAGTAATAGCCATCGAAATATAACCTCCAAATTTAGAGACGAGTGAATATCAACACTCAAAAAATACTGTCAAATAAACAGTAAATAACTAATGAGTTGTAATAATAGCATAGCTAACACAAATATACTCTAAACACAAGTAACATACCTTACAATTTTTGTCAAAAATCCCTGAAAATATTTTTTTTATATTATTTATTCAGCATCGCAACACGTGTCTGCAGGTACTCCGAACGAATGCCGCGAGGTGAGCGGTGTGGACGGAGTACACACACGGCATCAGAGCGCGGCAATTTTTGAAATCGTTGTTTAAACGAGGGTGCCCGCTTAAGGCAGTATGCCCGTTTTAGGCCCCCTTCCCTAGATAGATGTCTTTGCTATGCTTATGTATTTTGCGGTAAAAATTATAGGATACACCACTACAAAATAAACTCATATTACAGATGCAACTTAAATAAAGAGACCTCATTTTAGATCTCAACTTGTAGACTGCGGATCACGATAAAACATACCTAATATGCAACCTGACTCTAAGAAATGCAATTATGAAAACCATCTTTAAATTCTTGCAGTACTTATTGTAAGATGCTTAAGTACATATATAAGTATTGTATATCCAGACAGACAGACAGATAAAAAGTCTAAAAAATATATTTTGGTCCCTATTATTATCCGTACCTCTTGGCTTATCTTTTTTATATATCTTTAATTAACAGGTGCGGATCAACTTACAGTTTACTTGTAAATTTCAGAAGCTCAGATTATTATTGAAAAATTCTCTATTTTCCAGTGATTGTCACGTTAAAATCAGGTCAGCCGTTTTGAAGATTAGGCCGAATAAACGGACCGTCCGAAATTTAAAAAACGTGTGTTTGGGTTCGTTTAACGCGCGAATAACCATATCTTCAAAATTATACACAGACAATTCAATTTTGTTTATATGCATAAATTGTTAGAAATGCAATAGATATCATCTTGATATCCGGCTTGCAATACTTCTTGTAAGCTAGCGTTACTTTAGAACTTTTTTAATTAACTTTACTACGAAAAAATACAGGGGGCCTAGACAAGTGGGTTCATTGTCGTAACGCTAGTAGAATGGATTGACAAATATCGTGTGTTCTAGCGTAACGAATTTTAAATTGGTAGTCAAACGGTATTAACTTTACATTAAATCAAACGAATAATAAAGTCGTATGAAAATCACAGTATAAAACGTATACAAATGGTACTTTTAACGAGTAATAACAACATCAAGCGTTTCTATTTTAGGAAACGTTTGCCATTTGTCTAGCCGCTCAGGAAATCAGAAACTCATAATGGACTAGTAATAGACCTCACACATTTTCGCCTGGGTATGCGAGTGCCAAACAGCAGTGCTTGCATTGTCGTGTTCCGGTGTGGAGGATAAGACAGCCGGTAAGATTTTTGGCACAAGAGGTACATCTTCGTCCTCAGGGTCGCTAACGCGTTTACAATCTGGAATGCTTTCTTAGTCTTGATATTGTAATTGTCCACGAACTACTCAGTCTACTTACCATCTGTTCTGATGATGTTTGCTCGTATGACTTCCCAGTAGTATAAAAAAAATTATTGCATAAAAAGCTTTTCTATAACTTATATACACGATTGCATACAGAAAAACAAAATCGTTTGAATCGCCAACAACTTTTCATAGCAGTACTTATTAGTATCAATGTTCTAGTATGTACTCACGCCGATGATTCATGATACCAGGTGTCATGTAGGTAGAATTAATGATAAAAATTTTCCTCTCATTACAGAGTATCAGAAAATTCAGAGTGAAACCAGACTTATTTTATAAAAAAATATCAAGAGTATCATGTCATTATATCAATATTATGCCATTATTCATTATGAGGGGATTATTCCTCCTTTAAAGTTATTAGAATGTGTACACCCCTATGGCATGATGCCCTCGATATGTACCTATGTATTGCAAACTTTGCTTAGTTTGCTCGCAAGCTCTAGAGCAGTGATTCTCAACCACTATGCCGCAGCACTTTCGTGTGCCGCCAAATTTTTAGTGTGCCGCCAAATTTTAGAAATGTATGTTTTTTTTTTATTACTTGTAAATAATCCCTTAACAAACGTAGGTGTTTTTGTAGTACATATTATTTTATTTTACATTCAAAATTATTATCATAAACTGTTTTACACAGTGTAGTAAACAACTTTCAAACTTATCTTTTTCTTTGTGTGCCGCCAAATTTTAAAATCATTAAATGTGTGCCGCTACAAAAAAAAAGGTTGAGATTCACTGCTCTTGAGTGTACTTCGTCGTCTCTAATTACGTACAAGTGGAACTGCAAGTAAAAATGATTTTTCAACAAAAACACTGTATATGTATCTCCAAAATTATATGTATATTTTCAGAATAATAAAGATGTTACTTTTTTTATAGGAAATTGTAGCTTTTCTTGACATAATACCATCTAGCGACAATAGAAAATATGAAGATAAGTATAAATTACTTAATATTATAGCCCTTGTATATAGCAGCAGTGAGGATATATATTTTTTCTATGAATCTAAACATAAATTATATGTAATCACCACCACCTGAGATGACCACCACATGAGAAAAAAGTGTAGGCAGATCATTTGGTCTACTGAAACACAATTTACTAAATTACATATAGGTACCTATCTATTTTACATGGAGTACTATATCCATGACATTATTACTGTTTAACTTAATCTAATACTTATAAGGACAAATTCAACAATTTTAATTAATGAAGTGTTTAATACAGTCAGTTGTATTGTGAATAAAACACAATGTACTTATTTAGAAATATTAGTTTGTCACACAAATTATTATTGAAGTTAAAAGAAGTATACACAATGAGCAATGATTATATCTGTATTTCTGATATCATGTATTGTATAAAGTTCTTGCAAAATAAATAAATAAATTTTAAATTAAAACCGAAGAGTATTATGAACATTTTCAGTACATATTGGCAATCAGTTTGTTAAGGACAACATTGTCAGTTTTCGAATTCACAAACAATTTGTAGAGCATATATTTTTTCTCTGAATATATACAATTGCTGCAACTGTCAGTTCAGTTATATTTAGAAAATACTGTGCAAACTGTCCACAAAGATTATTGAGATAAGATATAAGATATTGAGTAAAAATTATACTTTAATAAATATTGACAAAATAATTTAAACTATATTTTTGCGACAGTAATTATTTGCTTAATATTTTTTCAGATATTTAATTCATTTTATCTTTTAATCACTAAATATACTGATAGATGATTATTCACAGTGATAAACACCATGCTTTCTCATGTCCTATAACTGTGGTTTGACATCTTTATTTAATATTAATGCTGGGTTCTGCATATCAAGCTGACACTGGGCTATGTCACTGAGTGCGCCTTGAATTTTTTCAAGAAGTATTTCTCCTTGGCGAACTACCTGAGGATAGTAGACACAATATAGTATTTCTTGTATTTAACATTCTTTGTTAAACAAAACTACATCATTATACTAGAATATCATATTAAGACAGCAATAGCAGTACAACTATTTATAGTAAGTTAGAATTCATCATTTAAAGTGTGTGTAAATCTTTATATTTTACATTGTGTTATTTATTCATCTGAATCTATGAAAAATCTTCAACGCTTGACAACGCTGAAATTATATCTAGATATCAATCTTACTTAATAATTACTAAACATAACTTGTTTAAGCGCCATTTATTATTTTTTATACCTATCTCTTAAATATTCTTTAAATAAAGAAGGGAAAGTCACTAGAAATGGTTTAGAGTGCTAATAAAAAGAGATTGCTCGCTTATGTTATTCCTTTAAAGTTAGAATATTTTTTAATGAAGTTAATTATTTTTTTTAATGTGTTAAATTTATCCTGTGTACTTTTAATCTCCACGACTAACAGTATGTATGTATGACCAATAAGATTCAAACTGTTGATAATTTTTTTCCGGTGCTGTTATTGGCTAGAGACAGTGTCTCATTCTTAACATGTGTGTGTGTTTTGAGCTATGTCAGCATTCACCACCACTACAGATACACTCATATAATTATACGAATTACAGTGAAAAGCTTTCAATGTCTGTAAATCGAGCCATCATTTAAATTTGTCTTTCAGGCGAGCGGCCATTGACGCTTTCTTGGCGCTTTTTGATACAGATAAGAAAAGCGGAGAGATTTTGAAAATTTGATTTTGATTATGATTTTTTTTAACTTTATATCATTAGCAAATTGTCAAGGTAGACAGTGTCTATTTTCTCTATGGAATGCATGGCATTGATATATATAGCAATTTTATATATACTAGTCAGAGTATTTCACTTATTTCCAGGAGTTAGAAAGAGACAGAAGTGAAACTTTAGTGCCAATATCACACATACAAAGGTTTTTTTTAAACTTGTGTATGTAATTCTGTTTATAATCTTCATAAAACTGCAAATTCACAGATAAATGGAAAAAACAGAACGGTTTTTTTTAATTATTCCTTTTGGGTATATTCCTGTGGAGATTGTAAAGTCAGCCAGAGCCAGACTTACTCATCATATACAAGAAACGTGTATATGATGAAAGTGGTGGGCCAGCAACTTACTAAGCCATCTGTTTCCACGTTAAGATACTATCAGCTTAAATAATTATTAGTAGTAGTAATTATGTGTCGCTGCTCTATTCAACCCAAATGCAAAGTGGTGTGAGATTATGTATGTATAAAATACACTCAATATCAATGTATTTATTTACCTCATCTAATTGTTCCGCAGCTTCCTTATTCTCAGCTTCCAGCCGCCTCAGGCTTTGCACCTGAAGCTCTGTAGTACTCTCTTCGCTTGGTAACGATTCTATTAAAGTGTCGATGTCTTTAGCACAACGTGAAATCAATGTAGCAAACAGCATTGCATAATCTTCTTGGTTTTGTTGTTGTTGTGGCGTTTGGGAACCACTCCGATCAAAGCCAGGAAATTTGCTCGGAGTGGAAAACTGTTGCAGTATGCCGATACTGTTACAAAAGTGCTCAGCTTGCTGCAAAATACAAAAGAATGTAGTTACATAAAACTTCAGAAGAAAGCTTTGAGATGTTTGTGAAAACAAGGTGAAAACATTCTACACAGTACACAAACCTGGTTTATAGTATCTTGAAGTTGAGTAAGTCGATCAGCCATTATCAGAAAATTACGTTATAAATGAAACAGAAAGAAAATAAAAACGTATTTTAATAGAAAGCACTAAAATGTATGTAATACAAAAATACATGCAAAATACGAACACGGAAATTGTAGAATTTTTAGGGGATTTGAGATTTTTGCAGGGTTACTAGCATATAAAAATTTTTCCCCGAAACCGCAAGTTGACATACACCGAAAAATATTTAACATTTTAAATTTTTTTTTAATTCTATTAATTTTTTTAATATTTATACACTATGATAATCAGGAACTATGAAATCAGGACATACATAAATTAATATATGTATTTATTTATAAACTTCTCATTCGACTAATTAATTTATATTATTATATTGCAAAATATTTAAAATTTCAAAAATAGTTTCAAGAATTATAATAAAATAAGTAGTCGATATATGAAAATAAAATTAATTATATTACATACATACATAATCTCACGCTGTATCCCTAACGGTGTAGTCAGAGGACGGAGCGCCAATTAATTATAATTGGCGTTACAATTCATTAATTAATTAATTATATTAATTGATACTAATTATTAGCTTCTGTAGTCAGCATCGTCGCCAACCTACCTAGTCTTACAAATATTGCGAAATTAATTATTACGTGCTCGGTCCTTTCAGAAGTCAGAAGGTGAGATGACTGACATCTCACCTTCGAATGAAATTACTAATTAGTATTCGGTTACTATTTAGTAAACAGATTCATTGTCGCTTTAGTTATTTATCTAATGTCAGATTAAGTATTTTTGTGCCCCTAACATTATCCCCGAAAATCTTAGGACCGCGAAAAAATCTTATTCTACATTTTTTCCCCTCAAAAATGGGAAAACTCCTAAGTTAGAAGCCCTGGAGATTTGAGACAGATTGAAGAATGAACTTTTAAATGAATTTCAAATTGAGTCAATCTGTCAAATGTCAATGTGGTTTTTTTTTCTTTCTTTCTTCATGGCATGGCGCACAGATTAGCGCATTTGCCATTGTCACGTATTCGAAGAATCATGTTCGAAGTAAATTCGTTTCTTCTTCATCGTAAAACTCCTCCAGTAAAGTGATAGTAGGCTTTAGTGAAATTATAAAGGACTTCTTGGAAGAGCGCGAGAACTTCAGCTACGCATGTTTATTTAGACCTACTCCATTCTTTTCACTTATACACACAAAATAATATCACTTTTGTACTTTGAAACTCCCAAAAATGTAAAAAAAATAGAAAATCTAATTAAAATGACCTCACCTCTCGCGTTCGCGCCAAAAAGTCGTCGATGTGGTTTTTGACAAGTGTTGCCATAAATTACACACTGTTGCCTAGTGTTACCGTGGGTTTTGACCGCAAAAGTGCAAACCACTGCAAACAGTTCGCTAGGTGGCGCAACAGTCTAATATCTATATGTATTATCTGTGGGGGTCAACTGAGGAAGCGTACTCGTCGCGACCCTTGCCAGCCCTTTTCAGGGCTGCAATTCCTCTCCTGTGCACAGCATGCGGGACAGTGTAAATATGAAAGCTAGGGCGACCCCCGAAAGCGACGTACACCGGTTTGTCCTCGCTGGTGTGAGCAGAGTGCAGTTCGGCGTTGGGGACCGCCACCCAACACGCTGTGCACCTAGCGGCGGGAAGTGGAGGGAGGAGTGGAGAATAGCTGCGTGGAATGTGAGAGGTGGGACTGAAGAGAAGATAATTGAAGTGATTGATATTATGGAAGAAAGAAGATTGGATGTGTTATGTTTGAGTGAAACCAAGCGAAAGGGCAGTGAACTTGTCGACTTACCTGAGGGGGCATCGCTTTGTGGTCAGGGGTACCACAAGAAGAAAGGGGATGCCAAGGGGTAGACGTCTTACTGTCCTCTCGTTTGGTTAACTGTGTAACTCAGTATAACTTTGTAAATCCGAGACTGCTCTGGGTGCGTCTCAAGACAGGGTTGACGAGGTTATTTGTTTTAGTGGTGTATGCCCCAGTGTCTTCTGTTGGCTTGGGCGAGTTTTAGGAGAGTAGAGCAGTTTTGGGAGAATGTTAGGGAAGTTCTAAGGACGGTTGAAGAGAATGAGAGAATTATAGTGTGTGGAGACATGAATGGATGGATCGGGACAGCTCGAACAGGATTTGAGTCTGTCCTAGGCAAGTATGGAGATAAGAGAGTGAATGATGCTAGTAGGATTGTGTTAGAACTGTGTATGGAAAATGATCTTTTTGTTGCTAATACCTTATTTAAGCATAAAAGGATTCATCAGTACACGTGGGGAAAGGAAGGATGAAAGAAGTATGATTGATTTATTCCTGGTGGACAGCCGGCTCAAAAAGCTGGTTACAGGGACACGAGAACACACAGAGGAGCCGATCTGGGAACAGACCACTTTCTAGTGGTAACTAGAATAAGGGGTCTGTTTGCAGCGTGGCGACATCGCGTAGTATCCAAACCTGCAGCGGTTTGTCACATTAAAAGCTGGAAACTGCAAGATACGACCATCAGTAATGAATATGAAAGGGTATTATCCGGTAATCTTGATAATAGATTGAAAGTGATGAGCGAGGATGTTGAAGAATGTTGGCAGAATCTTAGGGATAGCATGATCGAGGCTACGAAAGAAGTGTGTGGAACGAATAAGATTAGGAATGGTAAAAAGCGTGATGTGTGATGGGATTATGAGGTGAGTGTTTGTGTATAAGAAGAAGAAAGTATGGCGAGACTACGTAGCTAAAACTACTAAAAACGACTGTGGTATGAAGAATTTGATGAAAAACAGATATAAACTGCTGAAAGCAGAAACGAAGGCACTAGTGAAAGAGAAGCGTGAAAGGTGTAGGGTGTTAGATGAAAACAAGATGTCGGACAACTTCGAGGAAAATTCCAAATTATTTTGGAAAGAAGTACGTAAGTACCCGAAGTGGTCTGGCACCTTGCAGAATGAATAAAGTGCGTTCGAAAGAAAACCACCCGCTAACAAATAAAAAAGATGTTCTGCAGCGATGGAGTGAATACTATGGAGAACTGTATAAGAGTTGTGACTCCGTCTCTGATACTAAGAGCGATTCTAATGAATTGCCACACTAGGGTCAAAATCTAGAGGATGCCATTAGTATGAAAGATTGAAAAAGTAATAAGAAGTCTGAAATGTGGAAAGGCTGCGTGAAATCATGAGGTGACTGCTGAGATGATCAAGTATGGTGGTCCTAGGGTCTGGGATACCTACTGTGCACTGTGCAACCTTTACTCTAGTATCTGTGAGTTCTATCACTTCTTAGAATATACTTGTAATAATTTTTTTAGTACCTGCCTGTAGAACGAAATAGTGGTGGCCACTGTTAATGTAATTTTACATTCTCTTTGCTGACCACTAGTACAGGGCACAACCACTAGTTGTCATGTTGTGACGTTAACGTGAATCCGTGATCCGAGGTCCATGAGTCTTGGTGAAAACAGATCTAGCACTACAGCGTATAGTGTGTTGGTGAATATGGTTTGGTATGGCGACAGTTTGCTTCCCCATTGAAAATGAGCACAGACTTAGTTTCTCAGAAGTCTGTGAAAATGAGTATCTACGTGGGTACCCGATATACTAAATTTATGGTAGGTATTATAATTTTTTGATTTAAGTGCTCTACGTGCTGTGTTGCCTCCTAGTAGATATACAAATTTATCTATATCGATTTAGTATCGAAACAGATTTTGAGGCCAAAAATAGTAGCGTAAATATTACCCACCTCTTTTTTATATTTTTTTTTATGTCAGAAAATGCATTATGCATTCCATTCCCGAGCAAAGGGGGTGGCGAGAGGGATATGTGGGACTCCACGCAATGATGCGGGTTACCCACTAAAACCTGACGGTGTTCCTTCCGGCGCCTTTTGTCGCGGTCGCGGGTGCGCATTAGCATTCATCACGCGGACCGCGAAAGGCGATACCCGGCCTAAACCAGGATCTTTCCGGAGCAGAGGCAAGAGAATGGAGATTCCCCTGCCTCTTCTTCTCTGTTGCTGGTCGATGCGTAGGAACACGCACGCATCGATTCCTGCGGGGCCCTATTTAGAGTGGGTGACACCCTCCCGAGTGTCACCTCAGGGCCTCTAGGTGGTAAGAAGGAGGCCGTTATACCGCCTCCTCCTGGCACCGGCTCTCTGGTGGCGAATCTGAGGAGCTTCTGGATCTTCTTCTCGGACCCTCTCCGCCGCCTCCTTCTGCGAAATGACCTCTTCGCAGAAAGTGAGAACCCCTTGCCACGACCTCTCGTCATCCGCCATGGAATTTACCACAGCAGGCAAGGAGAGGTCGTTCCCCACGAGCAAGGTGAGGGCACGGCGCTGCTCAGGCCATTCCGGGCACTCAGTGAGCGTGTGATGCGCGGTGTCCTCATCCCCGTCGCAATGGTGGCACCTGGGCGTTGTCTCTCGTCCGGCGATCCGGTGCAGTTATCTGCCGAAGCATCCGTGTCCCGACAGTATCTGCACCATCCTGTAGGACAACGCGGCTACCGTTCTGTCCGCCCATTCGCGAAGGACAGGGCGGATTTCCTTGACGCGACGGTCCAACGGCCGGCCGTAGGTTCAGCCAGTCTTGTTTCCCAGGCCGTCATCACTGACCGTCGAGCCAGGAGCTTTCGCCTTGCCTTCTCCCCAGTTATTACTCGTACCTACCTCAATTACTTACATAATATTATGCTCTCCAATGCGAATATTTCATATATATGTAGATACTTTCTAAATTTTTATCATTTAGGCCAAAAAGTCACTAAAAAGACAAAGAAAAGAATATGACTTTTATGACTGATGTGAATTATTGTCATGTTTTAATAGCATCGTTATAAAGTTATAAACGTGCCCACAACGGAGTTCAAGAAAATGTATTGATTGACATAATATTCTAGACTCAGTATATATTTCTCTATGGACTCTGGTGTTACTTAGCGGAAATCCATTTCGTATGATGAATTTTTACAATTTTTAGCTAACTACCCTCCGTTCAAAATTCCAAAAATCGACACATCGCACCTTTATAATAAAACTGACTTAATTCATAATTTCAGAAGTTTGAGTTGTAATTATAAACTTAAGCTACCTATTATCTAGATAATAATAATAATAATAATAATACTCAGACATTTCACACAGCGCCATCTAGTCCCAAAGTAAGCTGCATAGCGCTTGTGTTATGGGTACTAGACAACTGATATACTACTTATATACTTTTCTTTTGTAAATATATACATATTATACATAAACACCCAGACTCGGGACGGGAATCTAACCCGCATAGATTCTAGTTTCTAGACAATATGCTTAATATGAATTTACCTATCTGTTCGCACTATTAGCTACATTATCATGAGGATATTTAAACATGTATTTATGAAAAATTCTATTTATTTAGTTGAGTTCATTGCCGTAACTTGCCAAATCTAATTCTCACAATTTTAAGTTACGTCAGTTTCATACTAAAGGTGCGACATTTGTTTCACCTCATAACGAAGCATCTTAATGGCTCTCCAGGATATTCCAGAGATCAGACTCGGTCAGCAACTCAGCAAAGAATCAAAGAATGAGTCACCCTTTTTTAAATAATTAAAGCTTTAAAATAATCAAAGGAGTCACGTCACACATACATTCGTTGATTCGGTGCTGCACCTGAGTATACTGGGTAGCGGACAGAAGGGTCTCTAGAATATCTTGAGAATTTTGGGCGAAGGATAGTTAAAAATTTGACATTCTGCACTACATATGTACGAGTTCTTAAAATTATACTTTTAAGTCATTAGTGTGAAAGAGATTGAGACAGCGATAAGAAGTCTGAAATGTGGAAAATTTCCGGGAAATGATGAGGTGACTGCTGAGATGGTCAAGTATGGTAATCCTAGGGTCTGGGATACATTCTGTAAACTGTGCAATGTTTGTTGGCAGTAGAGAGGTTCCGGAGCACTAGCGCACCGCAAACATAGTGCCTCAGTATAAAGGGAAAGGTTCCTATTTAGACTGCCCGTGCTATAGGGCCATCAGCTTGGTCACCTTAGCAGGTAAAGTCTATACCAAGGTATTAACTGAACGCATGAAAGGCATTTCTGAAAGATATTTGTGGGAGGCACATGGTGGTTTTAGGAACGGTAGGGGTTGCATGGATCAGATTTTCTCGGTTCGCGGTATCATGGAGAAGTTTCTGGCCATAGGTCGGAAAGTTTTCTGTGCTTTCGTGGATCTTGAAAAAGCATTCGATAGAGTAGTGTGAAAGAAATTATAGTCTTCTGCCTGAATATGGCGTGGAGGACCCGAAAGATATTTGTGAGAGGCACATGGTGGTTTTAGGAACGGTAGGGGTTGCATGGATCAGATTTTCTCGCTTCGCGATATCGTGGGGAAGTTTCTGGCCATAGGTCAGAAAGTTCCCTGCGCTTTCGTGGATTTAGAAAAAGCACTTGATAGAGTAGTGCAAAAGAAATTGTGGAGTCTTCTGCCTGAATATGGCGTGGAGGGCCCCTTACTGCAGGCTGTGAGGTAATTATATCGGGGCCAAAGAGCGTAAGGATAGATGGTGACTTCTTGCCCAAGTTCTAAGTCTGTTCAGGCGTCAGACAGGGCTGCGTGGTGTCTGCCTGGCTATTCGTTCTGTATTTGGACAGACATTGTAAGGTAGTATGAGTGGTATGATAAGTGATGGTACAGTAGTAAACTGCCTTTTGTACGCTATGCTGCGCTTATAGCACCATCAGAAGCGGAGTTGCAGACACTAGTTACGTGCATGAAAAACTGTGAAGTGAAAGGATTGAATATTAATCTGGACAAAACTAAGGTTCTGGTGTTTGAAAGGGAAGATGTACAAAATGTGAAATATGGGTAAATGGAAAATGTCTAGAACAGGTGAACGAAATTGTATATCTGGGGAGTGCGTTTTCGAGGGATGGAAGATGTGAGTTGGTTGTTAATGCAATAGAAATGCAATCTTTTAGAAATATGTGCGGTGTCACCCTAGCGGACAAAATAAGCTATGAAGAGACACGCAGTATGCCAGGGTTGCGCAACAGTGTTATTGTAAAAATGAAGAAAGGAATGCTTAAATAGTTATCGAGCAAATACAAAGAATGAGTGGTGAAAGACTAACGAAGAAAATCTGCAGAGCGAAAGTGAGTGGTAAAAGAAGCCAAGGAAGACCAAGGCTAACTTATGAAGATCAAATAGCCAGTTGCCAACAGAAATGTCAAAAGCGCTCGTATACCTACCTAGGCGAAAATGTGTGAAGAGAATGATGAGATTTGAGGAAGCGAAAGAAGTATGTAAGGACTGCGACGCCTGGCGCTCCATCCTCTCTGACTACCCTGTCAGGGATACACCGTGAAGATATGTATGTAATAAAACGCAAAATTATTCAAATCCCAATCAATTATTGGATAATTAGGTAAGTACTTATATTTAAAAAAAATTAAGGAAAACCCAAGATCATTTCCAACATTCTTTATTAAGTAAGCAATAGTCTAAGACTAAAAGACTAGAAGTAAAAATATCACAATCCGTTAAAATATATTTCCATAAAAAATTTGCAATAAAATGAAGTCAACAAGCAGTACCGACATGATTTTTTAATATTTTTAGTTTCAAAATCAATAAAACCAAACAATTTTAGCCAAATTACAATCATAATATGAAATTAATATTTAACAAATAACTGTTGGTACTATAGTGTTTTTTAACTGGGACAGTACGGGGAAATCCGAATCTATAAGAGATACAGGGAAACTGCCCCAGGAACCATTTCGTCTTTTTGTGTGATAACAATTTTGGCGTTTTCGATTTTTTGGTCAAACGTGAGATGTCCATAAAAATTAGTAAAATTGGCTAAAAATTTTTTTAATGCGATTCGACTCAGTTTTATATAGATATTATTTCATTATGTCGGAGGAAAAAAATCTGGACAGTAAAAGTTGGTCAAATTTAATCTAATATCTTTTCATGAAATACAGTATGAAGAAATACGAATCTATAGGATATACAAAAGAACCGTCTTAGGTACCATTCGGTCCCTTTTATGAAAACAATTTTTCACAAAAGACCCAAAAATTTATAATGTCAAAATTGTTTTCCCAAAGCCGAATGATCCTTAAGGCGGTTCCTTTGTATCTCCTATGGATTCGGATTTCCCCATAATGTATTGGATGAAAAAATATATTATTTTTGACCATTTTCTACTGTCCATTTTTTCATCAATACAATAAAATGATGCTTGCATGAAACTGAGTCGATCCGTATTAAAAACATTTTTTACTCATTTTGCTTATTTTTATGGACATCTCACGCTTGACCAAAACATTTAATATGCCAAAATTGTTGTCACAAAAAAAGATCAAATGGTTCCTAAGACGGTTTTTCTGTATCTCTTATGGATTCGGATTTCTCCATACTGTCCCAGTTAAAGAAAACACTGTATACGTTAAGAAATTTGAAAAAATTTTGAGATAACATTTGAACCGATTTCAAAAAAAAGCACTGAAAAGTACAAAATAATTATTCTTTAGTGATCAAAGCTCGAATTTAAAAAAATACTTTATACATAAGAAATAAATACTTATATAATTAAATTCGACAGTTACTGAAATCGGTGCTAAGCCTACAAAATTAATACACATTCTGTTGTGACAATAATCTGGCACCGACTTTAATAATCCTCGAATTTAATTGTATAGGTATTTATTTAATTATACGGTACCTACAGTTTTTTGTTTGTAGTCAAGTTGTAATTAGTAAAGAATAGTTATTTTGTACTTTTCAGTGTTTTTTTTAATTCAGTTTCAGTTTTTTCTTAATCTTTTTTTCAATCAAAACACTGATAGAAGGTAGTAAAATTATGCGGATAATACAACTTCAGTGAAAGTAATCTATATAATAAGTAGGTACTAACCTATATAACAATTATGGACATACAAAGTTTTTAAAGAGATAAAATCTTTTAATGTCTCAATTGGAACATAAGATTAGTTACATAGTAGGTACCTATATATATGTGTAGTATTGCTATTTTGCGATAGTTAAACGAAATACTATAGTTAGAACTTTGTTAATTATTCTCCTGCAATTATAATCATTTTTTAAAGCATTTATTATGTCACTAGCGGCCTGTTTCGACTTCGCCCGGGTTGAATTCATAATATAAAGCCTATGTCCATCTGGAATAACGTACCTACCTTTCCAATGGTGAAAGAATTTTTCAAATAGATGCAATGGTTCCGGAGATTAGACTCCACATATAAACAAACTTAGAAAATCTGTTATCTTTTTTCATAACATTATTACTAGAGGCTCATCCCAACTTCGCCCGAGGTTAAATACGTAATATATAGCCTATGTCCACCTGGAATACTGTATCTTTCAAATGGGGAAAGAATTTTTCAAATAGGTGCAATGGTTCCGGAGATTACTCCACTTATAAACAAACTTACAAAATCCGCTCTCTCTCTATACTATTAGTATAGGTTTCAATAACAGACATTATTTTGAGAGGATGCCGATACGCAAGTTAAAAATGAATTGAATGTATTTTAATATTTTCTATCACCACTTAGAAATACTCTGATTTCGCAGCATTTTTACCTGCTTTGGTTCCAAATTAACAATCATGAGAGCGGCACACTTATTATGTAACTTGCAGACAGCATGCGACAGTTAATATCGCGCGATATCTGCTGTCAAAACGAGAATTTGTGTAATGTAATTTGTAAAATGAGGCTAAATCTATCTACCGCGCATTTTACAGTCACAGAATAATAGATACGCCATCGTCATACATGATACTAATTTTTATTATCATTAATCACCGGTCGCGCAGTGATCGCGTGGCTGTCGTTGTCTGCAAATTTTTAGGTAATAACTCCGCCGTTTTCCTTACTCAGGAGGGGCTGGGAGGTCATGATGGTCATCTTTAACCCAAAACATATAAAATCCAGAAACTCTAGGCGAATATTTATTTAGTATTATTAATTAGTTAAGAAATTAAGTATATTTGAAAATACGTATTTTTTCATGGTACATGGTTTTGGCATACCACTTCGTAGCACTTCACTTGATATCCACTACATGCTATTTTATAAAGTAGGAGGTATCTTAGACTGAACATAAATTTTCTTTGTATACAGTCATCCAAGTTAACATTCTGGTTAAACTTAGCTACTGGTTAGCCATATTGATAATGATTCATTACGAACTTCATAAAATGGTGGTACTTCACGATGCCTCTAGACATATTTTGATTTGTCTTATTTTACAATAAAATACATAAATTAATGGTACCTTCAATCCGATGGTAGATCTCATGTGCCAAAGCATCGCTATAGCACCAGTAACAACAAATGAATAGATCACAGTTAGTAAATATTTTCTTTGTTCAACGAAATGGGTCATAATTATACTAGGACTAGAAAAAATTATAAGTGAATCCGAGAAGGAACAAGACACATGCAGACCAAAGACACATATTGCAAACACATAACTTAAGTGGACTTAATTAACAGTCTTTTAGGGTGAAATATACTATAGGTACTTATACTTTTATCAATATTATTGTGCCAATTGTATAGTATAATAAAAATTTATACTCAGTTTATAAAGAAAGCAAAGTACATACATATTGACTTGAGATATATAAACCGTGTACAAAATGTTATTAGTAAGACCAATATAGTTCAAGCAACCTAACTACTCTTTGGAACAGTGTATATAATACTTATTATTAAATGAATATTTTGTAAGGGTTCCTAAAGTATTTTGATGAACTATAAACTATGTTGTGTCATGACTCATGACTAAGTATTCTTATAATTTTAATAAATTCAACACAATTTCCCTTACATGTAAATGATTCAATATAATTAATGATATATTTAGTTCTTAAACAAAATAAATATCATGATCTAGATGTGAGATTCAATAATAACACTACTATGTTAGTAGTAATGCTAAAAATGAGAATTATTCTAATTATCGTGCCAAAGCACCCAATTTACTTCTTAAATGTGAATCCTGTGGCAAGGCCAGTGCCCATTTGCGAAGACCTACAAGCATGACAGAGCTCAAAACTAATATGGCTCCACATATTGAAAACTTACTTGGGATTTCATTAAAGAACATTACTTGCCACAGAAAAGCAAATACAATATCAGCTGAGCGAGCAATAGCAACAGGTCCAGCCTGCTCCATTTGTAACGACATTGTTAACAAAATTTGACCCAAGTAACTGAATAATGCCAAACATACAACTAAAAACCGTTCTGTACCACAATTTGGCATACATAACATACCGAAAATAAAAGAATAAAAAAATGTTTGCAATATTGCAAATGCTCCAAAATTTGTCATAATTACAGAGAAATGCAATCCTTTCAGAACTCTTAATAAAACATAGGCATTTGCACCAAATATTGTTGAAATAAATGCTGCAACAGCACCTCTTAAGCTATTGTAATTCTCATTATGTTCTGCTGAAGGATTATTACCAAAGAGAAACGGTGGATGAGTTATGAGTATAACTCCTATAAGAGTCAACACAATTGATATTGTGTTCCAAATTCCGCAAGGTTCTTTCAGAAACACACGTGCGAATAAGGCTACAAAAACAGGTACAGAAAACACAATTACTGATGCATCAGCCAGTGGCATATTTCGAAAGGCATAAAAACTTAACATTAAGCCTACCGTACCCACAATCGAACGTAAAGCTAATAAAATACGTTTGCCTCGTGGAAAAACTGGCTGTTCTGTGTAGATTACTATAGGTATGGTTGGCAGTAACACACCAATAAATCGGAACATGGCCAGTTGCATGGGATCAATGTTTACGAGACTTTTAACAATAACTGAACATAGTGAGAAAAATAATGATGACAACGTAGCAAGTATGAGACCGAGGTATGGACACCTTTTTATGAGCGGCCTTTTGTTTTCCAACAGGTTCGGTAGTGTCTCGTCTCCACTACCAGCTGATACATCTACAAGATGTTGAAGTTCCAGGTGCTCCGGCATAGCGCATTCGGTAAAATCTGAAAATAACCGCAACCGTGTATTTTATGACGCATACATTTAAATTAATAATGAATATACGTATATACGAAAACAAATAACCTTCACAACGGAGTAATCAATTAAAGAATTACACTATGCATTAGTGATAACTATTCATATTTTTATAATTTATCATATAAGTAGCACAAAATATAAAAAACTAATTTTTCTTTAGTTGATTGGCACTTAGGGATGTAAAAAAATATCGATGTATCGATATATTGATATATCTTTTTTAATATATCGATATTTTCCTACGATATGTGTTGTTCGATTATCGAAATATCGATGTAAAATATCGAGTATGGAAAACGTATCAAATACGATATATTTTTAATCTATGAGTAAGAATTTAATTACTTAATACAATAAAAATATGAGATAAATTAAATATCAAAATCTTGAAATACAGTATGTAAACAACTGCATTTATTAAATATGCAATTAATACCAATTACGTTTTATTTTAACGTTTATTAAAACGTTCAAATGGTTATGAAGTCGTATTTTTTTAATATCAATACCGATATTGATATTAAAAAAATATTGATACAACATGTATCGATACTTCAGCGCTTCCGACATTCTAATGGCACTGTCACGATCGCGCTTGCGAATATTGCCATTGTCCTTCGATCACATATAACAAGATTCACAATCTCCTATAAAATTCACATAAACACAACAACACAACAAATTATTGTCCGAATTGACGTATATATTTTTAATATCGTAAAGTATTATCGGAAATATTGTGTTAATCTAAAGTAGACCTTAGTCTCAAACCATAAGGTTATAAACGCTCGTAAACGATTCTTGTATGACATTGAAACGAAGTTTGTTAAATAAAATATTTAAAATGCAATCTTACGTCTCGTGCATAAAATATAATTCAAATAATCTATTTGCGTTGCTATGTTGCTACGTTGATTTGTTACGTGAAAGTGACAAGGATAAGACAAATATTGTCAGGCAATATTTCAAAATATGATTACGAATTTAATAAAAAAGAGCTATTATATATTATTGTTATTACTATAATGAAATAATGAACACGTAAATAATATTATTTATTTATTAACCGAAAATAAGAACTCGCGTCTTTTTTTAGCGTTCTAGATGTGTTATTTTTGCAATTTTTGAAGGAGCACTTTGACATGTTCGCTGTTATCGTTTTCGAATACGACTAAAACAGAAGTGCGCTTAAATACTCATTTAGCGCACATTTGGTTCGGACATTTTTGGAGTGTTGATTGTGTATCTAGTTATATGTGATCGAAGCCAATGTCACGTAGTGCATATAAAAAACTATTTAAAGGCCTTACTCACGGTGCAATCTGACTAGCAATTTGTTGCTGCAATATTTTGTAAGGCAACTAATTGGATCGTAAATAGACAGGTTGCAGGTCGCATATAACATCTTACAAAGCAATTTGTTGCCTTGCAACAGATTGCAGCATCAAATTGCTAGTCAGATAGCAACCACAAATTAGTAGGTAAAATTATTGCATCGTGAGTAAGGCCTTTTAGGGACACTGGACGTAGTAAAAACAACGACTAAGGAGACTACAGGACATGGCATGTTGATCCATAGCAACATTTAGTTATATATATTCTAACGCATGGCATTCAAACGTAGCGTTGTCTCTTTTTGACTTACGGCATCTTGTTTGTGTAAGAGAAAACAGCAGTACTTTTCTTAAAGAGTAATTTTTATGTGACATCATTGTTATGTCAAAACGTGCCGGTCCGCCATTCTTTGCGACACGCTGACAAGTACACGAAGTGTCAGAGACTTTTTGACGAGAACGGGAGAAGTGAGGTTGTTAAATTATTTAGATTTTCTGTTTTTTATATTTTTAGGAGTTTTAAACTACAACAGTGATAGCATATTGTGTTTTAAAGTTCTATGTAAGCGAAAAGAATGGAGGAGATCTTAATAAACATGTGTAGCTGAAGTATTCGCGCTCTTCCAAGAAGTCCTTTTTAACTTCAGTAAAGCCTACTATCACTTTACTGGAGGAGTGTTAGGGACAGTTAATGTTTCTCCAGACGTTACGTCATTAGGCTGATGGTCTTGTAACCAATGCCTTAAGAAATATAAATAATAAATAAAAATACACGCAGTGTCAAAACATATCAATGAATATAGTAGCGCTAGACCAACCGCCGAAAATTTTATTTTACGGTCTTAAAATAACAGGTACTAGGGATGGGTAAATGGAAAAAATATATCGATATATATTGTATCGATATTTTTAGACAATATCGAAATATGCAGAGCAAAAAATATCCATATTTCGATATATCGATATTTTTGCCCCAAGGCGCGATTACCAAAAAATTGATAAAATATTCGAACGTGAAAAAAATTGGACACATTTTGCAGTTATATTAGTATTATACATACATACATATCCTCACGCTGTATCCCTAACGGAGTAGTCAGAGAGGACGGAGCGCCAAGCGTCGCGGTTCTTACATACTTCTTTTGCTTCCTTAAATCTCGTCATTCTCCTCATACATTTTCCCCTTGGTATGCGAGAGCTTTTGACATTTCCATCCGCTAACACTGGCTATTATTACAAAAATAAGTGGAATACATAATCAATATAAAATGAAGACTCCACGGGAAAAACAATGAATGTTAAAAAATTATTAGTAAGAGAAAAACAACTTTTTATAGTGTCAGTGTATTTCTTTTATGCACTTTTTATATAAATATTGTAACAAGTTATTACTATATAAATATATTCTTTGACTTTACTTAAATGTATGCTTTAATTTTATATTTTTGTAATTATTACAAAAAGTGTAAAATTAGTGTCTAAACTCCATAGCATAAACAATCTAAGTCATTGACATTACTGATTTTTGCATTACAATGACATTCATTATTAAGTCAATTTTTAATCTAACTTAAAAATAATTAACATGTATTCAAACAATCATCTGTTTATACACACATACTTTTTAGCTTTTTTTTTAACTTTTAGCTTTAGCTTTTGCATTCAGGGAGATAATCTTGGACGACTTTTTATTACTGTAGTGACTAGAACTTCCCTTGAAAGATTTTAGGTGTTCTTTTATTACACTCAATGTGGTATCACTTATTTCTTTGGGCCGATTTTGATGTTTGCCTCGCTTGTTTTGAGGAGCCACACCAGTCAACTTTAGATGAGTTTGTATATACTAAACTTTACTTTTAGTCATACCAAATGATGAACAGAAAGCTTTAAAATAAACTTGAACCTCGTGACAAACATCGTTTCTGACAATTTTTACAATGTAAGAATAGTGACAGTCGTGTTGTTTGCTTTCTTCGATGTCTTCTTTTCTCGAGCGCCGTTGCCTTACAAGATTCACCGTTATCATGGATGCTAGAAAGCTATTTTGTTCATTTATCGTTTGTAATTGATTAAAATGATGAAGTAACAGCTTTTTTTCTGTTTCGCACACATTTTTAAAGCACTAATCGTTTGCAAAAACAATCTTCTCCGGCTTCATGACTGTACACGGATTTGTTTATTACATCTTTTATTCGTCCTATACGTAATTTTTCGCTCAGGCGACAACGTGCGTATTTTCATCCCTGCTCGACATTGTTTTACTTTTTTCTTAAAAATATTAAAATAAATACCTACAATACGACTGAAAAACATTGTACTCTCAGATTGCTAGGTTACGTAGTGATTACTTAGTGCATAGAGAAAATTATATATACTGACTTTAGGTTAGGACCTAGCCTAGTAGCCTAGTAACCTAGCCGAGGTTAGGAAAAAAGCCGGCAGCACGTATGCCAACTGTCAATTTGACAACGACGGTTTTTTACTTTCGGCGCACGGACATTCCTGTTTCTTGCGATGAATGAACATATACAAATTGAACTATTACAGGTGACTGCGATGGTTTTACCCAATTTTGATTATTGTATAAAAATAATACACCAAAAAGCTAACAGATGGCATTAAAAGGTCTGTTTCACAAAAAAGTGACATTCGTTGTTTTTCCCGTGGAGTCTTCAAATATAATAAAGATTAAAAAAAAATATCGAATTTGTTAGGTACTCAGAAATAAATATCGATAAACGATATTATGAAATTAAAAACATCGACGATATTTATCGATTATTTTCTGAAAAAATATCGATATTTTGATATATCGATATTTTTTGCCCTTCAATCAATTTTTTATTACAATTAGTCACCGGATACGATAGTATTCTGTGGTCCCGGTCACCGGTCGCTTATTGATAGCGTTGCTGTCGCTGTCTGAAAATTTTTAGGTAATAACCCCGCAGAACAATCAATGAGCATTGATCAATGTTATCTTTTGTCATGAATGTTCAATTTCAAACCAATAACCATCTAATGAACTGAGACGATGAATAACATAATTCAGTCGAAAGTGCCAACTGTTGCTGAATTTGTATTATGTGAATTAGAAACACGCGTTAGTGGAACTGAACAAAAACTACGTAAGGTTTTATAGATGTTTTTATTAATCTTATATTTTTTTCTTTTAATTTAGGTTTTTGCTTTTGCTTTAGTTACAGATGAAGACCTTTCTTCTCTTCATTCAGTTTTTGGTGTTGTCTTGCAAAGAGCGTTAGACATTCTTGAAAAATACCCTTCATTAGTTTTATATCACACTTCAAACAATTCTAGAGCGCTAATTGAAATTAAAGGTGATAATGACAGATGTTATAGAGTGTTCCCACGAATAAACTATTGCCCGTGCCGAGCTTTCAAGCATCAAGTTATTGAAAGAAAAATACAAGTTACTTGTAAACACATTTTGGCGGGAAGAATTGCACACATTTTAGGAAAAACAACACTTCATGAAGTCACTGCTGACCAGTACTTGATGTTGATGAGGTCTATGTTTGATTTAAAGGATGAAAATGGATGATGAAACATCACAATATTACTTTACAGCTTCTATGGATTCTGGGAAAACACTATGTAGTTTATTAAAAGCTATACAATTTCAAGAGGTTAGCATTTCTTTTTATGACATTTTCATAAAAATGTAACAATCTTTTGCAGTTACTAATAAATCACTGATATAACTATGGCGATAAAATTAATCTCCAGACAATACCACCAATTGTGTAATCCCTAAAAAAATGTAAGCATCAGACTTGTGCTATGTGTGCCATACAAGAAACTCAAGCAGCCTCAATGAGACATAAAATCCCAAGATTATTTTAAAAACTTCAATTACTTAAATTGCGGTGGCCAGGAATGCAACCTACCACCAAAGCTTGAAACATAGATTGACTAAACCCCATACTAAGTGGCTTTCATTACAATGTCTACAGCTTGTATATTTTTCAGTCAGCGATATTCTGCGCTCTTCCTGAGGGCCTCAAACTGACAGTTGAAGAAGGTAAATGTATACAAGCTTCTGCCTATGTACCTGCTGATAATTTTACTGAATACCATGTTACAAGTGATATGGATGTAATGTTTAAAGTGAGTATTCGACTATACACACTATAATACAACACACAACACTATAATTATGTAAAATTATTACTGAAATTGTAATAGTATGAAATTTTCAAACAGGTGGGTGAGGGTAGGAAGCTTAACTATTATAAATACAGGCAAACATTTTTAAGAGACTCTCCTTAACTTTTAAAGAAATTTGATTTACTTTCACAGATATTTGAAAAATGTAGTCTGCAATAAAAATGATCAATTTACACAAAAACTTTTTTGATGTTAATTATCGATCCTATTTCTTGTAAGGATCAGAAGACTGTGGGACCAACTGAGTTTGGTCTTTTGGAGTACTAGTAATGTCAGCAATCACTAAAAACTCTTCCTGTACATTTAAGGATAGTCTTAAGTTTTCTTGTATCTACAAAGTTAAGGCAACTGTCCTTACTATCATGTTTAAAAATGCTACACATTATACATATCCTCATGCTGTATCACTAGCGGGATAGAGAGAATGGTGTGCTAAGCTTCACGATCCTTATCTTTTTCTTTAGCCTCCTCTCTCTCTAGGGTCGGTCCCTCATGTCTGAGGATCGTGGTCAGCATCAGGATTGCATCTGGCGCGGATGATCTGCCTCCACCGGTCTCTGTCCATTGCGTCTCCTACTGTATTGTAAAATTTAGAGGACGACGAGTCTTTTATTTGGTCGGTCCATCTTGTTGATGAACGACCGCGCGATCGTTTGACCTCAGTGTTTCCAACTACTATCAGTCTTTCTAGATTTTCATTGCCTCTATGGACTATATGGCCGAAATAGGCAAGAATGCGTTGCTGGCATATGGTGGACAAACGAGTCTTTATTACGACCTCCGTGGCGCAACGGCTTAGCGCGTCGGAAAGTAAACGGGGGTTGCGGGTTTGATTCCCGTCCCGAGTCTGAGTGTTTATAATATGTATATATTTACAAAAGAAAAGTATATAAGTAGTATATCAGTTGTCTAGTACCCATAACACAAGCGCTATGCAGCTTACTTTGGGACTAGATGGCGCTGTGTGAAATGTCTGGGTATATTATTATTATTATTAGCATGAGTATTAGCCTCCTTAAAGCTCGTCATTCTCCATATGCAGTTTCACCTAGGCATGCAAGCATTTTTGACATTATCTGCAGCTAACACTGGCTATTTGGTCATCATAAGTCAGGCTAGGCAAAGACCAAGGCTGTCTCATGAAGACCAATTTCTGCTTCTGCAAATAGCTTCTGCTACCACTCACTTTTGCTCATACAATTTCTTTGTCAACAGTTCATGGAAACACTTTAGTAATAAATAATTTTACTGGTTTGATATACGAAAATGCCACTGCCACTTTTAGCTAGTCGAAATACTGACAGTTCGCAATGTGGAGTGATGTAGGTAGTAGGTAACATACTGTGGGCTCCGCGCCTATAACAGCTTTTTACCTTCGACTGGAAGATAAGTGAAAGCTTTTCATTCTTCTAGGATATTAATGTGAGTGGAAATGTAGGATATGTAATGAAAAGACGTACTTTCACTAGCTCATTTATTCTCAACTGCCCATTTTTAAAACTGTCACTCAAAAGTACCAATTGTTATTTTACAAATAAATCCTACTAATATTAAAGTTTCTGAGGATGGATGTATGGATGTTTGTTACTCTTTCATGCAAAAACTATTCAATGGATTTTAATGAAACTACAATAATATAGCTCATACATCAGAATAACATATAGGCTATAATTTATAAAGATATTATGTGTCTTTGAACTTCACGCGAACGAAGTCGCGGGCAAAAGCTAGTTATCAAGAAGTAGCAATGCACACAAATGACAGTGTTGCCATCTATTAATGATTATGATTGTAATGTATAACATTTAATCATGAATATTAACAATAGCTAACATAAGCAACTGATATTCTACATTTTTCCTTCTCTCCAACACAGATCTATTACTACTATTAGTATCAACGCAATATCTATATTAGAAATCAACGCTATATCTGTATATTACGTTGATGTGGCCACTATAGTCTTTGTCTTTCTTGCTTTGATGACCTTTGTTTGTCAAACCGGCCTTTCCAGCCTGAAATACTGCATTCTACCATCACGCCCAAAAGAATATCTCTTACATATATTTATAAAAAATTTTAGATTAATTTTTCACTTGTAAAGTTCAAATATAATTAAAAAACTGAAAAGCACTAACAAACAAAGGTTTGTTTTGTTCATAGATCTGTCAAGTGCAAGAGCATAACAGTATTAAAACATTGAGCACATTGATAGAAATGAGATATGTGTATTGCTATCCCTTTCTACTTTACTAGACTCATGCCATATATTTCTTTCAGTGTAACAATTCGTGACATGTGAAAGGCGATATCTATTTGTGTTAAATCTGTGCTCCTAGGCCATTATGCAAGAATAGTATTTAATAGCGAATGCAGATGAATGAAATTATGAATTTTTATTAATATAAAAGACTTAATAGGGACTTAAATCATACTCCACCAATGTTTGTAGCTTTTATTAATGTAATAATACTCCGGGTCATTTACACAAATCCATTTACACAAATCCACAAATCGTGTGACCCCAAAGTAAGCACTAGGCTTGTACTGTGTTTACCACACAACGAACTGGGGGACCTCCCAGTAACACCCAGACTTGCAAGCTTATTTAGGAAATGTACTCAAACTAGCGCTCAAATAACTGTAAATTTGATTTTACTAAATATGTTTTTATTACATTTCTCACACTATTGTTTTTATGTCTATTGATTGTAGATCAGTATGGCAGTTTTAACAGAATGTTTAAATATATTTGGTACTGCTGAGGAGTCCAGCTTAAAAATGTACTACAGAAGTGAAGGGTCACCTTTGCTGTTAGTGTGAGTAGCTTATTTTATGATTTCAAACAAAGTGCTTATAATTGTGCGAGATTAGAGCCAATTATGAAAATAAAAGATTTTGTCTAATAAATAATAAAAGATAAAGTTGGACATTGATTTTCTATAAAATCATATTTAAACTTAGATTTGAACTTGAACTCTAATTTATGATCATTGAGTGTCTAGTACTTACATACATATTTTCACACTGTATCCCTAACAGGGTAGCCAGAGAGGACGGGACGCCAAGCGTTGCAGTTCTTATAAAGTTATTTTATTGTACTGGAGTTTTGATTAGAATAGGATAGTTATTTTGTACTTTTCAGTGTTTTTTTGAAGGTGGTTTAACTTTTTTTATTACTCACCACAAAATAATATTACAAGATTTGTTCCCAACAAGTTAATGCAAATTGAACAAAAGTAAGTTTTTCTGTATACCGTCTTAACACCACCTAAGCGCCACCCCGACATTGTGGTAAGCGTCTCACCTAATAATTTTGTACTTTTCAGTTTACAACCACAATCATTTGGTGATGTAATGACAGACTGCGAGATACCAACACAGACAGCAGATGCTGTGCTAGACCTGCGCGATGAGGACACAACTGAAATTTCAAAATTAGTGCTTAAAGCACCTGCTTTCCTAGGTCTCTTAGCTGACTTAGAAAAGTCATGTGACATTTTAGAACTGAGTTTGTCGCCGGAACATCCTAATGTCAGCATTGTTACTTATGGCATGCAGGTTAGTAAAATAATTATACTGTATAAAATATATATCACGCGACCGTGGGCGACACGAATCCGAATCAACAAAGATACAGGGGAAATGTCTTAGGAACCATTTGATAACAATTTTGGCACAATAGATTTTTTGGTCAAGCAAGGTCAAGGTTTTTTTGGTGAGATGTCTACAAAAATTAATAAAATTGGCAAACATTTTTTTTAATGCGTATAAACTCAGTCTCATGTAAGTATTATTTCATTATATGGGAGGAAAAAATCTGAACAGTAGAAGTTGGTCAAATTCAATAAAATATTTTTTCATACAATACAGTATGGGGCATTTGAATCTATAGGATATACAAAGGAACCATCTTAGGTACCGTTCGGACTCTTTTGTGAAAACAATTTGACAAAAAAATTTTTAAACAAAAAGGAAGAAGAAAGCTGAGTTCCATGCGGATTCTGTTCTGTCGCTATGTAATATAATTGTATTTAAAAAACATAATTGTTCTGATAAGCAGCCAGAATGATTTTTTGATTAGGAGCAAAACTTTACTTCGTCTCTTCAAATGTCAGTAAAAACCTTTTATCATTGAAAGATTAAATTTGATATACATATTAGCTACACGTTTTTTTGACATTTTTGATATAAAATTTGCATACTCATTATACATATTATATGTATATCTTAAATTCATACTTACTAGGTCGGCCTGTGGTCTAAATTCGACCGTAAATATAAACTTACAAACTCTTTGGCGACAATTTCTGCCCTGTGCGACTGTTTGATCCAAGGAGGTTACCTATATGTGATTACAAACTATTATTTGTTTGAAATTGAGTCTTTTTGACAATGGCAGTATGAATGTAAATAATGAGTTTGTCGCCAAAAACTCCAAGAAACAATTAAAATGTATTACGCTGACATTTTAATGAAATAATATGAAGAATTTATTTTATCTATTTACTACTAAAGACATGGGTTATATGGGCACAGTACCCTTTGGCTTCTCAACTAAGGAAGAACCGTACAAAAAAAAAGAACGTAATTGAAATTGACAGTCTTTTTGACATTGGCAGTATGAACGTAAATAATAAGTGATTTATTACCAGTAAAATCAATACCTACTCGACATTGGCAAAATTGTCCATAATGGATAGAAGCAAAAAAAAAATGTGACATTCGTAATTTAAACCCACCGAATTAAAAGAACAAAATTGGTATCTAGGCGACGAGTTGTTGACAGAACAATTTTGGAGTTTTCTTTTCCCTGTAAAAAGCTAGAGAAAAAATAGCATCAACTATTAATGTAAAGTGGTGAACGATTATAAGAACCGCAATCATCACTCAAATTTATGGCAGCAATTGTTAATGCAAAGTGGTGAGCGATTATAAGAATTTGCAATCTTCACCCAAATTGGTGACCCCGACGTGATCTACGGTACTACGTGGATCATAAAGCATAGTACTTCATGGTGAAGTTATTGTACAAAGTGATGCAAGTTTTAGATGCTCTGTTATAACACCACAATAACACCTTCATTTGAAGAGTTTAGCGAAGGCGAAGTTAAGTTTCTACCTTTTCAAATTGTGGACCCCGATTGTGAATAATTCAAGCCCTGGTACGTTTTTTCGTCTCATTCGTTCCTGTCTCGGCGTGACTAGGCATTATCTTCATATGTGTTGCGGAGGTGCTAGTGTGTAGTGACGTGCGTTACATACAGGACTAAAGTCATGCAACTGGTATAAAAATTATTGACCATAGAACATAAGCAGTGTTGTTTTTTATTAGAAAACATTGTTTAGTTTTTTTAAACTTTTCATTTTTATCTGTATATTATTCTTAATTGTTTAGTTTTTTTTTTTTACCTTTACAATTGTACGTTTTTTTTTATTAGAACTATCCGTGTGGGTATCGGTGGTGTTTACAATTTTTGTTAGGCATGGCCACTCCTTTACCCTCTACTACGGAGGAACATAAGAATATTATGGGTGTTTCGGTTAAATTACCTCAATTTTGGGCGCACAAACCGGTGATTTGGTTTGCTCAGGCAGAAGCACAATTCGAGATTGCTGGTATTAATAGGGACATAACAAAATATAGCTACGTAATTTCTATGCCTGACGCTAAGGTGGCGGATGAAGTGGAAGACATCATTCAAAGTCCTCCTGCAGAAGACAAATATGTACTGTTAAAATTTGAATTAATTAAACGCCTTTCATTATCTCGGGAACAAAAGGTGCGTCAACTTATAAGCGAGGAAATAGGCGACAGAAAACCCTCTTACTTTTTAAGACACCTTAGGTCTTTATTTAGCAGGCGCAGCTCTTCGTGACGACGACATAATTCGCGAGTTATGGATGCGTCGATTGCCTAGCAACGTTCAGACAATTCTCCTGGCTCAGGTCGATCTACCTTTAGATAAGGTTGCCGAAATCGCAGATAAAATTATAGAAACATCATCGCATACCCCTAATGTTCATGCTGCTGAAGCTTCGTTTGACATTGCAAATTTAATAAAACGTATCGATCAGCTGACTCGCAAAGTTGAAGCTCTTAGTGCGGAAAATTCTCGTTTTCGATCTAGGTCATCTTCTCGATCTAGGTCTGAGACATCACAAGCTGGTAAGTCTAAATTTTGTTGGTATCACAAGATTCGGTAAGAAAGCCCTCAAGTGTATTAGTCCTTGTGCTTGGGATCCTAATCACAAGGGAAACTGTGCCGGCAATCAATAGAGGCGGCTGCTGATTGTCCTACTCTGACCCGCCGTTTGTTTGTTACAGATCTGAAAACCAAGCGCCGTTTTTTAGTTGATACCGGTTCTCATTTGTGTTGTTCTCCGCGTCGCTACTTAAGAGGTTACAATAAGGCATCTGACTATGAGTTACATGCTGCTAACGGTAGTGTCACTTTCGGACATATACTTCTTAATTTGAATTTGGGTTTACGCCGGGATTTCCGGTGGAACTTTATCATCGCCGATGTAAGCATAGCTATCATCGGCTCAGATTTTCTAGCTTATTATCATCTCCTTCCAGACTGTCGTATAAAATGTTTGGTAGACTACAAAACTATCCACGCCTGCTTCTATGGCTCAGGGAAAACAAATTAGCGTTAAGGCTGTTGCTGTTGAGAAGACTCCTTTTTCTGACATTCTTTTAGAATTTCCTGATTTAACTCGTCCTGGTTATCCTCGCATTATTAAACACTCCACAGTTCATCACATTTTGACAACTGATGGACCACCAGTTACCTGTCGTCCTCGTCGTTTGGCACCGTAAAAACTATTAGCTGCCAAACAGGTTTTTGAAGAAATGGTACAATGTGGAACTGCGAGGCCATCCGATAGTTCATGGTCTTCGCCATTACACATGTCTCCGAAGAAGGATGCCACATGGCGACCGTGTGGTGATTACCGTGCACTAAATGCGCGGAGACCATTCCTGATAGATATCCGGTTAGATACATTGGTGATTTTACTAATAACCTAAATGGCGCTACTATATTTAGCACTCTTGATTTAGTAAAAGCTTATCAACAGATACCGGTAGATCCTGCTGATATATGCAAGACAGCAATCATAACTCCCTTTGGACTGTTCGAGTTTTGTTTTATGACTTTTGGGTTACGTAACGCTGGTCAAACTTTTCAACGATTCGTCGATGAAGTGACGAGTGGCTTAGATTTTTGTTTCCCATACGTTGATGACATCCTGGTCTTTTCTCGTGATGCTGTTCAGCATACACAGCATCTTCGTACACTATTTCAACGTTTGACTGATTATGGAGTTGTTGTAAATTCCAGTAAATGCGTTTTTGGTGTCGAAGAAGTTACTTTTCTTGGTTTTCGCATTTCTAAAGACGGAACTAAACCTCCTCCTGAAAGAATCGAAGCGCTTAGAAATTTTCCACTCCCGAAAACAGCCCAAGGTTTGCGTAGATTTCTTGGTATGTTGAATTTTTATCGGAGATTTATTCCTGCGGCTGCTAAATTCACGACACCATTGATTAAGATTCTTTCTGATAATAATCTTAAGGGTTCTAAGGTTGTACCTTGGTCTGAGGAATCGGAAAAAGCTTTTGATAAATGTAAAGAGATTTTATCTTGTGGCACCTTGTTAGCGCATCCGGTTCCGGATGCGCCTCTTGGTTTATTTACTGATGCATCAAACTCTCATATCGGAGCAGCTCTTCAACAGAGAGTTGATGATAGTTGGCAACCCATTGCATTTTTCAGTAAAAAGCTCTCTCCAAGACATTGCACTTGGCCAGCTTACTATAGAGAATTACTAGGGATTTATGAAGCGGTTCAGTATTTTCGTTATATAGTGGAAGTGCAGCACACTACTATATATACCGATCATAAACCGCTCGTATTTATTTTTACTCAACGTCGTGATAAACTTCCTCCAGTTCAGCTTAATCAATTGACTTTCATTTCTCAGTTCACCACTAGCATTGAGCATGTTAAGGGATCTGAAAACGTAGTCGCGGATACCAGAGTCGAAGCGATTTCTTTTGAAGAAGATTACGCAGCTCTTGCTTCTTCACAAGAAACAGATAGTGAACTTCAGAAATTACTTTCTGATCGTAGTTCATCACTTAAGCTAGAAGATATTCCTGTGCCTGGTACTAATTTAAAACTCATTTGTGACACGTCAACTGGAAAGCCACGTCCGTTTTTGACAGCAACTTTCCAGCGAGCTATTTTTGATCGGTTACACAACCTTAGCCACCCGGGTGCTCGTGCAACTGCGCGGTTAGTATCTGATCGTTTTGTCTGGCCGAGTGTGCGAAAAGACTGTCGCATATGGGTCACGTTCTTGCATTCCTTCAAAGAAATAAAGTCACAAGGCATGTGACTACTCCTCCGGGAAATTTCGCTGAACCTTCTGGAAGATTTAAACATGTGCATTTAGATATCATTGGTCCATTGCCTACTTGTAAGGGATTCAGTTACTGTCTGACAGCAGTAGATCGTTATACCCGCTGGCCAGAGGTTTGGCCAATGTCCAATATGACTTCTGATGAAGTCGCATACCTAGGCGAAAATGTGTGAGGAGAATGATGAGATTTGAGGAAGCGAAAGAGGTGTGTAAGGACCGCGACTCCTGGCGCTCCGTCCTCTCTGACTACCCCGTTGGGGATACAGCGTGAAGTTATGTTATGTTATTTTTATGAAGTCGTTTTTACATTCTTATCAGGTTGGGTTGCTCGTTATGGTGTTCCAGCTTATATTACGACTGATCAAGGTCGACAGTTTGACTCAGATCTTTTTCAGCGTTTCCTTAAAACTTGCGCTATTGAATGTTTTAGAACAACAGGTTATCACCCGTGTGCCAATGGTATGGTGGAAAGGTTCCATCGTCAATTAAAAGCAGCTTTAAGATGTCACGAGAGTTCTTGGTTAACAGCACTTCCTTTAGTGTTGCTTGGTGTCCGTTCGGCTCTTAAAGAAGATTTGAAAGCATCCTGCGCAGTTACTGTATGGCGAGCCTCTTCGTCTTCCTGGTGAATTGCTTTGGCCCATGTTGAATCAGTTACAATTCAAAGATCCTAAGGGTTTAGTAACTGACATTCATGAAAGAATGTCAACCTTACGTCCTGTTCCAGCTTCTCACCATTCACAACCTGGTACTTTCATTTTCAAAAATCTTAACAATGCAACTCACATTTTCTTGCGTGATGATTCGGTTCGTCGCTGTATGACTTCTCCGTACACCGGACCTTATGGGGTTCTACGCATTAAGAGGAAAACTAAAAATTAACATTAGAGGTAAGGCAGTAGAGGTATCGCTAGATCGTGTGAAACCAGCATATTTGAGGTTGCAACGTTACCTGTGCCTGAGATTACATCGAAATCGTTCCGTACTGTTTCTTCTGCACCTACTCCTCCTGTGGATTTAAAACCAAATCATCGAGGTTATACCACTCGCAGCGGACGTTCCGTAAGGTTCAAAATGCCTTTCGATGTTTAATTTTTTTTTTCTGTTCCATGGTTTTCCTTTCTCCGTAGGGGGGTAATGTGGCATTCGTAATTTAAACCCACCGAATTAAAAGAATAAAATTGGTATCTAGGCGACGAGTTGTTGACAGAACAATTTTGGAGTTTTCTTTTCCCTGTAAAAAGCTAGAGAAAAAATAGCATCAACTATTAATGTAAAGTGGTGATCGATTATAAGAATCGCAATCATCACTCGAATTTATGGCAGCAATTGTTAATGCAGTGGTGAGCGATTATAAGAATTTGCAATCTTCACCCAAAAAAATTTCTTTCATCTTCATTATTTCATCATCTTTTATCATTAATTTTATGTATTTCTAATGCATATTAGCTTTCTTCATGTAAACTTCAAATGTACCAAATTTCACACTCTTCCGTCACTTCTTAAAAAGGTAACCAGTTTTCGCTTCACATATAGATATCACTTGTATTTTCACAGGACAGATCTTGCATAGATGTGCCAAAGTCATCTGAAATGGTGCAGAGTTTTAGTTGTGAAAAACATGTCACACTGAAATATCAACTTCATCATGTAAGACTTATTATGAAGGCGCTCGCCATATCGACTAAGGTATCTATAATATTATCATTATACATATACTTACACATATTCCATATTTAAGGACATGCAAATATTTGTTTATTTTCTTTGTAATTGTTCTTAACTGTACAAATGTAACTTACAAATTAGCATTATTGTACAATAAATTTTATATTTATACTTATTAACTAGTTATTTCATGTAGTTTCGTATAGTAATAAGTTATGAAATTAATTGGAAAAAGAAATACTAAACAGTTACAAAGTAAGCGAATTCAGTGTCTATTCTTTATTTTTAAGCATTATTCTTTGGCATAGACCTCACACAGCTCTAGAGCCTGGACTATTAAGTGAGCGCCTGTCGTATGAGGGAACTAATTCGCTCTGTTAATTTTCTTCGTCAGTCGTTCATCACTCATTCTATGTCTCCGACCACATAACCATTCCTTTTTGCATTTTTACAATAACAGTGTATTACAATTCTGTCATACTGCGTTCCCTTTTTTTTGATCGCGTTTCCACCGCATTCATCCTACTTTCAACTTGATTTGGAGCAAATCCAGCCCTGACTACTGCAGTACTGTATAATATAATTGGCACTAATATTGTATTTAGGCACGAACAGCTATACTTGAAAAAAATTATGGGAATAGAAGCCAATGGACGTTTTATAATTTACCGTTGAACGTTTTTATCGCCACGATTTTACCGTGCAAAATGCTTCCCTATTATGTCGACGATAAAGACGCTTTTTCAACTTCCACGGAATGACGTTATCGTTATTTCCGTGCACGATAACGTCATTCCGTGGACGTTGAAAACGCGTCTTTATCGTCGACACAATAGGGAAGCATTTTGCTTACCTATTGTACTTTGCACGGTAAAAACGTGGCGATAAAAACGTTCAACGGTAAATTATAAAAGCGTCCAATAACTGAGCGGCTAGACAAGTGGCAAACAATTCGTACAATAGAAACGCTTGCTGGCGCTATTGCTGGTCAAAAGTGCTACTTAGCCACGTTATATACGGCGGTTTCTCACACGACTACATTTCGCTTGATATATACAAGTTAAAAACGTTCGACTACCAATTTAAAATTCGTTACGCTTTCGTGGTATTCGTCATTCTATTCTACTAGCGTTTACGACAATTGAGCCACTTGTCTAGGCCCCCTGGTTTCCACATGAACATCAGAGAGGAGGTAGCTAGGCAACACATTTTTTTTAAATAATGAAAACTATTTTTTCTCAAAAATAGTTTTCATTATTGAATTATTGCAGTTACACCATCAGAGAAATAAGAGAAAGAATCTAGAAATAAGCATTTCATCTGCAGTACTTAGTCCATACATTATTATCCATGCACCAACCACCAAGCTCATGGTGGAGATTTTCTATAGGTACAAAACCTATAAGTGTAACCTTCAACTTTCAAGAACCAAAACTAAGAATTTTTAAGTCTAATTCTTTTAATTTCAGGTTGTATTGAGGTGCAGTTCAAATGGTCTTCTATTACTTCAGCTAAAATTAGAAAAGGAAGATCAGAAACAAATGTTTTCCGAATTCTATATAGTGCCTCTACTTGATGATTAACATTTTAAAATTTAGACATAATTTAGATCTCAAAAATGTAACTATACATTTTTGTGATAGTAAACAAATGCGATTTAAGGCTAGGTAATGAACGACTTGAGGGAGTGCGGCAGTAGTGAGGAAATAAGATTGAGATTTGTGAAGCAAAATGTGAGCTTTTAAAATTTAGACCATGAATAATTTGTTTTAATAAAATGTTTTTGTCAATTCCCAGAAAATTACTTAGTTCATATTTCCATAAAAAAATAGTTATCCATAAATAAACGAGAAACTTGAAAGGGGACTATTTTCGGCTTTTAAATTGTATATTTTATTTCTAATTAATTTAAAGAAAGAAAGAATGATGTTTTATTTATCGCTACAGAGATATTAACAATAAAACTAAGAGAAAAAAGTGAACAAAACAATTAAAAAAAAAATGACAGAAAATATTATCTAATTTTGTATTTGTAAATTCTGTTCAATAAAGTGTTTGAGTATTATTTTATAGCGCATGTTTTTTTCTGAGTTCATAGCTTCAGGCTGACTTTTTATCTATGGTATAGGTTCAGGTGTTAATTTGCGGAAATCCATCGCATGTGATAAATCTCTAAAATCTCCAGCTATCCGCTCAAACTCCAAAAACCACCAATCGACATGTGCCTCCCCCTCAACGAAGCATCCTCAGGATATACCAGAGATAGGATTCGGCCACCTAACCAGCACCGAATCAGTGCTGGTTAAATGGCCGAAATGAATTGAGCGGAGGATAGCTGGAGATTTTAGGAATGTATCACATGACTTTTTATCGTCAAACTGGTATCTCATAATACGATATTTCGAATAACCAACCGAATTTTTTTTTTAAATTTACTCGTAAAATGCGCAATAAATTAGCCCTTATACAATGTGGAGAACAGCAATAAGCTGTTGTTGGTATAATTGCAACAACTTGTTTATTGGAATAGAGTATACATTATTTGAAAATTGGAATTGTTATTATAAACAAAAAATATTCAATAATTGTTTGTAATATGTTCTAAATAAAAATACTTTGTGCAAAATATATGCTTATAATTCAGTTTCCAAAATTACATACATGTAAGGAATGTTTATTATGTTAGTATATATAGTATAAATGTTTTATAAATTGTACATATTACCATCATGAACAATAGAACAGTGATTTTATGCACCTTCACAATTTAAATTTGTTCATAATTAGAGCACACATTTTCACAAACCCATTAACAAACATTAGTACTGTTAATAATTTTCAATACCAAGTACCAACAACATTAAGTTACAATGACATTTAGATTTCTATTATTCGTTTTAATTACACAAACATACCTATATCAACAACTGTAGGTATCTGGCACGAAAAACCAACTTAATTTTTTTGTCTTTTTATTATACCAAACATTTTTAAAAGCTTTTTAAACCCATGAACATCACATTGTTGTAACACAAAAAATCAGTAATAAATGAAGGCAAAATGTTCGTTAATAAGACGTACATTTTTCTGTTATAAAATGGATGTGGTATTTATATTTATTACCAATTATCTAAAATACTTATAAAAATCAGTTTACCATTATATCTAAAGTACTGCACAATTTAGAACTAGTATAAATGATAGATCTCAATAACTCCAAAAATGGATTGATATTATGTTAACCCCTGTATCCTAAATATGACTAGATTTATTAGGTATTTCTTAGATATTTAATTTTGTGGATAAAGCCTGTGAATAATATTTACACATGTTGCCTTAATATTGTGTATAACTAGCAATTTTATTTTTAAATCACATGTATTTTTTATTTTATTTTTTTACATCTATGTTATTATAAAACTAACAGTAACAGGGCCATGTCTCCACATTGAAAATATTATTTTAAATATTGGGATTTAAGCTTTGCTACTCTGATTCCAGAACTAACATTTTTAAAATTTTTGGCTATTTTGAGCTTCACTGAAACGGCCAAGATCCCAGTTAATAGAGTATGTGTATATATATCATTACGCTATCTTTGCAAATAAAGTGGGGGAAGTGCCAATGAACTCTAAAACCATACTAACATTTTTGTATAGCATTTGTATAAAACTGATTGAATAAGATATTAAACCTTTATCTGTAACTCACGCAGACAAAGTTACGGACGAAAGCTAGTCGAGTAAGAAACGTATATCTGCGATGCCTGTGAATTTCAGATTAGACTTAGCCAGGAATATCTTGGAGATTTATATCAACATTTTTTTAAAGTACTAATTGGCCTAAAATATTATACAATGGCTCATAACTCATTATCATGTACGTCTATCATCTCCGTTTTTACATTGAGGCAGTGTATAAAGTGACAATGAATTTTTATATTAAAAAATCTTGGGACTTGTTCACTCGTCAATGGTATAAGTGTATTTCCAACCCGTGTAGTGCTAAAAAGAAATAGTTTTTAATCCCAGACGGGAATAGGGGTGTTATTACTTTGATTGTTTATCTGTAACATTGTAGCTTTTGAATAAATGAACCTGTTTGCATGCGATTTTTATATTTCAAAGATGCTATTTTCCAGAATGCTCTTAGCTATTTTGGTGGAAATCCTTCCAGATTATTCTGTCTGGATTTATAATTTTTTATTTCTTAACTACTTAAATATAATTTTGGCTATGCCCTATTAATAAATAATATCGCAAATTATCCTAACGACTGCGCATTAACCACATCGCACTTATTGCACTAGTAATAATGAATATAAAATACCCAGTTCATTGCAAATAGAATATAAGTAGAACACGCAATTTTTTCAGAACATTTACAATATACCAGCTGGTAATGTTACCATTACTGGTATCATAATTTCGCATATCTGTATAAAGGGATTGAATATGGCAATTAGCTTCAATAGTATGGTCAGCATAAAAATCGTATTTGAATGCTAAATAAATCAAATCATGTGTATAAAACGATTCACATTTTTTGTACATACATCAACGTTACGACGTGCCCTATGGCATGTCGATTTCATGAATGTGAATATACGCTATTACGAAAGCGAGAGGCAAATACCTCAGCCATTCACAATCCCTTCAACTTGACGGTGCAATTAAATATTGCGGTTTTTAATTATTTGCAAAAATGTTTTCTACACAATAACGTGAGCGGACATGATAATTCGGCCTAAGATACTGAAGCTCTACGCTCACAACACTGGACTGTAGCTAATTTCTCTTTAGAGAACACTCAAATACGGTTCATATTACTTTCAAATCATTATCGGACTTTCAAACTAAAACTATCTTGATTATGATATTAATGATACATTAGTACCAAAATTGTATTAAACGGCTAAAATATGAATCGAACAAATCTTCAATTTGAAAACCTTGAATTTTATTTTATTTATTTGGGAAAGCTAACAACTATGTTACATAGCTTAATATTACAGTATTAAGTAACAAAATTTAAATATGTTAATAATTCGTCGTGCATCCGTAAAAATAATGCAGTTAGTTACGTTCGCGAAAATCGTCCTACCCCGCCGCAATGCTTGCGGTGTTCGCCCGTCTTCTCAGTGCCAGTGCCAAATGCTATTGTCGTACTCGTCGGCGTCGTTTCGAAACTCGTTCAGACCCTGCAGTCTCGACATAGATAGCGATCGCTTTACGGCCGATTTCGGTTGATAAGTCATAAGTGTCATAACGATTAATTTTTAACGATTTTTGAAAGTCTCGACATTAAAACTATCGATTGTGATTGGAATCATATCGAATCTAACTGCCAACTTTGCGATTGCTGATCACGTTTTTACAATCAAATTTGACAGCTCGCAGTGTTCGTGCTTATCATTATGGCAAGCGATTGTTTTCGTTATTTTTATCGATCGGTAGTTTACGAAAATAATCGCTATGTCGGGACTGCAACCCCAGTACGCTGTTTCAACTTTCAACATGGGTACTTTGAGTTGTAGGGCATACGTTGAATAATGCTAATGATTATACATTTTGTATAGACGTGGTAAAAGCATTAAAATATAGTTGTAATTAATTTATTTTCATGAGACCTTATATCTTTAGAGGTTGTGTAAGTGTTGCGAGCAGACACCTGAACATCGAATACATCTAACATATTATCTATAACTGAAAACTTATGCTGGATATACACAGAACAGTAATTATTTAACTGTGACAAAACACTTAACGATATCGATAATAAAGATAATAATAAATAATAATTGATGACTATAGGGACAATAACTATATTTAGAATGGAATGAACATATTGTTAGATTGTTATACTATAACAATAAAATTCATATTGTTATGAATGTTATGTAATATGTTGTCTCTGTCATGCTTGTTATCTGTGGACACTACCTCGGTCTGTTAAAATGTAGTCTATGTAAGTGAAACTTGTACTCTATGTGAAATAAAAAATATGAGGTGTGTCTCTAAGTTATCAGTAGTAATTGTGTGGAAACTAATAAAAAGAAGAATTAATGATAAATATTTAGTTTCAATGGTTTAAACAGTAAAACCGCAAGACATATAAGTACCTATCAAATAATCTCCTCTTTATTTGTATGGCATTGTCGCGAGTATTAGACATGAAGAAAAAGAGGCGTTAAACTGTATGAATTTATTGACAGTTGTACAGATTTGTTTTATTCACTTGGAAAAAAAGAATTACTGAACTATACAAAGCCACGTTTAAAAGTGATAGTTAATTGTAATGCATCTTAATCTTCAGGCTAATTGGATAAGTGAAAATCTATAGTACAATATAATCTAAAAACTAATATGTCACTTTTCTAAACGACATGAGAGTTCATTGCATTCTAAATTTTAAATTGTGAGTGATAAGGATGAGGGATCCTATTTACATATAAGTAAAATTAGTAGAATCAATCATTCATTAATATATACTTATGTAAAATGTCTATTGAGTAATGGCTTATTACTTAATAGACATTGTAGATAACTAAGTACATAGTACATATTCTTTTACCTATATGTTCAGCAATATCGAATCAACCATAGTATTATAGTTGATTTGATGTTATGATTAATTACATGTTTAATTCAAAATTACTGTACGTGTACAATCCATCACACTGTGATAAGTACTGTGTTCATCCATCACAGTGTCATGGATGTATTTCACGTACAGTAATTTGCGTACGTAAATACTGTTACTGGCAAAAGTTTAAAAAATACGTTATAAAAATAGGAGAAGATTAAAAAACTATTATAAATCAATATATTTAGATTGTGGGTGACATATTTTAAAATCTAATTCGGGTAAACTTATAAAATTGTAAGCTTTAAAATTTGTTTGTATTAATTGAGTGTTCTACTAATTTTACAAATTAATTATTCATATATTTTAATTTCAACGTCTTTTATTTAAATATTCAATCTATTGATTCACTGTGGAGCTTAATTAGAAACCCAACTTGGTCTGTGGTCAGACTTCTCATCTACTAAACGTTTGTAATTACCTGTACACCAAAATATTTGACAACAGCATATAAACTATCCTGGCACTCAGCTCCACAGCAAAAGGGCGTATGTTACACAAAACTGTATTGGTTGTCGACGGCCCTTATGTCGTGGTGGGCTCCGCTCGCTACTAAAAGTGCTTCTAATTCCGCGCGGCGCATACGCACGTCGCTCCCGTGAGTTACGCCTAACTGAAATTAGGATTACATACTTTATGTATATATTGTATAAGTAATGGAGAGACTCTTTTTATTTCGAATTGGAGATATTTCCCGTCACTTCAAAAATATGAAAGATTTTGATACGATCTTCACTAATATTCTTTGGATTTTTCAATATCAACATGAGCAAAATCTTAACCAAACCTAGTAGTTTACAAATACACATACATAATTTTATATTGTGGACTGGGCATTCAAGTGCAACATAACACCTGGACGCCACTTGGCTTACAGATGATAAAGCGGAGCCAGACAAGTTGGTAATCAATCGCGTATACAACTTTCTTATAATAATCTATACTTCTTGGACGACTTTTACGACCTGTATGGAAAGATAAGCAGTTGACACATTCTGTATTATTTTTCTCCCAGACTATTGAACTATGAAACACCTAAATTCCTCTATCTTTATACTATCCGCGCGTAGGTTTGCCGACGACTACCCCTCGCAGTTCAACTGACCGCGTCCCTGATAGTCTGGTCAGTACCGCTAGCTAGCAACACTGTCGTTTAGTATTTCTATGTGTCTTTTATATTCGTGTTATTTATTGCTCTCGCTCCGAATTAATTCATTGTTTTTATTTTTTTGCTAAGTTTTATTTTGTCTTTTTGTTAGTTATTTGTTTTCGTTGTTTGTTATTTTGTTGTCAAAATAAGCGAAGGGAAAGTATGATGTAAAGTATATAGAATAATAAATTAAAATCAATAATTTATTGCAAGAACTATTTTTGTAATTTGTCTTTTTTGTTAAACCTACTGACCAACGACGTCAGCGTGACGTCATGACGCTATCAGCAAACCTTCTGCGCAAGGATAGTATTTAAGTGCTGTCTGAAGGCAGAATTACTTTTTGTTTTTTAATTTATGAATCGCTAGCTATAAAAATACAAATAAGCAAATCATAAAGACACTTACCAAAAATGAAATATGCACATTCACAAATCACAAAACACAGGCATAAAATAAAAAGAAAATAAAATAACAGCAAAATAAAAAACGAAGCATTCACAGTACACATTTAATAATAAAATTTACAACCATGATATTTATAATTAAAGCTTGGAAGAAGATTCGTTCGTGTTGAGTTATATCGCAGTATTATTTTGATTTATTAGTCTATGTTGTTAGTTTGAAATCAATTAAAATGAATACATAATCGTCACATTTTATTTTAGTTAGGCCTAAAATTATTTGGAACAGACTATGAATAAATTCTTACCAAGAAAGTGTATGTAACTTCCTAAAGCTATATTTTACTGGCAAAGTTATACTAATCATGGGCGTATTCGACCAGTCGATTAGAAAGCGATTCAAGACATAAAATCTGATTTGTCCTTAAACCTTACCTTATCTAAAATGAGTAAACTAGTTATTATGCTGAAATTAATATACATAAACAGTATAGAAACTTGGTGCATTACTACCGAGTCTTTCATTCTTGAGCTTTTTTTATAAGCGAAACGTAGTGAATAAATCATTGTACTCGTTTTAATCAGTTAGCCAAATTGGTTAAATGAAATTGGAAAGAGATTTGGAACGTAACACCTGAATAAAATATATTTATGTATGTGGGTACTTACAAAAAATGCTGTTAACAAGGAAAGATATAATTTTATAAGAAGCTGGACACTAATGTTCTAGATTGACGTAACTTTTAACCAATTTATTTTCCAACTCGATTTAGATTCTAGAAATTTTTTAATTTATTTCTAACTTGAATAGTAATTGTATCAAGTTCCTCTGGCACAGGACTTCGATTTATAAACCATTGATCAGTCATAGTGAGTCACAAGTTCGTCAAAAATATAAAATATGATTACAGAATAGTTGATTCAAAGGAGTGGAAGAAATTCTTCCTTTTTTCTATTTTATCATTTGCATTTCTTCTATTTTATTATTCTGGGTACGCCCATGAACAGATCTTAGCACGCGATGACATTGTGACGTGTATTTGTTTTCATAAAAAGTATTAACAAAAATGCTGACAAATATTTCCAGACGTCACAAGAACTCAGGATTTTTGCTTTTGATTCTACGTACTTTCATAAATACATTGCGTACTTACATATTTCATACATTCTATTAACTACTTTATATAAAATAATATAAATAAAAATAAAAATGTACATTTATCGTCGTCAATAAATATTTCATATGCGTCAAATAATAAACAACAAGGAAACTACAATTATAATAATTTGATTTGTTCGAAATTGAGTTAATTCATTGCTTAAAAATCTATCACCTATTTTAATTATATGTATAACAAAAACCCTACATATTAAAAAAACATGCACAAAGTTAAAGCTACATAAAACTAGACATAAACAGTCTCAGACCTTAATGAGATTACATTGACGTCTTTATATAAAATCGATAAGGGTTAAAGGTCCCTTTTAGGCCATAAAAATGCATATAGTTTGTTAAAATTAGAATAAAATTGCATCGTATCAAAGCCACTTCAAAAGTACAACGGCCGATTCCTTACGCATATTGGAACTTGGTTAACACTATCAGTAAGTTGACCATAAGTTGTTTAAAAAGTAGCAAAACTGTGCAAAATTTACTAAAATTCAGGTGTGCTGTGTTTCAATAAATACCATTTGTAGTATTGAAAAAGCTACATGCATAGATATATGCATACTAGTTAATAAATGTAACATTATGTATAACACATGATGTAATTATACACAAATCTACATCGTTAAACAACATTTAACTAAAACAACCAACATTACTTAAATGCACAATATACTATACACATACTAGACTATTTTTATAAAGTCAACAAGGAAAGTTTCTAACAACACTTCTATTTACAAGTTTTTATTAAGTTGTCCTGCTTTCATGTCATAAGACTTGGTCACACTGACTGTGCTTTACTGTTATTAAATAAGAGGGAGAACTATTCCTTCCATATCAATAATTATATTTATTCTTGTATCTGTGAAGTTGAAAGTGAAAGCACAAAAACGATGCTTAGCAAATGAAACTACACAAGCTAATTAAACATTAATAGCAACACTAATAACGAAAAATGTTTACAGGCAAAATTTTTGCACAAATTTTGTCTATGAACAAACAGAAGGGTGTAAAAGAAGACCCAAATAGCATTATAACATATTCGGTGGGTGAAGTTATGCCTCTTTAAAGCTGTCCATTTCACAAAAGTTAATTCAGAAAAAAAGTTAGTAATATTGAGACTTATAAGAGACTATACACATTACATATAGATATTGTTACATCAATATGATAGCATGTTGTATGTAAAAGATGCTTGTGTGCATAGCCCCTAAACCTTCAGTATCATAATAAAATATGGTTAATTAAAATGCTTTTGAAATAGATTGTAAAATAATATATATATTGTATTGTAATCGCATAGTGAGCTCTGAGTGACAGTGATGTTTGATTGAAATAGGGGCGTACATGTATAAAGATCAAGTAAGGAAGAATATGGAAATTACTTTTAGAATTTATTTTTTCATTTCGGTATATAGAGAGCTTTCATACTTTGTTGTATTTAATCATTTAATCCAATATTTTATTTATTCAATTCAAAATCGATATCCAATAATCGATATTGACAATCACACGATACACTAACGAGTACATTTGCTTTGAAACATTTCACTCGATAAAATATAGCGCCAAAATCGAAGAAAATTACGAAGAAATAAAAAAATTATCGTAGTTTTTCAATATACATACATATTTATAATGCTTTTGAAATAGATTGTAAAATAATATATATATTGTATTGTAAGCGCATAGCGAGCTATGAGTGACAGTGATGTTTGATTGAAATAGGGACGTGGTTCAGTTGCAATTCGTTCCATCATATCGTTGACAAAGTCGTTCATTATAAGCAGACAGCTTTCATGCCCTGGACATTGGCGTGCTCTGCTAATTCTCCACGTATGACGAGATTTACTGCAGCATTTATTTCTCTGAGACTGATGGTAGTCTTCTTCCCATAGTATACAAGTCGCCCTGCTTCTGTTGCAAATCATATCGTTGACAGTCGTTCCTTATAAGCATGTATATGCTTATAATGAACGACTTTGTCAACGATATGATGGAAAGGATTGCAACGGAAGCAGGGCGACTTGTATCCTACGTGCAGAAAACTACAATCAGTGTCAGAGAAATAAATGTTGCAGTAAACCTCGTCATACGTGGAGAATTAGCAGAGTACGCCAATGTCCAGGGCGTGAAAGCTGTCACGAATTTCTTCGGCCGAAAACTGCACGATTTAGAAGAGTAATTTTAATTTAAATAATAATAAATTTGAATTTAAATAAATGACTTGTGATTTCATTTACCAATAGACGATTTAATAAAATCTTGTACAATTATGAAATAACCGATCAACTGTTGACACGCAAAAGACCTATAAAAGACCTCGGCAATTTAAAAAAAAAAGTTGATAAAAAGATTTTTCGGCAAGTTTGTATAAGCAATTATTAATTATATTACAATTAAATTAATATAACAACAAAGTAATGAAAATTTAGTAATTGTACATGTTAGGACATCTATACTCTATAGACGTTCATGTTACATGTGCATAATCTCAGGAATAATTTTTAAGTTTGAGTCTCAGACTCGTAACAAGGGCATAATATTATTAATATGACAGGGTTTTTAGATAAATAAATATTCTAATCCGATCGCTTCTCATTATGCACACCTACAGATAAAATTAATTACTGGAGTAATTGATTTTTACTGAATTTTGTCTTTAATGCATGTTAGAAGTGTCACTCAAGAGCTCAATTTGCACGCCACTGTATTATAATTATACTCCATTTCACATAGTATAATTTCTGTGATATTAAAGAATTCTTGACTTCTTTTAATAATTAATATTTAACACAATTTTTAAATGGTTTGTTGTAAAAACCATTAGTAATGTGCGTTTCGACCATGGTTTCAACTTAGCATTACATTATACATACATTATATTTTTGTAACCTCAAAATTATATATCACAAGAATCATAATATGAAAAAAGTAATATATAAAATATATGTTCCACCCTTTTGTTTGCACGTAAAGCTATGAAACCTGCAAGCTCACATTTTGCCGTGCGCCGTCTTGACTGACGACGTATTCAGTGAGCGTGACGTCAGCAGCGCCGCCGGACTCGAGCGGGATCGGGTTCGCTCGGAAATGCTCAAGCATGTCGTGCACGTTCGGGAACCACAGATGTTGTACTCGGCATTGGCCGGTTTCACTTAGTGTCATGCGTAAGTGTTTGGCGCGGCCCTACAAACAAAATATGTTGCGCTATGATTATTAAAATTGTAATAGTATGTCAAAAAAGGTTAGTCAAATTATTTTATTTATTAAACAACATGATCAGGTATTCTAGAATGTCAAATTATGTATTCTATATAAAAAGTATCTTAGTCTCGGATCAAGAATCAAAATGGAACGAGTATTAGCTTCAAAAGCGTGTCCGTTTTTTGTTGACCTAATTTGTAGACTTATAAATGTGCGTGACTGGGAAGGGTTACAGTACAACAATACACAGCTGAACATGACATATTTTTATTTCTGTGAATACTAGTAGTCAAAACACTTAATATTTACGAGTATTTTGCAAATAATTATTTCAGTAACGTACGTCAAGTCGGTCATGAGCTGACACGAATTACACCGACGGTGCGAGATTGTTATAATTATAGCCTTCGATCACAAATAAAGAACTAGATGCACAATCTCCTGTAAAATCTAAACAAATTATTGTCCGAATTGACGTATATCTTTTTAATACCGTATAGTATTATCGGTAACATTGTGTTAATCTAAAGTAAACCTTACTGCCAAACCATAAGGTTATAAAAGCTTGTAAACGATTTTTGCATGACATTGAAACGATGTTTGTAAAAAAATATTTAAAATGCAATCTTACGTCTCGAGCGTAAAGTATAATTCACATAATCTGTGAGACACTCAATGTGCACTCAAATACTTATTTGAGCGCACATTTGTTTCGGACATCTTTGGAGGGTTGTTGATTGTGTATCTAGTTTTTTATTTGTGATCGAAGACTATAGCTACCTGTTACTCGTGGTTACGCTCCATGAGATAGAAAGAGAGACACGAAAATTCGTTTGACACACGGTAATAAGAGTGGCAACTTATTATGGCATCGTCCATTGTTTCTTGGTCCAAGATCTTAGCACTTCGAGACTACATCAAGGGGTTATTCAAAAAGGGAGTGAAAAGGTTTTTACAGGATCGGCAACATGCAAGTGATACCCCAGGTGTCAAGCTATGTTTTTGTAAGTAAGTAGCAGTTTCTTTGGCATGAATATAAAATTAAACCTGGCCGAGTCAAATGAATGAAGTTTTTAAGAAATCTGTACAACTAAACCTATTAAAAATATTTTTCTGTGATTTTAAACCTTGAACCATGAATATACCATAATGTACGGAGCTTTTGCTTTAAGAGTGTGTCGGTTTTTTGTTGGTGTGAGGTTCTAGATTTGCAGTAATGTGCGTTCCAGGGTAGGTACATAAAGTCACAATACACAGCTGAACATGACGTTTTTATTTTTGTGAATACTAGTAACCAAAACACAAGATTTACGAGTACTTTGCAAATAATAATTATTTTAGTACTGGAATGTTTCGACCGCTGGGTCGGTCATAAGCTGACATGCTTAACACTGACCAGTGCGATGTTGCCTAACTTACTATAGCTGTCTAATATACTATAGCTAATAGCTATCACTGTATTCGTGGTTACGCTCAATGAGATAAATAGAGAAACACAAAAATTCGTTTAATACACGGCGATAACAGCGCCAAGTCATTATGGCTCCGCCCCTTCGATCACGAACAAAAAAACTAGATACCCAATCAACGCTCCAAAAATGTCGGAAACAAATGTGCGCTCAAATAGTATTTGAGTGCGCACTGAGTGAGTCACAGATTATGTGAATTATACTTTATGCCCGAGACGTAAAATTGCATTTTAAATTTTTTTTTACAAACATCGTTTGAATGTCACGCAAGAATCGTTTACAAGCTTTTATAACCTTATCGTTTGGCAGTAAGGTCTACTTTAGATTAACACAATGTTACCGATAATACTATACGGTATGAAAAAGATATACGTCAATTCAGACAATAATTTGTTTAGATTTTACAGGAGATTGTGCATCTAGTTCTTTATTTGTGATCGAAGCTGTGTCGATTATATTTCTTGGTCCGAGTTTTAGGTAGTTGTGTTGTTTTAAAACTGGCGACATTAAAAAATAATTGGTTGACAACCTCACGGTACATTACATCGACGCATGTAACTGCCGTTACCTGATGAAATTACACTGATTTTTTTTCACCTACACTAATGCATAGAAAGAAAGAATTTTAAAAAAATCGCACAATTACCTAATACGCATTATCCTATGTATATGATTTGAAGCCAGCGAGATTGCCAAGTGGTGTGATGCGATTTTACAATGATGTAATGCAATTTCAAAATTGATAGCAACCCTTTAGCCTGGGCGTTCTTGGGCACGTGGACCATTTCAAGTCGCAGTACATAAACACTTATGTAGGAAATTGCTTTAGGCTCAATTGAAGTCGAGAGTGGCAGCTGCGAAGCGGCGAGTTCTTCCAGTACTAAAATATAGAATTGCTTGAGCGGGCCTAAATGAATTATGCAGCAGTTGAGCAATTCTATATATTTTAGCAACAAAGATAAAGTTTCAAATGTTATGTTAATTTGGGCACTGAAAATGCTTGCCGCTTTGCTGTCACTCTCGGTATGAAAAGTACCTTAACTTGCCCTTTCACACAGAGATTTGTATCAAGCATGATATCTGAGACCTGTGTCAGAGATTTGTTTCAGTTTCAATGTCAATACACATGTTGATTTTGATCTCTATACAAAGTCTAGTCTTTCGGAGTCATACATATCTTCACGCTGTATCCCTAACGGGGTAGTCAGAACGGACGGAGCGCCAAGCGTCGCGGTTCTTACATACTTCTTTCGCTTCCTCAAATCTCGTCACTCTTCTCGCACATTGTCGCCATGCGCCATGAGATAATGCTCTATGCTCTAAAAAAAATGGTTATTAAGTAGAAAGAGCTAAACTGAGCTTAATTGACATAAATGGTTTCAGTATACCATGTCACGGTCTCAAGTCCATGATGATATTGATACCATTGCATCAGATTAGATTGCAAGTGAAACACCCACTAGAAACCACCATTTACACATTGATATTTGTCTCATGTAACAGTATCATGTGGTCTTAAGCCAATGATGATACTAATCCACTGTATCAGTTCAAATTGCAACTGAAACACCCACTTGAAACCACCTTTTACACATAATATTTGTCTCATGTAACAGCATCATGCAGTCTCAAGCCAATGATGATACTGATACCATTGTATCAGATCGGACTGCAACTCAAACGTCCACTTGAAACCACCATTTACATATTGATATTTATCTTACGAAACAGTATCAGGTAACATGTTACGATACAAATATCATCAGAATGGGCCCCATCACGCGAGTATAGCGCGACTGCCACGAGATTCACCTGGAAATTGAAGGTGAGCACATATTCGCCGCGGCGCGTCTCGCTTTGCCGCACCAGGTAGCAACCATGTGCCGCTGCCCCGCCCGCTAGCACGCTGGCCGCGGCAGCCGCGCGTGCCAACGTGCCATGGAACCACGGCCACTCGCCCAGCGACATGCGTCCTTCACACGTCTCCTCTGCTATCGAACCTGACGAATATCATGCCACACATTATCAATAACTTATTTTCCACTAAGCTGCTATATTTCAAATGAAAAAAGGTGCCCTTATAAGATCGCTTTTCTGTCTGTCACAGTATATTTTTTCAGAAATTATGTGAAATTTATAATATAATAAATATTAACTTCAAATTTGTTAATTAATGTTGCACTAGATAACATTTTATACTATTCAATATATTTATGCATAGGATAAATAAAGAAGAGGAAATTTAGTATTCTACTTGACCATTCCATTCATGGAATGGAATTTTAAAAATTTCAGGCAATATTCACAAAAAAAAAAAAATGAAGTCTTAGATCTTAAAAAGGAGAAAATACATTTACATTACATTCACATTTTATAACCTATATTATAAGGAGCTGACAATTAGTTTGTTGTAAATCTTAATAATATGTCTCATGTAAAATGAATATCAAACTACTAACCTAATTCAGCCTCTTCAGGTGTGTCTGTTGCTAAGTCAGCATTACTAGTGCTAGTGGGTAAATCTCTCCGTGGCGGCAGGTCCGGTGGTGCTGGTTCAGGGAGACCTGGTAGTGCATCGGGTGGGGGTTGTGTAGTCGGCGGCGACCTCATACAGTACTTGATTGTGGCCAGCCATGACTTCATATCATCAACATCAGCTGCTTCAATTACATACTCCATATTGTTGTCAGCCTATAATTTAAATTATTTTATGTGTAACATATACAATAGTAACTGCTTATCTATATAAGTCAATTGAAAATCATTTGTTAATTGAAACCAGTAGTATTATTATTATTATTATAAACAGCTTGTAACCCTTTTAACATGTAGTAAGAGAATTATAATCCAGATAGTTGCAAGATAAAAACCTGTGGAGCTATAGTTTTGAAATGAGCGACTTTAATTTTCATATAAGATAGCAATAATTTTTTGTTAATTTCCAAAAACATATTCAGAACTATATTTATACACTTTTTTCATACCTTATTTTTCAGTATTTTTTTTTAATTTTACACAAAATCGCTCAGTATACCTGTGCTTTCTTTTTATTGAATTTTCTGCCTCTTAAAAATAAAGTAATTTTTTATCTAAAACCCAAAAACTAAATACTAAAAATGTTGTAACAATTGCCTGAAGACGTTTACTACATATACGGAAACTTAATATCTGTCTAAATGTAAACTAATTATTTATTTATTATTATATACTTAGTTACTCAGTTCAACACCAATCGTGATGAAATAAACTGTTAGATTATATATAACATTGTCACTGCCAATGCCAGTTAAAAAATTACCTTTAATACAAAAGTGTTTTCATGATCAGGCATTTCCAAAGCAGTAGTTTCTCTCGCTTCAGATATGAGGAAACAAAACACTCCACTACGAGGCTTCTGAGATTTCGGTGGTGAATAAAACTCCAGCATGTATCCACCAACAGTCTTCACTAGCGCCAGTCTACATCTCTCCCATTTCTGTGGACCACTCGGCTGCTCTAAACTTTCTGGAGTTAAATAGTTTACCAACCCTTCTTTCCTACATTCTACAACTATCTTAGCTAATTTAGTCTTGTTCTGTTTATTAATCGTACTGGACAATTCAACTTCATCTGAATGCTGTTTATGAAATAAGCCTTTGCCTCTTCTCAAGCCTTTGAATGATAACCTTCTGAAAAAAGGTTTGTGCTGTGTTCTAGGAGAGTCCGTGTCTTCTGAATAGTCGCTCTCATCGTGGCCCGTGTGGGTTCCATGTGTACCGTTTGGAACTTTATGTTGAGCTTTTAATTTGCCGATTTCGATTTCGAATTGCTCTGAGAACGTGTCGACAAATTTTTTTAGCAAGTCCTTGTGTGAGACTGGCGGTCGGCCTGTGGTATCGCCAGCACCGGTGTGTATATACTGCAAGCAAGCCTTGGCGAAGTCCTGAGCAGCGGCTTTTGCCTGACGCTCGCAGAACTCGACCCATCCGTCGGGGTCTCCGTCGGACGGGCCCGCCATGGCAAGCAATTTCTTTAGTAGCTCCAAGGCGAGTACTTTTGTTTCACATCAAAAACAATTACACTGTTTTCACTAATCACTAAAACACACTTTCTTATCTAATTCTAGTAGAATTTGGCAAACAAAATAAAATTCTCACGATGCTTCAAATTTACAAGTTATCTTGCGAAAACAAGTTATGTTGCCATACAATAAAAATGATAACAACGCTTTGCTTTCCGACTACGAATATAATAATATATTACAAAAATACATAATATATTACAAAAATAATAACTACATTTATTACACCCATTTAGATTATTCAATAATGAATAATAGTTATTTTAAATGTTATTAATTTCGCTAATTGTTGTACCTGCTATCTATTATCAAGCAACAACATTTTTTTACTAAAATATTCTATTGGCTTTTGAACACTAGATGCCGCTAACCATAACAAATAACGTGGTAGAGATGATAAGAGTCATGTATGTAATAATTTATGCTGTACATAATTATTACGTATAATTAAATTAAGGTATGCAATATAAGATCTATTTGAAATTCGATATGTTGACCACACTAATATATCAATTTGGTACTAAATAAAATAGTAGGTCTTCCAAATTTTCTAAATTTCATAAAAAAAAAATACAAGTATACAACTTGAATAATAATGTCGAATGTTGATATAGAAAAATGTTAAAAAATTTCATAAAGCCATTTTTTCATTCACAAAAATTTACTGTGCGTAGAGAATTTATACTGTTTATGTCTACAATCTAAAAATATTTAAACATTTTATAATCTAATAAAGTATTTTATTAATAAATTACGAAATCACTTGCATAGCTACAAGTGGTTTCGTTCTATATTGCCTTCATATGCATTTCTTGTAATGAAGTTACGGTAGCGGTTTTTCTGTTTCATGCGTAATTCCAAAACAATTCGCTACTCTGTTTTTACATTTAACTTTTTTCCGGCGAAAAGAAAGCAACCGTATTGCGAACGAAGGCTACGGCTATAGGACTAGTTTACAGAAGCAAGATACACTGCATTCAAGAGAAAAGGCTTCACGCTAAACAGTTGATCAATAGTATTATATTTGAATTTGTGGCTATATAGGTATATTTGTGGCTATATATTTCTTAATTAATTTCTACTGTTTTGTACTCTTGATTTATCAATTTTATGTCATCTTACATGTTTCTTTCTAATTATACACACATCTATTATTAATAATAATAGATGCGATAGATTAATAATTTAATCTATATATGTATGTGTTTATTGTAATTGAAACAATTTAAACTTTTATTTAAAATAAAAAGCAGAATCTACCGTTTAGTATTACTTAATTCTCAATTTTATGTTATGTTTCATGTTTCTTTCTAAATAGATAAATGCTTTTATTCAAATTTAAATAAAATGATTCGACTTTATTGAAAATGAAAGTATGTACTTTTATTTTAAAAATATTCATGTCCCTAAAGGGCGGCAATAAAATTTGTTATTCTGTCCAGGGTGACGTAGCCTCTAGAGCGGGCGCTATTCAGGCCTTTCGAGAAAGTTTTCATTTCAGTCTGTCTTCATATACTCGTATTGAATAGGTAATGCTCTTTCTCGTACACTATTATCAGTTTTCTACTACTCAGTTATTATAATAAAGTGTGAATTTATCTCAAATAATAAAACTTGCGTGTCTACATCTCTACCACAGATTTCTCTACGTTGCGCGACACGCGAGTTATTCACCATACTTTAATTTTTGCAAGGAGACATACTCTATCTCTATTCGACGACCTCAATGCCACAGTGGTTTAGGTGTTGCATCCAAGCATGGAAGGTTTTGAGTTCGATTCCCAGTCGTGTCTATTTAGGAAATGAACTTTTCTAGATTGTTTCGCGTCTGGCTGTAGTGAAGACGCCACTGGTAGTAATTGTCGTCTAATTCTCATAACACACAGAATGCTCTAATACGTGAAGAGAATTACCTAGTTTGAGAAAACTAAAGGAGGTACTTACACACCAATTTACTTGTCTATTAATCTCATATGGAGATTGAGCTTCTTCTCGTTAGAATACTTATACTCGTAGCGTGAAAATAAGTTTGTATTATGAAAGTTTCAATTCCGTTTAAGAGCTGTTTGTACATTATAAACTACATAGTATTTTTAATTTTAAGTAGCGCTTTTCACTAGTTATCTGTAAAGCGAACACTATACCCCGTTGGCAGACTGCGTTCGACATAAGTAGGTAAGCAATAACGATCATTATGAACAACAAAGTTATTTTCCTCACAGAAATAGTTGCCCAAGGACCATTCAATGCGTCATCACTATCAGATCTCTCATAAAGCGCGTCTAGCATCGATCGTAAACTTGGTTAAGCGCTCTCGTGTGTCAAGTATCCAATAATCTTATTTTGGCGCGCATCAGACGGGCCGATGACGGAAATATGAGAGAGCGGTGCGAGCGGGCAAGCGCGCGCGGCCGTTCACCTGAACCGCGACGATGGCTTTATGACATTATCTATATTTGAGGAGAACAAACAAAAATACAATACCTTGACCACGATTGAGTATATCGGTCGAAATGTTGCTTATATTACGTTTGATCACACTGAATGCTTTTCGATGTTTTGTCTTCTAGCTCTCTCGATGTCTCAACATCAACCTTCTTGTGAGTTCTTTGACAAATAGGTGATGTAACGTTTGGATAAATCAATGTTTTTTTACAAAAGTAAAACTACAAATAAGTAGGTATTTTAAAGGATGAAGAGGTAGATATAAATACATTATATGTATCTTTCTACAGTTAGTGATTTACATACGTATATAATGTAGGTACTTACGGACAATTAATTCAGTAATACAGATGTATGAGCATCATTACTCTAAGTTAAAAAAATAAGATTGTTTCTCTTTGATTAGCGTTGGTTAGTATATCCGTGGATGGTTTTCAAGTCGAGGGTTTGATTCCCGGCCAGCTGATCGGATGTAAAAACTCACTATTCAAAGTTCTCTTGAGGTTTACTTGTTTATAACTGCTTTCTCGCAGTTCATTGTGTGAAAGAAATGTTTATGAAAATGGGAGTGATATTATATCTGATTGAGTGAGTTTTATTTGGAGAGATGGTGTATTTATAAGACAGTGTTAGATTGATACAAGGAAAAATCTTCTAAACCGCAATTTTCACGTCATCGTTAGAGCCATTTTACGAGAAAGTTAGTACATACTTATTTTGCTGATATATTTTGTATATTTTGCTGTTACATATTTATATATTTAATATACAGCTATATATCCAGCCTGAAGGTTCATTCTAAGTACTGGTGAAAGAATTTTTGAAATCGGATGATTAGTTTCAGAGATTACCTCCTACATTAAAATTTACAACCTTTATCTCTTTATGATATTAGTTTTGATTTAGATAAAATGAGAATTACTTGTTTAATATCTGGTAATACTCGTTTAATATACGGATATTAGCTTTTTGTAAGATTTAAACCGACCGTGAATATTTCCGATGTGCTCTACTTGGAATTGTACCAGTTGGAAATCAAACGAGAGTATTTAGTGGTCTCTTTCGGAGCGCCTGTAGATAAGACATTGTCTTATGAGATTTTTTTTGTGAGACTACTTGTACATGTTTGTAATTCAACACTATCGTACATACTATAAGTACCTAAACGCTTGATTTGTCTTGTGTTGGATCGACATGGCTCGTTTGGACGAGATGTCGTTGGGTTTTTGTGAATGACCAAGAGAGTGCGGTATGATAGGTAAAATAAAATTAATGTCTATTTCAGACAAAATGCTTAATCTAGTCAACTATATGTTAGAAGAGCGTCCTTGCGGTCTCTATAAGAGTCCAGAAGCAGAAAGATTACAATTACGTCATAAAACACCGAATTTCTTGCAGGTTCTTCTCAGTACGGGTTTCTCTGAATCAGTACATTCTAAAATGCCTTGTAAGTTGTAATTGAAATTATTTATGTAAGTTTTTATGCTTTGTAGAATACATATTATCCACAGTAATTCATATAACCCCTGCCCTGCTTCATTGTCTGGTTAAACGTGATTAATTATCCTCGACTGAATATGTGATCAAACGTATGACATGATCGTCATGGATAATGAAAAATCTATACTTATTTATACTTTTATTATTATTTCCATGCGTGCAATATTTGAAGAAATCGTCGGGACTATGTCAAATTAACGAAGTAGTATGATCAAAGTATGATATTAAATAAGTGAAATGCTACATTTCAAAATACTTACACTTATTTAAATATATCTCGTGAAATTCTTTTCGTCGGTGAGGAGTCATTGTCGGGTTTTTTTCCCAACTTTTTACAAAGTTCACTTGAGAAATTCTCAATAACGTAAATATTTTTCAAGCACCCGACCATGCACAGTAGTTTACGACCTCTTCCAATAAACAAAATTATATGCTGTTTATAGTGAAAGTTAGTTAGATTAGGATAACTACATTTTCATTAGCGTATTGCGAGACTAATAAAAATATTAACGTAGAAATATAAAAACTGGCACAGTGTGAAAAGTAATAATGGTATTTGGTTTCGTATGGATTATTATGGATTTAGATACGTAACATACATACTATTATTTTAAATTTAATTTCTTAGCTATTATATGTTATTGAAAAAAAATGTACAATATATTCCATTTCATGTTTTCTTTTTATACAGCGTTTGGTAGGTATGTATATACGTAATATTATACAATATTTTCTATATCGCATTTTATGGTATTTTATTACTGCTTAAACGTCAAGGTTCTCCGATAAATGTGGTACACATTGTATATTAGAAATTCAGAAATTGTTGCTGTTTCAGATAAAGTAGTGTAGCAGTAGACATTGTGAGAGAGTACGTACTCTGCTATAATGATATACTATGGTTTTCGTCAGTGTATGTACCTAACAAAATTGGAGAAGACTATTCTGCTTCTGTAATAAAGCATGGTCACACTCCTCAGCGCATACATCCGGCCGCTGAAGCGCTGACAGACAAACGCGCAGGAAGACCACGTCGTTAGTGCTGTCGTCGCCTGCGCAACCGCGCGCCCTCGTAAATAAAGAACACTAGAATAGGGGCCCTTAACATTTCTCTTCCATGCAAGAAGAAATGCATTTTGTAGCATTGGATGAAATTATTTCAATTCACGATAAAATATAGTTCATTTTTGTAAAGTATTTACAAAGATTTGCTGGCTAATAGGTCCAAATATTAATGTTGAGTAATTTATAAAAATTAGATTGCTTTAGTATAATACCGAGATTAAAACGTTTTTCGACTGTACTTTCTTGCAATAATTTTGTATCGTATTTGTCCGAAGTGTTATTTTAGAATTATCTACTGATTAGAAAACCTATAAAATAAATACGTTATCATTTAAAACTACTACGCCATCAATTAATCACTGGTCTAATTCAAAATATTTTCTCAATGTTGTTTTGCGAGAAACCAAAATACCTATGCCTACATCTAACGAACTCGGTTGTCTGTTCTCTCTTCTCAGTCTCAACGAGAACTTTGAGGAAATGTAACGGCTCTAAACGAAATACCTACTTTTGAAGTTTATTGCTTCTATTAATAATTTTGTTTTTGAAGTATAAGTATAGAAAGCGGATGTTGCAACAAATTGAAGTCGGAATCACCTACATATAAGCCACAGAAAATTTTAAGTTACCAATAGAGCCTACTTACTACTTATATATACCAAAAACTGACCATTTCAGCTATAGATAGAATCCACTCTTTTTTTTAAATGTATCGTTTCGAGTATATTGCGTTAAGTAAAACATAGGTACATATCTTCACGATGTATTCCTAACGGGGTAGTCAGAGATGATGGCGCCAATAAGCGTCACGGTCCCTACATAATTCTTTCGCTTCCTCAAATCTCATCATTCTCCTCACGCATTGTCGTCTAGTTAGGTATATGAGTGCTTTTGACATTTCCGTCAGCTAGCACTCTGGCTATTTGCTCTTCGTAACTCAGCCTTGGTCTTCCTTGGCTTCTGCATAAGTATAATATTAGTATCGGCTTAAGTGAAAGTTACTAGTAAAAAGCTTCATTGGTCTACTTAAACGATTTATTTCTGTTGTGTTGAAATAGTTATTCTTTATTACAAAAAAAAGTGTTGAATTTTTTGTATTTGGTGATGAAATAAAATAAAGATGAAAGAAAAACTTCGAAGCTTATTTTTTATAAAAAATATTAATTTCGCCTAACATATAAAACTAATTTAGGTATGTTTGTGGCTAGCCTCTTAATAGGATTATAGATGGGCTATAAACCATAGAATATGGGCTATATATCGCAAGTTCTTAAATTTGCGATCTGATTAATATCTAAAAATAATTAAATACGTAAAAACAAAAAATCCTAATAGAATAAAACTTCACTCTAAAACATATCAGCACACGATATCTCTATCTTTACACATATTTTAAGTTACCAATAGAGTTATTGTATTGTATGTATGTAACTAAATTAACAAAGATTAATGTACTCTCCTCTTGTTTAGTAATATTTATTTTCGTTATTTGTTGCATTCTGCTCCTACATGCACACACTAGTGATTCATTTAGCAACTATTAACTGGTGATTTGTTTTGTTTATATTTTTTACCCCATTATTTCTACGCAGACTGTTGTGGGATGATCTCTGAATGATGAGGCGACGTGGCCCCACCCATATTAACGCTGTCTCATTTGAGCCTCATTAATTCTACGTGCGGGAGTGAGTGGAAATGATCACGCCCTGACCTGAAAGAGGTTTCTGTTTTGGGTACAAACATACTTTTAAATAAAAATACAAGAATAGCCCTTATATTTAATAAGTTTTCTTGGAAAAATTTCGTAGTTTCTGTAATAAACACTTCAAGCATGTATTTATCCTCTGTACGAACACAGACAAGGAATTTTCATGAATTAATATTTAGTACAAATAATATCGATCACTGAGTTAGAATGTACGTAGGTACTCCGCAAGTACATTATTAATTCAGTGCTATTGCGGTGTGTGTAATTTTTCTACTGCAATTTATATGTAGGTAGGTAAGTACCTACTTATTTACTTAAAAGCGATTTAAAGAAAAAGTTTTCCACTACTATTTGCTTTTGTAGCTCAGTTTCATTACTATTGAATTTACTATTCTTCACTATTGAGAAAGACTCATTTCAGTAGGTACTTTTTAAAATAATAAAACACGGGCTTTTTTAGACGACTTAAAAAGCAAGAGGTACATAAAAGAAGTAGGTAATTCAAAGGAATGTAAATATATGTAATGTAGAGATGTATAAATTATACTGAAGGGTATTTAATGATAGAGATATACATAGAGCAATTGTGGACTTAGGTGATTGCTTACGTTTCCTAATAAATAAAAACGATTAAATTTTTTCTCGATCTCATGATATTTAATATATGTATTTAACATCTTTTTATTTAAAATATACTAAATTGATAAAGTTTTCCTTCCGTGATTTTATCTAATATTCAAGTTCTTCAATCTTTTTTTTTTTTTATTGATAAAAAGTACATACATATGTTAATATTTACAAACTTACAACTACACATTATCTTAAATAATAAACTTCCTCAAAGTTGCCGCTTAGAAAGCTGTCATTGCTCAAGGTACCTAGCAGACTGGCAGCATTGCCTCTTTGAATAGCCAAACTGATTCGTTGGCGGAAGAAGCTGCCAGCCCGGCGGTCTCCCGAAGCCTCGACCAGTCTCTTACAAATATCAGAAACCAGTCGATGGGCTTCGGGGCCCCAGGGACCCAAAGTTTCGACTGCAAAGGGCGTAAATATGAAACTCTCAGAGAGAGTCGCATACTTACGCCGCTTCAAGTTCTCGGCAGTGCTGGCCGCGGCACCTGCTGACTTGGAAGTCGCCGGCACATGGGAAACAGCAAGTGTATCGACACAAGTGGCGTCCCACACCAGCGATCTTCCAAGTTTCCAAGGAATGAGCGTCAAACCATCCGGTCTCTTGCCGTCGCTGCGCACAATACCTACAGGCTCTAAGACTGCAGGAACGCCAGCGGCGACAAGAGCCCGTCGAATGACGTCATTCAAGGCAGCATGTCGTGACATGCGGCCCGCACTACGTAAACAGGATAAACCGTGGTGACCTAGTACATCGACGAGATCACCACAGCGGCAACGGTGAAGAAGGTTAGTCCTGGCCCCCAGACGAAGGGTATCAAATATATTCAAGTATCTAAATTTTAATTTTCTCCTGATGCAAATAAATGGAACTATCGTTACTATTGATCTACATTGAGGATATATAAAAAAATAGCGGTATTCAACAAATTACAGTATGATATTTTAATATATGATAATTTAGCTATATATATAAATATAATATAATTAAATATCATTAAAATATTATTGAAAATGAAAATGAAAATGAAAAATTTTTTATTCAGTAGCTAGTACAATACATCTTCTACAGTATATCTTACGTCAGAGTCTCCTTTTAAGTATAAACAATACCTGTGCTAGGAGACTCTGCTCCTCATAACTAGTACAAAAAAAAAAAAAATTGTAGAAGTGTGCATTTCATAGAGAATTACAATTTCATATTTAATGAGATAAAAGGTAAGTAACATAAAATTATAGATATGGATGGGAGTATAAAATATGTGCGGTGTATGTGTGTGTTTATGAAAGTAAATAGTATGTATCTATGGTGCAGTGTGTATGTATGTGTGTGTATGTGTTTGGTGTGGTGTGATGTATGCTTGAGGCGTTTTTTTGTATGTGAAACAGATAAAGTTAAAAACAGTTTGTCGGCGACTTAATAAATACCTACTTCAATACATTCAGTTTTATTTAGATAGCCGTTTGTAAGAGAGCTTCAATCTCATCATAACTTTTAGTTTCCAACCAGCCCTTTAGCGAATTCTTACATTCGAAATATGGCATAGGGTAAATATTTAGTTGCTTATTTATTTCATTATAGAGGGAAGCGGATAGTCGGGTGTATTGTCGCTTTGCGTATGATGTTTTTGCATAGATTACAGGGGCCACATGATGTTTCCTTCTTCTTTTGAGGACATTACGATCATAAGGAAGAGTTTTGTGAAGTTTCAACACAGCATGGAGAACATATAATTTTCTGACAGTGAGGAGTCCACTTAGCGTGTAAAGATTTTCAGTAGGGAATCTATGTGGTTTGAAATACATCACCTTTAAAAGAGATCTCTGCGCTCGCTCTAATTCGAGAAATTTGGCTTTTGTAGCCCCACCCCACACAGGTATGCAGTACACAAGAACTGACTGGGCTAGCGAGACATATATCTGATTCAAAAGAGTCTTAGATGTAACATGTCTTAAAGTTTTGAACATCCAAATAAGCTTTCTAGTTCGAGCCATAATCATATCCGTGTGTGTATGCCAAGATAACCGTTGGTCAAGCATAATACCCAAATACCTTATATTTGTCACTTTTGTGATTTGATTACAAGAACAATTACTGTTAAGGAGACTATCACATATATGGATTTTTAAACAATGGCCAGGCCCCGGTTGAGAACTGTTGTAATTTGTAAATGCAATATACTTGGTTTTTGAGGTATTTAATGTTAAAAGATTAGACTTTAACCAGTCAGCAATTTTATACAGCCCCCGTTCAGCAAATCCATACACAGAATCCCATGTATCTCCAGTAAAAGCAACAGCTGTGTCATCTGCATAAGAGAATATACGTCCATTTTCAAGTCGTATATCACAAAGATTATTAATATATATTAAAAATAATGTCGGACCCAAGACACTGCCTTGTGGGACACCAAAACATACATTAGTCTCTTCACTAACATATTCTCCTAGTCTAACACACTGCCTACGATCCTGGAGATAACTCCTCAATATGTCCAAAGGAAGTCCTCTAATGCCTATGCACTCTAAACTACGCACAAGGATGGGTACAGAGACAGTGTCGAAAGCTTTTTTTAAATCTAAAAAGACAGTAACGCATTTTCTTCCTGAATCCACTTGGTTCACAATATGCGAGGTTAATGCAGTAACTGCATCTTCAGTTGACAAACCTTGCCTAAAACCATATTGAGAGTGGGAGATAATGTTATATTTATTCATGTATTTTATTAATTGAGTATTGATTAACTTTTCTATAATTTTAGAAATTGCAGGTAGAACTGAGATAGGTCTGTAATTGCTTACTTCGTTTCTGTCACCACCCTTGTGCACAGGCGTGATGATAGATATTTTGAGAGCAGGTGGAAAGATTCCTTGTCCAAAACAAAGATTAGCCAGATGTGAGATTATAGGTACCACTACTTCATGAGCAATTTTTAGGAATTTAGTAGATATATTGTCCCAACCCGGTGCGCTCTCAGTTTTTAGACCCATTAATACGCAATACACTTCCCTTGGATTTGTTTCTAAAAGTACGAAAGAAGAGGCCTGTGAATTGTTCAACCTATAAGCGCTATGGTCTTGTGATGGATTATTAGAAACAATTTCTTCAGCTAGAGTTTTCCCAATATTAGAAAAGTAGTTGTTTACGTAATTTACTGAAAGACTCGGGGTCGATTTTAACTGTAATAATTCCAGATGTTGAGTTTTAGGTGGTTTACGATGCGTGATACTATTTATAACATTCCATATTTTTTTACTATTTTTATTTGCTTTAACTAACTGGCCCCTTTCATATTTTCTTTTAAGTTTTTTAATAAGATTATTACAATAGTTGCGATACCTTTTGTATGTAATTTTAAGGACTTCATTTTCAGGATCTGAGCGTAGCCTCCTCTGCATGTTATTTCTGTTTTGAATACAACGCAACATACCTAAAGTTATCCATGGTTTAATTATACGGTTTTTCCTTGGAACTAAGTTCGTTATGGTATTTTTCAGTAAGCAATTATTAAGTTTATTTATTAAAAATACAGATAGCGTAACAGGATCGTCAATTAAATGCAATTCTTCAATATTACTTTCCTTCAGGGTAGTTAACGCCTTTTCGAAATCAACAGTCGTTTTAATTTTAGAGCATTTCTGCACATTTACTATTTCGGAAAGTTTCAGAAAAATCATGAAATGATCTGTTATCGTAGTATTCAAAACAGCGATAGAGGCAGAGTTTTTATTTTTATCTAATTTTAAGATAAAATGATCCAAACAGCTTTCACCTCTTGTTGGCAATGAATGTCCTGGTAACAAACCATGCGTTGCCAGCATGTTCAGATAATTAAGCCTATTTGTACGCTCGTTAGTCTGTTCGTGTAACCTGTATATAATATTTATATTTATGTCACCAGTTATTATAACATTTTTATACAATTCAAGAGAATCCAAGTGCTTATTTAAAGAATTTATAAAGTTTTCAGCATTACTATTTGAGGGAGAGCGATAGATACCTAGAATAATGAGGTCGGACATGCATATTTGTAAGCAAGATGCGTGAGTCAGGGTGACTTCTTTGACACTTACTTTATGCGTGTTTTTAACATATGCTACTACACCGTCGCAGCGATTAATGTGGTTTGTGGTGGAGAAAGTTAAATAACTAGTAACATTAGGAACTTGTCTATTTGCGTCTAATCTGCATTCGGTTAAAATTATTAGATCGACACCAAAATTGAGGCAGCTAAGAGTTATTTGCAAATCATCTAAATTACTATAGATGCTTCTAATGTTTTGTGACACAATTGTAAAATCTGAACTCTGTGTATGGTATTTTCTGGAGAAGTCCTCAAATTGATGCTCATTTGATTGCGAAACAACTATATCGTCTATTTCTTGCAATATTTTATGTGTGCTGTCCATAAAGAAAACCATTTAATAGACTGTGCTTCAGTGTCAAATTGGTATGAATTGCATAGTGTTTTTTAGCAATATTATGGATAACGCTTGCACGCATATTGTATCTGTAGTGGATATATTTTTTATTATTGATTATAATGACTTTATTTTTTATTTTTACATTATCTTTTAATATTTTGTTTATCGTCTGAATGCGCCGATTTTTATTTTTTTCGCCAGATATCTGATTTTGTGTGATTGTGTATGCAAAAGTACTACATGTATATATATCGTATTGTAGAAAATAATAAGTTTGTGTATTAGTAAATATCACAACAGTGTGTACAGTGAACCGAAAAGTTAAATCTATTACAATAAAATTACTCAATAAATAAATTAATATAAACGGCGGCTGTAGCATGCAATTTAAGTATCGTAAACTTAGTCATGATTCTTGCATTAAAGCTTGAATTTGAGATTCGTTCCTAAGTACATAGGTGGGCGATCCATCATGCTTTCTTACATAAACTTTACCGTAGGCAGTCCAGCAATATTTATAACCTTTGGACTTCACAAGATCTCTTGCAAGAAAGTGCAATCGTGCACCCTTTGCGGTAAGCTGTTCCGAGACAAAGATGGGAGTGTCTTCGTTACTTTTAAGGCCAAGATGTTTTACACAGAGCTTGACTTTATGTTTAGTATTGTAAGCCTTACACATTTTTAGGATATCTGTCTTCAATATAGTGGACGAAATTTCCACTATTATTGGAGTGTTAGTCATCCCTTGTTTCTTTCCTTTCACTCTGTAAATGTCTCTTATGTCCGATTTCATAATTTCGCAATTTACATTTTTAGTTAGACACGTCACCATGCTAATTAAATCTTCTCTTGTTTCTTTAGTTTGCTTAGGAACATTTTTTATTTCTATGTTAAGCTTTCGACTTCCTATCTGCAAATCCTCAATCTTTTGCTCAAGAAGTGTTATGTATTCCTTATCTTTCTTAGCCTGTGTCTCCATTTGTTCTATTTTCTTTTTAAAAATTTCGTTTTGTGCAGAAAGGGAGGATACCGCATTCTCTATGTTGGAATTAACTTGCTTGATTTCCATAAGCGTTGGAGTGATTTTTTTGAGCTCGTTTTCTTGTGATAGCAACATTGATTTAATCATGGTAATCATTTCTTCCTTAAACACGTCCAACTCATCCTCTCTTAGTCTTTTATTTCTTCGTTGGGAAACATAATTTGGAGGAGTTACTACTACTGCATCGATCATGCTTGATTCGGAGAGCGACCTATCCATTTCAATTTTCAATACTCAAGTACTAGGGGAGTAAGAGTGTTTTGGAGCTAAGCAGTGGTGGCCGTGCCAGGTATAAAAAACGTTGTGTAGTTTTAAATAGAAGCGCTTACCACGTTTACACGATCGCTCGATGTACCAGGGTAGCAGAGATCCAGCGAAGATAAAGTTTGAAGTTTCTTCCTATTATTTATTAATTCTCTTCTTTTTTTTTTTGTCATGTTATGTGTGCGAACGAAAAGAAATGCAACGATCACACGATGTACCAGGGCAGCAGAAATCCAGTATTATGTATTCACTGTTTCAGGGGCGGGTTAGCCTACCCTGTTCTCGAATTGTATCGCAAAGGGCGTAGTCAGGGCGGCAACAAATGCGCCTACGCAGGCCGGGGTGGTGATTTCACGACCAATGTACAGGGTTCAGGTACCAGGCTATCATGTATAGTAGGAGGTTTCAGTCACAGTTTGCATTAGTGTTTTGCAAATATCGAAAAACCACTTCGTACCTTATGCACTCCTATTTTTATTGGTGAATTTAGTTATTATTATTATTATTATTATTATTTTTTTTTTTTTTTACTGATAAATAATTAATTACAATAAAAGAAACACTGTCTGCTCACACGTTAGCACATTGCGGCGATCCGGGGAGAAGAGGATTATTATATACACGAATTCAATATATTATTACAAAGACGAATTTTTAATTTATACCATTACAAGCTAATGCAGATTAATGAATGATTACCAATTGATTAACTTCCTGTGCAGGCAATGAAAGTAGTTTGTGTAAGTCAGCAATCTGTGGGGTTCCACTTATTCTACATGGTAAACTTTATTGCTAAAAAAGATGTGATTTATTGGACAGAGCGATGCGCTTTATGTACTCCGCATGCACATAGGTATAATCATGTCTTATATATGTAAGTACATTAATAAATATCCCGTAGACATGTTATATTGAAAATTGTTGTCAGGTACTTCTATGGATCCTTTGACAACTAATTTTATCTACCTACCTATATCTATTTGTATGTCTAGTTTTTTTATATCTTCGTATTTACCAATCGATTTGAAAGATATAAAAATATTACGAATCATGATTGTTTACAATATAAAACTTCAGAGATCAGTGGCAATGCAATATGTTTACGGCGGGTGGTGAGTGATGAAGTTGCTTTTCACCTTCAAACAAAATAAAACAAGTGTATACTGTAATGATTAGATACTACCATATTATATTGCTATAAAAAAGCATTAAGTGCATTATAGAATATAATATAATACGAATTATGTGGCAAATTGCACTCGCATTTACTGGCTTTCACTGCTCAGTACACGCATTTACTGGCTTTATAAATATTGTATTTTAAATAACTATTGTAGAATGATATTGAAAAAATGATTCCTGCCTGAGTTTCTTGTCTGTTCTTCTCAGTGTTCAGGTTTTCTTTTCGAACAGAACTGAAGTAGCTTTGACGTTCAAAAATACCTTGCAATTGGGTTTACTTGAATAAATTGATTTGACTTTGAAATTTGTTGTAGAGCACAAGAGGATTGGAAAACTAATGATGGCGAGATTTAGTAACCTGTAGGCAATAGGCACAGACGGTATTAAAACTTTTATAGCGTCTACACCTGTAGGCAAAAACACTGACACCTTAAATATAAATGTTCTTGTCTGCAAGCCTGGGCAGGGATACATATAACAATGGAGAAGTGATAGTAGAGGTGGGGTGATTGCTATAAACATGTTGTACTTATCATAACAAGTAAAGATAACTGAACTTTTAATTTTGTTTACTTAACTATCTTTTATACCTCGGATCAAGTATCGCGATGGACGGAAAATTTGTTCTAAGAGCATACCCTTAAATTGACCATTTTTGTTGACCAAGTTTCTAGATTTTTACTAATGTGTGTGACTAGGGAAGGTCACAGTACAACCATACACAGCTGAACGTGACACATTTCTATTTTTGTGAATACCAATAGCCAAAACAATTAAGATTTCGAGTATTTTTCAAAAAAATATGTTGCCACTCGCGAATCTTCGGGGCAGTTCGGGTCTACGAAGAGGAGCGAAAGACGCGGGGGCCCGAACAAACACTTCTAATTGAACTTCCGAAACAATCTCACGCGCACGTAGTTAATTGCATTGCATTAATTATTTAATGTATTTATTATATATCTTTTGTAATCCAATATAAACCAGCAAAAATTACAGTCTACTTTGAATTTAAGTCCTTTAGGACTCTACAATTATTTAATGACCGACTCTTAAGCTGACACGAATTACATTGACAGTGTGAGGTTGCCATACTTAACTATAGCTAACTGTTTCACTCATGGTTACGCTCAATGAGATAGAAAGAGACGAAAATTCGTTTGACGCACGCTGATAAGAGCGGCACCGTATTATTGCTCCGTCCCTTATGGTTTTTGGTCCGAATTTTATACTGTATTTTCAAAACTACATATTTACAAAATTATTGAAATTTTAAGAATAGCGTGAATCCACTATTATATTAAACGAGCAAATTTTGTATATATATATATATTTGATATCTCGAACACGGCTCTAGCGATTTCGATGAAATTTACTAGGAGTTGAAGAGGGTGAGAAATGAATCTAGCTAGGTCGCAATTCTGGGAAAAATCGTTTTCTTCATCTTTCACTTGCTTAAAACTTCTAAATCCTAAACTTCTAAACTTTTTTGCTTCAGAGTTGACCTTCCCAATAGCACAATGGCTGGAGCGTAGGACTACTACGTTGAATTGCGCGAGTTCGAATCCTGCAATGTAGTCTCAGACATCTTTTTGTTTTTTTTAATATGTTGAAATAATATGTCTAAGTAAAGTTTGCAACAAGTACCTGTTAAAAACACATATCACTATAATAATGTACTTATCTTATAATAAGGAAATTCAGTGAAAAATAATGATAAATGCATAGATTTCATAACTTTAGACAGCCTGTCTCGTACTACTAAGTGAGTCAAATAACATCAGATAAAATATAGATGTGCAGGTGATGTTTTCTAACGAAATGGCGACCGATCAGCTTATTTGACAATAAATGTGTGTCGTATGTACAGACGAGTCAGGTTATCTGATTTAACTCACCGTTACTGCTCGGACACGGCGTCTGGCTTTAGAGTTATTTATAAAATCTATGAAAAAATTTTTTTAATTATTTTCCTGAACAATTAATTGAATGTTTAATTTCATGGACTTTCTTTACTTTAAGATACTATGATATTTAAGAGAGGAGTATTATATATATAAACAATAATTACATATATATATACCTATAATCGCGTTCTTGAAAATGCCTCTAACGATTTTAATGAAATTTACAATATAGCTTTACATTGGTCAAAAATTGATCTAGCTAGGGTCCAATTCTGAAAAACTTCGTTTTCTCTATGTTATCACACACTTAAAACTTCTACAATCTAAACTCTTCTGATTTCACAACAGAGCAGTACTCTGTACTACTACCTTTGCAGTAGTACAGAGGCTAGAGCGCAGATCTACCAAGCTGAAATACGCGAATTCGAATCCTGCAATGTGATCAGACTTTTTTTTGTTATTATTTTTAAAGACACCAAGTAAAGTTCGGTCACCCAGATACTAAATATTTAATTGTCGTAAAAAAAATTAAATACTCGAAGTACACGGAAGTTGGGATAAACACAAATATACTAAAAAATGAAGTCAACCGGTAGGTATCTAAAGCGTGGATGTAGGTAGGTATACCTATATACCTATGTATCAATTTTATTATAGGTATATTTTGTAAACTACAATCTCGCGTCTACCAGGTAAAGTCAAACAAACCAACAGTCAGTACATAATTCATGTCAAATGAAATTAAAACTTTTCACTTCGAGCCTACACAGAAAAAATGTATAACTATACTGAAAAAGTATCTTTAACGTGAGAGAAATAAGGTAGGTATTCAAATAATGGGGTATCATGGGGAAACTGTAACATTATGCAGTCGGGAATAAAGCTGTGCCGATTGGGCGGTAGGCGTGTACAGGGCGTTGTTGTAGTCGTCGACGTGTGTCGACGACAGAAGTGTTTCTCTCGCGCCGCGGCCTGCCCGTGTGATCCGCTGATTGCGCTGATTAACGCACAGAAAACTGATTTATTGTGTCCCGTTGAAAAAATAATCGGCTAGCAGTGAGGAATGTGATGGAGGGACAGGAGTGGCGCGCGGACTGGCAGCAACCGAGGCACGACGGTCAGTGACTCAACACTCTATCTTAGTTTACATACAAGATCTTTTTTCTTTCACTTTCTTTTCTTTTTGTTTTCATTGACTATTTTGTGTCTATTTTCTATCTTTTTCTTTCTGACTCCATTAATGATTTAATTTGGAATCAAATAATTGTGTAAAAAGGTTAAATTAAAAATTTATAGACCTTATGACACAAAAAATATTAAGCAGACACTTCCATAAAGTTGTCAGCGTCAATAGTGTTTAAGGTCCTTTCACAACATGTTTCAGAGCCGAGGATGATCAGATTATTTTCACAAAATACGGTTAAGAAGATTTTCAAAAATTGCAACTTTTAAACAAAAAAAACGCATGGAAATCGGTCTAACATTTTACGAGATATGATGTCATAGAGAAGCACAGACATATAGCGACGACATTAATCTTATAACATCCTTATTTTCTGTTACGGGTAAAACATATGTCTGAAAATCGAATATAGTAGTAACGATGTATTGTAATATTATTTGCTGTCTTTTTATCTTTCTCTACATACTTACACAAATATGTTACTTATATAGTGCTACATTAAGTAACCACAGTTCAGCTGAATTATACATACTAACTTCCATGAACCATATAATAGTATTTTATGTTGTGAGACAAATACGCTTTAATACATAAATGCGAAATTATTCATTAACTAAGAATTGCTTAGCAATTTCGGATAAAGTGTAAGTTAAAATAAAAAAAAATAGGTTCAAAACACCCGCTAGTCAATTTTTTATTTTACATTTTTGGGTCTGAGTTCTCATTTTGCGTCGCTGCACCGAATCACAGCTCAGTAGATAATAGGTGTAAACATATGTGACATAATAAATCGGCTGTGCCTTAGGAGAGGCAAACGAACGGACTGTTATTCGGACGGACAGGAATATGACAAAACTGTAGGTAAATGTGTCATTATTGACATTTTGGCTATGGACCCTACAAAAGATTTGCTCATAAGAAGCGTAAGAAGGTGGCTATTATACAGTTATAACTAAGGATATGATATCCATATTTTACGTTAGTAACTAATTAATCTGTGTCCATATATTTTTATTAAAATAAATATTGTTACTTAAATATTCAGCTATTTGTGAACTTCAAGCTTTAAAATTTACTTACGAAGCAAACAGCTTTTTTTCATTCCTTCATTTCTTAAAGTAGTATAAAAACTGAGTAAACAATAATAATTATTACATCCTATTTGTATGTATTCTAATTCCATAAATATTTCAACTGTAATTGTCTTCTGTGGTTTCATTCGTGTTATATGTGGTAGCCGTTTTGGTAATTAGCATGGATAGAGAAACAAAATGATAGAAAAAAATTTCAAAAACCTGTGTTTAAGTTTTCGTAACGTAGGTACAAAAAACAGGTACGTCGGCTTAAGAAATTTATTTTAATTTTATTTAGAAATTGCTCAGTTAAATTTTATTTATTTGTATAAAATACTAGCAAACCCGGCCCGTTTCACTGGGCGTTAGTTGAAGTTAAAATAAATTAAACAGTTTTTATAATTATTTTGATACTGCAAAAAAATAAAACAAAAAAAATTCTACTAATCCGATCGCTACCAAACTTTACAGGATCACCCGCTAGGCCAATCTGGAGATTCCCTGAAAATGTCAACGAAATCGGTCCAGTCGTTTCGGAGTCCATAGGGAACATACATACATACATTGCCTTTTATATATTTAGATGTAGCGCTTTTCGTACTGTCCTAATTGTCTGTAGTTCATGTAATAACTTGGTAAATGATTGTTATTGGAAACTATCAATTTCTATATCACAAGAATCAATTAAAAATTGCTTGATAGTGTGATGTGTCTATGATATTTTTCAAGCTTTATAATATTTTCATGAACAAAAAAACTAATTCCTAATTCATACAAAGAATGTATGGTAAAAATGTTCTTGGCAGTGATATAAGCGTTACAGCATAGTCACTATTTTAATTGAAGGAACATATACGAGTATACAATTAGTATCTAATGCTAATTCATACTGTAACTCATTACATTAATAATTGGCATTACAATTAACTATTTCTAACGGGTAACCTTTATTAATAACAAAAAAGTACATACATACGTTAATATTCACAAACTTAAAACTACATCTTATCTTCTTACTTACTTCCTCAAACTTGGCGCTTAGAAAGCTGTCATTGCGTAAGGTAGTTACTTTTTTGTTATTAAATAAACCATTAATTATTGCAAATGTTATAATTAATAGTTTTAACAATAATTTCTTTTAACGTAAATCCTAACCTAAATCATATAAACTACGGGTAAAATTTAGGATGACGGCAGAAATAATGTTGGAAAAAATTATAGTTATGTGTAGTTTTATTTCGATCGTAGCTTAAGCTTATAGCGTCATAATAATATATTTCCAAATTAGTATATTTTTAATGAAGTGGTATTATAACATTGTATTGTAGTGGATTACATTTATTATAGCGAAAAACCACATATTTATTTTTTGTAACCGTGAAGTGCGTTTAAATGGATCTTTTAAATTCTATTTGTATTTCTCTAATTATAAGGTATATTTTAAGTACGAAACATGCGTTTGATTGAATATTTTTAAAAACGGAACCCTTAAATATCATTTAAACATCCGCCCATCCCTCTGTCACAGAAGATTTTCTCAGAAACTATAGATAAAAGAAACTTCGTAACCTATAATCGTTGCACTAATTAAACATTTCACAATATTTATAGCATAGATAGAGAAGTTACAAATTGGGTATTCGAACTTCGCTTAACCATTTCCTTCCCGTCTCCAAAGAAACTGTCTATTGTAAACTCTTGCCTAAAGTTTACAAGAAAAATATAACATAAAAGACGAAGACTTTTTGGCGGGAACGAAAGAAGTGAAGTGACATTTTATTTAGATTTTCTATTTCTTGCGCTTTTGAGAGTTAAAATTCGAAATTGATACTTTGCGTCAAAGTTCTGTGCAAACGAAAAGAATTGGAATGTCTGAATGAATAAATAAAGTCTTCGCGTTCTTTCAAGAAGTCCTTTTTAACTTCAATAGAGCCTACTATCGCTTTAATGGAGGACAGACAGACTTACAGAACTACGAGTAATCTTACACCGATTAAGTTCCTTATATATCGACATAGCTCGATGACGACCTCGATGGCGCAGTGGTTTAAAGGTACTGAAGCGCGGAAGGTTCTCGGTTCGATTCCCGGCCGGGTCGATTTAGGAAACGAACTTTTCTAGATTGTTTCAGGTCTGGGTGTACTAGGAGACGCTCCTAGTAGTCGTCGTCTGATTCTCATAGCACAGCGAATGCCTCAGTTTGAGACTAGAGGATCGGTGGGTATTGTCTGGGGCATTTATTATTATAATGGAAAAAATCGTAAAAATCGCTGTCCATAAATTGCCTTTTGGCACTTACGATGTTTATCCATTTAAGTCGTTAAGTATACGTGGCTCGCGTCGCGGATTGTTCTCGTTGCGATCGCGTCACGTTGACGGCGTTCATTCATCTATCCGTCGTCGGGTCGGCGCGCGCCGCCGCTACCACCGCCGTCCGACGATTGACATCTGACGCTGACGCACTCACTACATACCTACACTATAAACTTTCTGAGCTTGTGATTGCTATCATTGCAAAATCTAAATGTAAGATTTAAAAGACAAAAAACACCAGATTTCCGTCATTATAACCATCAGCATGATATATATAACTTCATAACACGTAGGTAGCCTCATAAACTGCAAGGAATTATAGATTCTATAGAAAAATAAACATTGTCTATTATAGCAGTTCTATTTATTACTGCTGTATCTTTAAAGGGGTAGTCGGAAAGGATGGAATGCCTAGCATCGCGCTCGTTGCATACTTCTGTCACCTCCTTAAATCTTATTATTCTCCTCACACACTTTCACCGAAATGTGAAAGTACTTGTAACATTTCAGTCGGCTAACACTCTGGCTATTTGACCTTAATATTCGGCCTCGGTCTTCATTGACTTCTGCTGCATGTCGCTCACTTTCTTCAGATTTTCTTCGTAAATCTTTCATCGCTCATTCTATCTAAGCAATTCTTTCTTCATTTTTACAATAACTCTGTTGTTCAACCTTGTTGTATTGCGTATTCCTTCATTGCTTATCTTGTCCTCTAAGGGTGACACCAATTTTGTCGGTCTTCGGAAGTCGCATTTCTACTGCATTTATGTTATTGACATTCGATTTCGGGCATGTCCAGGCCTCACTGCTGTACAAAAAAATCGACACCAACACCACATCGTGGATGGCTATTTTGGTGGATTTAGATATAAGTATTCAAACTGCCTATTATCTAATGTGGAAAGCACCGTTCCATTTATTGCCAACTGCTACCCATCTGTTCACATCCAGCTTATATCTTTCATACCTCGAAAAGGCACTCCCTAAATATACAGTTTCGTTCACTTGATCCAGACATTTTTCAATTTCCCATATTTCACACTTCGTCTGTTCATCTCCTCTTTCAAACACCAGAACCTTAGTTTTGTTCACATTTCATTTTTATCACAGCAGTTCTATTTTTTTTCATATTTCAGTTTTTGTAAACGAATTTACGGTGTTAATTTTTATGTGATAAAACCATTGTGAAATCGTCATTTGTGCACGATTTGTTTAGATTTTCCTATCGTACATTCATAAAACCTTGCTTACTTTAGAACTTTATAAAGTAAGTAGATATCTACAATACAAAGCTAAATAATATTCAAGCTTTCCTTCTTCCGTTCTTACTAAAAAGTGTTGTTATTATTTTATTATGAGCAGCCACCACTGATAACAAATTACAAAAAAAAAACATGGGAAGTTTAAAATCGAATTATTGCCACTGCTTAATTCGGGAAAAATTTTTATTGAAAAATCACCTAAGACTGGACGTTGAAAGTGTAAAACTGGAAGGATTTTTTAGAGTTCCGCACCCAAGGATGACAACGAGACTTTATTACTAAGCCTATATACGCCGTCTGTTCACATGTCTACCCTATAGGGCTATATCTTTTGAAACGTATAGAAGTAGTAAAATTTTTACAGAGTATGTGTTATTATGTTGGACATCTTAAAAAAGTAACGTGGTAAAATAACAAATAATCAACTTATTTGTTTTTATTCTATCGTAAAAACAGTTGTATAGGTACACAAGAATCAAACTAAACGAAAGTAATTACAATGCTAGGTTTAGAGTAATACAACAAATAATAAAAACAGGCCGAGTCCGAGTCGGCTTACGCGAAGGATACCGAACACAATGAAAGTAGGTAAACAATTTGTTGGGTATTGTATATCACAAATATGTTGTGTAGTAGGGCACAGAGCACTCGGTGCATGTGCGAGTCCGATTGGCACTTGGCCGACTTTTTAAACTTCTATTATGAAAAGCTGTAATATGTTTATTATACTTCTTCATTCAATACACATATGTACTTACATTATTATGTATTCAACCCGGGCGAAGTTGGGGCCCGATGTTAGTTTGCTATAAAATACTTTCAATGTGAATGAAATTCGTAACACAAATATTATCGAAAACAAAAATAGCTCTGAGTACCGACATCTTAAATTGACTTTGGGATTACCTATAAATAGTTTAAGAATTGTTGTTGAAAAAGGACAGTAGACAACTTATTATTATTCTAAAATTTTCAGATTATATACATACATATATTCACATTGTATCCCTAACGGGGTAGTCAGAGAAGACGGAGCGCCAAGCTTCGCGGTCCTTACATACTTCTTTAGTTTCTTCAAATCACATCAACCTCCTCAGAGTGCGAGTTCCAGTTATATTGTTTCTGAAAAACAAAATAATTATTTTCGAATTTTGATTACGTTTCCTGTTTTTGTTTTTTAAAAGTTTTAAAGACGTTATTATGCAAAACAAATAAGTCATTAATTCGACGAAACTCAAAAGCAGATTTAAAACGCCAGTCTCGAGTGAACTACAAACATGTCAATGTAAATTGATGAGCTAGCAGGGTGGGCGACATTTTTTTGTAGTAATTAGCCGGCGGGACACGAGAGCAGAAAAAATGTCGTTATGCGTACTTAACTTAGCTGATCGTGAGTTCCGTTGACCGTCGACTCACTACAGTAAGCAAAATAATAAAATTGAAATTTCACTTATCGTGTGAAACATACCTATCTAGTAACATAACGTTAAACATTGGTTCATACATGTATATAGAAATGTATAATTCCACCGCAAGGACAAAGTAGCGGAGTGTATACTCGCATAATTTCACCTTACAGGTGGCCAAGTGTGGGCGTAACCAGCCTGCCATCAGAGTCTTCAAACCGCTCATAAGGCATCAACCCTTTTCTTATTAGTGCGGGAGAAACCTTCAAAAAGGTTCATAGACCCCGAGGGTGCGACTAGGATTAGATGTACGACTTTGTGTGATCGTCGCAGTCGCAATCCAAAATACCTATTTTTGTTTAATTCGCCTTTTAAGAAATGGGAGATGCAATTGAGGGTAGTACTTTCCTGGGCTCCTAGGATTAAGCCTCTGATCTCTTTTTTTGATAATGCAAGAGTCTGTCCAGCCTGTCTGTCTGTCTGGGAGAGATGAGTTATGTGGGTTTTTTACCCATTAAAACTCCTTCTTCGGTTGTCGTCCTCCACGTCCTGTCGAGAGGCTCCAGGTTCTCCAATAGAACGCACCGAAGCTCTTCTTATGCTGTGTTGGAGCACTTCTTGGAAGGGCAGTAATGGATCCTTCTCCTGCGCCTTCGCAGTGCCACGACAATGGGGAGCCTCCGGTGGTCCTCTACTCCAATAGGCCACGACTCCGAGGGCCTTCGCCTTTTGCGCCAGTCTGGGAACACAAGCTTTATTCTCTGACCCAGACTACAGGGCTGGCAGATCTCTTGACCTAAGGTAACAATGAGTATCGCATAATTTATATAAAGCGGAAAAGAAAGCCATTTCGAAGCACGGATGCATTTGATATAAATGATTTTGCTAAGAAATAATTTATCTACTACGGGACAGTGGGTCATTTTTTTGAGTGTATTAAATAATTTGTAGTAACTTGTCATTTATATATTTATTATTTATATTATTTATAGTAACACGAAGCTATAATTTAGGATGAGGCTGATTTATAATGCTCAATTAGCCCCAGTATTAGTGGACGAAAATATTGAAAACAGCCGTATAACTATCTTCAATATTCTTTAGCATGCTGGTTTATTAGAGAAAGATAAATACTATATAAGGTGCGTCAAGTGTTATTTTCTCACGCAGGCTGTAAAAGTCGGCCAAAGAATAGGACTCGTTATAAGGAATTGGTTTAGATACCAATAGGCCATGGGTTACGATTGCTATTTTCTATATTAGTTCGACGACATCTACGAAATGTAAGTTTACGGAAATCTGTAATAAGTTTGAGAAAACGAATGACTTTTCTATGGACCACGATACTTGGCGCTCCATTGTCTCTGACTACTCCATTATGGACATAACTTCAAGATATGTATTGTATATACGTATGTATAGTAATATTGTATTAACCAAAGGCTTAGTCCCTCTTAGTAACATACTTAATTGCAGATCCCGTTACAGGTGTATGGCAACGGGTATAATTGCACTTCCCCTCTGAGTCAAGCAAAACAGAAGTACTTTTTTCAGCAATTTTGATACTTTGAAATCGATAAAAATACAGCAAAAAATTTACAAACATTTGCATTCACTCATCAGTACCTAACTACTAACAGCACAAGATTATTTTTAATATAATTTAAGCGCGCAATATATCTTTCTTTAAACTATTTTTAAAATATTTGTCTGGACTATCCTATAAACAAAGGTGCCGTTGCACCAATGTCGTTAATTTCAAAATCCGTTAATTGTACGCCACCGCACCGCTAACGCTCTATAAAACAGCTTTCATACAAGTATGTCGTCTATATTAGTTGTTTAGAACTCGCTCTACTCTTTTCTAACGTCGTTCCCGCAATGGCTGCTTGTCGGTTTCGGACCGCGTTGTCTTTGCTTCAGACTCTCTCCTCTTCGATTTAAATGAACAATATAATACTACACCAAATAATACAAAAAAAGGTGGATCCTTCTGCCACGCATTAGCCCAATGTGCCGCACATTTTAAAAGGTTTTTAAAACTTCAAACCATTTCTATGAAGAAGGTATTTCAATCTCTGCGAAAAAGATTGTACAAATGTTTTCCAGAAATATTTACGAAAAATGTTTTGAAAGTAGGTATTATTACTCCTCCCCGCCATTTTTTCACGCCTATGTTACTATGATAGGAGTATGCGTATTCTAACGGGATTGTCCCTTGTGTAGGTTTCTAAACGATTAATTCTGAAAGTTTCTGAGAAGGGTGAGCATAATTTTTCATGCGTACTGCAGTTTCGTATATTTATCAGCAGTTTCACATCTGTTGCACATCGAGACGTCTGCGCATGCGCGTAGGTGAGGATGGGCGAACTGTTATCTTTGATGTGAACGGTGAAAAAACAACTGCTAAGATTTATATTCCTCTTGAGTGGGAAGTCTGAGTGCACTTTTTATTGGTTTTAAAGAAAAAATATTTGAGTAATTTGTTTCTATGACGTCGTTTTTAATGGGAAAAAATGTTGCAAATGAATACCTATTACCAACTTCGCGGTGAAAATGTAATATAATTATTATATTTACAATTTTTTTTGTTACTCAATATAATACAGTATAGCAATACATACAGCAAGTGAATTTTCATAGGCGATGAATTAGTAATTCACTAATGTGGTTCCACTTTACTTCCCGTTAAACGAAATATTTCTGGGCAAAGATCGTATTTAGTTGTGACTTTGTATTCATTTGATGCTTTGTATACTCGGTATGCGTTTTACGTATTACATTTTAGCTATTGTATTAGCTTGTATTGTAAATACACAGGTATAAGATAAAACATAACATAACTTCACGCTGTATCCCCAACGGGGTAGTCAGAGAGGACGGAGCGCCAGGAGTCGCGGTCCTTACACACCTCTTTCGCTTCCTCAAATCTCATCATTCTCCTCACACATTTTCGCCTAGGTATGCGGGTGCTTTTGACATTTCCGTCTGCTAACACTCTGGCTATTTGATCTTCATAAGTCAGCCTTGGTCTTCCTTGGCTTCTTTTACCACTCACTTAAGAGTGAGTGTATAAGATAAAACCTATTAAAAAATGCTATATATTATTTAAAACTTATAATAAGTAGTATGTTCCTATGTATATGCTTAAAGACCTGCAAAGTGATCGTCAATAAACAATGTAATACTCTTAATAAGGGATGGGAAGGATGACCATCGACGGATCTATCACCATCTTGTTACGAGGTGGGTTAAGTACTATTGTTAATTATTGAGTGATAATTTTTCCTCTGAAAAAAGGGATGGAAGTATGGAACTCGATTGTCGTCGCTTTTTCTTGAATTTAATGATAAATTAATTTATATTAATAATTCGATTAACAATTATTTATAATAATAATTGTTAATCGTTATTTTTATGTACATATTTTTCATTTTTTATTTCATTATTAATTCTAAAACATATCATTAATATTTAATGTTGAAAATTACGTAACCTTTGAGAGGAAGTAGAGAGGAGTTAAGCAGAATAATACGTGGCGTTAATTGGAGGAGAGAGGGTAAAAATTTAAGAAAGAAAGTTACCGATTTGCTTAATGGACGGCCCGAAACGTGCGAATAAAAAATTTGCCCATTTTTGTGTCGTGATTGGGAAAATGACTTTTATTAATTACCTATGTTAATGTATATCTTGATATATACATTATGCAATGCAGTTATGAAATGCTAACCACACATCACTCTTTTTTATTGATGGCAACATTTTAAGATGATGATGACACATTTTCTTAAGACAGCTATTCACACTGTATGCTGTAATTAATGACGCTATATAATTACAATTGATTTTATTATGTACTACATATCGCATACGTTTGTTTTAAATTTATGAATTAAATGTAACAAAAAAACATTACAATTTTTCTAGTATCTATATATATTTGGTGTTACGATCATAGAAAAATGATACTTTTAATTTTATAATTTTTACATTCTTTGGATTTTCTTATTTCGTCCTAGAATAATCCTAGAATAATATAATTATGATGGTTTTTGTAAACACGGATTAGATTGTTATCGTGATTCGCAGTAAAAAATATACACCAGTATGTACAATAACCAACGTATTCGCAAATAATAATTATAACAATAATTAAAAAAATTATTGCCTAAATTAACTTTGGGGGAAACGTAAAGAATCGGCAATATGTCTACCAATTTGGTGCGCAAACTAGTTTACTACGAATATTTTTTTCTTTAAAAATAGTAGTTTCCTACAGTAGTTTCGTTGGTTCTTATTTTTAAAATAATGTTCTATGGTTTGAAACGTATAAAACGGATGGGAAATCGCAATCTTAACAGGCAGAGGAAAAAAAAATAACACATAGCAGACTGTCACGTCTACACGTGTGCTTGTCTTATCTAAAAACGTTGTTTTACTATCCCTGTGACAGTTATACTTCTCATAAAATTAGTTTTACTTATATATTATTATAATTTTTTTGTATTTATGTAAATACAAAAAAATTATAAATTGCAGTTTTTTTTATTGTATAAAACGATTTATACAGACTTTAATTCGTGCATTATTTAGTGTTCATTATTATTGAAAAAAATTAAACCAGCTTCAAAAAGAAACACTGAAAAGTACGAAATACTAATCATACTAATCGAAACTCAAGTACAAAAAAAATTTTATACATACATACATATCTTCACGCTGTATCCCTAACGGGGTAGTCAGAGATGACGGAGCGCCAGGAGTCGCATTCCTTACACACCTCTAAATTTTTATACATTCGATACAAATACCTATATTTATGCTAGTATTTATTAATCTTATCTTAGTATTTATTAATCTGTGCCTATAAAATTAAATTCGACAGTTAATGAAGTTAGTGCGAAGCCTACTAAACTAATAGACTTTTTGTTGTTGGACATTAATTTGATAATCAGTTTGGATTATTTGGTGTATCTTCAAAGTCCAAGCAAAATAATATTTTTTCAAATCGGTCTACAATTGACGAAGTTATAAGTGAACATACTTAAAATAAACCAAACATACAAAGAAACATTGATTTTTATATGTAACAAACAAGAAGATAATGGTATGATTATTTTTATTAACCGACTTCAAAAAAAGGAGGAGGTTCTATGTTCGTCTATTTAAAAAAAAAATTTGCTGATTTTCGGCGGTATGGCGGCCATTTGGAACCGTCCGAAAAGTATGGCATGGTGATTTTCGCAAATGGCTGCACGACGATGATTAACTGTGCAAAAATTAGCCTGGTACAAATGGTTGAATTTCTTTTTTTAATCAACGCATTCGCGTCGGTATGGTGGGCTCCAAGTCACACCGGAGAAGTATGGCATGACACTACCGCCTCTTCTTTTTTTATGGACTATCGGAAAACACTAGAATTTTTGTGGAACAAATCGTTTGACACTCGTAATTAATCCGACGAGTTCGACTAACGCCCACGCGATTGGGCCGCCGGTACCAGCGCTACGACCATCATTTTTCTTTTTTTCATTGCGTAATAAGACCCCTGAAGAACCGCCATACTGGTATAAATGACCCAATATTTTGTGTCACTATCTCCCGGTCTAATAGGGATCAAATCTACTACCTCTGAATTAATGCCCTATAAGTTTTTCTAGTAAAAAATTTAGAAATAATAAGACAATCTTCGTTGAAAATTATGGCTGGTTATATTTTTGCTGTCTTTAAAAAATATTTGTTTCGTGTTACGAATGTCACTAAAAAAAGAACGACGCTTAATATGCTGTTTGAAAATTGCTTGGTAACAAGCAAATGATTGTTTAATTTTAAATTAAAAAAATAAAAGCTGTATCCTTTTCCTCGCTCGTGGTCGTAAAGAAGTGATTAGAGCGAACCGTCAATCATCACATTGGGGTGTGCGTGAGATGGAACGTTGTACCAATGACGGGAACTATTCGTTCGGCAGCCGGATTTGAATTTGGAACGATTGTGCGGTATGCAGATACCAAGAAAAAAGCGACACGAGACAAAGTACCGTTTGCATGTTGTCATGGTAATTGAGTCGTCATTAGTTTAAAAAATATTATCTAAGTATTTATCTCATAAAATTTTAAATTTTAAAGTTTCCATGCTATTTCTACAGATGCGTGGAAACATTACTATTTTATTTGTATAAACGTTCTCGAATAAACACATACATAACAATATATTTTTTCTGTTAATTTTAATTTTCTCTAAATTAATACAACAGAAAAAAATGTATAAAATATACAAATGTAGGTTTACCCTTTGATATTTGCTTTGAAATGCTTGCATTGTATTTGTAAAAATTAAAATTATTTCCAATTTAGACCGCCAACACCTATGTTGCTTCACTACCTATCGACATTCCCTTTCGTATTCTCACGAGTTACAAAACAAATCATCTATTTCGAGTGTTTGAAACATGTGAAACAAAAAAATCCAATGGTATTACCGCCGCTTATGAACGAAAACAAACAATGGTCGAATAAATCCATAATACGGTGTGCGTTAGTTAACGCTGCCGTTTCTGATAATATCCCATTAAATTTCATTTGCTTTTGGAAGGCTTTTGGTATCTTTATTAATGTATATGCGCTATAATGCGCTGTGTTATATAACTCACCATAGTGTTCTGCTCACACATTTTCACTAAGATGATATAAATAATAGATATAAAATAATAAATATCAAATGTCAAAAGCATTCTTCTCTTGACATTTCGTATGGGCTATATTTTAATTGAGCTACGCTGTAATCAAACTTGGATATTATTTTTTTAATGTATTATATATAAATAATCTTCGTTAATGTTATCAAAATATTATTAAAATAAAAAGGAAAAGATTCATATTCGTTTCATAACTAAATCAGAAAAATAAATCAAAAGTTCTTTGCTAATTCTACTAAAAAACTTAAAGTAGGGGCACATTATGATCAGTCGATATATACCACCAGGAGCAAAGCTGGCATCAAGCTCGCATAGTTACGGCTCACGGTAGATTTAGATTTAACTGTCTTCCTCGACGTATATATGATTTACTGAGAATTTATTATTTTCGAGAACGCTTTTGGGATTTAACTGGCTTAACACCTAGTTTGACGTGATACAATATTATTAATGCTTTCCTTTTAGAACTTCATCAATTTAAAAAAACATCGGCATGCAATGGAAATGATAATTTTTACATTCGAAAAACTTATCATATTACTTTAGCAGTAGTAATTTTACAGCGTTTTCATTAGTTTTGTATAGAGATGATACCTTTCTTTTAAATAATTCCTTATTTGTATGGGTAAACAAGTATATAAAACAATTACGAAAACTAATAGCATACATACACACATATCTTCACGCTGTAGCATTCGTGTTATATACTCATTGGATGTTTCGTTATATAAATTATTACCAAAAATACATATATTTGTCGGAAAAGACACAGGGCAATTCCTGCTTTTGCAACTCAGCCATGACAAATAGGTACCTAATCTTACAAGAGGCGAACTACTCCATAAAATACAACGTTAAGACAAAGTTAATGTGCAAACGACAGAAAACTCTTCGTAACAATTATTACGTAGGTAATTGGAAATTTATTAATAACGGAAAACGATCCGTCGGAGAAATGCTATCGCACCGGCAGCCATAGTCTAACAGACTCTCAGCACCGGCGGCCCCGACGTTCCGTTAGCGCGTCATCGGAAGTCGCGCTTTGCCATAGTATAGTGAAATAATTGCCTTTTATTATTTCCACCGACATATTCATAAAAAGAATATTTTCATTCATACCTTGGTTATCGAAAAAAATCTTAATACCTATCTGAAATTAAATTACTGTCCAAAAAGCAATCTTAATAATCAAAACCATTTGCCAGTTTTCTTCAATTTTTTGCCAGTATCAAAATCATGTGCAGATCAATATAATAATTTTAATACGCACAAAGTCATCAAAATTTCAGTTATTACAGTTTGTTAGTTTGCCATAAAAACAAGTTGTCGGTAATTAATAATTTCTTACATTCACGAAACTTGTATATTTTTTTTGCTTTAAATTAAATAGTAACAGATGTATTTTACCACTAGGTACTTTTACAGTCATACTGAAACAATTCTGTTTATAATTTCATAAGAAATCTGTTTGTTTTTCTAAACTACGATTTGATCGGAAGTTTTTCGTAAATTAAAATGTATAACAGTGAAATAAACGTCTCTATTTTTGTGCCTATTGTACAATTTTTATAGAGAGTATGAATTCAGTTTACATTGGAACCGTCCTAGTAGAATGTATTTTTTTTTATAGCTTAAGTTTATTTTTAGTCTATAGTTTTTTGACAATATTTTTAATAGATATCATTTTTAATACATACATACCTACTGATTTCTAATAACCAAAGCTTTTTTTCGAAACGAATAGGATAAAAATTTAAAGTATTTTGTATGTATTAATAACTAATTCTTTTTGAAAGGAACACTGTTTTTTAACTGTTACAGTTAGAAAAATTTACACGAAAGATTTTCTTTCTCTACGAAATATATAGAGACTGTCTGCCAAGAAAAATGTTCTTTATTTAAAATAATATAATGTAGAGATTGTCTGTAAAGAAATTCTTTTTCATTAGAAAAAGTGAGTGTGAGTTTATGTAGGTTTATGTCCGTTTTTTTCGTATCGTCTGGTGATCCTGGCTAGACGCGTCTTCGACGTAGCGTGATATAGCGTAAGCTAAATAAACCACAGTCGCACGGTGGTCGCTTGTTTATTATTGTTATATTATAATTTTGGACGTGTTTATCATAAGTAGCGTTTGTGGAGTGCTTTGAAGTGCCCACTTTGCGTGCCAGTATAAGCTAAAACTAAACAATTTAGGTTTGATTCGAAGTCGCAATATTATTATATTTTCCTTATTTAGACCATTTCATGATTTAGCCTTTTTTAATATTCTCCAGTTCTTGGGTGGCAATGTCCATACAGTCATATCTTCCGTATTAATTTTTCAGATTCCAATAGTACTCCTCTGTCGTAAAAATTGTTTATCAGCTTCATCTTTTACGTAAAGTACCTACAAGTATGATGTAAAATTTGTTCTTTTTTTCTTGTAACTAATTCACTGACTCTTCTAGTAAAGTGATATTAGGCTTTACTGAAGTTAAAAAGGACTATTCGGAAGAACGCTAAAAACTTCAGTTGCACATGTTTATTCAGACCTTCCGATTTTTTTCACTTGCACAAATGCACAATGGTATACCTACTACTTCGTATACTGGCACTTTGAAAAAAACACCCAAAAGCACAAGAAACAGAAAATCCAAAGAAAATACCAACTTCACTTCTTCCGTTCCCGCGAAAAAAGTAATTTCATAATTTTTTTATTTTTTGGAGGGAAGTTCTTTAACGCGGCTTGTGGGAGGATTGAGTTGGTAGAAATCGTCACGTAAGGAAAACGCGTTACTTGGGGCGGGACCCGTGCATCGCGCGGCACTTGGTTCATTAGCTCTATACATAGATTTACAGTGATATATCTGTCTCATTCTATTATATACGAGTATATCTGTGCGTACAAGTATCGAAATTTTTATTTTTGTTGAGTTTTATTGGTCTCATTATTGCAATTAAATTTTGAGTAATGGTAACTATAGCTAAGGTACGTTCCTAACGGAGAGTCCTCCGGCCGCACGTTTTTTTTATTTATTGAGGCATTGACAACAAGGCCGTTAGATTAATAATATTTAAACAATGAAAATATGTATAATATATATCATATTGTGCATTATATGTACCTAGATAAAAAATTAAAATTAAAAGTAAACCGTCATAGTTAACGCAGCCGATATTTTTTCGAGATCTCAAAAGAGAACGGACACCTGTCATTACCTTGTAAGATAGTATTTTACAAAATAAACACCATTTATGATAGGGTTTTGTTGAATTTGAACTGTATACATACATATATAATGTAATGTTATTTATTTGCACAAAGCTGTTCTCGTAAAGACTGCGTATGTTTCTATAATATTACAAATACAAACATAGCAGCTCCTTATTGCCATTCACGGATAATAACGTGGGAACCATTACCTACTTTTTCATTTTTTTGTAAATACTTATGATACGAGTATAATTTAGAGTGGAATCGATGAATCGCTTTAATTTGAAAACCTTAATTTTTTGTTTTCCCTGTATAAAATGGATGATAACTTAATTGTATTGAAAAGTGAGGCTATTCTTGTCTATGTCATGAATGTTTTTCACTTTTTGATGTGACGGGGTTTTTATTATTATGGGGTTTTTATATTAACGGAGTTTTTATAATATATACATTTCGTATATTATATAAGTACTTAAATATTTTATGTGTACATATTATGATATTATACCTACTTTTTATACACTGTGAAATTTTAACGGCTTCCGAACCGAAAGAGATGATTCCGCCCGCATAACTAAACGATTTTACGTATTAAAAGAATCATATACATGATATTTTTTTTCAAATTTTATATAAAACGATCGAGTACGTAATTTCGTTTTATTTGAAAGTTTGAAAAATAAATTCGCGCATTTAATTTTATATTCTGCATTAGAGTTGTCCAATTTTATGAGAATCACCTTTCGGCTCGGAAACCATAAAAAATTCACAGAGTAGAAATCTGAATATTTGAAAGTTTTATTTCTGAAAATGACTGCAACAATAAAAACTTTTTTCTACAAAAAGTTATAGACATTCCTATTAAGTAGGTAGGTATAGACCTACTTAATAAGATATTATTTTATAGATCTTTATAGTATGTTTAAAGCGATTGTACATTTAAATGTTATATATGTATATGCATAATCCAACGCAATATATCGTTATGAAGTGACCATATTCAATATTTTAAACTAGACTTGGCTCTATGTAATATCCTACCTCTTGGAGGAAAAAAAGAGACTTGAATAACGGCCAAATTTAATTATATAGGCATTTGTATCGCGTTTACAAAGTTATTTTTGTACTTGAGTTTTGATTAGTAAAGGATAGTTAGTCATTTTGTACTTTTCAGTGTTTTTTTTGAAGATGGTTTAATTTTTTCTTAAAAATTTTTAATTTCGCATTTTGAGTGACCTTGGCATAAATAAATATCTAGGACAGGTCTACAATCAACTTAGCTTCCAATTCTGGAGCGCATTGACATACAAGAGAATCATCAATATAAATGAAACTTATAAGCAATTAACGAAAGCATTATTTGGTGTTATTTGGTGTATCTTAGAAATACAAGCTCCAATACCAGTAAAATTTAAATGAGACCACCTCGGAAGTATACCCTTTCAAACAAAAAAAAACATTTTTCGACATAGGTCAACGACCGAAGAAGTCATCGGTAAACATTCATGAAAAATATACATACAGATGAGAACCTCCTCCTTTTTTAAAGTCGGTTAACAAACTAATGACTATGGGAAAAGAGTAGTATTTAGCACACGTTAAATAGGTGCAATTACGAAATGACTATGCGTTTGTTTCCTAAAATTTAATGTGGTTTAATTTCTGGAGTCACGGCAAGGTGTGACGGAAGTGCGGATGGCGGGACTTAGTACTTTCTGTACCCCTGGGCTCCTACTCACTAAATCCAAGCATCAAAGGGGGACTAAATGGCCCCCCTCTCCCCGATTCGTAGTGTTATACCCATAGTACAGGACTAGTATTTAATATCTTACAATATTTACTAACGGATCTATGTCGCGTTTATACTTTAAGGCTAATTACCTATTTTATCGGTGCAATCCGGTCGAAACGTCGGGATAAAATAGATAATTAGCCTTAAAGTATAAACGCGACATAGACCCGTTAGTAAATATTGTAAGATGTGTACAAGTCGTGAAAGTTTAAAAACGTTAGTATTTAATATGGGATCACACAATTGATAAATTAGTAATTTAATTTAATTTTCAATAATACAAGTGTTACATATAAAAAATATGTCCTCCCAACATTAACCACCGCATTTTAAATACAAATCACCGATACACAGTGTAATCTGAACTATGCACGTAAGCATACCTCATTTCACTCTTTCCAGCGTTGTATTCTGGATAAATTATTCCAATTAGTTCCAATGTCGGAGTCGGGTGTGGCTCCGTAAGCGCGTACGATTTGTTGCATTTTTCAGGAGATAGAATAGGGTCATCACTTATCACTTTAGAAACTACACAGTTGACTGACATAGAAGGCTAGGCTGACATAGAAGACATGTTCAAGGCAAGGTTCACTCTTACCTTGAACATGTCTAATCACGCAAAAGCGCGCTAAAGCTCAGTGATCTTATCTTAAAACATATGTAATACATTAAAAAGTCACACTGTCTCGTTGTGAAAACAATTAAAGCTTGACAAAGATTTCTTACAGAAATGAGGCTGACAGATTGATGGAATGAAATGCTTAGATTATAAGTATATGATCTAAGCATAGGTAATCAATAGATTACCTAACAGTTGGATTTCTTTTAGAGAAAATAAGTCTTTTAATAAATAAGTACCTACTCATACACAAAATTTGAGTGTTGTTGATAGCATGAAATAAATTAATTATAGTACATTTTTGCTACTATTTTCTAGATTGTTGTTGGTGTATTTTGATTTTTCTTACACATACATAAATAATTTCATACATAACCTTTCCATGCAGGATGGATACAGAATGAAGGCGCAATACAACACTTAATAATTTCTCGTATTTATGCAATAATTTTCGATATGAACTTTATTAATTCGTAAAGTATCAACCCTGTAACACAGTCGCATCGGTTTGATTTACTTCATGGGTAGGTCGTCACTTCCCGCCCTACGTCATAACTTTACAGTGTCAAATGTAGTCACAAAATATGGAATCCGTTACTTACTGAAAAATCATGAGTCCCCAATTACATCAGTACAAAATGTAATAAAAACTATTAGGTACATTACTATTTTTATTATACACATACAAATAAATTTGTAATATTTTTGCATAAATAGTATTACTCGTATAGTCTAATATTGAATTTATTTAAACAAGTATAGGTAAGCAATTATATTGGTAACCAATTATATCATCAAATGCGTCAAAAAGAATAGTGTTACAAGGTACTTTACTATTCCAAATTGTGTGACTTCTATCCTTCTATAAAAATAATAAAAAATTTACATTTTAGACTTCTTGAGTTCGTGATGAAAGTCAATCAAACTTATTTTTTTAATGAAAAAGCCGAAATGTCCATTGTCAATGGATTACGTAATTAGGCCCCAATTTTGTTCGTGCAATTTCTGCTCATACGATATAAAAACACTGAAAATATTATATAATATAATAGTAGTTAATCCGTCTCCACACTATCTTACCCCTTTTGTAATTAAGTACTTCAAATGATATAGATACCTACGTAAAATGTTTTTCGGGAGCGATTTATTTGTTTGACGTTTAGTGGAATTCTCTTAGAATAAACAAAAAAAATGGGAATTAATGACTCTGCGGTCGAGTTTCGGATAAGTTTTATTTTTATTACGTACCTAATTATATGTAACAATGTCATTTTTGATATTGTTCCGTATGTACATTTATATAATATCTGAAAAATTTATTATTTATACCTATAAAGATACAAGCCGTTATCCGCTCGCTTCGCTGGGCGTATATAAAAATTTTGTCTATGGAATTCAAAAAATAAATGTACCGTAACCGTACCTTACCTAATACCGTATACAAACGATTCCGCGTCGAATGGTCATAGTCCCATATCGATACGTTCAGTAGTATTCACGTGATTGCTTGACAAAGAAAACCATTTTCATTTTATAAATAGATGGAAGAAGATTTAGTTTCCGTGTTAATTTGGGTTTATTAACTGACGTATATTAATTAGTTAACTTGCCGCCGGGGCCGCGGTTGAGTGTAAAACAGTGCGAAAGCATACCCGCAGACTCGGCACTACGTGGCCTCTCGAGAAACACCGTCAGGTTTTAGTGAGTAGACTCGATTCTCGAGTAGACCCACATACCCCGCCGCCGTCCCCGAGCGGGATAGGGATACACTAAGCATTTCCTGCCGTAAAAAGAGGAATATTAGAAAAATAACAATGAATACTTGAACAACTTCGGGGTTCTAGTAACATAACCCTAATTAAGCAATAGGCTGGGCTTCAAGAGTGGTAGAGCCATGCTGCATTGCAGCACGAATTGGGCTGACTCGCCCGGTGAAATACCACACTCTCACAGAATATCGGCGTGAAATAACAGCATCTGTTGCTGTTGTGTCTCGTTCGGTGAGTAAGAGTGTCGGTGGCTCATCATCTCCTATTTCCCTAAAGACCGGCAACGCACGCAGCCGTGATTCCCCGGACGTTGCGGGTGTCCACGAGCGGCAGTGGTCACTCTCCATCAGGTGACCCGCTTGCTCGTTTGCCCCCTCTTTTATATATAAAAAAAAACTATGGTGACCGTACAACTAATTGAAGAACACTCAGTAACACCCAGACAGTTTATTACTTGAATTGACCTGCTCAGGGATCGAACCCGTGATTACTTCTTTGGAACTTAGATAACACTAAAAGATTGTCAGAATTTATGTACTAATATAATTCATGTTTTCGATAAAAACCATTCGATTCATATTTATGTAAATACAAGTTATTTTGTCGATAAAAACCATTCAAGTTTGGTCTGTAAAGCAAAAAATACAGTTAAAATTAACTCTCGCTACACAAATAACTGAAGTAACGTGGGATCACTTAACAGTTAACGAGGCTTGCGAGACAAATCACCATTAGTGTTAGCGACGGACCGTGAGCGCTGAGCGCCGCCCGCAGACCGTGCCCACTGTTCGTAAAACACAAGTGCGATTAAAAAATAACCGTTTAATTACGATTTATTTGTTATACCTATGTATAATAATATTACATAGGTGTTATAGTTCGTCAGTCTCGAATTTTCGATATAATATAGTCACAGTACGACATTCAAATAATATCAGTTTATGAATTAATACATACAGGTTTTTAATATGTACATTATAAAATCGAAATATTATTTATGGACGTCATAAATAATAATTTCAATATAATGTAAATATAATTCAAATTACAATAATTATCGCCATAATACTTAGGTATATGTCTGTATCTAAAAATAAAACCTTTAAAAACATACCTATGTAAGTTACCTATGTATACTTCCGTATTATTTTATTGAATAATAATATAGTATTTAAAGATTAGCCAAATATGTAATTCTTTGGTAATTCTTTCATATTATTTCTTTTTATATATTTTTGTTGCTATAGGTGATAACTTTTATTATGCATGTTTATTTTTATAGTAAGTAGGAGGTATCAAGTTATTTTTTAATATGCACACTATCTCCTCTTGTGTTCACAATGTGAGTGAATTAAATAAGGTAGTGTTTCATAATTATGTATAGAAGGTATGTCCTGTAAGCGATTTAGATTTAAGGTTTAAGGATTTTAGATGTAAGTTTAGATTTAGATTTAAGGTAATTAGAATTACCTCATACAGCAATTTCATATCAAAGGCTTAATGTTATTTAGCTATGATAAGCTTGTATTACTGTTTATTTTCGATTTATTTTACTGCATATTTTATTGGTACAATTCCAAGGAAGACAACTTGTTTTATCTCTTATAATGGTTGATTCTCATAAGCAATTTTTAATTCCTATTTCTTCTAGCAATAAATTATACATATTTACGTTTATTTAAATTAACTAATACATACATGCATACAGCGTAAAGTATCCCTAACGGAGTAGTCGGAATGTAATGAAATATTAAAGGTATTTAAGTTTGTACACAACTTACCTATTAATTTTCGGTTCAAAAGGTCTGGAACAATACATACTCAAGAAGAGGATTAACACATACCACTCGCTCTCCGCGTATGTCTATAATCGCCTACTGAATACAACACTGGCGTAACTTGAAATGAAATGATTCAGGGAAAACTTGGTTTAACGGTCTGGTTTACCGGAAAACATAATGAAACATAATGACATCTACCTAAAACAGAGGAACAGTAATAGGTGACTTTATTACAAGTAGTAGTTTATACATTCAGTCAAGAAAGTATCGGGAATGGATGATTTGTTTATGGTTCCAAATTCAATTTTTTGTTTTTTTTGTTGTTGTTTGATTGGCACAACTGTTTTCCATTTTGGCGCGGAGTTTGAGTTGCATCTGTTATTTAGATTAAATACAGTGCTGTTTTTAATTCTATCATTCTAGTGGATATTGCGAATTTCATAATGGACAAAAACATCGAACAAAGAGTTTATCTTAAATTTTGCATCGCCAATGGAATTTCGTGTTCGGAGTCACTGAAAATGTTACAGAAGGCTTACGGTGAATCGACTTTATCAAAAACACGTGCTTATGAGTGGTACAAAGCGTTGAAAAGCGGTCGAGATGTGATGGAAGATTTGCCTCGCTCTGGTAGGCCATCAACGTCTGTAACTGAAGTTAACATCGCAAAAGTGAAGGAAATAGTGACTGAAAATGCTCATTCAAGTTTGAGAAACATAGCCGCCGAACTTTCTGTGTCTCACGAGTCGATCCGTACCATTTTAAATAATCACTTGGGTAGTAAACAAGTTGCCGCTCGGCTAGTCCCAAAAGACCTGAATTTTCTCCAAAAACTCAATCGCATAAGAGTCGCTGAGGACATGCTAGAACGAGTCAATTCCGATCCAACATTCATGAAACGCATTGTTACTGGTGACGAGATGTGGGTTTACGAGTTTGACATGCAAACTAGTCAACAAGCTTCGGAGTGGCGCCTTCCAACTGAACCGAAACCGAAAAAACCACGCCAAAGTCGATCAAAAGTCAAAGTCATGTTGACTGTTTTCTTTAACTATCGCGGTGTTGTGCACTCGGAATTCTTGCCGGAAGGTCAAACGGTAAATAAAGAATATTATTTGGGCGTTATGCGGCGTTTAAGAGAGCAAATTCGACGAAAAAGGCCATATTTGTGGAAAGAAAATTCTTGGATTTTGCACCACGATTATGCACCTTCGCACAAGGCTATCATTGTGAACGAATTTTTGACCAAAAATTCAACAAATACCATCGAGCAACCACCTTATTTACCAGATATGGCTCCAGCCGACTTCTTTCTTTTTCCTAAACTCAAATTACCACTGCGTGGTACCACAAAGTACCACTCGTTTTCATTCGGTAGAAGACATAAAGGAGAATTCGCGGCGAGCACTGAACTCAATTCAGGAAAAAGCGTTTAAAAAATGTTTTCATGATTGGATTATTCGTTGGCGTAAGTGTATCGTTTCTGAAGGAGCATACTTTGAAGGTGATAAAATAAATTTGGGTGAATAACTAACATTTCGTGTATTATTGATCTTTTCCCGGTACTTTCTTGACAGAGTAGTATGCATATTTTATGTTAATATAATTCGAAAGTGGATAAAATTTCCATTTTAAAAATCCGAAATTTCGAGGTATGGCTTTGTTGCTTTCAGTTCCAAACCTCTAAAAGAATTTCAATGTGGTTTCCGATAACATTTAGATCATTTCACAAGGGTATACAAATACCCTTGTTATATTGTTATGTACATATGTATCACGTATTGTTATAATTATTGTTCATATTGTAGCTAGTTTTAGTCTTGTATTAACAGTCATGTCGAGAACAGGTTTTTATTTCCTAGTGGTGATGAGAACAAATTCATACATTTAAGCATTCTTGGAAAAAAATTAATAGCAAGAAGGCTGTGGGAAAATAAAGAGTTCAATGTTATGTCTGAAAATTGGTCAGCATATAGTAAACGCGACATACACATTTAGTCTAGAGACAAATAGACAGCTATGGACTTAAAATAATAATCGACCCTGTGCGAACCCGGGGGCGGGTCATTAGTTATATATTTATAAACCTAAGTAGAGTAACCAACTACGATATTACTCGGAAATGAATTGTTATCGAAGTTGGCAGCGGCAATGCGGCATTAGTCAATTATCATCAATCATCAATCACAACACTTGGTAACAGCTACTGTAATAGCTGTGAGTGCCAATTATTCGTCAATTAAGTTATCAATACGATATTAATTACATGTTTTGAATAGTCAATTCGATTAAAGTAGTCTTTAGTAATTGAAGCTACGTCGTAGAAGGTCGTGATGTAATGGATATTTTATTTATTTATTCATTGGTTCACGCCAGTCTGAGAGAAAAAAATAGTAGGTCTGTGCCAGGTAATTAATATCTTCTCGGGTGCAAATATCAGCCATGGAATTATTAAAGGAAATTTTATAGGCGACGGACTAACGCATTTGTCTCTGTAACTGATAACTCTCATCGCTGTCTGTGAGTACAAATACATTGAAAGAAGTGCAATGTATGAACTGTGGATGGGAAATGACTTTGTATTATTTATAGATTATCTAACTGTTATGTGATATGTAACTACTCGCATTCTAGCAAATAAAACAATTATTATTATTATCCTCTGTGACTACCCCGTTAGGGATACGGCGTGAAGATATGTATGAATATATGCATTATTATTAGGTCCCACAATTTCGTCCACAAAAATTTGTAATATTTTATTCAGATCGGTCTTCCATCTTACAGGATCTCATGGCACTGCCTATCCTTAATTAGTTGCTATACCCGGTCTTTTGAGATTCCCGTAAATTCATCAGATTGTCAGCACCATAAGCAAATGCACTTTCTGGAATTACATTTGTTAGTGTTAGTCTGTATTAGTGTTATACCAGGAATTGCATGTTTATGTAATTCAATGCAGAGATGTTCTATCAAATTTCAATGTAAACATTCAATAAGTTAAATCGTTGAATAATTACAGGTTTTAAGTACCTACTAATGTGCCTTTGACTTTAAATGGGAAGCGTTTCTTTGCTAAACCTCGCGAATTGTTCTACCTACTTTCCAAACCTTTCCTACTGGAAAGGTTATGTATATACAATAAAAATCGATGTTAGTCTGTGCTTTACTTATAAGTCTCGAATACTCGATCACTCAATCGATTAAATTCGAAATGTTGTAAACATTACTATGTTACACAGACTAACATCGATTTTTATTGTATATACATATATCGAAGATTACAGTACCTTATAATACCTCATTATTATTCTGTGCTCATAGATAGTACCGTAATCTCACAAAAAAAATCTAAAATTACTATCTATTGATAAAAAAAACAAAAAGCTTGTATTTATAAAAGTTTTCTTTACAATATCAATTAATGTAACTTTCTATTTAATACAAACTCTCAAATAATTATTATTTGATTTTATTTCGTAGCGTTTCAACTTTCTGTTTTTAATTTTCTTACCAGTTGAACAAAGGATTCCTTGAAATTTTCTAATTGCTTAAACTCGCGACGTGCGTCGATTGGCTTGTTAATGAGGTTCGCTAGTAATGTTGACACAAACTCTGATCAAAGCGAATTTCAGTAACGATCTACATCGCTAATTCTTCAGGCGGATGTGCTTCGGAATCCATTCTCTATTATTTGTAAGCACGCATTGAGTTAGAACTCTACTAATAACGGATAAATGATTCAGAGTAATAGTAATAGAATCTGCTATATTTTTTTAAATTATATTTTTATCTTTAATGAAACTAAAAGCACTCGTATACCTAAAGCGAAAGATTGTGATGAAAATGATGAGATTTGAGGAGGCGAAAGAAGTACTCATGTAAGGACTGCGATGCTTGGCGCTCGGTTCTCTCGTTGACTACCTCATTAGGGATACAACGTGAAGATTAGTATGTATAATTATATGTAAAAAATTAAAACTTACATTATTCAATTATTTAAAAAAACTAAGTATTTAATTTCTAACCGTACCTATTATTTATTCATTTGCTTTATATACAGGTGGCCCAAAATAACGTTGACACACAAATTTCTTTTTTTATTTACGATTTCTTTTCCTACTTGCAAGTAAAACTATACATTTTATACTATATATGTTTTTCATCGATTATGCGCAGCTTGTCTTTGGATATATTGTTGTATTCCGGGTAAAAATCAGTCTTTAAAGACTCCAAACCCGTCTAATGTCCGTTGGATTAATGTCCAGGGAATAGGACCATTGGTTAAAGTAAAATATAATTCTTTTAGTTCAATGAAGTGCAATTAAAGTTAGGAAAATTGTTACAGTTTTTTCTTAGACATTCAGGGACCTGTGATGAGATGAAGAAGCCTAGCCCCGAATCCTTTTGGAATCTCAATACTTGGTTTTTAAAATGAATTCGGCTTCAAGAAAATACTACAGCTTTAAGAATATCTTGCCTGTTAATATTTTGGTTTATTTTGACTTCCCTTTCTACAAAAACGAGCGGAGTTTTACGGGTTGCACGTAATAGCGTCCTAAACCATAACTGTTGTTGCATTTCGGCGATGACGAACGACTATTGTAACACCAGTACGACAATACGACAGATTCTGTTCTTTCAACAGCTGTGAACTTGTCCAATGGAGAATTTTTTTCGTCCGAAAATCGGAAATTTTTTCATTTTGCGTGAGCGAAGCATTGTCTGAGCAAGTGACGTTTTTTTATCTTTATTATAGAAAAGGGAGCCAATAGTGACAACTTAACTAGCCCGTAGACTTTCCTTTCGTTAAATACTGTCCTCTACTCAACTTTTATGACCTGCCCGTGAAATAAGCAACTGGCACCTTCTTTACATAATATAAAATTGGAATATCTGTCCTCTTTGATTAAAAAAAAAATACTTTTTTAAATTATATACATACATATTCATTACACAATACATATACATACATACATATTAACCCAATCCATTTGGGTTTTGGTAAAATTTGTGCCTATTCGTTTTCATTCTGGAATAATTTCGATGGTTAAATATAAAGAACATTAACAGAAAGGTAGAGGCTAGAAAGTGCGAGGTATATAGACATTAGACATTGACTTTAACAACTGACTTGACATTTTTTTGTTAGTTATTGCAGCTATACTCTGCACTCCTCCCTCCATATTAGAACAATGAAAGAAAGAATGACGAAAGAATGACAAAAATAATCTAGAGCGAAAGCGAGCGGTAGCAGAAGCCAAAAAAGACCAAGGCTGACCTGTGGAAATCAAATAGCTAGTGTTAGCTGACGAAAATGTAAAAAGCACTCGCACATCTAGGCGAAATCTAGGAGAATGATGTGATTTCATTAAACGAAAGATGTATGTAAAGACCGTGATGCTTGGCGCTCCGTCCTCTCTGACCACCCCGTTAGGAATAAAGCGTGAAGACGAAGTGAAGATTTGGTCGTTGTTGTTATTGCGCTACAAATTTTTTTATTTTTTTTTATGTAACTGGTATTTAAATTCTTTTTCAAATTTATCCATTGTGTATTATTTTAAATCCCCTTACCTTTCCAATTTGAAGCATAATTTATGTTTCATTATAATTGCATATTATGTAATAATATGTATATGTAAATTACAACATTCATGTGAACTTATAGTAACAATTAATGTGACAAAAATGTTACCAGTCGAGTATGTTGCGTTATAACTTATCTTATAATGCATTTGTTTGCATTTTTGTGTTTGAGCGGACAATTTGTAGCGTAGTGAGGGTGCGTAAATCAAACGACGCAAGAACACATGTGGTGTTCCAAGTGCAGGGTTGACACCACTAGTATAAACTGTCAATGGAAGTAATGACGACGTGTAATATACATCAATATACGGATATTAAAATAATGATTATTTTGCTTCGTGAGTTGGTTAAAATAAGTGTAGAGCTTCGTACTTGTATATTTAACAAAGTCACATCTTAACACCGTTTCTAATGGTAACAAAGGTTTGGGTGTACACTGGAAGATAATCTATAACAGTTCCTTACAATAAGCATGCCAATAACATACCATTTACGAATGTGGAATGTACTAATAATAATGCTCTAAATTTTGATTACTACAATTTTATTGTTGGTAAAAATTCAAGAATATTAAAGAATAACTTATTAAACGAGGCTTTCATTCCATTAATAAATCTCAAACATATTTGGTATGTATCTATCGATACATACCAAATATGTTTCGAGATCGAGATATCTCAAATATAATACGTATGACATTAAAAATGATCTGTTAATAAGGAATCAAATATCAAACTAACATTAAATATCACTGGCACCCCTATAAAGTGCAACCGGAGCGGCGCCCGCGCACTTAGATTTATAGCGCTCAATCAATGCGGATTTATTGCCGAGGAAGAGACGCTCTCTCCTTTTGTTACCAATCTTATTTAAATTTAGAACAACTTATAATTGGCTGCATAACACCTGAGCAATGGATTTGTTATTGTTATTAATTGCGTAAATAAGTAAAATGAATACATATATATAATAATGACAGCAATATTGTGACAATTCTTACTCTTTTGATACTAACATTTGTTCGTGATTCTGTTCGTGTGGTAAGAGAACGTCCTAATCTTTAAATATACACGTCAGCGTTGAATTTAATAAAAAATATGATATTAATAGATGTTTTATCGACTAAAAAGTCACTTTCTTTTTTTTTCTTTTTTTATGGCATCGCGCACAGATTACCGCATTTGCCAATGTCACGTATTGTATTAATAAGTAGAATCGTTATCGTAAAACTCCTCCAGTAAAGTGATAGTAGACTAAAGGACTTCTTGGAAGAGCGCAAGAACTTCAGCTACACATGTTTATTTAGTTACCTACCCAATTGTTTTTACTTGTACAGAACTTTAAAACACAATACTTCTTTCTCACTTTATACACTTCACTCTTGTACTTTAAAAATCACAAAAATGTAAAAAATAGAAAATCTAAATAAAATGTCAACTGTATTTCTCCCGTTCCCGTCAAAAAGTCAGTCACTGTTTACTTTCCTGATAAAAAGAAATTACAGTGGGAAGTCGGTTTTTAATATTTATATTTTCGTTTTCATTTCCTATTTAAGTATTGGCTTGAAATAAAAAAAATAGAGATTCTGTGATAGTAATTTAATGGGGAGTTTTTGGCAGGACTTTACGGAGCGGTTGGGTGTTTCTTTTAATTATTTGCAAATGGCTTCCAGTGGATATTGTGATGTAAAATTGGCCCAGTTTTGCGTCCCAAGTATCTACACTGTTGTGCTGTTATGTGAAATTGTTCAAATAAGTGCTTATTTAAGAGTGTGATGTTGAGATTTTTTTGTGGCTTAGTCTGCCTCAGCGGATCCTATTAGAAAGGCTGCCTCAATATATTTCTAACCAGAAACTCCAAGAAACATCTAAAGTGTATTACGTCAATATTTTGATGAAATAATATGAAGAATTCATCTATTTATTACTGAAAATGTCGGTTGTATGGGTTAAGATCCCTTTACCTTCCCTATTAAGGGAGAATCGTACTACTACTAGTAATTCAATGGAATTAGTGGAGCTTAGTGTTTGTCTAGGTTCAAATTCTCAAACATTACATAGAAACTATAACGACGAATAAAATAGATCCTGACTATTGTTTGGTAACGTACCTAAGATTTTCTATAGTTTATTCACATCCAAATTTTTAAATTTAGATGTCAGTTTTAACTCGGCATAACTCAAGAAGTGTTATTTCCTTGGATATCATAGGTGCCTTAGATACATTTCTTATACACGTTTCCCGTGTTTTCGCTTTTCGTATAAAGAAATAATTATTGGTTTTGTTTCACTTTAAATCTGTCCCGTTATTTCATCACTTATGTAGTGAACAATGTAGCGCATTTTATTTCATTTCATATTTAAAACACTTGTATATTACCTAATTTTATAATAAGTAATTAAAAAAAATTATATTTAATTTTAGACCGCAAAATATACATTTAAAATGGAATTTTAATGAATTAACTTATTTTATTATATGTAAAATTAAAAGGTGGGCAGACCTCACCCATTCGTAGCGACGACACAAGTAGTGCCACGATTTTTTTCTTATGTACATTCTAGTGTAACGTATAATTCAATGTTTACGAATTATTATAATAAATTATTCTAGCTATGAGAATAGGGTTTAGAGATGGTATATCATTTGTTTTAAAACTCGTGCAATGGAATGGAGATTTGGTTTGTCTTTGTCACTAGTACTGAACCATCAACAATGAACACTAAAAGTCTGTAACGTAACAGTTCGATAACGTTTACCTTATATCATCATTTATTTAAATTCAAATATTTTGAGAAATTATGTCAATTATATAAAATGTTGTCTGTAGATCTCATTTTTACACATTTTTACTAGGATCAAGGAACATTTGGTCCTAGCATTTTTTTCTTCATTTTCTGTTTTTAAATAATTTCATAGATATGTTATGTAGTTCCAAATATAAATTCTTTAACACTAAATGTTTATTTTTTAATATACAGATTAATTATAACTTTTTAATATACAGATTAATTAAACCAAATGACAGTGAAACCAGACCTTTATGCACTGCAATAGTCCAGTTGGCAAGTACCCCGCGAGATTCGTAGTAAGTAGAGTGGAACCGGTATTTTGCCGCTTGTCCATACCTTTAAAATTTATTGTTTAGTTGAACTAATCTGTATAGGTCTCGTGATATAAATACACTGACTTATACACCTGTATACACAAAAAAAGCAGTTATTTGCATTTACTCCGTTTTCCATCTATAACGTCAAAGTAAGTATTAAATTTGTAGATACTGTGGGTACCTTCGAGAAACCAAACCGGGGGACACTCAGTTCGATTTGAAGGGAGCTATACTAACCACCGTGCCAATGGACCAATCATACCAATAACATTTTTATGTTTCTATTTATTTTACTGAAACGTAATTTAAAGAAATCATTTAGTGATTATTTAAAATGCAATTTCCACTTGATAACTAAAATTTAAATATAACGTTAATGATACAAATCATCCACTAACCGTTGGTCTCGCTCTGAACCGACTCAAATAAAAATATTCCCCAACATTTCCTCTTGATTTACAGTCAAATGTGGCACATTAGTGGCTATGACTTCACACAAATAACTCATAAACTGACAATTATACGATACTCAACGCGTACGCGAAAAAATTTATCGTTTCCTACTACATGCTGCCGCGGCCATAATAATACGATTATTATAACAAAAAGAGAGTTGACCGTCTACTGAATACACTCTGCTATTGGAGACGAGATTACAAAAGTAAATTATAAGATCCGCATAGTTTTGAACCTTGTCATATCTTTATACATATAATTCTTCTGTACGTGTGTATGTCACGAACTCCTAAACGGCTGGACTGATTTTGATGAAATTTTTCGCGTATGTTTGAGTGGGTCCCTGGATGGTTTAGATTAACTATTGGACCCGATAGGTGAAAAGTAAACAGAACGCCCCATTTCATTGATGTCAATGAAATCAATTTATTTCTGTGGATAGAGGCTTTGGAAGCACCTAAGTAATTTGTTTTATATTGCTGTTGGAATAGTTTGTTTTGTTGACTAGAAGACAACACATCGAATTTTTTTTATTTTTCAATCAACTTTAAGAATACTATTAGGATTGTATGTTTTTTACCGTAAGAAGTACATAATAGATGTTTTTGTATAGTAACAGGTAGGTACTTAATATGTAGGTTTTAAATTCTAGTTTATGGAATCTGATTATGTATGTAAAATTTGTAACATTTACATTGTGTTTATTTACCGTTTTTCAAAATATTCTCCCTGATTTTTGTATTTTTTGAAACCATTACAAATAAAAACAATTAGCCCAATATCTCTCACATGTCTCTTAAATACTTTTAAGTTCATTCATGATTTTAGGAACCATAAATTCGCATTCTGTATGCGGGACGCGTCATTACATCTACGTTTATGGTCTTCAAAAACTACGTTGTTAATTTAGCGAAGTGCACGCTTCTTGCGTTTCCAGTCATGATATCATACAGTGCTAAAAATTGCCCTCTGTTATGATTTTTTATCATTTTACTACACCACTCTGTACGCCGTTATTTTTGATCTTTCGTTAACTCGTGCGATATTTAATTTCGTGCAAAGCTTCGAACCTCCAGGTATACTTAAAGTCAAATAGTCGTATCACTTGGCTCATACCTGTCTGATGTTGTAAGTATTAGCTGACATGTCATTCTTTTATATGATTGAATCAGTTGACGTATGGTATCAATATTACTTTCGGTTACCACTGTCGCCGGCCGTCCCTCACATGAATTATAAGATATAGAGAAGAATTATACAAGAAATACTCAGAGCTACGAGATGAAAGTTTATCACCAAATGCTAATTGAAGTATCTGGCAACTTTTTTATTAACATAAATCATCGCAAAAACAGTAAAAACTATAGAACAATGTTTTCTCAATTTAAATACATCGTAATGCGAACATGGAATTTCCAAATGACTCACCTAAACAACGCCTAAATGAAAAAACCAGAAAAAGCAAATGGCATTGAAGGATATATAGTGCAAGTGAAGATATATATAATATTTACTTGTGAAATTAACTAACACTTCAGTTTTGAACTGAGTAACAAAAGTGATAGTACCTATAATAATATCTAAAAATAAAATGGTGAACCTCGACTTAAAATAAAACGGGGAAGATCATTGTCGTTTCTACGTAAGTATAGTTTTCATCACCCGTCTTTATTTATAAGCTTAGTGTTGACATCGCTCGATGAAATTATTGCTCCATTTCGAGTTTCCCTGCATTATACCAATTAGTTGAGTGAGATGTCCTCTACTGGGTGGACGCTTTAAGGTTTTATGAGAACTTTTAATAGTTTTTTTTTTAATTCGTTTACGGCTTTCACGTTCCAGCAAGGTTAAAATAGTGTCAATTAAAAGTGTCAATTGCTTGTGTAACCAAAAAGACTTGTTGTGATAAATTAAAATGAGTTTACTTGTATAATAAATTAACTTATAACGTTATACTAAAACACACTTATCAATTTCAGTAAAAAAATGGTAAGCATAGATTAAACAATAACATGACAGGAATACCGAACGTTTCTTTTAGTCTTCATATTAGGTGTAAGTGTTAAGTTTACTTTCAGCTTTTTATCTACATTTTGTTTCAATTGTAGTATGTATTCATTTCACCTCAATCTCGCTCAGAAGATATTTGTTGCACACACGCATAACAGAACATCAAGATGCTATACTGCTACACTTGACATCACTTTTATCGTTATAAATTCACAGGTAGTAAAGCGAAACCAGATAGCGATAAGTCTCCAATATCAATGTCAATATACTGCCTATTCAAGTTCTTCAAAATTTGCTGTTTTGCCGACTTTCGCGACCTGCGTTTGGAGATACGGAAAAAGGAAGATTTTATATATTTCTTTCTCTTCCAAATCGGCATGGAAGAATTACAAGTTATTTAATCTTATGAACATCGAGAATAGTTAACAATGAGTGACCTTTTTATATTAGGTAATTAAAAATAATCACCACGTAGTCTATACTACTATATTTTGTGGCGTCTGTCTGTTATCACAATTTTACTGCCATATTTTGTGGTAAATAGTCATTTTATGACTCACTGAATTCGATAATGCCATTTTTTAAATTTTTATCTGTCTGTCTGTATGTCCTTTTATAACTTAGTACAGTTTGACCGATCTTGATAAAAAAATTTTAAGTCGAAAACCTACCTTTAAAGGGGATGAAACTTTTTATGAGAAATGTTAACCTCTGAACAGATTATGATGACATTTGGCATGGAGACTGTTTGAAGTCAGAGAACCTACATAGGCAGGCTACGACTTTTTTATCAAAAAGACAAAGGCTACATTTTTTATCAAAAATCTATACTAAAAGGGGGGAAAAGCGGATAAAACTTTGTGTGGGTAATGCTAAACCGTTGAACCGATTATGATAAAATTTGGCATGTAGATAGTTTGAAATCAGAGAACGGACATATAGGCTACTTTTTTTAATCAAAAATCTACCCCTAAGAAGGTGAAAAGGGGGACTTTGTAAGGGAAATGCTAAACCTCGGTAATGATAAAATTTAGTACGATGGTAGACTTTTTTATCAAAAAGACAGGCTACTTTTTTCATCAAAAATCTTTACCTAAAGGGGTGAAAACTGAGATGAACCTTTAATACTAAACCACTGAATTGATTATGATGTGGCATGGAGATAATTTGACACATAGGAACAGATATAGGCTACTTTTTTATCAAAAACTTATCCCTAAGGGGGTGAAATGAGGGATGAAACTTTGAACGGGAAATACTAAGCCGCTGAACCAATCATGATGAAATTCGGTACGAAGATAATATGTGCCCTGAGGCAGACGTATGTTGACGTCTTTTTTCAAAACAATCTTTGTACATGTATACCTGTATATGTAATCTAACCTAATCCGTAAGAGCCACTAAAAAAGTTCCGCGCGGACGAAGTCGAGTGAACAGCTAGTACCTACATTATAATTCATAAGGTTTTTGCAGACTTTATAATTCATAATTTTTAATAATATAATTATTTTATTGAAGTTTTGAACCTATTATATTCCTTTTAATATATCCGTCATTTAAGAGTAATTCCGTGATTATTATAGTCTACCCCTGGCGGAAATGAGGGATGTTGTATTATGTCGCCGTTGTGTGTCTGTCTGTAGGTTTATCTGTGGCGTTGTAGCTATTTCATGTGTTTTTCCATTTGAAAATAGTATGTTGTGCAACAAGTGCGGTAAGTTGTCGATTGCCCATTCGAACGTTTAGTACACATGGGAGTACGAGTAGTAGTACACGTGGGAAAGAAAGGGTGAGAGAAGTATGATTGATTTATTCCTAGTGGATAGCCAGCTCAAAAAGTAGGTTATGAGATCAAGAGCGCATAGACGAGCCAATCTGGGAACGGATCACTTTCTGATGACTAGAACAAGAGGTCTGTTTGCAGCATAGCGCCGCCGCGTAGTATTCAAACCTGCAGCGCTTGCAGTTCTGCAGCATCTGTCGCATCAAAAGCTGGTAACTGCAAAGTGCGACCACCAGGAATTAACATGAAAGAGTAGTATCCGGTAACCTTGGTGATAGGTTGAAAGTGATGAGAGAGGATGTTGAAGAAAGTTGGCCGAACCTTAGGGATAGTATGATAGAGGTTGCGAAAGAAGTCTGTGAAACGAATAAGATTGGGTGAACGAGGTGAAAGTGTCTGTGTATAAGAAGAAGAATGGCGAGACTACCTAGCTACTAAAATGACTGTGGTATGAAGAATTTGTTGAAATATAAGCTGCAGAAAGCAGTGCTCTGTCCGCATTAGTAAGCAGTGTGAATATATCTAACACTGCTAAAAAGGCTATCTACAATGTAGTGTTGGTGCCAACTTTATTGTACGGTAGGTAGCGAAATCGAGTGAAAGTATGATAAATTCAGTGGAGATGCGATATCTCAGAAATATGTGCGGTGTCACTCTTGCGGACAGGATAAACAATGAAGAGATACGCAGTATGACAGCGTTGCATGACAGTGTTATTGTAAAAATGAAGAAAGGAATGCTTAGATGGTTCAGGCACTTCAACGTCCGGTTTCGATTTAACCAATCAGATATCAGCATTGTTCATTTTACATGCATACATATCTTCACGCTGTATCCCTAACGGGATATTAGAACGAAATTGTCCCAATATCCGTTTTATGCGATACGTCACTATTGTTAAAAAATAAAAATCCATGTACTCGCCTATATCATAAATTCTATTTTTTTTTGTGTGATATTAAATCAAAGTAATCCAATTTTTTTTTAGGCATTGTGTCGACTAGTGGTCAGTGCCCGCGTAGTTTCCAAATACCGCAATCGTTGGCCGAGCGCGTTGGCAGAGACTACGAACAATTGGCAACATTACCACCTCTTCACCATCCTATCAAGGACGTGGGTGATGTAAGTTTTTTTTGTTAAATATAGCTTTGTTGCTAAGTTGGCGTTCCACCTTCAAATTCATAAAATCAATTTTTACAAATCAAGCAATGTTGATATTCCAAGTTCAAATTAGTAATTTATTTATGCTATTTTCGAAATCAAAAAAAGTGTGAGAAATTCTTCAAGCTCAAATTTACAACTTTGAAATAATTATAACGCAACTTTAAAAACGAAGTCGAAGACTGAGTAAACCGTCGTCCCGAAAATAGGCAAGTTGACTGCTTTTAAAAGCGGTATATTTTGTACATTACATTGAATTCGTTAATTACAAATTCTCAAAGTCAATTTAATTTATTCAAGTAAACACAATTACAAGGTATTTTTGAACATTAAATCTGCTTTAGTTTGGTTCGAATAGAAAACCTGGACACTGAGAAGAACCGACGAGAAACTCAGTCAGGTATCATTTTTTCAACTTCATTTTACAAAAAGTTTATTAAAATTCATTAAGCCAGTAAATGCATGTGCAGAGAAGATCATTTCCAGACTATTGTTTTATCTTCAGTGAAATACAGTATATTTTATAGTATCATTGTCCAATCAATGTACGTTTTATAACCAATCTGTTAATTGAGTAATTTCCTGAGGAACTCTGTTATAAAAACGAATGCAATTACCCAAAAATTAAACGTTTGACTTATGTAATTAAAATTTTGGAATAAACAATATATAACGACCAAGGGTTTCCATACCATTACTCGTAATATCGCCTTTTAAACAGGACTGTGGAAAAACTACAAGAAATTCATTGAGTAAATAAGAGTTATTAGGTTTTAATCTTCAGTAGTGTGAAAAGAGAGAATAAGTACGAGGGAGATATCATTAGAGAGCTGTGACGTCACAAACTTGTAGTGTGACGGATCCCCACTCTATTCCCACTACTTGAGCTTAAAAGCGAATAACTCTTATATTTTTCGTTGTAATTCGTATATTTTTTCGCGATTTTGTACATGATAACTGAATCCATCTTTATCAATTGTTTTTAATTTAAATTTTGTTTTTAGTTGTAAGTTTTAGTTGTAATTAGATTGTTACGAAATAGTCATGTAACCTATTATTTTAGACATTGACCCTATTGTTCTAGAGTTGACCGGCAGTCTGTATATTTGTGTCATTTTCTTTAAGCAGAGCTCGTTATGCGGCCGGAGTACGTACTCACCCTTGCAGGCCCTCAGTGAGAGCACGTGTAGAGACCACGGCGCGCAGTCGGCACCTCCGTCCCAGCCCCCGCCACAGCGCGTGGTCAGTTCATATAGCTCCTCAATACCAGAAGTAAGTTACTTATATCCCACCAGATAATCGTCGAATTAACTTTCTTCTAATTACTTTTGTTTTGGGTTGGAGACCTAATCATAAAAATTGAAACAAAAAAGTACATTATATAACGGAAGTTGTGATGGAAATATGCAAAGCTACGTCCATTTCGTTCCTTATTTCTGATATACAAAAAATTGAGTAACTATGGAGCGCGTTAATAAATAACAATCAATAAGATTAAACTTTACGGTAGTAAACTAATTAATCTGTGATTAAACTACGTTCTTGATGTAAAACAACATTTATAATTATGTACCAATATGTAAATCAACAAACAAATAATATTATACAATATCTGTAAATAACTTCTTTTTGCTTTTGAAATATAAAAGCTCTTCAAGTTATTCAGTTTTCACAAATATACTATGTACAACGTACATGTTTCTCTGTCGTATATATACCTAATGCGGAAACTTTTTTGGTTTTACTGAGAATGACGCATTCTTATTGTACAACATCCACTAATAAGTAAGACAACACTTGACTACGAGTTCATTGCCGTCAGAGAAAATAAAATACTTAGATATTACTTATAGTTTACGATAAAAGGGTTCGAACGTTTGTCTAGGGAACTGTCATAGTGCACTTCGTGACCGTTTCGTTTTTTTTTCTAGAATGTCGGGCCATGATTAGTCTACTAACGTATAAAACCAATCCCGTAAAATGACAATACTTTAAAGTGAAAGTTTATTTTTTATTGATATTGTATACTCGGGTATTACTTTTCAAAAAACCAATTCTTCACGTGATGAATTCTTATAATTTGTAGCTATTTTCTGCTCAAAATTCCAAAAATTGACACGTGTTTTGCCTCTTAACGAAACATCTTCAAGATATTCTAGGATCAGACTCGGTCAGTTAACCAACACCAAATCAACGAAGGAGTCATGAATGAAGTCAACGAATTAACGAATGAAAGAGTCGTGGTGCTACTCATACGTTGATTCGGTGCTGGATAGTCTGATCTCTGGAATATCCTAAGGATGCTTCGTTAAGAGGCGAAACACGTGCCGATTTTTAGAATTATGAGCGGAGATTGGCTACGAAATAAAAAGTTAGTGATATATTTGACAGTTAAAGGTGTAATTTGGGCTCTTAGCTCGGTAATATTGTCATCGGTGTGAATGTCATGGGATTTTATAATATCCATACCCTTACTTTAACGTATGCTAAAGTAGTCGAACCCCTTTGATAAGAACAAAGTTAATAATAATAAGATTGTTTAATAAAGAACAATATATATTAACAATTCTTGCAAACGTGTCCCATAACAGACTACCTAAGCGTCAATCTTCAGTTCTCCCAACAGGGTTCCAGTCAGAACGTCACTCTTCACCCAGCAGTTGCCCGATGCACCGCTACCCTCGAGCTCGCTGCTCTTTGGCGGAGCTTCCATGAACTGGGCACCGAGATGATAGTTACTAAGGCTGGTCGGCGGATGTTTCCCGCGCTGCAGGCCAGACTTGGGGGTCTACTGCCGAACGCCGATTACTTACTATTAGTGGACTTTGTACCGCTGGATGATAAGAGATATCGTTATGCTTTTCATAGGTAAGGACTAATTATTATTATATAATAAATTTTTTTTCATCGCGCGATATTGGCTGTCACATGCTGACTGCAACTTACGTAATAAGCGTGCGGTTTATATTACTGTAGCGTGTAGGTACATGAATGAAGATGAATCTGTTGGCCGTAGGTAACGCCGTCGGCCGTTAACGATCAGGCACACATCGCCACGTTGTGTGTGTGTGTATAGCGAATCAAACCTGCATCGAAAACGAATAAAAAACGAAACGGTAATCTATACGGTATAACGGTATATATAAGTAAGCTTACTTCTTCCATTATATCGCCATTGGCATGGTGGTATGAACAGATATTTATGTAGTACTAGATTGAATATTCACACTCAACTGAGGCTCGCGAAACACACCTAGCCCACGTGTACTTTGACGCTTATGCTGTAAATAATGTAGCGTAATTTACTTAATTTCGTACTTAAAACGATTTATACTTTTAGTAAGTTATGAAGAATATTATTAATCAATTTATATTAGATTGCTTAAATACGCAACATAAAACGTCGTCGTTCTTTGTCGCACATTTAATTGGACTTACCCATTATGAGCGACCAAACAACAGCACTGGCTCGCTTTTACTTACGGCCAAACGTCACGTGTTAGAGGAGATAGATCTACTTCCTGCGTCATGCTCTGCCAGCGCTTGACACCATGATCATTGTTTTGATTTACTGTTCTAGTGTGAAGTATAATTCAATGATGGTAATGCCTCTGTTTTAATAAACTTTTCTAAACCTCTCATAAGGCGCGTAGTGCCGCAAACTGCCCTCCCGCATTTCGGTAAATTTTTAGCAATAACCACACAATCATAGTTGTTGAAAAAAATATATACGAATCTACATCACATTTATAGGTAATACAAATTTTCTTGAAAAAAAAATCCCAAAGTAACCTCTGAACAGGGTGGTATGGTATTAGGGTGTGCCAAAAAAAACCCGAAATTTTTTTTTTTTACTCTCAGGCCAAAATATCGTAGAATATGTCCAAATAAAGCACCTATCCAAACGGGAGCTCTTAATTTTAATTTTAAGAGGTTCTCCATAGAACTTGAAGTTTTCCCATTTAAATAACACGGTAAATGTGACTTTTTACATTATTTACCTCAGCAAGCCGTGAAGATTTTATTTTTTCATAAAATAAATAAATGGACCTTATTTGACATTAAATTTTGAACAAAAATTTCCTCGAGTCAAATTTCTATCATCAATAGCTGACCTTCTACATAGGTTTAAAATACTAATTTTTTTTAAATTTTCGGTTTTTCGCATTTCTTAACTAAACTATTGAAGATAGAACAAAAAGTCGAATGATAATTTTGTAGTTTATCTGACGCACTATAAAAAAGTTCCTGACGAATTTTTTATATTATCAATATTTATAAATATACAGGCCCACAAAGTCTTACATTTCTAATTTTTAGCTGTGTTCAAGTAAGCTATTGATAGTAGCATGCAAAATTTGATACTTATTTTTTAGTACATCAAATTTGCTATGAAATTATTTAGAAAAGATTTCTTATATCCGCAATAGCTCAATGTACCGAGCGCTATAAGTCATATTTTTATGATTTTTCACCTATATTATGAAAAATATTGATGATAGACAAAAAATTTCAATGACAAATTTAAAGTATATCCAATTCTCTACAAAATTAGCTTTGACTAACTTTTCATATGAACTACAGTTTCATGCTAACATACAGTTTAATATGCTAACGATATTATCGTTACTTTTGTAATGTTTCTTCGTTGAATGTATATTAAACATATGCAAATACAGTCATTTTCTTCAATAGAAATTCGAAGAAGAAAATGATATTGAAGTTTACACTAATTGATAAAATGATAACCTCGTATATGTATTGCAAGTTGTCGACGAACATAGAAAAAAATTTTGTAACATTACCAACAATAAAATTTCAACAGCTTATTCCAAGAAATAAAAAAAAGTTCTACCCATAATATGTTTAACTATAAAAATAACTTTTGTCTGTTTTGTTTGTATAGTAACTAAAAATATACGAGCTTATCATTTTATCAATTTGTGTAAACTTCAATATCATTTTCTTCTTCGAATTTCTATTGAAGAAAATGACCTGAATGAATGACTTTTTTTTTATTTTTTTGGGATTTATATATATATATATATATCTTTTACGACTATAAATAAACACATTGGATTATTCAGATTTATGGCAAATTCAATAGTTTAGAAGAAAATACAAGGTTCATTGTTTTTTCTCAAGCCATTTTATTTTGTCTTACAGTATTTGTGTTACTAGGTGCTCCCCTAGTTCGTTGTGTGAAGCCTGCAACACAAGCACCTAGTTTGAGTCACGTAATGGTGTAATTGTCTGGAGCATTTATTTATTTGATTTCACTTTATTATTTTGCTAACGCTACTAAATCGTGTTCAGTTCAAGCTGGGTAGTAGCTGGTAAAGCGGACCCTGTATCGCCACCGCGCATCCACGTGCACCCGGACTCGCCCGCGCCCGGCGCGCATTGGATGCGACAACTCGTCTCGTTCGACAAACTAAAGTTAACCAACAACCAGCTTGACGATAATGGACACGTGAGTTGGATTTTTTTACTTAAATGTAGCAGTGCTGGCATCTCGGACTAGGAATTAAAAAGACGGAGCATTTGCTCTAAGAGTGTGTCCTTTTTGGTTGACCAAGTTTCAAGACTTACTAATGCGCGTGTCTAGAGAAGGGTCACAGTACAACGATACACAGCTGAGTATGACATATTTTTATTTTTGTGAATACTAGTAGCCAAGACACTTAAGATTTACGAGTATTTCACAAATAATTATTTCAGTAAAGTACGTGAAGTCGGTCAGCTGACACGAATTACACTGTCAGTGCCATACTTAATATAGTTAACTGTTTTACTCGTGTTTTCGCACAATGAGATAAAAAGAGACACGAAAACTTATTATGGCTTCGTCCATTATGTTTCTTGGTCCGAGGCTGGCCATACATAAATGTGTGAAATAATGAATCTTACAATATTTACTCACGGGTCTATGTCGCGTTTATATTTTAAGGCTAATTACCTATTTTATCCCGACGTTGCGACCGGATTGCACCGATCGTGGTCACGGGCAGACTGATGAGGATGAATGTCGGGATAAAATAGGTAGTTAGCCTTAAAGTATAAACGCGACATAGGCCCGTTATTAAATATTGTAAGATGTGTACAAGTCGTGAAAGTTAAAAAACATGAAATAATGAAGTTTGAGAAAGTCAAATCACGGCACTTTGCCTCATTGTCTATCCATGCGGCACGTTATCATCATAATTGTGTCAAAAAAATACACTTAGTTTCTAAAATATTTTACTGCGAATACACATATTATTTTATTATTAATTCTGATAAATAATTATGATTGCAAGGTGAACGTATATCATGTTTTTGGAGTGGTGGTAGTCGGGTAACAATCTTGTTATTATAAATTTGGGTGGGAGGTAATCGAACAATTCTTAGCACTTCTTATTAACACAGCTGGTTTTAGTATAGATTGGAAATCTGTGGTGGTATTGTAAAGTTTTGGATTTAACCATGACTGAACCATAAAATATTCGACATGGCTTTGTAAAAATAGATGTATTTTCGGAGGACAGATAATTCTTGTCAGAAATGAGAAAACAGAGTATCAGAGAGCACACCGCCATGTGTCATCTTTGAATCAATACATATTGGTGGAGGTAGATAGTAGCTAACTTATTGTCAGAATTTTCAAATTGACTATTACAACCATTGTATGCGACCACATTTACTATTAGCGTAGACACCCACAGTTTTATTCACGTCTTCCTTTTACACAGAGACGGTCAACATGGGTACCAATTATAAGTTCTTACAATGATTCTATCATATCATCTGTTATGATGGAATTCATCTTTAGTGATCGAATTAACCAACAAATTACGCTACGAGCATCTCAACTATACAGGGTTAATCGAAAAATACTAATAACCTCTTAGTATAAAATTCCTGACATCATTCCTGACATCATTCCTGACATCATTCCTGACATCATTCCTAACAACTTTTTTAGTATGACTTTTTTAAAACTTAATACGTTCTCCAAAAAATATTAAGTTTCATGATACTGTCTGTAACGTAATTACTCTGTGTATGAATTTCCAATATTGTAAAGTGCAACTGTGCAAGACAGTGCAAGCGCAACACCGCGCCGCCTTCCCGCGTCACGATGTGTGTGTGTAGAGTAGGTGCCATTTTCAGAAACATTTAATTAATTTTAATCTTTGTATGAAAGAAAAAGTTATGAATTGTGGAAAGTCGTAGAATAAAACTTATTGAAAATAATATTAAGAATAGCTCTCTATTCTTAACATTATTTCTAATAACTTTTATTACTATTACTCAATTAAACCTGTATATCATTTTACACATAGATAATCCTGAACTCTATGCATCGATATCAGCCGCGTCTCCACGTTGTATACTTGCCCGGTGAGGGTCAAAGTACCGCACCTGGAACAGTTCCCTACCGCACGTTCGTCTTTCCTGAAACTGGCTTTACTGCAGTCACTGCATATCAAAACCATAGGGTAAGCTTTATCTACAATAATAAAAATTATATGACTTAAACTAAGTGATAAATTTCTGCCTACTACTTTTACTTATACTATACAATAAACTAAGAAAAATTTCTATACAATTTAGAAAAGTTCATATTCTTCATACCTGTCTTGATCTGACCCAGGATTAGTATTTAAAAGATAACTAATAACTAGGAAGCGTTAAAACTACTGCTTATGTGTATTTATTTTTATTAAGGTGTATAATTTCTACCCGTACGAAGCCGGGGCGGGTCATTATGTTACATATCCTTTTTTACGTGAAAAGAAAGCTCCACGATAAACTTTATTTTGCGGTTGGCGGATAGTAACAAATTACAGTTACAATAAATACGTACATACATATCCTGACGCTGTATTCCTGAGGTAGTCTGAGAGGATGATGCGCCAAGTGTCATGGTCCTTATAATATACCTCTTTCGCCTCCTGAAATCTCGTTATCCTCCTTACTCACATCTAATAAATGTAATGTACCTAACAATTTCACATTGCAGATAACTCAGCTGAAAATCGCTAGTAATCCGTTCGCAAAGGGATTCAGAGACTGTGATCCAGACGATTGGTGAGTTCTTACTAAAGTAAATATACGTAAAAAAATATAGCGACATTTACGATTTAATAAACGATACCACATCTTCCGTGACGTCCCCGAGTCAAAACACGATCATGAATCAACTGGTTTAAATAAATCGTTTCAAAGTTTTCAAGGGATGTGGAATAAGCACATTTCACCAGCCGGTGACAATTTAGTTTTACGATGTGGCCGTAGAGTAAAGAGTTACGCGACAGTTATGGCCGACACGACTCGTTTCCCGTTCCCGCTAAACTATATTTACAAATATAAAAACGTCACGACTGCGTACAATTTTGGAGTGGGTTGCAGTATTTATATATATAGTTAAAAAAAAATTTTGTATAAAGTGTATATTAATGAGTTCGAAATACAAAATCCTATTTTTAAATAAGCTTTTGGTCCTCAGTCGATCGGTTCAGTCAATCAATGTGAGCGTAACCACCCAAAACGACCATAAATTTTACTTAAATAATGAATAATGTTTTCTGAATTTGTAGTGGTTATGTAGTGGGTAGATTAATAAGGATGAATAAAAAAAACACGTTAAAAGGACATTTTATGGAAATACAGGTCTTAAAAAAAAATAATCAATTTATTTTTACGAAAAATTTACGTAATTATGTAATTATTTTTCAATGCAGACCCTTAGTGTGTCACATGTGTTAACTTAATCGATAAAGTAACTCTTAAAGATTCAAAATAAAAAAACAGAATCAAAATCCAATCAAAAAGTTGATATGACCAAAAATTTGCAGCTAGGTAACGCACCTCACTAAAAAATTAAAAATTCGATAAAATGAAAACCATACAAGATAGACCCCCACTTTTTGGTTTTTTTCTCGATCATTTTTCGTAAATAGCCCAAAATTCTCAGGCGGTCACTTGCCGATGGGCGACATTGTATAATACTAACAGTATCAAAGTAAAATTGCTGTGACACATGGACAGACACACGAACAAATGGGCAGGATGAAATTACAACGTTCCGCGTTTTGTCATTTGACTACGGAACCCTAAAAGCAGAATATTCTGAAAAAATTTAATCTTGTTTTAAATAACTATTTTGATAAAAATTGTGTATCGAAATACCGTCGGTGTTTATAGTCTGAAATACCTACTGTTAATTTGTAGTCAGTTACAAGCCTGTTTTCTATCCAATAGCATGATGCGCTTGGCGGCATTAAATTTATAACTGCAATATGCGGTATATGTACGGTGTTCATTGTTTATGTAAAGATTGCACATTATGTAAATGGTACAGGTATGTACAAACATTGCTTGTTTTTCGGAGCTTAGGAGTAGACTAAACAAATTAAATCACATAATAAACATGAATAAAGAGTAGGTTATCTGCAATATGTTGAAATAATTATCTATTCTATTGAGTATCGACTCACACCTCTAGGTACCTGATCATACAACAAATAAAAGCTATTAACATTGTAATTTATTTGTATTTTGTGTCAGACTGGTTTTAATCTCAGACATGTTGCATAAACGACGGTAACGTTTTCTAGAATTATTCTTATAGAAAAAAAATCTGTTAATAATATTTCTTCATAAAATAATATAACCAGTTTTTTCTTCGTCTGTACTCTATACACATTCTTATAAACAAAGAGATATGCGCGGGCGCATATGAACGCGCACTGTGTACAAAAACGTTTCTCCCGTTGCGGACACTGCATTGGCTCTCGTTCGCGAGAATTAATTTTGCAGACGGCCATAACTCTTGATGTTCGTGTAAACTGCAGTATTTTATGGGCGATCTGTTTGTATATACGTATGTATGTGTAATGAGTAGCCAATTGTGTTAGTTTGTAATTATAGCTTATGAATACCTATGTACTGCCTACACATTTCTCTTTGCTAATAATTTCGTAGATAAATGAAGTTTCGTTGCTTTTTCGTATCATAATTATTTGGACTTTCAGTGAGAAATTTCGGAACCCAGTGTTAATTTCAAAGTTAAAATAAAAAATAATCCGTTCGTCTTTCATATTAATTTTGACAATCCCATACATAGCGTATTTTACAAAGTAAAGAAATGCCACCTAAAGCTATTAATTATATCAAGAGACAGCAAAATAACAAATCGCCACATGTACAAACAATTAGGTATGGCTAGAGCGAGTCGAGTATCATAAAAATTTTTTTTTCTGTTTCGACTTCCTGGTACAATCAATTAATAACGTTGTGAGTTGTGACTGTAAACTTATGAGTGCCATTTGTCGCTCGCTGTCAAAACAAGTATTAACACGAATGGTGTAACGCGACTCCGCCTACTGGGCGGGCGTAATTCTTTTGTCGATTATTGAAATAAAAATATCACTTTGTTGATATAAATTATAAGTAGTTTTACTACTACAGATCAATAAATTTTTGGTGTTGTTTGTTTTTCTTTCTTTATGGCATGGTGCACAGTTTAGCGCATTTGCCAATGTCACGTATTAATAAGTAGCATCACAAGTAAATTAGTTTTTTCTTATCGTGAAACTCCTCCAGTAAAGTGATAGTAGGCTTTACTGAAGTTATAAAGGACTTCTTGGAAGAACGCGAGTATTTCAGCTACGCATGTTTATTTAGACCTATTCCATTATTTTCACTTAAACAGAACTTTAAAACACAATATATTATCACTTTTGTACTTTGAAATTCCCAAAAATGTAAAAAACAGAAAATCTAAATAAAATGACAACCTCACTTCTCCCGTTCCCGCCAAAAAGTCTGGTGTTCAGTTTCAAACTTAGAAAAACCGGCTAAGTGCGAGTTTTGCGCACCAAGGGTGCCATACCACTGTACAATCTATTTTGTATGTACGTACAAAAAATGTAAGTCGAATACACAAACAAAAACTTTGCAGTTGAAAGACACATTCTCCCATACTCTACAACTATAAATGTAAAGTTATAATGGCAAGAAAGTGTAATATAATTACAAAGTCGCAATTTTAGATTTTTTACCCTTTTATTGTGTTGTATCCCTAATGGGGTAGTCAAAGAGGATGGAGCGCCAAGCGTCGCAGTCCTTACATACCTACCTATTTCTTTCGCTACCTCAAATCTCATAATTCTCCTCACACATTTTCACCTAGATATGCGAGTGCTTTAAGGATTCAGCGTGAAGATATGTATGTACTGTGCTGTGATACCTTCCTTCTTGATATTCATGATTCTATAGATAAACGGGAAGATTATTGTTATAGGTAAAGTTTGAGTGCGTAAATAAAGGTTCGTATGTTTTTTACGTTGAATTAGAAGCCTGAATTTTTTACATCTCCAAGGTACCATAGACCTCAGTGTTTTTATAAATTTCAACTTAATACCTGTTCTTAAATAAAGGATCTTAATAGGTCAGAGAGACGGACACACCGACAACGAAATGATCCTTTAAAGGTTTTGATTTTTCTCATAGAATTTTTATTCATAGAATTACCTCGGTGCCCATCTGAGTGTTATCTGTCACAACCGTTTTTGTTGCAGACTTGACGTAAACAGCCGTTTGTTTGGAACATTACTTTTTTTAAATATTATTCCCCTATTCTTGGGAGGCAAAGGGAACTACGCCTATAAACAGACTTCTTCTGTGCCCATTATTTATATTACAATACCACTTGTCTGACGTAAAATTCATTATTTTTCTCATATCACTAAGTCCCAAACACTTCTCCAGTAAAGTTACTGTTACTGTACTATACTTTCCAGTAAAGTTATCGTTATCATGGTGGTGTTAAAAAGGAGTCGCACATAGCTGCACATGTTTATTTGGACCTTCTAATTCTTTGGTACATTGCTTCTTTTGGACCCTTATGCTAATTTGTACCAATAATTTTAAGCTGTTACTTTATAGGTAGGTGTACGTTAACGGTGCAAAAAATTCACCGGAAGTGAGGGTATAAAAAATATATGCAACCGATAGGTTGCGCGCTGGCACACAATGATTTATATCATTGATTCTGTAAGTACTAACATTTTAAATCCATTTTAACCTGTTAGTCGATTGGCTGGGGTTGTTGCATTGGCCTCTCGTACCAATAGCGTTTCAAAGAACATACCTACCTACCTTCCAAATTGTTTGTATGTAATAGCAATAGGCTCTCAGTAAAATAACTATGGCATACGGATAGATAGACGCACAGACGGACAGGACGAAAATATAAAGGTTCCTTTTTTGCCATTTGCCTATGGAACCCTAAAAACAGATTTTTTGCGGTAATCGTGTGGAGTATCAAATGTAAACTACAAATTCGAAAAAGTATAACACGATGCTTTGAGCTGTTTATCTCACGCTTTTCCGAAAATATGCGTTAAAATTTCTTTCTTTCGGTGGGGCCTTATCTTCAAAAGTATCATTCAAAAAAATCAAATAAATGAAATTGTGAACCAGGTGTATCTATCCTGAAAGAAAATTATCAGGATTACATAATATACACAGTTTGGCCATAAATACTGTCACAGTAAAAAAAAACAATAATATTACATTTGAATTTGGAACCTGTCATTCTCATATGAATATTCATAGTGTTTTCTCATTTCCGCGCCAATCTTTGTTTGTTATTAGTTAAATAGTCGAATGTTTGTGTACCGGGCTATTGATAGGTATAATGAAACGTCCTCTGTTTGTAACAGAAAAAGGTCTGGCCGTCCGTATTCGTACTAAAAAGGCGATCAAAGCAGTAAAGAAAGAATACGAAGAAATCCTCTCCGAAAGCAAAAGATTTTATCTAGGGAAATGAATTTAGCACCTAGAAACATACCGCGCATTTTAAAAGATGACTTAGGACTTGCAGCTTATAAGAGACTGGTCATTACTTAACCGATAATTTAAAAATTAATAGGATGGTAAAATCAAATCAACTTCTTAGACAGTACGCATAGGGAGGTCACAAAAAAATTTTATTTACTGACGAGAAAATTTTTGCTAATGATCAACATTTTAATAAGCAAAACAACCGAGTTTATGCTCAAAGTTTTAGAGAACCTTCTCAATTAGTCAGTGGGGTACAACGTGGGTATTAACCGACTTCAGCGATGGTTTGGTGGGGTGTTAGCTATCAAGGAGTGACTTAGCCATATTAAAAGTATCAAATATAAGAAAAAAGGTATCAAAACATTGGCCCAGGTGCTTCAAGATATGATTCTTAAGGAGGTAGTTAAGTCTCTTAACATATGGTCTTTTTAGCAAGACTCAGCAAAAGCTTATAAAACTCGATCCACACAACTGAGGCTGAAAAGAAACTTTTCTGACTTCATCAGAGCCGAAGACTGGCCGTCAACTAGTCCCTATCTTAATCCACTTAATTATGATTTCAGCGGGGTTATTCACAAACGTCGGAAACTCAACTTTCCGTATCCGACAGGAAACTTTTCGATGATTTTGTCTATACCCGATTCACAAATCTGAAATCGTATTATATTTATATTATATGTATATCATATTATACATAGTCGTATTGACAAATCCAAGCCGGCGGATTGAATTTATGCTTTTCGACGATCGGCTTTTCCGCCACGGAAAGTATCCGACGTTTGTGAATAACCCCCCTGGTCTCTTTTAGAGAGTATGGCATACTCTAAACGCCATGATAATTTGGAATCCCTAAAACATTCCATAGGATTATATAATAACTAACATTAAATTGTTAGTTTTTTAAGCTTTTTCAGACTATTTTCCCCACAACATAATAGGAAAAATATTGGGCTGGATAATTCTGGGGCAGAAACTACCACCCCTTGCCACTTCCGAATTACGCCACTGGTTGGTATAACAACAACAGCACAGAACACTAATTTCGCTAGGTACGAGTTGCACTTTGCCGGTTTTTTTAGTTCCTTGTGACAAGTACTGAAACTATCAATAACTTATGAATCTTATGATTAAAAATATGTTGTATCTATAGGATCTTTCCACAAAATTAAATGCTTCAAATTTTAATTTTTGTTTGGTTGTCGGAAACATTAGGTACGTGATAATCAATTACTGTGCTGATTCTAATCGCACTTCCAAACGTATTTTAGTTTTGTTTTATTTATATTAATTAAATAATTAAATAATATAAAAATTATTGTACTGAATTTCTGTCGTGTTATAAGATGTTCGCTATAGCTGACACAGAGTCTACAGATCTACAGGTTATTCGCAGTGCCTACTTTTTTCCATAGGGGTTTATTTTCTCTTGGTAGTTTTAGCGTTTAAAAATATCTTGCAATGAGTATTTATAAGTATTATAATATAACTTACAAGTATTTACTTGAATGATTTATTTTGTTTTTCGATTAGCGTTAGAACGCTATAGGTTGTATTTTTTGGCCAACAGTCCGCCAGAACAGAGCCAACAGCGGGGTACTGTACGTAGACGTGATCCGCCGCCTGCGGAGCCCTGCCCGCAGTTAGCGCAGCCCTACGCCGCAGAGCCAAGCGCCTGCGGTCCCCTATACGCGCCGCACGCACACACTGTACGGTGAGAATTATTGCTTTTGTACCAGGCGCTTTTGTGTAAAGAACACTGCATTGTTATTTTGTTTTGGAAATAAAAAAGAAAGTTTTCTATTAAGCTCGCATTTTTTTTATTAAGTATAAAGTTCAGGAGTTGATATTTTAAATTGTTATATTTTTCACCAAGCGTTTTTTTTGCTTAGAAATTCCTTTTTCTATTGATACACTTACTTTTAGAAACTAACACGACAAGCGGACATACGCAATTTTTTGTTTAAAACTGTACTATTTATAAGCTGTACCCGCACGCTTTTTACCTAGTGCCCAGGAAAAAGTGCATTTTACGGTCATGGCGCAATAGACACGTAATTGTCATACATGATTCCAATTTTTTTTAGTTATCGGTCGCGCAGTGATTGCGTAGCTGTCGGTGTCTACAAATTTTTAGGTAGCTAATGTCCCCACTGGCCTCGCGTTGCTGTGGCTTAATAGATATTATACTAATATTCATGAGTTATGAGTCTTGAGTTCATACAAAAACTTTCAGTACAAGTACTTTCAGTTTTTTTCCAAATTTTACAATATTCTGAACAACTTTTTTTTTCCTTTATTTTCCTCTCCATAAAAACCTAATTAGAACTAATACGAACATTTTAAAACAAAGAATAGCCAAATCGGTCCAGCCCTTCTCAAGTAATGCGCTTACCAAAGAACAGCATTCCTTTGTTATTTATATAGAAGTTGAAATTTACAATTTTATAACCATTATTTTAACTATTTCATTTGGAAGGCGAACCTGTTTCACATTATCTAATTTACGGATTTTGCAAAAAATTATGACTGTCTTTTAATCTTAATGTCTGACCACCGTCACGAAATATAAAGTAAACATAGGTTAATAATGAGTGTATACATATTTATAGAGATAATATAATTATATGATATAGCGAATGCGTAAATATTACATAAAAAAACAATAAAATATGCACGTATTCAAACTAACTGATAAATGTTAAAATGTAATATAAATATGCAATAAAATTATTGTCGCTTTTCTCTATTTTTTATATTTAATCCATAATACACTAGTTAAAAATCATTTTTTAGCACGTTACACAAATTAGGTATTCCATGTAATACATATGCACGTATATATAAGTATGCATGTACTTTGATGTTTTCACGTATTATAGCAGTGCAGTAATATAGGAATGCAAGCAATATGGCCTTCAGAATTTTTTGTCAAGTTAGCTTAGTCTATCATATTCACCTTTGATTAATTGATCAATCTATCTTTAAAAGTTCTTAAGAAATATGATGCGACTTGTGTTAGATTTTTGGTTAAAGAGTACTTCAATTGCATTGTTTTTTAAATCTTTCTTTATTTTTTATTTCAATACCAATGATCTTGAAATATTTTTTCCTTATCTACTTCTACTGGTTTCTGAACTATCTCGTATAGTTCATAAAATATAATAAATTTTCCTTTTTACATATAAGCCACTGGAGGGGCATTGATTCGATGGCATAGTGTTTGAATAAACCTAGAAAAAATGTCTTTCCGAAATTTTAAATTAAAAAGAATATTTAATTTTGATACAAAAAAAATAAACTTTTTTTAATTTTTATATTCTGGAAATTTCTATTAATTTTATAAAAATGTCGTATGCGAATTGCGAACGTAGTAGTAGGGCAATTATGTGAAAATAGTTTATAAAGTTGAAGTCTTTTCCTACAGGTACCAACCACATACCAGTCACAATAGTGCATACAGCGCGTATTACGCACATAGGTAACCTTGCGTTTGCACAGAGACAGGAGGGGAATGTGATATTTACACTGTAAATGATGTAAAGACAAGTGCCAGCTAATGATTAGGAGGAATGAGCGATGAATTACTTCGTCAATGGAAAGTTAAAGTTACTAAAGCGAAGCTAAAGATATTTTTATATTATACTGTACAGAAAAAAAAGTGAAGTTAATTTACAGCTGATATTATCAAAAGGAAGTTCTGGTTTTTGTTTGGGATCGTCGTAATAGGGAAATTTTGACAAATCCATATCTTCAGCGTGTCCGGCCAAACTCAGACCTTAGTATCCTTACACTCAAGATTTTCTAGCTAAGAATTCGGCCCAACGCTTCTGTCTAAGTTTTAAGACACTTTATTTAGTAGTTGACTTCATTTTTTGTACTACACCTATGGTATATAATAGTCAGAATAAATTAAAACTTTTTTTATCTATTTTACGTTAGGCAAGTAGTATAACTATTAATAATACAATAAAATGCCGAGGTTACGTAAACATAAACAATGAAGTCCGTACTACAAATTAGTCAGAAAACCTGTACTGGCCCAAAAGCGCTGAACGCTCTTTTTGTCTGTCTTATTAAGAATATTAAGGTCCAAGTTCAGCTAAACACGCCTATTATTGGGTTTTTACTAAAGTATAACGCTTTAGTAACTTTTACTTTTCCACTAACGATACAATTGCTGTCAGCTATATGTTAAATTATCGTTGTAAATTTATGTTATGTATACAATATTTCTTCGGTATTTCATGTACAATACATGCACTGCTAGAAGTAAATCTTAATTTAAAATTTAATGAAATCTGTATGACATTTTAGGAAGATAGGTATAGTAACTGTCGGAAAATTTCGAGCTTAAGTATTGACAGTAAATGACAGATCTATACAATTCTTAAAGAAAATAATTCGTGAAAGAGGTTATGAATGAGACTGGTTTACTATCAAATTAAAGTGGCTAAAAATAATTAATCATTATGGCTGCGTAAGGCCAGGCATGGCACATAGGTAGCATTGAAAGCTTGAGGCAGCGTCGAAACGCGGACACTCGAAAAGCGCGTCTCTTGATGTTTTCCGTAGAATCAAGTGTAAGGTGTAAGTACACTGTATGGTCAAGGGTCGAGGTGGCCTAGGGTGGTATCATTTATCACTTTTGATGATTTCAAAAAAGGAGGAATTTCTCATTTCGTCGGAATCTTTTTATGTTGTCGATTTCACATAGTGTATCCAATTGTTGTGTAAATTTTGAGAACTGATTATTTTTTTTTAATCAATATATTTATGTCCAGGGTGGTCCCATAGAAATTTAGTTAAAGATCTAATGATGGAGTACCCACTATTAAAAAAAAGAACTCGACGGTTTATATATTTTGATAAACCTATTTAATAAAAGTTAGTTGTAGATCTAACCTAGATATTTATTTAGGACATGATCACCCAAAAAGAAAAATAAACATTTTTTAGAAACGAATGAAACCTACTTCGAAAAAAAAAACACTGAAAAGTACAAAATAATTATTCTTTATTATTATAGAAATATTATAGAAGTCGGTGACAAATCAATAAGCAACAACTGAAAAGTCATCTGAAAGCCTAGTATGATAATAGACTGCGCACCGACTTCAGTAGCTGTCAAATTTAATTACATACGCAGGCATTTGTATCTTATTTATGAAGTTATTTTTGTGTTTGCCTTTTGATTGGTAAAGAATAATTATTTTTTACTTTTCAGGGATTTATTTTGAAGCCGGTTTAATTTTTTTCTTAATTATCATTTCATTTTGTGACAAAAAAAGCACAACAGCAAAGCGACGCAATCGATTGCAGTATTAGTAATGACAACGTTAAGAAATAAAATGTGGTAGCATGATTGGTTGTGCTCTTGTGCTGCTAGTACGATATATTCAAAATCAAATTTATTTTGAGTCACTTCGTTTCAAAAACTAATTAATAACATAATTATGAGCCATTATCATCTTCAAGTATTCATTTTTACCAAAGAATTTCAGTCACCAAAGAACTTATAATTTTTTTAGCGGAACCTAAATTACAATTGTTACTAGTTTTGATATCATAGTTTTAAATAGGTTAACTTTAACGTTTATAGTTCTCTTAAGTCTAAGGTATATTTTTAAAGAGGAAATCAGTGCCTTTTTATGTGATAGGTAATTAGATTTATCTAGGTGTAATAAATATTATATACTTTTTCAATTGTATTTTAACTTCTCAGTATATATTATGTTATTGTTACCAATTAACAATATGTTACCAAATAATAATATATTTATATATTCTAGTTATAATTGTTCTATTTTAAAATAAAAATGGACGAGTGCAACCAGTCAATTTATAAGTGCCAAAAACCAAAGTGAAATTTTTAAGTTAGATTAATATTTGTATTATTTATTAAAAATTATTAAATAGATTAATTCTTTTATTTTTAATATTCCTTTAGTTATTCTTAATACGGAATTGAAAAAGAAGTTGCAAATGACTATTACTTATATTACTAGTTGGCAAAAAGGGTGTGTCCAACTTATTAAGTACAAAATAAAAATGTTTGTTATTATTACTTTATAGTTAATCTCTTACAAATTTAAACAACTTTAAAGACTATAACAACAAAAAAATAATCTAAATTTAAATAAGGAAGAAACTATACTGCATCTGTTGCGGCAGTTGTTCAGTTTGAGGCGTTTTAAAATGTGACTTCTCAGACACGGTGTAAGTCATTACATGATTAACTGTAGATGTACCCGGTTCTTCGTGATCTACGAACACTTTGTTGGAAATAGTTTCTTCCATCTCTTCTCCTACTATCTTCGGTTCTGGTTCAACTGGTTCTTCGAATGGGAGAACAAATGTGGCTGTGGTTGTAATAGGCTCCATTGAACAATAGGGGGTATGGTACTCTACAGCCGGGGTGAATGGTTCATAGAAATCGTAAAAGTTTAATTTCTGAGTCACTGGGACACTATAATGATGTGAACGAGGATGTGTTGGAGGTGCAACCACTTGAGTTTCATAGGGATAGTTGTTATAATAATTGCAATGGGGATAAGTTTCTGAGTAATGTATATGATTTATTGCTGGTTCGGAATTATATATCGATTTCGGCGCGGGCGCTTGAGACTTTACATTTTGTTCAGAAACCAGTTCTTCAGGATAATGCATAGCATATATGTAGTACGTATCGTTTTCTACTGGTTTTTGTAAAATCGTCTTCTTCTCCATTGGAATGAATCTAATTTCTTCTTTGGTTATATTTCTAGCATCAGATGTTTCTTTTAAGATTGAAGTTAGTTCTTTAGCTTGTTCGTTAGCAGCAATGGTGAGGTCAGATAACATTTCGGAATCAGGGTTAAAGTCAATACCGTATTTATCAGCTATTTCCTGCGCAGTCATCATCTTTTCGATAGCGATATTCTGATATTCGTTATTGTTTTTAATGTGTCTTAACAATCTCATTACCAACTGAGTGCTATCCATAGGAGATTCAACAGACCTTCTCTTTCTAAGTTTATTATCTTTTACATCTTTGTCAGAATTCGCTAAAGCATAAGAAAGAAGATTTGCCATTTCACTTTGTATAGCCATTGTTATTCTATTTGCCATTTCTTTAATGTCCTCCAACTGTTCTTCGGGAGAGTTCTCGGAATTGGTGATTTGTGCCATCATTGCCGCAGATGGTGAAGGATAAATGTTACTGGGTTGAAGAAACATATCTATCCAATCCAATTTCGTCGCTTTTTCGACGTCAGCATCTACTTGTACTGTGTTATTTAAAACATCTCTTGTAGGCGGTGCTTCGTTTTCTTCAGAATCCGCGCATATTAATGAAGCCTAAAAAAGTTTTTACATTAATTAATGTCATTTATTTGAATAGAAATGGAGTATTTTTAATTTGACACGTTATCGTCACTTATAAGCATACGATTAATCTTAAAAAAGTTAATAAAAAAAAAATAAAAAAACCCGATTGTAAAAACTGTAAAAGGAACTAAAAGATGTTAATAAGACGAGTTTATAATAAAATTTTTCAAGGAGTGCATAAAAGAAAAATCTACGTAGGCTTTCAAAATTCGTGCTATTAAATCTTAACATGCAGTCGAAGGCTACATCAGCTATCTAGGTTTGTATCTATTTAACTCATGAGGTGACTAAAATATGTATTTATAGCCTCCGACTCCGACTGTATGTTAAGACTTAATAGCATGAATTTTTAAAAGCCTACCTAGATTTTTTTGCTAAGCACTCCTTAAAAATTATATTATCTCCTCGTCTTATTAACATCATTTTTAACATATTTTCAATTCCTTTTACAGTTATTACAGTCGAGTTGTTTAATTTTTGAATTAACTTTCTTTATTTCCAAACTTTTAGTTTTCGAAATTTGACGATTACATGTTAAAATATAGCTTTGACAATCCTTGGATTAAGATCAATCCAACGATACCTTGCACTTCAAAATCCATCAATCCGTTAAGCTTGTAGGAGGTCAAAAAGAAACAGACATACATACATCCGAAAAACATTACCCTCCTTCTTGAGCAGTCGGATATAAACGAAAGTCGAAATCAATTTGTATGTACCTACCTGTAGTACCAGAGCGAGTATTAGGTAGTGAAGAGTCATGATGAAGTCGAAACGATAAGTGAACTTGTGGTGCAAATGTTTTATATTATAAGACTATCAAAATTGTTAAGAAATAATTGTACAATTTCTGTGGTAATAGTTTATTGAAGCCTGATAAGGTGTGTTATATTTGAGTGTAAGTATGTTAAAACTTGTTACGTAATGAAAACTGTACGTGTATAATATACATGTAAGTACCTGTTATCATTTTGATAAAATTGGGTCTTTTAAAATAAAAGTAAACGTTGCAAAAATGTAAACAATAAATAAAGAAACATTGTTTTGTTATTTGGCATAACAACGCGATAACAACTTACTAATTACAATGTCGGATCTTTCATAAATCCTCATTTGTGAGACACCCCACACTTACACTATGCTTTTTTTTGTTTCTGAGACGCAAAATGAAATCCCCACGGACACTCAGCCGGACTCTACGCCGACTGAGTAGTGTCGGACTTTGCCGACTAAACAAGACCTCTCTTTGCTGTTAGCCCTAGTGGCTTTTACAGCGTCACAGGTCGCGTTAGGGCGAGCGCTAAAGGCCGCCTGAGATTTCCTCAAGCCGAGGGATACCTCGTATGGAGGGCGACAAGCCACACTTACACTATGCTGTGGTTTTCTAACCACTTATATAGCAACGGCTGGTAGTCTCATCCGAAGCACGGAGACATTCAATACGTTATTAATCCAGTAAGTGCATGCAACATTGCTTAACCTCAGCGATTGATGTACTTATGTATACATAACATGTGTCATAATCTACACATAACGACGTATGTAATCGATAACTTTCAATATATTATGTTATTATATATTTTTACATGCATACATTATGTATTTCGACTGTGAAAACTTGAGTAGAATTTTTTTTTGTTTGTTTGTAATATTGATATAACAAGGATGCAATAAATAAATTGCACGAGAGGTAGGCACGCAGGGTTTGGATGCTATACGTAGTAATAATTATAGAGACCGGATTATACTATACAAATCTATATTTGTACAACATTTTCACTATTTTCAAGGTTTATGGCATTTTTAACTGTAAGTCTCCTGCAAGCTGCGGCATACTTTTGAATCTTTCCATAGTTTACGAATCGTCTAATTCATTGTTTTATTGATGGTTAATGTAAAGGACGGTTATGAGAGAACTTTATCCGCAACAGTAGGTATCTGCCGTTACACCTTTATACCTTCGGTGAATGTAAAGCTGTCCTTTTATAAATAAAAACATTTTAAGAGATTTATGGAGACTGGTTTATCTTTAAATTGAACCTTTACAGAATTACATAATCGTAAACATTAATAAAAGCAACAAAAATTATGAAATTGTGAAAAAAATTAATAAAAAGTATCTTTATTTTTGTTTTATATTGCATAATTTTCATACTTTTCCATGCATATGTCAGCATTTTCATATTGAATTTAATACGATCTCTAATTATGTAGGTAATAACACTGGTATTGTATGATTCCGAACTACCTACGCCCTAACTCTGTACTTGTACTTCACACAGGTACAAATATCCAAACTTCATACCAAATTAGAAATAGATTAATAGTAGATTCGAATTAACTCCTTATATTGACCTGGCCCGAGTTCGAACCTGGACGGAACTTCAATCTCTAGGCTTCATGCCTCCTGGCTTAGTCAATTCCTAAGCTGAGAAGATTAGAACAAAAATATAAAGTTTTATCAACGGACCTGTCAGCCACTGATATCGAATACTTTTGTTTACTTCTTTTATAACTCAGTGGTTATAATTAAAATTCAGTTCAAGTCGCACTGCACTTATCAATGCTATCAAAGAGACGTGGTAAAATAAATTTCTTGAAATACGTGCAATATGCATATAGAAAAGTCAATTAAGAATTAACTAGAATATTGTAAAATGTACCAAAACCGTCATTGTGTACAAGTTATTTGAAAATCGCTTGCTATACAATAAATAAGAAGTTCAAGAAAATGCAGCAAGAAAACAATACGCTGCCGAGAACTTGAAGCGGCGTAAGTATGCGACTCTCTCTGAGAATTTCATATTTACGCCCTTTGCAGGCGAAACTTTGGGTCCCTGGGGCCCCAAAGCCCATCGACTGGTTTCTGATATTTGTAAGAGACTGGTGGAGGCTTCGGGAGACCGCCGGCTGGCAGTTTCTTCCGCCAACGAATCAGTTTGGCTATTCAAAGAGGCAATGCTGCCAGTCGCAATGACAGTTTTCTAAGCGGCAACTTTGAGGAAGTCTATTATTTAAGATAATGTGTGGTTTTAAGTTTGTAAATATTAACGTATGTATGTACTTTTTGTAATTGTAAATAAAGATTATACGTAAGTATGTAATTATTTATTTACTGGAACAGTTACATCCGGTAATAGTTTTGCCAAACTTTAGCGTGCAAACATTTGACAAATTATTTTTTACACATAATTATAATAATACAAGAAAGAGTTACATTAAAGTTATTACATTCTTATGCGTTACTAGCTGATGCTCGTGACTTCATCTGAGATTTTTATTTTAAAATAGCCTATATTCTTCTCCGGGTTTTAATCTATCTCCATACCAAATTTAATCGCAATCGGATGAACGATATAGCAGCCTATAAAATACGAACAAACAAACAAACAATTTTTATATATTAGATTATATTTACTGGCTTTTGTAGTTGTATCTCTGAAAATGAGTTAGTCTGGGCTCTCATTAATTCAAGAATTGAGAAGACATCGAGACACGAGTGATCGTCTCTCGACGACACAGCAAGCTTCTTGATTTTTTCCATAGAATGCAATGTAACTAAGTTTACTAATGCATAAATTTAATGTATTCTGTGGATCAAAAAGTAGAAGTGACGCTTATTTATATATGTAGACTGTAGTTCCTCGACAATGACTTCGCCCCTTGATCTCGCTTCGACTTTGTAGTGAACATCTCACCTGTAATGACAAAGTGTTCCTTCCACCTTACACCTTATTTCACAATGAAATAACATGCTGTATGTACAAAAATAAAACAATAAATATAGTAACGGTACAGTATTTGAACTTCACAAAACAGTGAAAATCGCAACAAGATCTGCCCGCCCAGAAAGGCAGAAGCTATAGAGAATAGATTTCATGTAGGTACATACAGTCTTCTTACATTCATTTTGCGTAAGTATAATAGGGAGATTAATTATCTGACACTTCTTGAGTTACTCTATAAAATAAACCATTAAAATTAAGACAACAGAAAAGATCAGCTCCGTAGCACGGGCCTGAGAGTGAGGCTATAGTATTCTCCCCCTGTCGTAAGACGAGACTAAAAAGGTGAAAGGTGACTGTCGCTTCGGATGAGCTGTGCGATCCAGAGGAGGATTACATTGAGTGTGGACCACACGGTGTGGACTGCACTGTCAATCGAGGGCACCGACGGGGGTCCTTCGTCACTGCCTCCCTGAAAAGTCCTTCAAGACAGCGCGAGAGAGCTCTGGTGCGTTTCGTGGAAGATTTCGGAGCACATCGACAACGCGCTGAAGACGACTAACGAAGTTTAACCAGTTTTAGTAGGTAAGTAACTTATGAAGATCAAATACCTAGAGTGTTAGCCGACAGAAATGTCAAAAGCACTCGCATACCTAGGCGAAAATATGTGAGGAGAATGATGAGATTTGAGAAAGCGAAAGAAGTATGTAAGGACCGCTACGCTTGGCGCTCCGTCCTCTCTGACTACCCCGTTAGGGATACGGCGTGAAGATATGTATGTAAAAGTCCCACATGATTCAGTCTCTCCCCCAGCACACTATGTTCAGATTTCTCCAGTGTTACCAAAAAAAGAAGTAGACGAAGAAGGAAGATTTTATATTCTCTCTCTCGTTCTAGATATTGAAATATTTATGAGTATTTATTATATCTACATAAATATAAATAGAAGCACCGATTTGGCTATTTTTTATTTTAAAATATTCGTAATAGTCCGAATTATGTTTTTATGGAAAGAAAAATTGGAAAAGTTTCTCAGAAAACTTTGAAATTTAGGAAAAACTAAACGTAAATTATGAGATTTTTTATGGACTCAAAACTCGACAACTCACGATAACTCACGAAAAATAATATATGAACTACTGAGCGACAGCAAAACGTGACCTAGCACAGCTAGTTGTGTATAAATAGTGACATTATTATTTTATTAAGTTCGAAATTAATATATTTTTGGAAATAGGTTTTGACAAAAAATCATTTATATTGAAATGATTCGACTGAAAAAATGTAACAGTTCTGACTGATCAGTAAAAATCGTTTACCTATGTGCAATGATGTTATATTTCTTTTGTATTATAATACATTGCCTATGTGTATTTCCGCTTTCTAAGATCAAATACTATTTGCTACAAGAGTTCTAAAAGACTATTATTATATTATTGCGTCATGAATTTCTCCCCACCCTGAGTGAGTCAAGGCATGAAGTTACAGACTAGGTATAATCAATAATTATCTTTTTTGAATAGTCTTACAAAACTCGTTTCGATTTTTTTTATTTAAAGTATACTCGTATTATCTATATACAGAATGAAGTATTGATGGTAATATTTAATCATAAACTGATAGAATAACACTTTAAATATGAGTAACTACCTACGTCTCAATAAATTTTATTATACATACATATCCTCACGCTGTATCCCTAACGGAGTAGTCAGAGACGACGGAACGCCAAACGTTGCGGTTCTTACATACTTGTTTCGCTTCCTCAAATCTCATCATTCTCCTCACACATTTTCACCTAGGTATGCGAGAGCTTTTGACATTTCAATCGGCTAATACTCTGACTATTTGATAAGTTCTTTGATAATCTTTCTGTTTTTCATTTTCTTTTAGATTTCCCGTAATATTGCAAATTTGAAGAACTGAATTAAGTAGTTCTCTATTTATTAGAATTATTCGAGTATTTTTAATACTAGGGTGTTCATTCAAAATCAATGGTTCGAAATAACATTTTATTTAAATAACTTTTATAATTATTGTAATTCTTATAGAATATAAATATTATATTATTAATTAAACTATTGTGATCATAAATCACCTAATTATCACGATACATTCACAATTTAATTAAGCGTATTGTGGAGGAGTTAATTCTGGACGAGCAGAGTACGGCGGGTAAGGTGGGACATGAGGCGGGTAAGGTGAAGCAGGAGATGGGTAAGATGGAGGTGCGGAAGGAGGTGCGTAGGCAGAACGTGGGTGGTATGCAGGCGTTGGAGGCGAAGGGTACTCTGGAGAATATGGATGATTGTACTCAACAGGTGGTGGTGGATAAGCATGAGGGGGATACGGTACTGGAGTAGGAGGGGAACATGGAATGGGAGGAGGGTAAATTGGCGGTGGTAAAGTCGGTGCGTATGGGAGATAAGAGTATTCATACGGATAAGAGTAAGGCCATGCTGACCTGGAAACAGGACTTGATGGCATTGTTGGATATGCGTAGTCTGTTGGCTGAATACCTGCATCTAAATATCCAGGCATTTTAGTTGATGATATAGCAACAGTAGGGGGATTAGAAGCTATAGGAGATGAGACAGCCACAGTAGTTGGCGGCATGTGAGAAGGAGATACATATACAACTGATGGCATGGACGGTATCGCTGCATACGGTGACACGTAAGTACATGGTGTCTCATATGACGTCACGGGTGTTGACGAATATTCACCAGACGATGATGAGGACGAGCTTGAATAAGTTGAAGGCGACGAACTAGATGACTTTGCCTTTGACAGAAGTGCTGAATAAAAAATGGAAACAATTAAATGTCGGTTTTAAAACTAATTATAACGATCGAATTGACATGTCAGCTATAATATTATACAAAAAGGTAAAAGTTGTAAGTAAAAATTAAACGACAGAATTATTGATATATACTTACGTGACGAATATAATGCGCTGATCATCTGATTCATTCGCTCATGTAGAGAAGTTAACTGAAATTAGACATAAAATTCCAATGAAAATGGCACGATTTGTAAGTCATGTGCAAGGAAAACATGTCGTGTTACGTACATATGAATATAACTATATATATACACACAACATAAATATACATAACGCTGTATCCCTAACGGGGTAGTCAGAGAGGACGGAGCGCCAAGCGTCGCGGTTCTTACATACTTCTTTCGCTTCCTCAAATCTCATCATTCTCCTCACACATTTTCGCCTAGGTATGCGAGAGCTTTTGACATTTCCGACTGCTAACACTCTGGCTATTTGATCTTCATAAGTCAGCCTTGGTCTTCCTTGCCTTCTTTTACCACTCACTTTCGCTCTATATATTTTCTTCGTCAGTCTTTCATCACTCATTATTTCTATGTGCCCGAACCATCGAAGCATTCCTTTCTTCATTTTTACAATAACACTGTCGTGCGAGCCTATCATACTGCGTATCTCCTCATTGCTTATCCTGTCCGCAAGAGTGACACCGCAATATACAAGAATATACAAGAGCAATATATACCTATTTACGTGTATACTTCTTGTATAATCATTTCATGTTACTGACTTTAACAATTTTTTTGGGTACATTATAATATTTGTTTATTATTTAAAGCTATTAATATGTAATATTTGTAATGCTTTCAAACACTTACTTGCGATGGCTGCATATTCGTTCGACTTGTTGACGTTGCATAACAAAGTCCTAGCGTCAGCGTACTCAGTCTAATTAATAGCTTTAACATTTTAAATAATCAGTTGCAATAAAATTCCTTACAAATACAATAGTTTAAACGTACATATAGCTTGTGGTTTTCACCACATTGCTTCAAAAAGTTGCTCCCTTATGATATTTAAATAAATTTTGTGATTTAATCAGATAGCAAACGTGATGTTGATGACGAAATGGCTTGATAGGGTAATATTGTGATAAGGTTCATTTTGATAAAGTCTGTAATACGTGCGTGAGGTTAAGTTTTGTAGATATGTTCGGATTCTCATTAATCTCTCTTGTTAATTATTATCAAACCATAGGCATTAACGAAAAACTTTAACTTTAAGGGAAATCGATTTCATTTTAAATTGTTATCCTTTAATAATGTAGATAAGCGCATGTCGGATCACGCACAGTGAAGGGTTCCGTAGTTGGAATGCACAATATTAATTTAATCGGAGGTAAAAATAGGTTTGTATTTCATAGTTTTTCTCAATAATACCGCGAGAACAAGAAAGTTATTTTGGGGTCGCTGAGCGTGTAAATGAAAATACCTCATATTTCAAAAACTACACAACGTAATATGTTGTTCAAACCTATTTTCGTTTGAAATGATTTTTAAATTCTAGTTTATTAAATTTATTCAGAATTTTTCACTTCATACTTGAAAAGTTAGAGTTGGGAGATACACCTTTTACACTAGTTTAGAAGCGCATATCTCAACAACTATTGACTAATAAAATAGTCACTTCACTTAGTAGAAAATCTATGCAAAGATACCACTCACTTATGTGCACTGGTATTTTTTTTATCCCGCAGAAACATGTATAATAATAATAATAATAATAGTAATAATAATAATAGTAATAATAATAATTTATTTATTTGCGAAAATGCGAGTATAATTAGATGTACATGAAGATTACACAACCTTTACGCACTCTGCTTATTGAAAGCATGCAAATATTCAATTTGGCTTTTACAGATACAGAGTAGGTACTTACCGATAATAATCTTTTCTAGCACAGCAGCGCGATTCTATAACGCAAATTATTATAGTCGAATTCTTCTGAATCCGTGGTGAGATTGCAAACTATGAACTGGTATTCTCTATCGACAGATATACTAATACCACAGATTAATTAGTTATTAACCTAATACTATCGTAAAGGAATTTTTTGACGTTTCGCTAAATACAACAATCTAATCTAAATAAGACAAGTTTTATTTAAAGTAATTATCTCAGAGGAAGATAAAATATACTAAGACTAAATATCGACTTAGATGTTTACTTTTAAACCAATACCTAAAAAACTCTTATCCATGATTAGGTACCTCTTATTGGAATACGTACACAGAGTGATTACGTTTCAGATGTACAACAAAATTTCACACATATTTTTCGTTTTTTTTTAAAGTCGTAGACCAAAAGTTATTAGAAATGGTGACAGGAATTTTGCACTAAGAGGTTATTAGTATTTTTCAATTAACCCGTTATAAATGCGTGAAAAAGTGTAACATTTGTAAGAAAGTTTGTAAGCCGCTAACCAATTTTGATGAAAAGTATTGAATGAGCTCAAATCCTAAAAAAAGGTATGGGCTACTATTTTAAATATTTCACGAAGTCGATGTTGCGAACAATAGGTACAACAAATAAAGGAAAAAAACAATCATCGACAACAACAAGCAGAAAAAATATGTACCTACCCAAATGTAACAAAATTACCTAATGGAAGTAGCATTTCGATATAAGCAGCTCTCGTCTGCTTATAGCGAAATGCTACTTTCGTCAGTTCTATGGTGCCTGTAACGAATTCTAAGATAACATAAATTAAATCGAGAATACTTTTATTCATATAATTTATTCATACATCTTTAAGAAAAATAGAAAAACCGTAAGTTATGTTGTATTGTATATAATACAATAAAAATTGTTCCTCCATATGATGCAAAATGTAACTACTTTATGCGTTCTGTAATTTTATTCATAACTTGATTTCTTAATTTCGTTGGGGATTAAGATGAGACTGAAATCAGAGTACTAATATCTAACATTACCACAGTTGCAAATCTTTCACTAAACAATCGTTAATTTAATTAGTTATTTGCTCAAGGTTAAGAAACTAAAGTGTTAAATAATTGAGGCCCCATTTCGTACCCAATATGCAAGAATCACGATATGCAAGAATTTGATTACTTAACATTCCTGTTGATCGCTGTAATAGGTCTAATGTGACCTGTAGGCTAATTGTATAACTTCACTCGTAATCGAAATTGATACTGGAAGCGATCACGTTCAAAACGATTACGTTTGGTAAAAATAAATGGAATTGTGTATGTCAAACGGACAACAGCTAATCGCCATCGTCTTCAATTTTATTGACTATTTACGAGTGAATTATTAGGTATAGAACTAAATTGTCAATTAACTCATGTTATTGATTTTTCAAGCGCAAATTTACCTCTTCATTTTACAAGATTTTATACCTCTTTTTGAATGACAGTCAACATTATATGGTTACATTTACAATTTTGATTGAAACGTCTTTATTATTTACAAAAATATCTACCTAATTTAACAGTTGATAGTCTTTGATAGTACCTATTTTTTATTCATTTACATACGTTAAAGGTTTAATTACGTTGTTTTAAATCAGTATTTAAATTATTAAAAATGTCGGCAACAAGAAAAATTAGCGACCAAGTAATCGCTCTCCTAGTTGAAGCTGTGGAGATAAACCAAACTTAGCGTGGTCGGTTTCCACATGGAACTTTGGGCGATGCTTCTAATATGTGGAATGTGATTGCTGCTAAGTTAAAAGGTGTTAGCGTGGGTGACGAAAAAAGGCGAAGAATGGCGCAAAGTAAGTAATGTGTATTCGTATAGTTGTGAATTTAATTACTAAGTATTTCTGCGCTAAAAATTTCTGGCATCTTTTCTTGCTTGATATTTCAAAAGTAACCGATTGACACATTTGGTTCTTTTCTTTAGTTTTAGCATGATCTGAAATGTAATATCAGAAAAGAGTCTGTCCTTAACATGCATGCATTATTAGCACTGGTGATGGTCTTCCAAAGAAACCACTCACTGAAAGAAGCTACAATATAAACTGTAAGGAATGTGACTAACAGCCCTATAAAATTAGTGAAAATAATGAAAAACTGCTATATATCGCTATAATAAAAATACTGCGTGCATAAAATATGTGCGGTGTCACTCTTGCGGACAGGGTAAACAATGAAGAGATACGCAGTATGACAGGGCTGCCCGACAGTGTTATTGTAAAAACGAAGAAAGGAATGCTTAGATGGTTCGGGTACTTAGAAAGAATGAGTGATGAAAGACTGACGAAGAAAATCTACAGAGCAAAAGTGAGAGGTAAGAGAAGCCAAGGAAGACCAAGGCTGACTTGTGAAGATCAAATAGACAGTGTTAACAGACAGAAATGTCAAAAGCTCTCGCATACCTAGGCGAAAATGTGTAAGGAGAATGATGAGATTTGAGGAAGCGAAAGAGGTATGTAAGGACCGCGACGCTTGGCGCTCCGGCCTCTCGGACTACCCCGTTAGGGATACAGCGTGAAGATATGTATGTATGAATGTATGTATGTAAAAATACTACATATTTTGCTATACGAATACATATATTGCAGATTGATGAAATGCCTTCTCAGGGGATATTGAAGGTTTCTTTGGCTTTAGCAAGAGAAGAAAATAGAGCTTCTACCTACAGTAGCGGCACGCTATTATGGCCGTTTTGAGATTTGTCCCCTCATGAAGCTTCGTATAAATTAATAATAATAATAATAATACTCCAGACAATTACACAGATTGTGTGACCCCAAACTAAGCAGTAAGCTTGTACTATGGGTACCACACAACGAACTCTGGGGGACTTCCCAGTAACACCCAGACTCCAAGCCAATTTAGAAAAGTTCATTTCCTAAATTGACCTTACTGGGGATCGAACCCGGGACCCTAGCTTGGAAAGCAGATGCATATGCCACTGCGCCAACGGGCCAGTCGTAACTACGTTTGAAGGACCAAATTGCTGTTCTTTATTGTCAATAGTGACGTGCAGTTAGTTATAAAATTTAATGAATGTATAATTTTAGGACACAAAATTAATTTATGACATTGCTATTTAAACTATATATATTATGGTCTAACTATATAATATGGTCCCGCGAACAAACCTTTTCACGTTTTTACTAACAAAAATACAGCGCCATATATGTTTGAGCCGTACAATATCATTGATTCGCCTAATGATTTGTAAAGTTTCAACAGTAATTAATCATATCAGCAGCTACGGCATTACCTGCAAAACACACCTATACAAGATTTATGAATTAGAACTAAGAATACTAAAGACTATAGTACCCCGTGAAATAAGTTGAAATGTAAAGATAACTCTACAGTGCTCTAATTTACTACTATAGGATAATGCCTATACATCACAAAATAAAATTTCCATTATTAAAGGAAAATTATTTCAATGACCAATTGAAGGTATACATACGGCAGTGACAGAGTTACTAAACAAGTTTCGAACCAAAAATTAACAGTCCCCAAATTCAACAATTTATATGGTAAACAAATCTTAAAATATAAGATACCAACTTACCAACAATTATATTGGGTCCTTACATATGAAATTAGCGTTTTGTCGTACTGACCACTTTGATCTGAAATATCTCCTCTTTGGTTAAGAATTGAAAATTCAAATTTATAAATTCATTTAGCTGGTACATTTGAGTTTTGAAAACAGTCATTCATTTGTTTTTTTCCTCATTATTTTTTTCTTTGGCGTCGCTTATTACCGCACAATGGAAAACATGAAATATCGGTATATTTACGACTACGAGTTCTACCGTGGCACCAGTGCTACAGAAACAGCTCGAAGGATTAATGACGTGTACGGCGCTGGTGTCGCAAAAGAAAGCACGGTACGTTTTTGGTTTCAACGTTTTCGTTCTGTAAATTTCGACCTTCAGAACCAACTCCGTGGACGGCCGGAGACCAAAGTGGAAAATGAAGAATTAAAGGCTATTGTGGAAGCGGATCCATCACAAAGCACTTCAGAGATAGCTACAGGCTTCGGGGTAAGTGACAAAACTGTATTAATCCACTTGAAGCAAATCGGGAAAGTAAAAAAAACTTGAACGATGGGTACCTCATGAATTGAGTGAATCGAACTTGCAAACACGCGTCGACTGCTGTGTTACTTTGCTCAACCGACACAATAATGAAGGGATTTTAAATCGAATCATTACTTGTAATGAAAAGTGGATACTGTACGATAATCGGAAGCGCTCGTTGCAATGGCTGAACCCTGGAGACCCAGCCAAATCCTGCCCTTAACGAAAATTGACTCAGAAAAAGTTACTTGTGAGTGTTTGGTGGACTAGCGCCGGTGTCGTTCACTACAGCTTTCTAAAATCTGGCCAAACGATTACGGCAGATATCTATTGTCAGCAACTGCAAACCATGAAGGAAGAACTAGCTGCTAAACAACCGAGATTGGTCAATCGCTCTAGGCCACTGCTGCTTCACGACAACGCAAGACCACACACTGCACAACAAACAACCACTAAGTTAGATGAGCTACAATTGGAATGTCTGCGACATCCACCGTACTCCCCGGACCTTGCTCCAACAGATTATCATTTTTTCCGGAATTTGGACAACTTCTTACAAGGAAAAAAATTCAACTCCGATGCGGCAGTCCAAACCGCCTTCAAAGAGTTTATTGATTCTCGCCCCCATGGTTTTTTAGTAAAGGGATCAATGAACTACCTATGAGATGGCAAAAGTGCATAGATAACAACGGTGCATACTTTGATTAATTAAATATATTTTACAAAAAAAAAATTGACTTTATATTCCTCCCGTACAAAACGCCAATTTCATACGTAAGGACCCAATAAATGACTTGCCTAAAGAAGTAAAAGATTTTCTTACCGCTAAAAATATCAAACAAACTAAAACAATATATTTTAAAACATTGCAATCCTTATAATATTTATAATATCAAAAAAAAATTAAATACATATTAATACATACATACATGCATACATATCTTCACGCTGTATCCCCAACGGGGTAGTCAGAGAGGACGGAGCGCCAAGCGTCGCGGTCCTTACATACTTCTTTCGCTTCCTCGAATCTCATCATTCTCCTCACACAGTTTCGCCTATATATGCCTAATCGCCTAAATATACGAGCGTATTTGACACTTCCGTCGACTGACACTAGCTATTTGATCTTCCTTGGCTTCTATACATATACATATGTATAATATTCTAATTAGAATTTTTTTAACACTGTATAAAAATAACTTACTAAATAAAACGTTCACACTTACAGTCGCACACATACATATGCATGAATTGAGTTTTTGTTATTTCCATAGAAACGAAATTATAGATGACGGTTGTCGGAAAATTTTTATTAAGTTTATGTACTATCGACTGTCGACCGGATGTTTTTGTTATTGTATTGTCTTAGTCGTAATAATAAATAAATTAAAAAAAATTGCAAAATACTCGTAAATCATAAATGTTTTGGGCTACTAGTATTCAGAGGAATAAAAATGTCATGCTCAGCTGTGTATTGTACTGTGACTCTTCCCTAGTCATGCACATTAGTAAAAGTCCAGAAAGTCGTTCAACAAAAGCTGACAAGCTTTTAGAGAAAATGCTCCGTCCTATTAGATTCTTGATCCGAAGACCGGTCACTATCTGTCAAAGTCAAAGTCAAATCAATTTATTCAAGTAAACCCAATTACAAGGTATTTTTGAATGTCAAATCTACTTTTATTCGGTTCAAAGAGAAGAGAAAAGAAAACCGGGACCCTGAGAAGAACCGACAAGAAACTCAGCCAGGTATCATTTTTTCAACATCATTTTACAAAAGGTTTATTAAAATACAATATTCAGAGAGACAGTAAATGTATGTGCCGAGAAGATCATTTCCAGACTATTGTTTCATCTTCAACGAAATCGTTTATTTTATAGTATTATTGTCTAATCAATGTACGTTTTATAACTAATCTGAATATATTTTCTGTTAATTGAGTGACTTCTTGATGAACTTTATTATAAAAACGAATGCAGTTACCCAAAAATGAAAGATTTGACTTAAGTATGTAATTTAAATTTTGGAATAACCAATTTATCATGACCTCGGGTTTCCATACCACCAATATCGCCTTTCTTTATAAATAGGTCTATATGTTCCTCGTATACATAACAATTTCAAAGATGTATAAGAACGGCAAGGTGAGTACGTCAATGTCTTTAAAACGATCTCTTAGTGATTCTTGTGCATTCATACTGCAGATGGCACGTATTGTTTTTTTTTGTAAAATAAAAATCGAGTTAATATGTGCCGCTGATCCCCACAGCAAAAGGCCTTAGGACATTAGACTATGAAAATATGCGAAATACAACAACTTAGCCGTATCCGCATCCGTCAATTGCCTAATGCGTCTAATGGCATATATCGCGGAATCGAGCTTACTAGCCAATGCCCCGACATGGTCCGCCCACTGCAATTTACTATCTACTGTTAAACCATGAAAACTGGCAGACTTAACTAATTCTAATTGTTTCCCACCCAGTTCAATTTTGTCATGTATTCTGGGTACGTTAGAAAGGGAAAATTTAATACATTTGGTTTTTTATGCATTCAGTAGTAAATTATTAACAGCAAACTACCTCGAGACGTCTCTGATTCTGTCATTTCATATGCGACACTAAACACTGTAAAAATTATTGTTAAGCTGTGATTGAGAAGTAATGGAAACGGAAACTGACTATGAGAAAACTTTCTCCGGGAAAGTACAAGATTTGCGTGCTGACGGTGCCATAGTTCGCAGGTCATTTCAAATATTTGAGGGACTTCCTTGCCAAATACATCATAAACTGTATTAACCAAATTTTTCGAATTTTGTTATACATATGTGTTATAATATATATAACTATACGTAAAATATCTATATATGTATAAACATACTTATAATAATAATAGTAATGCGTCAGTCAATACACACCAATCATCTGATCTCGAACTAGGGTATTCCCTGTGCTATGAGAACCAGACAACGACTACTAGAGGCGTCTCCCAGTACACCCAGACTCGAGACAATCTAGAAAAGTTCATTTTCTAATTTGACCCGACCGGGAATCGAACCCGGAACCACTGCGCCATCTAGGTTGTCGATAAACTTAAACATAAACACACATGTTTAGATATAAAGTATGATTAGATAATATTTTTCGTGTAAGAGATAAAAAGCCAGCAAAGGTTGCACATTCTCTATTTCGAGTAGGCTCAGGTACTACTTCTGCACCGAATGAATTTACAATACAAGGTAAAGTTTTAATCGAATAAAAAATGTCTGAAAATTTTTTCCGTAAAACAGAAACTTTAATAAATACAATTCCGCTCGGATTTAAAGATTATTCAAATAATAATGAACGCATTTGGAACCTTTGACAGCTTTGTGTTAAAGATGAATGGGACAATTTGGACATTTTAAGGTAATACGATAAAAACAGTTACATAACTTAATAATAATATAATTATACTAATAATAATAATATAATTATTATTGTAATAATACAAATGTCAATTCCGAATAAGAATTCAGAACAGGAAATTTTATTTAAATTATTATTGCTAATAACTATGTAACTATAGAGCTATAATAACAGTTGTAAACTAATTTCATCATATTTTATTGTAATACAAAAGATTTATATGCATAAAATATATTGTTTGAGATACAAGTTCATGATATTAAAATAAAATATAATTGTGAATAATAAGACGAGCAATTTTCTTATCATTTATTACCATCGTAGTATGGTTCTTGTAAGAAGACTTAAAAATAAGGTTTGTGTAATTCTGTACTATTAAATATTGTTTTCAACATGTCGTTTACAACATGAAATATTGTAGAAATGTTCACGTTTTCTTTATTTTTTGTAGTAACATGAACAATGCGGCGGCGGCAATTCCAGTGGTTTAGGCTCCAAAGTTACAGGTACGGGAGCTGGTACTAAAAAGGCATTCACAGGGATTCCAGGAGGTGCACATGAGAGTGGCGGAGGAGCGCACACTGGCGGTGGAGGCCCTGGTGGTACTATAGATAATACAATGGGAGGTAAAACCGGTGGTGGAGGAGCGGGAAACACAAATGGCGCTGGTGGGGGTGCTGAAACTACTATTGGTGCTGGTGCTGCAGGAGGTAGACATAAAGATGTTGGGGGTGCTTGTAGTACTATAGGTGGAGGTGCTGCAGGAGGTAAGCATAGAGGAGGCGGGGGCACTGGTAGCACTATTGGTGCTGGTGGTGCAGAAGGCAAGCAAAAAGGTGGTGGGAATCCAGGTAGTGCCATTGGTGCCGGTGGAACAGGAGGCAGGTAAAAAGGCGGTGGGGGCCCCGGTAGCACTATTGGTGCCGGTGGAAATGCAGGCAGGCAAAGAGAAGGTGGGGGTAGAGCAAACGGAGGAGCAGGAGGAAGTAATATAGGCGGTGGTGGAGGTGCAGGAAGGAATATAGGAGCTGGAGGTGGCAATGAGGGCAAACAAATTGGTGCAGGGGGAGCTGCTACTAGAGGCGGGGGAGGCGCCGCTGGTGTCAACACAATCGTCGCTGGCGGTGGTGGAACGCCACATTTTTTGCATGGTTCTTTTTCTGTAATATGAATGAATATGAAATGCATTGAAATTGAAATTCAATTATACAGGCATTGCTTATGTGAGGTATTAATTATTAATACTGCATTTCGTATTTATAAACTCTAGCAAAACTTACCAAGCTTTTTCTCAAGCAACGGCTTCAGTAACCTGTAATCATAATAATAATGAATATTGTTTCGACTATTTGGGATACAAAATTTAAGCTTTAAGATATACTTACGAAGCGAGCACAGCTTTTTTGCATTCCTTCATTTCTTTAAGTGCTTCTAGCTGTATAAAAAAATTCGTAAAAATTATTGAACAAGTTCCATTTGTATTTACTTTAATTCTGTAAATATTCAAATATTAGAATTACCCCGAGGCTACACCCGCATTAAATTTACCCGCATTAAATTTAGTATCTTTTCTTTTGTATTTTTTTGTATTTTTTATTTTGTATTTTTTTCTTGGTAAAAAATACCTGGCTTTCTGCCAATGAACATACTGTTAAAATCAGTTCAGTCATTGCAGAAATCAGCCCAGACAAATAAACAAACAGATGAAGAAAAATTTAAATAAACCTAATGAATTTAAGAAAAAGCCTTCATTTCGAATTCACACACATACAATTGAACTTTATTTATTTATATAAATCGAAAAGTCCTACTTACTAGACACAATCCTTTCTCATCACAAGCTAAAGCGCAACTAGATGTAAAAATTATGATCCCCAGGGAGGACCATAATATCTTCTGTCCCCCCATTTTTGCTTTCGTCGCGACCAAAATTGGTGCTACTTATGTGCTTGGTTTTACATTTGAACGTATATAAAGAGTCTGTTATGATAGTTTATTAATTCTACGTGATTTTCGTAATTGGATGATTATTATTATCGATGTGTTGCTTATCGTTCATTTCATACAAAACCATATATAAAGTTTCACTATGATAACACTGTACGTGCTGATAGTATAAACGTAGCTCTAGAGGTCTCATTTGATTTAACTATCTTACGAAATGACTAACGTGCCGTAGGATATGATTCGCGTTCCCATATTTCCCCAACAAATGTTGTACACTTTCCCTACATAATACTATTATACCTTATACCTTAACTTAAGATAAATTTAAAAATAAATTATACTTTAAATTATACTACGTAAACTTCATTGTCAACGTACACATAATGCGTCGTAAATAATAATTTATTCCATTGTGTAAATAAAACAAATAAAGTTATTACATCACGTATTTGATCAGAATTTGATCAGATAATACTCTATTATCTTCGAAATAAGCCACGATATAAAAAGGCATCGAAACCGATTGTCGGTTTCAATCACTTTAGAGAAGCAAATCACAGTTCTACTTTACAGTATCTGCTTTTAATCGAATAACAATACAAATGAACTACAGTTTTTTTATTTATTTGTTCATAATTGTAAGTATCTCGTTTTTATACCTTTGATTGAACTATTATATATAACTTTGATTTGATTGAACTTAATTACTTAAGATTAGAATGTAGTGTACACACAATGCCTAAGTAGCTATTATGGGAATATCATGCATTATGAGTTTATGAGCCACTCATAGTCCAACAACAATGGTAAAAGACTCAGAAAATATTATTACGAGTTGCTTACCACTTCCGAGTGCTACTTCCATTTTAAATTGTGTTTTTTATATATTTGTTTTGTCATTGTACATAAGTATATGAGTGACATTATAATAATACTTCAGACGATTACACAGATTGTGTGACCCTAAATTAAGCAGGAAGCTTGTACTATGGGTACCACACAACGAACTCTGGGGGAGTTCCCAGTAACACCGAGACTCCAAGCCAATTTAGAAAAGTCCGTTTCCTAAATTCACCTGACCGGGGATCGAACCCTAGCTTGGAAAGCAGATGCTATGCCACTGCGCCAACGGGTCAGTCAAATTATAACTTAGAAAGGAAAAGGTTTAATCCTAACAAACTGATGATTTTTGTTTATAAGCGAACTTGATTTGCCTTTTTATAATGCTTATGCACAAACTATTAATATTTAAGTTACTATCTTCAATTGATAAAACTAAATAAAATAGGTATTGAGCTTTACTACGGCACAGATTAATTAGTACTAGCGTAACTTATGTTTAGCGTAAATTGTTTTCAACTGCGATTATATGTGTTCCAGATGCACATCTGCAAAGGGCTTAATTTGGGATTATTCGCCGGCGACAACAAACGTCACTTGAAACCGTTAATCATCAAAAAATATTCTCATCTTTCTCCAGTCGTTATCAATATCCGTACAGACACTTCAAAACTGCCAATTAGTTTACCTAAATTGTCAACAAAACCGCCACCACCTAAACGTCTCAATAAAGCTTTGCCTTCATCTAAAATGAAACTACCTTTGCTGTTGGTTCCTAAATTACCTATAACCCCACGAATATTACCGCACCCTATAATAATTCCATCAACACCAAAACTGCCACTTATACCGATAATTCCATCCTTACCTCCTCTGCTGCCAATACTGCCTCTTCCAATTCTGCCTAAAATGCCTATTTTAACTAAATTAATAAGTCATGTAAAACCATCACGTATACCACTTCTAAGGAAACCTCTCGTTTCATTAGCAACGGAGTTAAAACCTGTTACTATTCCACTACCAACAATTACCCAAAAGCAAAACGTATTGGAGAAACTTATAGATTTAAGAAATAAAGGGTCTTTGACTACAGCAGAGTTCATTAGATTTAAAAAGTTGTTATTAAAATAGCATTAGAGGATACCAATTTAGTTATAAGGTTTTAAATAATTTATTTCTTGTTAATTAAATTAAACATTTTTATTTTATAATGATTTTCATTTCCTTCTACAATCACCTTTTGTAGAATAATTTTATCTCTAAATAATTATCGATTAACATAATACAATATAATGTTGCATGAAAACAATTATTTATCTTAAACATTTTATTAACTTATAGTACGGTGAATTTCTCGTTCTGTTTAGTGTTCTAGCAATAATTGGGTTTACAGATGCCAAAGGTCAACTAGATGATGACAGTTTGCTAGTATTACAAGTTCCTTACAACAAGTCCATTGGTTGATATAGTAGGTATTTACACGTGAAGGTAACTAACTAGCTGGTTATTTTTCATTTCCTCTCAGACCGGCTTGGATATACTACTTATGGTAAATACTACATTTTATGTGATTAATACATATTAAGATACCATATTTTCTATATTTACTACATATTTAGAATGTAACATAGCAAAAATTATTATCAATATAGTCTGTCTAATACCTACTCGTGTACTTTTAAATCTAATAAGTAATAACATAGGTACGTAGAAAGCATAATAGTAGTTCTACTAAGATTATGGTAGAAAGCATACTCATAGAATAATGTACATATACATAGTATTATAATGTAAATAACGCAAGACGCAACAAGTTTCGATAAGTACTTGAAAATATCTTCTTCTTCTATATAAAAATTTACGTTTCTTTGTGTGTTTGTCGTTTATGCGTTATGCGTTAAACTGTTCATCCGACTGTGATGAAACTTTGTAGTTCTGCCGCTTCTGTCCGCGAAGGTTTCTGAATCATTTCATTTAGTAAATAAAAGCCTACGCGATCGAAGTCGCGGGAAACGGCTAGTTACTTTATAATAATGGCTGCTGATGTCAAATGTGGTCGATATATTTATTTCTTTTGCATCAGTGTAAATTACAGCAGAGGATTGGAAGACAGAATGCAGTGATTTAAAAAAAATTGAGGAGGATAGTCTGTATGATCCAGTCATCGAAAGCTAATCATAATTTTTTTTAAAGAAAATGACAAGTAACGACAGCAGTCATTATTACACTTATTACAAAATACAAGGGAGTGATGCCTACATAGGTACGTTTTTCAATTTCCTTAAAAATTACCCCACAATAACTTATTTGATTCATAAATTAAGTAATACTTATCGGTGATTACATAAATATATAAGTAAGTTGAACTTACATATCTACATATATAGGTAAGTATATAGATTAAAATTATACACAACTAATATATTATTAGAGCCTTAATAATATTGTTTCTAATTTAAAATTCCTAAAATCAGTCAGGATTCGTCATTAGTTTTTAAGCTAATTTGTCGTTTTTGGAATTAGCCACGAAAGCGTTGAAGGCACGAATGATTACGTTCTTGATCCTGCCGAGGTACGTGAACAGGGGGTAGGCGAATGGCCGGTCCTCTGCACGGCACGTGAAGCAGGGCTCCGGTCCACGCGGTCGAAGCAGCGAGCGTCTTAATAACAGACTGCTCTGAAAATAAAGAAAGTGGTCAAGTGTCAGTTCGACATACAAAGGGTTCTGCGATATTTAAAAAAGAGTAAACTTCAAAAACTAAATTCTGGATATCTCTGTATATTACTAATTGTGGAGATTTATGTATAAGACATATGATACATACGTATATGTATACCCACATTTATATGTTATGTTATATTGAATATGATTTCATGTTACTGAAATTTTTAAAATTCTGTGTTAGGAGATAAGAGGGGAGGGGAAAAAAAAAGTCAAGGTCGAGTATTTTTAATTATCATATGAATGTTTGAAAATGTTAACTAATGCTACATACGTGGGTTAACGAGATACGTAAGTATATCATGTTCTAGATGGTATACATACATATCTTCAAGAGGAGTCAAAGAGGACGGAGCGCCAAGCGTTGCGGTTCTTACATCTTTCGCTTCCTCAAATCTCAACATTCTCCTCACACACTTTCGCCTGAGTTTGCAAGTGGTTTTGACGTTTAGTCCGTCCATCATCTAACATTCTGACTATTTGATCTTCATAAGTCAGCCTTGATCTTCCTTGGTTGCTTTTAACACTCACTTTCGCTCTGTAATTTTTCTTCGTCAGTATTTCATCACGCGTTCTATATGTCCGAATCATCTAAGCATTCATTTCTTCATTTTCACAATAACACTGTCGTGCAACTCTGTCATATCGCATATCTCTTTATTGTTTATTTTGTCCACAGGGATGACTCAGCATATTTTTTTAAGAGATCGCATTTCTACTGCATTGATTTTAATTTCACTCGATTTTTGGACATAGGCCTCACTACCATACATTAAGTTTGGCACTAACACCACATTGTGAATGGGCAATTTGGCTGAGTTAGTCTCTACGTTTCTACCAACGTCAATATCCTAGAAGAACGAAAAGCTTTTAATATTATTATGTGACTAATTTAAAGTCTGAAAAAATCTACTGTGTAAGATGGACAGAAAGACGTGGTTCTGTTTTTCCTTTTATGGCAAGGAACTCTAAAATAACAAAATAATCATTTGTTAAGATGCAAAGATCGGTTATTGTTGATGACACAGTAATTGTCGCCCGTTTTCTCTCGTTATGGTTGCTATGGTCTTGCCGAAGTCAATTTCCATGTAATATATGTACGCTCTTATGTCAGCCTCATGAAGCTTTATGAAGATCAAATAGCCAGAGTGTTAGTCGACAGAAATGTCAAAAACACTCGCTTACCTAGGCGAAAATGCGTGGGGAGAATGATGAGACTTGTAGAAGCGAAAGAAGTATGTAAGGACCGCTACGCTTGGCGCACCGTCCTCTCTGACCACCCCGTTAAGGCGTTAGGTATACAGCCAAATATAGTGTAAAGATATGTGTGTACGCTCATAATATGTTCGTTTCTAGATAAAACTGTAGATTGAATAACACACAAATAAAGACCAAAATTAAGTTTTTTGTGTGCTATGGGCGCCATATAAACTGTGAGAATACCCGCTCGGAGTCCAAGACAGTTTAGTTAAGTTAGTTATGACCAATGCAGTTTACCTAATAGCTTAACGAATTTTACAAACTGTGAAAGAAGTTGTATGTTTAATAGTAAATCATTTTTGTTGTAATCATTATATTAATACGCCGAATTTTGCCAGAGTAATTATAATATTTACGTTTAACATGATAGGTACATACCTGTATTAAATCCCTATTCAAGTTATTATTGGATTTTTTAATCCTCATATGCCAGCCTTGTTTAAGTAATCCGATTGCAAAGTAATTCGATCTTTAAGACAAGTAACGGGCAAAGGTTATTTTACTGTTACTGTATTTTAAAATTAAAATATTATCAGATTAATTAAATTATAAGAACATAGAATTGAAAGAAACTCTAAGATAATATACTGTTGTTTATATACTAAAGACCTGACGGCTCAAGATCACTCAAGTATTTATATTAATACTAGCGGACCCAACAAACGTTGTCCTGCCCGAATGTTGGCTTGCCTGGTATTAGCAGGTTAAAGATTTTTTTTTTAAATCTAGTACCCGATTGTAGCACCACCTACCGGGTCCAATTGTAAATTTGAACCTTCCAGGGACACACTCAAACACATACAAAAATTTTTATCAAAATTAGTCATATTATTTAGGAGTTTAGTAACATACAAACGTACAGAAGAATTATATGTATAATAAAGAGAAAGCAGAAAGCAAAAAGAATTCAAGTTTCAAGTTTATTTATGACAAAATTATTTGATATTTAAAAAATAATTGGAAGCGTATTGTTATTAAAAGTTTACTTCAAACCTCTGTCATCGTTACTGCGGTCAACACCATTATTACGCATATTAGCTGCCTTTTTAAGTTCATTTTCGTAATAAAATCGTACTAGTAAATACAACACTAAAGTACCAGCATAACAGCTACTGACTAACCACTGCATCGTGTAAAATCCTTATTCACTATAACTAGATGAAAACACGTAAGACAGATAAGCTGAGACTGATTTAGAAGCACAAATCGAAGTACAAAGCGCGTATCACGACAATAACCTTGCAAACGAAGTAAACGAAGTGGGTCGCGTAATTATTGAATCGACAAAAAATGCTGATGTCGAGATATAGGAAGCGACATCCATACGTGCTCGTTCGTTGTTCGTAATCAACACGTTAAAATGTAAATCACAATGTATTTGCATTTGGAGATAATAACTATCTTGTTGCTGGTTAGTATTAGTGATCACACGAAAATATTTCTAATCGGTGTTTAATATCAGTGCCTGTTAATTACATGCATACATTCTAAATGTTTATGCGAGCAAATCGCATACGACATGATTGTTATGTTTTGTGTTTTATTGTGTTGTATTGTTTGTTGACAGAACGATATGAGGTACCTATCTGTTTGTATTTCCAGGTGGAGCGAAACATAGTTTGGGCCCCACCGCCTTTGCATTTAATTGTCGAGTGTGAGTCTAAAGAAATTGTGAGTGAGATTTTGTAGTCCTAATCAGAAAGCAATAAACTTAGATGATCCTCTATGCTAGGCATATTTACTATTGGGAATTTCACAAAGAGGTGTACTCAGGCCGTCTTATAAACAATTAGGCAGTTAGATTTCTTACATATTATTTATAGTTTATACATTTATGTTTCACGCATCAAGTTCAAACTAAACTTCTTCTGAAGATACTTGGATGAAAAAAGAATCGGTTTTTGATTAAATGTACGTAAATTGTAAATAACATAAAATGGATTTTCACGAAATAACACCTCAAAACCGGCGTCAAGAATATATTTTGTTTTTGTTTAGTGTTTTAGTATTGTTTATTAACTATGTACTATATAGTTAAAGTTATATATAGAGGTATATTCATTAATTTGTTAATTGAGCATAAACGGTTTGTAATAACAAACATCAAATATCCACGAAGTAAAATATTACATTATATTAAGCATTCCGAAATATTCTAAATAATATTTTCGTATAAATTCTTATAAATATATAAACTCTATGTGATGTAAGTAGACTAGACCCTAAAAAATTCCTCATTCATGTAACCACATAAATTTGAATTCTTCAATGATGACTTAGTATCGCAATTCTTTTTCAGGATTCTTTTGACAACTATGTACTACGGCCAAAATCTACTCATCTAAAAAAAGGCCATCAACTTGACATAGAGTCTTTTTGTGATCTCATACATAGCGCCATTCCAAAAGCAGTAAAAGACGGCAAGTTCATGCTGACCGAGTCAGATCAAGCCAGTTACAGTGATACACAAGTGCCTTTTGCAATTGCTCCTCCTCGAAGTTTCGTTCCCAAATTGGGACCTCGTATAAAACTTCCGAAATTGAAAATTCCTAAAATCAGCGTGCCAAAGTTAAGAAGCAGCCTGCACGGGCCGCTGTCGACACCTAGAGTCGGATCGCCGATGTCTTTCCCCTTCGTCAGAAATTCCTTGGAAGAAGAATCTAGTGGTGAGAGAATGGAGAGGTTCAAGAAAGGCGTGCAAAAAATGCTGCATGTTGTCAAAGTTTTGGGTCAAGTTGACCAATACCTGTCGGAGAGGACTAGAATAGTAGTTGATAAGCTGTCGAAGACGTTTGCTGATTAATTTTTACTGAGTTATTAAATTAAGTTGTCTATATATTGTATTTTTATTAGCCCTGTATATTTGGCATTTCAAATTATTGTTTATCCTTTATCCTTCCTGTCTGGGAGAGATAGAAAAATATATAAGGTGCTGGCTGCTTGTCTTCTCAGGTCACTCAGATGGAATTGATAATTGAAAGAGCCAGGCAAGCCCACTAACGTATCTCTATCAATCTACACTGGGCCTAAGTGGCCTCTTTTTTTTTAGAAGCTTTTGCCTCGAATTTGAACTTAATTACATTTTTAGACGAAGGACAGAAAATGAATTTTAGGGATTTATTTTAGGCATTCTATAAACACAGTACAAGTAAGCATACAGTATTCTATCTTCATACAAACATTCCCAAACGACGCGCCTCGAAATCTCGGCATTTCTCGGCATACAACAGTCGCGAGTGCGCCGTGGTTGTCTTCGGACGGTGTGAGACGCTCCCGCGCTTTTACTGACGAAATATTATGTCAATCAAGTTTTCGAGCATAATGTTCAGTGTATGGATGTTTGAATACATCTATATCGAAACCGGAAATATTTCTCTGTTGCTAATTTGTAGGAAATATATTATCATAATGATCTAATTAATTTATTGCTGATTTTTAATTATACTGCACACAAAATGCATTTTTTTTGTCCATTCCACCATACCACCAACCAACTCACAAACTTTTAAAACTAGAAATAAAATACTAGTAGAATTATAAAAATAAAAACTTATTAAATTTGCAGTAATATAAAATGCAATGATAATATGACAATTTAATATAGTATCTATTATCAAATACATAACCCAAGAAAAACATTCAGTCCAAGTTGGTAGCCCTATTGCGTGTCGACGTACCGAGCGACCGTAGGTAATTTTCTCTGGACACTGCCGAGATAGAATACTGCTTGCTTACTTGTACTATGCTATAAATATGAATTGTAGTACGTATGAATTAGTCGACTATGGAATGGAAATTATTAGGAATTATAATATATTCCTAACTTCAGTTTTTACTGTAATATCGATAGGTACTTACAATAAGCATAGCATCTCCTTATTTTTAATTCGCTTCGTAGTATTTGTGTTGGCAAAGTCAACTTTACCAACATAAATTTATCTAATGAGGGAGAAAGAAGGACTGTGGAGCCTATTATGTATGGAATGCCGTTTGCCATTAATTTAATACCAGAACAATTTGATGATCAATTGTATTGAGTATGTATACGTTTGAATTCCAAAATAATTCGCTTTTCGAGTCATTTACAAGTTTAATGTGTTACCTCCTAGTATAAGTAATATGTAATTCAATGTCAGAGGGACTGAGGAAATCCAACTTGAATAGTTAGTTATATTGCGTTAAACACCGTTTCCGCCAGGATCAGAAATGCAGATTACGCACCCACGTTTAATTATTTCAAACTGTAAATAAATTGATTGTATTCAACAAACTGAATAAATCGAACCCGCATTATGACTTAGTATTCTGTTTTATCACTAGCAGAAATCTAGCATAAGCGTAACATTTGGACTTTAATTGACTATTGTGACCTCGGACCAAGAATGCACAATGGACGGAGCGTTCACCCTAAAAGCGTGTCCTTAATGTGTCCTTTTTTTATTGACCGACTTTCTAGACTTTTACTGATGTGCGTGACTAGGGAAGGTCACAGAACAACGATACAAAGCTGATCATGACATATTTTTATTTTTTAGGAATATGGTACTAGCACTGTGAATATTAGTAGCACTAAATACTTAAGATTTACGAATATTTTGGAAAAAATTATTTCATAACCGACTCATAAGCTGACACGAAATACACTGACAGTACGAGGTTGCCATACTTACTATAGCTAATTGTTTTACTCGTCGTTACGCTCAATGAGATAGAAAGAGACATGAACATTCGTTTGACACATGGTGGTAAAAGCGGCAGTATATTATGACTCCGTCCACTATGATTCTAGGTCCGAGATTGTGAGATTGGCAATGGCATTATATTTTAAACTTGAAATGACGTTTCAGAACTATGTGGAATGAAGTTCGACGTAACAAAGCGTTAAAAAATTCACCGTCTAATGTTTTAGAAACAATTGGAACATCTGTATAATAAGTATATAAAGTAGTTAAAAAGTTTTTTAGTCAAACTGTTTTTATTGTAGTCAACTACGTACGTACTAAAAGATGGAAACCGTAGGTCAGTAACCTGGGGCTAAAATAATGGGTGCATTAATCAAAATGCACCTTACTATTTTATTTTAGTTCGATCAAAGCCAGACTCAGACCTAATTGGTTTTATATTTAGTGTAACTTCACATTTCGTACATTTCTTAGTCTTATATCCTATTTAACAACTTCTTATAAATGATGTTTTAACAACTTCTTTTTAAACTTAGCACATCATTCAATGTCCATGCCAATGATGCCAATACGACATTACGATAATTTTAGTCTTCGATTCTGAAATCCCAGCGGCGGCTGCGCTCCATTCACATATACCTACTGCCTGCCAGAAGATTTAAGTATAATCTGTTGCTTTTATATGAATACATACAGCAGATCTTGAGCAGAGTCGACTTTGTCATTAAGTACGGCTTCCAATTTCCTATTTTTTATACAGCAGGAGTCACGGACGTATATAAGGAGGGTGTTACTATTCGCCACTACTAATATTCTACGCTATGTCCGCTTTTTGTATCCGTACCACAAAATAATAGTTGCACGATAGGATGATATGTTTAATTAGGATACCTAATTTCCGATATATTTATTTCTTGGCGTTTAGAACTCTCCCTTTATGTGTCCGTGAAGTCCCGTGCAGAAACGTATTTTCTTTTATACATTGTTGGATCCATCGGATATATCGTCTGTCGAAAACATGCAACTTCAAAAAACATCGTCGATTTCGAGAACTATCCTCAAATTTAAAATTAAAAAACAATAGGTAGTTTTTATATATTTCACTGGCAGCTATAAAGGTGTAATGTCGCATGTGTTGTATACAGGGTGTATATGAAAACGGGACAGTTACTTTAATGGATGAAAGGGCATAACTTTAGTATGTAGTTACAAAAAGAATTATCGAAAAAAACGTATCCATTTAAGAGTTATGACCGTTTTAATTTTCAAGTGTTATCCCCACCATTTCTCGTAAAATTGGGTTGATCGTGTACAGTTACAGATTTTAAATCTTACGTATTTTTTTATTTTGTAATAATTTCATCCGTTACTGAAATACAGCCTAAAAACCATTTTCTAAAATAATGCGTATACCCCAATGGGGGTTTTCAGGCTGTATTTCAGTAACGGATGAAATTATTACAAAATTTAAAAAAACGTAAGATTTAAAATCTGTAACTGTACACGATCAACCCAATTTTACGAGAAATGGTGGGGATAACACTTGAAAATTAAAACGGTCATAACTCTTAAACGGATACGTTTTTTTCGATAATTCTTTTTGTAACTACATACTAAAGTTATGCCCTTTCATCCATTAAAGTAACTGTCCCGTTTTCATATACACCCTGTATATTAGTAATAATCTTTTGACAGTATAACGGTTCAGAACTCCGTGAGTTCGTAGTTCAATACGGAACCCCAAGAAGTTATTGAAAATTTTCGATTGATGTGCCTTATACTGGATATTGCTAGATTTAAATTTTTTGAACAATAATTCTCGAAAACGTAGTACAACAATACAGCAATATTTCGTGGATTTAAAAAAAAAATGCCCTTTAACCTAATTCTAATCTCATGTAAAAAAGATCTGTGACGAACAAATAATAAAATCATTAATCATAGACCGAGGTACCTAAGTGTAGTCAAGCGTTCGTTTTAGACTAAAAACGGACATCGTAGAAATTATTATTCTAAGTATATATTATAAGGAAACTCGATAAGGTTGTATTAAAAAATAATACGAGACACTGAATAATAAATTACTAATCACAATTATAATTCCAAATCATTACAAATCAATACAGATTACAAAATACTACTTTCGAAGACAATGCTCTTAGCACCAACCGACAATAATTAAGTGCCCCGATACTCGGCTTAGGTACCTATGATTTACCCATACAAGCACGTTATCTTGATGACGTCATTTTCGCGAGAAGTGCAGCTAACAATATTATTATAATCTTTTTTGTATTACCTATAGATTAACAATTGGTACAATGTGTATTTTTCAGAAAATATTCGATTTCTTTTGCTCGCCAATTGTGTTTGTTTATACATTATACATACACTTATCAAGACAAAGCTATTCATTACATAATATACCTACGTACCTACTTCTATTAAGCAAAAGATAGGCACTAGGTAGGTACCAACACTCAATTTAATTTAAAAGCGTCAACAGATACCTAGCTAATTATAATAACATTAATGATAATTAAAACACGATCTATCTTAATTAATTCTAATAAATGCATATATAGCGGTATTAATGTATTCATGGGATCAGTCCAGTAACGACTGCGCTTCAATTTACTACAACTGAAAACTCGGCAATAGGTAAATCAATAATAAAATAATTTTACAACGCACAAAAAACTGTTGGCAGATTTTTTATTTGTATTTTGGTGTTGGTTGCTTAACTTCGTATTTTTGATTTGTTCATTAAATATCCAAATAATTATGTACTCGTTCATATAAAAAAATATTTTCATAAGTTACATCAAGCACTAGCGATCCGCCCCGACTTTGCACGGGTAGAAATTTTTTTGAAAATAAAATACAACCCATGTTACTAACTGATAATGCAGCTATCTATAAGTGAAAGAAATTTTGAAATTGGAATAGTAGTTTTTGAGTTTATCCATTGCATATAAATAATGTTTACCTCTTTATAATATTAAGTATAGATACAGATATAGATTAGTATAGACATAATATTATAATAAGTAGGTATACATTTTTTAACTATATCGTCAGACGCAATCCGGTACACTTATTGCTAGACGGTCGTCAGCGTCAACTGATCGTTGGTGCAAGGGAATGTCAAGTCCTTAAATAGAGCTTAAACAGTTGGTGTAAGTCAGCCTTAATCTGAGATGGACAAAACGCAACAAAATCACACTTCGACGCCGTTTTTAGCAATAAGTGACAAATAAGTCAAAGTCAAATCAATTTATTCTAATAGAGCCAGTAGATGCATGTGCATAGAAGATTATTTCTACACTACTGTTTTGACTTCAACGAAATCGTTTATTTTATACATATTTAATTTAAATTTAAAGGTTGCTAATCCATCGCATAGATTATTATATCCTTACAATAACTCTCATCTTTTAGACGGCGTCTTCAACGTGAAGACAAATAGTAACTACAATATATTTTCCTTTCTCTCCCAGACCAGTATGAAGATATCATACAATTATACTTTGACTATAAAATTAAAACCAAATCCAATCACAGTATAATATAACCACAGATATAACGATATTATTTCTTTACAACACCACAAACAAAATTACTGATTCAATGTGACATCACAAGCAGAGGTCTTCTTGGAACGTGTCAGTTGTTAACCCTTTACAATGGGCGTTAGACGTTGCATATACACTTAGTTGAATATGTTTTGAAACAATAATAGCGACATGCACGATTATGAATCACCATCAATTTAATTTAGACAACTTTTTAATAGTCTGCCATTATTACGATCTTACCTATTGAATATTCTTTTTATTAAAAACATCATCCTCCTTCTGGGACAGTCAGCCATTTAGTAGTCTACAGAATGCGCCATAAGAACTGTCATATATGCATATATACAACTCAAAAACATTACCCTCCTTCTTAGACAGTTGAATAAAAAACGGATAGGTATTTGTTTTAGTAAAAAATAAATTCCTTCTATTGTATGTCTCGCAAGGGATATGTAAAGTCGAATAACGAACCTTCGATATCATTTTACTATATTCATGTTATCTCTTATTAATTTCGTGAATTATTTCAGCTTACAGTTATGGCGCCAATACCTCAAGAGCATGGTATTCGTGTAGAAGCAACTGATAATGTTTTTGATGGGGAAAGGGTCGTCATATCCGGAATCTCGGGACTTTACCCCGACTCAAACAGTGTCAAGGATCTCTCCCATATTCTATACAATAAGGTAAGGTATCAATGTTAAAATGAAATCTTATTCACAGTAGCATTTAATTCCATTTTAAACTGGCAAATCTTACATCACGTTCACACGTCGAAAAGATTTTGCAAGATAGTATTTATACCCGACTTGGTGCTACTAGATGTGGTCTTAGGGCGCGTTTATTTGACACGAATTTCTTCGCGCCAATCGCGCCAATACAACGCAGCGGTAGCCGCGAGGTCGCCGCGCGGCGGCCGCGCGACCACCGCACTTTGACCGCGTTCTAGAATCAGCGCTGTACAGCAAAATATGCTCTATTTATTTTACAATTACATTTCAAAGTAAATGAGCAATGAAATAACAACTTCACTCCGCCACTGCTGGCCGTTTTCGATTCATTCAGTTAGTCAAATTTGGGAAAAAATTCAAAAATGGAAAAATATCGAAAAAACAATTGAAAAATATTAAAAATTTCAATTACCCAGTATTATGTCCGTGTAACCGAAGCCGCCTCTGTCTTGAAATGAGCTTTTTGATCTACATTAATTTAAAATTTTAATAAAGGTAAAGCATAACATGACATTTTCATTGTACACAAAATGTTGTTAAAAAATATGTGCAAAAAATTTTTTTTTTTTTAAATAAATAAGTAACAAATATATCTTTGTCTATTTTTCACTCTTTCCATAAAATACTATACTTTTTTGAATCAGCCAAAGAAATTTTGGCAACTCTAATTAGAACACACTGGCGGGGTAGGTTGACACTCTCGTGTATTTGTTAAAAGCGAATGTAAACTCTATTCAACAACATTTGAATTACTACGAACTACCCAACGGTCGCCGCGTGGTTGGGGCGTGGTTGGCGCGCGACATAGCTTAGAGAATTAGCAGGCTGAAGTGAGCTGATCATATTTGTCCGAAAACTGATAAAAAAATTCTCCAATAAAATGGAACGATGACCTCGCCAGATAGCTGGCAGTTGTTAGATACGCAAACCTAAGATTGAACACAGTAGCGTACTTCGGGAGAGGCGTATGTCCAGCAGCAGAATACTAGAGGCAGATGATAGTGATGGTGGATATGTGCAATTCACACGATGCATTACTGTCAAACAACAAACCCTCGTTATTTCTTGTGTTCATAATTACTGCAGCTAATAACAAGTTTAAATGCTGTTATGTATTACCATTATTAAGTGGATAATGTTGTTTGAAATGTTCTTACACGAGAAACATTATAGATACTGTTGGTATATATATTGATACCTACATACTGTTGGTACCTACCTACATACTGGTGGTACCTACCTACATACTGTTGGTACGGTTCCAAATAAGCACTTCAGACTAAAATAAGCACCAGAAAAGAAATTACTGGAATCATTGTAATATTGTTCAAACCAATTCCATATGTAACTAACTAAACGTTTAACCTCTGACATTGAAACATAATGAGTTAAAAAAAACTGATTTATAATTCAGTATTAATATGTATAAGTTTATACCCATGAACTCTAATAATAAACAACCAAATGTAAATGATTACGAATAATTGTTTTCGGCTTAAAGAAAGCTTACCTGGAGGTTATTTACAAACGTTGGAAACTTTCCGTGGCGAAAAGGCCGATCGTCGGAAAGCATAAATTCAATCCGACGGCTTGGATTTCTGAATATGAATATATATGATATGATATATATATATAATATAAAGATAATGCGATTTCGGATTTGTGAATCGCGTATAGTCAAAATCATCGAAAAGTTTCCTGTCGGATACGGAAAGTTGAGGTACCGACGTTTGAGAATAACTCCGCTGAAGTATATACATATGTATCTACTTTCAAATTTGAAATGAAATTCGTTAAAGAACTTAAGGAGCCCACATAGCTCAGAAAATTATCCATGGGTAGAACATGGCTTCTGTAATATTCATTAGTATGTTACGTAAATATTGCGTTATACATAGCCGTACCACAGATTAATTAGTTTACTACCGTAAAGCCGTACATCGTACATAACATCGGATGCAAATGAAGTCATACTTTTACTTATTTGTTATAAAAAACTACACCCAGGATTCATATAGGTGGAAGCATAAGTATTTATTAGCCTAAGATCTTATCGAAGAACCAAGCTACCCAGCAGTGTCTGTCGAGAGACTATCGCTCGCAACTTCATCGTCGAGGAATTTCTTATTTTTCTCGGTTACTTTGATGCTTCTTTTTATTCCCTTAGGAGTTAATCTGTCAAAATCAGCCAAGTACGTGTTTCATTATTTAGTTATTTTTGTTATATTATTTAGCTCTATTTCTACATTACATTAAAAAAAAACCACTGTGCTATCGGGACTAAACAAGGTTGCGAAATTACCAATAATATTTCGCGGGCAAGTTGTAATGTGCGAAAACACGGACAGACGAATTGAGATCTGCCTAGATCGGTTTTTCGCCCTAGTAAGCCCTTAATATTGTAAATTTCATAAAAACCGTTAGAGCCGTTTTCGACAACGTGATTATACTAATATTGCTCGTATTATAATATAGGACAGAACATAGGATAGGATAGGATAGGATTTAACAGATTTTTTTATCAAAGTTTGGAGCTATTAATGCATTTTTTTCTGTTATAACTTTCCACCCTTTTTCCGTAAGTTAGGAAAGTCCTTTCTTAATATTTTTCTACACCACACAGTGTATAATAAAGAATCCGTGTGTAAAATTAAAGTTTCAAGACCTAGCGGTTTGGGGTGTGCGTTGATATGACAGTGAGTTAGTTCATCAGTTTTTTGTAACAAATTATTCTGGACGTTTTTTTTTCGCTCTTACATAGTACATACATACGAGTAGATATACTATAGCTTTCCAACCGCGACTTCGTTCGCGTGCATTTTAAACTTGTCCAATAATGTGTCGAACAGTCGAACATAACCCAAACCTCAGCCGATCCAGTAGTATTCAAGTCTATAATTGATATACATATTAACATTTGTTTTTATAAATATAAATTAAATACTCTTTCAAAACTAGTGTACTTTATTATCTCGTAGTATAAACTCAAATCTTTCATATAAATAAACTCGATGAAACGCTCGTTTTGTATACTAACCCTTCTAAATAACTTTCATTAAAAATTTACTAAAGCTATAGATCGAGCTATAATTTTGACAAGTGAAACTAATAATAAGTAATACGTTTACATCATTGTGATTTATTTACATATTTCATGCGAAGAAACTGATTAAGGCATCATATTGTAAGTAGTGTAGAGTCGGTGTAGGTATGGTGTAGGCACTTTGTTTCATGTTAATATTTATTAAATTTTTAAAATTTTAATTAAAAAAAAATATAAAACAAGTTTCTGAAGAGTTCATCAAATTATTTATAGAAATCAGTACTTACACGTTTGAATTTTACTTCGCTCAGATAAATCCGGTAACAGCAGACAATCCTCGTTGGACCTACAATCATCCTGAGGTGGCGCAAGCGACTGGCAAGGTCCCAAATTTGAACCGATTTGACGCCCAATTCTTTAAAGTCCATTTCCGTCTCAGCAACAACATGGATTCGATGGCAAGAAAGATTTTGGAGCAATCCTACCAGGCTATTTATGACGCTGGTTAGTATATTACATCCTTATACCTATTAGATTAGTATGTGTAGGTAGGTGTAGGTAGTATTAGATTAGTATATTACATTTGATAGAAAACTATAACATGTATCCCATCATGGGCGCCGTAAGGATTATTTTTGGAGTGGTGCATTTGTATGTCAATTAAGTTAATGTCAAATTCTAATCGCCCGAATATTTGAATATGCGTCGCATTATTGCCGGGTCTTGCCTACCGCGCCTGACAGGGGGGTAAAAGCGTACCGCCTGACATTCTCCTGCGGGCGCCCATGTATCTCATTAATATCATACATGTACAATTATATGTCCAAACTGGTTTTTTGAGTAAAGTTTTTGAGCTACGATTTAATCAGGCAATATAATGGAATCAATACAATATACCTACTTCTTTTAAACCAATCAATTACAAGCACTGATAAAAAACTACCCTAAGAAATTATAACTATAAATTTTGACAGGTGTGAGCCCCGAGCATCTTTCTGGAAAGAACGTTGGAGTATACATTGGAACTTGTTTCTCTGAAACTGAGAAAGCTTGCTTCTACGTTGCCAAATCGCGAACTGGCTTCGGCATTGCAGGGTAAGACCATTACTACCTATATAAGGTTTCGTATTTTAGAAAGAAAAAACGGAATTCTTATTCTTGTAACAACTCCGCTTTTCTTATTAAAATATGTGATCTTTCACTTTTGTATTCGTTCGTCTGTTCATCTGTCATAATTGATTTTCTTAAAAATTACGTGACCTACAAAATTGAAATTTATCATAGCGATACTTAAATGTTGTTGTTGAATGTCGTTGAATGTGTAGTTTGGTGAATCTCTGTAAAAAGTAAGTTGTATCCGGGCGAAATCTAGCCGAGTCGCTGGTTCTTGAGAGACACTGAGTTCGAAATCGATTTAAAATATCAGCTAGTCAAAGTCAAACCAATTTATTCAAGTTAAAAGATATTTTTGGACATCGAATCTACCTTCAATTCGGAAAGAAAGCCTACACTGAGGATCAAATGTTTACCGATAACTTCGTCAAATGTGGACCGATTTCAATATTTTTTCTTTGTTTTAAAGATTTAAAGGCTTCCGAGGTAGTTGGTTCCATTTCAATTTCATGAGTATTGGAGCTTGGGCTTCGAAGATATACCAAATAACACCAAACAACGCAACTTGGTTACAACCTTTATTTACATTTATCGAAGTCGGTGCCAAATCAATGCGCAACAACAGAAAGTTTATTAGTTGGGTAGGCTTGCCAGCGACTTCGGTAACAGACAGTTTTATTTATATAGGTATGTGTATCGTACTTATAAAGTAATTTTTATTGTACTTGAGTTTTGATTAGTAAAGGATAGTTATTTCGTACTTTTCAGTGTTTTTTTTTGAAGTTTAATTTTGTTTCTTAAAATTTTACTCTACATAAATTTACAATAGGTATAAAATACATAAACATAAAGACATCATTCATTCATTCACTCTGTATCAGAGAGGATTACAAGCTTCTTTCGCCTCCTCAAATCTCATCATTCTCCTCTCACACTTTCGCCTAGGTATGCGAATCCTTTTGACATTTCCGTCAGCTAACACTGGCTATTTGATCTTCATAACTCAGCTCATGTCTTCCTTGGCTTCTGCTACCAATCACTTTTGCTCTGAATATTTTTTCGTCGGTCTTTCATCACTTATTCTTTCTATGTCCCCGAACCATCGAAACATTCCTAAGTAGTATTAATTAACATTTTAAACAATGCATAAGACAATACAAAAACATGCAAATTAAGCACTCAAAGTCGTTTTGACCATTCGGCCTCCTTATCTCCGAAGCATGGGCTTATAATATTATTATATAAGTGCAGCAAGCTGGAGCATAAGGTGACCTTCTGAGATGGCTAGAATCATATATACGAAACAGAACTCAGTGGTAAGAGCGGGCCGTCACTATTCTACATTTGTGACCGTTCCATTCTGAGTGCCTCAAGGATCCCATACTATTTAATATTATAAGTATATCTGCACGATATATCCTCTTGCTTTAATTATACCCTGTTTCTAACGTACGCAGACGATTTACATGCAAATTAGGGATTTCGAAGTGACCTCGATAGGCTCTCCTGATATTGTGCTATAATTACTTCGATCTGAACGTAAAGAAATGTCAAATTCGATTATGAGTTAAATAATATTAGTATAACATGCGTGGTTCAAGGGAAAGATTTGGAAGTCTTACTTGATTATAAAATGTCATTGCTGAGCATTATGATTGTATTACACAGACAGTGATAATGCTTGGTTTCGTATTCAGTCTACTAAGCTTTTTTGCGGTGCAGATTAGGGCATGCAAACCGGTAATTGATAATCGGTTATTTATCGATAAATGGTCCATTTTGAAAAACGATAAATATCGAAAGAAAAATCGATAAATATCGGTTTTCGATAAAAAAATATAAAATCATATTAGAATTATTTCCCAATCATTAGAGCTGATTCCGAAATAAAACACCGATTATTCGGGAAGTGTTAATAAAGACTAACCTAAAAACTGAAAAAATAACATTGCGTAGGTAATGTGTAAATAGTTCGTATTATTTGTGTATCAAATTCTATTCTATTTTTCTATAAATCTAAGTTTTTACATATTTTTATGTACTTTTAGTTCAGTAAGTTGTTTTTACGTTAAAATAAAATTAGATAAAATTAAAACTACCTTATGGTGGTACCTTGTGATCACGATATTATATAAATATAAAATGTATGTATAAGAAAATAACTAATGATTATAATAATTCTAAAATGTTGATTTCAATATTTTGTATTTAATTTAATACAGAAATACAATCGTTGATTTAAAAAAATACTATATTTTTTAAATATTTATTTTTCGGTATGTAATAGGGATTAAAGTGTGAAATTGCCGTTTTAACGCACTGTCCACTTTGAATTAAAATTAAACCTGCGTAGTGTCAGATTTCAGAGTAACTTTTTTTACACGAAAACTATAATATTTTAATTTTTTTTAAACCATGACATTTGACTGTTCGGATTTTCAATTGTTTTTACATTCAGCTTTTAAGAAGATGGACACAGCGAAAACCAGAGTAATTTTCGAATACGAGTTCCGACGTGGAACTAACGTAGCAGGAACTAGCTCGTTACAGCAGTGCTGTGTAGGGAAAAGATACGGTTAACGAACGCACCGTGCGTTTTTGGTTTACCGCTTTAGTAGTGGAAACTTCGACTTGAAGAATGAACCACGAGGAAGACCAGCCACTAAGGTAAACAACGTTGAACTAAGGGTTATGGTGGAAGCCGATCCGTATCAACCTACCAAGGAACCAGCGGCATCGTTTGACGTTAACGTACTCACAATATTGACCCATTTCCAGCCAATCGGTAAAATTAAAAACCTTGGAAAATGGGTGCCTCATGATTTGACTGATCTGCAGTGAGCAGCGCGCGTTGATGCTTGCCTGCCTTGAACTTGTTAAGCCGGTATAGAAATGAAGGGGTTTTGGACCGAATTGCGACGTGTGACGAAAATTGGATTTTTTACGATAATCGCGAGCAAACAACGTAATGGCTGACTCCGGGTCAAACGCCACACCAACGCCTTAAAGCGAAGCTTACCCATAGAAAGGGGATGGTAACTGTTTGGTGGTCACTTCATGGTATAAATCACTACAGCTTCCTCCGATCCGGTCAAGCAATAACAGCAAATATCTACTGTGCAGAACTCTGAACAACGACGGCGATACTCACAGCAAAACAGCCCCGACTCGTCAATTGATCTTCACCATTATTGCTCCATGATAACGCAAGACCTCACACTCCTCGAGAAGCAGTTTTAACACTACCGAACCTGCAGTTAGAAACCATCTGTCATCCATCCCCCGTATCCCCGACTGACTACCATTTTTCCGCGATTTGGACAATATTTTGTACGGAAAATATTTTCTTCCCAGGAAGCAGTACCAAATGCTCTTCCACAGTTTGTGGATTCCAGTTCCCCAGAGTTCTATCGCAAAGATTTAAATGAACTTTTGATTAGATGGCAAAAATGTATAGACAACGAGGGGTAATTACTTTGATTAAATAAATATATCTCGTCCTACAAAAAAAATTGTTTAATTTTTAATATTGTGGTTCATTTTAGGTCATTGTATAGTTAACTTACATGTGAAAAAACAACCTTTTGGAAAATATTATAAAAACCGGTAATTATCGGTTTTTATCGGGAAAAAAGAGCGATAATTTTTTGTTATCGATTATCGGAACATTTCGATAATTGCATGCCCTAGTGCAGATGCTTTAAAACTTTGTTCTTCGCTTACGTCAGGCGTATGTTGGAATACACGTCCCCAATTTGGTTGCCGAATTATGCCATTTACGTGCAATCACTTGAATCCATACGAGTAAAATTTATTAATCAGCTGAATTGGCGTTTAAAACTTGATAAATGGGACTATTCGGATCGAGGGCGGATCCAGCCTTCGAGTTAAGGGGAGTTCATATAGTCGATGCCAGGACAGGCAAATTACGATTATTATTACAACATCGAAAGCGCAGCCGCGTACGAATAGGGCAACGTGACACAGCAAAATCAAACTTGAATTCGAGTGAGAAATGATTTATTGGCAATGACCGAACTGATACAACATTATAAACTTTTAAACTTTCGCGTTGCATTATAAAATATCTAAAACGGGAAATTTAACGCGACTACCTTTTTATTTTGGTTTGACGTTTCGTGGTACAACATTATATCACAGTCTAAATAGCTCTTCCCTAATAATATTATAAACAGCTCATAGACGTATCCCGACAAACGTGTATGTTTTTGTGAGACTTGGGCAACTATCATTCAAAGTACATACATACATATCTTCACGCTGTGTCCCTAACGGGGTAGTCAGAGAGGACGGAGCGCCAAGCGTCGCGGTTCTTACGTACTTCTTTCGCTTCCTCAAATCTCATCATTCTCCTCACACATTTTCGCCTAGGTATGCTATCTTATAATATATAATAACATAACAAATTTGAGAAGTCATTACCATTAGCAGTACAGTCGGTTCCGACTAAAGCTATCTCAAATTATTATTACTTTTATAATATAACGGTTATTTGTTATTGAATATTATTTCTACTAATTGTCACTACCGTTATTACATACATTCATACATGAATATCTTTACGCTGTATCCCTAACGGGGTAGTCAGAGAGGACGGAACGCCAAGCGTCGCGGTCCTTACATACTGCTTTCGCTTCCTCAAATTAATCATTCAAAGTAATTTCATGTAATAAAAATGTATGAGATTAAAAATCATATTAGAGGTAGATATAGACCCAGGGGGGTTATGACTCCCCCCTCCCCCCCGGGTCCGCCCTTGATTCGGATAGCACGAAAAGACATAAGTTGATGTCTTTAATGTAAAGGACAGAAGGGTTATTGTGAAAGATATGAAGATTTCATTTGGCATTATGAGTAACGATATAGACAGTCCTGAATTATTTCAGCTTATTAATCTAAATGCCCCCTAAATTCGAATACGACATTCGCGCACATTACATATTGCATTTGCTCGTACAAACTACATGTTCAGCTCTTTCAGTTGTACGTCTTCATTTCAAAGGGATTCCGATTTGTGAAGAAAATTATTAACATATATATAGACATCATGTAGTGCGCTTAATATTCTTTACACTTATATATACACATGCACACATACACACCTTTTTACACATACAAGCAAACACACAAAATGACACACATCCACATAATTGACGCAAATGTATACACATAAATACATACCTACGTATACACGTAGCCATACATGCGTTTCCGTTTGCGATCTGTTCGTCTTAATAGTCTTAAATTGGACTACGAGTAAATTAGCCAATTTGTGTTGCGATTTACCTGATCATATTGTACTTCAGCATGCCTCAGCATGTCTTCAGCATGTCATTAGGGAAAACAAAAACTTTGAAATACAAAGGTATTCGAACTATACCGATATTACTACTTCACAGGTGCAGTAAAACCATGTTCGCCAACCGCATCTCGTATTGGCTTAACGCGAAAGGGCCCTCCCTCTCCATAGACGCAGGATGTTGCAGTTCCACAGCTGCTCTGGAACAAGCATACTTAGCTATAAGCCGCGGAGACTGTGAAGCCGCTATTGTGGGAGGTGCTAATTTATGTCTACATCCGCAATCTTCTGTACATTACGGGAGGTAAATAATTGCTATTAGTCTTATTAAGTTGATAATAAGTTATAATTATTGAGATGATAATACGAATGACATGATTACAGAATTATGACATTGTGCATGGACGGCAAAACTAAGTCTTTTGACGAGAACGCCGATGGAGTTGCCAAATCTGAAGCTATCAATGTACTCTTTTTGCAAAAAGCGAAAAACGCTTTGCGGTACGAAAACATTTATTCGGGCTTTGTAAGTTGAAACGCTTATTTTCAATTTCTTATCACAAATTTCATTTCAGAATTTATGCTGATGTTTTACACGTGAAATGTGAATTCACGAAGTTTTTAAAAGGAGAAACAGGACCCAGATATGGATTTTATCGTGATCCTAAAGTAAGCGCCAAGTTTTTAAAAGATTTCTACAAGGAAGTTAATATTCCACCTCAAGCTGTTGAGTACGTTGAAGCTGTCGGATCAGGTAAACATGTACACTTGTATTCAAAATAAATAAGCATAACTCTGTATTTATTGATAAGACTGTTTTTACCACTGTGTTTTGTTGCTTTTTAGCTGTACCTGAGGCTGACAAATCTGAGTTAGAATCCATTGAGGAAGTATTTTGCAGCGATAGAAAACAGCCGCTTCTAGTTGGAAGTGTAATGTCTAACATTGGTTATGGAGAGGCAGCTTCGGGAATATCAGCTGTTACCAAGGTAACAAGGAACGTTTAATCCATCATTCGAAATATCAAAATCCATTTCAATTTTTAAAACTTTTCTTTAAGATTAAGTTATTATACGATAATTACGTATTTTGTTCTGCAGGTGTTGTTGGGCTACCATAACGGTGAATTAGCCGCTAATCTACATTGCAATAATCCACGTCAAGACATCGCCGCTCTTCGTGAAGGACGAATCCAAATACTTAGAGAACACCAACAATTCGGTCGTTCCTATGCTGCCATCAACGGTATATCAGTAACGGGAGTTAATGCTCATGTTCTTCTTCACGGACACTATAAACCTAAAGTAAATATTCAAAAAAATATTTTATATGAACGATAGATGTTATGTTTATATACATTTGTTTATTTGCTGCTTTCAGGATCCCAATCGCTATAAATCAACTATTCCTCACCTCGTAACAATTTCGGGTAGACAAGAATCCGCCGTGAAAAAGATCTTAGAAGATTTGAAAACCCGTCCGATAGATCCAGAAGAATTAGCTTTGTTCCATAACATTCACGAAACCAGAATTTCTGGCCACTTGGGAAGAGGATTTACTATACTCGGTAAATGATGCCTAAATATAATAAGTAGGTATACTTTGTTAAATACAATAAGTGTGACTCTTTTTTATATGTTTTATTTTATTTTTAGACACAAATGAGGAGAAAAAAACTGTAAGTCTTTGTGAGAAGGTGGATTATTTTGATGATGTAAAACGGCCTCTCTGGTTCGTCTATAGTGGTATGGGATCGCAGTGGGCGGGTATGGGAGCTCAACTTATGCGTATTCCAATATTCGCCGCTGCTATAGAACGGTACAGATATTAACTTTTAAAAATTCTATGCATACTATTATTTAAAATTAGTTGAATATACTCACAGGCAAATACTACGAACGCTACTTGCATGACTATTTCTGCTACCTGAGTTTCTGTATCTGTGATTGTACCAATTACATTAATTAGGTTTGTAATAAATATTATGCTATTATTAATTACAGATGCCATAGAGTGTTGGAACCGAAAGGAGTAGATATTGTTCACATCATAACTTCGCCTGACAAAACAACATTTGATAACATCCTTAATTCCTTTGTCGGCATTGCTGCTATTCAAATAGGACTCACAGATATCCTTCGCGAATTAGGATTTGTACCTGATAAAATTATAGGTATGACAGTTTTCTTAATTGTAACATAATAATTATAATTGTAGTCTAATGTTAATGAGGCTGTATATAAGAGTCTGAATAACTCTTATATTATAACATACGTCCCCATTAACATATAATCAGCCTATTTTGTCTTTGCTATTATTATTGAAATGTTATGTAATTATCATAAGCAGCTAACTGATGAGATTAAAATTGTAATGTAGAACTATGAACTACTTTTAACTTTAATTAAAATTGCTAATTTCTTTAAATCTACAATTTTATGTTTAGGCCACAGTGTAGGTGAACTGGGATGTGCGTATGCAGACGGATGTTTTACTGCCGAAGAGATGATTCTCTCAGCATATAGTCGTGGTTTGGTTTCTATACAGACCCCATTCATTCATGGGTCTATGGCAGCTGTTGGTGTCGGATACGAACGAGTAACTAATGATTCCATTTTTGGCTTTAAATTTTTATCTTATTGCTGACATTACAACTAGTTGTAATTTTTGCAGATCTCGAAAATGGTACCCCCGGAAATTGAGATAGCTTGTCACAACGGTCCTGAATCCAGTACTATCTCAGGTCCAGCCGAAAAAATGCAAGAATTTGTTGCTGAGTTGACTAGTAAAGGCATTTTTGCGAAAGAAGTACCATGCTCTAACATCGCTTATCACTCACGATATATCGCTGAAGCTGGTAAATATTGTCCACTTCTTAAAACTGTTCAATGATACAATAAATAATTAATATATACATAACACATTTTGCCGTATCTTAGGGCCCGGACTCCGGAAATACTTGAGTGAAGTAATAAAAACTCCCAAACCTCGTAGTGAACGTTGGGTATCGACATCAGTACCACAAGAAAGATGGAATGAAGAAGCTGCTAAATATTCGTCAGCTCAATATCACACGAATAATTTGCTCGTAAGTTCCAGTTATAACGACATAGTAACAACAACCTTTCGCTGTTGGAGATGAAAATTAACCGTGTTTATAACATTGTAAGCTGATTCAAAATATTTATAGAATCCCGTGCTGTTTGAAGAGACTTCTCGTCTCGTACCCGCCAACGCGGTGTTGATCGAAATTGCCCCGCATGGCCTACTTCAAGCCATTCTCAAGCGTTCTCTACCCGTTAGCTGCCGTCACGTGCCACTAACTCGACGAGGACATCAAGACAATGCAGTCTTTCTTCTTGAGGCCATTGGCAAGTTAGTAATCTAGTCTACATAACGACCATTTTCTATGATAAACAATTGTATTGTTTTGATTTCGGAAGTAATTTTAACAGTTTTATATTTTAAAATCCTATAATTTTGTTTTATATGACTCCGTTCTTGTTCTTTAATCTTATTTATTGGAAAATTATAAAACTCTGTTCTTGCTTTTTAAATTATATTGATATATTTATCGGCCTCTTTGATATATAAAACTCTTAAAATTACTCTGAAAATCAAAGTAATAAATTTTTTCGACAGCGCAATTAAAAATATATTTAATTGCTATTTTCTATGAAATGAACCTGATCAAAATATATTTTCTAGATTGTATATGGAGGGATATAATCCCAAGGTTCAAGCTCTCTACCCAAAAATTGAATTCCCTGTATCGACTGGTACACCGCTTTTGTCACATCTAGTGGAATGGGCTCATCACGAAAAATGGTATGGAATTAGTAGATACAATTTTATTCACATTCATGACATACGTATAATATTATAAACACTGTTTCGTATACAGGTCTTTACCGCTGTATCTCTCAGCGCGCAGAAAAACAGCTGCTGCTTGCAAATTCATCATATCCACCCATGATAATGAACATAGTTATTTGCAAGGGCATGTGATCAAAGGTAATACTGATAAACGTTGTTAATAATACACACACACACACACATTTTAACGTAAATAATATATCTTTCATACTTCATTTTTGGTTTCTCAGATCGAAACCTATATCCGTTTGCTGGAGCACTTGTTGCAGCTTGGGACACATTAGCTATGTCCCTAGGAGTGACTAAAAAACAATTGTCCGTGCAATTCCGTGACGTACATTTACATTCAGAGCCTGTTTTACACGACCGGCGCCAGCTTAGGCTCAGTGTAGCTCTACATAGAGGGACAGGACGGTTTGAGGTAAAAACAATGTTACGTGATACATAAAATCTCGCACAGTACTTATTTTTTAGTTACATCCCTTTTATTGTATTTTCTAATTAGATCCTAAATAGCAAATCGCAAATAGCTACTGGTTACATCATTGGAGAACTAACGGATATCAATGCAGCATATTCCCAGCCGTTTGATTCAAATGAAGAACTCAATGTAAATTCGAAGGACGTTTACCAATTGTTATGTGAAAGAGATTACTTGTATAAGTAAGTACCTGAATTTTAATTATTAAAGCATCTTTATAAAAAAAATTAGTTTATTTAGTACCATTGAGCATTAATCGTTACACTTAATCGTTTTTGCAGGGGAGAATTCCAAAGCATTAATAAAACGAATTCATCTTTTACTGAAGCTGAAATATTATGGCACAATAACTGGGTTACTTTCATAGATGGATTGATACAAATGAATATATTGAGACAAACCCACGATACCGTCTCGCGACCAAAACATATACGTAGAATTTGTATAGATATCAAGGAACATTTCAATAATAAGGAGATTCATGTTGGTGACAAAGTTATTATGAAAGCAAATGTATTCGAAGTTCATGATTTTACGAGGTAGCATTTGAAATTTTAGTTAATTTAAAATAAATATAAAATTTGAGAAGTAGCTCATAATAACATAACAAACAAATTCGTTTTAGATGTGGAGGTGTTTTAATAGAAAACCTCAAATTCCATGATGTACCACCTACAACTTCAGAAGCAGTATCCTTGAAACCATTACATTTCATTCCTCATTTCAACTCTAAATTAGACGTGAGTATGGGTAATCAAATTCTAAGCAATGCATCACTGAACATTAATTTTAGTCAACATTTTTAATACTAAACAAAAATTCTTGAAATAAAAACGGATTTTAATTACAGGCTAATACCGCATTACAAGTGACGCTCCAAATAGTAGCTGAAAATATTGATAAAGACGTAGTTAACGTTACCGAAATCGTAAATAGTGAGAAAGCGTCTGAATTCGACGACATCAAAAAGCTCGGAGAAAATACGCTACCTAAATTGAATATTGAATTTCAACAAATGAGCACAGATAAAATTCTGGATGAACGAGATTCTTTCTTAAGTGATACCGATCTTCTATTAGTTCGAAATCTATCAACTGATGAAAAAGTAAGTCAATAACTCCTTTTGCGATCATAACAAAATATTTAACAACGTAAAATAGACTAAATTGCAATAGCACGTTTTGTACAGTAATGAAGTAAATAATTATTTATATAATGTCTCCAAAAGTAAGAAATCATTTTTTGTTTTCATCAGATGTGCCAGACACTATACCGTGTGTTGAGACGTGACGCGTTTATACTAAACGTTGAACATAATAATAAAACTACGCCTGTTCGCCCTTCGACGTTGTACCGTATCGTATCCTCATATGATGTCGGACAAAAAAGTTTACAATTGATTCGCTGGAGACCGTCACCAGCGGCCGCGGCCACTTCAGCTATTTCGGTCAGAACCTTATCCGACATAGCAGTGGCCACTTCAACCAGAGCCAGTCTACCTCCTAAACACAAACTCCTCATAATTTCAAACTATCCACCTGTACCAGGTTTAAAAGACCTTGTTAAACAGTGGCGAAGAGATATCGACCGGAATCAAATCTATTTAATTATGATCAACCATAAAGTTGTAGAAGATCAGCATCTCGATAAATTGCCAGAATTGAACCTGACGTACAATATTTTAGATCATGTAAGATAATTTGAACTATTTGATTTCTTTATTTTTATTTTAGTTGGTCTACCCTTTATATCATTTTTATTGAGTTTCATTCAAATAAACGCATAGTCTACTGATTATTCATTTTTTAGGGCTTATGGGGAGGGGAGTATTACGTACCTTGGAAGGAAGATATGACTGTAAAACTAGACGTGACTCTGCAAAGCGGAAGGATTGGTGACCTCGATTCATTACATTGGGTAGAAATGCCCGAACCTACAAAACTGGGAATAAAAGTTACCGTAAGTAATACTCCAAGATTACTGCTTGTTTTTTATTTACGCAGTGCCAATTGGTGAGGTCACATATGGAGCCACTATATCATATAAAACACGTCTTCAAATCACAAAGTTGATTCTGTTGGATATATTCCCTAAAAGAAATTACAGAATGAGAGCACAATAATCACATTAATGGTTCCATAAGAACTCTCGATTGCTTAGTTTAAAGAAGCCAATATTTCCAGGTTCAATACGCCAGTCTGAACGACCTTGATGTCAAAAGGGCCACTGGAGTTATAGCATTTAAAAACGAAAACTCTTCTGAAAGTCGATATGGTATGGATTACAGTGGAGTGACTGATAGGTGAGTATGAATCACAGCACAGCCTGTAATGATAAAGGAAACGCTGGAATGATTTATATAAGGTTCATTCTAAATTATCATCTCTTCTCTTCTATATAGTTTTCTTTTATATCTACGTATTTCTACACGAACATACCTACATACTACAAATCATATTCGTAGATACGTATGCGTATTCTATTTGACCAAGCCTTGCTTCTAAACTCGACACTATTTCCAGTCCCGGGACCAAATTTATGAAACTAAGCACACCCTTGAACTTCCCTGAAAAATAGAAGCTCCTATTATACATATCGTCAAGGGATCATAGTTCTATAGAATACAATAATATGTATGATATTTGCACAATGAAGGCAATTTAGAAAGCAAAAAAACTTTTGTCGGAAATAACATATCCGACAAAAAGGTTCTATAGTCGAACTTCTAAGTGATTAAACAATTTAAGCATCATAAAATCATAAAATAAAAAATTCGAAAATGGAATAAAAACCTCGAGACATCAATTTAGTACATATATTTATATACCTACGTTGCATAATACGAAAAATATCATGCCTCTATCTCACGTTACGCGTATGTAATTTAGAAACCAATTAAAAACAACATCTTTTTTATTTCGATTTAAAAACTAAGCAGAGTATAGTGGGAAAAATGATTGTATCTGAGTAATATTTATTGCTTAATAAATTGTGCGATGTTTTTTATTTAGGCACTGTGTATAAAAAATAAAATCTTGTTATAATTAGTGATTACCTAATATGTTTCATTCGTAGTGGTGAACGTGTGATGGGTATAATCAGTGGTGGTGCTGTGAGTGGGCGCGTTGTAGCTCAGCCAGAGCTGCTGTGGCCTGTTCCAAAACACTGGAGTCTGGAAGACGCAGCAACAGTGCCTTTGCCTTATGCTCACGCCTTCTACTGCCTTGTTAGTATTACCACAAATTAATTAGTTTACTAACGTGAAGTATTACAATTCATAATAGATATTTTAAAATATTTTCTCTCATAAATTGCTGTTTTTGTGTTAAACAAATCGCAAGCTTATCAAAGTTGTATAGCACTGCTACAAGGCTACGACACACTTTAACCTAATGTACTATCATTATTAATTACTCCTATTTTTATGTAGGTACTTTCGAATAAAAATCTACAAGTTTACATTCAATTAAAATATTGCAATAATTTTCAATTATAAATAATTCTTTCACTGAGTACGTTACGGTTATTAGTTTGTTAACTTCTAAAATTCCTTACAAAAAGTGCAAAAAACGAAATCCTTTTAATTTCGTTCTGTTCGTCTATCCGTCCATCTATATATCTATATACGTGTACTTATACGTACTATATACGGATACTATATATTATATACGTATGTATATCAGGCAGGCATTTTACGCGTTTACTATTGGCACTAATTGTAGGTGAAGTTTGGAAGGTAGATAGGTGCATGTTTTGTATGAACTGCTCTACAATGATGTGGTGATAAGAAAAGTAAATTAGGAAATTGCTATGAAATACAAACTTCTTTCTGCTGCCAATAAAATAAAGTTGCATATATGCAATCAGTGTCCAAAGCTCAGTCGAAGTTTCGTTAATAATTTCTCATTATAGAATGAAAAAATAATTGTTTTCATTCATTAGTCATATTTTTGTTCCGATTATAATATAACAGGTATTTTTAATAAAAGTCAAATTTATGAGCTTATAAAGCGGAGCTTATTTGACGAACTTATACGTATCTTGTAGATGGATAATTATGTTCAACTTAAAAACCTGTAAATAGTTATTAAAATTTAACTTTGAATTTTAACCGTGAACTTCCATCCTACGGACCCCTATACCGTGTGTGTTTCTTTTATTCTTTCAATTCACACAAAAACTATAAAACATAAAAATCTTAATATCAGAATTTGTTGAAATTTTATTTTACTATATATTTGGAGACTATCCACTGGAATTTTAATTACACTAAACCACCTACTAAACAAAATGAAATAATTGTTAAGCGTTATTTCGATTACGTCAAGTTAAGAAATACATAATTTTTAATAGTTTTAGGTGGTCATAATTTTTTAAATATATTTTTTAATAGAACTATACACAATTGGCTTTCAATTTCTATGTATTTTTAGGCAATCAAATCTGAACTTATTCCGGGCAAGTCGGTTCTCGTTCACGGTGGTTCGGGTGCTTTTGGCCAAGCGTTGATATCCGTTGCGCTTGAAATAGGGTGTGAAGTCTTTACTACTGTTAGTGATATGCGCAAGAAGCATTTCTTACGCAAGCTTTTCCCTGCTTTGAAAGGTAAATATTACTTATAATAGTTTTTTTGTTTTTCCTAAAAATAAGTATTACATATAATTACACTATATTATAATGTCACAGTATGATTTACTGCATTTCGTGCTCTGTCCAAACTAAATGCAAAATGGTATGAACTGTATTCTGAACAAAACGTTTTAAACACAGTTTTAAAATGCACAAAGTTTCGATGGCAATGCCAACTACGATTATGAAATGAATACATTGATTGGCAGCGATAATTGAAAATCTATTCCCTTTCCCTATTGAAAAACCATAGATCCTTAATATTTTCCTTCATTTTTTGCTATTATTTTTTTGTTACAAATTGTGAATACATTTTGCATTTATTAAACATTCGAGCGACGATGTACTGGGTGAAATCAAAAATATTTGAGAAATTGAAATGGAGAGCTCTACTCATAATAAAAATTAACTCTTCAAATCATACAATGATTTTAGTTTAATTCCAAATTTAAAACACATGTGTCTGTAATAACACCTCAAGATGATCTCGAGTATCAAAATAGGTACTACGTACGGCGCGAACCCGCACAACTGAGTAACAGTAACTAATAACAATTGTACCGCAAGAAAATTGTATAACAGCATCACTGCATATTGACATGAACCACCCACGTGGTTTTATAAATGAATCCAAATCTACTTTATATCTATATGTATAAGCAAAAGCGCTCACTGCAATTACTTATTATACGAGTATTTTACAATGTGTGATCGCTGTACCTTGTTATTAGACAACGTCTATTCCTTACTACAATTAGCGGTAGACTACCTTCATTACACCGGTTTTTGTTATTATGAATATTACTAATTAACCTGTGATGATATTATATTGTAAAGCTACGATTACATTTCCTTTTCAGATGATCATATTGGCAATTCTAGAGACCATAGTTTCGGAGACATGGTACTGAGCCTAACTAGTGGAAAAGGATGTGACATCGTCATTAGCTGTGTTAAAGGCGAACTGAAAAACGTAAGAGTGATAACGCTTTCTGTAATCTCAATTGCACTTGGTATAGTTATACTTTCTATTACTGAAGTTATACTTTCTGAGAGAGACTTAGCTCTCTGAGACTCTCATTTTTTGAGACTAAATATTACTGTGCGGTCACCTAATGGTTGGGTGATTTAATGACATCCATATCGAACATCGTTGTGCTTCGGTAACTTCGGTCCCAGGCATTATTACACGATTGTTGTCGTTAGATCAGATGAGAAACCTTATACTAGATAACTTGAATATTAACAGTAGTATAGATGGATTGTTAACATTTTTAGCACCAAGGAAACGCGACCGTTAATTTTGAATTGTCGACTAGTCAAATAACCAGTTCATTTTGAGTTTGACTTTCATCGTCAATTAATAGGCTCATTGGAGAACGATACACGTCTTCGATGGAGTAAATGACAAACAAATTATTAAGACAAACTAGTAGATGTTCGGACAGACCAGTGTTTTAAAGGTGCCTAGCGGATTCCAAAACTGAAGATACACTCGTTTAATTATTTTCTTACAGACAACGTTGAACTGCTGCGCGTCTTCTGGTATCATTATTGATACCGTTCAACTGCAGAACCAAGAAAATTATGCGTTTGGAATGTTCAATTTGAGCAGAGAAAGAAATTACATACCGATTGATTTCTCTTCCATTTTCAGATACAATAATGTCAATGAAATGAAAGTGAGTAAACATAACTAATATTAATACTTATAAATAACATCGCTTTGACTGGCCCGTTGGCATAGCGGCAGAGCATCTGCATTCCAAGCAAGGGTTCGGTCCTCTGTCAGCTCAAATTGGTCTTTTTTTTGGCTCAAATTACTGGTATTATCGCATTCACTACAAAGAGGCATCTAAGAACCCTACACTTTGAGTACAGTGTTTTTGATTTTACGAACGTCCTAAATCTATTTAGTATTGTAAAACAAAAGATAAAACAAAAGAAAATTCAAATGAAGCAAATTGATCTTCTAAGGCTCGCATTCCAGAACGATACACAAGTGTAAATCTCTAATTGAATACTGTTGGAAAGGGATGCTATTGCCGCTACATGCAATGAATACGGGCGTAAGTCTTGGACTTGAAAGTTTTAGAGGCTTATTGTTCCCCTTGCATTATACAAGAATATTAAACATCTCGCAACTTGTTTTATGACTTATCATAATAATTTGCTACAGAACATACAATTGATGATAAGTCAAGGCATAGCTCGCGGCTACGTCCGTCCGCTGTCACGCGTAACGTACGAGCCGCATGAAGTAGCTCGTGCATTCCAACTGATAGCTGGCAGTAAACACCGTGGTCGTGTGATGATCCGCCTGAGGGACTCTGTGCTCCAAGCTGAACCCAGGTGAACACGTCAATTTATATTTATGTAGAATCTGCCTCAGATCTGTCATGCTATATAAAGCTTGTCGCTTGAAAATGTTGCCTACAAGCTTGCCTCCACGAATCAACACTGAGAGCAAGTATGTCCCGTCTTCTCCTTAACTCACCACTATTACCGAGCAAATGGGCGTAGGATTATCTAAATTAAAGGTTTAACTTTATTATTTAGGAAGAATTTTCCCAGATAGCATAGAAGGAAAAATCAAATATACGCATCAAATATTTGATTTTTCCTTGGTTGTAAATTGCCAAGTAGAAATACGTTGAAGCAAGCTTTTGACAATTAATGATTCAAAGCTGCTATGTATACGACAATAAAATTTTTGGCAGTATTGCTGCAATCATATAATTTTTAGTAGATATTAAATGCATACATACATACATACCCTCACGCTGTATCCCTAACGGGGTAATCAGAGAGGACGGAGCGCCAAGCGTCGCGGTTCTTAAATTATTAGATATTAAATATTTGTTTATATTTTGGTACCTTCTTTTATACATTACCACACAATCGCTTTATGATACGGATATGTTACATGCCTGGTTCAAGTTTAAATTGCTGTCTGGGTTATTTCTCATAAGAATGTAATATTAATTTATAAAACCGATTGATTGATTTCAATTAGTACCAATTTCGGTGCACATTTCAGAAAAGGAAAATAAAAATGCTTAATTATGTGAATTTGACGGAGATTTCAAACAAAATATTGTACCTACTATAGTTTTAAAGCACAGCCACTTAACATCGCTGCTACTGATTTTGATCGACTGGTTAAATCTTTCTAGATTTAACCAGTCCAGGAGTGATGTTATGAAAATATAATACAATACTTACAACATTACATTAGAGTTTACAGTGTTCTGCAGAGAGTACAGAGTTCGCTGTAAATAGTCTACAGAGTTCACTGCAGACGGTCTACAGAGTTCATTGTAGACAGTCTGCAAAGTTCGCTGTAAATAGTCTACAGAGTTCTCTGCAGGCAGTCAACAGAGTTGTAGACAGTCTGCAAAGTTCGCTGTAAATAGTCTACAGAGTTCACTGTAAATAGTCTACAGAGTTCACTGTAGACAGTCTACAGAGTTAACTGTAAAGAGTCTACAAAGTTCACTGTAAACAGTCTGCAGAGTTCACGTTAGACAGTCTACTCTACAGTGTAGACTTTTGTATTCTGATATCATTGTACGGAGTCTACACAGCTATTGTTACTATTGTCAAGTTTCGAAATAAGTATAATTTTTTTCCAGACTTACTTGCTCCCCTGAAAATAATCAAGTGATACTGAGCGATGAAGAGTACTTCGGTTTGCAATTAGCGGAAAGGTTAATCAAGCGCGGTGCTAAGAAACTTACTATCAATTGTCCGCAAGCAACCAACTATAGTCAGTTTAAAATACAGTAAGTTTTCTTCATATCTGCCTTAAATAATCAATGCTTCGTTAGAACTGTCATTACCGTTAATTTGATTTCAGATCATGGCAAAAACATGGAGTAAAGGCAAAATTATCTTCTAACGATTTGAAAGACAGCAAGGCTGTCATTAGTTTCTTAAATGAAAGTAATGGTTTCGGAACAGTGGAAGGCATACATATAATTGCTTCCGAAGTGAATTATGAGAATGTGCAAGACGCAATGTCTTTGGTAGCTAACTTAGACTTGGCATCCAGGAAATCGTGTCCGGCCATCAAGTAAGTGGTTAAAGAACATGTTATAACTTCATTCGAGTACAAACGTACACATCTTCACGCTGTATTTCTTACGGGGTAGTCAGAGAGGACGGAGCGCCAAGCGTCGCGGTCCTTACATAAACAAGTAATCTAAAAAAAAGTAATCTTCAGTAAAAATTAAAATAATACAATTACTATCATTTCTTTAGATAAAGACAACAAATCGTTACTAAATAAGAAACTTTAAATTAAAGTAATTAAAGTAAAGAAAAATATATTTAACAAAATTCGGCAGCTACTATGTTTCATACTAGACCGGGAAAGAAAAAAACGTAGACGAGTATTAATCCCTCCTGTGACAATTTTTGATACTATCCAACCATCCAGTCCCTGTTTGCCCTCTGTATCTGTATCTGCAACCCCGTATAAATACTGCCAAAAGTGAAGTCATACTTTAACTGATAAGTGATCACTTTCCATCAGGTGACACGCTTGTTCGTTTGCCCCCTCATTTGAAAAAAAAAAAGGTCAGGATGTGATTTTGTTGAGATTTGGTGTTTTGTCCACCCCGAATGAATGGCACGAATGACGTTATGAATAAGCGTGAAAGAAAAAAATATTTAACAATCTCATAAAAAAAAAACCAATGTATTATGCTTAGAATAACATTTATTTTCCAGGCATTTCGCGGTTTTGAGCACGGAATATAATGTAGGGCAGCAGACATGCTTCTCTCGTGCCCAGAATAATTTACCAGCTACAGCTATCCATTTGCCTAAATTAAAAAAGGTAAAACTTATAGTTCTTTCTAAACGTCTATGAATTTTGCATTTTGAATAACCACCAATTTCAATTGTTTAAACATGAGCCTCGAGTGTAAAAACTGAACCCCTATCGATTCTATTTTTTCAGATAATTTTTTCAAAAACAATTCGAAGCTGTAATATATTTGAAATATTGTAGATTGAAAAAAATATTGTACATGCTATAATAATATTCCTATTAATTTCAAGTAAAAAAAAGTACTTTAAAAAAAATATTTTTTAAAAATAAGTTTTTAAAACTTTTACTAGATGAGAGCTGTCTAAAAGACCTAAAAGTGTGTGCTTTCCGCTTAGTTAGGTGGAACGGGTTTAAGTTAGGTGGAACGGGTTTAAATTCAGTTGCTAAATCTTACCACCTACACAACACATTAACTGACAGTCGAGTTCAATAAATTAATAGTTAAAATATAACGGTCTTCTACTTAGATGTTCAGAAACTAGACTCACTTTATGGAACTCTTTGCACGCAAATAGAACTCTTACATGACTAACAACTTTTAATTAAATAACAATTGTCCGCATAAGACACTGCACACTTTGTTGTATAATATGCTAGAAATATTGTATATTTTCTTGTTTGAGTTTGTGTTCAAAAGTAGATCTATTTATCTTGAAATGTCTGCAAGTACCTATAGTATTTCAATGTGTTTCAATTATAAGTACCTAACGTTGCATGCGTATACCTACTGAATGGCTAAAGCTGTAGCACAGATTAATTAGTTTTTAGATCAAGTTCTTCGATGCAATATATTAATAAAATGTATCTTAACGTATCTTTAGATTGATGACGAAAAGTCTCCAAACGCTATTTCTTGGAAAAGTGCTATCGATGCTACAGAACGTGCACTGCGGTCTTCGCAAAGTGTCATACTGGCGTTATCGCAGAACAAAGAGCAACAGCCACTATTGCAAGAAATTGCTGCTGTAGCTGGTAAGCGATAGTAATATTTGTGATCATAACACTTCTGACAACAATGCAACTGATAATAATAATTCTAACTATATGAATAATACCTCAGACAATGATACTTGTGATATTAATACTTCGGACAATTATAATACTTCTGGCAATATTTGAAGTTGTGACAAAAAAATTAGACGCTGCATTCTAAAACTTGTACATTTTTCAAATTTGCACTTATAATTAGACTAAAAAATAACCATTACTTGTCTATGACATGTTTATATTTAAATGTCTTTAAATATAGATATAAATCGCTGGAGCATCTGTTAATGATCGTGTAGCGTGAACATTTGTATACAATGTCAGATTATTATAACCAGGCAGAATAACGTCTGTATGTACAGCTAATATACAGGGTGTAGGGCATAATTTTAGTATGTAGTTATTAAAAGAATTATCGAATAAAATGTAGCCGTTCAAGAGTTATGACCATTTAAATTTACAGGTGTTAACACCATTATTTCTCGTAGAAGTTGCTGGAACGTGTAAAGTTACAGATTTTAAATCGAACATATTTTTTTATTTTGTAATAATTTCAACCGTTATTGAAATAAAGCATAAAAACCAACTTCAATAATAATGCATATGCCCCATAACAATTGTTTACAAATCGCTACGATCATGAACTCTAATTTAAAAATACGTTATTTCCACATACACAGGAATATCAACCTTATCTTTACATAAATAAAGGAGATTTCTGTGGATTTGTAAAATATTGTAAAAATTAAATTTCGGTGTCGGAAATAAACAACTTGTCGTGTTAAGGAGAAGCACAACTGAAGTAAATTGTGATTTGACCTGTATCATTGTTTTTATTACACAATAATACTTTATTGAAGCGTAATCAAGATGCATTCTCGGTATATTATAGCATGTTCAAGAAGGTGTTCCGTTTTCATATACACCCCGTATAATACTTAAACGACTTACGCATACACATATTCGACTAAATAATAATTTGATTAAACAATAGTTTTTCTAATTAGTGTTATTTTCTAGGCATTGAAATACCTGAAGATGTTGATAGAAGCAGTACTTTGCAAGACCTCGGTTTGGAATTGGAGAAATCAGAGACGATCCAGGCTTATTTACGTGATACGCAGAATATATTCGTAGCCACAGAAGAAATACCAGCTTTAACTATAAAAAGGTTATAACTTAAGCTATGAAATATAAGTTTTCATAAATATATATTTAGAAATAATACCCATAAGCACCTCCAGATTTTATATTATTTCTTTCACACTATTTTTATCTCACTATTAGGTTAATAATAATTTAAAGTAATACCTAAATTTTACTTTAATTAAATTACTTTCTTGATATAACATCTTGCAAGTAAGAAACAATAAAGTTTCATTCATACTATCAACGAAAAAAAATATAATTATCTCCATACAGTTAATGATTTTTCAAATTAAAATTATTTATCAAAGAATTATTTTAACTACAGTATTTGAAAATATTTTTTCGGTAATATTAAAATATTTCATTTTGACATCTTTACAGAATACAAGATTTTAGTGAAGTCACTACGAAATGCGAATATAAGAATATACAAGGCCTAGAAACCTTCTTTTCTTATGTGGACAATGATGAGTTACTGGCTACAACCGAATTCGTTATGTTACCCACACTTACACATAATGCCTCTATGGTAGGTATCACATTGCCTAATTGGTATATTTATAAAAAACTGTACAGTTTCTTCTTCCTCTCTTTTGTATATCTACTGGCAACTTAATTCATATTTTTTATACGAAAAATTTCTTCTTAGTATCTGTCTGTAATGTCTGTCTTCTTAGTACTAAGTCCCTAACACTCTCCAGTAAAGTGATAGCAGGCTTTACTCTAGTTAAAAAGGAAAAGCGCACACTGCGGCTACTAAACAGTTGGGTTGCTGGTGAGTCCGCAGACCAGCTAAACAGCTCTCGAACAATTTGCTAGTTAGTGAGCGGCTTTTGAAGAGAGTGGTCACGTAATGAGTCAATACGAAATTGTCTAGAAATGTTATTATATAAAGTATAAAAGTGAACTATAAACTTGTTTACCGATCGATACCGAATCGTTCTAACATATGCGCACACACAGAACATCTTCGTACTGATTAATAGCCCGACTAAATTATCGGCCCATAGTTTAGTTTACAATCTTCGGGGGCTCTTAAACTCACAATAACGCGAAAAAAATAGACAATCAAAATGAAAAGCCGGCTGCACTTCTTCCGTTCCCGCCAAAAAGAATATGTATCTTTGTTAAAAGTACCTAAATATTATACTTGCGTATGCTTTGCCAGAACCCATTTTTCATACAAATACTACATTATATTACAGAGATTATTAACATTATGTTACAGAGAGACGATGAATTCGATGTCAATCAAACATACCTGTGTATAGTGCCCGGTCTAGAAGGACATCATGAGCGATTCCGCGTGATGTGCGAGAGGCTCAAATTACCCGCATTCGTCTTGCAACCTGGTCTTGACAAGGTCAATGAGACTATCCAAGAAATGGCTCAGCGTTTTGCAAAGGTACGCTATGATTGGCCTATTGATATCAATGCTGACTTAATTTTTTAAGTTTCCGTAGCCAAGCGGAACCTTTTTATCTGTTCATTTGTCCGTATGTCACAGCTTTTTTCTCGGAGCCCATTGACATTGTATAGATGAAATTTAGAAGGTAGGTGTATTCTATGAGCCGCTATACAATGGTGTAGTGAAATTAAGAAAAAAATAAAATTAGGGTAGCACTCCATACATGTAGCTGAGGGAAAAGTTCCAGTGTACATAAGCATATGGTCTATCTTTGTAAGGTTTTCAAAAATGATATCTATAGAGTTTTCAAACTGACATATTTATGTCAATAGTTCTGAGCTATGTGTTTTGGCGCCCGATTTGGCTAAGGCAGTCACTGAATGCTGCAGTCAATCCTGTTCAAAGCAAAACGTTTTTCTTAAAAATTCGATATGTGCTTTAGACTACACGATAGAAGTGAAAGCTTATATGATATTCTAATTTTAAAATATATATATATATAAATATTGATATCGACTGGAGCCGAGTATAACCGATACAGCGTCACCGACCCGAGCGTGACGGTTCAGTTTCGTTCACTGGTCAGAAAAAGTGAAGGCTCCGCCCAGGTCCGCCTAAAGAAGTTTTCACTTTAAAAACAATTTTCATCTGCTACTCTCGTATAAGAAAAATTCCTTATACTGTCATAACTATTATTATTAGCATTTACGTATTTTATTTCACAGATACTGTTGAAGAAAATCCAAATTAAGAACAACTTTTACCTACTGGGCTACGAAAGTGGCGTCCTTGTGGCGCTAGAAATAGCGGCTATTTTGGAAGAACACGGTGTGTATGCTATAATTTTGTGCCTACCAAAACAAATGGTTTTGATTAGAAAATTATTATTTTTAAATTCATAATAAACGTTTCCATTTGACACAAATACGAAATAGGCAAATAATATTAATTTCCATTTATAAATATTTAAATCTAAAAATTCGTAGATATTTAGAACAACGTCCTTAATTTGAAACCGACGTCTCCTTATAGGAGATAATTTCACTCAACAGGTAGTAAGTACAAAAGGTACTGTTGTTTATTATTCACTACTAAGTAGGTACTGATTTAGTAATTATATCAAAAATTTACAGGTAGGAAAAACTCACGTCATCCATAAATCTATTTAAACAGGTACTTACCTATTTTTCAGGACTGACTGGCAAAATTTTCTGTTTGGGTACTACACCCGAAGAATTACTAGCTGTCCTGGATGAGCAACTCAGCGAAGTAGAAACAGAAGAAGCTCTACAAGATTTGGTGTCGAGTCACATGTATTCGCTAATGGTTGGTAATAAGTCCGATGAGCTAGAGAGAACGCTTCGCAATACACCGCTGTGGAAAGAGAAGATCGAGGCTTGCGTGAGAGCAATACGAGGAAAAGTCGCACACTCAGCCCAGTACGCAAGATCACTCATAGAAACAGCGCATGCGCGGATTGGAAAAGTCCGTGAATACACAATTGATATCCACCCTCTAAAGTCGTCGCTGGTACTACTCCACGCTGCGTCACCAACAGCTGTACCAATCACATTACAGCGTTATTCTCAACAGCCACTAATAGTCCATGAACTGCAAGCACCATTGGCTCACGTCGCGAAAGATCTGCGTTGCTCCGCTTTAATCAACCAATATCTCAATAAGGATATCTTGGATGACTTTGAAAGTCGAAACCTTTGTGAAACCTACCTTATTAACGCTGATACTTTTATGACACAAGAAGAAAGTTAATTTTATACCTTGTAAAAATTATAATTATTAAATATTTGGGGCGGTATTCTATTTAATTTTTCAATACTCAATAATTTATAATGAATAATAAAGTGTATGAGGAAAACTATCAGAATATTTTATGATTTTCTCTCAAGTCAGAGTCCTATTGACTATATTTCGAATATAAAACAGTGTTTAGAATATAATTAGTTTTTTTTTCTTTCTTTATGGCATGGCGCACAGTTTAACGCATTTGCTAATGTCACGTATTAATAAGTAGAATCACAAGTGAATTAGTTTTTTCTTATCGTAAAACTCCTCGGGTAAAGTGATAATAGGCTTTACTGAAGTTATAAAGGACTTCTTAGAAGAGCACGAGAACTTCAGCTACACATGTTCATTAGACCTATTCCATTCTTTTCACTTATACAGAACTTTAAAACACAATATACTATCACTTTTGTACTTTTAACTCCCAAAAATGTAAAAAATAGAAAATCTAAACAAAATGTCAACCTCACTTCTCCCGTTCCCGCTAAAAAGCCGCCAATATAATTAGTTTCACAGGTGAGTAGATACCTACTAGGGCATACAAACCGATAATCGGTTATTTATCAATTATCGATTAATTTTGAAAAAACGATAAATATCGAAAGAAAAGTCGATAAATATCGGTATTCGATAAAAAAATATAAAATCGTAAAAGAATTATATCCCAATCATTAGAGCTGTTTCCGAGATACCACACCAATTAAACAGAAACTGATAAACAAGATTAACCTAAAAACTAAAAAAAAAATTGTGCAGGTATATTCTTATTGCAAATTATACATAAAATATGATATTTCTCTATGAATCTAAGCTTTTACATATTTTTACGTACTTTTTAGGTCAGAATTTTGTTTTACTATTTAACTCAAGGAAGGTAAAATTCAGTACAGTAAACCTACCTACCTAACCTACTTATTTATTAACGTAATTCAGTAAATTGTTTTTACGTTAAAATAAAACATAACATAACATATCTCCACGCTGCATCCCCAACGGGGTAGCTAGAGAGGACGGAGCGCCAGGAGTAAAATAAAATTATATAAAATTAAAGCTACCTATTGTTGGTAGCAGTAGCGTTTGTGGTCACGATATTATATGAAATGTATGTATAAGAAAATAACTAATGATTATAATAATTCTAAAATGTTGATGTGAATATTTTGTATTTAATTTGATTCAGAAATACAATCTTTATCACAATATCAAAACTACAATCTTCAAAAATTCATTATTTTTTTTAATATTTATGTGCGGTACAGCTCCAGGCAAGATCACTGCGCGTGCTGGGCCCTTTATAATTTCGGCCGGGTAACAAATGTGCTGGGAACTGCGCCGACATCTGCGCCGGCGCTAATAAACCAAATTGTAGAAATAAGAGAGGCTAAATAACTTTAATGCCCGTAAGTCTTCAGGGTGGTGGAAGTCGGAGGTGGCACAAAACGGAATATAGATCCACTTATCACCTTCCTAACCTCTTTGCCCACTACTTCAAGAATTATATACCTAGTAACAATATAATGCAAAACAACTAAATACCAATTCCAGTTGGCAAACACAACATAACATGTAAACACCACACGGCAGAATTTGTTTTAGCTTCAAAACAAAAACGATAATTGAGGTTTACAACCAATATTCGAAAAACCTTTCCTTTTTCTTATCACAAAGCGACCGACGCCTTTTTAAAACTTCTCCATTACAACATCAATTCACACACAAAATCACCCAAATACCAAAAAAAGAATAAATGAAACCAGCGCTGACGGCCAACTAGCGCCATCTCTTGGTATCGAGAGACAATAGAAACAATAATATGTTTCATTCCTAACAATTTCAATATTTATTTTTCAGTATATAATAGGGATTAAAGTATGAAATTGCCGTTTTAACGCACTGAACAATTTGAATTAAAATTAAACTTGTACAGTGTCAGATTTTAGAGCGAAACTTTTTTCACAAGAAAACCATAATATTTTAAATTTAAAAAATTATGACATTTGATTGCTTGATTTTCAATTATTTTTACATTAAGCTTTTAAAGTGTAGATGGATACAGCGAAACCAGAGTAACTTTCGAATACGAGTTCCGACGTGTGACTAACGCAGCAGAAACTGCTCGTTGTGTCAATGCTGTGTTTGGAGAGGATACGGCTAAATAACGCACCGTACGATTTTGGTTTAACCGCTTTAGTTGTGGAAACTTCGACTTGAACAATAAGCTACGAGGAAGACGAGCCACTAAGGTAAATAACGATGAATTGAAGGTTATGGTAGAAGCCGATCCACCATAGCCGATCCATACTACCAAGGAATTAGCAGCATGGTTTGACGTTAGCATAATCACAATATTGACCCATTTGCAGCAAATCGGTAAAATTAAAAAACTTGAAAAACGGGTGCCTCATGATTTGACCGATCTGCAAAAGCAGCGCGCGTTAAAGCTTGCCTGCCTTGAACTTATTAAGCCGATGTAAAGGAATTTTGGACCGAATTGTGACGATGTGACGAAAAGTGGATTCTTTACGATAATCGCCAGCAAACAATATCTGTCATATGTGTGGGTGTTTTTGTTTTTCTCGAAGTATACGCAATTAAAAATATTAATATTGATAGTTCTGGGTCCTAAGTAATGAAAATGTGTTCTTCAGTGTCGAAACCTTCTCTGTGTACAAAAAGTCCGTGAAAATCGTTGTGATTTAAGGCGGAATCGATGATAGAATATTTAATAGTGCAGTGTTTGTGTCAATCGCTTTATTATAAAAGTTTAAACTACCTACGTCCTCATTATTTCATAATCATACTATACTAAGCGACAATATATTTCGAACTAACTGTGGTAACTAATAGTGGCTCAATACTACTTGAAATTCTATAAAATTAACTAAAGACCGCTCAAATATCACGCAAACTTTTAAACTTTTTTTTCTCTTCTTCATTTTTAATCGTCATTGCTTTTGTTTCTACGTGGTTATTGAGTGTTTAGACTAAAGAAACTACTCTCGGAGTTAAAATGGTTCAATGTTCGGGATGTACATCTAACATATTAGTTACTCAGAAACGTATAAAGTGCAGTAATAGTAATTGCAATCATCAATATCATATTGAATGTGTTGAATATCACGAAACATCATCTTCTCGCTCAAAATGGATTTGTCCTCTGTGTAGCATGAACCGCAAAAAAGGTGACAACACGAATACACCAGTGGCGGCTCACAGTAAAGGGTATAAGGAATCAGGTAACGAATCACCCAATACACCATCGTCGAGTGCGGTTGCTTGCCAGGACACTATCCTTGCTGAAATACGTAATTTACGTAAGGATATGAACAACAAATTCGATACACAGCACGAAACTATGGTCCAGTTTGGCATTACGTTAACTAGTGTACAGCAAGTTATGAAAGAATTGGACTCCAAGTTCTCCATTATGCGTGCAGAACTTGATGACGTCATAAATTCTGTTAATTTTTTAGCTGACTCGCATGATGTACAAAAAGATTCAAATTCTGAATTTCAAGTAAACATTATTAAACTGCAAACCGATTACAACAGTCTTCGTACTCACCTAAACGAACTAAATGCTAAGATGACACAGTTTGAACAACAAGCTAGAGAATCAAATCTGGAAATTCAGTGTGTACCGGAGCATAAGACTGAAAACTAACTTACAATTATTCACCAATTGGCCAATACAGTATCTTACAATGTATCTGACAGTGATTTAATGAATTATCACAGAGTAGCGAAATTGAATAATGAATCCAGTCGTCCTCGTAATATTGTTATCAGGCTAACTAGTCCTCGTATTCGGGACGGCTTTCTTGCGGCTGTCAAGAATTTTAATAGAGGTAACATCGAGAAACTCAATTCATCGCACTTGGGCATCAGCGGAGACAAGAAACCTATTTTCGTAACGGAACATTTGTCTCCGGGTAATAAGAAGCTGCATGCTATGGCGAGAGCAGTAGCCTAGGATAAGAACTATCAATTTGCGTGGATACGTAATGGACATGTTTTTGTGCGCAAGGATAGTAAATCTAGATGAATAATAATTAAAAATTTAGACTCCCTAAATTCTCTGTAATTGTCTAATTACCTTTTCTATTTTTTATATTATTTTTAAAATAACAATGCTTCAAATATATTATCAAAATGTAAGAGGCCTCAGAACGAAAATGGAAAATTCACTTCAGCTCTCGGCAACCATTACGATATAATCATATTACTGAAACATGGCTAAACACTACAGTATTTGATCATGAAATTCTGGATCAGAGGTACAATATATTTAGGAGAGACAGGAATCAACATCGTCTTTTAATACTAAAAGAGAGGGTGGCGGTGTTATGGTTGCCATCCGTAAAAAATATGAGTGCCTTAAAAAGGTTCACTGGGAATCATCAGGTGAAGATTTGTGGGTTACTATTAAACTAGGTACTAACAAATATCTAAACATATGCGTTACGTATTTCCCTCCACCTGTAAAGAGAAACTATATGGAAGAATTCCTAAGTAAACTAACACACACGTTACATAACGATGTTGCCCAGAATTCCATTAGTATCATAATCGGTGATTTTAATTTGGGAGATATTTCATGGCAACGCCGTGACGATTCAAATATATTGTTGCCATTGCCTAGAACCAGTGATTTAGAATTTTTTTTTATTGATGCTATTTCTTTTAACAATTTTAATCAGTGTAGTAATGTAAGTAATTATAATCATCGTGTATTAGACTTAGTACTATCTAATATGCCATCCAAACTATCAGTTTCCAAGGCTGAAGTGTCACTGTTGCCAATTGATCTGCATCACCCTCCTCTCGAGATAACCATCAATAACATTACAAGCCCTACGCTTAAGCCGAAAAATAAATTCTTCCACAATTTTTATCATTGCAATTATGACGCTTTAAATAATGAACTAAAATCTATATCTTGGCATACTTTGTGGAAAAACACTACAGATGTAAATGACATGGTGTGCATATTTTATAATGCTATTATGCCTCTCATTTATAAGCATACCCCAATTCGTAAATTGCGAAATGAGAAATACCCGGTATGGTTTAGTTATTTCTTGATCAAAGCTTTAAAAGAAAAAGCGAAGGTTCATTCCCGACATAAGAAGTATGGAAACCCCATGGACAAATTAACTTACGATCTCTTGCGCAGACGCTGTAACACACTACACACTTGTATGATTCTGTTTACATTCATGTATTAGTAGCACGTATAATGATTTGCACTCTGTTGTCTAGACCAATATCACACACATCAATGCCTTAAAGCGAAATTTACCCGTACAAAGGTGATGGTAACTATTTGGTGGTTACTTCATGGTGTAATTCATTACAGCTTCCTCCTATCCGGTTAAGCAACTCCGGAACTCCGAACAATGGCAAAATTCGCAGCAAAAGAGACCCGACTCGTCAAACGATCTTCACTATTATTTACATTGCAATGATAATGCAAGACCTCACACTATTCGTGAAACAGTTTTAACACTATAGAACCTGCAGCTAAAACCTAACCGTCATCCTCCATACTCGCCGGACCTCGCCCCAACCGACTACCGCGATATGGAAATTTTTTTGTACGGAAGAAATTTTCTTCCCAGTAAGCAGTACAAAATGCCCTCACACAGTTTGTGAAGTCCAGTTTACCAGAGTTCTATCGCAAAGGTTTAAATGATCTTCCGGTTAGATGGCAAAAATATATAGATAACGAGAGTAATTACTTTGATTTAATAAATATATTTCGTTTGAAAAAATTGTTTGAATTTTTAATATTGTAGTTTATTTTAGGTAATTGTGTAATTAACCTACAAGTGAAAAAAGAAGTTTTTGTAAAATATTATAAAAACCGGTAATTACCGGTTTTTATCGAAAAAAACGATAACTTTATTTTATCGATTATTGGAACATTTCAATAATTGCATGCCCTAATAACTAATCAACATGATTTTGCGGACTTTTTGGCGGGAACGGGAGAAGTGAGGTTGTCATTTTATTTAGATTTTCTATTTTTTACATTTTTAGGAGTTTTAAAGTACAACAGTGATATATTGTGTTTTAAAGTTCTGTGTAAGTGAAAAGAATGGAAGAGATCTAAATAAACATGTGAAGCTGAAGTTTTCGCGCTCTTCCAAGAAGTCCTTTTTTGACTTCAATAAAGCCTACTATCACTTTACTGCAAGAGTGTTAGAGACAGTTAATGTTTCTCCAGAAGTTTCGTCATTAGGCTGATGGTCTTGTTACCAATGCCTTAAGAAATATAAATAAAAAAAACATAATTTTGCTTTTATTTACTTTCTACGAGCACGATAAAAAAACTGTAAATGCTGAAATACTTAACACATAGTAAATGAATCATTTTGTACTTGTTGATCTATATTTTATTTTCTTATATACCTACTTATGTTTTGCGCAAAAGCTACTCGAGACATGTATAAACTATAAGGCATTTCCAGTACAACTACGACGGCGATCCTACGGCCCGAAATTACAGAAATAACATGAAAGAACTATTGTATGATGTATGTACCTACTAATCGTTGCCGAGCTACACAACACTTACTTCTCTGCTTAAATGGCTGCTTATTTAAGTTTTCGATTTGTAAAATGACGAGGTAACATTTAATTCCAATTACGAGTAGAGCTCCCCATTTCAATTTGTAGAATGTTTCAGATTTCACTCGGTATATAAATTTTCTTATGTAAATTAATTCTAAGAAATAAATTACCCGGAAGAATAGTCGAAAATAGAGTTTCCCAGTCATCTCTGGGCAATATGTGAACCTCTCTGAAGGCAGGGTGTGAGATAAAATGTGCTTCCAGCACATTCAATGAGTTGAGATAAGACGCTTCTGATGTCAGCAGCTCGAATTTTGCTTCTTGTAAACGCTTTTGGGCTGGCGCTAGTGAACCTAAGTGAATAAAAAAGTAAATTTGTATTAAAAATGTTTAATTATTAGCTAAAGTTATTGCATTCAATCGTTATACCTAGTGACCAATGAATCTGTTGTAACATTAATCTACAAAAGAATATTTATTTTTTAATAGTTTCTAAAAGTACCGCTAGATGTCGCTACAACGTATAAAAACATGCTAGCAGTCTATTAACGAAGATCACATATTACATCGCAGAAGGTTAATATTTTTAACTCTGGTTTCCCTTCAAAACGCATAAATCTTTCGCCTTTTACTAAAGATTTCCGTGGAGGGGAACACTCAAATGAGTCTGAAACAATTTTTGAAAACCTTGCTTACGCGAGGTTTATATAATAAATGATTTAATGACCATAATCGCAAGAGTTATAACTTGTTATTAATTGCACCATACTATAGGTACAGTCAAAAAAAAGTCAGCAACTTCGTCACGTCTACAGGGTGTATATGAAAACGGGACAGTTACTTTAATGGATGAAAGGGCATAACTTTAGTATGCAGTTACAAAAAGAATTATCGAAAAATAAGTATCCGTTTAAGAGTTATGACCATTCAAATATTCAAGTGATATACCCACTATTTTCCGTAAAATCGGCTGGAACGTGTAAAGTTACAGATTTTATATCGAACATATTTTTTTAATTTGTAATAATGTCATTTGTTATTGAAAAAAACATGAAAATCAACTTCAAAAATATTGCATAATGCCCCTTAACAATGTTTGCAAATCGATTCAATCGCAAACTAATTTAAAAATACGTTATTTCCACATACTCAGGAATATCAACCTTATTGTTACATAAATAAATTAAATTTTTGTGGATTTGTGAAATTAGGTGAAAATTGAATTAAATTAAGGACATAAAAACTACTAGGCGTGTTAAGGGGAAGCACAACTGAGATAAATTGTGTTGTGACCTGTATCTTTGTTATTATTACATAATAATACTTTATTGAAGCGTAATCAAGATGCATTCTCGGTATACTATAGCATGTTTAAGGAGGTGTCCCGTTTTTATATACACCCTGTATAACGTTTAGATAAACGTAGTGATTACTTAATCAGTGGTTTACATACACGAGTGGCAAACGTTTCGTTAAATGAAACGCTTGCTGACGCTCGTCAAAAGTACATTTAGCTGCGTTTTATACTGTGATTTTCATAAGACTACTTTTTATTTAATGTAACGTTAATACGTTTGACTACCTATTTAAAATTCGTTGCGCTATATCACACGATATTTGTCATTCTATTCTACTAGCGTTTACGACAATGAAGCCACTTGTCTAGGCCCCTAGAGCGGCTAGACAAGTGGCAAGCGCTTCGTACAATAGAAATGCTTGCTGGAAATGCTTGCTGCTAGAAATATTGATCGTCAAAACTTCACGTTTCGTTTGTTATTTAAGAAAGTTACTAACGTTTACTATCATTTTGAAATTCATTACGCTAGATTATGTGGCATTTGTCATTCTATTTTACTAGCGTTTACGACAATTGTGTCACTTGTCTAGGCCCCCTGGAACGTTCGTTTATGTGTAAGTACCAAGAATTTTAGAATTATACTGGATTTTGAATTACGTGGCATTACTAAAAAATCTTTGAAGCAGGAAAATATGACTGAAGCCCTAACGCCGTAACGTATTACGTGGCATTACTAAAAAATCTTGGAAGCAAGGAAATATGAGTATCAAATTCAAAATTAAGTGTATAGTTTGTATTATTTAACAAAAATAGTTCTACTTACTTAAGGTACATACTATTTTAAGTGTGATTGGTCCACCTAGATTTAACGAAAAATCATTTGATCATTTGTGTTAACAATAGAGAAAATTATATATTGGTGTTAACGAATAAATCTTCATAATTACTATGGTAACCCCGTCAATTTGAAGTATAAATAAATAATTTTTTGGCGGGAACGGGAGAAGTGAGGATGTCATTTTATTTAGATTTTCTATTTTTTACATTTTTAGGAGTTTAAACTACAACAGTGATAGTACATTGTGTTATAAAGTTCTGTGTAAGTGAAAAAAATGGAGGAGATCTAAATAAACATGGGTAACTGAAGTTTTTGCGCTTTTCCAAGAAGTCCTTTTTAACTTCAGTAAAACCTACTATCACTTTACTGGAGGAGTGTTAGGGGCAGTTAATGTTTCTCCAGAAGTTACGTCATTAGGCTGATGGTCTTGTTACCAATGCCTTAAGAAACATAAATAAATAAATATCATTAAGAAAAAAAATCTATATTTCCGTGCGGTTCATACAATGACTAAGGAAACTAAAGGACGTAAAACAAGTACAAAATAATCGTGCCACCTAAACTTCGAGTGTCGCAAACAATGGCTGCCGATTAGTGATGACCCAAATATCTACTATGTAGATGTCGTTAAGTCAGTTGTTGAAATAAGTTTTATTTCAGCATCAGTATTGAAATAAAAATCATTTTGTATGATAGCTTCAGAAAAAGGGAGGCCTTTTTTTTGTCATAGATTTATACAAAAGTACTGAAATATTGTTCAAACTGAAAATAGCAGTCAGCGTATTTCGATGCTGTCGGCATATAATTAGAATCTGCGCTTAAGGCGATTTTAAGGTGTTATTACCAACGATAGCAACAGGCGCCTTCAAGTATAGCCTCTTTCTGTCCTTCGATCATTTTTGTATGGAACTTTAAATGAAGCCTACATACAAACAAATTACTTAGGTATCTCTTTTTGTAATACTTATTAGTACGTCCATGCTTATTATAGAAATAAAATTGCTTTTTAAAAGAAACCCATATTTTTGTGAACTGACCGAATCTAGCATTTTAATAAACTAAATACTAGAATAATTAATTTTCCTAAAAATTAGTGGCCTTATCACACAGTAATTGGGAATAAGATTTCAATTAGCAATAGAATACTGTGGACTTCTATTAGTCGAAGAATTCTCAAATTCAGTTAAGTACTACCAGAGGTTACACTGTACATACAAACAAACAAATTTTATTTCTTTACATTGTGAAAAAATCAGTAATATTACCTATTAACGTTTATAATATTATCTAGCGTAGAAAATCCATAACATACCGGACTTTTGAATAAATCTTTTAAAAGTAAATTGCTAGACACTAGAAGGGTGACCAATGTCAGACTAGTCATATCTAATGTACCTATAGTAAGATATTTTTACTGGGTTTGAAAAATAGAACTGTTGTTAATATTATTGTTGGTAAAATAATAATTATATTAAGTACATTGTTTTTAATAACATATTCACAAAATAAATAAATATAGCTAACTAAATAGCACAATTTTTATTAAATTATCTCTGGATGAAACTTTTGAATACTGAGATTTGAATTTAAGCAGTCATTGTACTCATCATGTCGCTGTCGTTTTTTATACGCCAAGAAAAGAATGAAATAGTTTCCGACACCTTCGTCTCTTAATTCTACTCTGGTTTTTAAAAGATCCTATAAATTGTACCGTATCTGGGTTATTAGTAAAACCACTACAAGCTCTTATTGGTCGCAAAAATAACTCGGCGTGGTCTTGGTTCACATAATTCCGAAACAGATATTTAGAACTATGCGTAGATTTTTCTCTCCCTGAAACATCAAATCAAAGTTCAGTCACATTCTGTAAATAATTTGTTTTCCTGTTACTTTTTCTCAATAGAGGATTTACATGGTCAGGAAATTAAAAAGTAATTAATTAGCACTGTAAATATTTTCTCTGATTCTCAATAATCTTTGCGAGGGTAATGCGTGATATCGTAAAATTAATTTCTTAATGTTTTATTCTTCTTCGAAATGCAAATAATATGTCATAAATATCCCGTTGGGGATACAGCGTGAAGATATGTATGTATATATCATATACATGTATGTAATTTTTACAGAGAGGTTTAAATTTTCTTTTCCGATTACGTCAAGTTTTTCCTCTAATAATTCATGATGGTAATCTGAAACGAGATAATTACGACATAAACATGATACCTGTATTTATCACAGATTTATAAATGGAAGCAGATCAAACATAATTCACTCACACATAGATACCGTGTAAGTAATAACACTGTCACTTTCATTGTAGTTTAGAATTGTATATATTTATCTTTTTCTTTCATTTATTGCAACACAATGGCACACATAGACAATTCCGAAACCGTGGCAGCCGCCATCTTCCGCTTAAGTCAAAATAAGCGGAGTATGGCGTCTGTTTACTTGTGTAGTACATCATATGTTCGATGATTAAATATTTCTTGGTGTATAAACATTATTTTGGTTATTTAAAGTGCAAAATATGATACAAAAGTGTTGTACCCCCAATAGTTGCAACGCCTCATACAGCAAACAAAAGCCCTGAAAATCACGTTCCATCGGTAAGTAAATTTGATGTTGCAAATTGTTTGATTACTGCATTCAGTTAGCTGATATTTTTGTATTTCGTGGCTCCGACACTTCAATATGTTGCAAACTATTAAAATTTAAGTTTCCTTATATTGTATAAGGTTTTTTTAAAGGTTTTTTATATTTTTGTATTATGTAGCTAACCAATTTTGACATTATTAGTACTTGTACCTTAAAGAGGGCCGAATTCAGAGAAAACTGAGTCTCGTAATAAAATTAAATATTAACGGACAGGTACCTAAGGTTAAGCAACTATCTATTATTTTTTGCAACTATCTTTTGATTTTGATGTATACCTTGTTAATTTTGGGTTTCTAAAGGATGAAAATCTTCAAATTTTTTGGTTAAAGAACTACATAAAATAAATACATAAGAAAGGCTACATAGAATAAACTGGCAGCCCAATTCTGGCAGTGTTTTGTGCTCAAAACATTTTGAATCCCATTTATTATGTAAAAGAGATACCCGTAAAACCCTGTTGTTGTTTGACCATGAAATTTAACATACATATTAAAAATGAACATGCTATCGCCGAATTAATCTATAGTCGCTATGCTGAGCTGAACCTGGGCCAGTGTTGTTTAGAAAAAGCCAGTGCTGGAACCTATATTACAACATTTTTTTAATTTATTTATAAAATAATACAACTTTCTTGCTTCAGGTAATCGAAGATGGACTTTATTATGCATAAATTGTGTGTTCACGTGTAAAAATGGTGAAAACAAATATGGATATCTCGAGGCGAATAATGACAAATAATACCTACGATTACTTGCAATGGTAATCCTTAGCATATCTGACATTCTGCGCTAGTTACTGGTGGCACACATTGAAAAACAGTGAAATGATGTGTTTGATGCACATCTATAATGAGTTCTTAGATAATATAATAAGAAAACAATCCGATTAATAAATAAAAGTCTGAAAACATTCTTTGTTTTATTGTGTAAGCTATTTTAGTTTTTATTCTCAATGTGATCGATCACCCATCGACTATTTCCTGATAGAAAAATTGTTAACGATAACACTCGTCTGATATAAAACTTGTTCTATTTTCTCATAACCAAGTCTCTAACACTTACAGTAAAGCAATGATAAGTAGGCTTTACTGGAGTTACAAAGGTCTGTTAAACGAAATTCTTCCAATTCCTCTCACTTGCACACAACTTTAACGTACAATATATTATAATTTAAAACTCCCAAAAGTACAAAAAATTGCAAATCTGAATTTTGAATAAAATGCCAACCATGCTTCTTTTGTTCTCGCCAAAAAGTCTAAATTCAAAACTTCACTTGCCTGATTATCAACTTTCCCGATTTTTAAAAATATATCGTTTATGTCATTAAACTTCATGTACCCACATAAGTCGAACCGCAAGCAAGGTCATCACAATGTACATGCGGCCCAAGACCAGCAGCGCACAGCCGTCAGGCCTCTTGTATCGAACGAACAATCATAATATTGTATCGTGGAGCTATTGAGAACACTCCAAATTACATCCTTCATGTGACAAAAACCATCTACAAAAAGATGGAATATAATAAAGTAATAATCTCTAATACTAGTACATTACTTAGTTAATTTAATTCTTATTTTATCACATGAAAAATATAATTTGGAGTGTCCCAAATAGTCCCGCTCGAAGATAGTACGCAGTATAAGCACCCACTCCTTAATGCGGGCCTGAGTTTTGCATGTGTGTGTGAGTAATATTTGTTAGTGTGAATTTGTCACGCATTTTGTATCGATAGGTATAGTCTGCTTCCATTTAAAAGTCTGTGGTATTTATCGATATCTTTTTAATATAGGTACATGGACAGCCCTAACTGCAATAACAACAAAAATTGATATGAAGTAATTTACTGTATTATATAAATAAAAACTGCTAATAACTAAAATATACATGACTATAATACAGTAAACTAAGAAACACAGTAATTACGATGGAAATATATACGACATCAGACTAAATTAATGAATTTCTGTTACGTACCAGTGCAATTATAGATTTCGTTGATTATTGCTTTTTCTCGAGCCGCAGCCTAACAAACTACACTTAGAAATTATTGTGGCATTATGCTAGCTTCTTCTTTAACAAAACAGTTGGAATATCCAGCACAAAATCACAGAAACATTAAAAAAATATTAAATTCATTGATATGTTTTAACACTTCGTGTACTTGTCAGCGTGTCGCAAAGAACCGGCACGTATTCACATTACAACGATGTCACATAAAAAAATTGCTCTGAGAAAAGTACTGTTATTTTCTCTTACACACACAAGAAGCCGTAAGTCAAAAAGACACAACACTACGTTTGAATGTCATGCGTTAGAATATATATATAACTAAATGTTGCTATAGATCAACATGCCATGTCCGGCCATGTCCTATAGTCAGTGTTGCCGACTTAGCGGATTTTCCACTAAATCTGGTGGTTTGAACCCCCTTTTAGTGGGGGAAATATTGCGTTTAGTGGCTGGTGATTTTTCTGGTGGTTTAGTGGAATAGAATTTTTCCTATTTTTTTTTTATTTAGTACATAATCACGCCAGTATAAAGTTTGGACGTTGCAGTTCATAATATTTCTAATTTATTTTAGGGGTATTTACTTTACTATGTGAGCAACACTAAATCTCTGTTGTCAAGTAACACGGGGATTTCCCTTAAAATATGTTGTTTATAGCAGTTTTCTGTCAGGTGAAGCGGGGATTTCCAGCAAAATATTTTTTATATTCTAAACTTTCTTCTTTCTCAAATTGGTCTTATTCACTGTCTGAAGTTTGTTCGCGAGGGATAGGTCACTTAACCACTGAACCGCACGCGGCCTAATTCGTAATTTATTGCCTGCGCGAGAACGTGCTCGTGGCCTCATATGAGGCCGGGCGCATTAGGCATTTTAGTTTTAATTTTTGTATTTTTGGAGCTGTTGAATGTCATACAAATGATATATATTATTGTTCCGATTGAATTCCGATTCCACGTACTATCGATTTTAACATACTTTAGTCTCTGGAATAAAAAAAGTAAAATGTCAAACTTCATCGTTTTTATTGTGACAAAGTTCTACACGTGTGTTGTTCATTGAGCGCATTGAAATTAAGAAATAATGTCGTAAGTATATATTTTGTTACAATTTGCATATAACCAAATGATCGTGTTGAATTGTGCTTTCTATTACTATAAATATTTTAACAAAAGGTTAAGTTTTAATTCGAAAAGAAATCGTAACTTCTGCAATGAAAATATTTTCAATGAACGCGTTATTGCAAATGGCGAGTGATAAATAAAATTATTTTTGAGTTCCAAATCTAATTGCAACGAACTCTTTTTTTCATTTGTAATACTAATATGAAATGCCTGTTGTGTTAAATATTATCCGCTATTATTATATTGCACTGAGCAATGACGAAAAAATTTTAAAGTTCAATGTATTTTACGCGTCGTAAGTAAAAAAAAGTGTATGAACTTATTCTTTATCTCGTTTGTTCTATACTTTGAATACATGTTTTGTTCTGGATATATGCATCAAAATTATCGTTATGAATCGTGCTTTCCGCTTGTATATAAATTGCAGCACTTCAGGTAATTTTTAGAACGTAGCATATTGTTTACAACAAAGAATCAAGAACCGCCATTGCAAATGTCGTTCAATACGTAATATTTCTACTCAATTATTTCGAAATATTGTTATAACTAACTAGTTTATTCATTTCTACATCTATTACAATGCATTTTTGTAACATTTATTTGCTTGGAATTGATAATCACATCGTTTTCGAAATTCTAACAAAAGTCGGCCATTTTGTGTTTAGGAATTTAGGCTCGCGATACATGACCGATTTTATGGTACGGGGAAAATTCCTAATATTAGAACAAACAAAATACAGTATTTTTTTTAAATTATTTTTAGCGATAACTTGGAAAATATTGGTGGCCGGGGCCGTGGACGTGGTATGCTTGTGGACGAGGACGAGGGCGCGGACGCGGACGGAGCTCAAGTGGCTCATTATCCCAGCAGCCGTAAGTACTTCGTTTTTATATGTAATTGTTCAAGCTTCAGAATGTATATATATTTCCCCTTTTTCGAATCGTATCATTCACCTTGCTCACTTCACATAATATGATGTATGTACGCTGTATCCCTTATAGGGGTGTATAGTAAGTAGTAAAAAAGTGTTTATTTTGATTTTTTAGGTCTTCTACTTCGATGCTTGTGAGACCTGTCTTACCTGGTGACAGTGAGCGTAAGCGCAGGTGACGTGCTTTGAAATTATTTGTTATATATCTTTCTAAGACTGCCTAGTACTTAGTGATCTGTTCTATATTGGTTTGTGCTACTTCGTTTTCAGAGAACATTCTCCTGTGAGGTCGTTGATAGAAGTAATTTCATTAAATCAATCATTTTAGGGTGGCTTGCACCGACTATTTAAACTCGATTTAAGATCTCGATTTGAAATCTCGCTTCCACCAACGATATAATAGTTGATGCAAGCGAGATGTCAAATCCTTAAATCGAGCTTAAATAGTTGGCGTAAGTCACCCTTAGTGTTAGTGTGTCAGCAAATTTAACAAAAAGTGTTTTTTTCATGTAACAGATGCTACAGTTTCACATGCAGAGCCGGAACCCCGAGGTCGACCAGTCTCAGGTTGGTTTGAGCCACAACATATTCCTTGCCTCGCCGCCCGTCGCGCCGCGCATCACCACATTGAGATGATCATATTATTATTACATTTTAGTTGATTATTCCTATTCAATAATTTTTACCACCGTGATCACTACCTCCATTTTTGTTGATTGTATTCAGTTAATTTTACCATTGTAGTCACTACCTACATATTTCTTGACCGTATTCAGCTATTTTTGAGTCAGAATGTTAGCTGAAGAAAATTACCTACTTCGTGATCACTTCGTACATTTTTGTTGGTTATGTTTAAGTATTTTTGACTATCCCGTAAGATAAATATATGTATGGTTTTAAGATATGTCAAAAAAAATAATAAATATTAGTGTATCTAAAGAAATAATAAATGCGTATTATCATGAAAATAGTTTTATTTTAAATTTATTTTAAGATATGTCTAAAACAATAATGAATATTAGTGTATCTAATAATACTAAATGCGTATTATCATGAAAATGGTTTTATTTTAAATTTATTACAATAAAGTATTAGTATCGTACAAACCTCGTTAACAAAACCAATAGCGTAAAAAGGCCTTATTTGGTCGGCCATCTTGTGCACATTTTCTGACGCGCGAAGCGCGCGAACGTTCAAACTTGCTTCAAGCGACACTTGTCGCTTGCAGGAAATTTGTCCGCTACAGTGTATTACGTTTTGCGTTCTACTCTTCATGTTACACGGGTTTCACATATACTTTTGGTATCACTAAAAAGCTAAGAGAGTCTACTTTATAATGAAGTGATTATATTTATATACTTCTATTTTTCTGGCATATTTTTCATTAACGTTGGAATCCTTACATTCTTATCCCGAGTGACATAGGCTATATTTTTTTTTGGAGATAGCTGTCGTGTTTTTTTTTTTAATTTATTTTTTAAACTTATTACATTATTGTAAATTGTTGCAGATTATCACTGAGCAACCCAAATTACCATTTAAACCAGAACCCATTGGAAGTCAAAAAAAGGAAGAGGCCAGGCTTGCTTTGTTTACAGCCATGCATACGAGTATAAGAGTAGTTGACCATTTAGGTGAGGTAATCAATCATAGCCATCAAAGGGAAATAGATAAAGTACAACTACACCGAACGAAGTGCACCGCGGTCATAAAAAATGTATTAGCATCACATTTCATTGAGGTTTTAAAACAAGATATTAAGGATCAATCATACAGTTTATTGATTGATGAATCAACAGATATTGCTGTTCAGAAATATTTGGGTTTGGTTATAATTTATTATAGTAAAGCACACCAAAAAATAGTATCTACATATTTAGACCTTGCAGAGCTGCATGAATGCAACGCTGAGGGTATTGTCTCCGCTATAAAAAAGACACTTAAACGATTCGATTTGAAACTAGAGAACTTTATGGGCATTGGTACAGACAACGCTTCCGTAATGGTTGGAGTAAATAATGGAGTTTTTGCGCAGTTGAAAGCAGAGGTACCACATTTGATTCTAGTGCGTTGTTTATGTCATTCCTTGCAACTGGCTGTTTCTGCTGCTGCAAAGCAATTTTTGCCGAGGAATTTAGAATTTTTAATTAGGGAGACCTATGATTGGTTTGCTCGCTCTTCTTCTAGACAAAGTGTTTATAAGGAGCTATACAAAGCAATGAATGATGGCCATAAACCACTTAAAATCGTTCAAGCATGTCAGACACGATGGTTGTCAATAGAATCAGCAGTCTCGAGAATATATACGCAATGGCTAGAGCTAAAAACTCATTTTTCTATAGCCAAGATCCAAGAAAGGTGTCACACAGCAGAATTATTGCACTCTATGTATGCGAACGAGATGAATTACGCATATATTTCATTTTTATATCCAATATTAATTGAGATAAACAGAGTCAACAAAATGTTTGAGTCAAAAGATACAGACCATACCAAATTGTGCGATGAGTTGATCAACCTGATAGATATGCTTGTCAGCAAAGTCACGTTACCTATAGATAAAGTTAATATTTTCACTCAAAATATTCGTGATTTTTTGGATCAAAGATGTTATTTGGGATTCCGATTTGAAAAACAAATACAAGAGATGAGAGAAAAAGGATTACCAGCAGCAGAGGAAGTATCAATACGGAATCGGTGTATACAGTTTATAGTTAGTCTGATTGAAGAAATTAAAAACAGGCTGCCGGAAAATGTGACTTTGATGAAAAAGATTTCTCGAGTAAGTGTTCAACAAGCACTAAATCACAACAAAGAAGATCTAATCGACATAATGTCTCAATTAAATAAAAAAACAGACTTCATTGCAAAAGTTGATGATCAGTGGCGACAAATACATTTAATGAAATGGAGTGAAACCAAAGACACAAAAAAGTTTTGGATCGAAGTGTTGCATTTTAAAGACGCTCAAGGAGAAGCTAGATTTCAAGATTTAGTGAATTTTGCAATTTCTCTTTTAATATTACCACACTCCAATGCCGACGTCGAAAGATTGTTTAGCAGCATGAACATTATAAAAAATAAACAGAGGAATCGTATGAAGTTGAATCTTTTATGTGCCATATTAAGAGTACGCTGCGGTATGAGGGTGATAGGTAAATGCTGCAATGACTATGAAATTCCAATACACGTTATAAAAAAAATTGGCACCAATGAATGATATCGTTCCTTGGAAATTGATGATGATGGTGGCGGTGAAATAGACACATCTGATGACGATTTGTAATAATTTTAATATGTTTCATTTTCGTAATAAACGTTTTTCATATATCCCTGCTTATTTTTCTTTCATATTAACAATAAAAAAGATTTAGTGACACATTTAGTGGCTTTTTAACTTTGGTTGTTTTTGGTTAGTGGTTTTCTGGTGGTTTTAGAAGTCGAATCTGGTGGACAGCTCGTTCACCTGTTGGCAACACTGCCTATAGTTTCCTTAGTCATTGGGTTTATACTCAATAACTCATAGCCAAAAACTACAATATTCTGATAGGCTCATAGCGCTAGTATATTAGTCAGCGTATTAGTATTCTGTGATATTAGTATTCTTTGGTTCATAGAGAAAATTATATAGACGATTAGACGTGCGGTTGTTCTTGGTTATTCCCTAAAACATTTGTCCGTAACGTTAGTGTATGATTACTGTATTGATATATATAGCTGTTAAAAGCTTAAAAATACTTTGCATTCAACATTCAATTGAAGTGGTTGCTCACCATGCCTCATCCGCATATTGAAAAGTTGTCTTTAAGTAAGTCATTTAGGTTAAAAAAATAACCTTTATTATTACTTACACGTATGCAAATCATATTTAATATTTACAGAGGAAATTTATACGTCGGATAAAATAGGAAGCGATGAGAAAGGAAATGGCACAGAAGAAAAACCTTATAAAACAATTTTGCAGGCTATGCGGCACGTAGGCAAGGAGCCTTTCCCAACTATTTACGTCGACTCTAAAGAAGAAGGGAAATTATATGAAGTAGCCGCGAAATCGCAACTAAAAAAGATACAGAAAATATGGGTGCGAGAACAATATAAGGCCGCCGATAAAGCTAAAGCTGAGGAAGAAACCAACGAAAAACGTCTACAGAACCTGGAGGAGGCTAAAAAAATCACTATAAAGGAAGACTCCAACTTACCTAAAGCTAAAATAGTTAAAATATACCAAGGTACTTTTAAAATTAACAAGTAATTTTAAAAATATTAATGCATTAGTACACAGCTGTTAGTGCATCTGTTTTTTAACCCAATGGTCTTGGGTTCGATTCCCAGTGAAATTGTCATTTAGGAAACGAATCTTTCTAAATTTTCTTGAAATATGGTGTTACTGGGTGCTCTCCCAGTTCCTTGTGTAATAAGTGCTTAGTTTGAAGACATATTTAATGTAATTAAACATTATTGTTATATAAAATGAAGTGAAGGTTGTATTTACTTAACTATATAATTAATTAATATTATTCTATGTATATTATGCTATATTTGAAATGATGAAACATTTTTTATGTATTACATCATAAGTTGTGAAAGCCTATTTCATTTTTAAATGCTTTTAAATTAATTAAAAACATTCATGTTCTTAAAAAACTTTTTGCTCATATTATTAATAAACTAGTGTTATGCAAAATTATTTTCAATGAAATAAAAAAATTTCTCATTCAGCTGGTGAATATCGAGCCCAGAGAATATGTGTCAGGGGCTGGGTACATCGTCTCCGACGACAAGGCAAGGCACTAACATTCCTGACAATCAGAGATGGTACGGGTTACTTGCAGTGTGTTCTTCATGGGGTCCTATGCCAGACGTACAATGCACTTGTATTGTCAACTGAGTCTTCTGTTGTGCTGTATGGACAGCTGGAAGCTCTTCCTGAAGGGAAATCGGTCAGTACTCAATCACCTCCATGTCTTACCAAATTGAATATCATTTATTCAAGTAAATTAGTTACAGGGCATTTTTAAACATTGAACGGCTACCAACTTATAAAAATTCATATGGAAACAAAACTTACAAGAAACTCGAGATATTATTATGATGAGAAAACATTAAAATGAAAAAATATGTTGCCTAGCATTAGATAAAATGTAATATAAAAAAGTCACAGTTCATACCATACTTTAAAATGTCAATCTTCAAAAGTAAGAAATACTTTTTTTAATATTTAATCATTAGGCACCAGGAGGCCACGAGCTGACAGCAGATTACTGGGAGTTGATAGGTCTGGCGCCGCCTGGTGGAGCTGACGCTATACTCAATGAGGAGGCGTTACCTGATGTACAACTTGACAACAGGTCAGTGTTGTGTATATGTATATCAACTAATTATTATCAGCCTACATATATGTCTGACTGCTGTTGCAAAGACCCTTCTCACATGTAAGTTCATCTAGTACAGTGTTGTGAAGGTGGACAAAAGAAGCAGCCTGTATATTATATGTGGATCTCACTGTATGGTTCTGAAATTATCTTATAAATATATGAGAACACAGTCCACTATGCATACCTAGTGCAGTATGGTAGAAATAGGCTAGAAACTGGCCTATTGTCACTTCAAGTTTCCAGTAAGGCTTTGTTTACTTTTGTTTCCAGTAAGACTAATGTATGATTAGAGCAAGTGCACTCATCATTTTTGTCATCATTGAGTACTAACTACTACATACACTAATCAACTGACCTTGGTTGTTAAACCATTGCCGATATGATTAATATTTTAAAATGCCTTCTTAAACATGGAGACATGGTTATTAATGTGAATACTATTAAAACATCCATCCAGTATGTGACACTAAATTATGAGTGTCTTAACCATTTTGAATATGTCAAGAGAAATTGTTGTTTCTTTTCAGTTTATTTCAGAGGCAAAAAGAAATGGTTAATAAATTATTGATCATGATCCTTATATTCATTATTATAGTTACTAATAAGCTACTAAGAGATTTTGAAAAGTGTGACCACACCATTTTTGGGGAATATACGTTCGTAAACATATTATATATAGTACATAGTTTAAGTAGCTAGATAGAGCCAATCTTGGTTTGCTTGTTACTGAATATTGCTATTAGGCTCTATTTTTAAATTTCTTAACATATTTTTGAAACCACAAGCAAAGTTAATATGGGTAAAATTGTTTGAAATTCGCAATGTATAAACTGCCAGTGAAAACTGGAGGCCTAGACAAGTGGCTCAATTGTCGTAAGCGGTGGTAGAATAGAATGACAAATACCACATAATCTAACATAACAAATTTGAAATTTGTCGTCAAACGTTATTAAATCTTTTCTATATCATTATGTATATCAAACAAAACATAAAGTCGAGTGAAAACCGCCATATACAACAAAACCAAGTGGCACTTTTGAGGAGCAATAATATTAGGAAGCGTTTTCATTATATACACCATTTGCCACTTATTTAGCTGCTCTGGTGATGGTGAACTATTGTTTTTATGGTACTTATTTTATTTTTATTTGTCACTTCTTATCATATTATAGTTATAATTATAAGGTAACAATACTACAAAGTGAACATTACAAAACACTCATAAAATTAAGAAATAAATTCTCCGTAAATTTAATTGTTACCTTTATATTAGATTAAGTTCAGTTCAGTCATATAAATTGATGTATTTAGCACGTATTTTATTTTTTATATCTCTTAGAAAATTGGCAGTGTACTTGCTGTAAAGTAATTGAAAATAAAATATTTTATATGCAGAATATCAAAACCAAAGTATAATTTATTTATTGACATACACATCTTCTAAGCAAATACTATTTAATAATTAATAAGAATTTAATACAAAGCAAGTCTAATCATTTTTAAGAACGATTTTCATACATTCTCAAATTACCTCATAACCTAGAAAAGAGATGATGCAATATTTTTTTACATTTCGCAATCGCAAGTGCATTGACTCAGTCAAAAGAGATAACACTGTCTCACTCTCACAAATGTACAAATCCTTACTAGCAATTCTACTTAGATATCTGTTAGGGTCTTCCCCGGTTATAGTACTTGTACGTGCTTGTACTGTGGTTATAGAGTGTGGCGTATCGATCCCCCTTCATTGCATGGCATTGACCGAGTTAACACTGAACTTAGCTAGTACATAGTTATAATGCTTTCTCAATATGCATCTCTGATCTCTTCTCTTCTCTAATCTAAAAAGTATAAAACAAAGTCGCGTCGTCGCGAAATCGCGTCGTTTTCGTCTGTCTGCTTCTCCGCTAACTTCTAAACCACGCAACGGATTTTGTTACGGTTTTCACTGTCATTTAAAGATTTGCGGAAGGTTTATATGTATAATACCTGCTTATTATAGTAGAGAAAAGTCTAGAATTAGAATGATTTGTAATGATGTCACATTTTTGTGGGCTTACATTGCTAATGCTGGCTAAACATTATGAGATAGATCAAAAATGTACTACGGAATTGTATATCTTAAAAAGATCTATAGAAAAGTATGTTATGGTAAATGTCTATCTCCTAAGGACCAGTAACCAATTTTATCTTTTACATATTACTAAACAATAACGGGTTATTTACGAAGCTATATCAAACAATAACTATTAATCCTTAGCCAACTGAATACGTTAGATACGTTGTGCATTTAATGTAGATCAAAATTAATAAATATCTTAGAAGATATTACAGATTTAAAATTATTAATCGCTCGCAGCGAAACGGAATCTGTTTGTGTTTTCTAATGAAAAACAGCTCTAAGCATTGTATATAAAGACATTCTATAGTTATACGACTTACGTCACGCACACTGTACAATCGTGCGAAGCAGGGACGGGTCGCTATTAAATAAATAAAATAAAATAAATTAAAAAAAGCCATTTATTCTACTACATAATTTTACATTATAATTAACTTTATAGCACAGATTAATTAGTTACATTATGGCATGCATTAACATTGAAATTACATATAATAGTACTAATAACATAAATACTATAATACAATATAGTACATATTAATATACTATATGTGTACGAGCTCCCGTATAGACATTATATATAGATGAAATATACATACATACTTATGTTACACAGTTATAAGTACGTGGTTCACGCCGCGATTAACATGCGATTTAAATATAATTTTAGTGCAATAAAGACGCTCATTGGCTGCAGTTATTTCAATGTGACTTCCGGAACATGCTAACAATTACGAACATTACAACCAAACAATAAATGTGAGGGAAACAGACCCCACAATATGTATACGAAGCCATAATTTCCAGTACAGTCGGTTCCACTAAAGCTATCTCAAATTATTATTACATTTATTATATAATGGTTATTTGTTATTTAATATTATTTCTACTAATTATCACTACCGTTATTACATACATTCATACATGAATATCTTTACGCTGTATCCCCAACGGGGTAGTCAGAGAGGACGGAGCGCCAAGCGTCGCGGTCCTCACATACTTCTTTCGCTTCCTCAAATTGCTACCGTTATTATTTATCATTGAGTAAAATTGACATAGGTAATGACTTCAAATTTGTTATATTATTAAATATTATAAGATGGCATACCTAGGCGAAAATGTGTGAGGAGAATGATGAGATTTGAGGAAGCGAAAGAAGTATGTAAGAACCGGACGCTTGGCGCTCCGTCCTCTCTGACTATCCCGTTAGGGATACAGCGTGAAGATATGTATGTATGTATGTATATATAACATAGTCTTTTTACAAAGATTATAACAAGCAGTTTTGCTACCTTTGAAAGATTTTTCATAGTAGTTCCGATGAATAAATAATAAAACGCAAAATACATATATTAACATTTACACACAAACTTTGCATGACGAATTCGGTGTTTTCTTTTTAGTCTACCCTATTGAAATTGTCTGTTCACGTCACTGGTATACCTGTATATAGGTATACCGCTCTTATATATTATACTGGTAGGTGTATTTCCGAGTTATTACTAGGAGTTAGAAAGAGACAGAAATGAAACGTTAGTGAGACCTTTACTCGACCTTACTCGAGTTCATATAATTTGTCTTCAACTACCTCTTCAGAGTACGATATCCAGCTATATACAAAGATTCTTGTTCATCAGTCATTCTCTCTATGTAGTCAAATAGAGGCATAAACATCAATGGAAATGCCGCAACCGTTTGAAATTGAAACCGTTTTGAAAATCGGCTGACAAGCTCAAAGGAGATATACCTATGAGTCTGAACCGTAGAATCTCCCAGCAATATCCTCCCCGTCCGTGATGGTATATGGAACTGAGACTTGGACATTCACGCTGTTGCGTGACTGTCAGTGATCCTTTGGTCATCCACAAGTTGCAGGTCACTAAAAGAGCGATGCAGCGGTCGCACAAGGTGGACCTGTAATCGGGTTCTAAGATTTTTTTTTATTACAACGTTCGGGCAGGATAATGTCTGTCGGGTCCGCTAGTTAAGTTATTATTTATCCATTTAGTCGATTTTTGAAAATCAGCACCTAATTTGATAAAAAGGGAGTAAAAATTAGTATGGATAAAAATTAATTCTTCATCCACGCAAAATCGCGAGAATCAGTTACTTATTTATAAAATTAAAGATGTTCTGCAGCGATGGAGTGAATACTATGGAGAACTGTATGAGAGTGGCGACTTCGTCTCTGATACTGAGAGCGATTCTAATGAATTGCCACACTCGGGTCAGAGACTGGAGGATGTCATTAGTATGAAAGAGATCGAGAAAGTGATAAGAAGTTTGAAATGTGGAAAGGCTGCGGGAATTGATGACGTGACTGCTGAGATGATCAAGAATGGTGGTCCTAGGGTCTGGGATACTTTCTGTGCACTCTGCAACCTTTGTTTGCAGAAGGGAGAGGTTCCAGAGGACTGGCGCACCGCAGTCATAGTACCTCTCTATAAAGGGAACGGTTCTCATTTGGACTGCGCGTGCTACAGGGCCATCAGCTTGGTCAGCTTAGCAAATAAAGTAAACAGCAGAGACGTTTTTGAGAAAAAATGTTGGAAAATGGTTCCCTAATTTTCAATTTAGGTACACATCTTCACTTGAGATAGAAAAATTTTCAAGCAATTACATAAAAAGAAAAGTGAAGATTTATGGGGACTATCAGTTCATGTCATGACTGGTGTAATACCTTTATTATCGCCAATTTTGGTAGAGATATTTAATAAATGTGTCGATCAAGGGGTGTTTCCCAATTTAAAGAAACACAGTAAAATTATTCCATTATTTAAGTCAGGTTGTATGTTGAATCTAACAAATTATCGCCCGGTGTCAATATTGCCAGCATTGAGTAAAATATTCGAAAAAATTATACTCAATCAAATGCTAGCACATTTTAACATTCACGGGATGTTTCACGGTCAACAGTACGGGTTCACGAGAGGGCGGTCAACAACTCATGCGGTAGCAAGCTTGATCAAGACTGTACTTCAGGCTTGGGAGGGATCTCAGGATACCATTGGTGTTTTTTGCGATCTTTCCAAGGCTTTTGATTGTGTTAGTCACGAAATTTTAATTTGCAAGCTTAAATACTATGGAATTCGTGGTAACGCTCTCGATCTCGTGGTCTCGTATTTGTCTGGCCGGGAGCAAAAAGTGAGTGTCAATGGGGTTTTGTCTGTTGGTTCGAGGTTAAGAATGGGCGTTCCCCAAGGATCAATTTTGGGACCTTTTCTGTTTCTAGTCTACATTAATGATCTCCCATTTATGCTCAGGAACTTATGCGAAATAGTATTGTTTGCTGATGACACTTCATTGATATTTAAACTGGACAGAAAGAACTTAGATATTACCTGGCTGAACGGGATCCTGGCGGACGTCTCGGGGTGGTTTGCTGTTAATAATTTACTACTGAATGCACAAAAAACCAAATGTATTAAATTTTCCCTTTCTAATGTACCCAGAATCCATGATAAAATAGAATTGGGTGGGAAACAGTTAGAATTAGTTAGGTCTGCCAGTTTTCTTGGTTTAACAGTAGATAGTAAATTGCAATGGGTGGATCATATCGGGGCATTGGCTAGTAAGCTCGGTTCCGCGATATATGCCATTAGACGCATTAGGCAATTGACGGATGCGGATACGGCTAGGCTGGTGTACTTCGCATATTTTCATAGCCTAATGTCCTATGGCCATTTGCTGTGGGGATCAGCGGCGCATATTAACTCGATTTTTATTTTACAAAAAAGAGCGATACGTGCTATTTACAGTATGAATGCACGAGAATCACTAAGAGATCGTTTTAAAGACATTGATGTACTGACCTTGCCGTCCTTATACATCGTTGAAATTATTATGTATACGAGGAAAAATATAGATCGATTTACAAAAAAAGGCGATATTGGTGGTATGGAAACCCGAGGTCGTGATAAATTGGTTGTTCCAAAATTTAAATTACATAAGTCAAATGTTTCATTTTTGGGTAACTGCGTTCGTTTTTATAATAAAGTTCCTCAAGAAGTCACTCAATTAACAGAAAATATATTTAGATTAGTTATAAAACGTACATTGATTAGACAATCATACTATAAAATAAACGATTTCGTTGAAGATAAAACAATAGTCTGGAAATGATTTTCTCTGCACATGCATTTACTGGCTCTCTGAATATTGTATTTTAATAAACCTTTTAAAAACCTTAAAAAATTATACCTGACTGAGTTTCTTGTCGGTTCTTCTCAGTGTCCAGGTTTTCTTTTCTCTTCTCTTTGAACCGAACTAAAGTAGATTTGACGTTCAAAAATACCTTGTGATTGGGTTTACTTGAATAAATTGATTTGACTTTGACTTTGAAAAATCTATACTAAGGTATTGACTGAACGTATGAAAGGCGTTTCAGAAAGATATTTGTGGGAGGCGCAAGGTGGTTTTAGGAACGGTAGAGGTTGTATGGATCAGATTTTCTCGCTTCGCGTTATCGTGGGGAAGTTTCTGGCTATAGGTCAGAAAGTTTTCTGCGCTTTCATGGATCTAGAAAAAGCATTCGATAGAGTAGTGCGACAGAAATTGAGGAGTCTTCTGCCTGAGTATGGCGTGGGGGGCTCCTTACTACGGGCTGTGAGGTCATTATTTAGCGGCCACAGAGCCTGTGTAAGGATAGACGGTGACACGTCGCCCTGGTTTGATGTCTGTTCAGGCATCAGACAGGGCTGCGTGATATCTGCCTGGCTGTTCGTGCTGTATTTGGACAGTTGCCTCCATAAAATGAAAGGTAATATGAGTGGTATGTTATGTGTTGACACAGTGGTAAACTGCCTATTGTACGCTGACGATGCTGTGCTTATAACATCATCAGAAGCCGAGTTGCAGGCACTAGTCACGTGCATGAAAGAAGAATGTGAAGTAAAAGGATTGAATATGAATGTGAACAAAACTAAGGTTCTGGTGTTTGAAAGGGAAGAGGTACAAACGAAATGTGATATTTGGGTAAATGGAAAATGTCTAGAACAAGTGAATGAAGTTGTGTATCTGGGGAGTGCGTTTTCGAGGGATGGAAGATGTGACTTGAATGTGGAGAGACGGGTAGCAGCTGGTAATAAAGTGAATGGTGCTCTGTCCGCATTAGCTAATAGTGTGAATATATCTAACACTGCCAAAATGGCCATCCACAATGCGGTGTTGGTGCCAACTTTATTGTACGGTAGTGAGGCCTGGATATGCCCGAAATCGAGTGAAAGTATGATAAATGCAGTAGAAATGCGATCTCTTAGAAAGATGTGCGGTGTCACCCTTGCGGACAGGATAAGCAATGAGGAGATACGCAGTATGATAGGGTCGCACGGCAGTGTTATTGTAAAAATGAAGAAAGGAATGCTTAGATGGTTCGGGCACATAGAAAGAATGAGTGATGAAAGACTGACAAACAAAATATACAGAGCGAAAGTGAGTGGTAAAAGAAGGCAAGGAAGACCAAGGCTGACTTATGAAGATCAAATAGCCAGAGTGTTAGCAGACGGAAATGTCAAAAGCTCTCGCATACCTAGGCGAAAATGTGTGGGGAGAATGATGAGATTTGAGGAAGCGAAAGAAGTATGTAAGAATCGCGACGCTTGGCGCTCCGTCCTCTCTGACTACCCCGTTCGGGATACTGCGTCAGGATATGTATGTATGAAAATAAATTGTCATTGGAGTAATTTTCTGCTCCTTTTCAATTTCTCTAAATACGGATACATCAGGAAAACATTGCAGGAAAATATGCTAATGCCAATTGAGCTAATACACCAATTGAAAACAGCTTTCAAAAATTAGTATAAATATGTTTACACACTTGAGTCAATAAAATAAATTCAATATATTTGTGGCAGGCACATAATGATCCGCGGTGAGAACACTTCGAAAGTGTTGCGTGCGCGTGCGGCCGTCACTCGCGCTTTCCGCGAACATTTCGCGGCGCGCGGTTACACCGAAGTCACTCCGCCCACATTAGTGCAGACGCAATGTGAGGGCGGTAGCACTCTCTTTAAATTCAACTACTTTGGGTGAGTTTATAACTTTTTTAATAATTTTTAGACTTAACCAATATTATATTCGTACCTAATCAGTGTCATTTAGAAAAGTTTATTTTCTACAATGATAACGATAAATAATACATGAATGGAACCTGAGAAGTATGTATCTAAGAAATAGTAGTTCATTGAATTGTAATTATTAGGGGTAAAACTCCAATATCCAGGGTCTTTTTTATGCCTGCAGGCAGCAGTACTAGTCCGTGCTGTCAAAAAACAGTCAGTGTTAATTCAGTGTTATTGTTATTTTTATTCATACTTCGTATTCATAGTAATATAATACCGCATGTCTTAGATTACACTAGTAACGGTGTATATAATCTGTGCCTCAAAGTGTTACTATTGGACAATCATAATAAGCAGTGATATGCAGACACATGTAAATAAATATATATGAATATGAATATGTCCTACATTTGAATACAGTTCTTTGATGGCAGTTATGTTTGCTCCTCACTTTTTCAGAGCATATCAAAGATTTGAAGATCATCTGTGTTACAGAATAATTAACAGTTCCTAACTTGTATATCGCATATCGCAAATTGTTACTGTGTTGCATTTCTCACTTTTATTCCACTCTTACATTCAACAATACATTTAATAACAAATGTAACAGAATCTCTCAAATATTTTATTTGTTCTTCTAGACAAGAGGCGTACCTAACACAAAGCTCGCAGCTTTACCTGGAGACGTGTTTGGCCTCTCTCGGTGACGTATTCTGCATCGCTCAGTCATACCGCGCGGAGCAGTCGAGGACGCGCCGCCACCTTGCCGAGTGAGTATTTGGGGTACAGCAGTAGGTTCGAGCATTATAGAGAGTATGAAGATGTCGATAACTATGAAATTGGAACCTGTTTGAGATCAAGCTTCAGCATTTTAAATCAATAACAACAGAAAAAATAAATAACAATGAAGGTATTCAATATATACCTGATTTTTTCTACACCCCATTTGAAATTCTACACCCCATTGCTACCTAATGCTGAGTGTAGGTCTTGTACAATGTATTCCTTTGAGTCTAGGGCCTTTCTCATCTAACACCTTGCCGCTATTTTCACCATGTCATCGGTCAGTTGACTGACCACACTTCTGCGTCCCGTTTTGCGTCACACCATTAGTGTGCTGTTTTACTTTAAACTATGTGCCATATATGCTATCGACACGTGCTAGTGTTAGGGTTGCTACAATCTTCTGTTTGATAGATGCCTATTGAATTTTAAAGGTTTAACTTATCTAGATACTTTTAAAAAATCTATTTCCACAGTTCATATTGTATTTGCTTTGATTTTAACTTTTATATCGAGCTACGAAGACACATGCATATCACAATTAATGTTATTAATGGGTTATTAAATATTAGTTATGCAATGTGACTCGTCAAATGTGATTAACACTTGGATCTGTTATTATGCATAAATTTAGTTCCCTTTAATAATGCACAAATTCGTGGAACGCATAATGTCACTCGACGCCACTCGCAACTGCGGGACCGCCATTGACGTTAAATGTCATGTAAATAAGGGAGCGATTCCATGCATTCATTTACCGACTGCAAGTACTTAATTTTTCTTCTTTGGTTTTTATTATCTCTACTAAGAAATGCGCGAGCGTGCTGCTCGTTTTATAGCATGAGACTGCACCCAGTTTGCATTACAAATACAAGTCTACTGCGCAGTTCGGTTGTAGTTATATCAATTGCACATAAAATGGATAAAAACTGAAACTTCGTAGCCATTTTCCAGTCTAAATGCAGACAGTGTGGAACCCTTGTGTGTGTGGTTTTTGGTAGTGACTGAGTGTGGTTGTCTCGCGCAGGTACAGCCACGTGGAAGCGGAGTGTCCGTTCATCACGTTCGAGGATCTACTGGCGCGGCTCGAGGACCTCGTGGTGGATGTGGTGGAGCGAGTACTGGCCTCGCCCGATGGCCACCTCGTCTACGAACTGAACCCTGACTTCAAGGTGCGCCACCATATATAATGCTTACTTACGAATAGATATACAACTGTTTTTGTGTTTTCTTCCTACTGTTCTTTTGAAATAATGGAATCACAGTCACACTCGCTGATAACTTCACTCACTATTACTTTTTAATACTGGTACCACAGATTAGTTCTTGTAGTATTAATAAAAAAAGTTAAAAAACAATTAAACGAATTTAAAAAAAACACTGAAAACTACAAAATAACTATCCTTTACTAATCAAAACTCAAGTACAAAAATAACTTTATAAATGCGATACAAATAACTGTATAAGTAAATTTGACAGTTACTGAAGTTGGTGCCAAAGCAATGTGCAACAACAGAAAGACTACTAGTTTGGAAGAGTATACTGAATCCAATGAAAAATAATAATTGAAATTGATCCACAATTGACGAAGTTTGAACATAGAACCTCTTCCATTATTTGAAGTCAGTTAAAAATATTTAATAGTATTTAATAAAAATAACATAATGTTTTTGCCGCCTATTTAAAACTACTTCATTATAATAAATAAAAACATAAGTGAGGTTATACATCTTCAATTTTTTGCAAGTTGGATAGAAACAAACTAAATGCACTTTTTTAGGGTCTTGTACAACTTTAATTAGCTGTATCATTTCTTGTGTTTATATATCCATTTGTATACTTATTCTAACATTATTAACCTACTTCAATCTAATTTTATTTATATTACAGAAACCTGAAAAGCCCTTCAAACGTATGACTTACATTGAGGCGATTGAGTATCTTCGTGCTAACAACATCACTAAAGATGACGGCTCTTTCTATGAATTTGGAGAGGTATTTACAAATATTCTGTTATAAATTCTAACACATAATAGTTATAAATATTATAAATATTTATTTTCTTCATTTATTACAATTTAATTTAAGTACTTTTAATTCGATACAAGTTAATTGATTTCAACTACAATTTCGGCTACTATTCTAGTATGGAGGCTCTTGTCGGCTTATATGGCCTAATATAGCTGGAGTAGCCAATTTTATTAACAAACTTGTGAGTCCACACACTAGAGACTAGAATGCCATTCCTACAATTTTAATGTATTTTAACAGGTGGCCTTGCAACTAATTTATTTTGTTTTGATCCATATCTCGAGCCCTAAGATATTTGAAGACAGTATAGAACTGAATTAAAAACATTGTTTTACTTCAAACAGTTTTGAACACTGTTTAAATGCATGTTTTAAAACTACTTGTTTTAAACATGCTAACTTTTTCCTACATAACCGGTGGGGTTATTATCTAAAAATTTGCTGCAGCGACAGCCACGCGATCACTGCGCGACTGGAGACTAATCGTAATAAAAAATAGATATCTTGTATGACGATTACGTGTATATTGCGCCATGACTGTAAATTGCACTTTTCGCGGTAGATTTAGCGCTACTATACAAATAACATTATACAAATTTTCGTCTTGACAGCAGCTGTCGCGCGACATTTGGCTGTCGCAAGCTGACTCGCAAGTTAGCTAAGTGTACAGGTATATAATAATAAAACATGTATAAAACTTTTAAACTTTCGCGTTGCATTATAAAATATCTAGAAACACGGGAAATTAACGCGATTACCTTTAATTTTCGCTTGACGTTTCGGCCGAGATGCATCGGCCGTGGTGTCAAGTAAACTGTCGCAGCAAGCTTCACTCCGTGTCCGAGGCAGATTTAATTTCATCTAATTATATTTATCACATTTTATCAACAGCGTGGAATCCTGTGATTCAAATGACAAAACCTCGTTTTTGACATCCGGTTAAGTGTGTGGACACCGTGAGTGTTGTGTGTAGGAACCCTAATAATTATTTACAAATATCGGGGGTAGATGAAATAAAATCTGCCTCGGACACGGAATGAAGCTTGCCACAGTTTACTTGAGACCACGGCCGATGCAACTCGGCGGAAACGTCAAGCAAAAATAAAAAGTAATCGTGTTAATTTCCCGTGTTTTTAAAAACATGTATGTGTTGGCGGCATCTGTGATTGGTCCTCTCGCCGGCAGGACATCCCCGAAATGCCAGAGCGTAAGATGACGGACGCACTGGGCGTGCCCGTGTTACTGGTGGAGTTCCCCGCGGAGATCAAGTCCTTCTACATGTCTCGCGCACGCGACCGCCGCCTCACGCAGTCGGTGGATGTGCTCATGCCGGGCGTGGGCGAGATTGTGGGCGGCTCCATGAGGATATACGACTACGACGAACTTATGGAAGGTACGGATAGAGAATATCATAATAATAAGCGCCAGACAATACACACCAATCATTCGATGTTCCCTAACTGTAGTGTTTGTAGTTGGGGAAAGTTCCGTGTGCTATGAAAGATAATGACTACTGGAGGCGTCTCCCAGTACGCCCAGACCCGAGACTATCTCGAAAAGTTCGTTTCCTAAATTGACCCGACCGGAATCGAACACGGAACCTTCCACACTTGGGTGCAACATCTAAGGAAGTACGACGAGTTAATGGAAGGTACGGCCAGAGATTATCTATAAGAAAAGGCTGACTTCCGCCTCGCACGTAACGGAGTCATGTACTCTCTACCGGATACGTAGGGTAGTTACGTTGGATGTGAGATGCGGAGAGCATTTCGTTTAGTTTATACATATGGTACACAATATTAAAAAAATAATGCACATGAATACGTTTTCTGTTTATTAAATTTAATTTCTTGTACTTATGTTGAAGAATGCTACGTATTCGAATATTTAAAATTATTTAGACATCCAAGGACTTTACAATACATTCCTTTATGCGATTTACAAATTTTTGTATTTATGACGATGTGACGAACGAATTAAAGACGCACGGAAGCGGTCGCGTATTTGTGTCCAAGATCCCAAAGCGATAAGACACAACGATTTTCTAAAGCATAGAACTTTCGGTTCTAATTAGTCTTTCGTATACTTTTAATATCTGCATGCTTGTGGAGTTCGCTCGGTGACACCTGGGCAGCTATCAGGTAAGAAAGGTAACTAAGTATCAAAAGCACATAACTTACATTTGTGTGACTGATTTTTATATATATTTTGTAGAATATTACTCTGAAGTAATCTCAAAAGTGTCAGACGCTTTCCATGGGCCAGAACTTTTGTCAGACGCTTTAAAGCTCTATAGAAAATAAATGAACTTTACTTATTTTTATATGTCTGATTTTTAAATATGTTATTAAGATAACTATTACAAAGTTATATTTAATCAGTCAGACAAATTGTAATGACCAAACATCCCCTAAACACAAAAATTATTCAACCACGAGTATGAGCGCGAGAGCTACATACGTTTCAGAGTGAGTGAGACATCCATAGTAACTCGGTTCCCCTTCTTAAACTCACAACCTGTTTCAGTCTCCTGTATGTGTATGTGTATATACCATGTGCGCACTCCGTATAGTATACAGTATAGTTCGGGTTTATGAGACCACATGTTTTTCTCTCTTTCTTTTCGCTCTGGGATCTTACTCTATATGGTACGGCTGTACGATTTGTAACCGGTGTCAAAATAACGGTTAATAAACGTTCGATAATCTTATAGTCCTTATCGTGTTTATATTTTAATTCTAACTGCAAAGGCATTGATGCCTTTTATGTTTTTAAATATTCAAGACTTGTGTAGATCTTAAAATTATAAGTATCTGGATTTTTAACATGTTAATTTTAGCTTTTAAGACTCTATTCACACCAAGAGTGGCAACGAAGTGGCGAACACTTTTACTGCCAAAATTGACGCAGCATTTAGAACTATATCTTTATTGTTAAAATACACAAGATTGCTTAAAAGAAAATGTGTATGTGATTCAAATAAGGGTCAAATATTTTTTTATACGAGCTAAAAATTGTATAAAAAAATATTTATAAATTCATTCGTCCATAATATGTCTTAGTTATTAATGCTTTACATTATTACTAGAGTAAGGTTATTTTCATTCATACATATTTCTTAATTATGTATTATATATATCCATAATTACTTTCATATTTATATGTCGGAAAAAACACAATTGGTGCTCTTGCGACTCAGTTATGGGAAATAGGTACTTTGTACAGGAGACGAACTACTAAATAAAATACCAAGTTGTGACTAAATTAATGTGCAAACGACAGAACACTCTTAATAACAATAATTAGTTAGATAACAGGAAATTTAATAATGGCAAAACTATCCGTTCGGAGAAATGCCAGTACACTGGATGTCGTAGCTCACGCACTGGCAGGGCGGCCACAACGTTCCGTTAGTGCGCGTTCCTTCCAACCGACGGGGTTATTATCTAAAAATTTGCAGACAGCGACAGCCACGCAATCACTGCGTGACCGGTGACTATTGTAATAAAAAATTGATATAATGTATGACGATTGTGTATCTATTATTTTATGACTGTAAAATGCACTTTTCGCGGTTGATTTAGCGCCACCATACAAACTACACTACATAAATTCTCGTTTTGACAGCAGATATCGCACAATATTGGCTGTCGTATGCTGTCTGCAAGATACGTAATAAGCGTGCCGAAGGCGCACTTTGTCTTCTTCTCTTTTGGCAACTGGCACTTCGTTTCAAATTTATTAGAAACATTTCTGCCATTCTCACGTAAAAAATAGGTGTATCACTAACTGAAAATGTTACTTGGTAGTCCCTAACACTCGCCAATAAAGTGATAGTACGCTTTAATGTAGTTAAAAAGGACTATTTGGAAGAACGCGAAAACTTCAGCTACACATATTTATTCAAATTTTCCAATTCTTAACACTTGTACATATGTACATTTAACGAACAATATATATATATCACGTTTGTATCTTAACACTCCCAAAAACGCAAAAAATTGAAAATCTAAATAAAATGCGAACTTCACTTCTCCCATTCCCGCCAAAAAGTCGCGCTTTGTCTTAGTGTAGTCAAATGAATGCCTTTGATTATTTTTATACGGACATATTTATGATTGACTTTTTGGCGGGAATGGGAGAAGTGAGGTTGACATTTTGTTTAGAGTTTCTATTTTTTTAATTTTTGGGAGTTTTAAAGTACAAAAGTGATAGTATATTGTGTTTTAAATTTCTGTATAAGTGAAAAGAATGGAGTAGCTCTAAATAAACATGTGTAGTTGAAGTTCTCGCGCTCTTCCAAGAAGTCCTTAAAACTTCAGTAAAGCCTACTATCACTTTACCGGAGGAGTTTTACGATAAGAAAAAATTTACTTGTGATTCTACTGGATTCTACTTATTAAAACTTGACATTGGCACATGCGCTAAACTGTGCACCACGCCATAAAGAAAGAAAAATAAAATATGTATGATTGAATGGACATCGGCCGGCAGGGTACAAGCGCGAGGGCATCGACCCGGCGCCGTACTACTGGTACACGGACCAGCGCAAGTTCGGCGCCGCGCCGCACGGCGGCTACGGGCTGGGCCTGGAGCGGTTCCTGTGCTGGCTGCTGGCGCGCCACCACATCCGCGAGGTCTGCCTCTACCCGCGCTTCCTCGACCGCTGCACGCCCTAGGACCCTACTGCCCCTGCCCGCTGTCCGCTGTCCGCTGTCTCCGAACGTTCCTTCATTCTACTACTGCTATATTATGACACCATCGCATATATTAAGAGTAATTCACCAATTACTTATCATCATAGTACTATGTCTCTAGTGGTTTCTAAGTGCTCGCGAACACAAAAGTGCAACCCCATAGGTGCTCAAGAGTGTACCGCTACTCAACTCAACTCAACAAGAGGTACTCAAAAGAATGCTCCTAGAAGTGCTTAAAAGTGCACCGCTAGAGCTGCTAAAAGGAATACTCCTAGAGGTGCTCAAAAGTTTACTCCTAAAGGTACTCAAAAACATCCTCCTATCTGTGTTCAAAAGTGTACCTCTAGAGGTATTCAAAAGTGTACCTCTAGAGATATTCAAAAGTGTGCCCTTAGAGGTATTCAAAAGTGTACCTCTAGAGGTGTTCAAAAGTGTACTTCTAGAGGTATTCAAAAGTATAGCTCTAGAGGTGTTCAAAAGTGTACTCCTAGAGGTATTCAAAAGTGTACCTCTAGAGGTGTTCAAAAGTGTACTTCTAGAGGTATTCAAAAGTGTACCTCTAGAGGTGTTCAAAAGTATACCCCTAGAGGTGTTCAAGAGTGTACCCTAAAGGTGTTCAAAAGTGTACCCCTAGAGGTGTTCAAAAGTGTACCCCTGGAGGTGTTCATAAGTGTACCCCTAGAGGTATTCAAGAGCATATCTCTACAGGTGCTCAGGAGCATTCTCTTCCGTTTGTGATCACACATATTTCATTGGTACGATTAAAAACACGTCTGAAGATACTCATGAGTATTTTAGGCTTGTGAACAGATGCATTTAAACATTGCATTTAAAAACACCTCTATAGGTGCTCACTAGCGCCATCCATAGAAATTTTGATATGCGTATTTCAATTGAAGTGTTCTTAAGCGCATTCCTGAAAGTGCTCGTGCGTGTTCTAGAAGTATTCATCATGGACGTTTCAACGATTCCGTTCAGTATACTCCTCTAAGATATTAAGATGCGAGCATATCAAGAACACTGGAAAGTAAAACTAGTCTTGAGAACATTCCTAAGCTTTTTCGCGAGCATGATTCTAAAAAAATGCCATTTTAGCGTCCACGAATATACGATAATTAGTTCTCTCAAGCATAATTATTATTGTAGAAATAATGTGAACACGATTCATTACTAGATCAACTAAAGCTGTTTTTTTTTTTTCAAGAAATGTAAATGTCACATTTCATCATATTTCAGTATATTTTTATATCCAGGTTCTTGTTACATTTGCAGTCCTTGCAAAGCATTTCACTATTTTGTATTTGTAGAAATACAGTTCTGCTTTCGAATATTACCTGTGAATTTTTATTGTTTAACTAATTAAATTAAACAGCATTATTTATTATTTTTTGTATTTAAATTTGTACAAAAATAATTTGCCTAAAGTATAAACTAAACATGGCATTGACAAAATATCAAATGTACCTTTGGTAAAATGACAAATAGAACTGACATTAGCATGAGTATTGATATAATTTCACCGAGAGCATAACATCATAATGTGTCACAGTATATTGATTCCTGTCCTACACAATGCTGTTGTAAATTATTATTAATTTATTATTATTTAAGTTAATAATTGTACAGTTGTCTCAAAAGGACACAGCTATTGTGAATAAAAATGTAAAAAACCTATACCTGTTTCTTTATTTGCGTCTCACTCTCTAAGCCAATATAGTCTTACTTATTTGCTTTATTCAACAGCATATTATTAAACAAAGCATGAATTACATTCTGTAATATCTCAGAAAGTCATAAAAATATACATTTAACACTGATAATTTACTTGCATTTAACACTTGTACTGCAGAGGATAAAATAAGTCTTCACATTTTAATTATACTCTTTTTCCAGTATGAATTTTTGTCGCAGTAAACATTCATTGTAATCACAATTTTTCATTCATTTCAGCAAATTTTAAATGTTTACTTAAAGACAAAAATTACTATTGCAATCTTATTTACATTGAAACTAATAAAAATAGTATTTTGATAATCTTCATTACTAACAAAAATTATCCAGTTTCTAAAGAAATACTACTAGAATTCATAGTTGATTGACATTATCGCTCGAAGTGCTGATAAAATGTAGTAGATACCATTATTTCATAAGAATATAACTGGAACAAAAATGGTTACGATTGAAAGAAGGTTGCTATTCTACGCCTTATACAAGTTCCTTATAAAGCCCTGTATGAGAGTAATAGGCTTTACTTGTTTAAAATTATATAAATTTAAAGAAAATTGAAAGTGATGAGTGGAACATAAAAACCTAAATGTTCACTATATACAAGAGACCTTTGTGTGCGTTTAGTCCTTATTATATGGATATGTGTGAGTAGTACTCGAAGACCAACGGTGTGTCTTCAAGGCAACCATTCTGCGTCATTGTCGAGTTTATTAGCTCCATTGTTGGCTGGAATTTCAGTGAGATCTTCCTTGCTACTTGCAACCTTGTGGTACACTTTCTTCCCCGTTTCCACTACGTACTCAACACCATCAGCTAGAAAAGGAGATTGTTTTATTATAAGAAATCATTTTTCACAGTATTGGTGCATTTCTCCTGAAATAATAATAACGCGCCAGACAATACACACCAATCATCTGGTCTCAAACTAGGGTATTCCCTGTACTGTGAGAACCAGACGACGACTACTGGAGGCGTCTCCCAGTACACCCAGACCCGAGACAATCTAGTAAAGTTCATTTCCTAAATTGACCCGACCGGGAATCGAACCCGGAACCTTCCGCGCTTGGATACAGCACTGCGCTGCGCCATCGAGGTCGTCAAGTAAATAACAAAGAACTACACAAGGATTGGATTAATAGCAGACCAAAATTACTCTACTACTCTTGATTGAAACTCCGAACACAATCCAAATCTGAATTTGGCTTATAATTTTTTCTCTATCTAAAATTGGCAGCAAAAAAATTTTTTTTTTGTACAGTCAATATCAAATATAATAAAATAACCTTCAAAATTAAGAAAACACGACTATGGTTCACAAATGGTATAAAGTGAATGAAATAACCTTAATCAATATTTTAAACATATGTTTTTCTAAACAGATTATAACGATAATTTTCAAACTTTTCTGAGTATAATTATATTGTAATAGAGTAATCCTCAGGAGCAATCTTAAAAAAGAATATTTTTAAAATGTTTGTTTTTAAATCTTACCAATAACTCCGCCAGTCTTCCTGACTGCCTCACCGATGTTATGAGAAGAAAAGGTTTCGGGGTCTATATTGATATTAACTCCTTCTGTGCTCCCGTTGGGGTGTTTGGGACATTCGCTCTGAGATATAATCGATAAGTCGTATGGGTCTACACCATAAGACGACAACTTTGTACGCATCTGTTAAAAAGTACATAATTATTGCAGTTGTGATTACGTAAGTGATATCATTAGCTGTAAAATAAGAAAACAATTGATGATCATGCTTTCGATATTTAAAATCCAAAATATTCCAAATGATGTAAATACATATTATGTGTACAATTTTTTAGTGAATATAGGTACCCTATGTATTTAGATTATATTATTATTATGCAAAAACATATTCTAATAAAATAAATTAATTTTACGAGCTTAATAAATAGAATTTCTTGCCAGCCAGCATCGAAAGCTTCTTCTTCTCTTTTGTATACCTACTGGCGTCCTACTCGTATTTTTCAGAAATATTTCTGCCATTCTCAAGTAAAAAAAGTGGTATGTATATCTCTTTGTAAAATGTCCGTCTTCTTATTACTAAGTTCCTAATACTCCAGTAAAGTGATAATAGTAGGCTTTACTGGAGTTAAAAAAGACTTCTTGGAAGAACGCGAAAACTTCAGTTGCACATATTTATTTAAACTTTCTAATTTTTAACGTTCGCACAGAACTTTAACGCACAATATATTTTTGTACCTTAAAACTCGTAAAAAATAAAAAATCTAAATAAAATGTCAACTTCACTTCTCCCGTTCCCGCCAAAAAGTCCCTCGAAAGCTACATACATTACGTACTATATAATCGCCAGTCTGTTATGACGACATATAAAGTTTCACATCAGGGAACAAATGCATTATCTGCCTCGACATTAAAACGAAATCGCCTTACCTTATCGACATACATCTTGTCAAGTTCCTTGCTCCGGGAAAGAATAGTGGCGGACCTCCTGTGCGCAAACGCAAGTTTCTGGCACGTGAATATGGCAGCGTAAGATGTATAATCCGTTGCCATCACAGTGTAACTCGCAGATCCAGCCACGCCTGCAAATCGTCATCATCATCAAATTTTTATACTGGCAGTTTAACACGGATACGTGATGTTAGCATGTAATTTCAAGACGTTACTTTTATTTACTTACTAATGCAATAAAAAAATTAAACTACTTACTCAGCGGGAAACGCACTTTCATTCGGGCGGTCACTGCGGGGTCAGGAACTGTAAGAGTGCCCGTATATCTGTAAATTAAATTTTGTTTCATTATATCCATATGTTGGTAGTTATACATATACATACATACACATAATTGTTAGTTCATGATACGATTAACACCATATTTTCATAAAAATAGGTATATGGATAAACTCCGCGTTCGCTAATCGCTGTAGTAAAGATAGAAATCTTACTGTACTTCCCCAAAAATAAAAAAATATACCTATCCATTATACTTAAATAAAATTGAAATTCTGTTTGTTGGTAAGTGCGTTACTTGAAAACGGCTGGACTGATTTGTCTAATTTTTTTTAAATGTTCGTAATACTCAGAAGATGTTAATGGTAATAAAAACTGAAATATTTGCAAAAAAATTGGAAAATTCGGCAAAACTGTAAATGCTTTTATCTCTGTTTCTTTTTTACATTTTTTTTTTACGCATTTCCTATACGTTGATTACGCTTTTCACAATACAGAATGATCAGAAACAAAAATTAAATTTGGACGGACAACGACATCTGTCGGGACAGCTTGAAAAATGTAGCAAGCTTTTATCGAAGCCGTATACGTGATAAAAATATCTAAATTAATAAATTAACATTACTAATTTTCATTTTTCGTACCTGTAGTCATGTTTGAGCGGTGTCAATCCTAATATGAAATGCTGTGAGACTTGTTCCAATTCATATTTTCCGGGCTCATCCGTCCTAGTGAAATTGTACGTGATGCAGTGCGAAGCTGTCGACGTCTTTTGAATCACGTACCATACGCCTAACATCTACAATAGAATCAAAAAATTAAAATCTCCAAACTATATCCTTAACGAAGCAGACAAATAATAATAAAATAATACATTAATTTGAATAGGTATCTACGTTTTTATGTAGATACTAAAACATCTCGCAAAATTACAATACTTTTCTATTACTTAATTTGGGATATAAAATAGAGGTTATATTTATTGCAATAGGGACGAAATAAGCATACACTTTATGATTGAATACATATACATATATACTTATACTCTAACATTATGGAGAGAAAGGAAGAACTGAGGTACACTAAACTAAGAGACATCCTCATGTTTTGTACGAAAATCGGTTCATGGATGAAACAGAGGCGGAAGAACCACCAGGCCAGCAGTAAACGGATTTTGAACCCAGGGAATAAGGCTGAATGAATGGCCGACTCTTGAGGAAGGCCGACAGACCGTCAATAGCCTGGCGGACATCCCTATATGTATGTAGGACACATACCACACTACACTACATACATATATACTTACACTTTATTTATATTTTATGTAACTTTTATGTGTGTGGTGTAATTAGTTAACCATATCTACACCCCCACATGTAGATAGAATCTACATCCAATTTATTAAAACATTAGTCGATAAATCTGTCGATATAGCTTCTCTAAATTGAAGCATGTGGGTGACTTTCTACATCCGGGGTATTGACTAACGGAAACAATCAGTCGTTTCATAACGACGTCTCATAACTATCGTCATCATTGACGCATCATTTCTTTATATAATTAACAACAGCCAATGAAGTTAATTCCTAATAGACCTGGCGGCCTACGAATAGTATAAAAATTAAACCCGAACGCGGCTTACATTGCAAACAATATGAATATTTACCATATTTCGTCTCCCACATGCAGGCTAAGCCTATTAAATGTAAATGTGATTTTAAGTCATATAGAGAAATAATGAGTGATAACTAAAACAGTGAAATGTCAAAAGCGCTCGCATACCTAGGCGAAAATGCTGTGTGAGGAAAATGATGAGATTAAAGGAAGTAAGAGAAGTATGTAAGGACCGTGACGCTTATCGCTCCGTCCTCGCTCACTACCCCATTAGAAGGGATACAGCGTGAAGATATGTATGTGCCTAAGTCAAACAGTACACCTATACGAATAACACTAAAATAAATTATCTATTTTCTAAAAAAAAATCTTCATAAAACTAGTCAAATCTCTATTAGCTCTAGTTGTTGTTAAATACAAAAAACTTAAGAATGTTGTCTATTTGTTTTTTAAATTATTCAAATACGATAGAATAGATTTAGATTCACATGCAATTTATATGTTGGTTTAGGTATCCTTTGTAAACTTACGATACATTTAAGATAAGAAAAGACCTCATGCAATACCGCCCTGACAACAGAAAAGGTCATAGACCCACAGTCCTAACCTAACATTCAGGTGATTTTCAGTTATAGCAAAAAGTTCCGCATCGATCAGTCTATTTATTTTATGAAAATAACCATAGACTTATCAATCATAATCATAAATAAGAGAACGTAAAAAAACAGTTTCTCATATTCGGGTTTTCTTAAAATTTACTTTTTGAGCTTAGATTTGCCTTCTTTGTTGTCAGGGTAGAATAGTTTATTATTATTAGACACTGTTTTAAAAATTAACGGTAATTAAACTACGATAAAATTTAACCTAGCCCTTGTACTACGGGCAGTGAAGGGGTTCGGTAGTGGAGATCGTAATATTCATTTAATCGCCAGCAATAATAAATTTGTATTTCATAGTATTTCTTAAAACCTCTACGTAATCTTTGATGACCGGGGACATCTTAGAAAGTACGCGCGCACACGCCTATGGAATTTTTTTATCATCACTCACGCATCATGTATGAAGTTACTGTATGGTGTGCCACCCCTAATTTTATTATTTTGTTATTTCACTACATCATTATAATATAGCGGTTCATAAAATACACCTTACCCACCAAACATCTATGTAGGGCCAGTAGTCTTCGAGTATAATGAGTGTTACATACGGGCAAACAGACAGGACGAAATTGTAAGGATTCCGTTTTTTGTCATTTACGGAACTGTAAAAATTAACAATGAATTTGAAATATAATAAGCGTGACACCCGGTCATTTATAGTACTATTGATACTAATATTGATAGTAGCACCACAGATTAATTAGTCACTGGCGTAAAGTTTTACGATGGGTATGCTTCCTTTTTAAGTTATAAATAACTTTATGTTAAAACACAATTTTTACAATACTAAAAATTGCAAATTGACTTCATTATTTGTGACGAAGATTATAAAAACAAAAACTTTAAAACAAAAGCTCAGTAGTTTGAATGAAAATTGAGAACAATACGTGTTTTGTAACCATGTTTGTAGCTCACAATGGGTATCATTCATGCGATACCTAAGAATTTTATGTAAGTTGTAACATTGTATTAGCAAAACCGATTATACTTTAAGATTGAGTTTCAACACTACAAATTTTCGAACAATTGTATTTTGTAATAACTTTGAGATGTCTTGGTTAAAACTGAGAAACCAATATAGCCAAAACGTTTAATAAATATCAATCTCGATTACAAAAAGAAATGCTTATAAGTATCATTTAGACTAATTCAGATTTGGATTCACATTTGGATTACAATTACGTAATTTTTTTATAAAATAAAAAATTAACAAATTTTCAAATCTTTAAACCTTAAAATGTCGTGCAAATAAATTCAAGGCCGATTGTGTTTGCAGACAAAAGCGTCCCACTTGACCACCCTGCAATGATGTACGAACCTAAATACAAACAGTGTATACTGTTCCGTTACAGTGGATGTAAACAGTGCATAATATCTGTGCACTGTTTCCATACACTAATATAGGATTTGAATTTAGTACCTACGTAGAACAATTTGTTCAGCTGATATCAATAATTTCAAATTTATAAAAAAACTAACTGCTACCCGCGACTTAATCGGCGTGGAATTAAAAAATCGTAGGTGATGCACTTCCCCGGGGCTTCTTTTATCTCCATTCTAAATTTCATCAAAATTGTTCAGGCCGTTTAGGAGGAGAAGTATTACGAGCACATCGCCATTTTATATATAAACTAGCCCCAGCTTCGCACGGGTAAAAAATTTCTTGAAAATAAAATACAGTCCTGATAATGTAGCTTTCTATAGGTGAAAGAATTTTTGAAATCGGTTGACTAGTTTTAGTGTTTATCCATTACAAACAAACAATCAAATTATTTCTCTTTATAATATTATTACAGAAGAGATAAATCATATACCTATGTATGTACGTTTATTTGAAACAAAGAATACATACGACCTCGCATCAAAGATCGCTCGTGTTATTTGCGTATAAAAATGTGATGAGATAATAACAAGAGTTATGTCGTCGATCACTACAGTCACTGTTATCTAAATCAATATATAAAAACCGGCCAATTGCGAGTCGGACTCGCGTACCGATATATATATGTATACATTACAGAAAAACAGTGTTATTAGAGTCCTACGTGTTATTACACGTAGCACGCTGGACCAGCAAACAGTCAAAAATGAAAAAAATATTATATAATATGTTTGTAATGATATAAAATTGTGACATAATTACAAATTTGCAATTCTTAGATTTTTTTTCACTTATTGTACTGTGAGACTTTGCTTCTTGCCAAATTAAATTTTCATTTCATTTCCTATTCTAGGTCAACAGGAAGTAGGCTGTCAGGATGTACCTATAGGTTTTTGTTTGAGTATAGAAATGGCCGTATCTTTTGATTGCATTGACTTAAAAACTCGTATTTTTAGGCCTCCCTCCAAGGCAAGTGAAAACTATTCGTTCTTCTAGGATGTTCACTTGGATGGAAACGTAGGATGACGAGATATAATTAAAAGACGTGCTTTCGCTAGCTCGTGTATTTCTCAACTGACTTATTTTCTGACATTCAAAAATACCATGTTATTATGAAAGTAGCAACACCTTCAAAAAAGCAGTGTTGCCATTTGTTAACGATTATGATTAGAAAGATTAATCGAGAATATTGATAATAACTAATACAGGGAACCATAGACTTCAATGTTTTAAATGAATTTGTACTTAATACTTCTACCTGTTCATGTGATAAAGGATCTTGAATCTTGACTGGTCGGACAGATGAACACACGGACACACGGACAACGAAGTAATTTTATAGAAATTCCGTTTTTCCTTTCGAGAAACGGAACCCTAAAATATATATTTTTAAAAGGTCACTGAACTTGGGAATTCCCTCTAAAATAATAGGTATCCCAACACACAGCCAACACGCAACTGAATATGTTTTTCTATTTACAAAAAAATGTATAGGTATGCTTGCTAAACTAAAATGAACCGTTCCAACCAATGCCATTAATAATCTTAGATTGAAAATATATGTAAAATAACTTGCAAATAGAAACCGTCATAAAAAAAAGGAAAGATAATATAGGAACAAAACAAATGACCATTGTTTGCATCTATATTTACTACTCAATGGTGATTCACTTTATCTCATAACGCCAACGCGATGACTGTTTAGGTCACCACAATTTGCGTTTGTTTGATAATCCTATGTTCTTTGTACATATGTAGGTATACACATTACCGTTATCATTTTGTATACAATTCCTGTAACTAATTTTCATCACAAATAAGGAAATAAAACTACATTTTAACATAGATTTAAAACAAGTACCTAAGTAGTACAATTCTTATCATCAGAAAGTTAAAATGACGTACGCAGTTACTTATACATACATATCGTAACGCTACATCCCAAACGGGGAAATTAGAGTGGATAGAACGCGAAGTCATTCACGCGTTCACATCAGATCCAGACAAATGGGTTTAATATTACTTATAAATATTATCTAATATTTATTTATTTGGCAAGGTATAAAGACGTAGGTAGCTACTTAAATATACTAACAATTTAGTCGTCTTTGAATAATGGAACTATATACCCTGCTCTACCCGCATCATGATTCGTGATGCTCTACTGAACATGATAAGCATTTTGTTGTTTTATAATATCCTTACATATGTTCATAATTTAAATAGGATTATTATCGCAGTAGGTAACTATTTAATCTGTGAGTGTAATATGATTCACGTTAATTTTAAAACGGAATAAAGAAGACGAAAGCTTCAGTTAGGTACTTACTTATTACAAAATGTAATTCTCTTTTTCTTCAATACTCGTCATTCTATCGTAAATTCACATTACACAACGAGATACGAGGGTAGGTACTTTTAAGAATCTTAATAATTAATTCGTCTACAAATTATTTTCCTATGGATTTTACGTCATTGAAATCGAAAATCTAAACAAAACATTATATTTTTAAATAAAGAAGTGTCCAAATATAAAATTTCCTATTGATAATAGTTACAATAATACTATCTAGAGTTATACAAGTTACAATCCTTCTAGAACTTTCTTATCCTTAAAAATGAATCTGTACATATATAAGTGGATGTTTGCGATTCGCCGATCACCATGTAACTTGATACTTATTTGTATTTTTAAATGGAGGTTTTTATGCTATTCTCTTTGTTGTATGTCGCCGTCGCGCGGATGTAGTCGCGGGCAAAAGTCAGTAATATTATAAGTCCTGCCCCCGCAGTTTCGACATAGATAACGATCGCTTTACGAGCGATTTCGGTTGATAAGTCATAACGATTAATTTGTAACGATTTTTGAGTATACATTAAAACTATCAATTGTTTTTTTCGTTATTTTTATCGACCAGTAGTTTACGAAAATAATCGCTATGTCGGAACTGCACCCCCTGAGCTTGACCACACGATGGTTAATACTCATTACTCACCTACACCGTAACTATTTATTTAATCTGTGACCGCAGTTCAATCACCGGCAACGTAGTTTACTAGGAACATTGGCTTTTATTTAATTATCATCGATTAAAGATCTTAATTAGGAAAAGTAGTAATATATATTTTAATTATTACAAATTAAAAATTTCGACAAAGAATATTAGCATTATTATTACAGATTAATAATGGAAACCGATTTCAGTGTTTCACACCAATGTTCAGTTTCGAAATAAAGTCTTAAACTTCTGTATAAACTCTACTATTGATATAATATGGTAATAAAAATGATGTTGATATTACCAAGCTACTCTGGGAGCTCTGTAATCTTCCAGAAAAGATAGTAAACGACGATATTGTAGAAGGGGAGCTAACCACCTTCACCTAACATTGGATTCCTCTTGTCATTTGTAATGCTGAATATTTATGTGTAGTAAAGGTGGCGGTGATTATCCCTCAGTTTACCATGTAGCCTGTAAAGGGTAATAGCTTGAGGCTATTTGTTATTTATGTATTAAAAAAAATGCACTCACTCTATTCATGTCAAAGCCAGGCATGGGCTCTACCAACGGGCAGGCGCCGAGATGATACGTGTGAGATGTAACTCCCCCACATATAGCTACTAGTACCCCTAACACTGATAAGCGATACATTTTTGAAAAAAATTTAAATTAATTTTAGTAACAATTCACAGCACAACCATTCGCCTCGATGGTAAACACAAACTAACTTTTATGAACGCTCCGCTATCGTTTTAACAGACCGGTTTGTACTTTCAAAGTAACGAATGTATTCATTTAGATAGTGGTTTCGTAGAATTGCTTCATTCATTCATTATATTTTCACATACTTTGACCGCATTGATAACAAGAGCACGCAAGAACATCTATTAAATTATTTATTTGTCTATAGTTTATTGGTATTGGTATGCGGATGAGAATTTACTCGCGAAATAAAATTGCACAGCAAAATCAAAGTTTTCGTTGCCCCTGGGCCTCACTCCTCCTAATAACTTGACAATTAACTCTATTATGTAAAATATATAAATTCTTACAATGATACAACGAATACTCCACACTAGACTTGGTTAGATGTCTAATACCTGCGAAAAGATAATACTTGATCCCAGCGTAATACACAATATTAACGCGGACTATGAAGTCTCGTTTCCTATATTGAGAACTTAACCAGCTCTGTAATTGGCTTGCCAGGCCAGTCGATAAATAATTTTCTGAAGATTTTTCTGAATTAAAACCACTACGAACCTACGCACTAGAGGCGCTCCTGGTAACACAGACTTCAAGCCAATTCAGAAAAGTTCGTTTCCTAAAAATTACTTGATCGCGCACTCGCATACTTAGGCGAAAATGTGTGAGGAGAATGAGGAGATCTGAGAAAGCGAAAGAAGTATCTAAGGACCGCGACGCTTGGCTCTCCATCCTCTCTGACTACCCCGTTAGGGATACAGTGTGAAGATGTATATGTATGTATGTAACTTGATCGAGACTCAAACCTGGGACCCCGATTTACTCCACCAACTGGCCAGTCAAAAATGCTTAACTTATTACAATAAATGACCCATCAGTCAATTAAATTGATGACTAACTTTCTCTCTGATTGTGATAGTACCAGTACATTTTACTAGACGTGATCTCAAAATATAAATCGAAATAAAAGTTCTATTATTCTGTATCGACCTAATAAAAACTAAAGGAATTGTTCTTATTGTTGTTCTATAGCAATTATATTGTTTATTTATAGCAATTCAGGGAATGAATATTTCAGTGTTATTATTGAATATTCAGAAAGATTCATTTCTCACAGGAATACACAAATATATTTTGTAGGTACTAATATTTTGTCGTTTGTCATAATAAAATAATAATCAACCTCAGTCTTCAATAAAATAGATCAATCTAATGCGATCAAAAAATAAACCATGACTTCAGTATCCTATAATTCTTTCTTCTCTTTACATATCTTGACATAAGAGACGGCCTTTGTGAAGAAAATTTCAAACATTTGTTACCTAGTTTAATGCATTTTTCAATTAGAGTAAATAAAAATAAATCTGTAACTAATTACTAATTACGTATTTAGTTAAAAACAATGTATTTAGTTAAAGTCCGTATGCTGATTGTATTGTTTTTTTAACCGTGACAAAACGTGAATCATAATATTATAACTAAGTGAAATGATGCATACTTATCATGAAGTAAAATGTTTATGCATGCTTTATTTGTACGTACATGTGTACTCATTGTAAGCAATGTCATACTTCCTCTTTTGTATAATGTATCTAAGTGTATATTTAATAAAATACTACAATAGTAAGCCATTAAACACATACATAATTTTGAAGTCGCACTCGAGAGCCGAGAACCGGCTTCGGAGTTAATGGAAGACGTTGATGTCAATTCACAAGGTATGAATCATAGACTAGTTTAGTAGGGCGACCATACAGAAACGAGAAAATGACTAATACTTACTTGTTATTATTATTATTCGAAAAAAGGTCATTGCAATTTCATTCTTAATAATACCTACTTATATTGCTTTCTTGTTTATTTTTAGCATAGATTTTTAGGATTATGAAAGTACGATGGTTTAATGATCTACTTCTCTGGACACAGTTACCTCTAAAGACTTGACATCTTTGCTTTAACATGTTTTCTACCCATTTTCTTAAAATATTTTTAATGGCTTTGCTTACTACCTCGCGTTAAAATTTTACAAAACACTGGCTGTTACTGATTATAGTTTGTCTGTATATTTTTATTTGTCACACGCATCACGCTATAAGTAGTACATAAAACTGAACAGCGGTGAACGAGATAAAGGCTGAACTTTCTTTATCTAAGCCATAGGACAACGGACTACTAGTCTAAACTAAGTCGGACTTACTTATAAAGTGGTTTCTTTCATTCATAGTTTCAACTTATTTCGTTTGACAAAGCATGCAATAGGTGGCGTTAGAAAAACTCATTGTAGTAATAAGAAATATTTAAAACACATCTCGAGGAAACGAACACAGGCTCAGCTCAGCTGAGTCATAAAGTCATAATACAGTGCTTTTTTTTAACCGGGACAGTATGGGGAAATCCGGATCCATTGGAGATACAGGGAAACTGTCTTAGGAACCATTTGGTCTTTTTGTGAATACTATTTTGACATTGTCAATTTTTTGGTCAAGCGTGAGATGCCCATAAAAATTTGTAAAATTGGCAAAAATATTATTAATTCGGATCGACTCAGTTTCATGTAAGCATTATTTCATTACATCAGAGAAAAAAAATCTGGACAGCAGAAGTTGGTCAAATTTAATAAAATATTTTTTCATACAATACAGTATGGAAACATCTGAGTCCATAGAAGATACAAGGGAACCGTATTAGGACCATGCGGTCTCTTTTTGTAAAAATAATTTTGACATTATAAATTTTTAGGTCATGCGTGAGTTGTCCATAAAAATTAGTAAAATTTCGTTACAATGAAATAATGCTTACATGAAACAAGTCGATCCGCATTAAACATTTTTTTTACCAATTTTGCTAATTTTTATGGACGTATCACGCTTGACCAAAAAATTGATAATGGCAAAATTGTTGTCACAAAAAGAGACCACATGGTTTCTAGCACAGTTTTCTTGTATCTCTTATGGATTCGGATTTCTCACTACTGTTCCAGTTAAACAACATTGTATATCAATAACGATATAATATTATCTTCACGTTATAACCCCGATGGGGTAGTCAGATAAGACGAAGCACCTCGGAGTCTATACATATGTACTTATTTCGTCTCCACAAATTTCATAATTTTCCTTACACACTCGCCTTGCAAGTACACTTGCGAGTGGTTTTGACATTACCGTCAGCTAACACTTTGGGCTATTTGATATTCATAAATCAGCCTTGATCGTTCTTGGCTTCTGTTATCACTTACTTTCACTCTGTAGATTTACTTCGGCAGTCTTTTATCACTTATTCTTTACATGAGCTCGAACGACGTGATGCTTACATGCATTTAAATTAATAAATAATAAATAAATTAATTAATTTTGTTTCTTCATTTTTACAATAACACTGTTGTGCAACTTTGTTATGCTGCGTATCTCTTCTTTACTGACATTGTCTGCAAGGGGACACCGCACATATGTCTAAGATATCTACTGCATTTATCTTACTTTCACTCGATTTTAGGCATATCCTGGCCTCACTATATACCGTACAATAAAGTCGGCATCTTACATTATAAAAAGCCATTTTTGCTGAGTTAGATAAAATCTCATAAATATTTGAGGTACCAATAAGCTGAAATATTCAAGCACTGAAATATACTACTAAATAATTAATAACAAATGGTACTATAAAATAACTCGAAAGTCTCACAAATTCGATTGCACAGGTACTACCGAAATCAGAAAACGTTGGTCACCATATGCTACTAATACGAACATCATTGACTGACAATTGACTAAACTAATGCTTTCCTGGCTCCTGGCAGTCCGGGTACATCTGATCTATGATCTCCTTCACCTTCTGGTAAAAATAAAAACCGACCAAATACATGTAGAATTTGCTCGCCGATGGTTTCTCAGTACGATCATTTTATTTTATTGTTTTATTAATATTATTTTTTTTTCTTTTATAATACATACAACAAAAACTGCACAAACATAAACCTATGTGGTTTTACTGTGTGCATCTATTTAAATTATTTTAGTGAATCCTATATATATTATACCAGCAACTATTGTATCTACAATATAAGATATATATATATATAAATAAATATATTATATTATATAAGATGATGATAGAAGATATGAGATATAGATAAGATATATACAGGATGTATATGAAAACGGGATAGTTACTTTAATGGATGAAAGGGCATAACTTTAGTATGTAGTTGCAAAAAGAATTATTGAAAAAAACGTATCCGTTTAAGAGTTATGACCGTTTTAATTTTCAAGTGTTATCCCCACCATTTCTCGTAAAATTGGGTTGATCGTGTACAGTTACAGATTTTAAATCTTACGTTTTTTTTTATTTTGTAATAATTTCATCCGTTACTGAAATACAGCCTGAAAACCCCCATTGGGGTATACGCATTATTTTCGAAAATGGTTTTCAGGCTGTATTTCAGTAACGGATGAAATTATTACAAAATAAAAAAATACGTAAGATTTAAAATCTGTAACTGTACACGATCAACCCAATTTTACGAGAAATGGTGGGGATAACACTTGAAAATTAAAACGGTCATAACTCTTAAACGGATACGTTTTTTTCGATAATTCTTTTTGTAACTACATACTAAAGTTATGCCCTTTCATCCATTAAAGTAACTGTCCCGTTTTCATATATATCCTGTATATAGAAAATAAGATATATATGTTTGCGTTGATAATTGTTACCATAACACTGGAACTATAAGTTTTTATGATAAAAAGGATAAAAAGGACTTCCGTTTTATACATAGGTTGTTTGCTCTCTTTTTTTATTGGTAGCTACGCAACTCTGCATTAGAAATATTGATTCTACGTTGTGTACATGATTGTATTTTCTGATTTATATGAAGAATAAAGTATTGTAGCCTATCAAGAATTATTTTATTACCACAGTTTGTAATCACATTTTCAAAAACAGCTCTAACGATTTCGATGAAATTTAGTCGCGAGGAAAATGTATCTAGCTAAGTCTATAGTCTTGGAAATTTCGTTTTCTCCGTATTTTTTCACACTTAAAACTTCAAAACTTGTCCATGAAATATGAGTGGTAATTTCCTAACAGAGTTTACCTTCTCGAGTAATAGAGTGTAGATCTAACACGCAGAAGTGCGCGGGTTCGAATTCTTCAATATGGTCAGACTTTTAGTTCTGTTTTTTTTTTTGATATCATACATAAGAGACTTAAAGTTAAGCGTCTTCTTAAAAACACTCCCTCTACTTTTTCCTTTCTTAGATTTCCGTAATCAAAATGGCTAAATTGAACCCTTATAGTTCCCTCATGTCTGTCTGTCCGTCCGTGAATCTATATGTTATAGTCGATTTATTCCTATTTTTTGTCTGAAGTTACTACCGAGTGTCCGACACGCTCTGACAGTTTTTTCTTTTCAAATTGTAACAAGGCTAGACATTGCCCCAGTTGCCTAACCCTAACTACAGCCTATGTCACTTCCTGCCAGCCACGTCTAAGCCTAAGCTGAATGTCTTTGATTATTATTTCTGATTATTTATTGAAAGATTAAAAGTGAAATTATACATTCGACAGTGATTTTTTCATTTAGAAGATTGTGTATAAATTGAAGAGCAGGGAAGAACGTCGTAGAAAGTTCGACCAAGGCGCTATTGCTAAAACTCAATGTTTTTTTTAAAATACTGCTTCCCCTGGCGTAGGCAATGTCAGGGCCTTTATTTTTCTATTTAACTTTTATCCTGTCATCCATGTTACCATTCGGATTTATTATCCTTTCACTTTTCCTTTCCATTCCTTATTCACTTATTAGTTTTCCTCTTATTAGTTCTTCTCTCAACCATTCAAAATCTTTATCCTTTCATTCTTCCTTTCCACTTCCTTATTTCTATCTACGCTATGTATAAGTCCGTTGTTGGTTCGTCAGTTTTATCTTTACTTATTTTCTCTCTCTCATACTCCTCTCTAGGTTCACGCATCCTTCATACGTTCCTATCCTTTTTTGCAGCTATTCTGATCTTTATTTATTATATTTATCTCTTATATCTAACACTTACATCATTTTATGTCTATTACATTTTTTTTCTCGTCTGTATATACTATTACATTTCTCTTATATCTACGGACATGATACATAACTAATCTTATCCAGACCTATTACAACCATTTTTCGTGCTAATATTCTATTGATTTACATGTTTTGTCCATTAATACTATACGTGATTTAATTTTACAAATTAAATATTCATACATTACTACATTACTAGTTTATTTTCATTACATTTATATTTAAAATATTTTTTTATTTTTCGTTCACTTTCTTTGTATTTATAATTTATACACATTTTTTGTTTAAGTTGTATACATTAATAATTTTTTATTCCATTCATACATTTTTTCATGTTGTTGTCCATCTTTTACATATGTATTCTTGAATACATATTGTTCTACAAGTGTAGCTTCTCTTAAATAATTATACACTATAATTAATAATACTTTCTGTCTTAATCCTTTAGTTATTTCAGCTTACTTTAAAATATAATCACATATAATTTATTATTTTTTTTTCTGTTTATCTACTTCTGTCTTTTACATTCTATTTATTTCTATGAATTACCCTTGTCGCTACTTTTTTGCAAAGTTTTGTAAATTTATCTCTGACCAGTTTGTCACTCATTATTTCATGTATAGTATGTCCGTCAATTTCATATTCAATTTCAATTTCACTTTTTCAATGTCAGTCTTTGCTGAAGATGCATTCACACAACACATGGATCACGCTTTCACTAACACTCAAGTCACAGGCACACGCCGGGCTCTCCTTACACTTAAAGTGATTCAAGTATTCGGAGAACTCACCATGACCCATGAACACTTGCACTAACAGCTGATCCATCTTACTCTTATTTACCGCCGTATAAGCTTTGATGGCGTCCGGGAAAAACACTTTTGTGGCAGAGGCCGTTTGCTCTCTTTTGTATCTACTGTCCCATTCATAAATCGGCTCCTGTCGAATCTGCCGCTTGATCTACGAGACAGGTCACATATAGTAATCCGGCCTCGTCTTTTTGAAAGTGTCGCATCCTTCGCCAGCTCATCGGCCCTTTCATTTCCTTCCATCCCCGCGTGAGCATTAATCCAAAACAATCTTATGGATTGGTTTTGGTCTTTGATCTTATCGATAGTTTTTCTACACATCAATGCTAAGGGATGAAAGGAACTCCTTCCAACTACTGCATCCAAGATAGACCGTGAATCACTAAAAATACTGGAGCTGGGTGTGCCGCAGTGGAGAACATAATCCACGGCTCCGGATAGAGCCAGAAGTTCCGCCTGGAAGACAGTGCACAAGCGTTCCAAACTAAACTTTTTATATTTTACTTCGGCATTGCCATCCCAGACTGATAGCGCCGCCCCTACTTTTCCTTCTACCCTGCTACCATCTTTAAAGATATTTGTCTGATCATTCATTTTTTGTTTCAGCACTGCACTGTCCCTCACGCATTCGAACCCCAGCTCCCCACCCAGTGTGCCGGATGTGACATCTCAGTAAACGGTACCAGCCTCTCCACCTCCCGGTCTCCTATCACTCACCGGGAGTACCCCTTTTTTATCTTGTACAAAAGTGCTGCTTCTGTTACTCTTATATCAAGGCGCCCGGAGTCAAGGCGGGCGAATCGGTGCAGCGTAAGCTATTCGTCGCCTCATGGTGTTAACGTTTTTCTTGAGGCGGGTGAGTTCCTCAATCCACCAGTAAAATCCTGTCCATTTCCTTTTTTCAACTTTGGGTATATACTTATCGCAAGCGGACTTGATCGATTCCGAAATTTTTCGTACCATTATTTCCAAATCATTAATATTGTCCAACTCGCTTACTTTCTCTGCATCTATGTGCATTCCCATCCAAATATGGGCCAGCTCCTCTTTAAGCTGGCTCCAATTGGCCCTTCTCGTTTTATATACCCTAGTCCTACTTTCGTTTTGTACTCCTTCCCTTTTATCCAAATATATATCGAACAGAATTGCCCTGTGATCCGTGATCCTCATATCTGCCTCAACTCTCCAATTATTCACCATCGAGAGCATGTCGGTGGAGCAGACCGTCAGGTCTACACAACTTGTATATCTTTTTGTTCCTCTTACCGTATCAAAAGTTGGCTTGGGCCCCCTGTTCAGGATCTGTAACTCTCTTTCATCGAACATTCTTGCCAGCCGTTCTTTTCTTTCATCCATCCTCTCACTCCCCCACCACGGATTCCAAGCATTCATATCCCAACTGAAACTGACTGCCTACAGTCTGAACAAAAACTACAATTGATATAAATATTTTATTTTGTATGATAATGATAAATACAATTTCTTGTGGAGGGATAATTATTCTGTACCTATGTAGTCATGAAGAAACAAATAGAAACACAGCAAAACATTTTGTAATTGCATATTATGATAACTGTGACTGCCTATTAACATCTACATTTTATTTGTAAGGTATCTCGACTGTAATGATGGAGTTAGCTCCGATGTTGATCGAAGCTTGTTTGTCACCTAATTTTATACTCACTCTACGTGGTTTAGGTCTGGAATAATTACAAAAAATATAATTAAACATTTAATATATAGGTACTTTTCGAATCTATCTACTGTAAAGCTATTCTTAAAACATTTGGTGAAGGGTGAATTCAACCCGCGCAGAAAGGGTTTCTCATACTTATCTATAAGTGCTAATATTATGTATAAAAAGGTAAACTTAGTTTGTTTGCATCTAATAGATAAACTCAGAAACTACTCAACCGATTTTAAAAATTCTTTTACCTATAGAAAGCTATATTATCAACGAGTAACATGGGCTTTATAGTAACATGGGCTCTATTTCGTTTTCAAAAAAAATTCTACAAATGCGAAGCCGGGGCGGGTCGGTAGTTTGTAATAAATCTGTAAGATCTGTACGTATATTTTTCGTTACAATTTATCTTCAAACTTTAAGCACAGATGAGATAAGATTAGATAACGGTTACTCTTTAAGTAAAACTTCCTGTGAAGTAAAAATAGATGTTCTTTTTTTAAATTTTAGTTCCGCTAGTTATCTAGACATTATGGTCAAGTTGAATATTGAGTTGAATGAGTAATCAATTGACATCGACTGTGACAGGCAGGGCAGACCTTTTAACTTTTTCGACTCTAAAAATGACCAAATACCCTATTGAGAGTGGGACAAACTATAATTATTGTCTACGCAATGCACTTATAAAGTATACTTACTCGTCATTATAGAGAACGGTTGTTATTGTATCGTTCGGCGTGAGGAATGCTACGTTGCCAATAGATTTCACAAATGTTCGTTTTTTCTCTGTCACGTTTATCCTTGTCGAGCCGGCCGGTAAGAACTTCGAGAAGTGGCCCAAAGCGTAAAACATGGGTTGTTTTACGAACTCGCTGTTGTCAGGGAACACAATTATTGGTGAGTCGACAAAGTTGCTTGCCCAATTCGGACCTCCCTCCTCGTTAAGACACATATTCCAGTCAATCCAACCGGTCACATTGTAATTGAGATCCTGAAAAAGATAGTTCTGAAAATAGTTCTTCGGTTTTTTCTATGATAAAAAAAATTATCCCATATTAATAAAAAAAACATTTCTTGCATACATACATAAATAATACAAACTGACTTTCTCAAAAACGACTCAAATTGTTTCAATGAAAATCACAGATTTCGGTTCTTTTGCACATCTTATGGCATTTAATTATTGTAATAGCCATGCAACGGTTTTTTGATTCCAACCCGAAATAGAGTCAATCAGGTATATTTAGTATACGAGATTCGAAAAATGGCGGGAAAGCAGGCGTGAATATCGAGAAATGATCATGAGGTACCACAGACAAATTTGTGTGAGGTATTCATGCTCTTGCGCATGCATGCAGTCCATCTTGAGACAGAGCTTCTGGATTAGATCACTCTGTCTAAACTTGAATGATGAAACACGTGAAAATTTAAAATTAATATTTTATATTGATATAAATAAAAGGGAAGATGGATAGATACAATTACAAAGTTTAGAACGTTACTCGAATGATGACTCAGAAACGATGTCCAGTCCAGTCCACTCTCTCACAAAAAGGTTGTGTAGTTACGTCGCAACAAAGGAGATTGTATAGAGTTGAGATGTGAGATACAAATGGATTAATTGTATCGATGTATTGAATTACTAATAACGGCAATTTGAATGCTTAATCTATTGACGTTATCGATATAAAAGTGACGTCGTGTAGTACAGAAACAAATAGGTTCGCTTACGTCAAGTATATCATTAATGTAGTTATTGGCTCTATCCCACGATCCTAGCAACACTTTCTCGATATCCCAAGAGTAGCTGCCTGAAAGCAGGAATAAAAATCATACCTAAAGCTATATCAATAAACTTAAAGTTAATATAAATTCCAGTTTAAAGTTAAGCTTTTGAAACATTTCAAATAACATGATTAATAAAAATAATAATTTGTTATCTAATACCTATATACTAATATAGTTTGGATTTTATACTATATGTAGTACATATAGTATAAAAACGAGTCTTGCCATTTATATTTATGACCTGTAAGAAGACCTGTAGGAGATACTTAGGTACATTTATGCATATAACGAAAAACCTCAAAAGCACACATCATTTTCGGCGTAAACACATAAAAATTGGATACACTACGTCTGCAAGATTTGGCGCCTAAAACCCTTCTAATAACCTCTGAATCCTACCTCGCTTGAGAATTCTTCTGACCCACTTCAGATTCCTTTTAGTTCGCCCCATAATGCTTTTCTTCACTGCAAAATGCTTTAACCCCAGAATTTTTTTAGCCCACCCTAAAATCCTTCCGATCCACCACATAATTCTTTTGATGCCCCTCGAATGCATTTACAATCCTAGACCGCGCCACAATTCTAGGCCATTCATTTTCCCACACATTTACGGACCAGCCTCAGAATTTTTTTTGTTTGAAAAGAATGGGCTAGAATTTTGGCGCGAATTATGGGCCTAGAATCGTTCTAAACACATTGAAAAGTCTTGTGTTTGTTGTTGTCTTTATCATTTGTCTTTAGTCTGTCGACAGCGGTAGTTCAAAACCTTAACCAAAAATGATACTGTTTCTTAATATACTCAATTAATATATAAGGTATACCTTCACACGCTTCAGTTGCTAGCAAGAAAAGATCAGGAAAGTTATTGGTGATCAGTGACAGAGCTCTGGGCGTAGTTATTATGTTGCTGTAGTAATGCAACGCTACACCATCAATCCAATTTAATACAGCAGGATATTCTCTTATCAGCTGCAAATAATTTTCATTTTGGTCACAGGATTATAAGTATTAGCATACTTCGAGAATCGGGTTAGTAGGATAAGATTCATTTCAGAGGATTCGGCATAGTTTACTAGATCACATGTTATTGTTTTCAAATACAGCTGTACAACCACGCGCATTATATTAAATTAATTAATTAGTACCATAAACATACCACACAACAAACTAATATAGTACCCAGTAACACCCGGCAATTTGGAACTGGAACAGGGAAACCTCAGTTTGCAAAGAAGATGCCTACGAGGCAAAACAAGAAAAATAAATGAACGCTCCAAACAATTACACCAATATTCTGACATCAAACCAAGGCGTAGACTTGTAATTACCTTGGGTATCGTATAACGAATTACGGGAACTCCCGTTAATAGCCAATGTTCGGATTATTACCGAACCACGAATACAGAGTACTCAAATTACATCTGCAAAGGTCATATAGGTATGCTGATGCCGTAATTCTGCGGCGACCGCGCTTATAACATTTTAATATGTAATCAGAAATGCAGTTTTGACCGTATAAGCCGGCGGAGGCGCTCAAAAACATTGTCGTAACATTAACATTTTAAACAGTAAACAAGATTTGCCCTTAAACAACATCTATCATTAAACATCCGCCATAGTTCAGGACACTACACTTAGACTCTAGGATAATCTAGAAAACTTCGTTTCCTAAATTCATCTGTACTCTTATGGTAGCGGTAGTCATCTTTAGTTACTTTAATTAGTGGTAAATAAAGTGAACTAAAAATTGTCGCACAAAACTTTGGGGGTTGCTATCGAGTATCGTTAACTCATGGTAGAGGGACTGACCGCAATCTGTCTGATAATATAAATTAATGTATATAATAATTACAGTATAATAATTAATATGTAATAGGTAAATAGACACAACTTTCCAGATTAAGAAATCATATTTAAGTTAGTCATTACATTGTATACTGTTATGTACAAACAAATTAACATTATACTGTTTCTTATTCAGCATGTACAGTGTCAAGGTGCAACAGGATCACACCTTGGGAACACTTCTAGCAACAATAACCTATTTGGGATTACATATTTCAAAGCAGATCGAGTTAGTAACAGGTAGTTTTTGTTCATCGCCTATAAGGACATGCAGGTTCCTTATAATAAGCCCTATTAGTTGATCAATTTTTATTTTTTTTAAATAGCAGAAAATCAGCTGGCAGATTCTAAATATTATATTCTATTTCTCTCTATCCCAGACCAGCATCGAAGTAAGGTCAAGAAAAAGTTACATTTACAGGTTTTGCAACCACTCCATTAAAAAATACCTTAAAAATACTCCAAAATCCGGCTAAATCCGGATTCAGGATTTATTTACAACTACACAATATATTTGTGTCATGTATGTAAGTTCTGGAATCCTTAACGCAATCCTTAACAAAAGCCCGACCCACACTTGGCTGATTTTTATTATTTGTTGTTTTAGTTAGAGGTCGCGTTATAACCACGCAAAGTTCAACGTAAAGGGCCAAACTAAAAAGTCGTCGAAATAAACAAGTTTCTTATACGGGATCTCCCTTAATTTTTGACTTCTTATTTTTTTTTATTATTTGTTAGGATCATACGCCACACGGCCACAATAGCAAATTCTGTGAACATATTCTGGTACAAAAGATACAGCCTTTTAAAATTAAGGCAGAGAGACAGACGGAGGAATGGACGGACAGAGGACCGACTAATGGTCGGACAGCCAGCGTAGGCTTAGTTATAAGGTCCTGTTGGCACTCTTTGAATAGAAAACCCTAAAATAAAGGTATAATACCTAAATAATTGGATAAATAAGGTTGTAGAAGAAACGAAGGCGTCTAATTGATTGCGTAACTTTTACGAAACTGAATATGATATGGCATGTTGTTTAAATTAAAATTTTAAAAACCCCTTACAGCTTGCACAATAATTTGGACAGTTTTTAACCAAACAGCCAAGAAAAAAAAACCCTAATTTCTTCTAATAGGAATAATTATAATAATGACCTGATATAACATAATAATTCATCGGTTCATAGTAATGAACCGATATAACATAATAAAACACTATTCAAATAAGAAAATGTCTAATATAAATAAAAGCTTTTTCTATAAGTAATTCATTGTGTTTTGTTTTGCCTTTTATGTTAAGAATGACAAAGTGTGAGTTCCATCCGTCTCGCTCTAATCTATACAAATTTTTTTTGGTAAGATGTTGAAAAGAGAGTGACCTCTTTTCCGAGAGCTTAATTTGTCCAACTTTTCCATCGGTGCTTAAAAATGTACCTTACCATAATAAACCAGAGTGCGATTGAATGTCGCTGGTCGTCCAGGGTCAATATTTTCACATCTTTGAACGTCGAATTACGTATCGTAGGCCCCAAATTATTTGTAATCCATTCGCCCTAAAATTGAACAAAAGTTATATTTATATTTTATATGAATATTAGAATATCTTAATTTAAAAAAATCCAATTTTTTTTGCAATATATTTCTTGATTTCCAATTTCATCTTTCATGTGAAATTGGATAACTCGACGTATTATAACAACAATGAAATTTACATACCATACCACGAGGTGTCCACCCTAGAGAGTTGAAGTCAATCAGTGGCACTACTCCGTTCATTGGTTCGTTTGTCGTAGTGATCGCCCACACGGAAATACCCTCTTCGGCGTATTTTTCTAGATATCTAATTAATATTTACAATTAACATTTATATCTATTGCTAATCGTTAGTCTACTTCGACCACCATTTTCTCTCCTTATTTGTGAGAATAGACCTATGTACTAATGTACTTACGTAGTACCTATTCTGTGCCTATGCAGTAGGGAAAATGCATATACATACGTACTACATGTATAGGCTGTATACAAATACAAAAAATATTGTTAATAAATCAACATTAATAAATTTAGCGAATTACATAAAAATTAAAACTCATTTCTTAATTTCATGCTAGGTTTGATTTTCTTTTTGTGGAGGATTTGATGTTCAAAAATACCTTTGAAACTGGGTTTGATAAACTCCGGCATCGGATCCGGATCTACACGAATACGTATCCGGGGACAGGTTCGGATTGGAGCCTGAGTCAGAATCTGAGATATGTGACTCTTAAACGTTAATCAACACTCACTTGTAATGGTAGTCAGCGTAAGTCTGGTAGTATTGCTTCTTGAGTCGACTATAGCCAGTTATGTTGTTATTGGTCTTCATCCAGATTGGTGGTGACCAAGTCGTAGCTACGATTTTCACCGGAGCGCTAGACTTCTAAGCATGCCTTTATCATCGGAATCTATTTTAATGTCGAGATATTCGAAGGAAAAAATAAATAGAACATATTATTATGTTATAGAATAATTTCTAGGAAAACTACAAAAGCGTCTTTAAAAATATACATCCAATCGAACAGGAGCAGAAAGTCATTTCTCAACATTTTAAATGCCGGTTCTATGGTTGACGGTTTAAAAAATATGTTCAATTATTGATTTTTCGTTTTTTCCCATTATCACATAGTGCTTAAATTAATCGTAATGAATTGGCATTCACAGGATTAAAATGCTTCGAAATACTTCGAAATACCTCCCTTCTGTCTCTGTTCGATTTGATCCATAATTTTAGAAAAATCTCTGTAATTCATAAGATCGTTATAAAATGTTTAAAATAAATTTTGTTAGAAATTAATAAAATATTGCTAGAAATTGATTAGATTTCATAACAATAAATGTGTTAAAAGTACCATTTGAATATTCTAATCTAAGGAATAACTAGTTTATCAAAAGTTACTATTCAAGCATCTACACGTAGGTACCTTATATTCATAATCTTCTGCAGCTAATGTAAAGTTTGATAACTGCGCGTCATCTTCTGGAAAATCGTTGTAAGTATAAACTCGCGTAGAGAAATCACATCCGCCAATCGGAGTACGAATTATATTGTATTGCAGGCCCTTATCGCTAAAATAGGAGCTGAAAAGCAGCGACATATTAGATTTGAATCGGTTATTTCAAAAACCGCATTAGTCAGGTTTTTTAAAATATGCTTTTTCTGCTGTAACAGCTTCCTTAAAGGTAGACGCATATTCTGGGTGAAAGCCATTTTAGTAAGTACATTCCTTCGTTTTCAAACGAGGGCTCGTAATTGACATTCAGTGCTAAAACATCATGTCATGTGACCTAATTTGCTTTTGCATGAATTACTATGATGCCAACCTAAATGACGGTAGTTGTCTGTTACTTCTGAGTTCGACGTTTTGAATTTGCAGTATCGATTGGTTCAAATAATTTGATATGATTTCGGAAGTTTGATTACTAACTATCATTGTTGTGAATTCGTTAAGTAAAAGGACTGGCACATACTAATTACAAAGGCAAGCAGATACCTCCGAGTTCTGCTGGCGAAAATTGCAGGTCGGTTTTTTATAATTCACTTTTCATATAATTATGACTTTTTAACTCATATAATAAACTTACTAATGAAGTAACTAATAAAGTACTAATAAAGTAAATATACCATCTTACCCTGTTTTTTTGCTAAAATATCATAAGACACGAACAGTTTTTTAGGTTTTTTTCAGTACTATTATTTATTAATTACGAAGACTAATCGATATTTCAATCTATTAAAATTGGATCACTACAAGGTTAATTTAAAAATACTAATAACCTCTGAGTGCAAAATTCCTGTCAACATATCTAACAACTTTTGTTCTACGACTTTTTTCAATACTCAATACTCAATACGTTTCCCAAAAAATGAATTTTTGTATGAAAGAAAAAACTTATGAATTTTTAAAGTTGTAGAACAAAAGTTATTGGGGATAATGTTTAGTACAAAATACTAATAGGTTATTAGTATTTTTATATTAACCCTGTATATTCAACCAAAAAAAGTCCTTTAAAACTAGTTTATTTGTAAATAAGTAAATTTTTATTCTTTTATTTTTATTCTGAAAACTTCTAACGTGTGACATATGTGTATGTGGTTTTCGTAATGACCGTTTAATTTTTAGATAAAGTTTATAAAATAACTGCGCTATACAATATGTAAAAAAACCTATCTGATCAGAAAAGGTATTATTAAGTAACGGGATTCAGTTCCATTTACGTAACCATTTTCAAATATAACTAAACTCCGAATAAATTAAAATAAATTTTTTATTTTCATAAATAAGTTTCTTATTTTTTTGGTTAATGTCATTGGGATACACTGTTGCAGTTTACTGCAACAGTGTTTCATGGTTTGATTTTTGCTGTTTTGCCATATCACCGAATAGAGCAATAAGCCATTACATAAATATTTAAATATATGTCCAGTTTCGGTTATGTACTGCTTAATGCAAGCGAAAGTTGATACTTGTTAGTGTAAATAAACTGAGCAGTGGTGAATAAAATGACCCGATATTTCATCTCTATAGGTTGAGTGCTCTATATAATTTTGTAACATTTAATGGCAAAAATGTGTCAAAATAGGTTGCCTACGTATTAAGTAAGGCTATATAATATAAGTCTGATTTTTAGTCTTTGTGTAGTAGTTGTCAAGTAGCAACAAGCGATCGTGTACAGTTTAGTCCAATGGAGGTAGTTCGAGATGATTTAATCATACCCGCCGTTATGTGCCGTTAAATAGTAGTCTAGTGTAATCATTATTAGTATATGTTCAGCTGTATTCGCGAACGGTCGTTGTTAAAGTATAGTAAAAATTAGTTTTCACTGACTTATTCCAGTACATTATGTTCTAATGTACGTCTTAATTAGTGTGTTTAATGTTTATACTTAAACAAAATAAATATACAATTACTCAATCAAATATTTTTGTAGATCATCAGACAAACTTTTCCAGTTAATACCAGCGGCATCGGTTACTGATCCGCCAAAGCCATTAATTTGTTGAAATGTTGTGTTTGGGTCCAATTCCAGCGTCACCGATTCACTGAAAGGATCTGAAAAACATCTCTTATATTTAAAAAATAATAAATACTCATATAAGAATAATATGCGTAATATGCATAATTATTCATAATCACGAATGTAAAAAGAAACCAGTGTTGATTGTTATTATAGAATGCGTAGGCTTCAAAATCTATACATATAATAAAAATGTAACTGATCGCCGTCTGAACATGGAAGATATATAAGAAAAACTATTATTGGAGGCCTTTATCAACGCAATAGAACCCAAAACAATGATTGTTAGAATTTTTGTCTGTTTGTCTGTGCATTAACGGCTTAACCGATTTGGGTGGGATTTTCACTAATGTATTGTGGTAATCTTCTCTTAAAATTTAGTGTTTATTTTATTTCAATTAGTATAAATAAAAGTCATATCATATCGACTTAAAGAATCACGTCGAACATTTGTTCAATAAAAATGCTATAAAATAACTGTTCAGTTTAATTGGCTGAAACTTTACTTAACTATCGTCTGTAAAATGTTGATGTGAAAGTTTATATAAAGTTATTTATATGCTAATTTTCAAATCCAAGATGACGAATATCACTTTTTTGGACATATCAATATGGGTGTCAAATTCTAGGTATCTCGGGGTGCTGATTACAAAAATGACTTTCATTTATAAATCCAAGATGGCGTATATTACTTTTTTAGTCAAATCGATATCCGTGTCATAATGTACTAGGTTTCTTGGGGTGCTGATTACGAAAATGATGTTGCACTTTCAAATGTAAGATGGCGAATATTTCTTTTTTGGATAAATCGACATGGGGGTCATATTCTAAGTTTCTAGGGGTGCAGATTACGAAAATGGCGTTTATTTTCAAATCCAAGATGACGAATATTACTATTTTGGATAACTCGACATGGGTATCATATTCTAGGTTTCTCGAGGTGCTGATTACGAGAATGACGTTCATTTTGAAATCCAAGATGGCGAATATTACTTTTTGCATAAATCGATATGGGTGTCAAATTCTAGGTATTTCGGGATCCTAGTTACGAAAATGATGTTTATTTTCAAATCCAACATGGCGAATATTAATTTTTTTTGGATAAATTCCTACAAATATTATAAATGTGAAAGTTTGTGAGGATGGATGTATGGATGTCTGTTACTCTTTCATGTAAAAATTACTAAATGGATTTTGATTAAACTTTACAAAAATATAGCTTATACATCAGAATAACAAAAGCTATGTAGGCTACATTTTCGGTGAGACGTAACAATAAAATATTAACTTAAAAAAAAACAACTTACATTTGTAACGTTAATCAAAGCCATTCTCAAAAAATATTAATAATCAACGATTAATAACCGATCGTGAATCGCCAGTTTAAGAACATTAACGTATATTAAATATAAATAATTTTTTTTTGAAATATAAAACAATAAATTTTTTTTTATATTTCAATAACAATAAAATTTCCAATATTGAAGTTAAATGACCTTTCGTAACGAATATCATTATAACATTTACGAACAATGTTCTTATAAATGTCACTAGCGACCCGCCCCGGCTTCCCATGTGTAGAAGTTTTTATTGAGAATAAAATACAGCCCGTTACTCGCTGATAATCTAGGTTTTTAAAGGTGAAAGAATTTTTGAAATCGGTTGAGTAGTTTTCAAGTTTATTCATTACATACAAACGAAGTTTACCTCTTCATAATACTCGTATAAGTATAGATAATGTCTTGACTCGAGTCTCGATTCAAATGTCTCAGAACACGAGACTTGTTTTGGCTAAAGTCCCGTGACTTCGAGACATGAGACGTCCCTATACATCTATGTAAACAAATTTAGAAAAATAAAATAGTAATCTATACTAATATATAAATCTGTAGCATCTGTCTGTAATTACAATTTTACTGTCAAATTTTGGATAGAAAGTCATGTTATGATTAACTGATTCTACCATTTTTAAATTTGTTGTCTGTCTTTCTGTCTCTATGTTCTTTTATAACTCAAGAACGGCTTGACCGATCGATGATGGATGACCGAGGATTGATAGAAATTAGTACATAGTAAGAACATGTGATTGCTCATATGATAGGCTACTTATTTTTTATAAATTCTACACATAAAGGAGTGAAAAGGAGGATGAAACTTTGTATGGGAAATGGTAAACCGCCGAACCGATTATGATGGGCATGAAGATAATTTGACATCAGAAAACGAACATAGGCTACTTTTTTTTATTAAAAATCTACCCCTAAGAAGACGAAAAGGGAATTAAACTTTGAATGGGAAATGCTAAACCGCTGAACCAATTGTGATGAGAGAGACAATATGTTCCTGGAGGCAGTTGTAGGCTTTTTCCAAAAATAATCTCTGTATATATATATACAAGTACATTGTACGTGTAATTTAACCTAATCCGGGAAAGTTACAAAAAATTTTCCGCGCAGACGAAGTCGTGGGTACAGTTAAAATAAAATATATATTGTGTGTAACTACTACGCTGTCACTTTCATTAACATGATAACCTAACCGATTTGATGCTGGTTAGCTGATCGATTCTGATGTCTGAAATATCCTGAGGATACTTCCTTCAATTTTTGGAATTTTTGGGCGGAGGGTAACATTAAATTATAAGTATCATCTCGTGAAATGTATTTCCACAAAGTAACACCTGAATCTATGCAATATGTTGTCTGATAGTCTTAAAACTGTAGATCTTAAAACAGAAGTGGCTTATACAAAATATTACAAAAAAAACATAGTTCAGTTCTAGGGCGAAAGCGAGTGGTAGCACAAGCCTAGGTAAGACGAAGATCAAATAGCCAGAGCGTTAGCTGACGGAAATGTCAAAAGCACTCGCATACCTAGGCGAAAATGTATGAGGAGTATGATGAGATTTAAAGAGGCAAAAGAAGTATATAAGAACTGCTAGGCTTGGCCCTCTGTCCTCTGACTACCCCGTTCCCTAACGCCGTATTCCTAATGGCGTGCAGATATGTATGTATGTATTACAAAATAATATACGTAAATGTATCTATCTAAGGTAGTAGATAATACTTACTCAGATCAATAATGTATCTCTTTAATTTACCAAAACTCTTCTTGAACCTTAATCCTTCCTGCAAACATTTACTTCAATATTAATTAGATCCATATGCAAGCAAAAGAGGCGATAAAGGTTATCGTATACCTATTACCGCGGCATCGGATCAGCATCGCCTCACTTCTTAGTTTTTCCATCGTCTTGACTTTCTACATAGGCATAGGACCGGATTCTCAATTCTCATAGTTCAAATTGTTCGCCAATATCATCTTCGAGGCCGCGACGCGGCCGCTTATAACGCGGACGTTACGGTACTATTACCGTACTTAGCGGTTTCCTTACTGTATATGAAGTCTCATACAAAAAGTTTAAAGTGGTCGAACTGAGGTGATTCGGATCCGACACCGTAAAGATATGTATTAGTTAAGTATGTGCGACGACCCTTCAGGATGTCATTTACATTAATATTCTCATTGGCATGATATTATGAATTCTGGTAAATAATCACGAACGTTAGTAATATACCTTGGAACTCGTGTACGTGATATATGTCCCATCGACTGGTAGTTCTCTGGTGATTTCATCACAATAAGTGTCGTTGCATACGCACACTACAGACTGTCCTGTGATCTCCCGAGCTGCACATGGCTTATCTAATAAACATGAACAAGATATATAAAAATATTACAATACTTAATATTAATTTAATATCATGTAAAAAATTCTATGTTCGGTGTACCTAATACACAGGGCAATCTTTTATTTTTCAGGTCACTGCTAGACTCGAAAAAGTAAGCTACTTACCACTAGGTGTCGTGTAATAACAGAACTAATAAAAAATTAAATAAAATTGAATTTAGAATTTATTCCACTATAAGGGGCGAGGAAGACGAGAGATGCTGGCAAGTCTTATTATTTCTTCTAGATTCAATTTATTATTTGTACAACTGCAATGGAGTGGAGAAGAAAGCTGTCGTCTGCCTATTTTTGAAAGTCAAGAAGTTCAAAAAAACTGTGAACGTCTCTGTAAGATCGTGTAAGATTGACGATTGAAGAGCGCCTTCCTAGTATTAAAATTTTGTATGCTTTTTCTCGGAAAAGGAAAACCAAACGTTTCCGTATTAAAATTTCGAACTACCAAAATCGATTATGACGACTAATACCTGTGCACAGCCAAGATAACAGATTATAGCTAATCATATTAATCGTAATATCGTCTGCGTGGATCGCCAAGTAATTGTTATTTTAAAAGAGTCTTATTACAGAGGTTTTATATCACACAAAATTTAAAAAGTAATGTTGTTTACTCAATATTTTTCACATTTTTTTTAAGTTTTCCATTACTTTGTTACATTTTTAAAAATTATATTCTTAGGGTGTTTTCCACAATCGCCGTAGTTTCTGTTCACAAATTGATGGAAAGATTTGTTTCAAATTTGAATTAATACCATATTATAATTGATTTTAGGTTTTTAAAGCTTCACAGAAAAACCACTGAAGAGATTTTCAATGAATGACAATGACAGCACTGTTGGTAAGAATGGGGTTACTGATTAAGATATACATCATTATGAATACGCTATCCTTGTTCTAGGATCGTAGAGACATTAAAATCGTAAGGTTAAAAATATTTCTAAATTATTTTGTTTAAAAAAAATGGAAAATTCGTAATAAATCAATATCGGTGAAGGTATCCTATTTTGTTAACTAATACCTATTTGTGATCGAAGACTAATATGCGGCTTTTTTATCATCGTTTTAATCCTACAAGCTTGGGTTACAGATTAGATAATAGTCACTACCGAAATAAAAATGCATTTGTTCGTATGTAATAATTTGTATGCTATTTGTTTATTCAGCTTATAAAACTTATACTTAAACTTAAAAACTTAAAAACCCATAGAATAGATTTAAAAATGGTTTCTTATGTCTGAAAAGCTAGGGTCAAATAAGTTTTCCTTATCATAAATATGTCATTAGGGACGCTATCTTCATTTTAAGGGTGTGTGGTAACGTCGTACTTAAGAATTTCATGACGATTGTATTGACCGCCAAAGAAATAGGCTTGAAAGTACTATATTACACAAAATAACATGAAATTATTTTTTTAATATGTAAGTATACTATATAATATTATATTAGCATATATAATATTATGCTATCTAGAAAATATTATGAATGTATCACTTTGGAGGTGAGTCACAAGCTCAACAATCTCAAAATAATTTATTGTCTGTCGGTGAAGCAAATTTATGAAAGGAAACGGAGACCTGAGATCGCGCGGTGGATGCCCTCTGATTCTGACCCTAGAAAAATATAGTCGAGATAACTATTAATTGTGTAACAAAAACGGGTTTTGGATATATCTAGTATAAAGCCATCTAGAACACCCCTTTTGCATACGCCATGGGCGCCGCGCGCCGGCAGGAGGGTGCAAGAAGGTGCACTTGCACCCCCCTCTCAGGCGCAGTAGGCGGGACACTTGACCCTATGGCATATCCCTTGATTCGAGACCCTCATCCGTTTAGGCCCAAATTTTTCAATGGGTTTGCACAGTTTTATTATCTTTTAACAACAAAATCGCTGTCACATGGCGTTGATCTGCAAACGGTTCTCACAGTTAGCTAAGCATCGCATGTTCAATGTTTCCTCTCAGCTCTATAAGTATATACTTTCTAGACAACATGACTGTGCAACGTGGTATATATACCAGCATTGCAATAATACTTGAAGCGATGGTTTCTTCGAAAGCACTGCGGGTAGGGTTGCCGGGTGTTAAAATCGAAAAGCCGGACAGACCAGCCAGTTTATCCGGACATTTAGATAAAAAGGCCGGACATCCTTCATTTTTTAGTCTTAGTACAACACGATCAACTTTTTTTAAAGTAAAACAAGGCCTTTTTCATTTACCACAAAAACTTCTTAAATTCTAATGAAACAACAATAAAATTGATGAATCAGTCTTCTTTATTATTAATTATTCAATATTCATTACAATATTAATTTCAATAACTGCAATAGTAGTAGCAATAGAAAACAAATTAAAACGAAACATTTATTTACCATAAAATCTTCGTAAATTTTAACGAAATAACAAATTAATGAATCGCTCTTCCTTTTTCATTATCATTCATTTACAGACTACTATTGCAATTTGCAATGAAAAACAAAATAAACAAAACTCTAATTAAAATTTTAGGTTCTTATGAAAAACAAAAAAAATTAATGAACCAGTCCTTTTTTAATTAATTATCATTATTTACTTTACTTACCTACTTACTATTATTGCAATTTGCAATGAAAAACAAAATTAAATAAAACACTAATGAGCTAAATAAACTTTAAATTAATTGTAACATAAAGTAATTAATATTTTTGGTTGACAGACACCTGCTTTAAAAGCTCATTTTCCTTTAAAAATTCAAATTTTTAAAATTCAATTGTACAACCAACATTTTGGCTATAGTGTCGACATGTAATTTGTTGCGTTCTTTTGACCATTGTTGACCTTTTAAAGAAAAAACTCTTTTAACATTTGCATTATGACCCGGAATGGAAAAATAATATTGAAAAATAGTAAGAAATTTTGCAAAGCAATCTGAACTACTAATCGATTTAAAATAGTCTACCCGTTTTTTATATTTTAATAGCTTCTTAAAATCATCATCCTCTTTTTTACTGCTCAAAAATGTTTTAATGTTTTGGAGTTTGTCAAAACTGGTCAAATTTAAAAAGCCTAACAAAAGCCGGACAGGCCGGACACCGTCTAGTTTGGCCACACACGCAATCAAAAAGCCTGACTGTGTCCGTCTTTATCCGGACGCCTGGCAACGCTAACCGCGGGCGATATTACAGATAAAAGCTAGTATGATATAAAAAATAAACACTTACCAGCTGTAACTCTAAGCAGAATTAAGAGAAAAATGGTTCCTAAAATAATAATCAATTTTAAATACATTTTTAATAATGAGTTCGACGCAGGAGTAAGAGTTGGGCACACTGACGCTACTAATTTAATTTAAGAATAATATCTAAATAACACTTTTACATCACTTAATCACTAAGTATAATATAACGGTGTAATAGATAACAAAATCTCTTTTGATCCACCTTCATTAATTATCTTATATCTAATGATTAGATAATAACAACAAATTCTCAAATAATATATTCAAATTACACTCGTTTAACAAGTTTTTTTTTTTCAGGTTATAGACCTAAATGTAAATACCACACAGCCTCAATATGGTGCAACGTGGGTGCAATAGTACATGTTACATTAGACACAAACGCATAGGCCAAATTCCGTATCCGTGTCCGCGGATATCCGAGGGGGAAAAAATCCGTGTTCGTATCCGTATCCGTTGCTTTTTAGCGGAACTTGAACGGATCTTTGATATGAATGAATTTCATTATATGAAATTTTAAAAATAGTAATAGTGTTACCTCACTATCTATATCTATATAAGCGAAATACCGCTCACTGACTGACTGACTGACTATCATGAGATCTCCGAAACTAGGTCTGATTGACTTAAAATTTAGCGTAGTTACTAGTTACTCCTTTCGCGGTGTAAACGTTCACTAAGAATGGATTTTACGAAAGTCCTGTCCTAAATGGCTCTGCTACCCGTGCGAAGCTGGGGCGGGTCACTAGTGTTAACATAAAATAAGACTAATTTAATTGTATTACGAACAAACAAACGAAGTACGAAAGTTGAGGTCCGCATTCGTATTCGTGGATTTAGACACTAAAAATCCATATCCGTGTTCGTATCCGCGGATATACATTTAAAAATCCGGCACATCTCTAATACATACGCACACGCTATGCCACGCGCATGCACACGCAAAACGCTAAAATCACAAACCTTCTTTTTACTTAGTCGCAATTCGATAATAAAGTAAAAAAATGCATATAAGAAAATTGTATGATATTACAATTTCCGAGCTATTTTCTGCTATTATCATAAATATATTGTGGTATTGTTAATGCTACCTAATATCTTGTTTCTTTTGTGTTTCTTTTATTTATAATACTAACAATAATAATATTTATATTTTGCTAAAAATGCTCATATTCAGGTTGCATTTACAGCAGCGTCCCTTTAACACTTCCCATTCCCCATTCAAAGCTTCGTCCCCCTTTTGACTCCCTTAGGGGTAGATTTTCGGTATAAAAAGTAAGTCCGCAACACACCATCCAGTATGGTTGATCGAATCTGTCCAGTATGCATGAAGCGTCGTTTGGCATGACGCCCCTAGAGAACACACACGATCCGTTGTACTTGACGTCAATCCCGTCCAGTATGCATGAAGCACTTGACGCGCCGTCCAGTTTGCATGAAGCATTTAAGGGACGGTTGTGCGAATGTCTTATTACGAATTATCTTTTTTAAATCGTATATATTTTATTGAAATGTATATCGAAGCGAGGTATGTTCAAGATAAGTAAAAAATAAATTTATGTTATTACTGTAATATAGCCCTATACTATTTTTGTAAACTAAAAAATTATCAATTGATTTTCGATTATTATCAATTGATAAAAAATTAAATCAAAAAAAAATGACAATCAATGATCTCGATTGAAAAAATTAATAAAAAAACATTAATTGATTAAAAATTATAATTCGATTATATTTTTTAAAACTAAAATGTTTTCATTTAATTTAAAATGTATTTAATAACAACTAATTTGACCTTACACAAAACAATGAAGAGCAAATAGGCAGACAGGGTGTTAACTGACAGAAATGCGAAAATCACTCGCATACCTATGCGAAAATGTGTGAGGAGGGCCAGGGGATTTGAGGAAACGAAAGAAGTATGTAAGAACCGCTAGGCTTGGTGCTCCGTTCTCTCTGACTACCCCATTAAGGATGTAGCGTGAAGATATGTATGTATGTATGGTATAATAATTGGTAATTGATAATCAGTTGACAATTTTTTAGTTTATAAAAATAGTTTTTCTCCTTGAACGCACCTTATAAATTACAAAAAAATATTTCTGAACAGAATACGTTTTAAAAACTCGATGTTCTCTTTTTTTTCAATTAAAATGTGAATCCTCCAAATAAATCGCTGTAATTGAATGAAAATAACTTATTTCAATATGCGACCATATGCGTAGGTGTATTCGCCAATAATTTCTTAAAAATACATATTATACATATTTAACAACTAACTGTAAAAAGATTACGATTTTTTTTTCAAATCGTTTTTTACTGGTATTGTAATAACATTAATTTATTCTTTATTTATCTTAAACATAGCTTGCTTCGATATATAATCCAATAAATCAATATCTATTTCAATAAAATAAATCAACACATTCGCACAACCGTTCCTTAACCAAAATTTCGAGCGAACTGACGAAACGGCATGACGCGCCCACACACGTTCAAGTATGCGGACGGACTTGGTGGCTTGATAGCTTGATGGATTGACGGAAGATAGGCAAAACGATTTCCGTCAAGTATAACTGATTAAGCCCAATTGGCGCCACACACGATCAATATGATTTGATGAAACCTCCGCTTCATGCATACTGGACAGACTTGATCATGCATACTACATATGCATGGTGTGTGGCGGGCAGTAGTCTATGATCGTCACCTGGTGTCGAACTACTTATTAAATTTCATTAAAATCAATCTGATGATTTAGCCGTGAAAATATAACAGACAGACAGACTTTCGCATTTTTAGTATTAGTATGGAAGTATGTATATGGATAGTATGGATATAAATAGTATGGATTTAATAACCTTATAACGTCGCTTGCTCGACCGACAGTGAGGTGTGGGTTGAATACTTGATGATGTTAATTACTAATCTCATCCGGAGAGTGGTGAACCTAAAGTACACCCCTTTAATCGACCTCTAATGGGATAGGTGTTAGTATTATTAAATTACATAAAGAAAACATCACCCAAAATATAATATTTATTTAATTAATCCTATTTACACATCACACTGGTGGATTCCATGAGCTCATAAATACCTTATAAAATAATTGTAGAAGATTAAACGATAATAGAATATAACATTAACCTGTTTCTTATTACTTATTTATAATAAAAAAATATGTAATATCTAACAGCACTTAGGTAAGAACAAATTTACAGAGTAATTACGAGCAATAAAGTTTTATAAGTGTTGAGCTTAGATAATACTTGTGTAATAACTTAGAGCAGTCGCGAGATATTCAATACAATAACATAATTCATTTATGTCATCCTAAATCCATGATGAATATACTTAATTATAAAGGTTTATAAATCTTACATATTTTATGCACTGCAATTAGATCCTTAGTAGTCCTACAGATATATAAATCATAGCATATTTTATACCATTGACTTAAATAGGTACTAAGTTTAAAGCGAAAAACCTAGTACATTCATATTATCATTACATGGAGCTAATATCAAACGGAGATTCAATTCTTAGTTTTAAAGAGAAAGGGTTATCAGTATTAACCTCTGATAAATCAAAAGAAGGAGGTGGTCATCCACCAACTAAACCTCCTCCTTAGCATCCCCCTTTGCAGAGCACCTGCTTGAATTATAGCACACATACGTGCCTGCACGGTCTCCTAGACTGCCCTTTTTAAATGGACCTGCGACCTGGCCACTCGTTCTTCCACCAAGAGCGAAGAGAATTCAGCCTTCTTGATGTCCACATAGAGTTGTGTACCAAGTCTTTCTAGGTACCAATAGGATGTTTAAGGGATACTGAGCTTTAGGCTTCCCGAGAAACCTTTTAAATTACACCTACGTTATTCCATTACAAAATTAATAACCGCCACCTTCGATTTGAAAATCGACGTTTTCGTATTCTGCGCCCCAAACAACCTTGAAGGTGCATCGTGTGCATGGGCGCAAGCCACAGGTCGTATGAAAAGTATGTGTGAGGAAACGGTTGAATGCGGTGCAGAGGGGTTTCGTACAAAAAATCATTAAGGCGTACAGGACGGTCTCCCTGAACTCGACCCTGGCGCTGTCCGGGATTCTTCCTCTGGACCTCAGGATCCGCGAAGCGGCCCTGTTTTATGAGATCCGGAGCTGATATGACCGGACTGTGCTGGATGACTGGGAGATGGAGAGGCCGGACAATTTTCAGAATACGCCGCATCCGGCGCTGAGGCCGACGCTGGAGTTTGAATGTCTGGGAGAGGATGAGGTAGCCGGTCAGGAAGAGCAGGAGCTGGCTATCCTTACAGATGGCAGCCGAATCGTGGGCAAGGTCGGCGCCGAGCTATCCGTATGGAAGCGCGGGGCGGAAATTGCCACACGAAAATTCAAACTGGGCGGCTGCTACACCGTCTTCCAGGCGAAGCTCCTGGCGCTGGCTGAGGCGACGGAGAGAGCTCGAAGGAGCGAAGTACCTCTCTGTTCTATATTCTCTGACTCACGCTCGGCTTTGGAAGCTATTGTGGGAGGGTCTCTCCACCCTCTCGTGGTCAAAACCGGGAACAACATTGCGGAGATAATTAAAGTCGGCAAGGATATCAAGTTGTTCTGGGTAAAGGCCCACGCGGGGAAGAGAGGGAACGAAATAGTGGATGAACTTACAAAAAAGACTGCTTTGAAAGTTAAGACCAAGCCGAACTATGAGAGGTGTCCGGCATCGTATATAAAGAAGGTAATAAGGACTCATAGCATTGAACGACGGAATCAAAAACACATGGAAGGTGTAGTTGCGAAAATTACCAAGATATTCTTTCCCAGTGCGGCGGCAGCATATCCTATCGTAAGAAAGATCAGAATGGACTATTGGCTAACGCAGGTGTTCACCGTGCATGGCGGATTTCTGGAATATCTCCACCGTTTTCGGTGCAAGGAGAGCCCGTTGTGCCCGTGTGATGATGGTAAGGATGAGGGCATTGTGCACCTGATCGTGGAGTGTCCATGGTTCGCCAAACAAAGAATGGAGCTCAAACAGGAGACAGAAATTGAAGTTAATGTCAGTAATTTAAAATCCAAGTTATAAAATAAGCATACAAGAAATGTAAGCAATAGAAATAACAGTTAGATAAGATATATATACTACGATATTATTGGAATAGGTATATAATATATAAATGAATTAAAATAAGAAGTTTACGGTAATAAGAAATGTAGACAACAATAGATGAATAGTAATAACATAGTTAATTAATATTAAATACTTATTAATATAGTCGAGATGGCGCATAATTACTATACCTGTAGAATTGTAGATACTGTCAGAAATAAGTAGAATTAAAAATAAAGGTGTAGAGATGGAAGTGAGTTGAAGTAGGATAGACCCATTAGTAATAGATATAAAGAAGTAGAGATGTATCGTTAGCGTAAGAATAGAGAGGAAATTGTAAAGTAAGATATGGAATTTTAATGTAGGAAAGATATGTTGTATAAGTGAGTAATGTAACGGATAGATATAAGAAGATAGATAAGAAAGATGTAATGTAGTATAATAATACTCGTAAATAACAAAGTTGTGGATAGTAAGAACAAGATAAATAAAGAAATGGTAGTACTGGCCTTGACTTAAGTTAGAGGAACGAGATTCAAAAAATAAAAAATAAAAACCTTGAAGGTGACACTTGTGTCATTTAATTAAAACATTTTTTTGTAATCAGCACCCCGAGAAATAACGAAAATGACGCCCATGTCATTTCATTCAAAAAAATAAAAATAATATCTGCCATCTTGGATTTAAAAATGGAGATCTTTGTCATAATCAACTCCCCAAAAAATCTCAAAAATAAATACTACAACATCTTTCGTTCGTTACGTTCGAGTTAGATATTTGGATACATACAACTTCAACTCATTATCTTGAAATCGTTAAATATAAAAACATGACTGAAGAAAAAATCTTGATAAAATAAAATCCAGAAAAAAACCTGTTTTGCACAAAGATTCAGTTGCATCTCCGAAATTCCACAGAATTTTAAAATGATTATTACTAAAATGGATAGGTAATTATAATACCGCAAATCTCTAAAACCAGTTTTTTTATTGGCAATGTAGTTTTCTTACAAATTACAATTATATTCAAAAACAAATGTTGAGATTTCTCCACGCTAAAATATGATCAAATCGCAACTGCGAAAATCATGAACGAATGGACGAATTCAGTTGCACTGGGCTGCATAGACGGACTCTTAAGGCGCTCCCCCAGGCAAACAGGCGAACGTATAGATCACCTCGCACTAGAATTCGTGAACTTCAAGTAAGTAAAATGTAATCTAGTAATGATTGATTTTACTTATAAAAAAGGGTCTTTTGAAAAAATTAAAATGGTCAAGTTTTATATCATAAAATTATCTATACATTAGTGTATCGCAAGTAAATATAACTTCTATTTATGAAGTAGATGCACGTATTTCTAATTTTTAGGCTTTCTTTTGAATACAGATTTTATATGTATTTTATATATAACTCAAAATATGAGACGGCAAAAGTGTTGTTAAAATGTCGAAGATTATTACAATATTTTTATTACTTTTTATATATTTTCAAATAACGAGAAGATAGCCTCTAAAACTAGCAAAAAAAGCAGTATTTGACTAGGGGAAGCGCCTTAATGATGTCACAGAAAGAGAAACCTTCCCCTGTGTATTCCATTTAATACCCATATTGTGTGAGTTCTTGAACAAAGAAGTTGATCATAATCGGTTCAGCGGTTTAGTATGTATTTTCCCATACAAAGTTGCATTGCCCTTTTCACCCCCTTAGGAGTAGATTTTTGATAAAAAAATAGTCTGTCTTTTTGATAAAGAAAGTCTATCGCTGCAATTAATTTTATCATAATCGGTTCAGCGGTGGCGACAAACGAACCGCACCTCCAACGAGATACGTTATGACTTCAATGATATTTGGAGCACGGAGCTCACCGTTTTTGGCGCACAACGTCTGAAACAAAAACGCACTGGAATGTAAGGGATCTCGCCTGCGAGGGTTCGAAGCCATAACGGAGAATCATTACATGGATGACTGGCTCGACTATTTTGAATCCGAAGAGGAGGCCGCAGAGGTAATGAGGGAAGTCACAGAGGTACACGGCAAGGCCGGCGTCGCATTGGCGGCTTGAAGCACCAACCGCCCACATCTACTGAAACACATTCCCGAAGTGAACAGGGCTCATTCACCGAAATAACTCGGATCTAACGAAGATCTTATAGGGTGGTATTTGGGCCAATCATAAGGTTTATTTTCCAGAGAGAAATGAAGTAGAAATTTTCTGCCGCCGCTGATCTCGAGGACCAGTTAAGTGTAGCCTCCTCAGAAGAAAATAAAAGATCAAGAACAAGAAAAAAGAAAAAGGACTCACTCTATGCCATATATTACGGAATGTGTAAACTGGTCGAATAGTGCAAATAAAACAGTGCATTACTGTTTCGTTCCTTTTTTCTTGTTTCTTTTGAGAAATATAGTCCACCCTTCAAGTAAAGTTGAGGTTGGTACCATTGAGGAGGCAAAGGCGGCATCCCGTCATGGGTAAGGCCGCAGATTTTGCCACTTTTTGTACAAGTAGTAAGATTTCTACTAATATCGGAAACAGTTTATTCTTTTTATGAAGTAAGAAATCTTTATCGTTTAGAAGTGTATCTGTAATTCCAGCCATTTTTTTAAGGTAATTTTAATATGTTGATGTTAAAAAATTTAATATAAAAAATAGTAGTTTCAAAAATACGATTTGAAAACAATCGTATTGACATTTTTTAATGTTAGCCTTATATTATAGTTTTAAACAAGGAAAAGTATAATGCTTGAGCTGCTTAATGCGATATAACAATATGTTTTAACACCACCTATTTATTTTATATCCTAGTTTTAAAACATGTCCTCAGTTTTTATGTTACTAATATTATGAGTTAGGTGTGGCTAGGTTTAGTCTTTGAATAAAATTGGAGAAATTGAGCAATCAGGCAGGTAGGCCCAAACAAACAGTTTTGTCAATAAAAATAAAAAGAAACGCTATCTTTCTATGGATAGTGTCAAATGGCACACGATTGAATTCAGCCTAATTATAAAAGAATATTTGTGATTTTATAAGTAGATATTTGTTTATTTTAATAATATAATTTATGTGTGCCAAAGCTAATTAGCAAATTAATCGAAAAAACACATTTTATCACAAAAATCTATTTATTTTAAAATTATAATCTAATAACTACAATAAAATTTCGCTTTTACGACAACTTTATGATACTTTTGTTGCTGTTATGTTTATGCTACGTAACGTAAGTATTTATAAAGACGGGCACATTGATACTTAATAAAAACTATGCAGACAAAATTAGTCAAATAGACAAGAAAGCTCATACGTCACCTGAAAGACGCTTGTAAAAATTACAGAGATTGTAGACTTTTTTTGTGGATATTTATATTTCTTGCTTAATCATAGAGCTTATTGGGATTATTGAGATTAATGGATTAAAAGCAATGGCTTTTAATCCATTAATATTAAATAGGTGAAAGTAACCATCTGTTTGTCTGTCTGTGTATTTGTTACATCACGACTAAGCCGCTGAATCGATCTTTGTGAAATAGTTTGCATGCTAGAGATAGACGCTACGTGTTGCCGCAGGAAAATGTTCAATTCCCGCTATGAAATTAAAAATAAAATGGGCGAAGCTGCAATGGACATGACATCAGCTGAAAAACGGAAAAAATATAGGGAAAGGCCAAAAACTATTATTGCTATTAAACTATTTATTATTATTAGATTTCTTTATCATGTCATAAGACATGATAAAGAAATTTTTTGAAAATGCTTTGAAGTATTACAGAAATAATAAAGATAACTCTACATCAGACCAGAAATAATAACAAAGACGTAAATGAAAAGAAGATGGAGAAAAAGCCAAAGAATAAAAGCAATCAATTTCGTAACAATAACTAACTTAAAAGAAAATCAAAAAAATATAATATATATTTAAGTCCAATTTTCTTTTCATTGTATATACCTAACGTTAGTTTTTGTTCTACTTCGGCATTTCGTAAATGTATCCCTGGAAATACATTATCGAATTATAAGACTAAATTGAGGTATTTGTGTAAGTACTAAACATCTAAAACATCAATCCCTTTAAAAATTTCAAAAATATCTGTTGAATCGAATTTTATTTTCATTTTATAACGTTAGTTTTTGTTCTATTTCGGCATTTATAAATGTATCCCTGGAAAATACATTAACGAATTATAGAACATAGTGTAGGTATAAGTATAAGTATTGGGTCCTTACATATGAAATTAGCGTTTGGTCGTACTGACCACTTTGATCTGAAATATCTCCTCTTTGGTTAAGAATTCCAAATTCAAATTTATAAATTCATTTAGCTGGTACATTTGAGTTTTGAAAACAGTCATTCATTTGTTTTTTCCTCATTATTTTTTTCTTTGGCGTCGCTTATTACCGCACAATGGAAAACATGAAATATTGGTATATTTACGAGTACGAGTTCTACCGTGGCACCAGTGCTGCTGAAACAGCTGGAAGGATTAATGATGTGTACGGCGCTGGTGTCGCAAAAGAAAGCACGGTACGTTTTTGGTTTCAACGTTTTCGTTCTGGAAATTTCGACCTTCAGAACCAACCCCGTGGACGACCGGAGACCAAAGTGGAAAATGAAGAATTAAAGGCTATTGTGGATCCGGATCCATCACAAAGCACTTCAGAGATAGCTGCAGGCTTCGGGGTAAGTGACAAAACTGTATTAATCCACTTGAAGCAAATCGGGAAAGTAAAAAAACTTGAACGATGGGTATCTCATGAATTGAGTGAATCGAACTTGCAAACACGCGTCGACTGCTGTGTTACTTTGCGCAACCGACACAATAATGAAGGGATTTTAAATCAAATCATTACTTGTGGTGAAAAGTGGATACTGTACGATAATCGGAAGCGCTCGTCGCAATGGCTGAACCCTGGAGACCCAGCCAAATCCTGCCCTAAACGAAAATTGACTCAGAAAAAGTTACTTGTGAGTGTTTGGTGGACTAGCGCCGGTGTCGTTCACTACAGCTTTCTAAAATCTGGCCAAACGATTACGGCAGATATCTATTGTCAGCAACTGCAAACCATGAAGGAAGAACTAGCTGCTAAACAACCGAGATTGGTCAATCGCTCTAGGCCACTGCTGCTTCACGACAACGCAAGACCACACACTGCACAACGAACAACCACTAAGTTAGATGAGCTACAATTGGAATGTCTGCGACATCCACCGTACTCCCCGGACCTTGCTCCAACAGATTACCATTTTTTCCGGAATTTGGACAACTTCTTATAAGGAAAAAATTCAACTCCGATGCGGCAGTCCAAACCGCCTTCAAAGAGTTTATTGATTCTCGCCCCCATGGTTTTTTTAGTAAAGGGATCAATGAACTACCTATGAGATGGCAAAAGTGCATAGATAAAAAAGGTGCATACTTTGATTAATTAAATATATTTTACAAAAAAAATTGACTTTATATTCCTCCCGTACAAAACGCCAATTTCATATGTAAGGACCCAATATATAGGTGTAAGTACTAAATTTCATCTAAAACGTCAACCCTTTTGACACAATTAAATGTACGATAAACATTTAAAGAAACAGATATGTACACTTTACATTCATTATATTCGAAGTCATAAAAGAAAATGATATTTAATCTCTCATTACGTTCTCAGCTTTATTATAAATTACGTTGCTTTTATGTTACTTTTTTGTCTTCGTAACATAAAAGTATTTATGTTACCTTATGTTACAAAGTAGAAAAATCTAGTCTTTTCCCCATACTTTTTTATCTCCGAAAATACTAGACTTAAAATTTAAAAATTTTTGCGAAAAATGTAGGCCTCATCTAGGATTTAGTGGAAAACTATAACGAATCTTAGATCTTAGAGATATCTAAAAATTAAAAGAAACTTATTGTTTCATAAATACTAATTAATCTGTCATTAATATATTAGCTGTGTCAGCTGTGTTTTCCTGTGTAAAAAGTAGCCTAAATTACTCTCTGAAAAGGCCTCTACCTGCTATTAAGTCCCATCAAAATGGGTTCAGCCGTTTCGAAGATTAGCCTGGTCAAATAAGACAAACAAACGGACACAAATTTTAAAAAGCGCGTTTGAGTTTTGTTTACGAGCAAATAACCATATAAGCCTTTATTTCGAAGTCACAGACAGGCATTCCAATTTTATTTATATGTTTTCTTATTTATTTTGTTTATATGAACAATGCGCACGAGTCGAATTTACACTTACCAAATGTTTCGGCTTGAATATAGAAGACGTCATAGGGTTAACTTGAATAAAAATGTACATAGCTACATATTACGTAAACACTATGAAATGAATAGAAAAATTAAGTTTGTCCGGTCAAATATATATTTTTCCCTAGGCACGTCCAAAATGTTCGTATTTATCTCTTGTATAAATTTTTTAAATAAAAATATTCATGACGTAACTCAGGAGAACAGTAATAATGCGAACTCAAATCTTCAACTCAATTCTCCTACATGGGATATGGTGAATTAAATATACGTACAAATGTTTTATTTGAATAGTAATAAAAAACTACAATTAATAAATATATTTTATTGTGTAATATGTTCATACCACAGACGTATCAATACTTGGACCGGTATACATTTATTATAGTAGGTATAGTAACGAATATTTGAAATCGAAAAACATATTATTGTCGTATCACAATAACCACAAAATAATTCTCTGACCATTAAAAAAAATAGAAAAATATTAATCCAAGAATCAATTAATTGACAGAATAACTGAGTTAAAATATTTTCATTATTTAATTACATATATGAATACCTACGACTTTTGTCGTATTACTTAACTTGTCCAATTTTATTTGTAAGGTATCTCGATTGTAGTGATGGAGTTAGCTTCCACGTCTATTGCGATTTTCTTGTTCGCTAATTTTATATTGATTTTACGTGATTTAGACCTGCAAAAATATAAAGGCTAAAAAACCAGTCAAGAACGTATCGGACATGCATTCACTTTGGACACCGTAGCTGGTAATTTCAGATAAAGTAGGAGTTTAATCAGATTATGTTGTGAACACCAGCAAAACAATTTTCGTTAATGTAACCTAGATCTTACTCAATACTAGGGCCATCCGTAAATTACGTCACACATTAAGAGAGAAGGGTCAACAAAGTGTGACATTGTGCGACAAGGGTGTCTTTGGGGGGATGCTGGGCGAGTCATATCTTGTTCACGTCGCATTTATAAACGATGACGACGCTATATGGTAGGATGTTAAGTTGACACATCGAATATTTATAACATTATCCAAATCGTGAATGAAGTGACTGCTATGTTAGTCTTAAATAATATAAAATAATATAGTCTTATAATTTTAATAATATAAAACGATGAGATCAAAGTCCTTGGACACAAGATAATTTTTTGTATCATTCGTTTGATTTGTTGTGTTTTATAAATTTTCTAAATTGGTTTATTATTGATTTTACAAATAACGATTTAAATAGAAATATATAAATATTTTTCGTGTACAATATACAAAAAAACCCTGTCCGATCCAGATTTAGCTCTGTTCATATTATCATTTTCAGATAATAATTAAAAAGAATACCTTCAATGAAATAAAATTAAATGAAATATGTAGTAAATAGTTCGCTTAGCATCCTGTTTAGGTCAAATTTGAATCCGGATGAAACAAAAATAATGTGACCAACGGTAAACTAAGCACCATAAAATAAGCAATATTGAAATCGGTTATGTCGAAGAATATATATACTTAGGACAATTAATGGCACCAAAAGACACCATAAAAAAAGAAATTGAAAGAAAAATAGCAAACAGTTGGAAGACATACTGGGGTCTAAAAGAAGCGATGAAAAGCGAAACTATTACATAACAAAAAAAATTAAACTTTTTAATAGGTACTTATATTTTACTAGTCTTAGTGTACGGATGTCAAACATGGGTTTTAACAAAAAACAATAAATAAACTTGCCACATGCCATCGCGCAATGGAAAGGCGCTTGTCAGGAACAAAGAAAGATTCCGATAGCGGGTAGACATAAAAGAGTAAGCGCATAATATTGTAGCTCTGATTTAATTTTTATTTTAAAATAGTTAAAGTATATATATGTATTAATTCTTGGTTTGCCTGTGCTTAAGTTGGCTATTACTTCACTATCACACACACTTTAACCATTGTCAAGCCATGGATGCCACAGCAGATAAACTACTCAAGGGAATGGAGGAGCTTTCGGCTATGTTCAGAGATAGGATGGGTGAATTTGAAAAAAATCTTCAACAGCCCGGCTCGGCTGCCCCTGGCTCGACAGTCAAGTCTCTTGCAGTGGAGTTCTCTGCATTCAAGACCTTCGTGTGGAAATCTCTGGGCATATTGAAGTCGCAATTGGATCTTATAGTTATTAACCAGGACCGCATGGAAACGCAGTCGCGTAGGAAGGTACTCCTCTTTCATGGTATTAAAAAGGAGAAGGATGAAAACGCCCTCAAGAAGATTCATACGGTGATAACCGACCGATTAAAGGTGCCTGATGTAACCTCTGAAGGGATTGAATCCTGCCATAGGTTGGGTGCTGGTGGGGATACTGCTCGACCCATTCTTGTTCGGTTCTCAAATGTCCGCCTTCGCTCAGAGGTGTGGAAAGCCAAAGCGGCGCTTAAGGGATCCGGGATCACTCTCACTGAATTCTTGACCAAATCACGTCAAGAGGTTTTTGTGGCAGCTCGTAATCACTTCGGGATGAAAAGGTGCTGGTCGGCGGACGGTGTTATAGTCATTCTCCTTCCTGATAAAACACGAGTAAAGGTCTTCACGCTTCCAGAACTGAGTAAACTTATAACGAGGCATCCTAAAACTACGATGAAATCTAGTGACGACAAATGACATCGGTCACAGTGATCTTGTTCTGTTTATGTCTCCTCAATGTACTAGTATTGCTTTATCTTTGTTGACAAACTTCTTCATATTTTTAAAGTAGGTATACGCAAGTTTTTTGTTTTTCTATGTAGTTGTTTTGGTGGGTAGTTCCATTATTACATTTTAATATCAAGTAGCTAATTATTTCAACAATATAGGCAGGTATTTGTAAATTGTAATTGAATGTAACTGTTAATGACATAATCAGCTGTTGAGTTAAACGAACGAACGTATTTTTTGCGTTTCGTTTTTACTATCAAGACATTTCTGTCAGCTGCGTTTTGTAACAATGTTATATAACATTTTGTTTTGGAATCGAATATGGTATTTTATTTAGTACTGTACACTAAGTTCATTTTATGTGAAGATCTTTTTGGTCAGCTTGGGCAGAGGAATAGTGTATGCTTAATATTTATACTTTGTTGCTTATTAAATAGTATATTTTTTCATAATTAATATTGATATATATTTTATATATTTTACATGTATATTCTATTTATATATTATGAATTCTGATGATGAATTTTTATCATGCTCTTCTAATGACTACGAAAGTGCTGTAAGTAGTAATTCCTCACTTGCCGACTTTGAACCGCTTGAAGACAAACTGCTGAAGGTTTTTAACAATAATTCAAATTTCCTTTCCTTGGTGCATATCAACGCACAGAGCTTACTCGCTCATTATTCTGACCTTCTTACATCCTTTAGCGCGGGTGTAGTCCATTGCATTCTTGTATCTGAAACCTGGTTAAAACCATCTCTTCCATCTACAAGTTGTTCTCTTCCGGGTTACAAATTATTCCGTAACGATCGCACTGGGCTGGGTGGGGGTGGAGTGTGTATATACATCCGAGGCCATATTCCTGCAAATGTTGTTGCATGCTCTCCATCACAGTACTCAGGAGCGCTTGAATATCTGTTTTTGGACATTGTCATTCACCATAAGAAAGTTGTCCTTGCAGTTTTATACAGCCCTAATGACAAGGTCAATTACTTCAATGGTTTGGAAAATGCGTTTGAAAACGTGGTACCTTCTTATGATCATGTGATTCTTATGGGTGACTTAAACACTTGTCTGCTAAAAAACGACAGCAGAGCGAAGAAGTTAAGAGATATTACTTCTTCTCTTAACCTTCAAATTCTTCCCTTGTCTTCTCCTACTCATTATTTTCCCAACTGCGTACCTTCCCTAATTGATTTAGTAGCTGTCTCTAACACTAATCTCGCCCTTTCACACGGTCAAATGACTGCTCCCTTTTCCCATCATGATATGATTTTCCTCTGGTACAAAGTACGTCCTCCTAAGGTTAGAGATAAGGTCCTTCTTCAGCGCAATTTCAAGCATATCAATTTGGAGCGTTTGAGAGAGGACGTCAGAAGGGTGGACTGGTCGTCGATTTTGTCTTCGGACAGCATAGATGACAAGGTGGACTTATTTACTGCTAAACTGATTTCGATTTACGACATCCATGCTCCAGTGCGACCCGTGCGGATAAGGCACGCTCCTGCTCCTTGGTTGTCATCTAGAATCAGAACTGCCATGGCAAAACGTGATAGAGCCAAAGCTCTACACAAAAAATATCCGTCTCGTGAACATCTCGAGTCGTACAAAAAGTTGCGAAACATTTGCAACAAAATGTGTAGGGATGCAAAACGCCGCTATATTCATTCCACCCTTCAGGATCTCGGCCAAGCTGAAGTTTGGAGATTCTTACGGAGATTGGGTGTGGGCAGAACTACGGGTACCTCTCAAAGTGCCTTGGATTTGAATGCTCTAAATATTCACTTCTCCACTCCACTTGTCGTTTTGGATCCCCTTTCAAAGTCAGCTACTCTTTCCCACCTTTCTAATCTTGCCCCTGCAGACTTTCTTTCTTTTTCTTTCGAAACTAGTCTCCGCAGATCACGTCAAGAAGTGTATTCGTTCCATTTCAACCAAGGCTATTGGTACCGATGGTTTGAGCCTGGACATGATCCTTCCTGTGCTGGAAGATATCGCACCCGTGATCACTCACATTATTAATTTCTCACTCACACGCAATATCTTTCCGGCTTCGTGGAGGAGGGCTTTACCTTTGCCTAAAACTTCAAACCCCACTTCGTTCTCTGACTATCGTCCCATATCTATCCTACCTCTCCTTTCGAAAGTGTTAGAAACAGTAGTTCACAGACAATTGTACTCCTATCTTGCCTCCTACAATTTATTATGTCCTTTCCAATCTGGCTTTCGTCCCTCTCATAGCACTGTGAGTGCGCTGCTGAATATAACGGAGGACATTCGAATGGCTATGCAGGACACCAAGCTCACAGTCATGGCCCTCTTGGACTTCAGCAGCGCCTTCTGCTCTGTTGATTTTGACATTCTCCTTGGCTCTCTTACTGCAGTTAACATTCCTTCTTCCGTTATTGACTGGTTTCGCTCCTATCTCTGCGGCCGCCGGCAGTGTGTGAGGTATGATGATGCCTCGTCAGACTGGGCTGATCTCACTTCTGGTGTTCCTCAAGGCGGCGTCCTCTCACCATTACTTTTCTCCCTCTTTATTAATAATATAGCTCAAGTTATATCCTCTCCCTTTCACCTCTATGCGGATGATTTGCAACTGTACAGACATTTTTAGTTAAATGAGATGTCCGAGGCTATTAACGCTTTAAATGGAGATTTGGTTTCTGTCAAGGCTTGGGCTGATTCCTATGGACTACTAGTTAACCCTATCAAATCTCAAGCCATAATTATTGGTAGTAGTAGGTTGCGAGGGAGGTTGGACTGGAGTTCTGTACCTGTACTCGAGTATGCGGGCACACATATACCCTATTGTGACAAGGTGAGAAACCTCCGTCTAATTATGGACTGCAACATGGCTTGGGTGCCACATATCAACGAAATTAGTAGACGTATGCATTGTACCTTTCACTCTCTCAAGCGCCTCCAATTTTTTCTCCCTTACTGTACTAAAATTATGCTTGCGCAAACTCTTCTCTTACCTATCCTCGACTACGCCGACGTTTGCTATTTGGATGTAACAGAGGAACTGCTTAATAAACTTGAGCGTCTCCAGAATCTCGCCATACGCTTTATTTTTGGTCTTCGTAAGTATGACCACGTATCTAATTTTCGTGCTCAACTTAAGTGGCTTTCTATTCGCCTTCGTCGAGATATGCACATCCTCTCTGTTCTTTACAACATCCTGAATGATTTAAATTGTCCTCCCTACCTTCGTTCCCGCTTTAATCTGCTTCCTTCTCCCACACGATCCAGGCGTCCCTAAATTACTTCGATGCTTGTTGAACCTAGAAGTAATACCAAGTTCTTATATGACTCCTTTTCTGTATACGCTGCCCGACTTTGGAATAAGCTTCCAAAGGCAATTCAGGAAAGTCCCTCAATTGGTTCCTTTAAAAAAAAGCTTAAAGAGCATTTTCTATCACAGCTCACTTTATCGTAGCTGAAATGTGTTATTAGTCAATGTCATGAAATTTTATATTATATAGTTTTTTATTTTATATATATGTTTGTATATATGTATGTGCATATATATTTATATATACATTACCTTTGTATGTATTTATATTATTTTGAGATAATTTGTCTAATTATATTTTTATATTATATTTTTTATATATATTATGATTTTATACTGTTATATTGGGTCCTTACATATGAAATTAGCGTTTTGTCGTACTGACCGCTTTGATCTGAAATATCTCCTCTTTGGTTAAGAATTCCAAATTCAAATTTATAAATTCATTTAGCTGGTACATTTGAGTTTTGAAAACAGTCATTCATTTGTTTTTTCCTCATTATTTTTTCTTTGGCGTCGCTTATTACCGCACAATGGAAAACATGAAATATCGGTATATTTACGAGTATGAGTTCTACCGTGGCACCAGTGCTGCAGAAACAGCTCGAAGGATTAATGATGTGTACGGCGCTGGTGTCGCAAAAGAAAGCACGGTACGTTTTTGGTTTCAACGTTTTCGTTCTGGAAATTTCGACCTTCAGAACCAACCCCGTGGACGGCCGGAGACCAAAGTGGAAAATGAAGAATTAAAGGCTATTGTGGAAGCGGATCCATCACAAAGCACTTCAGAGATAGCTGCAGGCTTCGGAGTAAGTGACAAAACTGTATTAATCCACTTGAAGCAAATCGGGAAAGTAAAAAAACTTGAACGATGGGTACCTCATGAATTGAGTGAATCGAACTTGCAAACACGCGTCGACTGCTGTGTTACTTTGCTCAACCGACACAATAATGAAGGGATTTAACTCCGATGCGACAGTCCAAACCGCCTTCAAAGAGTTTATTGATTCTCGCCCCCATGGTTTTTTTAGTAAAGGTGTCAATGAACTACCTATGAGATGGCAAAAGTGCATAAATAACAACGGTGTATACTCTGATTAATTAAATGTATTTTACAAAAAAAAAATTGACTTTATATTCCTCCCGTACAAAACGCCAATTTCATATGTAAGGACCCAATATTATTTTTTGTATCGATTTTTTTTATTGTACTTGTCGTGCTATTACAGCCCGTGAATATGCCACTATCTCACTACCATGGGTTGGCTGGAAGAGATCTCTTCTAGGGATAAGTCCACCTTTGTGAACATCTATTCCTTTATTAATTAAATTTGTAAAATTCATGTGCAATGAAGAATATATATAAGAAATTAGACAAAATAAGAAACAATAGGATCAGACTAACGACCAGAGTCCAGGATATAACAGTGAAAATCGAAAGACTTAAATGGAAATGGTCAAGTCATCTAATTAGAGGGAAAGACAAATGGAAGAGAAGGAAAAAGATAGAGAGGCAGACCACAAAAACGGTGAGATGATGACATTAGACAGATTGCAGGAGTAACCTGACAGTGGCTAGGGATAGAAATGTAATGTAAATGTAAATACTAGTGTTAACGATACGCTTTATTAGCTGTCTCACCTGTTAGAGTGTAGCGTGAGGATATGTATCTATGTTTGTAATTTGTTTGTACTTGTAATGTAGTTTATTGTGTATGTCTGTTTGAATAAACGTAGGGTGGTTGGGAAAGGCGGCCGTGGAAAAATAAGGGGAGTGCGGGGTCCGCGGGGTGTTACGCTAGTTTGTAATAAATAAAACCGTTGCATAGACCTGCAGAGTCAGTCGGAAAAAATCACTATCGCGTGCGCGCTGCCTGTCCGAACCACCTCTTACTATAACACTTTGTCTTGTCTTCGTTCCAATCTACCTTAACAACTAGATTTAAATAATCGTATTTAGTGTTTGTATAAAAATATAGTCGTAGTTTTTATTATAAATTCTGCGCCGTTTGTTATACGATATCAATAGTTTTCACATAGGTGAAACAATTATTTTCCCGCTAGGCATAACGATCTAATTGTAATAACTAAAAATATTTACAATAAATTGAGCGCCTTTCATACGCCTCTCTGTTAGACTCTAAAACGCTCTACACACCTTCCAATTTGATGGAACAACTTTCCTAGGGGTGGCGATACGATATTGATTAATGGAAAAATTTATCGATCGATCTCGAGTAGAGAATCGATTTAGACGCCAGTACAACAACCGTGGCGCAAAGGACCCGTGCCCCAAGCGCGTTCCAATGTGCCTCCAGCGCCTTCACGGCTCGATCTTCTCGACATTAAAATGCTCACCGATCTGGTTTTAGTTGCTTTGCGTAAAATTAATACTCGCTGAACACGCGTCTCTCCTAGATAGCCTAAGCCGCTTCACGGCGCCCCCTTGTGGGTTATAAAACCAGGCACCCACGGAACGACTCCCTCCGCGCGCATCAAACCGCGCGAGCTTTCAATTTCTTTCTTTAACATGGACGGACTCCGCAGGCAACGCGACGTCCTTCACGAGTTTACGCGAGACCACCAAATAGATATAATGCTAGTGCAGGAAACCTTTTTGAAACCTAAAGGGCGCGACGGCCTCTCCGGCTTTAATGTCGTGCGCAACGATAGCGTGCCCGCCCCCAAAGCCGGCACTCTTATCTACTACAGAAGTTCCCTGCACTGCATTCCAATAGATTCACCCGCTCTCAGTAATATAGAGGAGTCAGTGTGTCGGATGACGTCTGCATATCTCCTCAGGACCATCAGGACGAAACCCTCAGGCGGTCGACCATTTGGCAGGGCGCCATTAGCGCTCGCTCTAACGTGACCGGTAATGCTGTAAAAGCCATTAGGTCTAACAGCAAAGAGCCCCTCTTTTTTTTTGTCGGTTGGAGTCCGACACTACTCAGTCGGCGTATAGAGTTCGACTGAGTAGCCGTGCACGCAATCCACATCCAACACGCGTACACGCAACACGACTCCTGAGAACCGTCTTACATATTGTTTCAATATAAACAAACCCAACACGTCACCTCTTCCTCAAACAACACGCCGCTTATACCCACGGATAGAAAATTATACAGTCCCCTGCTCCGGTAGAACACACCCCCCTCTGTCTCCCCTCTGTCTATCCCATTAGATGAGGGTGACAGGGTGAGGATATGTATCTATGTTCTACGTAGCTACGTGTTATCAGTTATTACATAAGTATGTAAACATTGGATAGTCCAACGACGGATTCTGAATGGTTTATCTACACTTAAAACCAGAACAGGAACTCGTCTAACAGACTTCCTTGTTCTTTTGCATTTTGAATTTGTAACATTATAATATTTAAACTTAGCTATGCTCATTCCTATCGCATGTATTATTTTAGTGTCCGAACGGAGTCCATATTATGTCATACTAGCGACACGCCCCGGCTTCGCACGGCTAGAATTATTTTTTAAATAAAATACAGTAGATTATGTTACTCTCTGATAATGTAGGTTTCTATATACTTTGACTATTAGACTTTGACTATTGACTGGCCCGTTGGCGCAGTGGCATATGCATCTGCTTTCCAAGCTAGTAGGGTCCCGGGTTCGATCCCCGGTCAGGTCAATTTAGGAAACTAACTTTTCTAAATTGACTTGGAGTCTGGATGTTACTGGGAGCTCCCCCGGAGTTCGTTGTGTGGTACCCATAGTACAAGATTACTGCTTAGTTTGGGGTCACACAATGTGTGTAATTGTCTGGAGTATTATTATTATTATTATATGTGAAAGAATTTTTGAAATCGATTGAATAGTTTTTAAGTTTAATATGCATTACATACAAACAAACAAATTATACCTCTTTGTAATATAAGTATATACTATAGACTAATTATTTACCGTGTTTGTTGTTATAATAAGATTCCTCAAGAAGTTGATTATAGGTAGCACTGATCGGAATAAAAAAAATGATACCTAACTGAGTTTCTTGTCGGTTATTCTCAGTACAAGCTTTTCTGAATAATGCACCTCCGCAAATGTAATCCTTCTCCTAATACACTTTCGGCGAGGTATGATAGTTTGCAGTTTGCTAACATCATTGCTTTATTTTAATTTTACGAATGAGCAATTTATAATTATACTTACGCCGTATTGTATATAATTGTTGTAATTGTATTGTGCGGTGTAACGAATGCGACGTTGTCAATGGACTTCACAAATATGCCCTTCGATTCGGTCACCTTTATCCTCGTCGACCCAGCCGGCAAGAATTTCGAGAAGTGGCCCATTGCGTAGAACATGGGTTGTTTTACAAACTCTCCTTTCTCAGGGAACACAATTATAGGTGAGTCGACGAAGTTGTTGGACCAGTTTGGTCCCCCTTGGTCATTAAGACACATGTTCCAGTCGATCCAGCCCGTCACGTTGTAATTGAGATCCTAAAAAGGAACGTAATACATTGTCTTTGAATCATTGAAGTTTATTTTAAACCCGTTGTTACTTTGCTTTAGGATTTGAGGACTTAACATGTGGCAACGACTATATATCTTATCTATAGTAAATTAATCGTAGTTCTGTTTCAAATCTAGTATCTGGATCAAACTGGATACTTTTACATGTGTTAGACATTGACGACATCCGTGATCATGATCATTAACAAATGAGAGCACCATTTGATTAGAATTAGTTTTTTACGATGAGTCAGGCGAGAATAACTCAATCTAACGACAGTGTATCTTTTTTATTTTCCTATATTTTAGTTTTCTCTCACGTTGACATCTTAAAAGAAGGAAAAGCATATCTAGAATCGATATTTATTAACCTAGATTTCAACTAAATATACTATATGTTAAGATACATACCTATGTAAGTGTATTGGGTCGGATAAAAATTTTATGTACCTATTATATGAGAATAACAGAAAAAATGATTTTACTTTAGAGGCAATAAATATTCACTTACTTCCAGTATATCGTATATGTAGTTATTGGCCCTATCCCAAGATCCTAATAGCACCTTCTTGGTATTCCAAGGGAAGCTGCCTGAAAACAAAATAAAACCCACATTAAATCTATATTAGTAAACCATAAAGTAAGTATATACCTTGCGGTAGTAAACCGATGTCAGGCTGGAAGAAGGTTAGGTCCTGACTGTATTAGGGATAAAATAAAAAAGTCAAGAATGTTTATGGACCTATTTTATTATAAAAATAAATAATTTTAAGTATTAAAACTTTTATAATACTGTGTCCATATTTTTATTATATCCATTAAGATAGAATAGAAATAAAATAGAAACAGAACGCAGGAAGTGTAGGAAAAGGAACCACCCGGTATGGTTGACGGTAGGTTGAAAGAAATCAGTAAGAATATAGAAGAATGTTGGTAGGATCTTAGGAACAGTATGATTGAGACTGCAATGAAGTGATGTGAAGATGATGAAGCGAGTCTGTATGCAACAAGAAGAAAGCATGGCGATGGCTATCTTGATACAAAAAAATGTTGTGGTATGAAAAATTACATAAGAGACATTCAAACCTTGTGAGGTGGTAAGTTGTATGGTGATTTGGTGATACGGTGGTAAACTGCCTTAAATACGCTGATGACTTTGTGCTTTAGCAAGGCTAAAGCGCAATCAGAAGCAGTACTGCAGACTCTAGTCATGTGTATATAGAAAAAAGTGAAGTAAAACTGTTTGATATGACTGTGACAAAACTAACATTCTGGAAATGTTTGAAGGACGCAAAACGAAGTGTGAAATATTAGTAAATCTAGAACATGAGAAGGACTGGAGAATATCTAGAACAGGTGAATGAAATTGTATGCCTATCTGAAGAGTGTGTTTTTGAAAGATGGAAAATGTGAATCCTCTCTACCGTTCGTTTTGCTATTTATTATTGTTCTATAGTGAAGGCTTACACGTCTTATATACATATTTGTATACAAACAAGATAGCTATTTAATAAGGGCCTCAACGGACGTTAATAAGACAATTAACAACCTTATATAAGGCTCTTAGCTAGCTATGTTTGTAAGGGTTTCACTTGCTTCACTATAATCCTAATTAATTATAACATATGCAAATAATTGCGAGTCATTTCGCAATTATTTGCATTTTTATTAATATTATCATAAATTGTACCTTCACACGCCTCAGTCGCAAGTAAGAATTTGTCGGGATATTTTTCGGAGACCAATAATAAAACGTCGGGTGATGTGATTTTGTCGCCGTAATAATGTACTGCTACACCGTCGATCCAATTTATCACTTCAGGATGTTGTTTAACCATCTGCAAGTGTAATTAATAAAATTTCATATAAAATATTAAGGCATTTCCTATGGAGGGTGCATTACAGGGTAGACATAACATCAAAGTTACACACTTGCACGACAAGCTAGCAGTAACAATTTATTTAGGCTTACAGATTGCGAAACTAACCACCCAGAGAACATATTATAAGGCTGTATGCTTAATTTTTTGTCAAAGTAAATTGCCAAGACAAATATGACAAGGCAAGTTTTTTTATATTTATTGATTAAAAACTGCTATGTCAAGTATGACGACAAATTTCACAATATTGCTGCGATCAACCAACCGCCGCCCATAGACAGCCGTAACATCTGGAGAACGGGCAGGTCGCCGGCTTCAGGTAAATTGGGAAATGAGGGAAAGGAGGGGGAGGGGGTGATGGGTCACCGGCACTCTCACTCATCAAACGAAACACAACAGCAAAAGATGCTGTTATCGCTGATATTTTGTGAGGGTATAAAGTTTTATAATTTTAGTAGGTATACAGTTTTTTTATATTTTCGTGTCTATTTTTGTGTATTTATTAGCACAATTATCTTCTGGTACGACGATGGAGTGTCATACCTGAATTAGTCCAGCACAAAATACTCTGTTTGTTATGTCAACGTTGTATCTTTGTCACGTGGTAACTAGGAAGTCGAACTTAAATATGCCTATAAGTGTGTTCAGTTGCATTGCAAACTTGAAGCACGCCTGGTTCAAGTTTAAATTGCTATCTGGGCGAATATTGACGGATTGCTAGACCACGGTTTAATATTCAAGTTCCCTTTTAATAAGTCCTGATCACCCCTGACAGCCCAGAGATTTTATATTTGTCTTTCTCTCGGACCAATACGGAAGCAATTTAACTAATAATTCAACAAACAATTGATTTAATATTGTACCTTATCATCTTTACACAACAAAAAAAATACGAAGGTAGTTAACTACTACAATTTAAGCAACAATGCCCAGTAAGTGCTCTAACCAAGATACGCAAGTTGCTCCCCGGCTCATCTCCGTGACACTAGAAGCCATCTTGCGATTATATGGCTTTATTAGAGCTTTGAAATGCTCCTGACCTGGAATATTCTTCCAATATTCGCAAGAGGCTTTAAAACAGGAATTCCACAAAATCAGTTGAGCCTAGCTTTTGGGAATACCACAAAAAGGTTCTGGACCAATAAATGTGATTTTGCTGGTCCTTGCGAGTTTGTCGGCATTTGCATTGCCTACGATGCCTGCGTGACCATAAACTCATATTAGAAGGAGCCTGTTTTTATTTCCCAGAGTGTTTAAAATAGTCACGCAGTTGTTGTCCAGTCTCGAAGTGATTACATTCGAGGCTAATGCCAAAAGAGCAGCCCGACTATCAGAATGTATATATATGGTTTGGTTTACGTAGTGCTTTTTAACGTTAATGTCCGCACATTTAATAATGGTGAACAATTCGGCTTGGAATATGGAGGCGTTCCTCCCAAAATTCAGACACCTCTTGAAACTTGAGTGCTCTCCATAAATTCCACATCCTACGTTGTTGTTCGATTTTGATCCATCATTCATTCTTCCTTGAAACCAATCATCCCTGGAAGGCATCTCCACTGTTAAATGTTTTTCGAAGATACACCGCGGGAGCATAACGTCAGTTGGCATACTCAAAATCGGAATATTCATTACTGAATCTCAAAAGGATCTCAGTTTCTGCAATAGCTATTTCGTTCCGTCCTTGTATATTTATTGGATATTAGATATTTTGTAAATGCTTCTCCTCGCCTCCTTTAACACATGTAAGTGAAGGGGCGGTAGGCTCAGTAAAGCATTTAACGCCGGACCCGGCTAGGTCTAAATGGCTACTGTTGCTAATAGACAGGCGGTTGTTTGCAAGCCACCTAGCCTATTACAGTCTTCTAGTGGGCTTTATCGTACCAGACCACAGGGGCATAATTAATTATTGGCATCATAATAGCCGTATACAACCACAGAACAACTTTTGGACTCAGACTTCAGTTGTTCCAGGTATCTAAGGCAAATTTTATCTTTTGCAAAGTACCACGTCAGTTTTTGGTCGATTATAACACCCAAATACTTAACTTCAGTGGAAAAAGGTATCGATATACCTTTTTAGTTGTGAAGCTACCACCCTATCGAGTCCTCGCTTCCTCGTAAACGGCACAATTACTGTTTTATCAGCATTTATCAATAACTCGTATTCCCGACACTATTCACTGATAGTGCACGCTTATTCACATTTTGTGCATAAGCAAAAGTGATTGTACACCACTGATGCTCAATTGCTCACTGATCGATCCTGTATTGGCGAATATTTTCTGAGTCCGGAGGAGGTTCACGTCACTCCAAGGAATACCCTGCAGTTCTTGACCGCAGTGGGACTTGGTCGTGTTTTGTAACATAGTGGCGATCACAACACATCAATTTTTGATTTTTATATCAAATAAAATAAAAATAAATACCTATTATAATTACAAATAATATGAATATATCAAATTCATGTTATTATCTTACCCAGTTAAACCAGAGCGGTATAGAATATCGTTGGTCGTCGACAGTTAATATTTTCACATCTTTGAATGTGGAATTGCGTATCGTAGGTCCCAAGTTATTTATAATCCATTCACCCTACAATTGAAAAAAAAAACTTAATTTCAAATTAAGAATACTAGCGACCCGCCCCGGCTTCGCACGGTTACACAGTGTGTGACGTAGGTCTTGTCTTTTATACAATGCTTAGAGCTGTTTTTTTCATTAGACAACACAAACAGATTCGCTACGAGCGATTAATAATTTTAAATCTGTGATATCTTCTAAAATTTTTATTTTAATGATACATTAAGTGCACAACGTATCTAACGTATTTAATTGGATAAGGGTTAATACTTATTGTATAAAATAGCTGGACTTTTCTGTAGACCTTTTTAAGATATACAATTCCGTTATACATTATTTTGATCGATCTCGAAAGGTTTAGCCAGCATTAGCAATGTAAGCCCCCAAAAATATGTTTTTTATAACATCATTACAAATTATTGATATTGCCGACTTTTCTCTACTATAGTATGCATATATTATACATATGAACCTTCCGGAAAATGTTCTCTAAATAATAGTGAAAACCGCATCAAAATCTGTTGCGTGACTTAGAAGAAGTTAGTGGAGAAACAGACAGACGAGAACAGCGACTTTGCTTTATACTATTTAGAGTTAGAGAAGAGAAGAGAAGAAGAGAAAATATGTTTCTCAATGTGAACGCCTGTGTAAATATAATAGCAAGGTAGGACAATAATTTTCCAGAAGTTAAAAATGACATACGTTCTTAGGGCGCAAACCTAAATTGTAGTCTTTACTACTTATACTTTAGATAAATTACCTTACAACTTACACTTTTAGATATATTAAAAAAACGAAAGGATACTTGATTAACTGTATGAACTTTTCTATGTTAATTAATAAAGTTAAAAACCATTCAACAACAATTCATTTAACAAATAAGTAACCCTATTTGCTCCCAAGTCCAAAGTCGATTTCAGAGTAGTACTTTAACCACTGGAATCTTTTTGTAATATCTAACTGAAAACTATATGATATTACTAACAATGAGAATTACGTACCATAAGACCAGGCGACCATCCTAGCGAGTTGAATCTGATTAAAGGCACTACTCCGTTCAGTGGCTCATTTGTTGTAGTGATTGCCCACACCGAAATATTCTCCGCGGCGTATTTTTCTAAAAATCTAAACATTATTTTTAATATTTTTTTATTTATTGTTAAACTTACATAAATAGAAACATTACAAAAGAAATATAACACAAAACATATTTGGACTTAAGGAAAAAAATTTTTGATTCTTGATTTCTCGTCAAAGACAACACAAAATATTTTAACTAAAATAAAATTCCAAATACGAGATTTAGAAACAAGAAATTCGTAAGAAGACACTGGTTGACTTTCCCTTTTCAAAACTCACTTTAAATGGTAATCAGCGTAAGTCTGGTAATATTCTTTCTTGAGTCGACTGAATCCTGTGATCTCATCATTGGTCTTCGCCCAAACCGGCGGTGACCAAGTCGTAGCTACGATTTTTACTGGAACACTAGATGCTTCGAGGCATGCCTTTATCATTGGAATCTGTTTTAAAGTTTAATAATTCCATTAAAAATTGTATTATGTACTTACTATTGGATCATACATAAATGCCCGAAATAAATTGTTGAGAATATAAATAAAGCCTGGGAATGAACCTCTCTGTGGACTCTGTTACACGCGTATTCACCGACCTTTGAAAAAACATTGCAATTCAAATCCATTATTATGATGTTAAGGTAGCACTGAATTTTTTGCCAGGTCTTCCCAGTACACCTTTTATTGTACGGAAAATTAGATCTAACTTTAAAAATTTTTGTAATTAGGTACTGACGATAAAATGACTTCGAATTTAAATAAGTATCTTACTGTTAAAACGAATGTCTAACACTTTCTAGAAATTGAGTTATGTAGGAAAACATAAGATAATGTGACCTCATGTGATCTACTTATATCAGAAAATAATAATAATAATGACATAAGATGTAAACTGAAACTTTAGTGTTTTTTTAGATGTCGCTACAGTAATAATATAATGTTCGTATAATAACATCGCACCTTGAAATAAAAGCTTAAAAAAACATCTAACCATGCTAATAAAGAATGATTTCGTGTCGCCTATTCTAATTAAAAAATGAGCAAAAGAGAACTATGGACATATATTAACATCTTATAAAAAAATGGTTATAGTCGTTACCATTTTTTGATTATGAGCAGTTTTTTAAAGTTAAATTCGAAAATAGAATTTTCAAAGTTAAACGGGTTTTTAACCGGCTTCAAAAAAAGGAGAAGATTCTATGTTCTTCTGTATGTTCTTTTTAATTATGTTCACTGTTATCTTCGTCAATTGTGGATCAATTTAGAAATTTTTTTTTTTGTGACTTCCGAGATAGTCCCATTTAAAGTTCACCGGTATTGGAGCTCGGACTCCGAAGATATACTAAATAACACTATTAACGCAAACTGGTTATAACCATTATATTGATGATTCTCTTGTACGTCGTTGCTCTTCAGGATTAGACAGAAGTTAATTGTAGACCTGCCCTAGATATTTATTTACGCCAAGATCTCTCAAAAGGAAGAAACAAACAAATTAAAAAAAAAATTTAGCCGTCTTCAAAAAAAACACTGAAAATTACAAAATAATCAGGCTTACCAGACTTCACATAATTATAGTACACATAACATAATTCTTAGTCTATGTACTATATACATCCAAAAGTAGCTATGTGACGCGATTGTACTATAATTTTTAAATGTATAATTTATATATAGATATACAACAGCATAGATACGTGGGACGCAAAACTATGTCAATTTTACATCACAATATCTACTAGAAACAATTTGTAAATAATTAAAATAAACGCCCAACCGCTCCCCATAACATCCCGCCAAAAATCCTATTCAGAATTAATTCGAACTTTTTTTTTTTGGAACCAGAATATCGCGTTATCAAATTTTGTACGGTGTGCTATAATTTTCAGGCCTGCGCTAGATTTTACGGCCCTGATCACATAATTTTATTTTTAAAATCTGGGAACCCTGAAAATAACTATCCTTTACTAATCAAAACTCAAATACAATAAGAATATCTGGGGAAAGCGTTTTCCAAGAATGGAAGATGTGAGTTGGATGTGGAGAGACGGGTAGCAGCTGGCAATAAAGTGAACGGTGCTCTGTCCGCGTTAGTAGGCAGTGTGAATATATCTAACACAGCCAAAATGGTCATCCACAATGCGGTGTTGGTTCCAACTTTAATGTACGATAGTGAGGCCTGGATATGCCCGAAATCGAATGAAAGTAGGATAAATGCAGTGGAAATGCGATCTCTCAGAAATATGTGTGGTGTAACCCTTGCGGACAAGACACGCAATGAAGAGATATGCAGTATGACAGAGTTGCACGACAGTTATTAAAAAATGAAGAAAGGAATGCTAAGATGGTTCGGGCACATAGAAAGAGCGAGTGATGAAAGACTGACGAAGAAAGCTACAGAGCGAATGCGAGTGGTAAAAGAAGCCAAGGAAGACCCAGGCTGACTTATGAAGATGAAATAGCCCAAAGTGTTAGCCGACGGAAATGTCAAAAGCACTCGCATACCTAGTTGAAAGTGTGTGAGGAGAGTGATGGGATTTGAAGAAGCGAAAGATGCGTGTAAGGACCGCGATGTTTGGCGCTCCATCCTCTCTGACTACCCCGTTGGGAATACAGCGTGAAAATATGTATGTATGTATAAGTTATAAAAGTGAACTTATTAGATGATAAATATTGAATAGTTTATAGATAAGAATATCAGACATGAATATTTTCTTGTTTCATACTTTTCAGAGCGCGATTTTTACACTGTCGAGTTTTAGTTTTAAAACTTATTTTCATACCTTATATTCATAGTCTTCGTAGGCTAATGTATAGTTTGTTAACTGTACATCATCTTCGGGCAGGTCATTGTATGTATACACTCGTGTAGAGAAATCACATCCACCAATGGGCGTACGTATCATATTGTATTGCAGGCCCTTATCACTGAAATAGGAGCTGGAAGAAATAGAATAATAAATACTAATTTTAAAAAGCTTATCTATCTCAGATATGTAAAATGTAAGGATTACACAGAATTAGCTTTGCAATTTTATTTATCCGTTCTGAACTTATTAGTTTCTTAAGTATACCATATTATAAAGAATAAACTTTAAAAAAACTGACATGATTTGTTCGCGACGTAGAAAATTAGATTATAGATAATAACGCAAATGTAAATAAAAAGTAATATATAAAGAAATAGTAATAATAGGTACAGATAGTTAATTAAGTATAGACCTATGTTGAGAGTAAGATAGTGAAATAGATGTTAATAATAAAGAAATAGATAGATATATGTGTTAATATAGACATATTGTAATAGGGAAAGAGAATTATATAATATTTTTAGTTAATAGTTAGATATAGAAATAGATATATAGAAATAGAAATGTAATAGTATTAAGGGAATATTAATAAAGAGAGCTTATACACACATTCACACACTTACACATCACACAAACTCACCACATTCACTCACCCGCCCACTGGCTTCCCTTGCCCAACAAGTAACCAATCAGAGGTGTCCGCAGCGCGGAACGCCCGGTCAGATAGAGATAGATACAGTCCACAGATAGAGGTAGAGCTACTGACCGAGCGCCCGAATCGATATCGCTACAGACCGCGCTAGTTGCGGACACATCGTTTGGTACTTTAGTAGGCAGGGAACCAGTGAGCGTCTTTGAGCGTGAGGCCCTCCTAAATTTAGACGACTCTGTCATACTCGCCGGCGACCTCAACGCTAAACATCGTCGCTGGAATTCGCACACCACCTCGCGAAATGGCAGAGCTTTAGACGAACTAACCGATGTCCTTAACTTTGACGTTATCGCCCCCATGACGCCCACCCACTATCCCAGAGTTACAACACACAGACCGGACGTACTCGACATAGCGCTTCTAAAGAACGTAGCTCTAACGCTGCACTCAATAGAGGCGTTACACGAGTTAGACTCTGACCATAGGCCGGTATTACTCAAACTAGGACCTATGATAGACACTAGGACGCTCACAAAAACCGTGACGGATTGGCAGAGTTTAGACGAAACGCTAAACGCTGAGAATTCGCCGCGGCTTAACGCGATACCGGACGTTATCCGTTCCGCCGAGGACGCAACCGCGGCGATAGACGCGCTCACCGCCCACATCCGCGAATCGGTCTCCGCGTGCTCCCGTGAGGTCCCGGCGGCGAACGACCGCCGTTGGGAGCTCCCCGGAGACATCCGTCGGCTGATCAGAGCCAAGAACGCCGCGACCCGCGCTTACGACTCGTTTCCCTCAGAAACGAATAAACGCAACTTACGCGCCCTGCAACGCGAAGTCAAATACCGAATTTCCGAACTTAGGGATAACAGGTGGAGCGATCTCATGCGAGAGATCGAGCCGACGCACCAGGCTTACTGGAAGTTGGCCCGATCTCTCAAATCGGACACGTTCCAAACAATGCCGCCCCTGACGAAACCGAACGGACAGACAGCTTTCGACGATGTAGATAAAGCCGAACTCTTGGCCGACACTCTGGAGGCCCAATGCTCACCTAGCTCTCAACCTGTAGATCAGAATCATTTAGACATGGTCAATCGCGAAGTAGGCTCCCTACCGCCCGCGACCGTCCCCTGCCAACTCAGACCCGCGACGGTTGACGAAGTTCAGGACATTGTCAAGGCTCTCAAACCTAGAAAAGCCCCCGGTAGAGACGGCATCTCCAACCGAGTAGTCAAAATTTTCTCGATGCGCCTTCTCGCGCTCTTAGCAGCCATTATCAATGCCGCCATGGCGAACCGCGTCTTTCCAGCCGCCTGGAAGGAAGCGATCGTCATCGGAATCCCGAAACCGGGTAAACCCCGCAGTAGCCCCAATAGCTATCGCCCAATCAGTCTCCTTAGCGTGCTAGGGAAAATTTACGAACGGGTCCTTCTGGCTCGTCTCAAAGCCCACTTAGACACCTCCGGTCTCCTCATAGACGAGCAATTTGGCTTTCGAGCCAAACACTCGTGCATACAACAAGTGCACCGCCTCACGGAACATATCCTGGAGGGCCTTAACCGCCCGAGTCGCACTATAGGCACGGGGGCCCTCTTCTTCGATGTAGCGAAGGCGTTCGACAAAGTCTGGCACGCCGGGCTGGTGTACAAGCTGCGCCGGCTCGGCGTGCCTGACGATCTCGTACGCATAGTACGGGACTTTTTGTCAGACCGCTCCTTCCGCTATAGAGTCGAAGGGGTGCTCTCCTCTCCCTGCCCCATCAGGGCAGGCGTCCCACAGGGCTCCGTTTTATCGCCCACGCTCTACTCGCTCTACACGAACGACGTCCCCAAAACCCCCGGTGTAGAGCTCGCCCTATTCGCGTACGACACCGCACTGTTCACATCAGACCGTAGTCGCCTCAGAGTCTCCCAACTCCTCCAAGTCGCGGTCACAAGCCTAGGCGAGTGGTTCCGTCTTTGGAGAATCGAAGTCAACCCCGAGAAAAGCGCCGCCGTGTATTTCTCGAGGGGTACGACGACCAGCCGCGCCCGCCGCGCTAACACTCTCAGAACAATCACGCTTTTCGGCCAGGATATCCCTTGGACTAAGAAAGTCAAATACTTAGGAGTCACCCTTGACAGTGCCATGACCTTCGGCCAACACATCAAAACGGTCCGCGACCGCGCCGCGTTCGTCCTCGGTCGTCTCAACATGCTCATTTGCGCTAAAAGCAAAATGTCCCTCAGACATAAAGTTACCTTATATAAGACGTGCGTCAGGCCTATCATGACGTACGCCATTGTAGTATTCGCTCATGCTGCGCGCACTCACATCAACTCCCTCCAAGTTATTCAGAATAGGTTCATGCGTAGGGCCACCGGTGCCCCTCCTTACGTGCGCAACGTAGATCTCCACTACGACCTAGAATTGCCCTCTATAACTCAATATCTAAAAGAGGCGTCCCAACACTTCTTTCACCGTTCCTCCTTACACCCGAACCCCTTAGTGGTCAGGGCGTCATCGTACACCCCCGTAACCCGCGTCCGCAAACGCTATCGTAGGCCTAGACATGTGTTAGGCGACAGCGATGACGACATTACACGTTCGAACTTGAACATGCCAACCTACACACTATGACCGCACCGCCCCCACCGGCGGAGGCGAGGCCGACCCCCGCGACACCCGTAGGGTCTCACGGTTAGAAGCTCGATCATCACGTAGCTCTACACGCACACACGCGGGCCTTAAGCCACATTGTAAACTGCCACGCGGAACACTAGGCACACTAACCGGCCCTCAGTCGCCTCGCCGGCCGGGTCCGCTAGAGGCCCGGCCCTCACCCGAATAGGAAGCCCGTTAAGATGCACGCAGGTGCGGAAAGCTCCCCTGGCGACGCCTTGAGGCCGAGGTCCGCCCTCCATACGAGGCATCCCTCGGCTGGAGGAACCCTCAGGCGGTCGACCATCTGGCAGGGTGCCTTCAGCGCTCGCCCCAACGCGACCTGTGACGCTGTAAAAGCCACTAGGGCTAACAGCAAAGAGGGGTTTGGTTTAGTCGGTTCGAGTCCGACACTCCCCTACGACTCCCCGACACTAGCCCGCGGGGGTTTAATTTCGCCTCTCAGAAACCAAAAAAGAGCGTCACTGCTCCGCCACCGCACTTTCTTCTGCTCCGCCAACTACCACGCCACAAGAACACTAGAAGCTCATCATAGAAAAACAATAGAAGTCTCATTTTTTCACCAACCCACCCCGCTCCTGTCATCGAGTTGCAGTTAGTGGACTGGCGTACACGCGGTTCAGTTCGGGTGTGCATAGTGGCCTCGAGGCTATCGGGGATCGTATCCCAGCCGGGTCACGCACATGATTATTGTTCACAATTTACTGAATTAGTTATGTATTTACATACATATTACATATTGATGTAACGTTTTTCTTTTCTTTTCTTTATAATATAATTTTAAATATAATGATGACCTATGTACGCCCTTAGTGGTGGAACACAGTGAACGGAAATATGTATTATAATTTATAACACCCTTAATATCTGTGATTCACTTGTTTAATAAATAAATAAATGTTTTTTTAACTATACATCGACAATAAAGTTCTAAAATATTTTTAGAACGTTTTTATATATCTTATTGTCTATCGTCTTCTGTTAAGAAAAATACGTGTCAGCCACTATTGAACCTTTTCATGTTACTGTAAAGACTTAGGTGTTACTTTGCGGAAATCCAATTCATGTGATAAATTCCAAAAATCTTTAGCTATTTTCCGCTCAAACTCCAAAAACCACCAATCGACACGTGTTTCAGTTCGGTTCGGTCGGCTAACCAGCACCGAATCGATGTGGATTCCAGATCAGTAAAATTTTCCCGACAGTTCTCAAGTAACGTGGATATATGTGTTGCAGCGTGATTACCGTGGTCTGTTTCATGCAAGTCTACTCTTCTCAGGTACATAACACAGGGTCGCATCTGCCCACTGCGCAGTTCCTTTCTAAAACGACCTCCTTGTTACTGACGTTGACAACACGTACCTTGGCTTTTCCCGAAGTCATCACTAGGGTTCGTGCAGTTATCTAGTCGGGGTGACTCCCAATGTCTTCTATTATAACACTGCGTTTACTGCATACTGTCGGTGAGAATCGTATTTCTACTAAGGTGTCCGACCTTGGCGGCAAAACAGTTCTTTTCAAACTGTAAACTGACCCTTGTTTTGGCCTTTCAGAAAAACTTCTTCATCTGGAAACCTTAAAACCCTTTTTGCTACATTGAGAACACAACGTTGCTTTGCCAGGAAGTCCAACCCAATGATGAAATCGTCTGTAATGTTTGCTATAAGAACTGGATGTGTCACCGTCTTACCACCCATTTTCAATGTCGCATTTGTTTCACCAAGGACAAACACTGGCTGGCCCGTAGCAGTCTGTAACCGGCAACGTGAAGATCCTTTCTCCCATTTCACGGTTCGTGGAAGTAGTTCAGTTTTAACAACAGTACGTGATGCACCGGTGTCCAGTGTAAAGCAGCATGGATTTCCGTTCAGCTTTCCTTCAACGATCAGGCTGTTCCCATCACGCATCACGCAACTTGTATCCCAGACGACGTTTTCCTTGTCCTTTTACTGGGGCAATTGATACGAAGATGCCCTCTCTCACCGCATTCATAACAAGTTGGTCTTCTTTGAGATCTTACCTGCATTGTGACTTCTCGCACACGATGAGTTCGGCTGTCTTGACGCACTGCCTCCACCTCAAGTGCGTATGCCAGGGCTGCCTTGAGAGTCTGGTGATGTCCCAGGTGGACCGCAGCTCTAACTTTCGTGTCGCGGATCCCGTCGACGAATGCTTGCACAACAGTTATATCGATAAGCGCCGGTGTAGATGCGTAGGCTCGTCGTACCATACACTCAACCGCCATGACCCACTGCTGCAAACTTTCGCTGCTCTTCTGCGCACAGTCTCGCAGTTGAGCCCTATCAACGTGCTCGAGGTGCTTTTCACCATATCACTCCAACGCTTCGAGCATACCGGCTAGCGTCCTTCCTTTGCTGCAAACGTTTTCTAACACCTGCACTGCATCACCTCGCAGAGCAAGTGTTAGGGCCTTTAGTGCCTGTGTATCGCCCCACCCGTTGCCCTCTGCCACAGTCTCAAACTGTATCCGGAAAGCTGCCCATGACGTGGTTCCATCGAAGTGAGGTACGTCAAACTTGGGTACAGCAATGGGAGCAGTTACCACACCTCTCACTCCGACTTTCTGTACCTTCTCGTGCAGGCTCTGTATCTCTTTGCCATATTCAGATAGCATACTGTCATGTGCATTTATACGGGCGTCCTGCTTTTCCATATAGCGCCTAAGGTCCTTAACTTCTGTATCCAGTTGACCTATGGTGTCACCTAACGCCGTGATCTTACAATTCATGAAGCTCAATATCTCCTCTTTGCTGACTTTCGTTGCCTCCATTATCCTAACTTCAGTGGCTTGCGTAGCTTCCTTAACTTCCCTTATGCTAGCTTCTGTGGCTTCCATGGCTTCCATTATGCTAGCTTCCGTACTAGCCTTAATTTGACCGGCATGTGTGACCGGCATCCCAGTTCTTACACCAAATGTTACGAGCTGAGGGTAATAAGATGCCGGTTAAGGGTACAAAGAGTTTATTTTCTTTCGTACAAGCAGATGTCAAGAAAACGTGAACTTAATTACGGTAGTCCCTAGTCTTCGTAGTTGCTCTAGAAGTAGGTACTCGCGTAGTAGTCACCGAAGGTACACGCTTCACACAGTAACAACGTTACCGAATCGCAGAGTTCTTCTATCCAAGGTCGTCGCAGTAGTCGTTGTAGTGGTCTTCGTAATTCGTCTTGATGTCGCCTCGAAATATCACTTCGAACGATAGTTCAGAATCACTGACTCTGCGGCGGACACGGAGCTCTATTTATAGTCCGATAAAAATGGAGGTGGAAACTTCTAGTTGATTACGCTCGCTAACAATAGTTCGACATTGTTCTCGACGCCGCCTCTTGCCTGACTCACAGATACATGACACGTCATCGCTCCGGAATTTTCGAGGTGCAACTTTGTTCTTCTTTCTTAATTTGACTTATACCATTCGGTAGTAGACCTTAAACCTAGCAATGCGTTTTTAGGTCATAACTCTGTAAAGCCTAGGTCTCGAGATATAAGCACTAAAAGTTACGTTTCTAGTTCCATTAAAATCGACCTTATTCCTTAAACATAAGGTCCAACCGTAACAGTATATATAGCGGTGTTGGCCAAAATTGTAAAAACAATAAATTGCAATTACTTTTTGTAACTGTAATTATAAATGTTTGTCTAACGAAATGTGTTCACAATTACATTTTACAATTACAATTTTTAATTATAATTGTTTTTACAATTACATTTTGCCCAACACTGCTATGTATGTACTTAGTTTGATTCAAATCTCACGTATCTAGTGAGACTTGTACCTATCAAGTAATAAAGCATAACTTTTGTTTATATTTAAACGTTATAATACATTATGTGAATATTTTCGTACAATTGTTGAATTAGGCACATTGAGCACCTGGACAATTCGTAATTTAATGATTAAAAACTGTTATGTCATATATGATTGCGAATTTTCGACAATTTGTTGCAATTTTATAATTTTTACTAGGTTATTTTACTAGTTTTAATGATTTGATATCTTTTTTGTGTATTACACAATTACACAATTATTTTTTAATTACGTGGTTATATCGCGACGATAGAGTGTCGATGGAGTGGAGTGTAACGCCAGCACAAAACTATTTGTTGTGTCAAGAATGAATTTTTATCACGTGGTAACTAATTTAAAATGTCCTCATATGAATACAGATGCACAGCAAACTTGACGCACGCCTAGTTTAAGTTTAAATTGCTATCTAGAATCTAAGCATTTCTTACTTCATTTTTACAATAACACTGTCGCGCAATCCTGTCATACTGCATATCTCTCCATTGCTTATTTTGTCCGCAAGGACGACATTAATTAATAGTGGTCATTATGGTCTTTTAGGTTATGTTGGCGGAAAAGAGTACTGTATAAATATTTGCGTAATTTTTTGGTAATTCAGATAATATAAGTGTTTATCCCAGGAAAAGCAGTGTTATGAGTTATCTATTTTTTTTATTCGTCATTCATTATCATTTCGTAAAGTATAGCTCGTATGTTCTGAACCTAACCCGACGTCTTATTCACCTAAATATGTTCACTAAATCGTTTTAGATATTCAAGCCGCATTAATCTAGTGTCGATGGTCTAAAATCTAAATAATGTTTATTATAATCAATCAGTAACAAACAAAATTAAAAAAAATTACTCAATCAGATATTTTTGCAGCACGACATCGGACAAGTTTTTCCAGTTGATACCAGCAGAATCAGTGACAGATCCTCCAAAACCATTAATTTTTTGATACTTCGTATTTGGATCCAATTCTAACGTCACTGAATCGCTGAAAATACCTGCAACAAGCATGTACATATAGTGTAGAATAATTTCACCCAATGTTAATTACCTACTGTTAAAAGAAATGAATACAAAATGTACGATACGATTTAACGTATTTTGTACAAAAACTGGCCAAGAGTGTGCGCATTATTTTATTGTTCTGTGGTAATTTTTGACAAACTAGAAATTTAATTTAATAAAATAATGTTAAAATATGAAAAAGAAACGGATCCAAAATCAGAAGCCCTCTTGGGGAGGCCTAGGCAAGTGGCTCAATTGTTGTAAACGCTAGTAGAATGATTGACAAATACCGCGTGGTCTAGCATAACGAATTGTTTAATACAATTGCACCAATTATTTAATAGTTGGTGCAAACGAGATGTCAAATCCTTAAATCGAGTTTAAATAGTTGGTGCAAGCCACCCTTAAATTGGTAGTCAAACTTTATCATTTTTTTATTAAATCAAACGACAGGCAAAGTCTTGTGAATACAGCTGTGAATAAATGTGCTGTGACATACAGATATTAATCTGTTAATATATAATTTTGTTATGTGTTAAGTAATATATAGCAAAATTATGTACTACGTAAAGGTTCCAATTTACCATTTCAACTACAGAACTTAAAAACTTGCAACTTATGGAACCGTTATTAATTTAACATGACGAAAGTTATTTGCCCTCGGTCACAAGATTTCTATTTGTACTTGCACTTATAAATAATAAAAATGAAGGAAATTAACGTTTCGTAAATGTCTGGATTCCACGAATAGGACAATAAAATTGATGAGTTTCACTGCTTTCATCTTCCTTTTATTATTTTATTGAGAATTGTGTAAATTACACTTATTACTATTACGGGATTAGAATAGGCTAAGTTTATGGATTTCATCTCTTTTACATTTCAATTAATTTTTTAATATCTCGCTACTCTTTATAGGAACATACATATATAGATGATTTCGTAAGAGCTCCAGCCTCATAAAGAAAGTCGGAAGGTCTTTTATGATCACCTCACACTTTGACCGTCGCAGTCTTTTTCATAGACACAGCTGAAGGCTCAGCTGATTTTCTCAAAAACCTTTCTACATAGAAACTTATTTGACACAATACATCGTGGTAATAAACTTGTTTTCTACTAATTAATAATTTAAAATATTCGTATTTATTTATGCGAAAGATAAGGTACAGCGGATAACTTGGGTACTCGTAGCTCTTAAATTTTTTTATGATAAATACTTAAAGCATTTTAGTGAGTACATTGGTGGAGAAAGAAATTCCCCAAATCATTTACTGCGGGATAAAATATGCTGGTTATGTGAAACGAAAATATATAATAAAGTGGACTGTATCTTTTTCTAAATGGCGGTTAGCCAGCAACACGACAAATGCAATCCCAACACACGAGTAGGAAAATGTTTTAGCTGCCTTGGACCTTGGATAGGTATGGAAAACAGCTAAAAGAAAGGAGGTTAGAGGACCATGCACACTTACTTGGCGATCCAGGGATGGTTCTTCGTCTGGAAGTTCGTGTGACGTCCACGTCACCTTGTGTTCAGACGTTTCTAGAGGGTTTCTGCTCTTGAATAATACTTTCAAAGCACCAGTATAATTATTTTCACAAAACAGTTTATTTGGATGGATATATCACTTTATTCTTCAACTGCGGTTAAGTTTTTTGTATGTTCGACGTTCTCGTAGTGGTTCGTAACTTAGACTGAATTGCGCGAAAAAGAGCGCAATATTTTACCTTGTGCATGAGGGAGAAGGATAAAAAAAAGTAAGGTAGTGGATAAAATTGCATTTAATTTTGTTATATTAATAAACGCTAACGCGCGCGAAATTTGTAACCCAACATACATAATATTTATGATGAATTTCAAAATTTTCAAGAACAAGCTGAACTTTTTAGCCGACTATCTATAATAATAATAATTATAACCAGACGATATACACCAATCTTCTGATCTCAAACTAGAGTAGTCACTATGCTATGAGAAACAGACGACTACTGGGGGCGTCCCCAGTACACCCAGACCCGAGACAATCTAGAAAAATTCATTTCAAATTGACCCGACCGGGAATCGAACACGGAACCTTCTGCACTTGCTGCAACATTTAAACCAGTGCGCCATCGAGGTCATCTATACTAATATTATAGAGAGAGCGCGGAATTTATAAATTTGTTGGTATATGGAAGATAATCTCCGGACCACTGCAACTATTTGAAAGCTTCACCATTTGATTTGAAAGATACATTATTCCTATTGGGCTTAAGCTACAAATATTGTGTACTTCAACCTGGGCGAAGTAGGGTGAGCCGCTAGTAATCTACACATGTAAATAAAATTGAAATGTCAGTTTGTGACTTCGAAATAAAAGCTTTTTCTTAAGCTTATAATTATTTACGCGTAACCAAAACCCAAAACGGCTCTTTTACACATCTTGTCTATCTGTTTATTTGTCCGAGCTAACCTCCGAAACGTCTGAACCGATTTTGACGAGACTCATTGACAGGTAGAGAACTTTCCAGAGTAATCCAAGCTACTTTTTATACCGGAAACATATCAAATTTAACAAGGGAGAAACCGCGAGGCACGGTAAGTAAAATACAAATTCCTTTGTCTCCATTGAAGTTTTGTTGAATTTTGGTCCAATCAAATAGCGGTTTAAGTCGAAATTTCAATAATAAGGCTGCTCGAAAATATCCAAGTTATGTTACTTTTGGTTATGAAGATTACCTTATTTTGAATCTCTAGGTGGGGGGAGGGTGGGGGAGAGCAGCCGCCCTCCCTATGCTTTGTATTTAGAACTTTCCTGGGTAATAATTTAAAATACTTTAGTTTTAATATAAACGAACTACTGTAAAAATTACAATATATTTGGATTATTTCTATCGATCTTAGTTCATTATTGATCGAATTTTTGTTAAATGTGAGCACCCTCTTAAATATTACATTATTACAAAAAACCTATTACCCATATAGACTCCAAAATTACTATGAAAATAAATAACAAGACATTGTTTGTGAAGCCCAGAAATAAAATACAATTAAGTATTTTCGAGTGCAACAATTGTTCGCGGACGGTTCAGCAGTTGTCTTGAGTCAACATTTTCAATACAAATCAATACAAACTGCTTGCTTAAATAAATATTGTAATTATTCAGGTGGTTTTAACGGAATTTTGTTTCCAGTAGGTACGTAGGCATTTGGTAGGAATGTTTGTAGCTTCATGTCGTCAACATTTCAAGGTTGGACTCTAAACTTTCCCGAGATCGCTTAATTTAAGGTTTAATTTTTGGCGGAATACTCATATACTTTTATGAAAAAATATACGAATGTAATTTAATTAAATATTAAAACTATATCTGACTAAGTCGTACAAATTAATTTTAATAATTTAAATGAATTCCTAAGTGTGACCGTTTTTTGTAATAATGTAATATTTAAGAGGGTGCTCACAAGTTAAATCCTAAGAAAGAAGCTCTGGTTGAGGTAGAAAATAGAAAAATGACAAAAAAGAAGAAAGAAAATAACTTAAAATCAAATCTGAAAAGGAAAAAAAAGTAAAATCGATTGACGCAAAAAAGGCTAATAAGTAAGAGAATACTTCAAGGCAAAAACAAGAATAATGACGTACGAAATAGAAATGACAAACCTGCGTCAAAATGAAGATATATTGACGCTGATGAAGACTTGGAAAATAAATGTATATTCTGCGCGGTTATGGGTAAAACAACGAGCTGTGGTATATGTGTGTGCTGTGTGGTCTATGGATTCACGCTGAGTGCTCAGGATATAACTCTCCTGAGGGTTAAATCTGCGACTTATGCCTGAACAAAGCTTGACCTTAATAAAAATTCGATCAATAATGTACAAAGATCGATAGAAAAAATCCAAATATATTATAATTTTTACAGTAGTTCGTTTATATTTAAACTTTGTATTTTAAATTATTACCCAAGAAAGTTCTAAATACAAAGCATAGGGAGGGCCGCTGCTCTCCCATACCCTCCCCCCATCTAGAGATCCAAAATAAGGTAATCTTCATAACCAAAAGTAACATAAATTGGATATTTTAATGAAAATATTTTTTTACTTAAACTTAGTATTGAAAATAAAAATTGGAGAAATATGAATTACTATTCATATTTCTCCCATGCTTTCTGACAAATTGTCAACCTCTGTCCTTGTCTCTGCTATAAATGAGATAACGTACCTAGTCGTATAATCGTATTAAACTATTATAAACTCTAATAAAATAGTTGATATCACTGTAACAGTAAATAAAGGAAGCAAAGGTAAACAGAACATACTAGGAAAAAAATGCAATAACAAAATAAAACTACGCTCAAACACAGACCAGCGGGGTTATTCACAAACGTCGGAAACCCAACTTTCCGTATCCGACAGCAAACTTTTTGATGATTTTGTCTATACGCGATTCACAAATCCGAAATCGTATTACATTTACATTATATATATATCATATTATATGTAGTCGTATTCACAAATCCAAGCTGTCGCATTGAATTTAAGCTTTTCGACGATCGGCCTTTCCGCCACGGAAAGTTTCCGACGTTTGTGACTAACCCCCCAGTAGGTCCACAGACGACGCTTTCAGTGATTTTATCAACGATATCAACTATATAGTACTAATTTAACTATTGCACACAACAACATACACAAAGAGAGATACATACAGAAAAAAGAGCAAAAGGTACCGCTTATTTCTATAAGAAATTTCTCCCAGCGGACCAGCGAGAGAAATTTTATAAAAAAAACAAAGAAAGGTAGACACTGTGCATAATACAATATTATTATACAAAATATAAATAATAATGTATATGAAATACAGTAACAAAAACACATATATAATCAATATATACATTTTACATATAGTACAAATACAAATATGTATACATTTAATAACGATATATATTATATAATTATATGATAATTTATTATACTCAAGTGAAAATGTTAGTTTTGAACTAACTCTTCATATAATCCTACTACTAAGTACTAAATTGAGTATTAGACACAATCGCTTGTAATAGTGAAATTAAAAATAGACCAATTGAGAACCTCCTCCTTTATTTGAAATCGGTTTAAAAGAACAGACAAAGTTTAGAATTATTAAATTATTCATTTTAGAAGAGTCCTATGCCAAAATAGAGCCCCACGGCCTGTAGTCAAAAGTAGGCACAATTCTGCACAAGACGTTGACGCTACGCAACAGTCACAGATTACACACGCACACATAGATAGTTCCACATAGTGCTAACACCAGTTGTCGCGTACTCGTGTGTCACAGCATTATGTATTTAGATACGACACATTATAATCATAACTAAATTTTAGACAAAATTAATTGTAGTACGAATTATGTACGTCTGCACTAATTAAAATGAAATAAAGACTAAAACAATTATAATTTTTTTTTAACCCGTCTTCCAAAAAAGGAGGAGGTTCTCAATTCGGTTTTTTTTTATGACTATTACCTCATAACTCCGTCATTTATGAACCGATTTAGAAAATTCTTTTTTTGTTTGAAAGGATACACTTCCAGATTCGTCCCATTGAAATTTCAATGGTATTGAGGCTTTGGTTTCGAAGATACATCAAATAACGACGCGACCTGGTTATAACCTTTATTCATTTATATTGACGATTCTCTTGTATGTCATTTGTTAACTATCGTTGTCCCCACATGGTATAATGGTAGTAGGGAGAAGATATAAATTGGCTGTGATATAATAAATTCAATCAGTAGAGTCAGTCTTGTGGCGGACAGAGAATACGGCTGGTGGCTGTCTTCTTGGGATTGTAAGAATACTGCTGGATTGTAATTATGATACAACCTTTACACTGTTCTTTTATAACTGATTGATATTGATATGATATTATATTGATTATATTGATAATGGCCATAATGGGCAATAATATCCCATGTTCGATCTGTTCGCATCTTTTATTGTGAAAGCCCACGGTTTGTGCTCCTCAATAGAATGGAAGTTAACACATTGCGCTCTAGAATTAGAGAATAAACTAATTGTAGACCTTCCCTAGAGATTTATTTAGGCCAAGGTCACTCAAAAGGCTTCCGACTTCAGTAACTGTCAAATTTAATTATACGAGTATATGTATCGTATTTATAAAGTTATTTTTGTACTTAAGTTTTGATTAGTAAGGGATAATTATATCATACTTTTCAGTGTTCTTTTTTGAAGTCGGTTTAATTTTTTTATAAAAGTTTTTTTGTTGTAAGTGTTCTGTAGCCAAGTAGCAAAAAACGCGTAGTTAATTTCGTCCTGATCGTCTGCCACAACTACAACATACTCTGAGGTATATGAATAAATAAAGAGAAAAAAATCAAATCCGACCTTACAGATATCACTATCAGTAATTGACTTTCTTGCAACTGTTTGTTATAACCTATACATATATTCTTATTCAGATATTATTTCCCGCTGTGGTGGCAGCGTATCCTATCGTAAGAAAAATCGGAATGGACTATTGGCTAACGCAGGTGTTCACCGGGCATGGCGAGTTTTTGGAATATCTCCACCGTTTTCGGTGCAAGGAGAGCCCGTGTGATGATGGTAAGGATGAGGGCATAGTGCACCTGATCGTGGAGTGTCCAAGGTTCGCCAAACAAAGAATGGAGCTCGAACAGGAGACAGAAATTGAAGTTAATGTCAGTAATTTAAAATCCATGTTAGAAAATAAGCATACAAATAATATTATTGGAATAGGTGTATATGTATGAATTAATATAAGAAGTGTATGGTAATAAGAAATGTGACAACAAGAGATGAATAGTAATAGCATAGTAAATTAATATTAAGTACTTATTAATATAGTCGAGATGGTGCATAATGACCATACCTGTAGATACTGTAAGTCGTTAGAAATAAGTAGAATTAAAAATAAAGGTGTAGAGATGGAAGTGAGTTGAAGTGGGATAGATCCGTTAGTAATAGATATAAAGAAGTAGAGATGTATCGTTAGCGTAAGAATAGAGAGGAAATTGCAAAGTAAGATATAGAATATTATTTTAAGATAGATGTTGTTTAAGTGAGTAATGTAACGGATAGATATAAGAAGATAGATAAGAAAGATGTAATGTAGTATAATAATAAATAACAAAGTTGTGGATAGTAAGAACAAGATAAATAAAGAAATGGTAGTACTAGCCTTGACTTAAGTTAGGGTAACGAGATTAAATAAATTAAAAAAAAATATCACTATCAGTGACGTAAAACTGTACTTTGGAAAAAACAAGAAACATTCAACACCATATTGGATTTTGCAACACAAATATTTTTTTGAAGACGAAAAATAATCTTTCATGACGTCACGTATATTCACTTTTTTTTATTACCATGAGACTAATGCCCAATTTCATCGAAGTCGAAGATACGCTAACAATGAAATGATCATAGTAATTTCAGGTTTTAGGGGTTCGCTAAATACTACGGGACTGGTGAAATCGGGCTTAAAATCATACGTGTCATAATCTGTCATAATCATTTTCGATTTCATCAATAACAATTCTCTAATTAGAACTTCATGATTTTGTAAGCATATTTCGCTATATATATCCTCTCTGACTACCCCCTTGGGGATACAGCGTGATATATATGTATGTACGTATGTATTTCGTTAAAGTTAGAAATTTAAAGTTATAAAAAGGTAATTATTACATTTATTAATGTTAAATTAAAAATGTTACATAACAGCGAGTCTTCAGTCAGGCGGTTTTCATGCATGACTGCACTACATAGATACAATATATGGAATATTATAATGTGTTAAAATTTGGGTATAGTATGAACTTCTTTGTTTTAGAGGTGAAACATTTATTGCGGTGGATCTGACCGGCACGCTTATTACGTAACTTTGCAGACAGCATGCAACTGCCAATATCGCGCGATATTTGCTGTCAAAACGAGACTGTTTAATGTAATTTGTATAGTGGCGCTAAAACTACCGCGAAAAGTGCATTTTACGGTCATACAATAATAGATACGCAGTTGCGCAGTGATCGCGTGGCTGTCGCTATCTGCAAATTTTTAGGTAATAAGATAACCCCGCAGCTGTTAACGTGGCGACGCTGACGTCACGCATCGCCCGCCACGTGCTTGTACTGAACTCTTGTATTATCATATATCTATAATCTATGTAGTGTTGTTATTTTTTTTAGTAAATTGACACGGGTATTATATACACACCGGCACAATTAGCGGAACACAAAAAAAGCAGGATTTTAAAATCTTTTACTTGAGGAACTGGCCAGTTATGATATTTTTTTAATTTATTGTCAAATTTGAAAATAGAAAATTAGATGACATACACTTTTTTCATTCATTTGTTTTATTTTCCCGAACAATACGTTTTGTCAACTTGTTCGAGTAATAACGACGTAATTGTAATTTTTTTGAAAAATTGCACTTAATGGTTTTTTATAAATTTGTTATTCTATAGGCAATTTTGTTTATTAAAAGCTCTTTATTATGCCTGACTTAACATCACTGGAAATCATTAGGGCTGATGAAATGAGAAGAAATGGCCATACCTACAGATCGATTGCCTCAAGGCTTCGTCGACCAGTATCAACGATTCATCGCAGCATCCAGCGGTACAGATCGTCTAATTCTCTTGTGAGGAGGAGGGGTCAAGGTAGAAAAAGATGTACATCGAGGCGAGATGACAGTTTTTTACAACTTGGAGTTCGTAGGAATACGCGATTAACGGCTGTACAAGCTCGAAATGAACTGGAAGACGTTCGAGGAGTACGAGTAAGTGAGCGTACAGTTCGCAGGAGATTTGAAGAAGTTGGTTTAGGATCGTATATACCTGCCAAAGGCCCAAAACTTGAGAGACGTCACCGCGTAAACCGATTAAGCTATGCGCGAGAACATCGTCATTGGGATTTGAACGAATGGCAGCAGGTTCTCTTTACTGATGAGTGCAGAGTTCTTTTAAAACAGATCGATGGGAGACAGCGAATATGGAGACGCAAAGGAGAACGCCACATACAGTCTAATTTTGAACACACAGTGGCTTATGGTGGCGGCTCGATTATGGTTTGGGGAGGGATATGTTTGGGAGCTCGCACGGAGTTAGTGATAGTCACAGGAGGGACCATGACAGCAGATCGATACATCAGAGACATTTTAGAAGAACATGTTGTACCATTTGCCCCATTTATTGGTGACGACTTTATTCTAATGCAAGATAATGCTCGTGCTCATAGTGCACAATCGGTACAGGCATATCTGAGCCACGTAGGTATACCGGTGATGCAGTGGCCAGCAAATTCCCCCGATATGAATCCGATAGAGCATGTCTGGGACTTGCTAAAAAGAAGGGTTAAATCCAGAATGCCACCCCCCAACAATCTGAATGAACTTGGAAACGCATTACTTGAGGAGTGGGAGCGGTTGCCTCAAGAAATCATCGATAACATAATCTGTAGCATGCCCAGACGAATGGAAACCGTAATCAGAGCAAGAGGGGGAAACACTCGTTATTAATTTTGCTTTAATTTTATTGTTAAATCATTTAATGCTTACTTTTTTTTATTTTTTGTGATGGTTCATAATCATCTAAAAATTTCACTTATTTCAAATTTCTTTATTTTTCAATAAAAAATAACGAAGACTTTTCAAAGTCGTTGTTAAAAGATGTTAATCAATTTGTTATTTTGTGTCTAATTACATTTTCGTCAAATATATGCGTTATTATCTCATAGTCTCACTTTTTTTTCTGTTCCGCTAATTGTGCCGGTGTGTATATTATAGGTTTATTGGGGTTATGATTACGAAAATGACGTTCGTTCTCAAATATAAGATGACCAATATTACTTTTTTGAATAAATCGATATGGGTGTCACATTATAGGTTTCTCGGGGTGCTGATTACGAAACAGACAATTATTTTCAAATTCAAGATGGCGAATGCTTTTTTGGAATAAACGTTATGGGTGCCATTTTCCAGGTTTGTCAGGGTGCTAACTACTAAAATGACGTTCATTTTCAAATCCAACATGGAAAATATTAATTTTTTGGATATATCGACATGAGTGTCGACCTACTCTCTACACGGGAATAAATATTAGCTAACAACACTAATAGAGTAGCTATATAGAAATCTATAGTACATTTTTATCTCTTTTGGCCACGGTCCTCCGTACTCTGTAATCCGTACCACATAAACAAAGATCGCGTCAAAACGAAGAGACGCAACCTCTCACTTGACAACCCACGGGCGATTCAATGAGAGAGCCTAGCCGTAGCGTTCACGATAGCATAAAAAGCCGTTTTGCTGCTGCATGCCCATACTAAGTATGAAAAAATCCTGCGTAAAAATGTGGTATATTTGATAATGATAACTTATTGCAAAAAAACTGCAAATTGTATTGGAAAACAGATTTAATTACGTTGTTGCTTGATATTTTACTATGAATTTGATATACGACTTTGATATACGACGAGTATTTATGACTCTTACTAAATCACAGTACTCGGAACGCGACAATGCTATTCTAGAGTTTTGCATGAAATTCACAATTTTTTTCTGTTGTCACTATAAAATATTATTGTATTTTTTTTTTTATTTACGTTATGCTCCATTCCACAGAGCAGCGAGTGGTATTTATTTTATTTAGAAATTTATATATTTACTATCATCTAACTCGGAACGCCAAACTTCGTCGGGTGCAATTAAGGTGCGCCGACCCTTAAATATGTAACAATGTGGTAGTATTGTATTGTGTGGTGGTATTGGTTACAATCATAATCACGACACTCATTTTGAGGGTGTTTCCATTTATTATCGATTATAATAATTATAACATTCATACTCATTCATGTAATCGCGAATATTGACAACAGCTATTGACAAACAAAAACTATTGACGTGAGTTGAAAACTCGGATCTTGATCCGAGGTTGGAAGTAAGTCACTAAACATAATATAGTACCTCATTGCTACTTGTACTCGTACTGTGTCATTGCTATGAATTGTATTATGTGGCGTTATTATGCAATTGGCAATATAATCCTCTAAAAATGCTTTGAATTCAAATGCTTAATAAACCTATAGTATATCAATGACATTTGTGATATTCTTTTTAGTGTTTTCAGTGAGCAAAAGTTGTGAAAGAATATGAAGGTCAAATAACTAGTGTTAGCTGACGGAAATGTTAAAAGCATTTGCATACCTCGGCAAAAGTATATGAGTACAATGACGAGATTTGAGGAAACGAAAGAAATAGGTATGTAAAGACCGCAGTGCTTGGCATGTCCTCCCTGACTACCCCGTTAGGGATACACCATGAAGATGAAACATACATACATAGTACATATGTATGTATGTTTTTTCAGTTCCTAAACTGAAAAAACGGAAAACTTAACCTAACCTAGGTCTCTGTCTGTCTGCCTGTCAGTTTGTTTGTTTGCGATTAGTACCTAATAGTAAAGAGTAAATACAGCTCATCGGTTGTTCGAATATCCTATGTCTTGCTCTTTAACTGGTTTTTAGGAATCCATAGCTAATGGAAAAACCGGAAGCCTTGTGAAATTACAAGGCTTCCTGCCCTGCCATCCTGTCCGTTCGTGTGTTTGTCCTTTTGTTTGTCCTTCTATCTGTCGGTATATCACAGCGATTTTAATCGGAAACTATGTTAGACGTAGATGAAATTTAGTAGGTAGGCGTATTTTATGAACCGCTATATGCCACTGCTATAATTAAATTAAAAAAAAATGAGGGGTATCACCGAGCACCCCATACATAACTGTGGAATGGAACAAATATTTCAGTGCACATGATCGTGTGGGGTATTTGTAGATGATACAGAGATTCCAACGTCGTAAAAGGTGTGCGCCTCTAACTTGTCAATTATCGAGCGGGAAAAATTGGTAGAAAAGCACCTTCAACAAAAATTTGTTTGAATGAAACATTTTGTGTTGTGTAATTGTTTCTTTTGGGGTGTTTTCCAGCACCGAATCCTATCTCTGGTATATCCTGAGGATGCTTCGTTGAGAAGCTAAACACGTGTCAATTGATGGTTTTTGGAGTTTGAGCGGAAAATAGCTAAAGATTTTAGGACATGAAATGGATTCCTGCAAACTAACACCAAGTCTATACAATATCTTAAACAGTTGTTTTATAAGTGTTGCTAGCGAAACATAAAATTGAACACAGCTCCGTCCTCAAATTTTACGACGGTTCTCTTTTCGGACAGACTATACCTATAATGAAATATGTCTCTAAAGGTCTAACGTCTAGTCTAGCGTAACAAAAATATAACTTAAGTTTACGTGTATAATGTACTTAACTGATTATACTTACCTAAATCCAGATCATATTTTTCTAATGTACCATTAGTCTTCTTAAACCTGAGCCCTTGCTGTAATCATTAAATGTAACATTACTTTTTAAAAAACACAAACAAAAGAAGCAGTACAGGATATTACCATGATCCGATTACACTAATGACTTTCTTTCGCATGTAGCATTATAAGGTCTGGTAAATACAACATAAAGCTCAATATACCTTGGAGCTAGTGTACGCGACATATGTGCCATCAGCCGGTATTTCTCTAGTTATTTCATCGCAATAAGTCTTGTTGCATACACACACGACAGACTCTCCTGATATTTCTCGAGCAGCACATGGCTTATCTAATAAAAATGAACAAAATAGAAAGATTAGAATGTTTCTCATTTCTCATGTAAAAATAGTATATTTCATACCGAGTACGAAATGACGCTGTTTCTTACTACTTGAAAATTCGAAACATTAATCATCAGATTCACTTTCAGAAAAATTCGCCACATTTCGCTTGTAATCCCCCGAAATTATGGCCAAATTGTGTAATAAGTCTTTTATAATGGACCTCGTCCCGCGTCGCGGTACGAAGTGGCCTAGTATAATTCTGACAACGCGCGCCGGTCTGTGGGCTGGCGCTAATAACTGGCCAGTATCATTCCGTATTCCGCGTACGGGGCCGCGAGATAAATCTGAGTTTCTGGACAAGCTTAAAAGAAAAAAAGCTATCAGAGTACGAAATGAAATTTCATACAATATTTCGTACTGATCTGTGAGTCATTTCGCACCGGGGTCCGGAAAGTTCGATTTTCGAAACTAATTTCGAGAATGAAATGGAACCTTACCTTTTTACTAAAGGTAGTAGAAAAAATAATTTTTTCCTTTATATTTATAGTTGCCTAAGCACTAAGTACCTAGTGATTTATAAAGCTCAGCATTGCTAATACTAGGCGTTGTAATAACGAATCGATAAAATAAAATATCACACAATAAAATAATTTTCAAACTTCACTGAAACCCTGGCACACACACTGGCGCCAGAGTGGAACATAAGTTTAAGAAATACATATCAATTTAAGAAATTCATTGTAATTTCCAGACCGATTCCATTGTAATATCGAGCCCTTTGCCAACAGATTAGTTAACAAAAACTTAAAAAAAAAATCAGAATATTAAGTAACTTGTTTTTATGACAGACACTTAACTATTAAAAAAAAACTTTGCTTTTAGTTGTAGTTAAGTAAGTATATACTTCGTAAATGTAAATACACGCTTTAAATAATAAATATGTATAAAAAGTCATCTTACCGGCGCCAGAGTTACGCAGATTTATGAAAATGAATAATATCGAAATAAGTGTCAGATTTATATTCATTTTTAAAAAGTTAATCTTGTTTGACTAAATTACAGACACTACACCACCGCTCACTGAAGCATCACCGCTTCAAATTTCGTTTAAAATAAACAGACAACGCTTTTATTACATCTCTGATACTAGGTAAGTACCTAGTGTCGGAGTTATAAGCCGCCGTAACAAGGTAATTTTATAGCACACGAGTGTGGATGTGTGAATAATACATTCGATAAAACACGACAATCATTCATTTGTATAAAACACTTCCATTTAAATTAAATTCAGGCTTTCTCTACATGGATCTCATAAAAACGAAACTAGATTCTCTGTCCACGTCTAATAGAAAATGGCGTGAAGTTATAAGTATGAAGGTTCGGTCGTTCAGTCAGATCATTAGCAATATTCACTCTATAATAAAAAAATATTCAGTGCACTTCGAACTAATAAATTAATAATTGGATATGTTTTCCAGTTATAATCTAAAATATTCTAAAACGACAAAATCAAAAATCGAAGTAAAAAGAACCCTACCGATAGGTTAGAGCTTCTTATAGATAGGTGGTGTGTGTGTGGTGATAGGTGGTGGTGGTGGTGTGTGTGTGTATGTGATCTATATACTAAGGAATATTCAACTGTATCACGTTTTATCGATAGGGCTTTAGCGATAGGGTATGAGCGTGGCTCCTATAGTTATTATAGTTAGCTGCTAATTACACTTTATGGAACTTTAAAAGCGCATATCTCGGCTCCTATTGACTTAGTATTGACGGACAGACAAACGGACGGGATGAAATTTAAGGGTTCTATTATTTGCCATTTGGTTACGACCCCCTCAAAAGTGGGAGACTATAAAAACATATACGTATTATATAAATAGTGATGTACGAGTCTCAGACCAAATCTGACGTATGAGTAAAAAATATTTCAAATGTCAGTTGGACTGGCGCTGCAAGATCTAAAGCTCCCTTTACTTTTTCTATTCTAATATTTTAAGGTGACTTGACGTGACGTGACGTGACTAATTAATCTGTGCTAAAATCACAGATCAATTAGTTACTAACGTACTCTAATATTATGATAAAAAAAGAACACTGAAAAGTATGAAATAACTATCCCTTACGGATCAAACTTAAGTACAAAAATAACTTTATACATACGATAATAATATATTCATACTTATAATAATACCCATATAATTAAATTTGACAGTTACTGAAGTCGGTGCCAAGCCTACTAAACTAATAGACTTTCCGTTGTCGAACATTGATTTGGCACCGACTTCAATAACTGTCAAATTTAATTATATGGGTATTTGTATCGTATTTATAAAGTTATTTTTGTACTTAAGTTTCGATCCGTAAGGGATAGTTATTTCATACTTTTCAGTGTTCTTTTTTGAAGTCGGTTTAATTTTATTATAAAAGTTTTTTTATTTCTCCCTTTTGAGTGACCTTGGCCTAAATAAATATCTAGAGCACGTCTACAATTAGTTTCTTTTCTAATTCTGGAGCGCAATGTGTTAACTTCCATTCCATTGAGGAGCACAAACCGTGGGCTTTCACAATAAAGGATACGAACAGATCGAACATGGGATATTATTGCCCATTATGGCCATTATCAATATCATCAATATAATATCATATCAATATCAATCAGTTATAAAAAAACAGTGTAATGGTTGCATCATAATTACACCCTAGCAGTATTCTTACAATCCGAAGACGACAGCCACCAGCCGTATTCTCTGTCCGCCACAAGACTGACTCTACTGATTGAATTTATTATATCACAGCCAATTTATATCTTCTCCCTACTACCATTATACCATGTGTGGACAACGATAGATTTCAATGGGACCAATCTGGAAGTGTATCCTTTCAAACAAAAAAAGAATTTTCGAAATCGGTTCATAAATGACTGAGTTATGAGGTAACAAACATAAAAAAAAACACAAACACAAAACACAAACAAAAACACGAATTGAGAACTTCCTCCTTTTTTGGGAGTCGGTTGAATAGAAATAATTGGATTGTTTGGAATAGATAAACTCAAATACTACTCAATTGATTGATTTCAAAAATTCTTTTACTTATGGAAAACTACATTATCAGCGAGTAACATAGGTTGTATTTTATTTTGCGAAGCCGGGGCGGGTCGTTAGTCTATATAATCTTCAAATAAGGCCTTAAATGTTCTCTGATAATTTTAAACTTTTTGGTCTAGTATAGTTTCGGAGTTAAGGGAATGAAGGAAGGAGAGCCAGTAGTTTCGGAAGGGAGAGTGGTCAATCAAAATTGATACAAAATCGGCCTCCTATCATACTCAAGTGCAGTGTTATCGTTGCAAATACGTAACTTGTTCATTCTTGCAAAATATGCAAATAATTATTTGTTTTCAATATACATATTATGTACTGACACATTAGTGTTGGAGTGTTGAGTGGTTTTAATGGGGGTTCTATTTATAAGTTTTACATACCAAAATATATAACTAAAAAAGTACCAGTTATGATTTTTAACACTTTTATTGAAAAATATGTAAAAAAGACTAACCAAAATCAATATATAAAAAGACTAACCTAAATTAATATATAAAAAAGACTAACCAAAATCAATCTCTACTAGTCTCTATACAGATATTCGAATACCTATCAATAAAATTTTAGGATTTTATTGACCTTGAAGGACTAAATATAATGAAAAAAAGGAGAGATATAAATAAAAAAATTACATGTTATACATAGGTATAACTAAATTATAGTATCACATTTGAGTAATTTACTTCAAGGAGAATTTAAAACTAAAAGTTAACTGCAAAACTAAGATTACTCATTATACAAATTACGTTAAAAATAAAATTACATAAAATAATTAAAAAAGGGCCGTGTGAGTCCGACTCGCGCACTGAGGTTTCATTACTTTACAATACAATGTGTTTTCTTTAATTCAATTGGAGATCCTTAGCACAAGTCCAACTCACACTTTTCCAGTTTATATTACTTGTTATTTTATTGTACAACAGAGCAAAAAAACAAGTTTCTTGTATAGGGACTCCTCTAAATTTTACTTCACATTTTTTATTATTTGTTAGGATTTACGCCATAACAACACATATTGCGTGAATTTGTGAATGTCGCGAATTATATTGTGATAATTATATTAAATAATGCAATAATTTTCCAAACTCTCTTGATATTTATATTTGCAGACTTTTATATATATCTAAAATTTTTCTTCCTGAAGAACGAATATTCTTATTAGTTAGCCCATGTCCAGTCGTCCTATACCTACCCTACCCTATCCTATATTTACTTACTCTAAAAGCAAGGTAATTTGAGGATTCCGCGCAGAACAATTTTATTTAACCCAGAGATATAATATAATGTAGGTAGAGAACTTTTACTTGTATGAAGATGTTAAACGCACTCCAATTTGCATCATTGAAGCACGTCGTCGCTAGAGAACGTCGCGTGCGCTTTTGCGTACCCAGAATATGGACTGCACACCATACAGGTATACTAGATTAATGTTATTTTCATTCTTTTTTCCACTTTTTCATTCAGACTTCGTTAAATTGAGTATACTCAATACATGTCCTCACACTGTATCCCTGACTGAGTAATCAGAGAGGACAGACGAATTAAATATAGTTTTAATTATACTAACTTATGTCATTAGAATTATGTACTCACACGTACCCATTACGTACCTATTTTTATTCACATAGTAAAATTCACTGAATGACGAGTCATTAATATCAGTCATCAAAATGGTACATATTACATGCGTAGTTAATTTAACATATTCAATTGAAATAACTATTAGTATTCATATATATAATATATTATGTATATATGAAAAGTGACTAATCTCTAACACAAACCATCTTACATTTATACGTAATATTTTCCTTTATGGTTTCATCCACTGGACTAACAGCTGTTTCTATATTATTATCGGATGGAGATTGCGTTAAATCTAAATTTGAAGCCGATCTAAGCATATCTCTGTTTTTAATAGGCTGACGTCCAATCTCGGACAGCCTAGCTTTTACAGCTTCTCTTACTTTAGATAAAAACGAATCATCAGTTATTTTTGGCCAACCAAGTTTTTCTTGAAAGATAGAATTTCTTGATTCTGTAGATATTGTACCAGTATTAACCGAAGTAGGACCTTTTGTTGTCTTAAGGGGAATGTAATCTACATCGTTTGTAATAGCTATCTTTGCACTGCTTCGTCTATTGTTGCTAAAAGGTACATTTAAAGGATAATTACTAATTTTTGTTTGAACATTTTCAGGTATAAGTGGTGCTTTTAATGTAGATGACTCGTCAACATTTTCCGATAACGACCTTACTGAAAAATCTTCAATATTGATTCTTGCTGGTACAAATCTACTACGATTTGGAATTTCGGTTCCTATAATTTGGCTGCTTGTGGTCCTTACTTTCATTTGCTCGACTTTGCTCGTCAACGGTGACTTAAGTTTTGTTGATAATGTTTTAGGATTGCCCGTTAAAAATGAATTATCTGTATTCAAAATATCTATGTTAGATCTGTCATGACTTACAGGTGCCGATATTTTTGAAAATAGCATTTCACTTGGTAGGTTATTTGAATCTAACCTTGTCCTCATTTTAAAATCATCGTTATTTAACAACATATTTGACCTATACATCGTCGGTCCATTTTCAGATGACTTAGAAAAAATCGGCATTTTCTTATTTTTTAGTGTCGGAATTGATACTGCTGTAGTTCTGAACGTTGTTGTAGTTAATGGTATGTTTCCAAGTAATTGCGTATTCTTTTTCAAAGGTTTTCTCAAAGTTGATGTTTTAATTGATGGATTTTCAGTAACGGTTATTTTACTTTGCCTTCCTTTTGTATTTGTTCTCTGATTAGAGATGTTAAGTTTCTTAAAGTCGGTGCCCGGTTTTGGCTTTTGAAATGAGCTTTGATCAATGTAAGCGCTTTTTCCTGCCTCTAATTTCAATAATCGAGGTTTATCCGAAACATTAAGTTTTTGTATTTCTCTTCTATCCGAGAATGATCTTTGCATTGGCTGAGAAACAAATGACTGAATATTGTTACCGCTTTGAACTTTTTGTCTAACTGGTAGTTCATTCCGTTTTAGAACCGGATTACCGATTGTTAATAATTTCGATTGATCATGATGAATGATATCTTCGTGGAGTGCAGTAATTCTGTCATTTAAATCCGATCGTAGCGACTGTATTTTATCTTTTATATTGTCATGGGAACCAGAGATTAATTGCAATAAATCTGTTCGTGGAGTCCCTTTCATTCCAGCTTGTTTCGTTGTCGAATCCAGCATCTCTCGAATATTTCTCATTGTGTCTTCTGTTTGTATCTTGAGATTATCAGACAAAGTATTGAGTGGCTTACTGAATGCTAATGCAGGAAATTCATCAAGCCTTGTTCCTTTCGAATGAATATTAGACCTCATTTTATTTTTTAATCGGTCCAAAGAGTTTTCTACAACATCAGGTACTTTAGACTTAGATACTAATTTTGTTTTTGATCGAGGACTTACTTGACGTAAAAGTCCTTTTCTGTCGTCTCCAAAAGTTAAACTAGCACCAAGTATCTTATCTTTATTACCTAATGAGGTTTCTAATTTCAGTGGCTTCAAATCTAAAGACTTAGGAACAGCTAGTTTAGCTTTATAGCTATTTAAATTTAATGCAGGAATTCTTGACTGTGGCTGCAATGGATTTAACTGGAAAATATCCAAATTTACATTTTCTAACTGTTTAAGTTTAGGTAACGTTGTTCGATAATTCGAGATACTAGTATCTGTCATTGTATCTGTTTGTGAACTCTCGTCAACAATGTCTTCTTTTGCGGCATTTCTTTGACTAGTACCCAATAACTGGGAAATTTTAGACTTAATGTCTTCGAGTGACGGCAGTTGCGTATTTATATGGAATAAGTTTCTTACATCTGTTATTGGCGTTATAGGATTTAAGTCTAGACCTCCTAATCCATCCACAAGGGATGACGGTTGAACAATTATAGCTTGTTTAAGAACGCTATCTTCATTTCCTTTTGTATCAAATTGTGGCAAAGCATTAAGAACACGATCACTAGCTTCCACGTTCATCTCCTTTAAAGAATTCTTATTGAACAATGTTTTCTCTGTTGCAATAATAGGACATAATTGGCTTTTTACATTATCGAGTTCGGTATTCATTTCACTACCATTTTCTTGCATGCTCCTTTCATCATTGCTATCATCATTTACATTTGATGTGTTTTTACTGTCATTAGTTATTTCGTCATAGTCAGTAACATCATCTCTCACTTCGACCGCACCTTGTGTGGGTGACGAGTTTATGCTTGCCGTCGTTGTAGATTCGACATTAATTTCTTTATAAGGTACACCATTCTCAAGTACTCCCATAATTAATGCTTCTGATCGAGATTTACTCTCATTAGATATTTTACATTGTATAGAATCAGAAGACAAAACTTTTCGTTCATTTATAGAACTTGAATCGAGAAATGAGTCAGACAGTTTTTGCAAATCTTCATAAGTAACTTGACTTGTTTCTTTACTTACATCTCGTGAACTCTCACTTTCTGAAACCACAGGTTCTGGTGTGGTCAACCATTCAACATCTAAATTTTTGCTATGATTTAAAGATTCTTTGGAATCTTTGGAATCACTTATATCAGATGATCTCATTTTGAGCTTATTTGAACTTAATTTGTTCAGAATTATTTCATTATTTTTTTGTAAAACGTCTAATTTATTTAAGACTCTTTCTTTGAAATTATCTGTATGATCAGTCTCATTATTTTTTAATACCGTCTGAACATTTCTATTTGAAATAGAACCTACAGATTTCGGTATTTGTTCCATATTGTCAAAATCGTTGTTCTCGGAAGAACTGTGTAGAAATAACTGAGCAACGTTACTAGTAGTCGGATTGTTCGGATTTGTATTGTCCTGACTTTTTAACTCTTCCTCTTCTACAGATAGTTGAATAATTTGCCCTGTCTCGTCATCGACAACATCAATAATAAATGGTTTTCCTTCTGAGGGTATTAACTGGTTTCCTTGCGCCTCTGTAAAAAAGCCATCGTTTATCGATATTTCTTCTGATTCTTGTATATTTTCGGAGTGTTCATTGATATTATTATTCAGATTAATAATCTCACTGTCTACATCAGCTTCATTCATGTCTGTTACAGGTTTTGGTAAAGCATTGAGTATTTCAGTATTCATAATTTGTTGTCTAGGCTTTATCGTTTTATCCAAACAATTCCTATTTATAACATTTGGTCTCGTCTCTGAAGAATTCATTACTGAATCTTTATGCCAATTTAACTTCGAGCTGTTTTCATTATTTGGATTCAATTGTGTGACTGTTTCTGAAGTATTCTCTTCTTCATTGCTGCCATAACTGTTATCATCATTTAAATTATGAATGGGTTCAGAAAAACTGGGTAACGTATCGAGTATTTCAGTATGTGTAACATTCTGTTTTGGTATTGTCGTTATTACATTTGCACCAGGCTTAGCATCTAAATTATCGTTTTCAAATTCGTTTGAATTTTTATCGTTATTGTTGATACTCTCTATTTTACTGTTTTTAATAGAAGTATTTTTGTCACTGAACGTGTTCATCTCATTATCATTAGAATTTAAAAATGTTCGTACTTTGTCCAATTTTTTCTGGATTATTGTATCTTTGACCTTGCCTTTGTTGCCAGAAGTGACCTTTAAATCTAATAAATTTTTAAGTTTTATTGAATCCTTTGTAATAATAGATTGTCCGATCGGTGATAATTTTGATTCGACATCAAATTCATTACTTTTAGGTATATTTTTGGAAATATTAATTGTTTCTCCTTGAATGTTATTATGTGGAAGATGAAAATCCTTCAAGTTAGTATTGTGACCAAATTTACTATCGTACGGTATTCCAAATTTAACTCTTGGAATCATGGGCCACTTGTATTTCTTTGAAATTTGATCATTTAAAGAATCTTGACTTAGTCTTTCCTTTAGTTTATCAAATACTGAATTAATTTTTATTTTTGGAATTTTAGTTGAATTTAAACTATTGCTTAATTGTTTGCATTCGTTGTCAGAAGACTTCAACATAATATCTCGATTCTTATCGCGAAATTCTATTTTAAGTTTTAACGGTTTTGGTGGTTGACTATACTTCGTGTCTGGAAATAAATTCGCTAAAGACGGATTGGATCTTAAATTGAGATCTTGCAGTTCTTTATTCATATTGTCTACAACTTGCTCTTGTATATTACTAGCACCTACACTGCTGTCCGTATCTGATAAATTTTCACGAAATATATCTCTACTTTCTGTAGGTAAACCTAAAATTTCATTCAGTGGAAGTGGTGTGGAAATCTGTCTAAGATTGTTAAACCTACTGCTTTCAAGCGAATGTATGCAACGAGGTTCTTGAATATGTGACTCTTCTGAAATTATATCATTTTTATGATGTGTTCCAGGGTTTACTATGATGGTAAGAATATTCCTGCCAGACTCTTGTGGTGATGAGTCTCCTTCCATAGATGTGATTGGATCAATAGTTCCAACTGCGCTTTTTGCAGCATCTCTTGCTAGAGCATTTCGATACTCCTCTTCAGTGGCTTCTCGTAATGTTTCCAACACTGATGATGCAAGATCTACTTCGGGATGCAGAAGTGGCTTAGGATCGTCTTTTGAGTCTTCCAATCTGTAACAGACAGTGAAATGTACAAATATACTATTGGTCAATTTTAAAAAATCTTCTCAAATTAGTTTAGAAAACCCCAAACGGTTACATTTTTAAAAAAGAACTGCTAGTTACTTAGGTTATAAAAAAGAAAATTTCCTTTTTATTAAATTACTCAGAAATTCAAAAATTTAAAAATTTGTTTGACATTTTCTAAACTAGGTACTTTTATATCTGTTCCATTTTATTTAATATAAAATGTACAAAGCAAAAGCAACACGTAAATAAAGGTGTGTAACATTATATCTTTGGTAGTCTATTACAGTAACGTATTTTTTGCACAAGGTTTCTAACATCTACTCGTAACATGTCTGTAAAGTATTTATTGTTGACAAGCCGGTGCCCGCGACTTCGTCTGCGTGAAAGTCTATTTTATTACGCACCCTGTAACAGGCGAGCGACGAATTTAGTATTATCTTTAAATTACGATAAATTTTTTCACTGTCAGTCGATTTCAATGAAACAAATGTTGTTCCAAGCTGAGTTTAATCTACCTGTGAAAACCACAAGAAAATTCGTTCGCTTGTTTCGGAGATTAGCGTGTACATACTACATAGAGACAGATGAACAAAAATTTAGAAAAACGTTTTTTCGTGTTCTCTGACACTTTTTTTATCGTTAACACTCATTTGTTTATAAATTTATTCAATGTACAGACACACTGTTTCTACTGCTTTATTATATGTATGTGTAGATATTTTTATCATTATGCAAATATTTATAGGTGACGCTGTAAAGTCCACTAGGGCTAACAGCAATGAGAAGGGTTTTTTATTTGGTTTGAGCCCGACACTACTTAGTCGCTGTAAAATCCTGTTAAGTGTCCGTGGGCATTTATTCCCTTCTCAGAAACAAACAAAAATATAGAGAAAGTAACTAATCTATAATTTAATAGGTAATTATCTTTTGCCCTAAGTTAAAAGATAACGATAGCCAGACTTACATCTGACTCATCTGTGTAGGTGTTAAGGTACGACAGCTACGGCGGCGTCCAATGAGAATGGAAAAATACTTATTATAATATTTTATTCCGACATTTTCACGAGAAATCGACAGGGCTGATCCGTACTGGAACCGCGCCTTTGTTTGAGTTTTATTATTGTATTTAGTTTATTTAAAGAATCTTCGGAAAAATGTGTGTAGAACCAACGGCATTGAAAACTATATTATTATATAGATATCAATATTATCATTTAGTGCATCAACATTCGTAACTCACCGGAGAACGATGTTACAGATATATGAAAACACATAAGGGAGAAACAAACGGAAGTTTACTCCTGCGGGGTTATTCACAAACGTCGGAAACTCGACTTTCCGTATCCGACAGGAAACTTTTCGGATTTTGTCTAAACGCAATTCACAAATCCGAAACCTTTCCGAAACGACATGATTTGACAGTTCATTTCGGGACGAAACCTTCGGATGCTTCCGACGACTTTTTAGTGTCGAAAACGTTTCCGAGACGAGTAAATTAATGTAATATGTGTATATTCCGAAGATTTAATCCGAAGGTTTAATCGATGACGTCTGTCGTCAAAAATCTAGACTAATTGCGTGCGCGTATGTAATCTAGACTTCTAGACAAATTTCGTGCCCTTTTTAAATATATGCCTAAGGATTAATTTGCCTTATATTTTTATAACATATTTTATTAGTTACGCAATCAATAGCTAAGCATTGTTTGAGGTATTTGAGGTATTTTTAGAAACAACAACAATCAAAAATTGTACGCTATTGTACTTTCTATTGTAGTTATTATTATTTTTTAATAAGTGACATCTAGTATTATTTATTTGAACTTGTTGAACGCACAGACGATAAGCACAGACAGTATAATACGTATTTATAAAGCCCGTTTAGTTCTTCGAATGTAAGTAAAATAATTTACAAAAATGTTTAATCTTAAAAAAGACTAAGTAATTTCTTTGTCTAAGTTGTTTCTCTGTCTGTTTAAAATGATATTTTACCTTATACATTGTGATTGTCAAAATGTCATACGTTTAAACCACACTAATATTTTCTACCAAAACGAATAGAATTTCTACCGTTTTGTAACATGGTTCATAAATGCATTTTCTTTCGGATTCGTTAAGTCCTTTCCGATGAGATTCCGATAGATTTTGTAAATAGCATTTTCCAATCCGTCGGATTGAATTTATGCTTTCTGACGATCGGCCCTTTCCGCTACGGAAAGTTTTCGAACCGTTGTGAATAAGGGGGCTGCTTTAAAGATGTTTAAGAAAGCTATGGCATTCCCTGTTAGGGGATCACAGTCACATACAATTGAGGTCCCTGACCACTTCAAGCCTCAGGTGACCGTGAGGAGAACAATAAAGCACATAGGATTAGTACTGTCTCAGTACTATAAGAGTACTGTGCTGCCTTAGTACTGCGAGGCCAGCTCGTGCTCTTCAAGCCTTGCTTCAGCAAGGCGTTAGGGGGACACTAGTGCGTTCCGTAAGAGATTCTGGGGTCCCCCGACATTAACGTAGTGCCACAGAGAAGTTTCAGTGAGTAATGTTCCACCATATAGCCCAGTCTTCCCCAAAGGGACTGGGTATCTTTTGAAGGTTTCTCCTGCGTTATCAAAAAAGACAAGAGTTATAATCTTTTGAAGGTTTACTAAAACTTTTTTTGAAAATCTCCTGTTCTTCATGACCGTTTTCATCTCTTCCTACATTCTTTATAGTAGTTTTAGACACACCAAGGCGTCTTTTTAAATTAAATTATTTAAAACTTCTTCAAGTGTTTTATGTATTTATGTTATCACTTATCACAGATTAATTAGTTACGAGAATTTCGAGGTAACATAATAAATATAAAAAGGGCGCCACTTCGCTATCGCTCCAATACGACAGTAACGGTAGCGCCGCGCCGACGCCATACACAACTTTCGCCAAAATTTTTAAACATTAAATACATAAACATGTACCTATTTCTGTAATTACTTATATTTTACACTTCTTCTTAGTCTGCTTATGGTATGATTATGTTAATACAGCAAAAAGTCTATAAATATTATAAAAATAAATAGGCTATTAGGTAATTAATCTGTCGCTCCTGTGCCTAAAAGTAATTTACCTTATATCAGGACGAACAGCATGCACTGGACTTGGAGATAGAATGGATGGCGCTGCTTCAGAATCGGTACTTCGACTCTTGCAAGAACACTCCTCCGCAAGCACTGGACGAGATAAAAAGTCTGAAGCACTTGCTTGGTAGTCTCTTGCAGTAAAGTCTGTGAGAGTTGAACCAGTATTTTTAGGACATGGGCAGCAATCACCGCTGGCCGACTGTCGGAATTGTCGAACATTTTCATCATTATTTGCTATAGGCTGCGATGATAACTGAAACATTATTATATGGCACTAAGAAAACATTTCTAAAAATCTTGTCATTTTATTGCTTATTTTCATTCAGTACCTATATAAAATAATTTATTTAAGTAAACAAAATATTTCGAAAGGTTTAGAAAAATGCATTCTAGAAAGAACCATCAAAATCCAGTACCTATCATGTTTGTTTATTTGGACATTCACAAAAAGAGAAATCAGTTACGAGCTTACTTTTCATATTTTCTCAGATTACAGAGTATTCTGAGATCATTTATAAATATTTTCGTTTTTAGTTGTGTATAGTTATTTCGCCACTTAAATATAACTAACCTTAAATAAAGTTAAATATCTGAAATAGTGAATTTTTCTGAAGACGATTGTTCGAGAGTTTAGAGAAATGAAAGATTTGTCTATTGATAACTTTAATTTTGGCGAAATATAGCTAAAAATAGGTACACAAGTAAGTTTAAAGTAATTAATAAATATTAATTAGAGAATGATAGGTAAGACTTGAAGAGGTGACAGAAATATGTTAGAACCAATGATGTTACAATACAAAAGTATAACATCATTAGTTAGAACAGTGACTTTTGGCGCTCCGTCCTCTCTGTCTACCTTGTTAAGGATCAGATTGAAGATAGGATAAGGATCAGATACGTATATTACACAAATGTGTATCGTGTATATAAAAGCGGCGTACCAATTCCTGCCCGGCTGATTAATCACGAAATTTCAAAAACTACCAAAACTAGCCACTACCACGTTTCATCTAATGATAGTTTGTGTAATGTAGGGGCCCGGTAAGAAAGAATTTTTGGTCATTTACATTTTAAGGGGGAAAAGGGTGGTTGAACTTTGTATGACACTTATATAAAACGGAATACGATTGCGAAATTGAGTACAATTTTTGATGAAAAGTGCCGATAGATTAAGCCCTGGGGAAGGATATTGGCTACTTTCTTCTTAATTCCACGTGGACGATGTCGCCAACAACAGCTATAAATAACATATATAATAAATAATAATAAATAAATAACAACTATAAACCTAACTATAAAATTAATTTTCTCAAAGCAATACCTACTTGATTCGATACAACATAATATTAAAGCTCACTACTGCAATAAGGAATTAATCCTACTTACATCCATAATGATGAATAATAGTCTAAAATACATAAATAATAGTCTAAAAAATTAAAATCATAGGTAACTTACTATATTGAACTGCACTAGCAAACCAAAAACAAGAAGCCCTTTCCACATGTTTCGCTTAACTCCACATGGAGTTACTTTGGACACGACCAAGCAAGTGAAGATTTGCTCTTCAATCCTAGCCCTAATATCATGATTGGAAGAATAATGAAATATATTAGAAATAAAATTAATTATGCATACCAGCACGCCAAAGTGTGACCGACTGACACAGACGTGACCATCAGACAACTTTACTCAGCAAAATTAGCTACGGATACCATTATCTTATAATACGCATCGCGATAAGACCGTAGAAACTTAAGGCGACGTATTGATAAACAATAATTTAATCCAGACCTTCTGGTCCATGCAAAACTGCGCGCGCTAATTTACGAAAAATACGAAAGTTATTTTCGTTTATTTTAAAAATTATAATTAATTTTAAAAAATCCAACT